>JAZHRO010000036.1:64382500-65632500 GCA_037157565.1 Thalassia testudinum
GGCAGAATTGCGCATGGACACTCATATTTCCTTATAATTGCATGTTATTGATATTCACTAGTTTTAAGATTGATTTTTGGGCTTAACCTGAGCACTAATTTTCTCTAGTACACGTCACGTGAAAATTGCATAAATTCATCATAAATTTATTGAAGATTTCTGCGAGGGAAAAATACACATATACCCTCATCTTTTTCAGTTATTGCAAATCTACTGTCCTTCTCATTTTATGTCATATTTGAATTGGGATTTCGCACTATCCAAAATAATACTAAATAATTAAGAATTTATTGCATAATTGCCTCCCTGTGGACACGACCTACTCTTCTATGAGTGGTTATTATTATTTTTTATTAGTCGATTTTTCCACCACTTAAATACTACAACGCAAAGTGAAAAGTCGGTTGTCAAATTGGCGCCGTTGCTGGGGAGGCAACAGACGCAATAGATTTACTTCATTGTTTTTAAATCTTCTGAGTTGTGAAATTATCTAATCAATTTTTTTACTGTGCGAGGAATCTGAAAGGCGACGAGGTGCAACAGAGCGGCGACAGCAATCATGAGTTAAGCTACACGAGGAAAGGATGAAGGAGACCAAGCTCCTGTTTTCGCAGAGGATTCTCCGTCGTCACAAATTTAATTCTGTCTTTTCACCCTTGTAGTAATTGGGGCTGAATTTTTGGGGGTTTGTCGCCGCATTCTTTAGCTACTAGGGCTTACAATATTTTTGGTGCATGCGTGATTATATTTCTACTTGCTTGTTTTTAAAAACCAATAAAGAAAATATCGAGCTACCTATTTAGAAGTTGCATGCCCTTAGGTGCATGCATTTAGGGGTGATTGAGTTGCACATATTGCATTGCAAGCATATTAGCATGGAGATTGCTGGAGACAGGTATATCTTTCTAACTTTTGCATCCAACTCCTGTTCATGCATTTGCATTCAAATTTAAATTCAAGACCACCAAGTTGTCAGAATTTACTAATTCAGTGGTCACATAACTAAAAGAGGAACTAATAATCAGATTCAACCCTAAAAGCAATTCACATTTGATCTGATTCTAAGGGACTTGTTTGCCATTTCAAAAGAAATTACAAAGATTTGTGGTGTGTTGCACACTTTTGACACTGAGCACGCACATTAGGCACCGCACTAAGGCTCGATCCCTTAAGGCTATAGGCACTGATCTCTTTATCGGTGTAGACCCTCCTATTGTGCTTTGTGGTGGTGGTGATACAATCTTTTGATCAAGTGTTTTGATACTCCACGGAGGGGGACACCCCTTAAAGGAACAAAAGGGTAGTTAAGGGGCACCGCATACGCATCGCCTCAAAGGAAGGGTTCACCCTACATGCATCCTTTTGTTCATCCTTGGAGTAACTTCTCACTTGATCACCTAGGAGTGTCATCCAAGCAAAGTATAGGTCTTAGGGCACTCGAAGGTTGAATTAAGGCACGTAATTGCAGTGAAAAACTTATTTGGCCATTTATATTAACTAATTCGACATCCACAATAAAGAAGGTTAAGATTTCAAGTCCACACCCCTCTTATACCACTTACGTGGGAACGGAGGGATAAGTCTTGATCTTTTGACTTATCTTTGGAGTGGAGGTTTGACTTAATAAAAAAAAAATCTAAATTGTGTTTTGTATGCTTGGTAGACGCTCTCTTGAGGGTAGTCTAGTGTTTGATCTTGAGCCTGAGAGAATTCTTAGGAGAGCTCACCTAGGAGAAGAAAAAGAAGGAATGGCTGAGCAAGGTGCAAATCAACAAAGGACCCTAATGGACTATTTTATTCCTACTAACCAACCTGCACAAGCACTAAGATGACCGGTAGGGGATAATCCGTATGAGATCAAGAGCAGTACCATATCTTTATTGCCCTCTTTTTATGGTACTACTAGGGAGGACCCCTACCGGCATTTGGAGGAATTCACCGAGGTTTGTTCCACGGTGAAGCTCCAGGGCTTTACTGATGAAGCCCTGATGAGGACTCTTTCCTTTCTCCCTAAAGGATAAGGCCAAGCACTGGTATCATACCCTCGATGCAAGGGTAAATGATTGGGCCACCATTAAGGGAGAATTTTTTAAAAAGTATTTTCCTATGAGTAAAACCAGCCATTACAAAAGGGAGATTATGGGTTTTACTCAATAGGAAGGGGAGCAATTTCATGAGAGTTGGGAGCACTTTAATGACCTTCTTAGGTTATGCCCCCACCATCAAGTGCCAAGATGGCAGTTGGTCGAAAGGTTCTATAATGGATTATCTGAAAGGCATAGGCAAACCATTGATGCAGCCTGTGCAGAAACCTTCATGACCAGAACTGAAGATGAAGCCTGGGCATTATTTGAAACTTTAAGCGACAACTCCATACATCTATCCTCTGCCTATCAAGAAAGAAAACCATCAATCTTGCAGAGGAAGATAGAGGCCCATGAAGCTGGGGCTTCTGATGATTTGGCTTATCAGATTCAACTATTGAATAAAAACTTTGATAGGCTTTTAGCAAACCCCAGCATGAACCTGCAAGCAGCCTCTATTTTTCAGGCTTCAAGAGAATGCTCCATTTGCCAAAGCACAACGCACACCACTGTAAAGTGCCACCAGGCAAACCAATTCCCGAAGTTGATTCAGGCTGACTTGAACACGGCCCAAGTTTTCTGCTCTCTCGCAATAACCCTTACTCCAACACTTATAATCCAGGGTGGCGAAACCCTCCAAACTTCTCTTGGAAGCAAGCTGATACTTCTAACTCAGGGAATACAAGACCCTTACCTCCCCAGCCCACATACCAACCTTCTTATGAAAACCCTCCTCCGAATAAGCCCTCTGAGATGGATGAACTGAAGGCCATGATGAAAGCAATGCAAGAGCATCAGAATATGGTTATCCAATCTCAGAATAACATGATTACTGATATGCAATCCCAAATTGGTCGTCTTACTGAGGCAGTTAGGCAATGTGATCTGTGGAAGCTGCCTAGCTCTTCTGAGGAGAACCCTAAGGGCAAGGGGGTTGTATTCAGGGAGCACGCCCAAGCAGTGACCATGTTGAGGAGTGGAAAAAAGATTGACAAGCCTGATAACACTCCTATGGTTACATCTCAAAATTCCCCTTCCACACCTGACCCAATTTCCATCTCACCCGAGGAAGAGCCACACCACTCTCCCTCACAAAAAATCACCCACAATGAGGATGTCATCCTTCCACCACCCCTTTCCCGCCATGATGACCCCTCTACCCAGAAGCCGAGGGTGCCCAATCCTGAGCGCCTATCTGCTCCTGGGGAATCTTCTGTTGGCTCGTCTGGAGCCAAGGATAGGATGGAAGAGATTATGGATACTTTTAGGCAAGTCCAGATAACTTGCCTCTGTTGGAAGCAATTAAACAGATTCCGTCCTATGCCAAGTTTCTAAAGGACCTGTGCACCCAGAAGGGCTGATCTAGGAAATAGGTCCAAACCAAGGTCATCCTGCCTGACCATGTTAGCTTGGTTCTTCAGCATGGAACACCCCCGAAAATGAAAGACCCAGGGGCCCCGTATATTTTAGTGGTTATAGGTAACCAACACATTGACGAGGCTCTACTTGATCTGGGTGCAGGGGTAAACATTCTATCGAGCTCTGTCTACGATCTTTTGGGAGGAGGAAAGCTAAAGCCTAGTCCAGTAATCCTCCAGGTTGCAGACAGATCACTTAAGACACTGCAGGGATTGTTGGAAGATGTCCTTGTGAGAGTGGAGGATTTCTTCTTCACCATTGACTTTCTGGTACTTGATACTGACCCATCTAATAAGCCCACTAAGTCGTCCATTATTCTGGGATGCCCCTTCTTGGCCACAGCCAATGCCTCTATAAATTGTAGATCCAGGGCACTTAAAATGGGATTTAGAAACAAGCAAATCCGGTTGAATGTTTTTGATACTTACAAGCAACCCGGATTTGAAGATTGTTCTCAGATTGAGGTCGTTGATGAAATAATTGAAGAGACTACTCTAGCACTCTTATGTAAAGATCCCCTTCAGAAGGTCATATCTCAGGACCATCCCTCGATTATTAAAGAAACTGAAAGGAAAATGGCCAAACTAGAAGAGTTGTTGGGGGTACACACTGAGTCTCTGTCCCCACCCTGGACTGTGAAGGTAGATCCACTGCCTGAGGCGAGGACATCTCAACTAAAACCCTCAATCCAGAAGACTCCTGAATTAGAGTTGAAAACCCTCTCAAGCACATTGAAATATGCTTTCCTTGAACCTAATGGCATGCTCCCCGTTATTATCTCGTCTGCATTATCTAAATTGTAGGAGGGAGCTCTGTTTGAGTGTTTACAAAGGCACAAGGAAGTAATTGCCTGGACAATTGCTGATATTAAGGGTGTTGATCCCTATCTTTGCATGCATCATATATACAAGGATGAGTCCGTGAAGCCCTTCCAAGATATGCAGAGAAGGCTCAATCCAAATATGCGGGAGGTTGTTAAAAAGGAGATTATGAAATGGCTGGATGCAAGGATTATCTATCCCATTTCAGATAGTAAATGGGTCCGTCATATTCATGTAGTTCCGAAAAAGGCAGAAATCACTGTGGAGGAGAATGACCAAGGAGAACTAGTGACCACTAGACCCTCACTGGTTGGAGGGTCTACATTGATTACCGCCATTTAAACACGGCTACCCAGAAAGACCATTTCCCCTTACCGTTTATCGATCAAATTTTGGAACGATTGGCGGGGAACAAGTACTTTTGTTTTCTTGACGGGTAATTTACATACAATCAGATAGCCGTTTTTCCTGATGATCAGGAGCGTACCACCTTCACGAGTCCTTATGGCACTTTTGCATTCCGCTGAATAACATTCGGGTTATGTAACTCTCCTGCCACTTTCCAACATTGTATGGTGGCTATCTTTTCTGATATGATTGACGAGTTTGTTGAAATTTTCATGGATGACTTCTCCATTTATGGCTCGTCGTTTGACCTATGCCTTTCGCACCTTGATAAAGTCTTAACCCATTGCGAAGAGGCAAAGCTGGTGCTTAGCTGGGAGAAAAGCCACTTTATGGTCTAGTAGGGCATTATGTTAGGGCATATAGTTTTCGAGAAAGGATTAGAGGTGGACACCGCAAAAATCAATTCCATCTCTAAGCTTCCATTGCCTACTAATGTTCGTCAGGTTAGATCTTTCCTTAGCCATGCTAGATTTTATAGGCACTTCATTAGAGATTTCAGTAAAATCTCTAAGCCACTCTGCGACCTGTTAGCAAAGGATGTCTCCTTCGATTTTGATGATAGATGTGGTGAGGCTTTCCAAGCTTTGAAGAAAGCCCTCATTACTGCACCGATTCTCCAAGCACCAGATTGGACCCTCCCATTTGAGCTTATGTGCGATGCTTCTGATTTTGCAGTGGGAGCGGTCTTAGGTCAAAGGGTTGATGACAAACCTCATGTGCTGCATTATGCCAGCAAGACCCTTACAGATCCTCAGCAAAACTACATGGTCACTGAAAAGGAATTACTTGCTATAGTATTTGCTTTGGAAAAGTTTCGGTCTTATCTTTTGGGATCCAAGGTTGTGGTGTTCACTGATCATTCATCCCTTAAGCATCTTCTAGCTAAAAAGGACACCAAACCTCTCCTAATTCGTTGGATTCTGCTACTCCAAGAATTTGACCTGGAAATTAAAGACAAGAAAGGAGTTGAGAATGTGGTAGCAGACCATTTGTCTAGGATCCCTATTGAGGCATCAAACCCTGCTAGCAGTATTCAAGAGACTTTCCCTGATGAGTCTCTAATGGTCGTAGAAGCTAAAACTCCTTGGTTCGCTGACATAGTCAACTATCTGGTTACGGGCATCACCCCAAGTACTTGGGACAAGCAGAAGCAAGACAGGTTTCTCACCAATGCTAAATTTATCACTGGGAGGAACCTGAGCTTTTTAGAATAGGCCCCGACCAGCTATTTCGCCATTGTGTCCCTAATGAGGAACAAAGAAGTGTTCTGAGTTTCTGCCCTGACCTCCACTGTGGGGGACATTTTAGTGGGAAGAAGACTGCCCATAAGTTTCTTCAGTCTGGGTTTTGGTGGCCCACACTATTCCAAGATGCACATACGTATGTGGGCGCATGTCTACGTTGCCAGCAGACAGGAACCATTGGAAAAAGGGATGAGATGCCCCAACAACCTATCCTCCCTGTTGAAATCTTTGATATTTGGGGCATTGACTTCATGGGTCCCTTTCCTGTGTCCTTCGGATATGAATACATCCTTGTGGCTGTTGACTATGTATCAAAGTGGATAGAAGCCATACCCACGCGAACCAAAGACCATTCCGTGGTCTTGGGCTTTGTTAAGGCTAATATCATTTCTCGGTATGGGTGCCCAAGGACGATCATAAGTGATGGAGGACCTCACTTTAAGAATGTACACTTCACAAGACTACTCCAAAATTTGGGAGTCAACCACATGATAGCCACACCTCATCATCCCCAAACGAGTGGACAAGTTGAAGTGTCTAATAGGGAGATTAAGCGAATTTTAGAAAAAACTGTCAGGCCTGATCGGAAGGATTGGTCTAAAAAACTAAATGACACTCTTTGGGCCTACAGAACTGCGTATAAGACTTCCTTGGGCATGTCTCCTTTCCATCTTGTCTATGGAAAAGCGTGCCACCTTCCTGTTGAAATCCAACATAAAGCTTATTGGGCTACTAAAAATGTTAACTTAAATATGGATAAAGCAGGAAAAGCACGTATGTTAGAATTAAGTGAGCTTGAAGAGCTTCGTAATGAAGCTTATGAAACTTCTCAAGCTTACAAGTAACGTACAAAAGTCTTCCATGACAAGCACATCATTAGAAAGACTTTTGAGCCCAACCAGTGGGTCTGGCCTTTCAATTCTAGACTTAAATTATTTCCTGGAAAGCTCAAGTCCCGTTGGGATGGGCCATACGTTGTTATCAATACCTTCCCTCATGGAGCTGTAGAGATTAGGAACCCTATTTCTGGTGCGAGCTTTAAAGTAAATGGCCAGCAACTTAAACCATATATTACTCTTTCAGATGGCCAAGTTTTGGACACAATACGGCTTGAGGAGCCTTAGCTCCTCCCACTCTCATCCTCAGGTGATATTCTTCTATGTGCGTATTTTTCCAATGAGGACATTGTCAGTCTTAGGCATGGGGGGTATAACCTGAGAATGTTTATAGTGTTTATAGCATTTATAAATATTTGCATACATATTTATATATATTAAAAAGAAATTCTTTTCTTGAGCTAATTGGGTTAGTCCCTAGCAAAATACCTTTGTTATTGGTGGTTTTTCTTTCGGAATTATTTCTTAAGTTTAGAATCCAGTACATTTATTTCACGTGCATGTAGACTTGGTAATGGATCCTTGAGGAAAACCAATGAGCATTTGTAAGTCTACTGAACCCTTGGACAGTTCATAGGGAGTCGGGCATACTATCTTCTAATAGATCCACCTCATATTTGTGAGAAGAAAGTATAGAGATTATTGGTGCACTAAGTCTAGTGCAAGGACTCTTAAGTTTTGGATAATTAGATGATGATACTTCAAAGTTAGGCATAGTTTTCACTCTCTATTCCTGTGTATGTACTTTGAGTGAATTCCTAAGAGTCACCAAATAAGGCAGATACATAGAGATTGAGTCTTAATAAAGCTATAACTATGAAGGATGGTTACGACCGTCCTTCATAGAATCCTTGGCTGAAGGAGGGTAATAATGTCAAAGGTCAGAAATACGCATGTCCTATCCATTCCTTCTCGGTGCCGAGAATAGGCACTTCCACCAAATAAGCCACATAACTTCCTCTTGACCATCATCATCCCTAATAATGCCTCGTAAATAAAAGTCCGTATCGTGTTGTGTTGATTGAAAAAGAAACAAAAACAAGAAGAAATAAAAAAAAAGGGAAGAGAGAAAAGAAGAGGAAAAAGAAGAAATAGAAAGAAGAAAAAGAAGAAATAGTTCTATTACAAAAAAAAAAGTCCAAGTTTCTAATGTAATATTATTTTTGAGGCAACAAAACACCTTTCGTGTTCCACCAAATATGACCCATACCTACCTTTTAGTATTTCTGATCGCCCGAATACTAGTTGAGGACTCTAACTTAGTTATAGAGTTATTAGGACTTTAATTGAAGTGTGGATGCCATGTGAGGCCACCAAATAGTGAGTACAATTTCTAAATCTGGCGAGATTCATGATCTCAGAAAGAAAGAAAAGAGAGAGTGCCCAGGAACATCAAGAGAGCACAATTGTGTAGCCTCTCTCAGAGTTGACTTGTCAAATAGTCTAAAGATCTAGAGTCTGCAGTACTAGAATATATGTAGCACCAGATGAGTGTGTGCCACCAAATACAATTCCATTCAACTCGATATCTCCTACCTAAGCCAAGCGTCGGGGTCAAATTACAGATTATCGTTTGCTTTATCCCCGAGGGAAGTAGTTGCCTATCTCGACAGAAACTTTTGCCAAGGGTGATGTATGAACTCCCAATGCGAATCGGCTCTTTCACTTGAATCTGTTACCTAGGGTAACAGCACTTCACATTTGTCTGGATTTCTAAAGTTTTGAAATAAGAAAAGAAGAAATCTTGTGATTACTTCTATTATTTTTCATTTTTGCTAGGGACTAGCAAATCTCAGGCATAGGGATATTTGATAAGTCCATTTTAATGGACTAATATTACGCCTAAGTAACTTTAATTATATCTTTTAGGTTTGTTAATAACTATATTAAGTTATAGAATGTTTGCATGCATCATGATTTAGGTTTACATTTATTCTATAACTTAATATGTTCTTTTTATGTGCAGGAAAAATAATTGGCAAAAGAATGAGGAGAAAAGGATAAATTACCCTTTCTTAAATAACCGGCAGCTATTCTTTTCCCTATTCTCCAGGGAACCCTCAACAACCGCTGGCCAGAGATAGTTAAGGGATTTGAAAATCCCTTAACTCTCACAGGCACAACCGAGGAGAAGTTAAAAAGAAGAGGCAGATCCAGGGAGAGGGGGAATCATCAGAGGAAGAGAAGAACGGGCACCATCTTCTCCAGCGTGCACTGTGGACCATCTTCCCCCTTGCAGGGAAAAACCTCATCTTCAGCACCAAATGTGCCCTCTCTCTCAGCAGGTGCACGCCTTCCTCCAGCCTCTCCAACCAGCCCGCAGGCGCACCTCCCTTCAGCGCATTCTACTTAATTGTTGACACCGATGCTCCCCAGCAACGGCGCCAAAAAATGATGGTCGTTGATGGTTGTTGGTAATAATTGTTGATCATGTTGCTGTAGTATAGGGTGTATAATATAACCTTAAGGATGTCGTATAGTGGTGAGTATGGGTGAGTACCAGTCATTACAACCATTATTATCATTTGCTTATTTATCTAATTTTTATTGGTTTTGTTCCAGGTCGTTCTCTGGGAGGCAATTTATTGAATTTAATTCGGTCACTCTTTGATTATCTCCAAAATTGTCTTCTTATTCAAAAAGAAACTTTACATTTAAAGAATGAATGAATGTTTTATTTACCTAGTTACTAAGAAGTGCTTGCAAAAAAAATACTAACTATGAACAAGCATCAAACAATCTATTATTATACTCTAAACTATGTATTTACAAGTTATACTATTAACACTAATATGTTAGTTCATACTACATGAGGATACCATAGTGTAAAAACTTAACTTACTAGTCATTTATTTATAGTGACATATAGATCAGTTTTAGTGACAGATATAAACGTCGCTAAATCTCAGAAAACACTATATACAACCTAAAGAAGCAAACTGAGGTCTTTAGCGACATTTATAGTGTCGTTTTATTCTATTAGTAATTATGTGGGTTTACTTATACGTATGTGTATTACTTATTCTACTGCTGTATGTACAGAGTCTTTTCTGTTGTTATCTCGTGTTCTCTCTTTTTTTTTAAGTCGTCTGTCCTTTCATTTTGTTCTGTGTGGTATTTCAGAGGCTGCGGTGGAGATGGGGTTATTAGGCTAACGTCCTTAGTGTAAAATTTGCTTAATTAGCGGGCGCGTTTTTCGAGGGATACACAGCACCCAACGGGTGGGACTAGACCTCTACTAAGCGCGCCCTAATCTCAGATTAGGTGGCTTAGTTACATTTTCAAACTCAGCGCAGGGCCTCAGCCCAATGCCAGACATACTCGCACGCTCGGGCTCCCAGCCCCACACATACATCACATATTCAATATCATCACATATCAGAGTTCAGCACAAATCGGGTTATCGGATAAGGGATCGCGTTTCGGGCGCCCGGCGCCATGACGACTGGTTAAGGTATAACATAAATTGTATTTATATGCTGCGTTTGGTTTGCAGCCCACGATGTGGCGCTATTCCAGCGCCACATCGTGCGCTGGAAACCAGACGCAGCTGCGTCTGTGCGCGTTTTTGGCCCTCGATTTGGGGGCCATAAATTATTAAAAAAAAATAAAATAAAATATGGTAAATAAATTATTTACATAATACTACATAATTGATTAATTAATTTTGAATTTTAAATATTTTTACTATACAAATAAATTCGCTAAACTAGGCTGATTATACAGGTTGATTTAGGTGATTAAATAGTTAATTACTTATAAAATAATTAGTAAATGGTCGAATTGACATTAAACAGTTTTAACTTACATACTTAAGTATTTAATACATATTTTTATTGTATTTTTACGAATTTATTTATGTTTTATTTAGGCTAAAATAGCAATTCTGTGTAGTTTATAATTAAAACTAAGTCACAGTAAGTTATACTAGGTATAATTATACTTTGACTAACTTAAATTACTTAATATATATATATATATATATTCCCAAGTTTATAGATTTATTTACTTGATTATTACTCTAACTTATTAACTTAGCTACTAAATAAGTAAATATAAATCTGTACATACATATATACATAAATCAGTAAATACATACATACTAGATTAGTATATATACATATTTTTACATAGATTACATATGTATACGAATTTCTGTATAGGTTTTATACATATTTACAGTATAACTATGAATCTAACTGATATGCTATAGTTATAGTTATAATACTATGGATAGGTATATTTACAGTTTTAAAATAAGTCTATGCCATTAGGCTTTTGTATAAAGTTAGGGAATTAGAGTTGATTGAGTTTTTATTTGAGTTTAGACAGCAGCCGCAGCTACTGTCAGAGGAGATGGAGAAGAGAAGAATGTGCTGTTTTAGTATTGGTTTTAGTTGCTGTTCAGGGTGAGTTTTTGTAGCAGCAGCACTGTCAAATGGCTAACTGCTGCTGCAGTTAGTCCACTTGGAGAAAGGGGAACAAAAAATTCACAGATGAAAGGGGAATTTGGAGGAGAAGAGAATTTGGAGATGGAGGGAAATGTAGCTGCAAGTTGCAGCATGTTGCTGTATAACTGGGAGCAAGATAAAATTCAAAACAAACTACAATTTACAGAGTTGAAATCCAAATCTGAAAGGGGTTTAAATCTCACGAAAATCTCAGGTAAATTCAGCTCAAACACTCATTAGGAAAAACCTTATCAGAAGCATCCTTTCAGATCAAAACTCAAATGGCATTGAGTTAGTCTTCCTAATGCCATAGACAGCATGAAGGAAGACTTAACTCAATCAATTAAAACCAAAGAAACACAATCCCAGTTTCTTGCAACCTTAAGGAGTATGGAAAACTCCTTAGGTTAGAGAATCACCATACAGAAATGATCATCAACACAAATAGTGCATGGCAGTTCTGAAATAGCAAAAAGAGACTAAGAATGCATTAAGGAAATTTAATGGAAGCTGGCGAATGCATTCAAAACAAAGTATAAACAGAATCATGAAAGGCTCTTCTGATTGGTTCTCTGTCACCAGAGAACTTCTCAGAATCCTTGCCCACAATGAAAACCAAAAATCCCTTCAATTTGTCAGATCTGTCAAAACATTTCAGAGAGTAAAAATCCTTTAAAATCCAAATCAAAAGTGCTCTGACAAACTGAGGCAATCCATTTAAAATAGAGGGGCTTTTGTGAAACAAATGGAGTGAGTGAGAAGCCCCAAATGGTGCTTGTGATGCCACTTTCAGATCTGAGGCAGTGCGCCATCAGATCTGAAATTGGGTCAGGATGTGTGGGTGATTGATGAAAAATTCGTCGTTAAAAAGGAAAAAACAAGAATCAGAATTTGGATGATGGAAAAAAAAAGCATGAAGAGGGAGATAAATTGAACAATGAACAGATGATTCTTCCCCCCTGATCTGGACTGATCAGAGGAGGTGAGGGAGGGGATCTAATACTAATTCAACTCCTAAGACTAATCTAACTACAGCTAACATTAAATACTAACAATTAAAACTAAATCTATTCTAAACTACTGCAAACTAAATCTAACACTACTTGTGCAGAATTAAAAACCTAAACTAAAAGGAAGAATGGGACCTATGGGTCCTTAGCCGGCGGCTAAGGAGGAAGAAAGGAGGAGGGTGACTCCAGCGGAGGGAAGAGTCTGCTAGTGAGACTCCAGGGTCGTCCTCAGGTGCTACGAGGTCCTTAGCGACGAGGAGGGTCGAGAGCAGGCGATGATTCCACAGCCGGTGGCTGTGAAATCAGGGTCTAGATGAGGAGGAGAGACTGGAGTGGAAGAATTGATCGCTAAGAGATGTAGGAGGGAGCGATCCTTTGCGCGCGACACCACTGAGGTGCTTAAGTAGCAGCTCAGTGATTGAGATCACCGCAAGGGTGAGGTTAATCAAAATTAGGCCGGCGGTGAGGATGAGATGGGTAGAGCGCGCGGCGAGTCAAGAGAGAGATCTGACCGTCAGATGAGATCTGGGAAGAGAGGTGAACGCACGCACCGAATCGCGCGAAGGTTCCATTTGATTCCAGCCGCAGATCGAGATCAAAAGTGCGATGGACGGTCGAGAATGGATGTGTTCTTCGCATGCTACAGTGCGCGTGAAGAACACAGGCTTCTCTCTGAAATGAGGGAAAACTTGCAGGAAGACCCTTAAACGAAGGGGTAGAAGAATAGCGTGCAGGTCCAAAAGTGAGAAGAACTATAACTGGAAGGGCCTTGCAGTCATACAGAAGGGTCCCTGCGGCTTGCAAAAAGGTCCAAGAAGGAGTTTTGAAGGGTAGAAATGTAATGCATGAAGGACCTAATTGTAATCTATTTATTTCTAAGCCTAAATGATGTCCAATTGCTTTCAAATTTTTACATGTGCTTAATTGAACATTTAAGACATTGATTTTACTTCTGATTTATCTTTTCAAACTTGTTTATGTGTTCAATTGATGCAAGGATCATCATTTGTTCTTTAGTTTTCAGAATATCTCATTTTTGTGACCTAATTAGGAGGTTTTAACACACATTAAAAGTTTTAGGTCTTTTCTTTAATTCCCACACTTAACCCTTTTTATGTGTTAATTTGATATTGTTTTGCTTAGTGTCTAGCTTAATTTCGGCCTTTTAGCTATGATGAGTAGCCACTCATCAGTGCCCCCTCCTTCCTGCAAGCACAACGCTCTCCTCCTCTTTCCAACTCCTACACCGCACCGCATCAACATCTGCAGGCACCCGCACGCCTCACCGCAGCCGCTCCAACCTCTGCAAGCGCCTGCAGCCATACCTCCGCACGCCCATCTCCCTTCCAGTGCACCCCCTCCTTCCTGCTGGCGCCCGCATGCCCCACCGCTCACCTGCGTCATCTGCAGGCACGCCTACTTCCCTTCAGCCTGCACCGCGCTCGCACGCCTCCCCGCAGCCAACCTCTCCAGCTTTCCCAGCAAAGCACCCTCTCACCTGCACGCATCCGCTCATGCCTTCTCCAACGCTCCCTGCAGTCTGTGCCACCAACCGCAGGCGCTGCATGCAGAGCACACCGCGCCAAGCCTGCAACCACACCACATGCTTGCAGATCTCCTCCCCCTCATAGTGCCTCTCCATGCTAGGTCTGCACCCTCTCACCCCTTCCAGCCGGACCTGCAGACGCGCACGGGCATGCACCCATGTGGCCACCCGCCAACAGGCTGCTACAGATGTGCATGGGCGCGCACCAGCACGTGGCCACCCGCCAACAGGCAGCACTGCAGCAGCTGCTCTGCCTTCTTCTCCAATAGGCCAGCGCTCCTCATCCGCCCGCCGGCCACCTCCGTCAACGCCACAGCCACCATCAGAGAGCCCTCGTCCTCGCCATCCTCCTTAGCCTCTCCAAAGCCCCACCGGTGCTCCCTTTCTCTCGTGAGGAGGAGAGAGCAAAAATGCTCTGTTTTTATGCCAATTAGTATTTACAATCATTTCCATTGCCACATAATTTGATTTTTGTTTATTATTATTATATTATGGCAAATTGCGCATGAACACTCATATTTCCTTATAATTGCATTTTATTGATATTCACTAGTTTTAAGATTGATTTTTGGGCCTAACCTGAGCACTAATTTTCTTTAGTACTCGTCACGTGAAAATTGCATAAATTCATCATAAATTTATTGAAGATTTCTGTGAGGGAAAACTACACATATACCCTCATCTTTTTCAGTTATTGTGAATCTACTTTCCTTCGCATGTTATGTCATATTTGAATAGGGATTTCACACTATCCGAAATAATACTAAATAATTAAGAATTTATTGCATAATTGCCTCCCTGTGGACACAACCTGCTTTTCTATGAGTGATTATTATTATTTTTTATTAGTCGATTTTTCCACCACTTAAATACTTTAACGCAAAGTGAAAAGTAAACTATCAAGGAGCCTCACCAGATGTCAAGGAATGCAACTGAGGTGGTGGCGTCGCGTGCGAGTGGTTGTGGAGGTCTATTGACCTCACTGTTTGTGTGCGAGAGTGCGTGAGTCGAGGGGTGATAGAGAGGCCAATCCCCTTAATTACTTGAGGGGTTTTGGTTGGTGAGTTGAGGTGATTATGAGGAGCGTGGAAACAACATGATCAGGTGAGTGTAGAAGCCACTAGGGCTCGTCGGAGGTACGCCGTCGAGGTGGAAGATAGAGTTGCGGAGGGCATGTCGGCGGTCGAAACGAAGTGGCGAAGGTATGAAAATGAAGGGGGGAAGTCGAGGAGTTACTTAGGAGTGGAGGCAGACGAAGGGGAGTGGAGTTGGCGCCAGGTGAGGAGTAGCCGACATCGGGTTTGAAGCTACTCAGAGGGAGGCAATCAACGAGGATGAAGGGGGGCAGGCATGCCGGCAGGTGTTGTACGATGCGGAAGAAGATAAGGGTGAAGAATCTACCACAGGTAGTGTGGGCAGACGACGAGGGAAGACAAGGAGAATTGTTGGAGCTTGAAGAACAAATTGGTCGGAGGAGGGGAGAAGAATTAGAGGGAATCTCTGGCCGAATTCAAGCTTAGGAAGTTCGTTGTGATCTGGGGAGTCTTTTATAGGTCATCATAGGTCTATTAGAGCTTGGGAAGTAAGCTTCCCAAGCTTGGAAAGCTCACTGAAGTTGGAAGTTTCTTGATGCCCAAATCTCTCATGCGTTCGCATGAGAGATTGGGTAGGTTTTAAGGTTTAGGATTGGGTCCAAAAGGAAAGGAATTTCTCTACGAACTTCCCTTTCAATTTTGAAAGGGATTCGTCAAGAAATCAGGGAGTTCTTTCCTTTTTAAGGTCACCAGAGCAAGTAGGAATAGGGTTAATGGTGGTAGGGACCTATTTTTGAGAATGATGACAAAGTTAGGGGCCTATTTGAAAGGATTTTAAAAGTTAAGGGCAGAAATGAAATTAGACAAGACCAATTTGCAAACTAGGTCAAGACAAATTCATCTTGGGTCCAAATTTTGATATAAACCTAATTTGGACCTAAGGAATCTAATGGTGAAGTTGGATTTTGGTTTTGACCATGTTTGATTGGGTAATTTATGCAAAAACCCAAATTAGGGCAAATGTCTGTATGTGGTTTTGTTTTGGGTCAAAATGGGTTCTGATGGTCAAATTGAAAGTTCTAAACCTTGGAGAATAGATTCCTATGAATTTTAGAGGATTTACATGAAGTTTATCCTGATCAGAACCTCAGTTAATTAAGTGGGTCTATTTTTAAGGTTTCAAAAGTCATTTAATTCTCAGAACACGTGCAAACCCTTTTCTGTCTATCTTATCCCACTTGTTATCTTTTTAAGATCAATTGACCTTCATTCAACCCCTGAGAAGACCCTTGGTTGTACTGCATTGATGATGAGCTGGTAAAGTTATAGTTTTATCCCTAGTTTCTTACTTTTCCTTCATAATGAATATGCAATGACTTGTGACTCTCTGGTGGTTATGTAGGAGCATTTATTGACTTAATTAGGTCAAAATGAGCTAGTTATGGCTCATGTTGGTGTTCCCATCACTATCATATACATATCCGATACTGGTACTCCTTTTTATTGATCAATGAAAGTAAATATTGGAACTTGACAACTTGGAAAAAATAACACATTTATGATGATGATTTGTTGGGATTTGCTTCCAACAGCCAGCAATCGAACCTAGGCATTTGGAACTCTATGAATAGTGGCTTAGTTTACCTCTCTCAGACATGAAGTACTATTTCATATCCTCTCTTTAGATAAAGGCTTTTTGTGCATTCCTTAGCCAATTCCTTTTTTATGCCTAGATCTTCTCCCAAGTAGTAGATGCATTATCTAATTGCTTTAGTGGCTTACTAAAGGTCTAAAAATGAAATTATCTTATTGAAGGTAGTGACTAGAAGTTGACCATTGGCCAAAACTTTGCAGGCAAGCCACATAGCCATGAAAATTGTAATTAGAACTTGTCCTTGAGGCCAAGTGGACCTAGTTCACGGGTAAAGTTGAGATAAAGAGCTGTCAAAACAATCACATCATCTTTATTAAGTTGACTAGGTATTCTATTCCTAAGGTGATGTAAACACATTTACACTACTCAAAATATCTATTTATGCATGTTCTTAAGCATAGGATTGCATTTCATGATATAAATATTTCATAACATGCATCATCTTGCATTTAGAGTAGTTTCAATAAAATTGAGGTTAATTGTCTCCTTTTATGTACTTGGATAGGGCAAACATTTTTTTCGGGGCCTCGGATCAAAGATCCAACCGTATGGATGTGATCAGGGCGACGATTGGAGTTCAACAACTCCAAGATCACCCTAATCAGGCATTCGTAGCATCAAATAGTGACCGAGGAACCCTAGAAGGTCAAGGGCCAAGATGGTGAAAATCCGCACTTCAGTTGACAAATCCGACCGCACGAACGAACTCGGATCGACGATCGCAGCTCAACAACACAAAAATCGAGTCAATCCGACATCCGTGGCACCATCTACAACTTCCAGAAGATGGACGGCCAAGATGGCACCACGTGGCGCCATCTCAGCCGCCCAAACGGCGGCCTACATTCCATGAAGACCACGCACTTGCCCCCTCTCCGCCGTTGGATCTCGATCCAACGGCTGTGGACGTGGCGCTTTAAAATCATCCTCACGACCTTCTCGACGGTGTAGCGTAGCGGAGATGAAGCGGCGGGAGAAGCAGAGGTCGCGGGATCGAGTCCCGCGAGCCTCAAATCAGGCGCAAGCAATTGGGTGCGGGCAGGCGTTGGATCGCGATCGGACGGCCACGCGCGCCCAATAGAGTTCAAGCGATTGAACGCGCTGCGTCACGAGCGATTGCACGCGCCAGGCGGGCGCAGCAGCAAGCGGAGATGCGTCTTAAGCCGTCCGATCTCGCAATCGGACGGCTGAGAATCGAAGAACGTGGGAAGCCGTTGCGCGTGCGAGAAGCTGACCGGGCGCGCGTGGACATAGAAGCTACGCCCATGTTGGGGATTTAGTGACGGATTTATCCGTCAATAAAGACCCCTCATTTATTATTTTGAAGTTGTAATGTCCATTTTGCCCCCACTCCTTGCAACTATAAAAGGAGACCCCCTCCGTACGAAACTTTCATCCCTTCCTTCTCTCTACCCCTCCAAAGCTCAAGAGAAGCTTGTCCCACACCCGGGATGCTTCTCGCGACATAAAGTCCAATTTTCATTCCCCTTCGGAAGTGGATCCCACGACGACGACGGCGTGCTGCTTCGTTCCCGTTCTTCTTCTTCGTCCTCCTTCATCCTGCTTCATTCTCCTTCGTCCAGGCGTCGTCCCATCCGGCTCATCCTCCAAGCAACCATCGAGGAGGATTTCTCTCTCCCTATTCTTTTTACTACTTTCTAGTATAAATTTACTGCTTTCTAGTGTAGTTTTGTTCGTCCTCCAAGCAATCATCAAGGAGGACATTTCTCCCTCCATTCTTTTAATGCTTTCTAGAGTAAATTTATCTCTTTCTAGAGTAAGTGTTTTATGCTTTCTAGTTGTAATGAATAATCTCCTCAATGAAAAATTCCTTGTTTATTCTACATCTCATTTTGATTTCTCTGTGTAATATTCTCTTTCTCTCTTACTCTCTCTCTCTTCTATTTATTGTAAATAATTAGATAGTTTTAAATTGAATTATTCTGTGACAAATAAAAAGAAACACATAGTTTTGAAATCAAACGTAGCCTCCCTGTATTTGACCCGAAATTCTTTTCGGTATAAATTTTATTTGTTGAACACGAATTCTTCACTTTCGAACTATAACGACAGGTTTTCCAAAACCGAACATGTTAGCGTAGCGATTCGTAAATGTTTAACATAAGGATGATCATCAGTCCCATGAAGCTTTGAAAAGAGAGGATGTACATGACAAAAAACATGAGGTTTGATTCATGAAATTGCAAAGGATACAAATGCATCCTCATAGTGTGAAAACATGGGCATTTATATCAAAATTTTGAATTCCTGATGTACTAAATGAGTAGAAATATGTGTCTCACTGAGAGACAAAGTGGAAAAGTTGCTACCTAACCTAAACGATGAATATGACTTTTTTTTTAGAATTTTTGAAGTTTTTGTATTTTTTTGAGATTTTTCCAAGTAGGACAGAAGGATTATTCTGACCCTACTGGAATATGATAGCAAAACCCTAACCTACAATTATCAGAAAAATTTACCAATTTTACTCAAGATTTCTGATTCAAAGAACAAATAGATGCAAGTTATTTCTCACAATTTAGATGTGTAGTTACTTCGATACAAATCAGGGAAGTAAAAAACTGCAGGTTCTATTATGTAGTTTGACCCCCTATCAGTGTATAAAGTTTTTATTTTTTTTAAGGAAAATTTAAACGTCAAAATTTTGCCAAAATAATCCCAACTTGAAATCCAACACTCAAACAAAATTTCATGATTTTATGATGATTGAAACTCATGAAACAAATTTTCTAACACTAACTAAAGACACTGAACTCAATATGAATTCCTAACACACTAAACTAAGGACTCTTTTTTTTAGGTTTTTCAATTTTTTTTTAGGGGCTTTGGGACAAGAAGGAAAGAAAAATAAACTACACTAATGGAGCAAGAGACACAAGAGCATCACAAGAAAACTAATAAATTTTATTACAACAGTTTTACAACTAAGTAAACACAAAAACAAAAGAAAAATAAGAACAAAGTGGAGGAAAGCAAGCCATCGTGATGCGATGATGATAGAGGACTTGTGACTACAGTGGAGTGACTCACCACAACCTGCAAGATGCAAAGAACATTGGAGAGATGAAGCACCTTGGCATGAAGAATAAGATAAAGTAATGAAGGAAGTAGTCTTAAGGGAAAGGGGACTCTACAGGAGATGAGGACCTAAAAGATGGTGGCTAGAAGATGGTGGAGAGGTGAAGGATAGCCATGGAGTTGGTGGAGAAGGTGTTGGTGTAGAGGAGGAAGGAGCTTGGAGAGGAAGAAGAAGGTGGAAGGAAGGGGACAATTGTGGTGGAGGCAAGAAGCTAAGAGGAGAGCCCTTTGTATGCTGGTGGGAAGGTGTTTCTATAGAGATGGGGGACAATTAGGTGCTTGGGTTGGAGGGCAAATAGTTGGGTTTTTATGGCATGTAAGATTAGGTTTTGTGAATTAGGAATGTGATTGGGATTGTGGGATTTGGTAGTTGATTGGATTTTTGGGAGTTGGAAGGTAGTATGAGTGGACTATGTTGGCATTTGGTGCGGAGTTTGCGTGGGATTTGTGGAGGGGACATGTTGTGTGGGGCTTTTTTGGTGGTGGGCATGAACACAAGGTGGAAGCATGTTCACATATGTTACGACCTGCTTCCCGGATCCCTACAGGACCCGAGACTGGCTCGCCTCGACTAATCCCAAGGCCTAGTCATCCAACGAGAAATAACCAAAAGTAATAAATAAACCACATTCACACATGCAATATAACTAAGCAGAAGGAAAAATGAAACAGTAAAGGAAAGTAGAACAACTGTCTCAAAATAGTACATGCCATCACAACAACAACAATGAAAAGAAAACAAAAAGTAACAGGATCAGTAATTTAAAAGTCCACTACTCACAACTACAATAGAAACAAAAGAGTTGGAAAGTAACTACATGGCTGGGCTCGGTTGAGCCCAACACCCTTTGTAGCTAGAAACTCGGGCTGCTCAACTCCTACTCCTGAACAGGGTTACGAAAAAATAAAGTCAACGAACGCTGAGTAGAGTGGTGTTTACATTATTTATGTGCAAGTAAAGTAAAAACAAACACGTCGGTTTTATTCTCATTTTTATTTATCTCATCTATGTATTTCTGGTTCATTTATTTCACAAAGGATCCAAGTATTTCTTGATCTTGCTTGTTCCTCATGGGAACGATCTTGATTGCAGTCTTTTCCATGGAGTAGAAGGTACACGTGGTGCTCTCCTGGCCAGGAGAGTCCCCCACGGTAGTCCTACACCTAGTCAACCACTCCGAGGTCACTGTCAAGATGTAGCGGTGACTACGACATGTGTGATAAGAGCACGGGTAGCTACCCCGCACTGACACGCGGTTAGTCATTTCCGCTAGCAGGTACGCCCAAAGTACAGCACGGAACAGTATACGGCCTTGCCCTCTCAGAACAGCGGTCTCGCCCCTCAGAACCAAACAGGAGTCTTGCCCCTCCACAGTCTGCGTACCTCGTCTGACTACCTTGGTTTGCCCAGAGGGCCTAACAAAGTCGGTGTAGGGTGGCTTGCTTAATCGTGGGCCTCGTGGGGTGGCTAGCTCCCTCCCTACACTAGTAGCACGCCTCGGTACCACGTACGCGAGGGCCAACAGGAGTTGGTGTAGAGTGGCCAATCCAAACCCCAGGTCTCAACCCAAGGGCGACTAGCTCCGCTCTACACTAAAAGGGATAGTTGCTCTCCCTGGTACCGTGTACACAAAGGCCAGCTCACTTCCCGTCTACATTCTAGATTCCTTTCATACACAGGTGTTCTACTCCTAATTTGCTGTAGGGTTCATGCTCACATTCATCTCGTTTATCCATATTCAGATCTCATGTTTCATAACTAGTTCCTTTTCCATATATAGGTATCTCATGTTTTCACAATTCAATTCTCAATCATATACATGCAACCTGAGGTTTCACAATTCAATTTCTCATTCACATACATGCAGCTCGTATTTTAACATGCAACTTAAGTAAATAGAGTAGCTCAACATCAGATTCATACATTTCTACCCTAGGGTTCATTCCACATTCTAGAGTTTCAATCAATTTAATCTAAGCAGGCATAGTCTTTATTCACATCTTAACAAATGAATTAAACCACTCTACCGGGTATCACAGGAGGAATGGGGGCCTGCACCATAGATTTCGTCGTCTCCGCAGGCTCCGAACATGCCACCGGTTGGTAACTTGTACCAGCAACTAATTTACATCAGACGAGGTCAAAAAAGTTGGTACTCAATACGAACACGTAGAGAAACTCGAGTGGAAAACAACGGTACTTCGTTTACGGAAATTCGATTACGTTTGGGCCCTAAACGAGCCAAAAACACAGTTACTGTCCAAAAGTAGATGTCTTGGACTAGTCCCAAACATCTTAAAAGATGTCAGATCTCACCTTGTGTCTCCTGTAGTATCCTCAGTCGTCTGGATCCCACCACGACCGTTTGAGGGTAGCTCCAGACGTCGGACAAAGCCTCCAATCGTCTGGAAGTACCTCCGGATGTCTGGCGACATGATCAGACATCCAAAAGTACTTGGAAAAGTGTACCGCGTGCCTTCCCAAAGCCCTTCACCTGCGTACGAAAAATCATAGGCCCAATCTCAACCCGACATCTCCTGCGCTACAATCTGCATGGTGGAAAGTAGCGTAGGAAGATATGTACCTCGCGTGATATATGCTTTCAGATGTTCGGCTTCAGCTCTGGACGTCTTGGTGCCTCGCCAGACATCTGGTCGATGCTCCAGACGTCTGATACTGGAACTTTTCCAATACTAGAACCTCCTCCGCGATGCTCCTCTCCTCTCAATGCCACCAGCAGCATACCACAGTAACTTCAGCAGCTGCAGAGGGCTGAGAGGCCTCCTCCCTGAGCACCTCCTCCTCGTACGCGCGCCCGCCGTAGGCCACGCAAGCTCCACCAAGCTTTCGAAGGTCCATCAACCTCCCACGCTATACCTTCCTCTCTCTCCCTCTCTCCCTCTCATTCTCCCTCACTCACCCTCTCTCTCATCACTCCTGTTCTCCCTTGCCGCGGCTCCACAGGGAGGACGCTGGAGGTGTTGATGGCTGGTGGTGAGCGGGTGAGGAGAAGAGGGTGTTGAGATGGAGGGTTTAAATAGAATGGGTTTAGGGTTTAAGGGGTGAAGGGTGTGGAGGAGAGAGAGAAGCTCTGCATGCCGACCGCGTGCAGAGCGCAAAGGAACGTACGAAAATTCCCACTTTCAGACATCTGGGCCTATGTCCAGACGTCTGGATAGACGTCTAACTAAAAATCCAGATGTCTTATCTGACTAAAAAGGCAACGGGTCATTTCAACATAGGAGGTGGAATTAGGAATGTGGGAAATTAATTGAAGGTAATTGATTTGATTTGATCTAGAATAGGTTTAGTTAATTTATGGGATTTGTGTTGGATTTTTATGGAGGCAAAGGTGAAGGTGGCATGGGATTTGGAAGTGTATAGAAGGTAGGTGCTCATGCTCGAAATTGCTTTTGAAAAGATACACTATAGTATTTTGAAATCGAGAAAACCTTTAAAAAAATTTTTATCTAACTCAAAAGAATATGCATTTTGAAATATGAGTTCAAGTTGCCTCAAGAAGGCAACTTGGATCGTCTTGCTTTTCTGAATATATTTTTCTCTTTGGTTTTTGCTTTTTTTATTTTTTTGGTATTTTCAATAATAAGGATAGCAAAAAAATAATATAAACTACGACTAGCAAAGCATAAAATTCAGACACGGAAAGTAGATAAAAGATTCTTTTGTTGAAATCACAGATGTAGTTCTACAATGTAGATAAGAGAACATCAGAATAGAAAGTTCTAGAAAGGAAAATGGATCCTTAAGATGAAGCCCTATCAAAGAAATAAAAGATCGAATGTGAGGATGGATTTGGCAGCCCACTAGAGACTAGTAGTCGCAACCCTAGGCAAGGGAGACCCACACCTAGGGTGAAGAAGCTAGGAGGGTGGATGGCTAGGGTAGAGGAATCTTAATTCACTAAGGTAGAGGAAGACTAATTAGCTTGGAATGGTAGGGTTTAGGTTTATTTATAGAATTAGGAAATAAATGTGGGCCATAGGATTTTAGATCTAAGGCTATTGGTTTGTTATCATATCAAGTAAAGAATGGACCTTAGGATGGCCATCTAAGCGGGTTGGCTTGGAGGCTTCTTAGAGAAACCTTAATGGATGTCCAAAATGGGTAGGTTAGGGCCCTAGATCTAGGTTTGGATGGTGGTGATTTAATGTAAATCTATATGATCTTTTTAGTTACTTTAGGAACGGATAAGTTCTAGGGTTTTGGAGTCCTAAGGAAGCTACCTTAGTGGTCGGCTATGGGGTTTAATTGGGACCCTTAGATCTTTATGGGATAGTGGATAGAGAGGGATAAGTGGCTGGCTACTATGCTTAGTGGCTAAGCAAGCATGGCCAGCCACTTATGTGGATAAGATCCTCTATTTGCTATTTTTGGTGGTGGGTTGTAGCTTTTGGATCTTAGATCAAGCATGTAGGCTCCTAGGTGGTTCTCTAAAGATAGGATTAGGACATAGGTTTATAGAAATTGGGTTGTCCTAAGGTAGGTTTTGGAAAAGGTTTTTTGGTGTGACATGTGTCATCCCTTGCCTTTTATTTAATTCCTTGTCTTTATTTCTTTGGGCTTGTCTTTATTTCTTCTAAAACTCTTTGTATTTGGCTCCCAAGAGACTTCTTCTCCTTCAATAAAATAGTTCTTCATCTTCTCAGCTTCATCTACACCTACATTATTCACAAGAAATCTTAATTAGATGCAAATTAGTAAGAAAATATATGCATAACCTAATTATGCACTTATGATTATAATGCAACATATGTATAATCTATATGCACTAAGCTAGCATAAAGTATGCAAGTTATCATCAATAATTATGCACTTATCATACCCCATGCATATCTTTTGCTAGTCTTTAGAAAAATTGAAAGTAGAAATCTAGTGGGAATTTGAGAATCGAGTTTAAGCTTAGCTAGATTAAGAATGTCGGTAAGATTTTTCACCAATTCAAAGGAAATCGTACACAGAAATCTTAATGCCAAAGACTCAACAGCTCTCAAGTACCAACTCAAATATGGACCGCCAAAATCTAATTAGAGATCTTTATTAGCTTCAAGACTTGGATCTAGAGAGTAATGTTAGATGGCTCTGTCAACCCACCTAAGGTTTGGATTGAATATGAAAGATGAGCATTTTGTGTGTGTAGAAAGTTGACTCATCAAATGGACAACTAAGTTGACTCAAGTATGCAATAAGGCTTAGAATATTTCTATACTCTCTCTAAGATAACTTGTCTTCCATTAGGCCATACTAGGATTTGGCAGCTTTCTCTTCACCACATTTCTACCCTGAGGTCAACACCCTAGGTGTTTATCTCCTTGGCTAGACCCCTAGGTCTCTTATTCCTAATTCTTTTCTCCGTATTTTTTTATCTTTCTCTATAGGATAAACACCCACATGTAGTGAGGTGTTTTTATTTTGGGAATGGAAATGGTAGCATGTAGCAAGATGCTTTTATTTGGTGGAAGAGTTTGCACCCATTTGTAACGAGGTGCATTTTATTTAGTAGGGTTCATGAGATAAGGCTATTTCTTTTTTCTTCTCATTTTTCATTTTCCCAAATTTTCCTTTTCTCCACATCATTTTTCTAGGTGAGTGGCTCTCCTTCATCCGTTATAAATGCATTATAAATGCATCTCCTACAAATAGGACCAATCTTGAGAGTTAGAAACACGACCAAGTCCTTTGGATCTTATGCCCTAAGACTAAACCTTATTGACCATTAAGGACTCAACAAAATCACCCAAAAGACAAGTGCATTGTGCAAGTGAAGATGCTTGAAACTCAAAGACTATCTAAACCATAGGGTGGAAAGACAAGTCCTGTACTTATCACTCTTTTTGACTTAATACTTTTAGCTTTTTCAAATCTCGTCAAAGAATCAAGACTAGAGTCCATATTTTGGTAAATACTAAGTGAAAAGACCCTATTTGTACATTTCCTAAGATCGGTAAATCATCAAGATCAAAGATTTTTAATCCTACAAAGCTCAAACACTGAATTTTTTTCTCTTTTTTTCTTTCTTTTTTCAAAACTAATTTTCGATGAAATCGACGAATAGAATATATACAAAAGTTTAGATGTAAAAAATGTTTCAAGTATAATTATCTACCCCTCCATGCTTATTTCATGCAATGTCCTCAATGCATGCAATAAGTATAAGTGAAAATAGATATCACTTGATAGCTCAAGAGTTCTTGAAGTTCCAGTTCTCGACCTGAAATCAAATTGTAAAACAACTATATACAAGCTAACCTAATTCATTGTGTTGTCTCCCAACAAGCACTGAATTTTATGTCTATAGCTAGACACAGTAAAAATTAGAATGGCTCAATTAAGGTCATTTTGTGAATTAGCGAATCCAGGTGTTGATTTTCAGTGCAAAGTTTGAGTCGTCCATTAGCTGTAAAAGTATGCCTAATTTTTGGATATGTGATTTCCACAGCCCCATTATTAAAAGGTCGAGCCACAAGATATCGGCCAACCCACTTGAATCTATGTTTTCCAGGAACTAATATAAGTTGGGCATCAAAAAGTCATAGTTTCTAATTAGGTTCAATGTGCTTCTTGGAAATATGTTTGTCATGAAAGGCCTTAGTCTTTTCCTTATAAATCTTTGAATTTTCATAGGCCTCATTCCTAATTTCCTCAAGTTCAGTGAGTTGGAGCTTCCTTTGTTCACTAGCTTTGATTAGATCTAAATTGCATTGCTTAATAGCCTAATAGGCTTTATACTCCAATTCAATAGGTAAATGACAAGATTTTCCATAGATTAGTCTATATGGAGACATGCCAATAGGGGTCTTGAAAGCGGTTCAATAAGCCCACAAATTGTCATCCAGTCTAGATGACCAGTCTTTTCATCAGATTGAACCATTTTCTGCAAGAAATTCTTTATTTCTCTATTAGAGACTTCGGTCTACCCATTATTCTGGGGGCGATAAGGAGTAGCGATTCGGTGTTGAACCCCATACTTAGTCAAAAGAGCTCAGAATTGGGCATTGGTGAAATAGGTTCCACCATCACTGATGATTACCCTGGGCATCCCCAATCTAGAAAAGATATTCTTCTTGATAAAACAAACCACAATTTTATGGTCATTGGTTCGAGTCGGTATTGCTGTTATGTGTGAATCGATGTTTGGTAAAATCGTGTGTTGTAATATAGTCGAAACATCTGAAATGACTTTTAAATTTTATATTCTCGAAATAAAAGTATTCCGAGGTTGTTCGCTAGGAGCAAATACGTTGCGCGAATACTACTATAAAGATTTCGCAAAAACTTAGGAACTAGATCAAATCAATTTGATTCTCTAATTACCAAATCTAGTTCCAAAATAAATAGATTAATCACTCAATAAAATTGAGATTATTTCTTAATTAATTCTTAATTGAATGTAATCAATAAATATGATTATGCACTGAGCAAATGTATCAAATGTTTGAATATTGCCATAAAATCGCAAGATGTTCAATAATGAGATCAAATTGTCAACTAATAAAGCAGAATCACAAATTGATCCTTGAGAATGAGACTGCTCTGGTCCCTATGAATTTACTAGTTGGTCTCTACCAGCTTATTTTATTCTCACATTTCTCCCTTCTCTACATCGATGCAGCTGTAGGGGAGAGCTTTGTGGAGGTCGGTCATGCATGGGACTTCCTGCTGGGAGTCACAAATTACTCCTCACGAAGTTTAGGAGCTCAAGGTGAGGCGAAGAGAGTAGTGGCGATGGATGCGGTCCCGTTGTGAGGGAGGTACTTGCTGCCAACCAAGGGGTTGAAGAGCTTCACTATAACTTGTTGAGGGTGATGGCGATGGTGATTTGGGGTGAGGGGGTTTATGATGCCAAAATGGTGGGCATGTATTTCACGAGGAAAATCAAGGTTTTGGAGAACCCCTCATCGTAGTCGTAAAATATCTCTACCAAATAAAATTTATATCGAAACTCGAAGTGAGTCCCAGGTCTTACACAGGGAGGCGAATGTTTGGTTTTGAAATCTGCGCTTTGATTTTATTTATTTTTTTTGTTTTTATCTTTTGATTTTTTTTGGCATTTTAATAGGTAAGAGATCATATCAATAACATAATTATCTAACTAATCTACTTGCAAAGAGAGATAGACAGGGAGAAACATTTCATAAAAATCAATCAATGTATATTAAAACTAACTAAAACTACATTAGAAAGCAAATGAAAGATAGAGAGAGGTGAGAATAATCCCCCTCAACGGCTACTTAGAGGATGACTCGCTCTGAAGGCACCTGAATGAAGATGGTGAGAGGCAGGATGAAAGAGAACGACATTGCGATGAGGATCTTCTTCCAGAAGGTGGTGAGAGGATGACCATGAGATGCTCCACGAAGGGGGATGAGAAGTAGGAAAAATATTTGATTTTGTACTCTAAAAAAGCATCTCGGGCTTGGGACAAGCTCTCTCTAGAGCCTTGGAGGTGGTGAGGGAGAGAAAGGAAGAGATGAAGAGAAATGGGAAGGGTAGGGGTCCTTTAATAGTGGAGGAGAGGAGGCAAAATCCATCCATGGGTTATAGCGATAGTAAGGACAATGTTAAAGCTCAAGCTCAAGTGTTGCTGTAGGTCCAGCTCACGCGGCTGTGCTGGTGTCCCCATGCATCTGCAGCTGTAACTCGTGCCTCGTTGTTGGATCAATAACGAACAGCCAAGATTACTAGAGGATCGTGCACTCAGCTGGCACGTCAGATAAAGTGTCGAATCACATGTGTGATCATGTGTTCCCACGCAAGTGTATCCGCGCTCATCCATTGTGCCGTGTAACGCATCTTGTGCCTCTCGATGAGGATCGAGCAGCTCTGTTTGGCTGCTCAACGTGTGCTGTGCTGAGAGGGGGCGCGACGGGTTTGAACCCGTGCCCTCTCTTTGGGAACCTACTTGTCGACCAATGCGCTATGAGTTCATTTGAGTCCAGAAGATGCTATTGGGTCCATGACAAAGAGTTGATCTCAACCGTTGGATGGAAATCCAACAGCTGAGATTAAGGATGCCTTGATGAGAGGGTGGAGATCGACAACGTAGCAGGCTTAGGGTTGTTGGATGTCGATCCAACGGTCCTGATCTTGGAGTGGAAACACCTTTGAGGAGGGGCAGCTGCTAAGGGCAAATTTGGGCAGTTGGGATGGCACCACATGGAGCCATTCTGGCTAACCATCTTTTTTGCACTATAAATGATGCCACGGATGTCAGATTGGATTGATTTTTGCGTCGTTGGGCTGTGATCGTCGATCTAAATCCATTCGTGCGATTAGATTTCTTGTTTGAGGTCCAAATTAGCGCCACCTTGGCCTTTGATCTTCCTCAGACTACATAATGTGCTACGAGACTCCGATCAAGAGGATTTTGGAGGTGTTAGACTCTGATCATCATCCTAATCAGATACGTATGGTTGGATCGTCAATCCAAGGCCTTGAAATAAATTTCCTTCGCTCCTAGCCACAAAAGGATGCTAACTAACCTATAATTTACACAAACTATTCTAAATGCAGAATGATGCATGCTATGTAATATTTATAATATGGAATGCATCTCTAAGCTTAGGAACATGCATAAATAGGCATTTTATCCTAAATGGATGTGCATACATCAATGCCAAAGTCATGGTCGATGGTGTGAGTGGGCGACGTCGAGTAGAGGGCCTGTGGTGTGGAACCCCTCAATAAGTTGAGGGGTTTTATTCGTGGTGGGGTAGCGGAGGTCTTGAGGTGGTCGGTGATGGGCAAGGAGGTGTGGGCAGACAGTTGATGGTTGCCGGAGTTGATGCTAGAGCTAGGATGGACGCGAGGAGATGATGTTGAAGACATGGAATTTGGGGTCGAAACCTACAACTAAAGAGCCTAAAATAATCTATGGGAAGAGAGAAAGGAGGACGGATACCCAGGGGAGGGAGAATGACACCAGAGGAGATCCAGCGTTGGCCAGCAAGACTTGAAGGAGATGAGTGTAATTCCCTACTTGGAGGGGGTGAGATCAGTGTGACGTAAAAAAATGCGAAAATGAAATATAAATAATCTCACAAATAAGCAATCCCACAAGTACACAAGTAATTTTAGGTGGAAACCCAAACCAGGTGAAAACCACCACCTAACCCTCTCGAGTTAGGATTTTCCGATCAACCAAGTTGATCAAAATCCACTAAATCGAATCACTTTAAACGAGGGTGATTCAACCTCAATACAACCACGCTACTTAAACGAGGGTAGCGTACCTCAACCCCTTCTCTCCACGAGAAGGATTTTGTCTCGCGAAGGAGACGGGAATTTGCAAAGCGAATACCCAACCAAATAACAAAGATAAAATAAACAAGTAATCCTATAGAGCCAACAAAGTAATTATAAACCTAGCTTCTATAGGAATTAGGAAACTCCCCTTTGCAAGGAGTGCGTCGAGTTGATGTTGCGGTGCGTGAGCCACGCGACGGCGCAACTTCGCTCTCGTGAACAACGGCGGGAGAGCGGGTGCGCAACAGCTTGATGCTCTCAAGAGAATGGAGCTTGAGCTTGGAGAGCAAGAGCTATCTAGGACACAAGAGAGTGGAACTATGTTGCTTAGGTGTCTCTAGGTGTTTCTTAGTGTATCTAGGTGTGTGTTTGTGTTGCAAAGGTTCCCCTCTATTTATAGAGGCCTTAGGAAGGCTTTGGAAGGCTTAGGAAAGGTTCTATAGCTGTTGGGAACAAAGCCCAAGAGAATCAACCCGAAATCAGGAACAATCATTGTTCTGACAGGCTTATCAGACGTCTGGAAGTTCATTTTAAGACGTCTGATTTCAAGGTCAGACGTCTAATTTTGGGCGGGTCTCTTCCTGACTTGGATCAGATCTAAACAGGGTTCTAGTGGAAGTCCATCAGACGACATATAGGACGTCTGGCACTATGTCTGGACGTCTGGAAACCTACTTTTACTGTGGGAATGGATTTTCCAAACGTTGCAATGGCTAGAAAATCTCTGAGAAGAGATTTTGGGTCAGCCGAGGCAAAACGGTCATTTATCAGACATCTGGAAAGGCCTAAGGACGTCTGATAAGGCTCTAACGGTCATAATCTTGAGTGTTTGCTAAGCCAGCCAACGGTCCACTAATTGGACGTCTGGCAAATCCATCAGACGTCTCCTAAGACGTCTGGTCTAAGGTCTGGACGTCTGATTTCATCAGACAGAGCACTAAGTCCAGCCTAATAGTTATCAAACATCTAAAACAACAGTCAGACGTCTTAAAATACTTTATCAGACGTCTGATTTGGGAATTAGACGTCTGGAAACTCTGTTTAAATCCTATATTGGTTTTCTAAGTATTCTACAGAAAACCTAAGTATCCTAGGGTTGTGCAGGTGTTCCTAGGACTACTGTTAGGGTACTTTGAGGCTCTTTAACATGAATGATCTAAGGAAATAAAGAGCAACAAAAGAAACGAAAAATACAAGTACAAAAGAAGGAAATCTATCCTATTTTTCATTTCCTTCCATCTTTAATCTATCGCTCCTCGTGAATCTCCTCTATTTTCCATCAAGCTCGTCCAATCCGTCTTGGATGCGAGCTCGAACTCCGTCTAATCACGTATCCATTTGCGATTGACCTGAAATCTAGGACTCAAAGCGCAAATATTAAATGACACATGTTTTGTTATCATCAAAACAAATGATCGTGGTGCTCTAGCACCAACAATCTCCCCCTTTTTGATGATGAAAAAATCATAAATAATAATGCAAAAAATCCTCCCCCTTTTTGACATTATCAAAAAGGTTTAATTGATTTTACATTTCTTATAACTCCCCCTTAAGACATGCTCTTCTATAAATTTCTTTTAACAAAGGAAATGCCTCCTCCTTTTTTTTATGACAACAAGATAGTTATTATTTTTCTTCCCCTTTCTAAAGGAAATTTAGCTACCTTATATCTCCCCCTTAAAAATTGACAATTAGCTCATAAATTTTAACTCCCCCTATCTAAATGCTACTGATACAAAGATAGGGTCAAGAATTTTTACCTCACCTACCATGGCCAATAAAATGGCCCGAATGGTGGTGGTGGATGCCACATCAGATGGGGCTCCCATCCGTAGCTTGGAGGCCCAGGCATTTGCGTCGGTCTCCAATCTGGTGGTCGACGTGCGGCGGGTCCGTCGTTTGTTCGCCATCTCGTCGGTCTTCTTGTTCTCCTCCTTGGTCTACTCCTTGGTTCTCCCAACTCAAGTTGACCAGCCTTGAGTTTGTAGGTCCAGTCCTTTGTGTTGTAGTTATCGCTGAAACCTACAAAACAAGATTCCAAATTTTTCTTCGGTATCCAAGTGAGCTTGGATCCAGATCTGTTAACGGGTCTCCTTGATGGAGATCCTTTCTCAACCTTAGGGTTATAAAGATTATCTACTTTGTTGATTAATTTGTTAGAATTTTCCCTAAGACATGCAATTTCTTTTTCTATAATATTCATCTTAGTCTTTAAATCAGAAATTTCTATTTTTAGACTAACATTTTCCTCAATCAATTTATTATTTTCATTGATGAGGTTTTGATTTTCTAATAATAGGTTATCATTTTTAGGACTAGCTTCTAGATCCTTAAGTTTTATTTCTAACCTATCATTTTCACTTCTAAGAAAACTAAGATTCTTTTTCATGCTTTTATTTTCTATTTTTAGTGATTTACTAAGCTCATATAGCTCATTAAAAGCATCTTGTAAATCCGAATTTACCTCATTGTCGCTGTCGTCGCTTTCTCCGATTGCCATGAAACCAAGGCACGCGGTTTCCTTCTCCCCGAGATCTTCTTCCGAGCTCTTCTCCTCATGAGTGCCTTCCAACCTCCTCCATATCTCGTGGGCGGTGGTGCACTCTTGGATTTGTTCGAATTCCTTCAGACTCAACGCGCAATACAAGGCATTCATTGCCTTTGCGTTGAGTGAAAGCTTTCGAATCTACAGTTGCGAGTAGCCTCCTTGGGGTCGCTTCGGGATCTCGTATGGGGTTTCGCAACATTCCCATATCTCGAACTCAGTGGCTTGGAGCCACGTCTTCATCCTCAACTTCCAATATCCGAAGTCCCTCCCGTCGAAATAGGGTGGTCGGACGGTGGACTGCCCTTCAGAGATTCTGATTGTGGCTATGCTTCCCTCCATGATCTTCTTGCCGGGTGTTACTTCGATCTTGCAAGAACCTGCTCTAATACCAACTGTAATTCCCTACTTGGAGGGGGTGAGATCAGTGTGACGTAAAAAAATGCGGAAATGAAATATAAATAATCTCACAAATAAGCAATCCTACAAGTACACAAGTAATTTTAGGTGAAAACCCAAATCGGGTGAAAACCACCACCTAACCCTTTCGAGTTAGGATTTTCCGATCAACCAAGTTGATCAAAATCCACTAAACCAAATCACTTTAAACGAGGGTGATTCAACCTCAATACAACCACGCTACTTAAACGAGGGTAGCGTACCTCAACCCCTTCTCTCCACGAGAAGGATTTTGTCTCCCGAAGGAGACGGGAATTCGCAAAGCGAATACCCAACCAAATAACAAAGATAAAATAAACAAGTAATCCTATAGAGCCAACAAAGTAATTATAAACCTAGCTTCTATAGGAATTAGGAAACTCCCCTTTGGAAGGACTGCGTCAAGTTGATGACGCGGTGCGTGAGCCACGCGACGGCGCAACTTCGCTCTCGTGAACAACGACGTGAGAGCGGGTGAGCAACAGCTTGATGCTCTCAAGAGAATGGAGCTTGAGCTTGGAGAGCAAGAGCTATCTAGGACACAAGAGAGTGGAACTATGTTGCTTAGGTGTCTCTAGGTGTTTCTTAGTGTATCTAGGTGTGTGTTTGTGTTGCAAAGGTTCCCCTCTATTTATAGAGGCCTTAGGAAGGCTTTGGAAGGCTTAGGAAAGGTTCTATCGCCGTTGGGAACAAAGCCCAAGAGAATCAGCCCGAAATCAGGAACAATCATTGTTCTGACAGGCTTATCAGACGTCTAATTCTAGCATCAGACGTCTGGAAGTTCACTTTAAGACGTCTGATTTCAAGGTCAGACATCTGATTTTGGGCAGGTCTCTTCCTGACTTGGATCAGATCTAAACAGGGTTCTAGTGGAAGTCCATCAGACGACATATAGGACGTCTGACACTATGTCTGGACGTCTGGAAACCTACTTTTACTGTCAAAATGGATTTTCCAAATATTGCAACGGCTAGAAAATCTCTGAGAAGAGATTTTAGGTCAGCCGAGGCAAAACGGTCATTTATCAGACGTCTGGAAAGGCCTAAGGACGTCTGATAAGGCTCTAACGGTCATAATCTTGAGTGTTTGCTAAGCCAGCCAACGGTCCACTAATTGGACGTCTGGCAAATCCATCAGACGTCTCCTAAGACGTCTGGTCTAAGGTCTGGACGTCTGATTTCATCAGACAGAGCACTAAGTCCAGCCTAATAGTTATCAAACATCTAAAACAACAGTCAGACGTCTTAAAATACTTTATCAGAAGTCTAATTTGGGAATTAGACGTCTGGAAACTCTGTTTGAACCCTATATTGGTTTTCTAAGTATTCTACAGAAAACCTAAGTATCCTAGGGTTGTGCAGGTGTTCCTAGGACTACTGTTAGGGTACTTTGAGGCTCTTTAACATGAATTATCTAAGGAAATAAAGAGAAACAAAAGAAATGAAAAATACAACAAGTACAAAAGAAGGAAATCTATCCTATTCTTCATTTCCTTCCATCTTTAATCTATCGCTCCTCGTGAATCTCCTCTGTTTTCCATCAAGCTCGTCCAATCCATCCTGGATGCGAGCACGAACTTCGTCTAATCACGTATCCATTTGCGATTGACCTGAAATCTAGGACTCAAAGCGCAAATATTAAATGACACGTGTTTTGTTATCATCAAAACAAATGATCGTGGTGCTCTAGCACCAACAATGAGGACTTCAGTGACTCGATTGAAGTGATGAGGAGGACGAGTAGGTAGGTTTCTATGGTAGGAAGAATGGCGAGGTTGTGGGAAAGACAACCGATAAATACACATTTATTCATGATAAAATGCCTACTTATGTCAGTTCCTATGCTTAGCATTGCATTCCATAGTATAAATACTGTATAACATTTATCATATTGCATTTAGGACAATTTGTATAAATTGTATAGCAATTCATGCATTATTATGGCCAGGAGACAAGGTGATACATTTAGAAGCTTCAATTGAAAAATCCAACAGTACGAATGGATTCAGAGCGACGATCGCTATTCGGCAACGTGAAAATCATCTTAATCCTAGCACCGTGGCATCCTTTGCAAGCAAAAGAAGATGGACCATCCGGATGATGCCACATGGCACCATCCAGATCACCCAACATAGCCTACCCTTCTTCCCCAAAGGTGCCTTCCACACAAGATCCTAGCTGTTGGATGAAATCCAATGGCTTCGTCACACAACCATCGACTGAGGGAAATTCATAAACGCAACATGCCCAACCACTTGGCGTAGCAATCCAGAGAGGAACTCACATCCATGAGACACACGATAGACTCGCGCTCCATGGATTGAATCTACATTGAGGTGAGGCCAACGGAATTCGATTGCCCGATCAAAGATGGGAGACAGCCAAGATGACAATGTGGCTCTCTGAGTGCCATGTGATTTGCATGCACGCGATAACACGCAGACACACGTTGAATCACAAATGCACCCATCATGCAATTTGGTGCACTCACTTAAGGCAGTTGCTAGTGCTCTGCCATCTGATTTCAAGAGAGGTGCGATTCGAAGGTGCGATTAGCACATTCTCCCCAGCCATTCGATGTGAATCAGATGGTTGTCATCTGCCCTCGCCAGCGAAGGTGCACTGCACACAATTTGGGAGCACGGGATTTGTGCTTTCTCTCCACCCTACGACGAACATCTAGTGGTTGTGGTGCTCCTCACACTGTGCCAGCTACAGTAGCTTCACTTCATGCCAGTAGGGGAGAGTGATGGCTTCAGCAACGTCCAAGGTGAGTCTTCAGCGATGTTTTAAATGTTGTTGTTGACCCATACACAAAATACACCCTCATCCCACCACTATATAAAGCCCTATGCCCCTCCCATCTTTTACCAAGCAACACTACCACTCCATAGAGCTTCCAAGCAAGATTCTAGAGTCGTCGAGCCGTCGATGGAGCCCTCTTTCCACCGCTGTGGCTACCTCGATCCCTTCTATTTCTCGAATTTAGCTTATGATTTCATATAGTGTGCAGTTTATTTGTCTTGAAACATTGCTCTAGCATTATTGCTTACAATTGCAAGACCATTTTTAAAGAAGATTTTGACATCGTAATGCTTGTATGGTGTTCATTCTAAGCTAAGTGCTATTTACACCATTTTTCGCTTCATCATGTCCTCTTATTATGAGTACATAGTTAGCCACCATATCCTTCTACGGATTTCTAAACCTACCCTACTCTCTCTCTCTCTTCTTCTCGTAAGCAAACCATCATGTAGCATTAAAAATGAGCGACTAATTGATTCAGATTTTCACCTCCTCGAGATCAAAACTCGTACTCACCTTTCCATATCTTCATTAAAATTGACATTGTATTTGCATGATGTAATGGACAAATTAACCTAACACATTTCTTAACATTAGTTTTTGGTGCCATTGCTGGGGAGGCAACAGATCTTTTAGCCACTTTTATCTTTGCGTCGGTGTTCACATTTTCTGACTCGCTTGTCTCTCTCTATTCATTGGTTGCAGAAATTCGATGCCTAGGCAAAGGGAGGAGCGTGATCCAAGATAGTAGGTTGGGAGTAAAGTGTAGTGAAGACTCTTGTGAGTATCACTCCACTCTAGCGTAGCGTCATCTTTGTTTTTGAAAGAAAAATTGCATTTTAGATCGTGCATGAACCTTAAAATAGTTTGATTGTTTGCTTTCTTAAAAAATCCAAAAAAAAAAAATCTAAAAAAAAAGAAATTGGCGTGGTGAGTGACTACCTGGTCCACATCTTAAATCCATTACCCAAACAAAAAAATTACACTCTAATATTCTTAAAGAAAAAAAATCTTTTTGAAGTGTTCTTTTCCTTTTGGGTGGTGTTTGTGAAGTCACCTGTGCTTTGTATTTGGCCGCACCACTCCAATTAAAATTAATTCACCAACTAGAACTGCATGAACTTTAGTGGTGAATACATTAGGGTTGGTTATTTCTAGGGCCACATTGATCTTAAAGGAAATTAATCATCACCTATTTTGTGCAAAACCTTGTGTGCTCACTTAAACATTGTCTGAAAACATTAAGAAATTTCAGCCCTAAAAAAGCACTTAGGGATAAATCATTAAAATCCACCACATCTAAAAAACCTTGCTTGAAAACCATATTTTGTTGAGTGCACACACACACTCAATTGGATTAATCAAGAGGCACAACCCCCAACAATGCCTCGTCATATACCTTGAGCACAAGCACTAACCTAGCCCTCAATAAAGTTGAGTAGATGTTGGCCCTAGGATTCATTGAGTCTATTTCAGGGTACTCTCCTGAATGCATTACAAATTAGTGACGTCTGCTTGCTTCAAAAGGTGCTAAGTTGGGAGGCTTGATTGTCAAACGACTTAAGTAAGTAGGGGTTTGACATAATTAGCGGTCCTCGAGACACGCTCCCCCTACTTTGCCTTCCCAACTTTGCCACCTTCGTGAGTAAGGACAATACCAAATTCGTCATGTGGTCGGAATTTATTTCTAATGCATGGGTCACCTAGGTCTACATTATAAGGATTAGTTTTGTTTGCTTGATTGTGCACACTTAATTCTCTCATCTGTTCTTCCCTCATCCCTCCACTTCTTCCAAATCATGGATTTTAATGCCTATCCTTCCTTCCCAAACTATCCCCAAAATGATTTCTATTCTAACCCAAGTAGACTGTATCCACAGTTTAATTGGGATAACCAACCACCTAGTTGGGGATATAACCCAGGACCTGAGTACCCCAAATACCCCTCTTATCCTAATTTTGCCTAACCCTCACCAACTTCCTATTAGGATACAACCAACCCACCCACTCAGGGGTATGATCCAAACCTTGGAGATTCTTATCATGATTATGATTCTTCTTATGATGACTCTGCTTTTAGGTCTAACCTACCCACTAACCAATCTGATAGGACCTACATTTTAGGAGAACACCATGACCCCTACCCTTCCCAGGACAATAACCATGATAGGTCATCTGAATTCAAGGATCTCTCCTACTTGACCTATAGATTGGAAGGGATTTTAGAAAAATGGAAATCAAATAATGATGATCATAAACCTTGGCAAACCAAGTATGATCAACACCCATTTTGGACCCCTGATGAAGAATCCGATTGAGAGGACTTAGAACCTCAATTATTCTGGAGTAGAACTAAACAAAAAATGGTGCCTTTTGAGGAATTGACCCTAAAAATGACAGAATAGAGGACCCACCCAAAAACTTAAACCCCAGTACAGACTCTAATACACATCCTCAACCATACCCCCTAACCTTGAGTACAATATGAAAGAAACCCAAAGGAAACCCAATGACACTCAGCCAACTCTTTGAGATATTCATTTGGATCTATATAACCAGAACCAAAGATTGGTTGAGATGAAACAAAGAATGCTTAACATGTTCCAGCAATTTGAAAAGTGATGAAAGAGACTTCTTTCTTAAAGAAATTGAACAAGGCCCTGTGATAATTGATTGGACCACAACTAGTTGTCCAAAATTGGTGCAGTCTACTATCAATACTCCCCCAATGTTGGAAGGCATTGAGGATCCTTTGGAACACAAATAGGTGGAAAATGAGGATGAAACACCCCAAGGAAATTTGAAGGATAAGATTGGGGTCAATGTCCCTAAATTTAATGATAATAATTTAGTAATAGGGACATCAAGATTTGGGGATGGGGAATCTGACTGTGAACACTTTGATTGTGAAATTCTAAAGGACCCCATCATGGATTTAAAGGAAAGGCAACAGGAAGAACTGGAGCATGAAATGAATGATGAAATTAGCTCCATCACAAGTTCTTCCCTGATAATTGACTATGATTTGGAAGAAATGAACAAGATTTTAGGCTCCAATGGTTATAAGGAATTACACAGAGAAATCATGATTGAGGATCGGGAGGATCTTCACTTTGACCCACCCGAATCAATCATGATTGATCAGACACATTCCTTCATAGCTAACCCAAGTCTCAAAGATGTTAATGCAACTGAGTTTGCTAAACCTTTGGATTCCAAACTTCTAAAGGAAGAAGAGAACATTTCTTTGAAATCAAATTTTTGGATGGACACAGAAATGACCCCCTTGAGGGCAATAAAACTGAAGAAGGAAATGTTGATTGTAGGGGCCCTAAGTTGATCAAGCCACCGACCTCTTATCAAGACCCCTATGACCTTTATGACTTAGATCCAGGGAGAAATAAAAACCCTATGCTTCATCATCACCTCAAACCTAATTTTCTAAGGACAAGAGTTATTTATTCTGACAATCTAAATGTCCGACATTATATATTAGGGTTACATCCGTCCAAGCAAACTTCTGGTCTACATGCCTAAAGGAAAAGCGATGAATGGACTAAGTGATGATAATGTCATCATCTGCCATATCTAGCTTTAATTAGTAAAAATCCATTAATAAATGCTCTTACATAACCACCAGAAGATCGTAATTCACTACATATTTTTTCTAAGATATTAACATAAAATTAGGGGTAAATCTATAATTTTACCATCATATCATAAATGAAGAGTAACCACGAGGTTTCCCAGGGGTTTCTTAAAGGTCAAATGTTCATAAATGTCTAATAAGAGGGTCCGTGCAGACAGAAACAGGTTTTCACGCTTCTCAAGAATTAATGGACATCTAAAATCATAAAAATAGACCATCTTAATTAACTGAGGTTTCAGTTAGGATAAAATTCATCTAAACCTTCTAAAAATCATAGAAAAATATTCTCTATGATTTGATTTCTTTGATTTGACCATTGAAACTCATTTTAATCTAAAATAGAATCTCAGTTGGATAATTACCTTAATCTGGGTTTTTATATAAATTACCCAATCAAACTTGATCAAAACCTAAATCTGAATTCACCATCAAATTACTTGGATTGAAATTAGGTTTGTACCAAAATTTGGGCCCAATCAGAGATCATCTTGACCTAGTTTGCATTTTGGTCCAGTCTGATTCTTCTTCTCTCACTTAAACCCCTAGATTTCAAAATATATTGCAAATACCCCCTTAACTTCATCATATTTTTCACCAAATGGTCCCCTCCACCTCCATATTTGCAGAACTCCTAAACCCACCACCAGTGACCTTCAATCAGGGATTACTCCCTGATTTCATGGCCAAATCCTTTCGAATTTGGAAGGAAGATTCATGAAGAGTTGCCCTTCAATTTGAGACCGACCATGCCTTCCAACTCTCATCCAAGAGTTCATGCATACTCTTGGAAATCCTAAACCTGCTCCATGATTTTCAAGTTTCGTTTCCAAGCTTGAAGCTCGACTCTGAGCCCTATAAAAGGACCCACAATGCAAGGCCATGCTCTTTAGCTTGTTTTTGGTCGGAATACCTCCTTCCCTCTCTCCAGTCGAAAGCTCCATGAGCTCCGACAACCTCCTCCGACCATCTTCTTCGTCCACCCTCATAGACTATAGCGGGTGGATTCCTCTTCCACACCTTCCGTGCATCGCAATACCAGCGACCACTGCCTATGCCTTCTCGTCGTCGTCGCTTCTACCACCGAAGAGTTCATCTTCCCCACATCCGGCGTACCACCAGTGAGGGAATCCTTCCCTTTCATATGTTAAATTTAGGTTAGTTAGGTTCCCTTAGATTCTTAGGTTAATTCCCTTTACTAAAACCCAAAAATCAACCCTCGACCTAACCGCCATCCACCTTCGTCTTCACCTCCGACCACCTCTCTGGCGAGGTCCTCTACATGCTACACACCTCCAAACACCTCACCAACACTCCCTACACCTCCTCCATTCCAGCACACACAAAACCCCTCTCTTTATTTCACCGTCCACTCTCCCACAACCGCCACTGAACAAACCCACCTCCGCACTCCATCTCCACCTCCATTCGACCACTCCACGCACTCCCACACCACAAGGATGCCGCCATCACATTCCACGCCCCACGACGATCCTCCTGAGTCCTTTAACCAGGGCTTTTAGCTCATATTTTGTATTTTAGGTACCACGTTGGAGCTCTACCATCGCGTCATCTTCTCTGGCTTATTCTTCGCCCCGCGGCCTTATCCTTCACTATGAACCCCTTCAGGCTATGCAGGTGCATCCCAGGTTCACGCCCAGGTCCTCAATTGAGAACTTCAATGCCAGCAACTACGCCAACTAGCACAACTTCCAGCTGCTGCTGTTCGCGTGAAGAAGAGACGTGGGTTTAGTCCCACATCGATGGGAGAAAGGCACAAGGATCCACATAAATTATTTTTCTGCTTTAGGCTTATCACCTCAAGACCATGGGAGTGAGGTCCTCTTCACCCACACTCACCCAACCTGTCTAAGCTATTCACACCTTGGTTAATACCCACTACCGGAAGCCCTAGTAACCCGGATCCGATTACCTGATAAACGATCTGGTTATTTGAGAGAGGAAAGGAAGGAAAGAGAGAGAGAGATGGGGGAGGGGAGGGTTTTGCTCCTCTGTGCAGATGCTTAACACTTAGCTGCCAGCGAATTGTTCCCTTACGTGTTGTGAAGAAGAGGACTCAGAAGAGGAGAAGGGTTGAAACAAAGAAGGAAAGAAGAAGAAAAAAGAGGAGAAGGCTCTAAAAGAAGAAGACTTGAAGGAAGAAAGAAGAAGAAGAGAGGAAGCAAAGCAGAAAGGAAGAACAAGAAGGCTCTCTAAGGAGTACTGTAGCAAGCGACATTTAAGTCATCTGATTTTCTAGAGAAACGTCTGATTATTGTAGCATTCAAGCTACTGTTGGTTTATTTCATATTATTGATAGTTGGATGCATTCTTAACTTAAGGAGGATATAAGTGGTGATTCAAATCATCATTATTTTTTATCCTTTTATCTTTTTGTCCTCCTATTCTTGTGATACATTGAACTTCATTGAATATTTAATGTGACAGATTAGTATTCATTGAATACCATTATTGTGTTTGATTTCTTGTGCTCATTTACATATTTATCTTGATTAGCACGTGAATTACAATATTTGCTCCCTGTGTTCGACCTCGGACTTAATTTCTAGATATTCAAGTTATAAATTGTATTTGTTGATCGATCGATTGAGGATTTGAACTACGACGACGATAATATAAACCCTCGATAGATTGCTTCAACACTAAGGCATGCATGACCAAAGACTTTCTGAGTTCCCATCCCTTAGGGATGGGACTGCACCATAATCTAGTCTACATCTATGGACTTCTGACTCTAGGTCTAGCTGATTATGTCTTCCCCTTCTTGACCCAGACCATTCAATTGATTGATCATTTATTGTCTGTGTACTATGCCCAACTAAAGGCACTAAACTCAGTGCTTCTTGGGAGGTAACCCAGAGGTTTCAAGCTGACTGGATTCATTGTTGAAACTCAAGTGATTTCTTTCTTTACTCCCTTGCATAAATTTATTTTTCAATGAGGACATTGTCCAACATAGACATGGGGGGTGGTAACTCTTACGTTCTGAGTACAAAATTGTCAGCTTGAACTAGTTTTTATTTCTTATTATTCAAAAATAAAAAAGAAAAAAAAAGGGAAAAGAAAACTTAGGCAATAAGAGCTTGTGAACTTTACAAAATGATACATTAAGGACCTAAACTCTTAGACTCTTCAGGTCTTCAAGCTTAATCAGTCCAAGTGTCCACTAAAATGTGGACTTATTCTTGAGTCCTTGCCACTGTAATTCAGATAATAAAGTAGGGTGATAAGTGCACGACTTATCAACCCACACTCTAATTTGCAGGGACTTTTAGTCTAAACATTTGCACACATTTTGCATTAACTCACTCCTTGATGGTTCTAACGAAAATTGGGTAGCTAGTGAACCTTCTAGGGTGATATGGCTAGCAAGTTGTCATGGGTAATAGCTCTTTGGCCGGTTGTCCACAGGCCAGCCACAGGACTATTCTCTTTTACTATTGCCTTTAGATAAATCTTAGATCAAGGAAGCCACCTACTCAAAAAATAATAATAATAATAAATAAACAAATAGATAAAGGAGAAAAAGAAAAAAAGAAATTAGTCATAGTTCACCGCATGAGTATGGTTGGCAAGTTGTTCTGGGTAATAGTCCATTGACCATTTGTCCAGATCCCAGCTCATAAAATGCATAAAAATTCAAAAACACTTAAGGAAGAAGCGGGGAAGTAGAATAATTCAAGGAGATATGCACTGGTTTGCCTTTGTGTTGACCCCATAAAAATCAAAGTAGGGAGAAAGCTACCAGTTAGACAGATACACCTTTATGCAGCATTTTCCTTTTTGGGTCACCTAGGGGCGTAGAAACTCGAAGTCTATTTTTATTGCCATTGAGTAAGTCTATCACAATTTTCACAACAAGACACTTAGCACTTAGAGTCCTTTTAGAGTCTTGGGTGGGTTGGGTAGCTGTAAAAAGTTATCCTGAAACTCTCAACTCCAAAATTCGAAAAAAAACCAAAGAAAGTATGAAAAAGAAAAATATATATATTTGCTTCTATATAGAATAAGGAGAGGACTTGGGCAGTCTGTATTTTGGTAGGCACCTAGGCACTGTTGAGTCTTCATAGTTTAGAACCTTAGTTGAAATTTTCTAATGTTAATCAGCAAACCTTGCCTAAGTATTAGATCTTGATTATATTTTATACATAGCATTTGGTTTAGTTTTGCTAGAGACTAGCAAAAGATAGGCATGGGGGTATGATAAATACACATTTTTTCATTATAAAATGCCTACTTATGTTAGTTCCTAAGCTCAGCATTGCATTCTATAATATAAATATCACATAACATTTATCATATTGCATTTAGGATGATTTGTATAAATTGTATAGCAATTCATGCATTATTATGGCCAGTAGAAAGGGCAGTACATTTAGAAGCTTCAAATGAAAAATCTGACCATACGGATGGATCTAGAGTGACGATCACAATCCGGCAACGTGAAAATCATCTTGATCCGAGCACCATGGCATCCTCTACAAGCAAAAGAAGATGGATGATCTGGATGGTGCCATGTGGCACCATCCAAATCGCCCAACATAGCCCACCCTTCTCCCCCAAAGGTGCCTTCCACATGAGATCCTAGCCGTTGGATGAAAATCAAACGGTTAAGGTCACACGACCATCAGCTGAGGGAAATTCATAAATGCAACATGCCTGACCACTTGGTGCAGTGGTCCAGAGAGGAACTCGCATCCATGGAATGCATGATCGACTAGCATTCAGCGAATTGAATCTGCGTTGAGGCAAGCCCGATGGAATTCGACCATGATGAGCGTGATTTCGCGAGTAAAAATCATGATTTTGGAGAACTCGTCGTCATAGTCACAAAAATTGCTACTACATAAAATTTATACCAAAACTCGAGGTGTGTCCTGGGTTGAATACAAGGAGGCAAACGCTTGGTTTGTGAAATTCATGCTTCAACTTTATTTATTTTTTTTTGTTCTTATCTTTTGAGATCCTTTTGGTTTTTTGTAAGACAGAATATCAAATTGATGAAATCTAACTAATCTCCTTACAAAATAAGACAAAGAGAGAGAGCATCCATATATATCTCAAAGAGTTTGCTACAGATAAGAAAGTGGAAAACTACACTAGAAAGCAAAAAAGATAGAGAAAGGTGAGAAGAATCCCCCTCGATGGTCACTTGGAAGACAACTCACTCTGACAGCGCCCCGAACGAAGGTGGCGGGAAGTTGGACGAAGGAGAATAGCGTCGGAGGAAGGAGGACGAGTCGGGACGGTGTCACGGTGAGGATCTACTTCCTAAAGGTGGTGAGAGGACAGCCATGGGATGCTCCACAAAGGGGGGTGAGAAGCGGGAAAAATATTTGATTTTCTACTCTATAGGAGATCCCAAGCTTAGGACAAGCTCTCTCTAGAACCTTGGAGGTGGTGAGGGAGAGAAAGGAAGAGAGGAAGAAGAATAGGAAGGGTAGGGGTCCTTTTATAGTGGAGGAGTAGAGACTTTTCGCACATGGGGCAATTAGTGACATCCATAAACGTTGTTGTAGACTTGCCTTGGACGTTGCTGAAGGTCATTACTCTCCACTGCTGGCATTTGCGCGCGTGTGCAAGCTGGATCAAGCGTGGATGAATCAGGACTGTCGGATTTCTAATGATGCTCCAGATCTCATGCGCATCGTGCACTTGAGATCATGATCGCCTGCATGTACGTTCGCGCATCCGTTCGTGCATTATCTCAGGTGTGCAGATTGCACGGCACTCATAGTGCCATGTCACCGCCTCCACTGCCTTCTAATTGGGATCGTGCGGTTGAATTTTGTTAGCACCCTTTCGATGCGAATTGAACATGTGCATGAGGTCTCAATTGCAAGTCCCCATGTTGAGAGTGACGATCGTGACCATTGCGGCATGCTAGTGGATTGTCAAGCTGATGATCAAAGTGGCACGAGATCTCGACCGTTGGATGGAGATCCAACGGTTGAGAATCAGAGTTGATGAGCTTCTTAGATGAAGCAAGCGACATGGCATGCAGATGGTCGTTGAATAGGCAAGCGACATGGCATGCAGATTGCGTAGGATGTGTGCTTTAGAAGTTGAGCAGATCTTTTGGGCAACTTTGGGCAACTCAGATGGTGCCATGTGGCACCATCTAGATTGTCCAACCTCAGATTCTTGTAGGTGGCACCACGGACGTCAGATTGGGTCGATTTTCATGCCGTTGGGTTGCGGTCGTCGATTTAGACCCATCCGTGCAGTTGGATTTGTCATTTTGAAACTCTAAATTGCATCACTTAGGCCCTTAGTTGTTGATCTTCCTCAGACTACATAAGGTGCAACGAGATTCCAATCAAGACGATTTTGGAGGTATTGGACTCCAATCGTCGTCTTGATCAGATCCGTACAGTCGGATCGTCAATACGAGGCCCTAAAATAAATCTCCTTCTCTCCTAGCTATAAAAGGATGCAATTAACCTAAAATTTATACACATTATTCTAAATGCAGAATGATGCATGCTATGCAATATTTATAGTATGGAATGCATCTCTAAGCTTAGGAACATGCATAAGTAGGCATTTTATCCTACATAAATGTGTCTACATCAGACCGCCCGATCGAAGATGGGTGGCAGCCAAGATGGCAACGCGGCGCACTGAGCGTTGCGTGATCTACACATGTGCGATAATGAGCAGACACACGTTGAATCACACGTACGCCCATTACACGATCCGGTGCTCTCACTTAAGACAGCTGCGAGCACTCTCCGCAGTCTAATTTCAAGAGAGGAGCAATTCAAAGGCGTGATTCGTGCGTTCTCCCCAACCATCCGATGCGAATCAGACGGTTGTCATCTGCCGTCTTCAGCGAGGCATGCTGCACACGATTTGGGAGCGCGGGATCCACGCTCTCTCTCCATCCTACTATGAACATCTAGTAGCTGTGGTGCTCCCCCCACTGTGCCAGCTGCAACGACTTCACTCCACTCCAACAGGGGAGAGTGATGGCTTTAGCAACGTCCAAGGTGGGTCTTCAGCGACGTTTTAAATGTCGCTGTTGATCCATACCCGAAATGCACCCTCCTCCCACCACTATATAAAGCATATACCCCTCCCATCTTTTCCCATCTTTTATCAAGCAACACTACCACTCAATAGAGCTTCCAAGTAAGAGTCTAGAGTTGTTGAGCCGCCAACAGAGCCCTCTTTCCATTGCCGTAGCTGCCTCGACGCCTCCTTTTTCTTGAATTTAGCTTATGATTTTATATAGTTTGCAGTTTATTTGTCTTGAAACATTCCTCTAGTATTATTGCTTACAATTACAAAGACCATTTTTAAAGAAGATTTTGATATCATAATGCTTGTCTGGCGTTCATTCTAAGCTAAGTGCTATTTACACCATTTTTCGCTTCATCATGTCTTCTTATTATGAGTAGTTAGCCACCATATCCTTCTACAGATTTCTAACCCTACCCTACTCTCTCTCTCTATTCTTCTCGCAAACAAACCATCATGTGGCACTAAAAATGAGCAACTAATTGATTCAGATTTTCGCCTCCTCAAGATCAAGACTCGTACTCACCTTTCCATATCTTCATTAAAATTGACGTCATATTTGCATGCTACAACTAACAAATTAACCTAACGCATTTCCTGAAGTCAAAAATCGTACCCTCATTTGATGGCGAGAGGCAACGACGAAGGGGGAAAGAAGAGATCCAAGGTTCTCAACAATGGCACGACGGGGAGGAGAAGAGGTGAAGAGTTTTCATGCCAAAATTTGTACGACTTGGCTCAGAAGACCTCAATCAAGTCTTATAGGTGGTTGACTACATCAATTGAGGCTGGATTAAGGCCTTGATAAGGTAGCCTTGAGCATTCTCTAGCAATGACTTCAGTCAAGCTTTATGGCCTCCACAAATGGCAACAAGAGTTGGCAAAAGCTTCAAATCAAAGAGTGACGTTAGGGGAATCCCTTCACCAAATTTGGTGGGATTCCACTACGGTGATTGAGAGAAATCTCTGCCCAAACTCACAACCATGGGTTACTGCTTGCTGGAGGTGAGGAAGAAGATGCTGGCTTTAGCAAAGGACCAAAAAGTAAGGATTTTGGGCCTATATGTAAGAATTTCAAAAATTTAGGGTCGGATTGTAAAGTAGGTCAAGACATAGACCAATTGAGCCTAAATTTTTATGGTAACCTAATTTAGAACCAAGGAATTTAATGGTGACTTCAATTTTCGGTTTTGATGAAGATTGATTGGTCGAATTATGTTTAAACCCAAAATGTATTAAATATTCGCCTAGGTCTCTATTTTAAGTCAACATAGGTTCCTTTTGTCAAATTGATTATTCTAAACCTTATAGAATATTTTTCTATGATTTTTAGAATGTTTATATTTTATTTATTTCCATCAGAACCCTCATTTAAGTGAAGTTGAAATTAGGGTTTTAAGAGTAAATTAACTTCGATTTCTCAAAGAAACCCCAAATTAATTCATGCAAGGTCACTTATTAACATTTTTAGCTTAGTTGACCTTCAATTAGGTATAAGTTCACCTCTAAGATATTCTGCAATTGTATTCTTCCTTTAAAATAGTAGAATTAACCTAGTTTTCATTCATTTCTCTTAATCCGATCAAAATTGAATTATACCCTTTTAACGATTAGTTAAATGAATTTAACCATGAAATTTAGTTAAATTAAGCCAGATATGGATGATGATGGTGTTACCATCATACCCCCATGCCTAACATTTATTGGTCCCTTAACAAATTCTTAGAATTCATCTTAGATTTTAGTTCAAGGGTATTTTTGTCATTCAGCTAACTAGAAATGAATTTAATTTGTTAATCTTGGTTAGACGAAAAATAGTGCTCTTATGCCTAGTACTTTAGACAACCCATTTCCTCAAGACACTAAAATTTAATGGCTCCCCAATTTAATTTTATGTAGCTCTTGATTTTTAAACACAATGGCACACAATTCAGTTTGGTCTTAGTTTCACTCCTAGTTTCATTGTTATCGGGGTTGGAACACGTGTAGTGAAAGTGAATTGAATTAAAGGTCCTAAGTGTCAAATTAATAACCTATTGAACTCAATTGTCTACTCCTACATGAATTTGGTAGCTTTCTAGCCTCTAACGGGGTCAACCTCAGCGTATATCTCCCTATAAAAGGAAAATAAAATTTTAGGACCATCCTTTTTTTTGTATGTTTTTGTTTTTTTTCTTCATTTTCTTCTTGTGCAAGTGTGTGAGGCTTTTTGTGAGCCTTTTGGGGTGGTGAGGATGGGTACACTGCTTGCTAAGACTTATGTATACAAGCCCCACCAAAACGAAAATCAAATGTGTGCACCTTTCTAAGGGAGTGGCTCTCCATCCTTCATGGGTTGGCTACTATAAAAGAGTTATTTTCTAACTCTACCTAAGTCCAATGTTTTATTAACCTTCGAATCGAGTCCTAAAACTCAATCCATGCACGTGAGATTGTGTTCTGGTTCTTCAAACTCAGACCAAAAGTAACAAAGAAACCAGTCTAAGCACTCATGCCCCTTAGTCCAAGAGATCAGATTTTCTGACTTTGCTCTATAGGGAAAATTAATCCATGATTACTCAAGAATATTTGGCCCAAAAAATCCAAGGTTGAGGATGTGGGTGTCCTGATACTAAACTAGAGCACAAACAACTTTAAATTTGACCAAGTCTTAACAAATTATTTAATTCAGCACATTCATCCTCTTTGGCATTAAAAGATTTGCAATTCAGTTCTAAAAGATTCCTCCTCCCTTCTGTCACCTCCTTTTTTTTCTTAAATTTTTGAACTTTTAAATTTTTTTTATGAGAATCCTCAAAGAAATTGAAAATTTTTATCAATTGCACTTTAATACCCCCCATGCCTAAGTTTTGCAATGCCCTCATTGAGAAAAGGATGGGTTCGAATTTAGCTTAGTTTATACTTTTAGAATAGAATTATAAGGCGGGTGGGTGAGTTTAAAATGGCTACTGCAGATGATTTCAAGCTCCAATATGAAGATTCGAGGTGGAGTCGATTATTCTAAAGTATAAAACCTAAAGTGCAGTAGAAATGTTTGCTCACATGAGTAAGAAAGGTCTCGGGTTTTTTAGAATGACGGGTTGCCTCTCGTAAAGCACTAAATTTACCGCCATCAACTAGGCGCAATGCAGCTTAGATTGAATGGAGATCAAGTGACTTCTCAGTCAAGTTCGAATCAGTCAACTCAAGAAAAGGTTTTAACCTTTGACCGTTCACAAGGTTTGAATCTTGACTGAGTTCACTTATTTCAGTAGCTCCATTTCCAAAGATCCTCCAGACTAGAAAGGGTCTAATCCACTTCGATCTTAGTTTTCCCGAGAAGAGTTTGAGTTGGCCATCAAAAAGACCCAGTTTTTGACCAGGATAGAAATTTTTTTGTGAAATGTGCTAATCATGAAGTGCCTTAATCCACTCCTTGTAGATATGCGAGTTCTCACACCCATCATTGCGTAATTCATTGATCTCACTCATCTGCAATTGGTGGTGGATTCCGACGTTTCCAAGATCCAAATTGCACTTTCGTACTGCCCAGTGGGCCTTATTCTCCAACTCTACAAGAAGGTGACAGGACTTCCCATACACCAATCTAAATGGATACATACCTAACTAGGTTTTATGGGCAGTCCTATAAGCCCATAATGCTTCTGAAAGTTGGCTCGACCAATCTTTTTTATCAGGTCGAATGGTGACCTGAAGAATCTTTTTGATCTCCTAGTTGGACTGCTCGATCAGTCCATTGGTTTGTGGGTGATATGGAGTCGAAATTCTGTGTAACACCTTATATTTCTTCAATAGGGACTGGAAGTGCACATTCATGAAGTGGGACCCATCATCCCTGAAGATGCCTTTAGGAACTCCAAATATGGAAAAGATGTTCTCATGGATGAAGCGGAGAACAACTTCATGATCATTCGTTCTAGTGGGGACGGCTTCGATCCATTTTGAGACATAATCAACAGCAAGTAAGATGTACTCAAAGCCGTTGGATCCAAGAAAAGGTCCCATAAAATCAATCCCCCAAATATCTAAGATTTCTCACACAATGATTGGATTCAAGGGCATCATATCGTGCGGGCCCATATTGCCATGGGTTTGGCAATGAGCACATGCCCTACAATAAGCTTGTAAGTGTTTGAACAGTGTAGGCCAAAAGAACCCACACTAGAGGATCTTCGCTGTGGTTTTACGCCTTGAGAAATGGCCACCGTAGGCTTGATCATGATAGAAGGATATAACATCATTGACCTCATCATTAGAAATGCATCTTCTAATTACTTGGTTATTGCCCATGCAGAATAGATAGGGATCTTCCCAAAAATAATACATGGCATCGAAAATCAATTTGTTCTGTCTAGTCTTGGCCTAATCAGATGGGACTTTCCCAATGACTAAGTAGTTCACCATATCTGTGAACCAGGGAAGTCCATGAATGACTAAAAGATGTTCATCCAGAAAATGCTCGGTAATAGGAACAGATGGGTCAATGTTCGAAGAAGAAAAATGGGATAAATGATTGGCAACTACATTATGCTTTCCCACCTTATTGCATATCTCAAGGTCGAATTCTTATAAGAGCAAGATCCATCTAATCAGCCTCGATTTAGCATCCTTCTTCACAAGTAAGTGTCTCACAGCAGTGTGATCTAAGTAGATAATAACATGGGATCCCAAGATGTATGGTCTGAATTTCTCTAGACCAAATACTATAGCTGGCAGCTCTTTTACTGTAATTGTGTAATTACACTGAGCCTCGTCAAGTGTCTTATCGTTGCGATCGAAATTCATCGTAGTTAGGAAAATATCACGTCGTAGTATAGCAATAAAAATCGTTACAACATTTAAATTTATAATGCTCGAAAAGCTATGAGTTTCGAGGTCGTTCGTAGTGAGCAAGTGTAACAAATCAATCACTAATCACAATAGTCAGAAATAATGCAACTGAATCGACCAACTAAAATGATATTCAATAAAAAGCAATAATGAGTCTCAAGAGTTATGGACAAAAATATAAAAAATAAAGGATTAAAAAAGGTGATTGAAACCACCAATTAAGCCCTACAACTAAGTACAAATCCCAATCAATTTCTCAATAGCATTCTTCAACCACTTAACCAAGAATATCCATGTCAAATCAAGCTCAAATAAATCCATAGTGCCTCAAATCAAATGTCTTCAAGGTGAGATAGATGCCTTAACCTTATGCTCAAATCACCTTGAAAGTGCCTAAGTGTTGGCACACACCTTGAGGTGCTACAGTGCAAAACCTCCCCCATCCCCCCTCAGATTTCCTTCTTTCGCTTTCTCAAATCCAGGTATAGGTTAATCGGGTAATAGTAACCGGGTAATTAGGTTAGAACCCATACCCACGTGCATGGTATCATTGCCGAGGGTGTGAGTGGGCACGTGCGGTGAGGGACATCACCCTGTGCTCACTGAAGCGATGGGGTAATGCATGAAATCTCTAATATGTGTCTTCTTGAGCTGCTAAATCCTCGAGGTGGGACTAAATGTCATCTTCTTCCTAGCGTGAAGCTGCTAATTGGGGCTTCAAATCAAAGCTATTGGAGTTGTTATTGTGATCAATTGAGGCCATACCTGCCTTCGTGAGGTGAAGCTACAATTGTAGGAAATGAAATCGTGGTTGGAGGTGAATGAACCATGGTAGATGGAGGTGTGGATGGCGACGGTGATAGTGGAGCTCTAACGGTGACCTAAAATGAAATAAAATGCCTTACAACCCAATTAAAAAGCTCATACGCTTCGTCGTACCATGGCGAGTGTTTTGGTGGTGGTGAGAGGTGGTGTGCATGTGTGTGGTGACCAACTGGTGTCGGAGAAGGCGGCCAGGTGCGTATGTGTTTGGTGGAGGTGTGGAGGGGTTGCTTCACTCAATAGGTTTAGGGTTTTTGATGGAGGTGGTGGCGAGTGGTTTGGTGGTCGAAGGTGGCCGCGCGACCTCACCGGAGGCATGGTCAACGTTGGGGAAGATGGTAGGGGAGAGCAGTGGTCAGTAGCTGAATTGGATTTCTAACGGCTTAGGGAAAATCTAGAGAGGGAGAGGGAGTGGTTCAGAGGACTTAGGGGAAGAGAGAGATTGGGATGTGTCCGACGTTGACCAGTCGGATGTGAAGAAGATGAAGGCGATGGCGAGGAAGGAAAGGTCGAAAGCAATCTTGCTTTGGCTGGCAAGACTCACGACGAAGAGGGGAAGTCAGAGGGTCATCCAATTTGATGGTTGGATGGCCAGAGGAAGAGGTCAGAGAGGGCTCGTTGGAGCCGAAGATGCAGTGGCCGGAGGAGGAAGAGAGAGGGAGACTCCGACTATTTCTTGGCTGCCCAGGACCATAGGACTTAGGGGAATTTATATAGAGCTCAGATATGTGCTCTAAATGAAGAAACAAGCCTGATTGGGTCTTGGATTTGGATAGAAAAGTTCCTTGATTTCCTCGAGCTCACCTGAGCTGTAGGACTAATTTTTATCTCTCAAATGGGGTTTGTTGGATTACTTATGGTTTGATCAACAATCCCTCCAATTTTGGAGGGATTTGGAGCTAATTTAAGAGGGATTTTCTCTCTCGAATCACGTTCTGAAGGTGCATTCCCACTCCAATGGTAGAAGGAACCTTTTTGAGATAACTATGACAAAGATAGGGGCATGGATGTAAGAAACTTGAAACTTAGGGGTATAATTGTGAGAAATAGAGTTTTTAGGGGCTAAAATGCAAAGTAGGTCAAGGTAGACTCTGATTAGGCCCAAATTTTGGTGTTAACCCAATGTGGACCCAAGAAATCTAATGGTGATCTTAAATTTGTTGATCATGTTTGATTGGGTAAATTGCACAGAAGTTCAAATCAAGGCAAATTCCCATCTGACATCTGTTATAGGTCAAATGGGTTCAGATGGTCAAACCAAGGGTAGCAAACCTCTTAAAATATTTTTCAATGATTCTTAGTAGGCTTAGATTAATTTTATTATGACCAAAACCTTTTCAATTTAAGTGAGGAGATAATTAGGGTTTTTAGTACTGTTTTCACCGTCGGAATGCATGAAACCTTGATTCAGTTAGTGTGAACCCACTTTTTAAAGTTTTATGCTCAATTGACCTTTAATTAACACTTGAATAACCTCATGGTTAATCTGCATTTGTGCTGTGCTGCTAAAATAGCAGGATTAACCCTGTTTTCTTATTTTCTTCTCAAATCAAATTATTGCAGAATTGTGACCCTTAGATGATCAAGTTGGAGCATTTACCAATTAAACTTGACTAATTGTTGCTAGTTAGGGCCCATGATGGTGTTACCATCATACCCCCATGCCTAGCTTTCGCTAGTCCCTAGCAAAATCCTATGGATCAAACTAGATCGAATGTAACCGTCAGGATGCCTTACTAAGCTGCATCTCTAAAAATCAGATCAAAATAACAACAATAGGTCTAGAGGTACTTAAGTACCAGTCAAGATGCAGACCTGACCAGCCTCAGCCTTAGGTCTGCCGTGAAGGTTTCTAAGGCTTGCAAAAACTACTCAGAGGTTTGTTGACCCCGACGATTAAAGCACGCGTGCGTAAATGTAGCAAGTCTAGGTTCAGTTTGCTAGTGCTTTTTTATCAGAGAGATAAAGAGGCATATTTATTTGAGAGTTCTTCTCTTTTATTTTTACATTCCCCTAAATCCAACATTGAATTGGCCCTAAACACAATTTGTATCGGATTTCTTGTCCCCACCATAAATCCTCGAAGGGTCCTTAGCTTTCGATGCTTTCGGATAGCACCACCCATGGTAAACCCCAGAACCATGGCTTTCGACAGTTCATTATAGTGCTGCCCATGGCATTCTGTAGCTAAATTCAAGCCTTAGCAACTGACATTTCAGGACAATCCCGCCCATGGCACCTGAACAGCACAAGGTGCTTACATGCCCCCGATAGGATATTTAGATATCCTAGGAGACAAGCACCAAGGAGACGATACATTATTATGCATCTTCGAGGGGAGTATTTTTCATTCCACCTCTTCACACTGGGAACTCATCCAATCAACTTGTGTCTTTGAGCCCTAAGCCAGATTATCAAAAAAACCTTTTCAGAACAGAACACTTTTGGCATTTTATTTCATTAAACGCATTGAACCAGACTGGTGTGTGATTTTTGGGTGCTTAGGTTACCAAGTCCCATAAACCAATGGGCAAACAACATGGCCGAATAATCCCTAAGCCTTAGACTTAATATATCAGTTTCGCACTTTCCTCAACCTCTTGAGGATTAATCTAGATCTTAACAAATATGTCAGTGTTTAGGCCCTAGAATAGGCCCAAGAGGACTAAGGTCGGCAATCTTCACTAATCTCCTAAGTTTTAACCTTCCATGTCTTAATACATCATCCGATCCAGCTTAAAACTTAGGTATGTTCCATACTCAATTACATGGAGTATTACATTTTTCTCTTTTTGTTTGCTCTTTTTTCTCTTTGCCATTCTCCTCAATTTTCCTCAAATTTTCAACTCTCAAAATTGTCCTCTCTTTTTCTCCATTTTCTTTTATGAAACCCTTCCATGAATCAAAGTTCACAGTGCTTTGCACATTAATACCCCCTATGCCTAAGATTTGCAATGTCCTCATTATAAATTAGGTGGGTTTGAGTTCAGCTTAGATCGTACATTAGAAAGGTTTGGTGGGTGGCGAACAGGTCGAAATGACTGTTGTGGATGATTTCAAGCTCTAATACAAGTATCAAAGTGGAGTCAGCTATTTTAATGGACAAGCCCTAAAGTGCAATATGATTTCAACTCAGAGATAGGTCAGAAGGGTCTCAGGTTTTTCAAAATGACAGGTTGCCTCTCATTAAGTGCTAAGCTTAATGGCATTAGCTGGGTGTAATGTGGCTCAGGGAGAATGGAGATCAAAAGATACTGCAACCAGGTTTGAATCGGTGAGTTCAAGGAGTGGTTTGAGTCTTTGACCATTCACAACAAATGATTTTGAGTCACGGCTGAGTTCACTAATTTTGACAGCTCCATATCTAGAGATTTGTTGGACGAGAAAGGGTCTAATCCATTTTGATCTTAGCTTCCCTGGGAAGAGCTTGAGCTTGGCATCAAAGAGGAGCACTTTCTAACCAAAATGGAATGATTTTCGCGATATGTGTCTATCATGGAAGGCTTTGACCCACTCTTTGTAGATACGTAAGTTCTCATACGCATCATTGCGTAACTCCTCGATCTCGCTCATCTGCAACCGGCGGTGGATTCTAGCCTTCATGAGGTTTAGATTGCACTTCTATATTGCCCAGTAGTCTTTGTGCTCCATCTCTACAGGGAGGTGAGATGCCTTCCTATACACGAGTCTAAAGGGAGACATTCCTAGCTGAGTCTTATGGTTCGTCCTATAGGCCCACAAGGCTTTCGGAAGTCGGGTGGACCAATCTTTCTTGTCAGGCCGAACAGTGACCTGAAGGATTTTCTTAATCTCCTGATTGTATAACTTAGCCAATCCGTTGGTCTGGGGGTGGTAAGGAGTGGAGATACGATGTGACACCCTATACCTTTTCATCAGGGATTGGAAGTGCACATTCGCAAAATGAGACCCGCCATCGCTAATGACGACCTCAGGAACCCCAAATCTGGAAACAATGTTCTCCTGTATGAATCGGAGAACAACTTTATGATCATTCATTCTGGTGGGCACAGCTTCAATCCATTTCGAGACATAACCAACAGCAAGTAAGATGTACTCGAAGCCATTAGATCCTGGAAAGGAGCCCATAAAATCAATTCCCAAGATGTCAAAGATCCCACACATGATAATCGAATTCAAGGGCATCACATCGTGTGGACCCATGTCGCCAAGTGTCTGACAATGGGGACATGCCCTAAATAGGATTGTGCATCTTTGAACATTGTTTGCCAAAAGAACCCACACTGGAGGATCTTCACTACGATTTTATGCCTAGAGTAATGTCCACCACAAGCCTGGTCTTAGCAGAACGACATGGCATCATTGACCTCATCATCAGGAATGCATCTTCAGATCACTTGGTGATTATCAATGTGAAATAGATAAGGATCTTCACAAACATAGTACTTGGCATCGGAAATTAGCTTGTCTCGTGGGAGGTTGCCTAATCAGGCGGAATTATCCTCGTAACCAAGTAATTCATGATATTAGCGAACTAGGGAAATCCATTAATGGCCAAGAGATGCTCATCTGGAAAGTGCTTGGTGATAGGTCTGGATGGGTCAATGATCAAAGAAGGCGAGACAAATGATCAGCTACCACATTTTGCTTTCCCACCTTGTCACAAATGTTGAGATCGAATTCTTGCAACAGCAAGATCCAGCGGATTAATCTAGGTTTCGCATCCTTCGTAAGCAAGTACCTCACCGCAGTGTGATCCGAGTAAATGATGACATAGGATCTCAAGAGGTGTGACCTGAATTTCTTCAGACCAAATACTACAACCAGCAACTCTTTCTCTATAATCATATAATTATGTTGAGCCTCGTGCAGTGTTTTGCTGGCGTAATATACACCACTAGGAAAACTAACTTTGGTCATAGTCTTAGGTAGAATCGTGACCAAAAACATTAAAAACGGTGAGCTTAGAAATAAACATTTTATAACGGTTACGAAACCGTGACCGAATATGGTAACTTATGATTTTGCACCCCTCCCCCTCCAAGTTTTTTTGTCACAGTTTCAATCTTTTTGGTCATGGTTTTGGAAACCGTGACCAAAGGCACTTTAAACCTCCCCAACATGCTCATGCATCAATGGCTTCGATCTCTCCCCCTTCAACGACAATGATGACAAGGAGATTGAAGGCGAGGAGTAGGTCTCCAGAACGAGATCCACCAAGCCTCAGCAAGAGCTCTCTGTAGGCCTCTCCAGCAAGGAGCTGAAGAAGCGTGGGAAGGAGATGATGGTGGCGCAGGTCGCCAAGCTCGCAAATTAGGACACCCTTCCCCACCCCGAGAAAAGCAGTGGTAACTTCTCCCAAACTCTCACCATCTTTTTCTTTGCTTTCTCACTAGTGATTCGTTGTTTCTTGCAAAAACTAGAAAAGAAAGACCGTTCCTCTCCCCACTTCTTTGGGTCTTTTTCAGTTATGTTGAGTGATCATGTGGATGCTATTGAAGCAAGCAAGGAAATGCCCCTGGCATCGAAGCTGCCGAGCGTGTCATTGGTGTTCGACGACTAAAGGAGGCTCACCGATATCACGAACTTACGGCGATGGGAGACAGCTCAGAAACCCTTTTAGGAGAAGGGAAGCCCTAACAGTGGTGTGGTATCCACTGATAATAAGAATGACTACTCCAAGCTGCTCAAGTTGAGAAGAATTTCCCATCTCCCCCAGGCTTACTCTTTTCCTTATTTCATCCATCTCTTTGGTGATCAGTCGGCTGGTTTTGTTGTGATGACAGGAGAATGCCACCTTGCTAGGGCTTCTTGGGGAGAAGCAACCCTTTTCTTTTGACTCTCTCTCTCTCTTTTAAAACTACTAAATTATTAATGAATCCTGCTTCTCGATAGATTTACCCGCTTTATGTTGGTTGGAATTTCACGTTGTTGAGATTGTGTTGAATTTTCCAATCAAATCATAGAGTAGAGCAACGTGGAGATATAGAAGATGCGCATAGCAATCAACAAGCTGCAAGTACAGAACTAGTAGCTCACTCACACCAATTCCTAGATGCTCGTCATGCATTAACTTGCTTCACGATCTTTCACTACATTTTCTGTTGTTCCCTTTAGTCCATAATCTTTTCCTTTTTCTCACCCTCTTTTTTTCGTTATAGGAGCTTAACATGGGGAAGGATAAGGTGAGCTCCTATTTTCTTTTAGTTACACTAAGTGGTAGATATTGCTCATATAGAAGGAGGGGGCATAATTGATAATTTGGTTTTGGGTTTCAAATTAACAGCTTAAAACACTTGAGCATGAGCTTGTGCGCACAGCTGCAACCTTAAAAATCAAAAGTTTGGAGATAGAGGTGAGCCAACTAGCTAGGATTTGATATAGAAACCTCACATGGTGGTGAATGTCTGCCAATTGATGCTTGTGGTTTTATATTCATCTTTCAGCAGGAGAAGGAAAGGATGGACCAAAAACTACCTAGTAAGATTATTAAAGAGGAATTGATCTTGACAGACTTTTTTTCCAAGCCACATTGATCGAAAAATGGCAAACTCATGCAATTTCTGAGGTTCTTAATAGGAAGAGAAACAACTCAACAAGTTCAATCGAACAGTAGAAGATGAATCCCATGGTGCCTACAAAATAAAACTTCCTAAGAGGAAACATGCATTTGGCAATAATCATGATGTTCCTGACAACTCTATTGGCAAAGATTGGATAAATGGTGATTAAAACTTGCTTTTCACTTTCATTACTTCTATAATGTCAGTTCCTTGTTGCTTTTCTTTTTGGAAGTTTTCTCTTATGGAAATTGTTCGTTATCACTCGGTCTTTATATTCATGCTTGTATCTACTCTTGATTTTGTAGTCTCCTCTTCAACTGTAATCTACCAAGTTGCTGAAGAAGCACAAGAAAAGGATGATAACAAGATGTAAGCATCTAAACCTTGAGAATTTAGAGTCGTGTTTTCCTTAGCATATAAAACTTGTTCCCTTATCTGGTATATTCTTCTCAGAAATTGTGATCTAGTGCCTCTAAATCCCAACTTAGCAAAATTAAGGTTCAAAGCCAGTCCCATTCGAAGAGTCTTCTTAACAAAGATCAGGCAGTGCATACAGAATCTTCTGTTTCTTTAACCTCATTTGTGATTTCAAGCTTAGAGAATGTGAAGGACCAGAAAGCTCGAAAGGGCACTCCTATTTGTCATTTTGGCAGTGAAAAGAATAAGAAAAAAAGGTAATATTTCTTGTCTGATTTCTCTATAGAAACATTTACTTAGGCAACTCCATATCCTCTAGCATATATTCGTTAAACTAAATTCATTGGAAACATGGAATTCAGTAATGCTTTCTCTTTTGGGAAGTCGTAGTGCTATTATTCTTGGAAGACTCTTACTATTAGATTAAGGGTACAGGAACTTTGTAGACATTCGGTACAAAGATTATGGTCCCAGAAAAAAGTTCCATATTGATACTTGTCGATTTAAAAAAAAAATCTTATTAGAATGTTACCATGTTTTGCATGCACACTTTTGTCCATTTGACTCCTTTCCTTTTCACAAAGTTGATTTTTACTGGAGCTTAGGGGCATTAAACCTATTCAAGGTTTGATCAATTCATTTTATAATGAATTTATGATGTTGTGATTTAACTCATATGTTTTACTTTATTTGTAGCTATGATTATTCAAGAAATGGGAAGTCTTCTAGAAAGGTCAGAATTGTGCTGAAGCCCAGATTTTATTTTTCTCATATTAACATCTATAATAGTGGATTGAGCTTAATCATATATTATTTTAACCAAGCGAGCTGAATATATTGACATAGATGTTGCCTTTAAGTACCTCAAAAAGACTTATGGGACTCGTGAAGAAGACAAAATATTATATGGTTAGTCAGTTGGCATTGGCCCCACATTGGACTTATTAGCTCCCCTATCTAAATCAAGTGCAGTCATTCTTCATAGCCCTATTTTATCTGGTCTAAGAGTTATGTATCCAATGAAACATACATATTGGTTTGACATATACAAGGTCAGTATTTAATATATGACTAGGCCTGTCAAACGGGTCGGGTCAGGTTAGACCCGACCAGTTTAGACCAAAACTGATTATAATTGTGTCAGGTTGGGTCCAACCTGTTTATTTAACGGGTTCATTTACCCAAATCCGAACTCGACTCGATTATAATATAGTCAAACCTGACCCGACCTGTTTAACCCATTTAATTAAACGGGTTAGGTGGGTTAAACGGGTTTTAAATGGGTTAAATGGGTGAAATGGGTAGATCAGTTAAATAGATTTTAAATGGGTTAAATGGGTGAAATTGGGTAAATGGGTTGGATTCCATGAATGAAGCCTATTCAATGATATACAACAAAAAGCATTTCAATTGGTATCTCCTCATATGTAAAGGTCATACCCAGAAAACCCAAATTGTGGTGGAAGCTCTCCAACCTTGTACAATTGGGGATCATATGATTCATATCACTGAAAGCATAATTGAGGAGGGTGCCAATGGCCAACCAACTGCAGAAATAAACAACATACAATAAGTTCAAAATAAAGTTCACAATACATATTACATGGTCCAAAGTTGAAACCACATGCAAAGTAAAATAAAGTAATCAACGATGCATCTGGGATCTCCCATAGTTGATCCTTTCATGCTCCACATTCAATCTTTTACCACCCAATGCCATGCCTACAAAAGGAAAGATCTACGTTAGACTAACATTGGGAGAATTTTGTGATTTGAATGAAGCAAAAGAAAAGCATAATTATTGTAAAAGCATGAGTTAAGACATGAGAATCCACCTTCACATTCAGGTTTAAAATGAGATACCAAATACTAGATAGTGTGTGGCTCAAGTGGGATCAACTAAATTACAAAAATTCAAACAAAAGTAATTTTCCCTATAAAGTTGGATCAGATATCAGCTTTTACCATTAAAGTTGGATGGGTGTTTAACTTACTAGAAATGACTAATTTTTTTTCTTACCAAGTGAAATAGACAACATGCTGAGCATTAAAATCAAAGGTACAAAACACAGGAAAAAGGCCTTAAAAAGAAAGTGGTTGATCATGATATCAAGGTACGAAAATGAATAGCAAGATGGAGATCAGCAAAGCAAAGTAAATGCCAGCTACATGACCATTCTACAGTATAACATGGTAGTCGCAAAGCAAGATGGAGATCAGTAAATGGCAGTTGCTAGAGATATTCAATTGATTAATTGAGTATTCAAATACTCTATAAGCATTCAGTTATAACAAACTTCAATCTAGGATATCCTTAAATTGGGCCCCACTTTATGCAATAATCAGTTCTTTTCAAGTTTCAATCTTAACCTAGATTTTGCAGGCACCACTTGTTGCTCATATTCAAGTCTTTTCCCAATTTATTCTAGCACAATTTCTAGTTCGTATACACTTTTTTATGGGGTTGATATGAAATAACATGCAGAAATGATCCTTTCTGGATTTTCAAAGAAGAAGGGTGGAATGGTTTCAAGCAGGTACACGTACATGTTTGAAGTGGAGAAGTTATACTTCTAGTAAATTTATTGCATTTGTTTAGAATTTTCTTGTTTGCACTTCATTTTGTAAAGTAAATCTATTTGTTGGTTTTGATTAGCCATTGCAAAACTGTCACTTTTTACATAGTTGTAATTTTTGGCTTAGCCTACTTCACGATCAAGTCTGTAGAATTTGAACTTGCATTGGTCGTTTTTAAGCATAGTTCTTCAAGCACCAACTAACAATTAGCTTGAAGCTAGAGATTGATTGATATTTAAATGACTCGTGTATGGATTGGTTCCCCTTAGACAAAGGCCAAGGCACATCTTGTAGACTAGGTATAATACTCTTATATGCTATGCAAGTGAGCTGCTCTACTCCTCTGATATCAAATAGGAAGTCGCTCATCATTTGATAGGTAGATGAAGAGGCATTTTGAGTGATAGGAATTGTGTGGAATATTTACTTAATCTTGGTAGATCAATACTAGTGAGATGGTGTATGAACAAAAAGGAGCGTTTTGTTTCCAATGCTAAATAATTGAGATCCTTAGCTCCACACCTTTTTCAATTTGTACGATCCTTACATGCTCCTTCAATAACAAATTAGACCTTTTTCTCACTTGCATCTCTTCTCTTCCAATAGTTAATCTTCACTATTCTTTTTTTTTTTTTTCCTCGACAACTAGACAAGTTCACCTATCTATGAGAAAATTTTTATTCGTATTCATTTATTAACATTTTATTTGTTACATAAGGTCTAACTACATTTATTTACTTCATTTATTTAAGAGTCTTTTGGTCACGATTGGTGAACCGTGACGAAAGACATTTTGTCTGTATTTCACAACCCTGACGAAATACATTTTATCAGTATTTAACAACCGTGACAAAACCCTTTTTATCTTCCGTTCAAAGGTTTTAGTCATGGTTGTAACCTGTGACCAAAGCTCCTTCTTTGTCACAGTTTTATAACCATGAGCAAAAACTCCTAAACCTAGCTACCTATCAGTGGTTTGGTCACAATTTTTGAAAACCGTGACTAAAATTTTTTAGCCACGGTTTCAAAACCGTCATAAAATGACGACTTTTGGTCACAGTTTGTGTGAAACCGTGACCAAAACTCTTTCTACCACACAATTTTTTAGTGATGCTAATTAGTGACGGTTCTAAACCCTTTGGTCACGGTTTTTAACCATTACCAAAAGCCTTCTTTCTTGTAGTGATATAACCACCAATTTCTCATCAATTATCTACCCCAGCACTACTACTACATGGTCAGACGCATCGCACGTGATATCGAAGGGAGACCAGTCAAGAGATTGTAGGATTGGTGCTTAGGTGACTCGGTCACGTAGGATCTCGAGGGCATGAATGCACTCACTCATCATCTCGAAAAGCATGTCCTTTGAGACAAGATTAGTTAAGGGGCGAGCGATCTTGGAAAAATCGGATATGAATAGATGATAGAATCCAACGTGCCCCAAAATTGATCTAATGTCTTTGATTGTGGAAGGTATAGGTAATTTGAAAATCATATTATCCTTGGCTCAATCAACTTGGATACCTCTCTTAAAGACAAGGTGTCCAAGCACGATGACCTCAGGAACCATAAAGTGGCTCTTTTCCCAGGAGAGAACCAGGTTCACTTTGATGCATCTTCGGATGATCTGGATCAAATGTAGGAGGCAATCATCGAAAGATTCACCAACAATCAAGAAGTTGTCCATAAAGACTTCAAGGTGTTTACCTACCATATTGGAGAATATGGCTAGCATGCATAGCTAAAAGGTGGTAGGTGCATTACAAAGCCCAAATGTCATCCTACGAAACATGTATGTACCGTAGGGGTAGGTAAAGGTGGTCTTTTATTCATCTTCGGGATGGATTGCCACCTAATTATATCCAGAGTACCCATCGAGGAAACAGAAAAATCGACTTCCGCTAGTTTCTCAAGAATCTGATCGATGAATGGGAGCAGCAAATGGTCTTTCTTCATGGAGGCATTAATTCCGATAGTCTATGCAATTTATAACTAGAAATCGCTTGTCAACAAATATAAATTATAACTCGAATATCTAGAAATAAAGTCCAAGGTCGAACACAGGGAGCAAGTAGGAATTCACATGCCAATCAAAATAAATATATAAATGAGCTCAATAAATGAGGCACTATAAAGATATTTCAATGAATATTAATCTGTCACATTAAGTATTCAGTGAAGCTCAATGTATCTCAAGAGTTAAAGGTAAAAAGATACCTAGAACAAAATAATGTTGATTTAAATCACTAATTATTATCCTAAGCACATATATATTAATTATTCAAATAATGCTACAATAGTTTCAACTGTGCAATTTAGGTACTTAAATGTTCCGACAGTACCAGCATTAAACCCCAATTAGACATCTGGTAGGTGTATCAGACGACTTAACTATCACTTGCTACAGTGACTTCTTTCTTCTTCTTCTTCAAGCACAACTCTTCTTTTCTGCCTTGCTTCACTCTTCTTCTCCTTCTTCTTTTGCTTGAGTTGTATTCCTTAGCTTCTTCTTCTGCCTTTCCTCTTCTCCTCTCCTTTCCTACCTGGCACACAAGGGATACTCATGGCTAAGTGTTCAACCAACCCTCAAGAGTGCAAAACCCTCCCCTCCCCTGCTCTCTCTCTTTCCTTCCTCCTCTTCTCTTTTTCTCAGGTATCCGGGTAATCGGATATTCGTACTTGGGTCCAAGGTTGCAGGCGTGGGTCGCAGCCGAGGAGTGAACGAGGCTTAGGCGGGTCGGGTTAAGTGCGGGTGAGCAGGGACCTCACCCCCACTGTTGAGGCAATAAGGCACTGTGATGAATTCAATTTATGCGCTGCGATGCGCTTTTGTCCTCACAATGTGGGACTATCCCACAAGCCTCTTCTCAAGAGTGCATGGAGCTGGAGATGTGTCCTCAATTGGCATAGCCGCAAGTGATGTGGTCTCCAATTGACCACCTGGGAGTGGTCCTTAGCTGATTTTGCACTGCCTGAAGTGAGCACCTAGAGTGTGTGCGGTCGAGACATGATGAACAACGTTGGAGATAAGGTGCGACTGCGGAGCTTAGACTAGGAACCTAAAATAGAAAATAAGGCCTTTCGATCGCGTCAAAACATCTCAAAAGTTTTGCTGAACGTTGACAAATGTAATGGGAGTGGTCTCATGGAGGATGGAGGTTAATGTTGGTCAGATGGTGACAGAGAAGGTTGTCGGTGATGGGTTTGTTCGGGGGGTCGTGTGAGTGGATGGAAAGGTGAATAAAGATGGGGGTTTTGATGGGCGTGATGTGGTGGAGGTGTAGAGGGTTTTAGCGAGGTGTGGTGTGGTGGAATGATGGGAAGCCTTCGCTGGAGTGGTGGCCGGAGGTGAGAATGAAGGTGGCATGCGTGTAAGTTGAGGATTGTTTTTGGTTTTTGAATAGGGGAAACTAATCTAGGAGACTAAGGGAACTAATCTAACCTACTTTAAGGAATGAAAGGGGGTAGATGGCACTAGCTTGGGCTGGACGGCGCTGTGGAAGGTGAAGACCTTCGATGAGGGAGAATGGCGAGTAAGAGAGGGCAAGATGGCCCTCTCTGGTATTGCGAGTGATGGAGGAACTTAAGAAAGGTAGACCGGCCGACTGTGGTTCGTGACGGCCGGTGAAGAAGGGAGTTGATGAAGCTTGCCAGAGCTTGCGAAGGGATTGGCCAAAGAGAGGAGAAGGTGTAGAACAGGTCCAAACCAAGCTAAAGAGAGAAGATTGTGCATGTCGGCTCTTTATAGAGCTTCAAGGGAAGCTTTGGATTAGGAAAGAGGGATTCCATGGCTTGGGCTTGAAGGAAAGGAACCCATGATTCTCATGCATTCGCACAAGCAATCCATGGAGACTTGGGACTCCAAATTGATCCCAGATTGTTTGCTTATGTGTGAACATCAATCCCACCAATTTTGGTGGGATTTGATTGCCATTAAAGTAGGATTTAGGTCGGTCAATGTTGCTTGGAGGTCTGGTTTGACCTCAATGGTGGTAGGGGCTTTTTCATGAAGAAGATGAAGTTGGGAGGGTCTTTGCAAATAATTTGAAAGTTAGGGGCATGTGTGTAAGGAAAAGAGTCAGATAGGACAAAAATGCAAACTAGGTCAAGGTGATCTCTGATTGGGCCCAAAGTTTGGTCAAAACCTAATTTGAACCCAAGGAATCTGATGGTAAAGTTGAATTTAGGTTTTGACCAAGTTTAACTAGGTAATTTGCATAGAAAGCCAAATTAGGGCAACTGTCTGTCTAAGACTCTATTTTAGGTCAACTTGGGTTCTGATGGTCAAATCAAGGGTACCAAACCTTATATAATATTTTTCTATGATTTTTAGAAGGTTTAGGTGAATTTTATCTTGACTAGAACCTCAGTTAATTAAGCCAATCTACTTTTAAGGTTTCAAATGTCATTTAGTTCTTGAAACACGTGAAAACCTATTTCCGTCTGCATCAACCCACTTATTAGACATTTATGAACATTTTACATTTAATTAACCCCTGAGAAACCCTATGATTGTTCTGCATTTAGGATATTCTGTTAAAACTACAGTTTTACCCCTATTTCATGTTTATCTCTCAGAATGGTTATGCAGTGAATTAAGACTCTATGGCAGTTACGTAGGAGCATTTATCAATTGATTATGACTAAATAAAGCTAGATATGGCTGATGATGATGTTATCATCACCTTACAATTTATTCCTTTCTAGGCCTTAAAGATATCAATCCTCAATGTCATATTCCCGAATTGATCTAGCCTTCTTCGCAATTGATATTTGCCCTAGCTGTGGCTAGGAACGGCCTCCCTAGGATGATCAGTGTATCTCTCAGATTTTTAGGAGTATTTATGTTTAACACAATGAAGTCCATCGGGAAGTAGAAATCTCCTATCCTAGCTAGAACATCCTTAAGATCTCCTCTTGGTGACTTAATTGATCTATCAGCCAGCTGTAGGTTCACCTCAGTCGATTTGAACTTAGTTTCCCTGAAATGATATAGTAGGGATCAGATTTATGGAGGCTCCTAAATCCAATAATGCTTGATCAAATTCTAGGTTGTCGATTTTACAGGAGATTAGAGGGGTACCGGGACCTTTCATTTCTTGCGAGAGTTTGCTTAGGATGATAGAGTGGCTTGTTCAAACAATACAATCAGACTCCCATCTTTGTTTCGAGGCTTACGCTTTGGTGTACATAAGTCCTTCAAAAATCATGTGTAAGCCTGTATGTGTCGAATTGCATCCATCAAGGGGATGTTTATTTGTACTTGCTCAAAGATCTTGACCAAGTCTTCCTCATGTGCCACGAGTTTGGGTTTCCTGTTTCCTTTGCTCAAAGCCTCGGGAAATGGAACCTTTGTAGGTTCCTCTAAGATTGGTTCAAGCTTTGGATCTGGGATAGGTGTGCCCTGGATGACCTTCCTAGGGTTAGGCTTTGAACTACCAAGGCTAGAGTGGCTAGGATAAGGTGGATCCTGAGTCGATTTGCCACTACGTATGGTAACAGCATTTAGGCTAGCCTCCATCCCGTCAGGTGATGGAGTAGAAGGGGCTTGATAAATGTAGTGAGCTTGGCCCTGATTCAGGTTCATAACGCACCTTTGATTTGGCACATTATTCAGATTTGGCAGAGGTTGGGAAGAGAGTGCACCAGACTGGCGAGTACCAACCATCTATGCGAGTTGATTTTGAACCTCTGTGATCTCTTCTATGTGTTGTTTCTACATAGCTGCATTGGTCTTCTGGATGTCAGCCAAGGCTTGCAAAATAAAGTTCATCTAATCTTCCCTGGAATGCCCAGATTGATAATTCAGATTGGGCCTAGGCTGAGCAAGCTGATATGGTCGAGGAGCTCGTGGTCGAGGTGGGAATTGAGGTCTCGAGTTTTGATTATTTCCCAACCACGCGAAGTTTGGATGATTGCACCATCCAGAGTTACATGTGTTGGAGAATGGATCATTCTGGATGGCTTGGAGGTCCTTGTAGGTCTGAGGAACTCCAGAGTAATCAGAGTATAAGGGTTTAGAGTTCCCCCAACTAGACTAGGAGGGTCTAGAGTTTCCTTCGAAATCGAGATCAAATGGGGGTGGATACGTGTCCATCTTATGATATGAGTGGTTGTGCATGTTAGTGCTAGAGCACCACGATCATTTGTTTTGATGATAACAAAACACGTGTTATTTAACATTTGCAATTTGAGTCTTAGATTTCAGGTCAATTGCAAATGTGGAATGTTTAGACGGAACTCGAGCTCGCATCCAGGATGGATTGGAGGAGCTTAATGAAGAACAGAGGAGGTTCGCGTGGAGTGACAGATTGAAGATAGAAGACAAGAAGAATAGGATAGATTCTTTTTAATCCTTTCTTGTATCTCTTGTCTTTATTTTCTTGCTCTTTTTATTTTCCTTAGAATATTGTTAAAGAGCCTCAAAGTACCCTAACAGTAGTCCTAGGAACACCTGCACAACCCTAGGATACTTAGGTTTTCTGTAGAACACCTAGAAAACCAATATAGGGTTCAAACAGCACTTCCAGACGTCTAATTCCCAAATCAGACGTCTGATAAAGTATTTTAAGACATCTGACTGTTGTTTCAGACGTCTGATATCTGTTAGGCTGCACATAGTAGTTCTGTCTGATGAAATCAGACGTCCATACCTTATACCAGACGTCTTAGGAGACGTCTGATGGACTTGCCAGACATCCAGATAGTGGACCGTTGGCTAGCTTAGCAGACACTGCAGAATATGACCGTTAGAGCCTTATCAGACGTCCATAGGACTTACCAGACATCTGATAATTGACCGTTTTGCCTCGGCTGACCCAAAATCTCTTCTTAGATATTTTCTAGCCGTTGCAACGTTTGGAAATCAATTCCCACAGTAAAAGTAGGTTTCCAAACGTCCATACATAGTGCCAGACGTCCTGTATGTCATCTGATGGACTTGCGCAAAAACCCTGTTTAGATCTGATTCAAGTCAGGAGAAAACCCGCATAGAATCAGACGTCTGACCTTTAAATCAGACGTCTTAAAGTGGCCTTCCAGACGTCTGATGCCAGAGTTAGACGTCTGATCACCCTGTCAAGTGTAATCATTGTCCTGTTTTCGGCCTGATTCTCTTGGGCTTTGCACCCAACGGCTATGGAAGCATTTCCAAGCCTTCCAAAGCCTTCCTAAGGCCTCTATAAATAGAGGGGAGCCTTTACACACCTAGATACAAAAAGAGAAACATAAGACACACTTGGATACACTTAGCTACACACTTTCACACTCTTTTGTGTCCAGAAAAGATCTTGCTCTCCAAGCTTAAGCTCCATTCCCTTGAGAGCATCAAGCCTTCGCGCACCCGCTCTCCCGCCGCTGTTTACGAGAGCGACATTGCACCATCGCGTGGCACACGCACCGCGTCATCAACTCAACGCACTCCTTGTAAAGGGGAGTTTCCTATTTCCTATAGAAGCTAGGTTCAAATTCCTTCGTTGGCTCTATAGGATTACTTGTTTTATTTTATCTTTGTCTTTTGGTTGGGTATTCGCTTTGCGAATTCCCGTCTCCTTCGTGGGACAAAATCCTTCTCGTGGAGAGAAGGGGTTGAGGAACGCTACCCTCGTACTTGTAGCGTGGTTGTACTGAGGTTGAATCACCCTCGTTTTAAAGTGATTCAGTTAGTGGATTTGATCAACTAGGTTGATCGGAAAATCCTAACTCGAGTGCGTTGGGTGGTGGTTTTCACCCGGTTTGGGTTTCCACCTAAAAATTCTTATGTACTTTGTGTGATTGTTATTTTGTGAAGATTGTTTATATTTATTTCCGCATTTTATTACGTTACCCCTCCTCGTAGGGCCAAACCTACAATTGGTGTCAGAGCAGGTCTTGCTGTTTCGACGTAACAACCAAGCAAGAAGATCGATGGAGGGAAGCAGTTCCACGAGTAGGATTTCCGAGGGGCAGTCCCCAACCCGTCCGCCGTTCTTCGACGGGAGCAACTACCCCTACTGGAAGTTGCAGATGAAGACGTGGCTTCAAGCCACCGATTTCACAGTCTGGGCCAGGTGTGAGACCCCCTTTGACATCCCAGAGAAACCTGCCGGAGGATACTCGCAGCAGCAGATCCGGGAGCTCTCTCTCAATGCGAAAACAATGAACGCGTTGTATTGCGCACTCAACTCGGAGGAGTTCAACAGAATCTCGCAATGCGCCACCGCATACGAGATCTAGCACACACTTGAGGTAACTCACAAAGGTACCTCTAAGGTAAAAACTTCTAAACTCAATTTACTTTCACAAGAATTTGAGGCTTTTTCTATGAAATCTAACGAAACTTTAAGTGAGATTAACACTAGGTTCACTCTCATAGTAAGCAATTTAAAAGCTTTAGGGAAGACCTTCATCAAGGGGGAGCTTCAAGGGAAGCTTCTTCGTTCCCTTGGACCGGAGTGGGAATAGAAAGTCACCGCCATCGAGAAGGCGAACGAAGTAGAGGAGCTCAACATGGAAGATCTCCTAGGCAATCTAATGGCCTACGAGACAAATTTAAAGCAGAAGAAGAAGGATACACCGGAGCCAAAACTGAAGAAGACTCTCGCCTTCAGAGCCGCGTCGGATAGCGAGGTAAGTTCCGACGACGAAGACTTTAGAATTTTACTTAAAAATTTTTCCAAGTTTTGTAGGGAATTAAAGAAAGAGAAAAAGGAGAAGAAGGAAAGCCCGAGACGTTGCTACCACTGCAACGAGAAAGGGCACCTACGACCAGAGTGCCTCTTCTCAAAAAGGAGAAGAAAAAGGAAAAGGAAAAGAAATCTAAGAAGAAGGCATTCCAAGCCACTTGGGACGATTCCAGCTCGGAGGAAGAAGAAGAAGAGAAAGAAGAAACCGCTTGCTTTGGTTTCATGGCCAGAGGAAGCAACAGCGACAGTGAAAGCGAAAGCGACGACTCCGACAACGAGGTAAATTTTGATTTACAAGAAGCTTTTAATGAACTATTTGAGATTAGTAAATCACTAAAAATAGAAAACAAAAGCATGAAGAAGAACCTTAGTTTTCTTACAAATGAAAATGATAGGTTAGAAAAACAACTTAAGGACATAGAAGCTAGTCCTAAAAATGATAACCTATTATTAGAAAATCAAGACCTCATCAATGAAAATAATAAATTGATTGAGGAAAATGTTAATCTAAAAATAGAAATTTCTGATTTAAAGACTAAGATGAATATTATAGAAAAAGAAATTACATGTCTTAGGGAAAACTCCAACAAATTAATCAATAAAGTAGATAATTTTTATAGCCCTAAGGTTGAGAAAGGATCTCCATCAAGGAGACCCGCTAACAGATCCGGATCCAAGCTCACTTGGATACCGAAGAAAAAATTAGAATCTTATTTTGTAGGGTTCAGGGATAATTACAACACAAAGGACTGGACCTACAAACTCAAAGCAGGTCAACTCAAGTTGGGAGAACCAAGGAGTAGACCAAGGAGGAGAACAAGAAGACCGATGAAACGGCGAACAAACGACGGACCCGCCGATGCCCGGGCCTCCAAGCTACGGATGGGAGCCCCATCCGATGTGGCATCCACCACCACCATTCGAGCCATTTTATTGGCAATGGTAGGTGAGGTAAAAATTCTTAACCCTATCTTTTTATAAGCATTTAGATAGGGGGAGTTAAAAAATTTATGAGCTAATTGTCAATTTTTAAGGGGGAGATGCAAGTTAGCTAAATTTCCTTTAGTAAGGGGGAGAAAAATAATAGCTATCTTGTTGTTAAAAAAAGGGGGAGAATATCACCTTTGTTAAAATAAATTCATAGAAGAGCATGTCTTAAGGGGGAGTTATAGGAAATTTAAAACCAATCAAACCTTTTTGATAATGTCAAAAAGGGGGAGGATTTTTATGCATTATTTACGGTTTTGTCATCATCAAAAAGGGGGAGATTGTTGGTGCTAGAGCACCATGATCATTTGTTTTGATGATAACAAAACACGTGTTATTAACATTTGCAATTTGAGTCCTAGATTTCAGGTCAATTGCAAATGTGGACGTGTTTAGACGGAACTCGAGCTCGCATCTAGGATGGATTGGAGGAGCTTAATGAAGAACAGAGGAGGTTCGCGTGGAGCGACAGATTGAAGATAGAAGATAAGAAGAATAGGATAGATTCTTTTTAATCCTTTCTTGTATCTCTTGTCTTTATTTTCTTGCTCTTTTTATTTTCCTTAGAATATTGTTAAAGAGCCTCAAAGTACCCTAACAGTAGTCCTAGGAACACCTGCACAACCCTAGGATACTTAGGTTTTCTGTAGAACACTTAGAAAAATAATATAGGGTTCAAACAGCACTTCCAGACGTCTAATTCCCAAATCAGACGTCTGATAAAGTATTTTAAGATGTCTGACTGTTGTTTCAGACGTCTGATATCTGTTAGGCTGCACATAGTAGTTCTGTCTGATGAAATCAGACGTCCAGACCTTATACCAGACGTCTTAGGAGATGTCTGATGGACTTGCCAGATGTCCAGATAGTGGACCGTTGGCTAGCTTAGCAGACACTGCAGAATATGACCGTTAGAGCCTTATCAGACGTCCATAGGACTTACCAAACGTCTGATAATTGACCGTTTTGCCTCGGCTGACCCAAAATCTCTTCTCAGAGATTTTCTAGCCATTGCAACGTTTGGAAATCAATTCCCACAGTAAAAGTAGGTTTCCAGACGTCCATACATAGTGCCAGACGTCCTGTATGTCGTCTGATGGACTTGCGCAAAAGCCCTGTTTGGATCTGATTCAAGTCAGGAGAAAACCTGCATAGAATCAGACGTCTTAAAGTGGCCTTCCAGACATCTCATGCCAGAGTTAGACGTCTGATCACCCTGTCAAGTGTAATCATTGTCCTGTTTTCGGCCTGATTCTCTTGGGCTTTGCACCCAACGGCTATGGAAGCATTTCCAAGCCTTCCAAAGCCTTCCTAAGGCCTCTATAAATAGAGGGGAGCCTTTACACACCTAGATACAAAAAGAGAAACATAAGGCACACTTGGATACACTTAGCTACATACTTTCACACTCTTTTGTGTCCAGAAAAGATCTTGCTCTCCAAGCTTAAGCTCCATTCCCTTGAGAGCATCAAGCCTTCGCGCACCCGCTCTCCCACCGCTGTTTACGAGAGCGACATTGCACCATCGCGTGGCACACGCACCGCGTCATCAACTCGACGCACTCCTTGTAAAGGGGAGTTTCCTATTTCCTATAGAAGCTTGGTTCAAATTCCTTTGTTGGCTCTATAGGATTACTTGTTTTATTTTATCTTTGTCTTTTGGTTGGGTATTCGCTTTGCGAATTCCCGTCTCCTTCGTGGGACAAAATCCTTCTCGTGGAGAGAAGGGGTTGAGGAACGCTACCCTCGTACTTGTAGCGTGGTTGTACTGAGGTTGAATCACCCTCGTTTTAAAGTGATTCAATTAGTGGATTTGATCAACTAGGTTGATCGAAAAATCCTAACTCGAGAGCGTTGGGTGGTGGTTTTCACCCAGTTTGGGTTTCCACCTAAAAATTCTTATGTACTTTGTGTGATTGTTATTTTGTGAAGATTGTTTATATTTATTTCCGCATTTTATTACGTTACCCCTCCTCATAGGGCCAAACCTACAGTGCATACATGATCTACTACGTGGTGGTGGCTCTTTGTAGATATCGAGTCATTTCGTCCACCTTCTTCTCAATGATAGAGACCTTATCCATGCAACTGACCACAAACTCTAGATCGACAGATGCGGATAGGTCACGTGTCTCATGTGCCCCTCACGTGTTTGTCAATGTGCGGGTGCTCATCTTGTCAAACATGCCCATAGACTCATTATTTTTGGAGTTCTTGCACATATTCTCGAGAATCTCCCAAATGGTGTCCTCACGCTGACCCATGTTGTTGCTATCACAGGTTGCATTGATAAATAACCTGATATCCTCACGGAGTCCCTAGTAAAAAGATTGGACTTGTTCCCATTTAGGAACTCCGTGATGGGGCCATTTCCGCTTGAGATCCAAAAAGCTATCCCGTGCCTCATGAAGTGGTTCCCCTGCAATGCGTGAAATGCATGATTTGGTGCCTCAAGGAGTTGGTGCAACCAATCGAGAAGAATTTCTTCAGGAGTTTAGATTGGAGTTCCTTCCATGTGTTGATTGGATGAGTCAGAGTCTGATACCAATGGGCAGCCTTATCTATAAGATAGAAGGAGAACATCTTCATGAGTAGGATGTCCTGATTCTGTACAAGTGGTCCAAAGGTCTAGGCCAAATGTTTCAACTGTTTGATGTGCTGGAACAAATATTTGAAGTTTAAGCCATGGAATTTAAGTATTGCATTAATTAAGTTTGGCTTTAATTCAGTATCAAGTCCTCCAGCTAGGATTTGCACCCTGGGCTAAATCGCCACTGCAGCGGGATTGTAGTGATCTCACATCTGCGGACACTATGGGGGATTCATGAATGTGTGGAATAGATCAGTGAGGCTCTGCAATTGATTTTGATCATTGGGCTCATCTTCTTGATTCTCCATGAATGCAGATGATGGAGAGCTGGGCTTAGATGTGGAAGTGCCTGAAGTGATCTCGATCTGATCAGGTGGGAGCACAAACAATTAGGTCGGGGCTTGGCCCTGATGAGAGTGAACTGCTAATGGAGGCCTCAAGATTGGTCTTAAGGACCTCCTCCCAAACATGCACTAGATTATCATACGAGGGATAGAATGTGTATTGAACCCAATCGGGGCACCCAAAAATTTTGGATGACTAAGGAGGTTCTAGGCAATTAGAAACTCACCCACCTGAGAATTACTTGGGCAGCTAGGAAGGGAGAGTCCCATAATGACCCCTACACGGTAGAGCATTCCCACGGGTTACAGGGTTTCCCCCACCTGACCTTCCTTGTCACTAAGATTCCAAGTAAACCAGAATGTTTGAGCTTGACTCCTAAGTCTACCAATTTTAATCCTACTTGTGCCGTGAATTTCACTTGAATATTAAAGTTGATTTGGTTTGTGACCTAATTTGGAGGTTGGTTGACCCACAAAGTGGACTAACTTCACCTAACCTACCCTAAAGTTGAGGATGAGTTGGGTCAAGAACCCAAATCAACCTGAAGTGGTTTGCAAACTAGTTATTAGGTTTCAAATTTTAATGATTCAAGTGTTTGTTAGAGCCTTGATTTTAGGGTCCACTTGATTAGAGCAATTTAACCAAGGCTTTGGTAATACACGATGAGGGAAATATATTCTCTTTAATTCAGGCAAGTGTGTACTCCTGGAACACTAATGTGAAAACCTTAGATTGGCTCTATTTCCAAGTCCAATTCTTAAAAGATGGTACCTTGGGCTCAATCAAAAAGGTGACTAGCCCAAGGCACCTTATATCCCTAATAGGTGCAAGTATTAGGACGGGGATCTCTAATCAAATCGAATCAAATCAGGCAACTCAAATGATGATTACTATGAAATAAAGTGAGTTGATCCTAATTGATTTTCTTTTCAAATTTTCCAAGAGATAAGGGGTTTAAAGAAGAAGGGATGAGATTACCTGCCCATGGTGTGGTTGCTCGTGCGATCGATCTTTAGATTCACCTGCAACAATAGTGAATGAAATGCGCATTACTCCGCAACAACGGCGCAAAAATGTTGCACTCGAAAATCATCGTAGTTAGGAAAATATCGCATTGTAGTATAGCAACAAAAATCGATACAACATTTAAATTTATAATGCCCGAAAAATTGTGAGTTCCAAGGTTGTTCGTAGGGAGCAAGTGTAATAAATCAATCACTAATTGAATAATCAGAAATAATGTAAGTGAATCAACCAACTAAAATGATATTCAATAAAAAGCAATAATCAGTCTCAAGCGTTAGGGAAAAAAATATAAAAAATAAAGGACTAAAATTGGTGGTTGAAACCACCAATTAAGCCCTACAACTAAGCACAAATCCCCAATCAATTTCTCAACAGTATTCTTCAACCACTAAACCAAGAATATCCATGTTAGCTCAAGCTGAAATAAATCCACAGTGCCCCAAATCAGATGTCTCCAAGGTGCGACAGATGCCTTAACCTTCACGCTCAGATTACCTCAAAAGTGCCTAAGTGTTGGCACACACCTTGAGGTGCTACAATGCAAAACCTCCCCCCTCCCTCAGATTTCCTTCTTTCTCTTTCTCAGATCCGAGTATAGGTTATTTGGGTAATAGTATCCAGGTAGTTGGGTCAGAGCCCAGACCCGCGTGCGTGGTATCACGGGCAAGGGTGTGCGTGGGTACGTGCGGTGAGGGACCTCACCCCGTGCTCACTGAGGTGATGGGGTAATGCACGAAATCTCTAATATGTGTCTTCGTGAGCTGCTGAATCCCCGAGGTGGGCCTAAATGTTGTCTTCTTCCTTGCATGAAGTTGCTGATTGGAGCTTTAAATCGAAGCTGCTAGAGCCGTTGCCATGATCAATTGAGGACCTAGCTGCCTTCACGAGGTGAAGCTGCAATTGTTGGAAGTGAAGTCATGGCTGGAGGTGAGTGGAGGTGCAGATGGTGACAGCGATGGCGAAGCTCTGGCAGTGACCTGAAATGTAATAAAATAGCCTTGCGGCCCAACTAAAAATCTCAGACACTTTGCCAAACCACAGCGACTATTCTGGTGGTGGTAAGAGGTGGTGTGCATGTGTGTGGTGACTAGCTCGTGTCGAAGAAGGCGGCCGAGTGCGTGTGTGTTTGATGGAGGTGTGGAGGGGTTGCTTCACTCAATAGGTTTAGGGTTTTTGATGGTGGTGCTTTGGTGAATGTTGTATGGATATTCATCACAAATGGCTCCAAAATGTTGCGTTGGAAAATCCCCGGCAATGGTACCAAAATGTTGAAGCAGATGATCGTACACAAACGAGATTGAGCTTTGAAAACCTATCGTTGTAGTTTGATTTGCGATAAAAACCGTCGTTAGATAAATTTATACCAAAACTCTAAGAATTTTGGGTCGAACACAGGGAGGCGGACGTTTGATTAAAAATACACATTTGTTTTGTTTATCATGAAATAGATTAGCTAGTCGAAAACTAGCTATCTATTTAACAAATAATAAATAGAAGAGAGAGAGAATATTACAAATAAAGACAAAAGAGAGGTAGAATAAACATGGATTTCATCATCAAATGCTGTTTATTACACTAATCATTACAACTAGAAAGCAGGAAATCTACGCTAGAAAGCAGTAAATCTACTCTAGAAAGCGATAAAGAGAATGGAGAGAGAAGTATCCTCCTCGACGATTGCTTGGAGGACGAGCCAAATGGGGCGACGCCTGGAAGACAGATGTTGAAGCAGAAAGAAGGAGAACGAAGCGGGAAGAACTGGGGGCAAGGCAGGACATCTTTGTCATGGGATCCACTTCCCGAATGGAGTGAGAGGATAACCGCAAGATGCTCCACGAAGGGGGGAGAAGGTGGAAAAATTCTAATTTTAACTCTAATGGAGCATCCCGAGTTTGGGACAAGCTATTAGAGCTTTGGAGGGGATGAGAGAAGAGGGGAAGGGATGAAAAATATGTGGGGGTCGTAAAGCTATATATAGGTGTAGATTGGAGGTGGCAAAAAGGTCTTTTGTCATCAAAACATTAATGTTAGGTCTTTAGTGACATATTTATTCATCACTAAAGGACTGAACTTGGGCTGAAGATCCGCGCGCATGCCCGCCTCCTCACCTTCGGCTGCCTCAACGCTAGTGCACGATCTCGTCTTATTAGCTGTCTAATCCTAAGATTGGATGGCTTAGAAACAATCTCGTCCGCTTCTTCAATGTAACCACGTGCCTATGCTTGCGATGGAGCGTGGAGAAGCCCGTCATCACGTCCGTATGTGATCCTCGCCCATCCATCACGTCACATCGCCCGCATCTGTGTCGTCCACACTTCATCCAACGGTTCAATTGATCCGAACCTGCACGTCTGCTTGATTTGAAGCGGAGCGCGGATCGAACCCGTGCCTTTCGCTCGCAAAGAGGCACTTGCCCGCTATGCTACCCTTCCAGTTGAGGCGAGCCGAGGGTTTTGTGCATGACCAACCATGGCCGTTGGATGGTGATCCAATGGCCTAGATCCATCACACTGTTGAGAAGGGAAAAGCAGCGGCAAGTCTTGGTCGTTCATCTTATGTTCCTTGTATATGGTGCCACAGATGTCAGATTGGATCGATTTTTGCGTCGTTGGGCTACGATCGTCGATTCGAATCCATCCGTGCAGTTAGATTTATCATCTAATGTATGTATTTACACCATCTTCACCCTTAATCTCTCACCTTCCTCAGATTATATCTAATGCTACGGAAGTTCTATCAGGGTGATCTTGGAGTCGTTGAACTCCGATTATCGCCCTGATCAGATTCGTATGGTTAGATCTTGATGGAAACTCCATCATGAGCCATAACTATCTCAATTTGATCTGATTAAGTCATTAAATGCTCCTACATAACCGTCAGAGAACACTAAGTCACTGGATAATCATTCTGAGGGAACGAAAAGAAACCAGGGTTAAAACTATAATTTTACCATCATATATTGAATGAAGTACAACCACGGGTTTCCTCAGGGGAAAATTAATGGTCAAATGGCCTTAAATGTCCAACAAGTGGATTAGAACAAACAAAAATGGGTTTTCGCGTGTTTTGAGAATTAAATGACTTCTAAAACTATAAAAATAGACTCGTTTAATTAAATGAGGTTCTGGTCAGGATAAAATTCACCTAAACCCTCTAAAATTCATATAAAAATATTCTTAGGGTTTGGTATCTTCAATTTGACTATCAAAACTCATCTTGACCCAAAACAAAGTCTCAGACTGACATTTGTACTAATTTGGATTTTTGCATAAATTACCTAGTCAAACTTAGTCAAAACCTAAATTTAACTTCACCATTAGATTCCTTGGGTCCAAATTAGGTTTGTGCCAAATTTTGGGCCCAATCTGAGATCATCTTAACCAAGTTTTCATTTTGGTCCAATTAGACTCCTTCTATCTCATTCAGACCCCTAACTTTCGAATTCTTTGCAAAAGGCCATCTAGCTTTATCATCTTCTTTACAATCAGGTCCCTCCACCATTATCGTAGAGGAACTCCTACTCTGGCGACCTTCGACTAGGGATTTCTCCCTGATTGATTGGCGAATCCCTTCTAAAATTGGAAGGGAGACTCATAAGAGATTTTCAGCCGCATCTTGGGCTCCAATTCTCGCCCAAATCCTAATGCGAACTCGTGGAAGAATTGGGCATCCTACTCCGACGAACCTTCCAAGCTTGGAATCTTGGCTTCCAAGCTCCTTTCGCCCTCTAGACCCTTATAAAAGAACTGCCAGACCTCGTCGAGTCTCAGCTTGAATTTCGGCCGAAAACCCCCCTCTTCCTCTCTCCTCTTCGGCCGCAAGTATCCACGAGCTCCGACGAGTTCCCTAGCTACATTCCTTGTCCATCTTGCAAAAGGAGCAGTGGATTCATCCTCCCTGACTTCTTCCGAGTGTCGCAATACCAGCGGATGCCCTTTTCCGCATCTTCCTCACTGCTCCTTCATCACTGAAGAATTCATCTTCCCTGGCGCCAGCCATACCAGCCGATGTCGTCCTCCTACTCCATTCATCCGCGTAGAATAGGCAATTAGTTCCCTTAGTCCCCATAGGTTAATTTTATACCCTCAAAACCCAAAAATACCCTCGACTCGATGCACTCACCCTCATCATCTCTGTCTCCGACTGAACCTCCAGCAAGGCGCATCCGCCACTACAACCCTCCATCCGCCTCGCCGACCTCCTCAAGACATCTGCCTCACCTTCCTGTACAAAACCCCTCTCCTATTTCATCTTCTCGCTCACCCAAACTCACCCCCGAACAGACCCACTCCTTCCAACCATATATGCATCCATCCGGCCACCACACACGTCCATCCACCACGAGACCATCGCCACCACATTCCATGACCCACAGCGACTCTTCTGAAGTATTTTAATAGGGCCGAGAGGCCATTTTGCTTATTTCAGGTAGCAGGTCCTCCGCCGTCATTGCCGTAGCTTCGAGCAAGTTTTCAAGCTTGCTCCAGGGAGCATTCACTCCAAGCGTTTGCTCCAGGCTACGTAGATTCGTCCCACACATGTGCCCAAGTCTCTAATTAAGGGAGATACCCTCAGCAACTATCCCAATTGATAGAGCTTCCATTGCAACTGCGCGCGAAGAAAAGGGGGACAACATAGTTCCACCTCGGATAGGGAAAAGCGGCCGCTATGACATAAATTGATTTTGTGATAGAGGCTTATCGCCTCAAGACACAAGGGGTGAGGTCCCTCACACCCCTCACATGCCTCATCCGCAACATTGCCCTCGCGAACCTGGTACATCCGATTACTCGCCCATGCTATCCACCCCTCACTCACCACCCACTGCCAGTGAGCTTGGACCCGGGTGCACTCTAGGTCCAATTACCCATATACCCGGTACGGTTGAAGGTTCTAGGAGAGCATGACCCAAGGAGAGAAAGAGAGGAGAACACGTAGGGATTAGGGAGGTCTTGCTGTATGTAGAAGTGGCTGACACTTAGCCAAATCTAAAGACCCTTTCCGCCTCTACATAAAGAAGAGAAGAGAAGAAAGGAAGGAGAAGGAAGAAGACCTGGACCGTGAAAGAAGAGAAGAAGAGGAACAGAAGAAGAGGAAGAGAAGGGGAGAAGTAGAAGAGCCTATGAAGAAGCAGTTGAAGAAGAGCAGAGAAAGAAAGAAGAGTCAGTACAGGAAAGAAGCAAACAAGAGAAGAAGAAACATCCGTAGAATCACTGTTCAATCAGGCATTTAAGGTGTCAGATCCATCAATCAGACGTCTGCTCTAAGTTTATTTCATTCATAGCTATTAAGTTCCATTTGATATTATTGTAGGGAGTAATTGGTGATTCAAATCACCATTTTATTCCATTCTTTATACAATTTGACACTTATATTATTGCCACATTATTCTGAGTCAATTCCTAATTATAATTTCTTATATCTATTATTTAAAATTGTAATCTTGAGAATCGAATTCCTACTTGCTCCCAACGAATGACCTTTGACTTTTCGAGTATAAATTTTATCTGTTTTTTTTGTGAGATTTCGACTATACTACAACACAACGATTTAAAACCCGATTTCAAGTGACTAACATTTTGGCGCCATTGCCAGGGAGCAACGTGCAATTCACCACTATTCTCTACATTATTTGATTATATTTGAGCACTGACTTGCCCTATTTGCTTTCTTATGATTTTGCAAGGTACTTCATGAGGAGATCTTTTGCGCAAAAAAACAGCCACTCCCAGGTAGGAGCTTCTCTATTCTTCCCTAATCAACCACCTAATCTTGGGAGGACAAAAAAAAGGAAACAATTAATTAGGAATCACCTACCTTATTTTTCATAGAAATCATCATTTAAAGGGCAAGTTTCCTGATTTGTGAAATTCGTTTCAAATCTCATTGAGTTGAAGTGATTCTGTTTAGAGATCCTATCCCAAATTGCCTGTGCCTATTAGGATCTATGCTTAATTTCTAATCACTCTAGGCTAACACATTTCTTGCTTGAAGCCCAAGGTGAACATTTTTAAAGGATCAATTGGACTAGGAAATAGAGCTAATTAGGGTTTTAATTTTTAAGGTTTTGAAGTACTAGTTCACACTTGCCTACATAAAAGGAAACAAACCCACCCGCATTTGTGTGCTACCCAAACCCTTGGTTAAAAAGATCTAATCAACAAAAACCCTAAAAATCAAGCTCTAAATTCACTTGAACCATAAAATCCTTGGACTTAATAACCTAGGAGTCAAATCAGGGTGATTTCTAGGTCTTGACCAAGATCTCATTCTGCCATCTTTAGGGCAGGTCAGGTGAAGTTGGTCTACATTGTAGGCCAACCAACCTTCAAATTAGGTCACAAGTTGAATTAACTTCTAATCAAGTGAAACTCAAGGCACAAATTAGGACATAAAATTGGTAGACTTAAGGACTTCAGTTCGTACATTCCGATCTACCTGGACCCTCAGTGACAAGGAAGGTCAGGCAGGGGAAACCTGTAACCTGTGGGGACGCTCTACCGTGTAGGGGTCTTTGCAGGGCTCTCCCTTCCTGGCTGCCCAGGTAATTCTCAGGTGTAAGAATTTCTGATTCAAAGGTATCATCCACCTCAAAATTGCCTTAGTCATCCAAAGAATCTTTTGGGTGCTTTGTGAAAGAGCGATCTTTGTTTTCGATAAAGCTTTATCATGAAATGATGTGTCATTGTATTTAATCGCGTGGTAGAAAATCACTTTTCAAAACATTTTAATTCTTAGAATCTAACCACGAAAATAGTTAGGTCATCTCCACAAGGAGGAATTAGCCTATTGAATGCCTTATTTGTTCAGAAATATCATCAGATGTACATACTAATTATTGCAACTCACTTTCTCACATAAACTCTTAATCTAAATAATTAATCAGGAATGTAGGTGTTTATATGCAAAATCACCACAACCCAATATTCTATTAAATAGTGATCTTGGCAATGGATATCAATGGAAATATTAATTTCCAATAAACGTGACCTTGTTCGTTGTAATCAACAGAACATTCAAGAGAAGAATCTGACTTTAAGCAATTTACCTAGAATAGGGGGTATTCGTGCAAAATTCTTTCAATATATTAATTCAAAAAAATAAGGGAATAGTGAACTTCGCAATGGCATAACCAGTAAGTATTAATTGCCAGAAAAATAGAGGATTTCTCCTCTCTCTTCCTCGCACATGAAGGAGCATCAACGGGCTGCTAACGAGCAAGGGAGGTTGACGAAGATGAGGCCGATCTGATGGAGGTCACGGCATCGACGGAGATGGCTAGAGGTGGCCGGTCGGCGGAGGAGAAGCTCATCGGCGGCGGGTTTCCAACATGCGTGCGTGGGCTATAGGAGGCGCTGCCGCAGGTGTGGGTCGTCAACGAAGGTCAAGGAAAGCATTTTGGTGATGCCGGCATTGAGGGACATGGCCTACGGTGGTTGCTGTGAATGTAGGTGGTCGGCGGGACTTTGGGCTCTTTTCGTGGGGGTGGTTGCTAGTGGCGGAAAGATAAGGGAAAGAAGGAAGAAGATGATGAAGATGAAGGAGATGAGGTGTGCAGGTGGCTGCACAGCTGTGGATGGGTGCACACAGCACGTGCATGGCTGGTTGTGTGTGCACTTAGGCTGGTGCGTAGGTGCGGCTGCGTGCGGTGAGGGATGCTTGCTGTTGGCTGACGGGGGAGGAAGAAAAGGATGAAGATGAAAAAGAAATGGGATGTAGATGGGGTTGCTACAGTGGTGACCGCAAGCTGTCACCATTTGACCATTAAGAGGATGAAGGCAAGAGGCAGGTGCGCAGAGACCACGGTGCACGCTGAAGTCCATGGTGTACGCCTATTGCACAGTGATGGAGGTGGAGAAGAAGTCCCCAACAAGGGGAGCGAAGATGATCCTCCCTCCATGGATGCGAAATTCCTTTTTAAACAAAAACCTCCTCGATTTTCTTCAGCCGCAAGTGTCTCCAACTGCTCGCGATGATCGCGAGTGGTTGGAACGGCAAATAAGCACGGGCGGTTCTTCATTAGACATCTAATTAGAGCATCAAACGTCTTAAAAAAAATGTAATGCCGTAAACTTGTGATAACAATTCCAGATGTCCAATCAAAGTTCAAGACGTCTTATAGAAGTAAAAATGAGTGTCTGATTCTTGTACCTAGCCTGCATTCATCAAATAAATTATATTATCATAACATATGTTATTAAATGTAAAATTAAAGCATAAAATTAAATGCAGGCCAAGGTGAATTGCTATATAACTCCTAATTAATTAACTAAGAATAAATAATTAAATAGTACTTAGGCTTAATAATAATGTACAAAAGTGGACTTATCAAATGCCCCCATGCCTAAGTTTTGCTAGTCCCTAGCAAAAAGTGAAAAACAATAAAAGTAACCAAATGGTTTCTTCTTTTCTTATTAGAAATCCAGACAAATGTGAAGGGTTGGTAGCCTTGGAAATGGATCTACGTGAAAGTAACCAACTTAAATTTGTAGTTCGGACTTATCCCTTGGTAAATATTTCTACTAAGATAGGCAACTACTTCCCTCAGGGATAAAGCAAAAAATAATCTGTAAATTGACCCTGGCTTTTAGCTTTGGTAGGAGATGCTGAGTTGAATGGATTTATATTTGGTGGCACACACTCATCTAGTGTTACATGTAATCTAGTACTACAGACTCTAGATCTCTAGACTATTAAACAAGTCAACTTGGAGAGAGGCTAAATAACTGTGCACTCTTGATATTCCTTTGTGTTGACTCTTTTCCTTCTTTTCTTTCTGAGATTACAAATCTCACCAGATTTAGTAAATCTCACCAGATTTGGTGGCATCACATGGCATTCACACTTCAACTAAAGTCCTAATAACTCTACAATTAAGTTAGAGTCCTCAGTCAATATTCGGGTGATCAAAAATACTGAAAGGTTGGTATGGGTCATATTTGGTGGATCGCAATGGGTGTTTTTGTTGCCTTAGAAACATCGTCACAAAGATAAAACTATAAACTTGGACTCTTTTTTTTTCTTTTCTTTCTCTCTTTTCTCTTTTTCTTTTTTTTATTATGTTTTTTTTAAATATAATTGTTTCTTTTTTTTTCCTTCTCTTTCTTTCTTTATAAATCAACATAACACGACGCAGGCTTTTATTTATGGGGTATTATTAGGGATGATGATGGTCAAGAGGATATTGTGTGGCTTATTTGGTGGAAGTGCCTACTCTCAGCATCAGGAAGGAATGGATAGGGCAAGCGTATTTCTAACCTTTGACACTATTACCCTCCTTCAGCCAAGGACTCTATGAAGGACGGTCATAACCATCCACCATATTCATAGCTTTATTAAGACTCAATCTCTATGTATCTTCCTTATTTGGTGACTCTCAGGAATTCACACAATGTACGCACACAGGAACAGAGAGCGAAAACTATGCCTAACTCTGAAGTATCATCATCTAATTGTCCAAAACTTAAGAGTCCTTGCACTAGACATAGCGCACCAGTAATCTCTCTACTTTCTTCTCACAGATATGAGGTGGATCTACTAGAAGATAGTATGCCTGACTCATTATTAGCTGTCCAAGGGTTCAGTAAACTAAAAATGCTTATTGGTTTTCTTCAAAGATTCATTACCCAGTCTACATGCAAGTGAAATAAATGTACTGGATTCTAAATTTAAGAAATAATTTAAGAAGAAAAATCTTCAATGACACTTTCATGACAAAGATTTTGCTAGGGCCTAACCAATTCAGCTCAATTTTTTTTTTATGTTAATGCACCTAACCTAAATGCATGAATACTGCCTAAAATGCAAAATGCACCCCCCCATGACTAAATCCTACAATGTCCTCATTGTAAAATGAAAACAGGGGGAGAAAGGAAGGAAATCACCAAAAGATGGTGTTATTCTGGATGCTGGGTTGCCTCACAACATGCGCTGCATTTTCTGTCAGTAGCCAGACTTATAGGGAACCTGTAAGTCTGGTTCCAGACAGAAAATTCCCTATAAGTCTGGTTCCAGACAGAAAAAGCTAGGCCCTAAAAATATACGTAACAACGTGGGCCTATAAAACAAGTAGCCACGGATGTTGGCGAGCTGATGATGCAGCGTGATTCCAAATGCTTGCTAGAAGATATGAAAATAGAGAACCTCGTAGGCTACCTGGGGAGGTCTAGGGATAACAAAAGGAATATGAAAAGGGACCTCCCGAAATGGAATAAGTGGAGGATAGCAAGGATCCTCCAAAGTAGGACGGGTTTTAAAAGATATAAACATTATTATTTCAAACCCTTGAATGGCGAGACTAAAAGTACAAGCATCAATCCACACTCGCCATTCTACCCGAGGATGTACTAGAATGATATGTTCTCTAGAAAGAATGCAAATGAGCAGAGACCTGAGCTGAGGATTAGGTAAGGAATCTACTGGTTGCTTGAGTGATTGGGTGGTAATTATTAAGTCCAAAGAGGGCTTAGGCTGTTTAGGTTCCATTCCCAATAAGAATTTGTATTTCACATCCTTACCTACCTTCATTATTTTATGAACCTCCAACTGTTTCTCTACAATAGATGAGTCATGAATAGAATTCAATATCTCATTAGTAGACTCATGATCAACATCCTTTGACGACAGTTGGGTTTCTTGAGAAGTAGCGAGATTAGAATTATCAGCAAATCCATCCCCAGGTTCTTTCTTGTCAATTACACCCTTTCCGGGGACTTTGTATGCTACTTCATTATCCTTAATATCTTTAGGAGGATTACCATCTTTAATGTTATGGAGAACGCCTATATCACTGAATTCGTTGTTCTTCTCGGGATATAAATCCTCAATTGATGTATATTGTCCCTGAGAGTCTCCCCTAGGCTTCTCACTATTGTGTTTGTCCTCCAATATCAACTTGTGGTTTTGCGGAGGATGACTCTCAAAATCGAAAGAAGGGAGGGATCTAGATTTCACCAGATTATTTATATCCTCAAGAGGTAAGTCCTCAAATAACACATAATCCTCCTGTGATTCACTCTAGATTTTCAGTCTGGGCTCCTCCATTGGGTCATCCTCGTCCTCTGAAATAGACTCTTTATATCCTTGAGACCAAAATTGATCTAATTCATCCTCCATTCCCATAAGGTCACCTTCATTGGGTGCATTTAAATCCTCAGGATGTTGAATGGTAGGTGTTGATTCCCTAAGTGGAGGGTCAGGATTAGGCTTACTAAGGGTAGAATGGGATTCCACCAAATAATTAATAGGGGAAGTGATATGAACAATACAACCTTGACCCGGGTTAGCAGGAATAAGGAAAATACTGTCATTGGGGTCAAGGCCCTCAAGAGGTACCATATTTCCTTTCTTTTGACTCCAATATAGCTCGGGTGGATAATTACTAGGATTGTTCTTCTCTAGTAGCCGTATCTCATTAGGAGAGTCTAAGTGATTGCTACATAAAACATGATCCCTATTGTCATTGGTTTCCGCAGAATTATTTTCATGATCACGGTCGTATGGGTAGGGATCAGAATTACTAGAAAGAGCGTAGCTAAGCTGTCTAATTTCTTTGTTCAATTATTGACTATTCCTCAACATCTCTCCCATAGATTCCATCATTTCCTTTTTTTTTTTTTCATTTCTATCATAAAAGAGGAGAGGCTACTTCTATCAGATTGGGGAGGATAGTCAATCTCAAGCTTTGGTTACCTAGGGGCATCGGTCCAACCTCGATACGGAAAATCACAAAGGGTGGGAGGGTTGGGTGTTTGCATAGTAGTAGGGATTCTAGGGTTGGAAAATCCCGCTCTTAGGCTCTGCTCAAAAGTGGGAGCTATCGGGCCAGTACTCCCAGGATAAGAATATGAATGATCCCATGGATTATCAATATACCCATCAAAGGATGGATACACTCGGGACATGGGATCCTGGTTAAAATGATAGGAGTAAGGATAGTCCATTTCTTTCAATTAAACAGGTTAAACTCTCTTAGGATTTAAAAGAAATTAGAAACTTCCTAGAGAGTTCTACCACTGTCAAAACAAATGCAATTACAGTGGGATCTGTTTTTAGTAGATTATAGGTCTTAGCTGTTTAGTTGGTGACCAAACAAGTTTTGTAAGAATTATGCTTCCTAGGCCGACCTTCGTTGGTGCCAACAACCTACTCGCAAAGGATGGAAGTCTCGAATCGAGCCCATGCACGAGGAATCGAAGTAACTTGGTGGATAGGCTTGTTGATTTTCGACTAACTTCCCTTGTGGTGCAAAGAGGAGAGGTAAAAATTTATCTAGTAACCTTATGTGTGAGGTGCACAGTATCTCAGGTGTGCAATCATACGTTCATGTTTTGAGTTTTGAAATCTCGCAAATAAGATCCTTTTGCACACAACTTTAAGTCACAAATTTTAAGGTCCAACCTCTTAGCAGTCCCAATTTTTAAAGTGACCACTAAATTTATTCGATTCAAGCACTTTAGTGGTCTTAGATTTAGGTTCAATGCATATGCATGACAGGTAATTGATGCTCAAAAAAAAGACGTACCTTGCTCCAGCTTTCTTCAATGTAGGGATGTCTGCAATGCAATTAAGATAAACTAGATGTTGCTCATTCAATCCTAGATGATCGCCCTATTGATATGCAACCTCTAGCAGGCAGTTTGATATATATATATATATATTAAGCAATCAAACCTAATATAGCTAACTAACTAATCTATATGCAGTTCAAATAATTAAAATAATCCTATACTCTAAATAAAATGGGAACACGCTCCCGCATACAAGAGCGATAAGAAATAAAGAAACACTAGGAACACATTCCCAAAAATGCCCGACAAGGATCCAAAAGACAAAAATTAAGTTCTAATGTCTATCTAAACTAAATCTAAACTAAGATCTAATGACTAAATCAGACAAAGGCTCCTCCGTATGCCTACATGCAGGGGATCAAGTCCCACAAGCACCCATTGTTGTCCTCCAGGTGGCGTCAAGGTCCACCAAAAATATTACCTCCGTCGTGTGCGCCTGCCGAGTTCGTTGCATTTTTTTGCATAGAAATGAAAATAGGGTTAGTAATTCAGAAATGCCTCAGAAATAAGATTAAAAAAATATAAATTTTCAAAAAAATTAATAAACATATTTCCTCTCCAGCAACGGCACCATTTGAGAGAGTGATCTTCTTTTCTGATAAAAACCTTGGCATGAAATGATGTGTCATTGTATTTAATCGCATGGTAGAAAATCACTTTTCAAAACATTTTAATTCTTAGAATCTAACCACGAAAATAGTTAGGTCATCTCCACAAAGAGGAATTAGCCTATTGAATGTCTTATTTGTTCACAAATATCATCAGATGTACATACTAATTATTGCAACTCACTTTCTCACATAAACTCTTAATCTAAATAATTAATCAGGAACGTAGGTGTTTATATGCAAAATTACCACAACCCAATATTCTGTTAAATAGTGATCTTGGCAATGGATATCAATGGCAATATTAATTTCCAATAAATGAGACCTTGTTCGCTGTAATCAACATAACATTCAAGAGAAGAATCTGACTTTAAGCAATTTACCTGGAATAGGGGGTATTCGTGCAAAATTCTTTCAATATATTAATTCAAAAAAATAAAGGAATAGTGAACTTCGCAATGGCATACCCCGTAAATATTAATTACGAGAAAAACACAGGATTTCTCCTCTCTCTTCCTCGCGCGTGAAGGAGCGTCGATGGGCTACTGACAAGCGAGGGAGGTTGACGAAGATGAGGCTGATCCAATGGAGGTTGCAGCGTCGACAAAGATGGTCGGAGGTGGCCGATCGGTGGAGGAGAAGCTCGCTAGTAGCGGGTTTCCAACGCACATGTGTGGGCTGCGAGAGGTGCTACCGCAGGCGTGGGTCGTCGACGGAGGTCAAGGTGAACACTTTGGTGATGCCGGCAGTGAGGGACATGGCCAGCGGCGGTTGCTGTGAACGTAGGTGGCTGGCGGGACTTTGGGTTCTTTTCGTGGGGGTGGTTGCTAGTGGCGGAAAGATAAGGGAGAGAAGGAAGAAGATGACGAAGACGAAGAAGGAGATGAGGTGCACAGGTGGCTGCGCGGCTGTGGACGAGTGCATGCAGGACGCATGTGGCTGGTTGTGCGCACACGTAGGCTGGTGCGTTGGTGCGGCTGCGCACGGTGAGGGATACTTGCTGTTGGCTGACGGGGAGGAAGAAGAGGATGAAGATGACAAGGAAATGGGATGTAGATGGGGTTGCTGCGGTGGTGGCCACAAGCTGTCACCGTGCGACTGTTGAGAGGACGAAGGCAAGAAGCAGGTGCACAGAGACCACAATGCACGCTGAAGTCCACGATGTATGCCTGTTGCACGGTGATGGAAGTGGAGAAGAAGTCCCCGCCAGGGGGAGCAAAGATGACCCTCCCTCCTTGGACGTGGCTTTCCTTTATAAACGAAAACCTCCTCGATTTTCTTCGGCCGCAAGTGTCTCCAACTACTCGCGATGATCGCGAGTGGTTGGAACGACAGATAAGCACGGGTGGTTCTTCATCAGACGTCTAATTAGAGCATCAGACGTCTTAGAAAAATGTAATGCCGTAAACTTGTGATAGTAGTTCCAGACATCCAATCAAAGTTCAAGACATCTTGTAGAAGTAAAAATGAGTGTCTGATTCTTGTACCTAGCCTGCATTCATCAAATAAATTATATTATCATAACATATGTTATTAAATGTAAAATTAAAGCATAAAATTAAATGCAGGTCAAGGTGAATTGCCATATAACTCCTAATTAATTAACAACTAAGAACAAATAATTAAATAGTACTTAAGCTAAATAATAGTCCACAAAAGTGGACTTATCACTTTGATTGGGTCAAATCTCACATCCAGTCCCCCATCCCTTCTATTAGAGCACATACACAGATTTTTCTTTGGAATTTCTTTTCAGATCTGATCAATTTCAATCTAAACCTGAGTTTTGATTCTACATCTTGATTCCACCATTTTTGTTTCAAAATGCAACCCGACATGTTAGTAGACTCGTTTGAGGATATACAGGTTAATGTGTCAAACACAACAACATTCATTTCATAACAAGCACAAATATTTTTGACACAACTAGAAAATGGGGCAACTTGGAATGTTCTCTTGCCAAAATACCAGGAAATTGAGAGATGGCATAATGGTGAGTATATCTTGTGTAGATTTGAGCCATCACTATGGAAAGCACACCAAGATGACTTGGAAAAAAGAGACAAGGTAATGCAGTTGTTGAAATGTGTTATCGATCATAGGCATCAATACACCCTTGCAACATCTTGGATTAACCAACTCAATCTCCAAAATCCCAGATTTGATGATCATAGTGGTTATGGAGCCCTAACCCAAATGAATTCAAATTCAAATTATATACAAATTGATACACCTGATCTTGAGACAAGTTGGGAGGATCCAATTGCAGGTGATCATGATTTTGAGCCAGCCTTAGAAAACCAAGAACCTGGTTTACCAAGCTTAGATTTCCCAGACACCTGTGATACTAAGATTGAATCACAACCTCTCGAGGGTGTAAATTGCATCCCTTATTTTGATAAGGTGACTCACGAGAGCAATCCTAACATCCCTGTAGAACCCAACCTAGATTCTAGTAATCCAGCCCACACCCTTAACCCAGAGTTTAGATTTGAGCCTTATTGGGATGATTACAAGGCCCCGTGTGATGAAAATTAGAGTTTGAATTTGGATTATGATTCTAGGCCTTTATTTGATGAATGCACCTCTCCAACCTCCTCAGAAACACAGATTGATTTTTCGGAAGTCACTCCTATCTATGATACAGAAACCAAGGAGTTGGAAGAGTTGGGTTTTGATTGGGTCTTCCCTACAAGCCAAGAAACTGAGCCCATGCCTAATAGGAACACCTTTTTGAGCTCAAAATCTAAGAATAGGCTAGACCCAAGTCAGGTTGCTGAGTCTACATCTTTTGCTTTATTCTATGGTGGAACCTCTGATCCTGAAGTAGATTGAAAACTTGATTCTCGCAAGTTCTACGACGATTTTAAATCTTACTATGATTTCGGAGAACCATTATTTCTTGACGGCTATGAGCCAATCTATGACCTTAGCATACATGATCCATTCTTCAACTTTGACTCTGAGGTCCCTGATCCTGAGATCATTGATTCAAAATTAGGTTCCATTGAGATGAAATCATTTCTTTTTTATCCTTAGGAATCAGAAAGAGAAATTGCCGAGAGTGTCTACAACCCAGAGTTGAATCTTTTCTTGACTAAGATTTTCTTGATCCTATAAACACTCTTTAGGCATTTACCTTTGAGTTTGATGGCTACTATGAGGACTCTCTAAATGAACCCACCTTTGAATCCTTTCTAGAGGAGCTCTCATACACAATTATTCTTGAAACCACCTCTTCTACACATACAGAACCTTCCCAAACCCGTTTTCAAACCCAGCCCGCTACCAGACTCAATTACTACTCTGATTCTCCTCTTAATGAACCAGTTGCAGATGATTCCCCTCCACATGCTAATCGGGTTTCAGACATTGATCAGACTACAAATCACACCCCATCCTTCTCTAATCATTTTCATAGGGTTCCTACTTCCTCCACTGATTCATTTTCATTTGAGGATCCCTACTTTGATCAGGCTAATCCGACTAAGCCAAACCCTAGCTATGCACTTCCGCATCATTCCGAGCTTTAGAGCTTATGGTGGGTTCCGCATCTCTTGATCTACATCTATCAACCTATCAGATTGATTGGATTTGGGCTGCATCATCAGCCTGTTGATCTGAATAAGCACCTAGTTGGACCAACTAGGCTATTGGTTAAAGTGCTTGTTCTACAAAACTCGTTTGATTTGACCACTCCTCCATACCATTTTCCGCTCGGCTTAAGGCATTGAATTTAGCGCTTAACGGGAGGCAACCCGTCATTCCAAAAACCCGAGATCCTTCTGATTATCCTTCCATACTTCACGTCTATTGCACCTTGAGTTCGATTGTAGAATAGTCGATCCCACCTCTGGTATTTTGTACCAGGGCTTGAAATCATCCACAACAATCATTCCCAACCCGTTCACCCACTCGATAATCCTGTTCTAATTCCTAAACCTAAAATTGTTTCACACCCTACGTTTACAATGAGGACATTGCAAAACTTAGACATGGGGCGGTGGTAAAGTGCAAGCATACAAATGTTCACAGTTCAAAAGGGTTCTCACACAAAAATTACATATTCCAAAAACCAAAAACCAAAAAAAAAAATTAAAAAAGAACAAAAAAATGGAGAAGAAAGGAAATTTTGAAAGATCAAATTGCATATCATTTGAGGAGAAAGGGAGGTGATATAAATATCAAAAAGGAGCACAATTTGAAAAGAAGAAAAGTGATAGTCATTAGTAAAAGATTAAGGAATCGACTTAGTTCTAGACCAAAAAAAAAAAATGAACGAAAATGAAAGACAAAAAAGTTCTAAGAAACAAAAAGAGGTTAGTATGAACGCTAATCTTAGGCCTCTTGGCCTACAATTTTAGGCTTAAAAATTCAAGTATCCTCTAAGATCTGGATAGTCCTCAAGAGGATGGGGAAAATATGAAGCTTAAGTATTAGGTCTAAGGCTTAGGGATTATTCAGCCTCGCTAACTAACCTTTGGTTTGCGGGACTCGATAACCTAAGAAACCTAATCTACACAAAGTCTGGTTCATGCACTTAATTATCAAAATCACATAAATGCGTTAAATCTGTTCTAAGAAAAAGTTTCCTAGATTAGGAGCTGCTGATCAACACAAGCTGATTTGGAAGAATTCCTGGTGCGGAGAGGTGGGAAAGTCCCCTCAAAGATGCACAATAACATACCGTCTCCTCAGTGCTTGTCTCCTAGGATATCTTAATATCCTACCGGGGGCATGTAAGCATCTTGTGCTGGTTCAAATGCCATGGGCGACATTATCATGAAATGTCAATTTTCATGATCTGAATTTAGCTATAGAACATCATGGGTGGGATTATCCCAAAATCTCGAAAGCCAGGGTTTTGGGGGCTGCCATGGGCGGTGCTATCTCGAAGCATCGATTGCTAGGGACCCTATGAGGATTGATGGTGGGAACTAGGAGTTCAATACAGACCATGTTGTAAAGCCAATCCGAAGCTAGAAATAAAAAGAAAGGAGAGAGAAACTCTCCAAAAGAAAATAAAAAAATCTCATGTCTCACTCTTACAAAAACGCATTGCAAACTGAACCTAGGCTAAAACATGTTATAAGCACAGGTGCTTTAACTACGGAGTTTAACAAACCTTAGGTTAGTTCCCGTGGGCCTTACAAACCTTCACGATGGACTGAGGCTAGAGTTGGTCAGGTCCGGATCTTGGCTGGTACTTGAGTACCTCTAGGCCTACTATCGTCATTCTGACCTAATCTACAAAGAAAAGCACACATCAGAGTTTTGAGAATAAAATGATATATGGTCTAGAATTTAAGTTAATTCCATGAGATTTTGCTAAGGGACTAGCAAAAGCTAGGTATGCGAGTATGATGGGAACACCATCATGAGATATAACTAGCTCAATTTGATCTGATTAAGTCATTAAATGCTCCTACATAAGAGCTAGAGAACCCTAACTCACTGCATAATCATTCTGAGGGAAAGACAAGAAACTAGGGTTAAAACTATAATTTTACCATCATATCTTGAATGCAGTACAACCATGGGTTTTCTTAGGGGTAATTAATGGTCCAATGCCGTTAAATGTCCAATAAGTGGATTAGAATAAACAGAATGGGTTTTCACGTGTTTTGAGAATTAAATAACTTCTGAAACTATTGTTTCAAAAAAAAACTTCTGAAACTATAAAAATAGACCCGCTTAATTTACTGAGGTTCTGTTTAGGATAAAATTCACCTAAAACCTTTAAAATTCATATAAAAATATTCTCTTGGATTTGGTATCTTCAATTTGATCATCAGAACTCGTTTTGACCCAAAACAAAGTCTAAGACAGACATTTACCCTAATTTGGATTTTTGCATAAATTACCTAGACAAACTTGGTCAAAACCTAAATCTAACTTCACCATTAGATTCCTTGAGTCCAAATTAGGTTTGTACCCAAATTTGGGCCCAATCTGAGATCATCTTGACCAAGTTTGCATTTTGGTCCAATCAGACTCTTTCTATCTCATTCAGACCCCTAACTTTCGAATTCTTTGCAAAAGGCCATCTAGCTTTATCATATTCTATGCAATCAGATCCCTCCACCATTATCGCGGAGGAACTCCTACTCCAGCGACCTTTGACTAGGGATTTCTCCCTGATTGATTGGCTAATCCCTTCCAAAATTAGAAGGGAGACTCTTGAGAGATTTCCCTACAATTTGAGCTGCATCTTGGGCTCCAATTCTTGCCCAAATCCTAATGTGAACTCGTGGAAGAATTGGGTATCCTATTTCGGCAAACCTTGCAAGCTTGGAAGCTTAGCTTTCAAGCTCCTTTCATCCTCTAGACCCTTATAAAAGAACTACCGGACCTCTCCGAGTCTCGTCAGCTTGAATTTCGGCAGAAAACCCCCCTCTTCCTCTCTCCTCTATGGCCGCAAGTCCCCATGAGCTCCGGCAAGTTCCCCGACCAAATTCCTCATCCATCTTGCAAAACGAGTAGTGGATTCATCCTCCCTAACTTCTTCCGCATGCAGCAATACCAGCGGACTCCCTTTTCCACGTCTTCCTCACCGCTCCATCACTGGGGAATTCATCTTCCCCGGGCTGGCCATACCAGCCGGTGTCGTCCTCCTACTCCGTTCATCCACTTAGAATAGGTAATTAGTTCCCTTAGTCTCCTTAGGTTAGTTTTATACCCTCAAAACCCAAAAATACCCTTGACTCGACACACTCACCCTCATCGTCTCCCTCTCCGACCGAACTTCCAGTGAGGTGCATCCATCGCTACAACCCTCCATTCACCTCGCCGACCACCTCAAGACCTTCGCCTCACCTTCCCGCACAAAACCCCTCTCCTATTTCATCTCTCACTCACCCAAACTCACCCCCAAACAAACCCACTCCCTACGGCCATATCTGCGTTCGTCTGGCCACCACACACATCCATCCACCACAAGACCACCGCCACCACATTCCAAGACCCACGGTGACTCTCCTAAAGTGTTTTAACAGGGTCAAGAGGCCATTTTGCTTGTTTCAGGTAGTAGGTCCTCCGTCTCCATTATCGTAGCTTCAAGCAAGGCTTCAAGCTTGCTCCAGGGTGCATTCACTCCAGACGTTTGCTCCAGGCTACGCGGATTCGTCCCACACACGCACCTAGGTCTCCAATTAAGGGAGATACCCTTAGCAGCTGCCCTGATTGAGAGAGCTTCCACTGCAGCTATACACGAAGAAAGGGGGACAACATAGTCCCACCTCGGATAGGGAAAAGCGACCACAGTGACATAAATTGATTTTGTGATAGAGGCTTATCGCCTCAAGACACAAGGGGTGAGGTCCCTCACATCCCTCACGTGCCTCATCTATGACATTGCCCCCACGGACCTGGTACACCGGATTACCTGCCTATGCTATCCACTCCTCGCTCACCACCCACTGTCGGTGAGCGTGGACCTAGGTGCGCTTTAAGTCCGATTACCTGTATACCCGATATTGTTGAAGGCTCTGGGAGAGCGTGACCCAAGGAGAGAAAGAGAGGAGAGCGTGCGAGGGTTTTGGAGGTTTTGCTGTCTAAAGAAGTGGCTAACACTTAGCCAAATCTGAAGACCTTTTCCCCCTTTGCGTAAAGAAGAGAAGAGAAGAAAGGAAGGAGAAGGAAGAAGGCCTAGACCGTGAAAGGAGAGAAGAGGAAGAGGAGAGCAGTAGAAGAGTCTGTGAAGAAGATGCAGTTGAAGAAGAGCAGAGGAAGAAAGAAAAGTCAGCACAAAAAATAAGCAGACAAGAGAAGAAGAAACGTCCACAGAATCACTGTTCAATCAGATGTTTAAGGCGTCTGATCCATCAATCAGACGTCTACTCTGAGTTTATTTCATTAATAGCTATTGAGTTCAATTTGATATTATTGTAGGGACTAATTGGTGAATCAAATCACCATTTTACTCCGTTCTTTTTGCAGTTTGACACTTGATATTATTTTCACATTATTTTGAGTCAATTATTGATTATAATTTCTTATATCTATTGTTTAAAATTGCAATCTTGATAATCGAATTCCTACTTGCTTCCAGCGAACGACCTCAGACTTTTCGAGTATAAATTTTATATGTTTTTCGCAAGATTTTGACTACACTGCAACACAACGATTTAAAACTCGATTTCAAGAGACTAACAGATCTTCGATCCGAGGCCTCAATTGAATATTGCCCAGTTACCTGACCACAAAAAGAGAAAATTAACCTAAACTTTATACAATCTAACCTAATTACAAGATGATGCATGTTATGCAATATTTATAATATATGATGCAACTCTACGTCTAAGAACATGCATAAATAGATAGTTTATGTGATATAAACATGTTTACATCAGCAAAGCTCGTGGAGTTGGTGGCAAGTGGTTTGGTGATCAGAGGTGGCCACATGACCTCTCCAGAGGCGTGGTCGACGTTGGGGAAGAGGAAGGGGAGAGCAGTGGTCGGCGACTGATATAGACACATCTATTTAAGTTAAAATGCCTAATCATGCACGCTCTTAGGCTTAGATTTACAGTTCATGTTATAAATATTACATAGCATGCATCATTCTGCATTTAGAGTAGTTATATATATTTTAGGTTAATTAGGTCCTTTTTATGGTCAGGAGAGAAGATGATTTATTTCAGGGCCTCGGATGGACGATAGAACCGTATGAATCTAATCAGGATGACGATTGGAGTCTACCGCCTCCAAAATCATCTAGATCAGAGTCCTATAGCATCATATGATTTTCGAGAAAGATCAACAGCCACGTGACATCCTTATGGGCTTCAGATGAAAAATCTGACCATACAAATGGATCAGGAGCAACATAGTCTGGCAACGTGAAAATCATCTCGATTTGAGCACCATGGCACCCTCTACAACAAACAAAAGATGGATGGCCCAGATGGTGTGGCGTTGGCGGTCTAGATGGTGCCACTTGGTGCCATCTAGACCGACCAACACCGGCCAGCAGTGGCTGCTCCTCCTCAAAGGCATTCCCCCTTGCGAGATCTAGGTCGTTGGATGCCCATCCAACAGTTCTTGTGAAGCCATGTCGCTCGTCCATCATCAGGAGAGCTTCCATCGCGCACTCTTAATTGTTGGATGAAAATCCAATAGCTAGGATCGTTTGACCACCAGCGTTGGATAATTCAAAATTGCGACACCTTTTGACACGTGGCGCAACGGTCTCCAGAGGTGCTCTCAATGCTTTGGCACCGGGTCGAATCGCGTTGCGCCTCCAATCCAGCCGTGGCGAGGTGCACTTGATTTTGACCACCCGATCATGCACGAGCAGCTGAGATGAGGCCTCGTGGATGCATAGATGACCGCCAATCTAGCGGAGTTGATCACGCAGGCGTCGATGCACATCTCCACGCTCGATCCCATGAGCGCGTGGGCGTGCGGCTGGTTGGCACCGACTTTCAACAACAGCCTGGCGGGCCTTTAGTGATGCTTACAACAGTCACTAATTACACGTAGGTGCAAGGCCAACTGCTCATGTGAGCAGGAGTGAGCTGGCTATAGCAACACTTGAGCTGGACCTACAGCGACGTCCTGGAGGTTGCTATTGGTCTTATACTATTCTAGCCTCCTCTCATCCACAATATAAGGACCTACACCCCCTTTCTTCCAAGGCATCTCTACCTACTCTACTCCCACCTAATCCGAAGCTCTAGCAAGCCTACCAATGCTCTGTTAGAGCTTAGTCTCAAGCTCCCAAGGCGCCTATTAGTGTAACAAACCTCTAACCCACCCAATATTCCTCTATCTTCCCATCACCATTCATAGGTCACCTTGGAGCCGTCCTCCCTCCTCCATTCTGATAGCAGATCATCTCCACCTCCACACCTCCATTCCGAAGCCACGCTGAAGCTTTCCTCTACCTGATGTCCTCCTGCATCTCACCTCCATCGTCCCGCTTCCCAACTACTTCCAAGCTTCTACCAAGCGCCGTCGTCTCGCCAAACAGCCTCTTCGAGAGATTCTTTCTCACCTCTCTTTTTTATGCTTTCTAGATTATTGTAATAAGCATTTGTGCAATATATATCAGATTTGCTTCTATCACCATTATTCTTTCTTTATAAAAATTTAACAAAAACAAAACTAACACACCAAAAACAAACAAGATGAAGCGTGATTTTCGAATTAAGTAAATGCGCCTCCCTGTGTTCGACCCGGGACTCCCTTGGAGTTTCGATAAAATTTTATTTGATAAATGAGTTTTGAGACTACAAGGATGGGTTACTCTTAACCCTAATTTCAAACACGCGAAACACGTGCATCATTTTGGCACCGTTGCCGTGGAGGCAATGGAATTTACTTTCTTGTTTTCTATGCTTCTTTGCATTTACATATTATTAACCCTGCTTGTCTTTGATCTACTGTCTTGCAGGTACCCTAGCATGGGGATCCAAGTGCGGTAGACCAGAGTAAAGTGCGGGTAAAGTAATTTGTAAGTGTCCCCCACATTCCCCCCACTAGTTTCATTTCGCCACATTCATAACCAAAACCTATTCTACTTAGGTGTTTGCAGAAACCCGAGGATAGAATTTGTTTGTCTTGTTTATCACCTCCTCTCATCTCAACTTTGCGTATATAAAAAGAAAAACAAAAAGATACTTCTTGTGGGACAAATCAACATACACACTACATACACCCACATTTGTGGCACATAACCTAACTTGATTTTTATCTACTCAATGAGATTCTGACCTGTGGAACTAGTACACACAAATCAACACAAAAAGGAGTAGAAATCAGTCTAGGTTAATTATCTCTGTGTGCCTAATTGGTGGTGCATCTGGGTCACTTGATTGAATTGTTTGGACCACACCACCTAATTTAAAACTGATTCATTTTGTAGCTGCTCTATAGGATTCAATATTTATGTCAAGCTAGGCACTCCATATTTCTTCTTGATTTATAAAGGAAAAACACTTGAAATCATGATTTCAAACTTGGTTTGCCTCCTTGAAATTTGGTTGAATATTCTTAATATTTGCATCCTAAAAGCTACTAAGCAAGATTCGAACCTTAAAATTCACCTCATCCTCAATAATCTTGCTTGAAAACATTTTGGTTGTGCACATACACATTCTCAAACAAATCATTAAGGGCACAACCCATTAAGGGCCAATCACATTCCAGAAGCACCAATATCCCAACCCTAACTAAAATTGATTAGACGTTGGCCATAAGAACTAATTCGCTCTTCGGGCCTAGATTGAGATTGTTCACGATTAACCATCGTATACTAGTCAATTTGATGTCTAGCTAGGGGAGTAGCGTCAAACAACCACGGCTGGGGGTACACTAGGAACCGGTGGCGGAAGCCAAAGGAAGAACCTTCTCCCCTGTCCCTCCTTTTAACTGGTTGGATTCTTGGATATAAGTAGAGTAAATAGTCCATAATCTTAGGACGGATTCTGAGAGTCTGTAGACCTTTAGGCTACCCAACCTAAGGATAGGCTTGTATTTTTTGTGCTGCAAGGTCCTTTCTCTACCCCATCCGTCCGACTTCCTTCCAATGTATGCTTGGAAAGAGGTCATTGAACCCTCATTTGGAAGGACCTATTGACCATTCCCAGAGGCAGAGGTTGAGTTTTAGCCAAGTAGATCCCATGGCTGATCAATAACCACCTCCCTTGCCCCTGAACTAGTAGGAGCTGATTCAGAGGCAGTTGCAAGAATTATAGTAGATGCAGCAATGGTTCCAACGAATGAATGGTCAGGGTGCTCGACCCTTGAAGGATTTTCATGATCCTTCAAATTATGAGGATTGTCCCGGCATTGTGATCCTCGCCGGTGATGTTGAGATCAAGCTCCAGGTTTTGAGTCTAATTAAACACTTTCACGGGCTTGGCTAAGAGGACCCATTCCAACATTTGGAGGACCTGATCACTCTGGTTCAGACCACCAAATCGCAGAATGTGGATGAAGAACAGATGCTCATGAGGCTTTCCCCCCATTCACTTAGGGATAAGGCCACACATTGGTATCATACCATTGGAAGATCGATTGCTACCTGGACAGCTTTGAAATCGACCCTCCTGAAGAAAATCTTCCTAGTTGGATGAACCAATGCATTGTGATGGGCAATTACCACTTTTGCCCAGCGACAAGGGAAACTGTTTCATGAGGCCTGGGAGAGATTCTAGGATCTGTTGCGGAAGTGTCCACACCACGAGGTGCCTAAATGGTAACTTGTGCAGATTTTTTATCATGGGTTGAATGCTCAACTCCGTAATCATGTGGATGCTTCTTGCAGAGGCAATTTCCTCAACAAAGACACAGCACGTATGATTTGTTTGAGAAAATGAGTGAAAACTCTTTAAACCACACCTCCATGGAAACCTTCAACCGATCCCAACAAACTAGATCAAATGCCAATGAGGCCCAAGATTCTCATACATCTGATATGGAATTGATCTGAAATAGATTAGATAAGATGGATATGGTTGCTAAACGAATGGAAGAGTGGATGTCTGAAAACTCTAATTTTTCTAGATGCAGTCAATCCTAGGGATTGGGATTCCATTCTTTGCAAGCTCCTACGGGACGGGAGTTTGTGAACTAGCTGGAGTCGGCTCAACCTTTGGGCCAGCTCTTCTCGAAACCTTATGGGTTCCAAACTGGGCCTTTGATCCCAATTTTTCTGATCCTTTTTCATCCTCATCTTATGAGGATGTTCAGGCTATGCAGGAGAATGTTAGGTCCAACCCTTACTCAAATTCCTACAATTCTGGTTGGAAAAATCACTCTAACTTCTCTTGGAAAGATCAGGGGCAGCAGACCCAATATCGACCCAACAACTATGTACTGCAAAAACCAATGGGTTAGGGTCATGTATATACTCAGTTGCCCTTGAATCAGGTTAATCAGTCCATGTGGAATGCTCAACAACCCACCGAGTAGGCTGATTTAAACCTAAAGATGGTAGAAATGTAAGGGTCAATGCTCCAGCTCATGCAACAAATGAAAACTTCATTGGATACCTTGCAATCCAGACTTGGTACAAATAACTGACAACCTGGATCTTTGCCATCACAAGTTGTACCAAACCTAAGGAATATACAGAACCGAGGCACTAGCCCTCAAGGGTTTAGTAATAATGGGGAGTCATATGCTCAAGCTAATGCTATCTATCAGGCTACCCCAGCCCCTCCTGGAGCAAATCAAGTTCCTACCATAATCAACTGGGAGCCCCCTGTTTTGCCCAACCCTCCCCAAGGCACTAATCAACAGCATTTTGCCACGGCAAATACCATCACCTTAAGGAGTGGTAGTAGACACAAGGAACCTACCCAACCCCACGTCAACACCATTAGGCCCCGTAGCAAGAATTCTACACTCGCAACTAAAAAAGTGAACAAAACATCAGAGGTTGATTTGGGAGTATGCTGTTGTATGGGCAAACAGAAAAAGTTGAAGGAGAAATTGGAGGAAAGGACGTCCTTCAAGCTTTCAAATGGACAATCATTTTACTCCTTGTGACTATCGGATCAATCCCTGCCTATGCCATAGGTTTACTGAATTCATATAAAGCAAAGCGTAGAGCAGAATCTGAAAACATTTGGAGAGTAGTCTTATCTAATAACACAAGCACACTGATCTTAAACAGGCTACCTCCTAAAAAGCAGGACCCGGGAGCCCCGCTGATTTCTTGCACAATAGGAAACATCACTTCTGACCAGGCCCTTCTCAACTTGGGTGCTTCCATTAATGTGATCCCCACCTCACTGCACATGGAATTGGGTCTAGGCTACCTAAAACACACTGACATAACTTTATAGTTAGCCAATAGATCCATTACAAAACCAAGGGGTATTTTGGAGGATGGTTTAGTCAAGGTTAATGGTTTGCATTACCTTGTTGATTTTATGGTCCTGGACATGGAACTACCAAAACAGCTCAACCACACCCCGATCATTTTGGGAAGACCTTTATTGGCTACTGCCAAGGCAAGGATTGATTGTGAATCGAGAAATATAGAAATGACCTCTGGGAAAAAACCAAATCGATTTAATATTTTTGAGGTCTTAAAGAAGGATAAAATTAAGTGTGGTTTGATGGAGGAGCTTGGCAGAATAGAGGAGGTAATGGCCATACATCCTTAGGCAACCTTTTAAGGGCCAACTCAACCCAAACTCAAGAAAATCACACAGTTGTCAATATAATTGCGGACAATGGAAACATGCAACCAACTGTAGCAACACGGGATGAAGATATTCATGAAATCGGTAATCTGTTGGATGATTCACATGATCAAGTTATAACCCAACAATGTCCTCATCCTGAATTTTTAGAGTTTGAGGTTCAACTTTTGGGTGGGAATCATGAGGATCAGAATGGTTGGATCAAGCACCCTAATTGTGAGGAGGAAATTGATCTTTGGGGAGAAACTTTTGAAATGTAAGATAGCCACAGACCCCCGACACATCACAAAACCCTCATCATCCTTGTTCTCCCAACCATTGCAAAATTTCTATTTCCACCCACACCTCTTCTGTAATGAATCAACAAAACTCCTATTGGAGACCATTTGGGCTCTCCCTACACCACCAGCTTGCCACTTTCATTAATCATCTCTTTAGCAAGCCCATTTTTTTACTATCCGGGACCCAAATCTTGGGGCCCGGAAACTATGTTATTGCAGCCTCAATGTTAGTTATATTTGATTGAAGACCTCACCTAGCTGAAGGCACTAAACTCAGCATGTATAAAGACTATTCCAAGCTGACCAGAATCTCACGGAAACCAAGTGCAATTTTTCCACATCTACTCTCATGCATGCTTTCATTTTTAACAATGAGGACATTGCATTAGATAAGAATGGGGGTGTGGATATATCTTATAATCTTTTTGTTAGCTGTAATAGTAATTTCTTGTTATTTTAGTTGAAAAAAAAATTAGAATTAGGAGATGAGAACTTAAGCATTAGGAGTTGCAAACTTTAGGAATTGATACTTTGAAACCTGAATACTTAGACTCTTCAGGTCTTTAGGCTTAATTAGCCTGGGTGTCAACTCGAATGTGGACTTAGTCTCGAGTCCTCGCTATGTCAATCTTATTTTAATTCGGTAAATAATTTGGGGTGATAAGTATGCGACTCATCAACCTGCCCTCTGATTTGAGGGGACTTTAAGCCTAAGCATCTACACACTTTTTGGCACTGACTCACTTTTTGGTAGTTTCTTCAGAAATTGGTAGCTAATTAACAGTCTAGGGTGATATGGCTGGCAAGTTGTCGGTGGTAACAGCTCATCGGCCAGTTCTCCAGAGCCCAGCCACAAGATCATTTTCTTCATACTGCCTTTAGGTAAATCTTAGATCAAGGAAGCCACCTACTTAAAAAAAAAAAAAGAAAAAAGAAAAAGGTGAAATAAAAAAATAAAGCCACACTTCAGCGCACGAGTATGGCTGGCAAGTTGTCGTGGGTAATAGTCCATTGGCCAGTTTCCGTAGCCCAGCTCACAAAAATGCACAATAATTCCCAAACCACGTAGGGAAGAAGCAATGAAGTAGAATAAATTAGAGAGATATACACTGAGTTCACCCTTGTGTTAACCCCATAAATAAAAGTAGGGAGAAAGTTACCGTTCAAAAAAATAAACCTTTAGGTAAGGTCACCTAGGGTCATAGAAACCTGAAGTCCATTTCAACGGCCACCTAGTGAGTCTTTCACTATTTTCACAAGATGCTTAGCACTTAGAGTCCTTTTCAAGTCTTGGGCGAGTCGGGTAACCGTAAAAGGTTATCCCGACACTCTCAAACTCTAAAAAATCAAAAAAAAATTAAGAAAAGAAGAAAAATAGAAAAAAATGTATCTTCCCTTTGAAAAAAAAAGTGACTTGGGCGACCTGCATTTTGGCAGACACTCGGGCACTGTCGAATCTTTGTAACCAAGTCTTAAGTTGAAAGTTCCTGAAATAACTAACAAATCATGCCCAAGAAATCGAATTCTAATTCTACTTTTATACATAGCATTTTGGTTAATTTTTCCAAGGACTAGCAAAATATAGGCATGGGGGTATGATATAGACACATCTATTTAGGTTAAAATGCCTAATCATGCATGTTCCTAGGCTTAGATTTGCATTTCATGTTATAAATATTGCATAGCATGCATCATTCTACATTTAGAGTAGTTGTATATATTTTAGGTTAATTAGGTCCTTTTTATGGTCAAGAGAGAAGAGGATTTATTTTAGGGCCTCAGATGGACGATCGGACTGTATAGATTTGATCAGGATGACGATCAGAGTCTAATACCTCCGAAATCGTCTAGATCAGAGTCCTATGCATCATATGAAGTCTGAGGAAGATCAATGGCCAGGAGACATCCTTACGGGCTTCGAATGAAAAATCCGACAATACGGATGGATCCGAAGCAACGATCGCAGTCCAGCAATGCAGGAATCATCTCGATTTGAGCATGTGGCACCCTTTGCAACAGACAGAAGATGGACGACCCAGATGGCACCACGTGGCACCATCTAGACCACCCAACACTAGCCAGCAGTGGCCGCTCCTCCACAAAGCCATTCCCCCTCGTGAGATTTGGGCCATTGGATGTCCACCCAATAGTTCTTGTGAAGCCACATCGCCCGCCCATCATCAAGAGAGCCCCCATCGCGTGTGTTAACCATTGGATGAAAATCCGACGGCTAGGATCGCTTGACCACCGGCATTGGATAATTCAAAACTGTGACACCTTTTGACCCGTGGCGCAGAGGTCTCCAGAGGTGCTCTCAACGCTTTGGCTCCAGGTCGAATTGCGCCGCGCCTCCAATCCATCCACGGTGAGTTGCGCTTGATTTTGACCGCCTGATCATGCATGAGCGACAGAGATGAGGTCGCGTGGACGCATAGATGACCATCGATCTAGCGAAGGTGATAACGCAGGCGTCGACGCACATCTCCACGTGCGATCCCATGTGCACTCGAGCGTACGCTTGGTTGGCCTCAACTTTCAGCGACAGCCTGGCGGGCCATTAGTGACGCTTACAACCGTCACTAATTTCTCATAGGTGCAAGGCCAGCTGCGCACGTGAGTAGGTGTGAGTTGGCGATAGCGACACTTGAGTTGGACCTACAGCGACATCCTCGAGGTCGCTATTGGTCTTATGCCTATTCTGGCCTCCTCTCATCCACTATATAAGGACCTACACCCCCTCCCTTCCAAGGCATCTCTACCTACTCTACTGCCACCTACTCCTAAGCTCTAACAAGCCTATCAATGCTCTGTTAGAGCTTACTCTCAAGCTCCCAAGGCGCCTATTAATGTAACGAACCTTTGCCCCACCAAATATTCCTCCATCTTCCCATCGCCAATCATAGGTCACCTTGGAGCAGTCCTCCCACCTCCATTCCGGCAGAAGATCATCTCTGCCTCCTCACCTCCATTTCAGAGCCATGCTGAAGCTTTCCTCTACCCAACATCCTCCTGCATCTCATCACCGTCGTCTCGCTTCCCAACTCCATCTTCCAAGCTTCTGCCAGGTGCCGTCGTCTCACCGAATTGCTGCTTCGGGAGATTGTTTCTCACCTCTCTTTTTTATGCTTTCTAGATTATTGTAATAAACATTTGTGCAATATATATCATATTTGCTTCTATCTCCATTACGATCCATGTTATTTTCTTGCTTTATAAAAACAAACAAAAAAAACAACAAAACTAAAACACCAAAAACAAATAAAATGAAGCGTGATTTTCGAATTAAGTAAACGTCGCCTCCTTGTGCTTGACCTGGGACTCCCTTGGAGTTTCGGTAATATTTTATTTGATAAATGAGTTTTGCAACTACAATGACGGGTTACTCTTAACCCTAATTTCAAACATGCGAAACACGTGCATCAGCGGCGGAATTAGATTTCTAAGGGCCTAGGGATGATCTAGAGAGGGTGAGTGAGTGGTTAGGAGGACTTAGGGGGAGCGAGAGAGAGGGATGCATCCAGTGTTGACTGACCGGATGCGACGTAGACGAAGGTGATGACGAGGCGATGGCAAGGAAGGAGAGGTCGAAAGTGATCCTGCTTTGGCTGGCAAGACTCAAGAAGAAGAGGGGAAGCTGGAGGGCTATCCAATTTGATGGTTGGATGGTCGGAGGAGGAGGTCAGAGAGGGCTTGCCAAAGTCGAAGATGCAGTGTTCGAAGGAGGAAGAGGGAAATTCTGGCTGATTCTTGGTTGCCCAAGACTGTGGGACTTAAGGGAATTTTATATAGAGCTCAGGTATGAGCTCTAAATAAAGAAATGAGCATGATTGGGTCTCGGATTTGGAAGGAAAAGTTCCTCAACTTACTAAAGCTTTCCTAAGCTCTATGACCAATTTCGACCTCTTAAATGGGATTTGTTGGATTCCTTATCGTCTGATCAACAATCCCTCAAATTCTAGAGGGATTTGGAGCTGATTTGAGAGAGATTTTCTTTCTTAAATCTTGGCCTGAAGGTACATTCCCACTTCAATGGCTGTATGGATATTTTTGAGAGAATGACGATAAAGATAGGGTCATGGATGTAAGAAACTTGAATCTTAGGGATACAAATGTAAGAAATAGAGTTTTAAGGGGCTAAAATGCAAACTAGGTCAAGATGGACTTTGATTGGGCCTAAATTTTGGTGTTTACCTAATTTGGATCTAAGAAATCTAATGGTGAACTTGAATTTGAGTTTTGATTATGTTTGATAGGGTAAATTGCATAGAAGCATAAATCAAGGTGAATTACCATTTGAAACTCTATTCTAGGTCAAAATGGGTTCAAATGGTCAAGCCAAAGGTACCAAACCTCTTAAAATATTTTTAAATGATTTTTAGGAGGTTTATATTAATTTTAGCTTGACCAGAACCTTTTCAATTTAATTAGGGTTGATAATTAGGGTTTTTAGTACTATTTTTGCCCTCGAAATGTGTAAAACCCTGATTCAGTCAGTGTGAATCCACTTTTAAAATTTTATGATAAATTGACCTTTAATTAAACCATGAACAACCCCATTGCTAATCTACATTTATGATGTGCTGCTAAAACAACATAATTAACTCTATTTTCTTATTTTCTTCTCAAATCAGATTATTACGAAATTGTGACCCTCAGATGATCAACTAGGAGCATTTACCAGTTGAACTTGACTAATTGTGGCTAGTTATGGCCCATGACGGTGTTACCATCACTTGCTAGCGTAATATATTACCACTGGTTTCTCATCAATCTTTTGCCCAAGCACTGCTCATACTGCATAGTCAAACGCATCACACATGATCTCGAATGGCTAAGACCTGCCAGGAGATTATAGGATTGGTGGTTGGGTTACTTGATCATGCAAGATTTCAAATGTGTGAACACACTTGCTAGTCATCTCAAAGGGAGTGCCCTTTAAGAGAAGATTAGTCAAGGGGCATGCAGTCTTAGAAAAATCAAATGTAAAACATCGATAAAAATCGACATGCCCTAGAAAATATCAAATATCTTTAACTGGGAAAGGAAAAGGAAGTTTGGAAATCAAATTCACCCTTTCTCGATCAACTTGGATACCTTTCTAAGATACAAGGTGTCGAAGAACGATGCCCTCAAGAACCATAAAGCAACTTTTTTCCCAAGAAAGAACTAGGTTCACCTCAATGCATCATCAGAGGATCTGAACCAAGTACAGAAGGAAATCATTGAATGTTTGACCAAAAATTGAGAAGTCGTCCATGAAGACTTCAAGGAATTTACCTAGCATATTTGAAAATATGGCTAGCATGCACCACTGAAAAGTGGCAGGCTCATCGCATAGCCCAAATGGCATCCTACGACATGCGTAAGTTTTGTAGGGGCAGGTAAAGGTGATCTTCTTTTGATCTTCAGGATGAATTACCACTTGGTTATATCCAAAGTAACCATCTAAGAAATAGAAAAATCGATTCCCCGCCAGCTTTTCAAGGATCTGGTCAATAAATGAGGGAGGGAAATGGTTTTTTTTGTGGAAGTACTCAGTTTCCAATATCTATGTAGAGTCTCCATGAGTTCTCAATACGAGTAGTAATGGTTTCTCCAAATTTAGTAGTGATAATATTGAGTCACGCCTTTTTAGGCACTACTTGAGTGGGACTCACCCAGCGACTACCAGAGATGGGGTAGATGATACCCGCATTAAGCCACTTGATAATCTCCTTTTTCATGACCTTCTAGAGATTTGGGTTAAGTCTTCTTTGCATCTCGCAAGAAGGTCTGAGCCCTCTTCGACATATATTCAATGAGTACAATATAAGGGACTTATTCTAGTCAAATCATTTAGAGTCCAACCAATGGCTCTGCGATGTTACTAGAGGATAGAAATTAGTTTCGTTTCCTGATCAGGAGTGAGTCAAGAATTAATAATCATAAGAAACATTTGATTTGAACCCAAAAACACATACTTCAGATGGTCAGGGAGTGGTTTCAACTCCAAGATTGGGTTATCAGTAGTGGGTGGAGATTCAGGGTTGGCCTTAGAGGGAAGGGTGGGAGCTAGTGATGAGACTAAATCGAATCCAACCTCCCTAGTCTGTGCGTCAAGATTTTCATGTGTTTGATGCCCTAGGAAAATTGGGTTTTCCTTAGAAATCAGGTCCTCAACCAAAGAACCTATATCACACACTTCCTTAATTCCTTCACAATTTATTCTTTTTTGGGCCTTAAAAATATCAATCCTCAAAGCTTTATCCCCAAATTTCAGTTCTATCAGGCCCTCTTCACAATTAATATTCGCCCTAGTAGTTGCTAGGAATAGACTCCCTAAGATGATAGGTGTGTCTTTAAGATTTTCAGGAGTCTCCAAATCCAGAACAATGAAATCCACTAGGAAATAGAGATCCTGAACCCTAATCATCACATCCTCAAGAATTTCTCTTAGTGACTTAATTAATCTATCAGCCAATTGCAGTGTCACCTCAGTCGATTTGAGCTCAGTTTCCTCAAAGTGGTCTAGTAGGGTGGTGGGTGATAGACGACTTTTTCCTTAGCGTTATCGTATTTAAGTGGTGGAAAAATCGACTAATCAAAAACAATGAAAATAACCACTCGCAGAAGAGCGGGTCATGTCCACAGGGAGGCAATGATGCAATCAATACTTAATTATTTAATGTTATTTCGGATAGTGCGAAATCCCTTTTCAAATCGGACTTAAAATGTGAAGGAAAGTAGATTTGCAATAACCTAAAAAGTTAAGGGTATAAGTCCAATTTTCCCTCACAGAAATCCTCAATAAATTTAGGAGAATTCATGCAGTTTTCACGTGTTGCATTCTAAATACAATTAGTACTTAAATTAAGTCCAAAATCAAGCTTTAAACTAGTTAATATCAATACCAAGCAATTATAAAGAACTGAGTGTTTGAATGCAATTCTGCATAATATAATAATAATAAAATCAAATTGGTGGCAATGGCATTGAATGTAAATTTTAATTGAGAGGAAAATAGAGCTTTCTTCCTCTCTCCTCCTCGCGAGAGAGAGAGAGAACCACGAGGGTTGATGAGAGGCTCAGAGGACGGTGAGGTCGAGAACTCTCCGGTGGTGGCAGTGGCGGCGACGAAGGTGGCCGAAAGCGGCCGGCGGCAGGGCGTGCTGATTTGCAGGGGGCGCTGGTGCGTGGGCAGGCTGATGGTGTGAGGGCAAGGTTGAGGTGCTGGCTGGGATGCCTGCAAGGTGGAGGGGGGGTGTGCTGGAGATGGTGTGCGGGCCTGTAGCAGGGTGCGCGGTTGAGAGTGCCTACAGTAGGGGGGGAGCTGGAGATGGTGTGCGGGCAGGCACTTACACTGCAGGGCAGGCTGGAGTGGTGGCTGGAAGGTAGGCGCGCAGGCGAGGTTGAGGTGAGGGAGAGGCGTGAAGGTGCTGGAAAGGCAGGAAGGCATGCGGTTGCGCGCTGCGTGTGTCTTGCAGGGGCGCTTGTGCGCGCGTGGGCTGAAGAACTACTTGCAGTAGGGGGGCACTGGAGATGGTGTGTGCGCAGGCACTTGCGCTGCAGGGCAGGCTGGAGCGGTGGCTGGAAGGTAGGCGCGCGGGCGAGGTTGAGGCGCGGAAGAGGCGTGACTGTGGGCGGTGTGCGCACTATCACTGCACACACCGTGGCAGGGGAAAAACAACGATGAAGCTTGCTCAAGCCATGGTGCATGCCGAATCCACAATGCACACTGGAGTTGTTCCCCACAAGGGGGAAGATGATTTTTCTCCGTGCACCCCGCCTCCTCTCTTTTTAACTTCTCTCTCTCTCCCCGCATGCGCCAATCAAGGGATTTTCAAATCCCTTTTCTATTCTTGGCAGGAGGCTGTTGGGGAGAGTTCTTCAGGCCGGCGGCTGTTGAGGATGGTAGATGGAATGGGAAGAGTGTCGCTGGTTAGTTGAAAGGGTAATTTACCCTTTCCCCCTCATTCTTTTGCCACTTATTTTTCCTGCACATAAAAGGAACATAATCATTACACATTAAATTATAGAATGTTATAAAATTAAATCATGATGCATACAATTATTCTATAACTTAGTGTAGTTATTAACAAGCCTAAAATGTACAATTAAAGTTACTTAGGCATAATATTAGTCCATTTTAATGGACTCATCAAATACCCCCATGCCTAAGACTTGCTAGTCCCTAGCAAAAAATGAAAATAATAGAAGTAACTAGAAGATTTCTTCTTTTCTTACTTCAAAACTTTAGAAATCCAGACCAATGTGAAGTGTTGATAGCTTAGGTAACAGATCCAAGTGAAAGAGCCAATTCGCATTGGAAGTTCGTACATCACCCTTGGCAAAAATTTCTGTCGAGATAGGCAACTACTTCCCTCGGGGATAAAGCAGACGATAATCTGTAATTTGACCCCGACGTTTGGCTTAGGTAGGAGATATCGAGTTGAATGGATTTGTATTTGGTGGCACACACTCAACAGATGCTACATATAGTCTAGTACTGCAGATCTAGCTCTCTAGACTATTAGACAAGTAACTCAAAGAGACGCTACACAACTGTACTCTCTTGATGTTCCTGGGCACTCCCTCTTCTTTTTTTTCTTTCTTTCTAAGATCACGAATCTCGCCTGATTTAGAAATTATACTCACTATTTGGTGGCCTCACATGGCATCCACACTTCAACTAAAGTCCTAATAATTCTACAACTACGTTAGAGTCCTCAACCAGTATTCGGGCAATCAGAAATACTAAAAGGTAGGTATGGGTCATATTTGGTGGAACGCGAAAAGTGTTCTGTTGCCTCAGAAACATTAGAAACTTGGACTTTTTTTTTTAATATAACTATTTCTTCTTTTTCTTCTTGTCTCTCTTCCCCCCCTTTTTTTTATATTTCTTCTTGTTTTTGTTTCTTTTTCAATCAACGCAACACGATACGGACCTTTATTTACGAGGCATTATTAGGGATAATGATGGTCAAGAGGGAGTTGTGTGGCTTATTTGGTGGAAGTACCTATTCTCGGCTTCAGGAAGAAATGGATAGGACAGGCATATTTCTGACCTTTGACACTATTACCCTCCTTCAGCCGAGGACTCCATGAAGGACGTAACCATCCACCATAGTTATAGCTTTATTAAGACTCAATCTCTGTGCATCTACCTTATTTGGTGACTCTCAGGAATTCACTCAAAGTACGTACACAGGAACAAAGAGTGAAAACTACGCCTAACTCTGAAGTATCATCATCTAATTATCCAAAACTTAAGAGTCCTTGCACTAGACTTAGCACACCAATAATCTCTCTACTTTCTTCTCACAAATATGAGGTAGATCTATTAGAAGATAGTATGCCTGACTCCCTATGAACTGTCCAAGGGTTCAGTAGACTTATAAATGCTCATTGGTTTTCCTCAGGGATCCCTTACCAAATCTACGTGCACGTGATATAAATGCACTGGATTCTAAACTTAAGAAATAATTCCAGAAGAAGAACCTCCAATAACAAAGGTATTTTGCTAGGGACTAACCCATTCAGCTCAATTTTTTTTTTATACTAACCTAAATGCATAAATACTTCCTAAAATGCAAATGCACTCCCCCATGCCTAAATCCTACAATGTCCCCATTGTAAAATTAAAACAAGAGGAGAAAGGAAAAATATTACCTGACACAGTTTGCTAGGTTGCCTCCCAACAAGCGCTGCATTTCTTGTCAGTAGCCAGACTAAGAAGGAACCAATAAGTCTGGTTCCAACCAAACAAAATTAGGCCCTAAAAATATTCGTAACAGTGCAGGCCTAGAAAATAGGCAACCACGGATGTTGGCAAGCTGATGATGCAATGTAATTCCAAATGCTCGCCAGAAGAAATGAAAACAGAAAATTTCGTTGGCTACCTTGGGAGGTCTAGGAATAAGAAACGGAATATGAAAAGAGGCCTCCCGAAATGGAATAAGTGGAGGATAACAAGGATCCTCCAAAGTAGGATGAGTTTTAAAAGATATACACATAATTAGTTCAAACCCTTGAATGGCGAAAGTAAAAGTACAAGCATCAATCCATACTCGCCATTCTACCCTAGGATGTACAGGCCTGATATAGTCTCCAGAAAGAATGTACATAAACAGAGATCTGAGCCAAGGATCGGTTAGGGAGTATAAGAGTTGTTTGTAGTGTTGGAAGGTAATGGTTAAGTCCAATGAGGGCTTAGTAGGTGTTAGGTCCAATTCCAACAATGATTCGAATTGTGTACACTCCCTAATAGTAGACAACTTCAAGTTATCCTGCCAAGCATTAATGATCGGAGTCATATTTGAATCAAGGGTAGACTCCAAATTACAACTTTTTGATGGCAGGGTCAAAATGAAAGAATCATTATCATTCAACTCATCCACAAATTCGTTTCGTTCACTGAAATATTTTTCAGGGTGTATATGTGATTCATTAGGAGTTGGATCAGTATCCTCAATAATTTCTAAAGGAGGATCAGTCTTAATATTTTGGAGGAAGCCTATATCATTGAATTCGTTATTCTTCTCAGGGTATAAATCCTTAATTAATGTTTTTTGTCCCCAAGAGTCTCCCATAGACTTCTCATTATTTTGTTCGTCCTCCTCTAATATCAACTCCTGTTTTGATGGAGGATGACTCTTAAAAGAAAGGAGGAATCTGGATTTAATCATATTATTTCTACCTCTGGAGGTAAATCCTCAAATGATAAATAATTCTCCTGTGAATCAGTCCAAATTTTTAGTCCAGGTTCCTCTATTAGGGTATCCTCATCTTCAGAATTAGACTCATCATATCCCTGAGACCAGAATTGATCATCCTATATTCCCTTAGGGTCACCTTCATTAGGTGCATTTGAATCCTCAGAATATTGAATGGTAGGTGTTGATTCCCTAAGTGGAGGGTCAGGAATAGTCTCACTAAGAGTAGAATGGGATTCCACCAAATAATCAAGAGGTGAAGTGATAGGAACAATATAACCTTGACCCGGGTTGGTAGGGGTAAGGAGAATATCGTCATTGGGGTCAAGGTCCTCAAGAGATACCATCTTCCCTTGCTTTTGACTGCAATATAATTCAAGTGGATAATCACTATGATCATTATCCTCTAGTGGTCGTGTCTCATTGGAAGAGTCTAAGTGATGGCTACCTAAAATTGGATCCCTATTGTCATTAGGTTCCTCAGAATTATTTTCATGATCATGGTTTATTGGGTAGGGATCAGGATTATTGGGAAGCGTATAGCTAAGTTGTCTTATTTCTTCATTTAAGTGTTGACTATTCCTCAACATCTCTCCCATTGATTCCATTATTTTCTTTTGCTATTTTTGCATTTCTATCATAAAAGAGGAGAGGCTACTATTATCAGGTTGGGGAGAATAGTCAATTTCAGGCTCTAGTTGCCTAGGGGTATCAGTCCAACCTCGATACGGAAAATCATGAAGGGTAGAAGAGTTGGGTGTGATGAGAGCCTCATCATGAGCCATAACTAGCTCATTTTGACCCAATAAAGAAGATAAAAGCTCCTACATAACCTAAAAGAAGGCCTAACTGAAAGAGCAAGTGCTCTGAGAAGAAAACATGAAATAAAGGTTAAAACTACAATTTTACCATTGCAGTACATAAACGGGATTTATCAGAGGCAAAACATAGGTCAAATGGTCTAAATGAGATAAAAAGAGGGTTGAGTCAATCAGAAATGGGTTCATGTGCAATCTAGGAATTAAATGACACCTGGTAACCCTAAAACAGACCCGCTTTAATTAACAAGGTTCCGGTCAGAACAAAAAGCAAGTAAACCCTCTAAAAATCATGGGAAAACATCCTCTAGGGTTTAGAACACTTAATTTGGCCTTTGGAACCTACTCTGACCTAGATCAGGGTCCTAGCTCCTCAATTAACCAAATTTGGGTTTTTACGCAAAATGTCCAGTCAAACGAGGTCAAACCTGAAATCCAACTTCGCCATTGGATTCCTTAGGTCCAAATTAGGTTTATACCAAAATTTTGACCTAAGGGGAGGTCATCTTGACCTACTTTGCAATTTAGTACACCCAAATCACAAATAGGTCCCTATCTTTTGAATATCCTTGCAAAGAGCCCCCCAAGTTCTTCGCCCCCTTTGCAATCCGGTCCTGCCGCCATTGTTAGGGCAGAACCGAGCTCCGGCGAGGTTCAGAGAGGGATTGCTCTCTAATCCCTCAGAGATTCCCTCCCAGAAATGGAAGGGGGATTCTCTGAGGAATTCCCTTCCTTATAAAGCCAATTACAATCGCTGGTGTGAACCCAATCTCTCGTGCGAACGCACGAGAGATTTGGGTATCCACCTTCCTTCCAACTCCAGCAGACCTAATTACGCGCTCTCCACGCGCTGATAGGAGCGGCCAGCACCTATAAAACACCCCCCAGACCCTGCCGTAGGACCCGAGCATGATTTGGCCGAGTGTCCACCCCCAATTCGTCTCCTCCTGCCCGGCCAAAAGTCCCAGCAAGCTCCGGCGAGCCCCCTCCCCTCCCTCTTCGCTCTGCCACAAAACCAGTGGCAGAGTTAGCTTCCTTACTTCCCTCCGCGTCGCGCAGGACCCGCGCACGCCGCCTCAGCCCCGTCGTCGCCGCCATTCTCCCCCACCGGGCATCATCTTCTCCGGTGACAGCAGGTACTGCTGTCCGCCTTCCGTCCCCTTTCGTCCTTACAATTAGGTTAGAACTCCTCTCCATCCTCTCCTCTCTCTTTTCCCCCTGTTATCTCATCTGATTACCCCTCGACCGACGCTGACCACCCTCATCTTCCACATCACCGACCGACCTCCGGCGAGCCGCTTCCACCATTCCAGCCCCCCACACGGCTCGCCAACCACCTCTAGAGCTTCGCCTCACCACCAGGAACTCGCTCCACCCCACAACTGCCACTCCAGACCTCCATAATCACCCCCCGGACAACCCACCATCTCCAGCCACAAGTTGACCTAGGCACGCACGCCTAGGCTGACCTGCGGCCTGCAGCATCGTCCACCGCCTTCGCCGTGCCACGGCGAAGGTCGCTAGCTGATCTGATTGGGCCGAGAGGCTCGTTTTGTGCATGACAGTGTTTAAGCTCCAGCCGCCATGGACGACCTCTGATGAAGCTCCAACGAAGCTCCAGGCCCCTGGTCTCCCAGGCTACAGGTGCTGCATACTCGCGCGAGTGTCGCGAGGTGAGTTAGTCCAGCATGGAGCGCCAACAGAGCCAGCAGCTGTGGCGTTTGCACGCAGGTCTGCGGGCATGCGCAAAGGCAGGGCGGAACCTTTAGTCCCACATCGTGGAATCGCGAGGTGCAGGCATACCATAAATTGAATTTTTATTTTACTCTCACTACCTCCGTAAGCACAGGGGTGAGGTCCCTCACTGACCCCACACCTGCCTCGTCCGCGGCTTGACCACGCGGATCTGGCGGATCCGACCCGACCTTGACCTACGCACTCCTCGCGCATCACACCACCTGCAAGTGCGCCTGGTCCCGGGTACGATCCGACCCGATTATGACTGTGGCTCTGGGAGAGCATCCTTGAGTGAATTGCTTGAGAGAGAGAGATGCGTGGGTAGAGGGAGAAAGGATAGGTTTTGCTCTGTGTAGGCACAGGCGGAACGTTGAGGAAGAAAGACTTGGTCGCGAGAAGGAAAAGAAAGAAGGAAGAAGGAAAGGCAGGAAGAACAGAGAGACCAAAGAAGAAAGAAAGAAGCCTTCGCAGGAGAAGAAGAAGGAGCAAGACAGAGAAGAAACAAGGCAGAGAAGAAGAAGAAAGAAAGAAGCGTTCGCAGGAGAAGAAGAAAGAGAAGAAAAGAAAGCAAACACAGCAGCAGAAAAAGAAGAAACAGAGAGACTGCAGAGGAAGAAGAATAATCAAGAAGAAAAGGGAACATACTTTTAAGACGTCTGATCACAAGATCAGACGTCCAATTTCATTTCTTTTTGTCCTAACTACTTTTAATCGCATACATTCATAGTTGAATTGATATTTTGAGTAAATTAGAGTGTTCAATTACATTTTGACTAGTAGTAAATTCTATTTGCTCCCTGTGATCGACCTCAAATACTCCAATTTTCGAGTAATAAAATTATTTATATTTGTTTAAATGTTTTGTCGGTTGTACTACAACGTGATATACTTTAAACCCGCACAAAACGTTGACAACATTTTGGCACCGTTGCCGGGGAGCAATGTGCAATTTACCACTAGTCTCTACATTCTTTTTATCATAGTGAACACCAACTTGCCCTACTTTGCTTTGATGTGATCTTGCAGGTACTTCATGAGAAAATCTCTCCCGCAAGTCAACCACTCCAGGGCAGGTAATTTCTTTTCTTCCTTAATCATCCCCTAATCTTTGAAAGACAAAAGGAAGAAAATCAATTTAGGAATCAATTGCCTTCTTTATATAGTAATCACCATCTCTAAGGCAAAACATTTCTTGATTTTACGAAAATTTCTGCAAATATTCTTGAAGTTGGAGTGATTTTTTTTTTCCATCCCACAAATTCTTGTACCTAATTGAAATAACGCTTAATCTCGGCGGACCACACACTTCTTGTTTATAAGTCCAAAGAGAACTTTTGAAAAAGAAAAAGAGGATTGGAAATAGAACCAAATTAGGGTTTCCACATTAGGGTCTTGAAGCGCTAGTCACACATGCCTGTGTAAAAGGAAATAAACCCTCCCGCATCAGTGTGCTACCCAAGCCCTTGATTGAAGAAAGCTAAATAAGACAAACCCTAAAATTGAGCTCTAAAATCACTTGAATCTTAAAATTTTTTTTTGACCTAATAACCTGGGAGTCAAATCAGGGTGATCTCTAGGCTCCGAGCTTAGAATCATTCTGCCATCTATAGGACAGGTCAGGTGAAGTTGACCCCTTGGGTCAACCAACCTCTAAATTAGGTCACAATACCAAAAACATCTAAAGTTCAAGTGAGAACCCTAAAAGCACCTTTGAAATAAAAAGTGATACACTTAAGAGGTCAAGATCCCCATTCTGGCCTACCTGGAATCTCAGTGACAAGAGAGGTCGGGTGGGGGAAACCCTGTAACCCGTAGGGATGCTCTACCGTGTAGGGGTCTTTGCGGGACTCTCCCTCTCTGGCTGCCCAGGTAATTCTCAGGTGGACGATCTTCGGATCCAGGGGTCCATCCGCCCCGAACCTCCAGAGTCATCCAAACATCTTTTGGGTGTCTTGATTGGGTCAAGAACATCTCCAGTCCTGCATCTTTTCTCTTTAGAGCACACACACTCATTTTCAGTGGGACTCGTTATTCAGATTTGATCTCTTCATAACACATCTTGAGTCAAACTCTGATCTTGATTCCACCACCTGATCCAAATATGCAGCCGAACCACCTAGGACTACCATTCAAGAAACCTGAATACCGGAGATCCATGAGAGATAAAATGATTGAGGATGCCATGAGATTTTATGAAAATGAAGAAACCTCAACAACAGTAAGAAACATTCAGGTTGATGTCCCAACAACCACAACCTTTGTCATAACTTGTGCCCAAGTACTATTAGCAGAAGCCAACAAAGGATCAACCCGTGACTTGCTCATTACTGCATACATTGAGATAGAAAAATTGCACAATAGTGAATACCTTCAATGTATGACAAATCCTCAACTTTGGAAGCAACACCAAGATAGTCTTGAAAAACGGGAAGAGATAATGAGATTAATAAAACAAGTGATTGATCAGAAATACACATACATACCACCAACAGAGGATGAGCTATCTTGGAACAACATCGAGGATAAATCTGACCTCGGGTTTGAGGCACAAAATGGTTGTGGATTCCCAACCCAGATGGAATATAATGCACCTGATATTGAAGAAGGTTGGGAAGCTCCAAATGCAGGAAAAGACCATGATGAGCCCATTTTAGAATCCCAAGACTCCTGCAAGTATGAGAGTAGAACTGAACCTCTCGAGGGTGTAAATTCCGTCCCTTATTCTGATAAGGTGACCCTCGAAGGTTATTCAGACCTAAATTCTAGTAATTCAACCCACATCCTAAGCCTAGAACCTAGATCTGAAACACATTTTGAAGATTTCAAGGCCCCAGATGAAGAAAATCAATCTCTTAATGAAGAATATGATTTTGGGCCTCGATTTGATGAATATCCCTCATCAACCTCCTCAGAGGAACGAATCGATTTTGCGGAAGTCATGCCAATCTACGACATAGAAACCAAGGAGTTGGAGTAGGGTTTCAATTGGGTCTGCCCTACTAGCTTAGAATCTGAGCCTCTACCAGATAAGGATACCCTTTTAAGCACAGAATTAACATTTAGGCTAGATAACAGTCAGGCTGCTGAATATACAACATATGATTTATTCTATGGTGGAACTCATGATCTAGAATCTCATTCAAACTTTGATTTTCGCAAACTCTCCGACGATCTCAAATCTGACCATAACATCGGAGAAAATCTGCCTCCTGATTATAACATGTCAATCTTCTTTGAAGCCACCTGCTCCACATATACAGAACCAATCAAAACCCGTTCCCCACCCCGACCCGCAACCGGACTCAATTTCTATTCCGATTCATCTCTCACTGAGCCGTTTGCAGATGATTCAACTCCATATCTAGACCAGGTATCAGGTACTGATCAGACCACAAATCAGGTGCCCCCATCCTTTGATCACCTCTATAGGGATTCCACACCTTACATGGATAATTTTTCGGAACCCTACTTTGACCAGGCTGATTAGACTCAGCCTGAACCCGAGTTTTCACTTCCATATCCATCAGAACGTCACTGCATATGGTGGGTTCCGCATCTGCTGATCTACATCTATCAACCCACCAGACTTATTGGGTTCGGGCTGCATCATCAGCCCGCTGATCTCAACAAGCACCTGGTTGGACCAACCAGGCTCTTAATCAAGGTGCTTGTTTTCCAAAACTCCATTGATTTGACCACTCCCTCTCCACCCCATTTTCTGCTCGGCTGAAGGCATTAAATTTAGCGCTTAACGGGAGGCAACCCGTCATCCCAAACACAGAGACCCATCTGATTATCCATCTGGACTCCACGTCTCTTGCACCTTGAGTCCAGCCTTAGATAGATGATCCCACCTCTGGTACACGTATCAAAGCTTGAAATCATCCGCATCAGTCATTTACGACCCATTCACCCACCCGATGTATCCTGTTCTAAGTCCCTGAACTCAACACTAATTCCCACCCTCTGTTTACAATGAGGACATTACAAAACTTAGGCATGGGGGGGTGATAAAGTGCATACATACAGAACCAAGAAAAAAATTAGGAGTCTCACACACAAAAAAATTTGCATATGTCAAAAATGCAAAAAAATTGAAAAAAATTAAGAAAAAGAACAAAAAAATGGGGGGAGGGAGGAAATTTTGTAAGCCACTTAAGCATAAGGAGGAGAAAAAGAAGAAAAATGATAAAAAGGAGCACAAAATGAAAATGAAAAGAAATAGTCATTAGTAAAAGATTAAGGGGTTAACTGAAGTTCTAGACCGAATCAAGAAAAAGAAAAGAAAAGTGCTACGGAGATATAACAAGAGATTAGCGGAAACGCTAGTCTTAGGCCTTTTGGGCTAGTACCTTTAGCTTAAAAATTCACGTATCCGTTAAAATCTGGATAATCCTCAAGAGGTTGAGGAAAATGCGAAGCTTGAGTATTAGGTCTAAGGCTTAGGAAGTATCCGGCCTCGTTAACTGACCTCCGGTTTGCGGGATTCGGTAACCTAAGCACCCAAATTCACACACAGTCTGGTTCAGTGCGCATAAACATCCAAATCACGCGAAAAGCGTTTAATGTTCTGAAAAAGTCACCTAGATTAGGAGCGGTCAATCAACATAAATTGATTTGGACGAGTTTCCAGCGCGGAGAGGTGGGAAATTCCCCTCGAAGATGCGTAACAACATATCGTCTCCTTGGTGCTTGTCTCTTAGGATATTTAAATATCCTACTGGGGGCATGTAAGCACTCTGTTGGTTCAGATACCATGGGCGGCATTATCACGAAATGTCGATCTCCAGGGTCTGGATTCGGCCATGGAACGCCATGGGTGGGATTATCTCGAAATCTCGAAAGCCAGGGTTCTGGGGGTTGCCATGGGCGAGATTATCTTGAAATCTCGAAAGCCAGGGACCCTTGAGGATTGATGATGGGGACGAGGAATCCGATACAGACCGTGTTGAGAAGCTAATCCAAAGCTAGAAATAAAAAAAAAAGAGAGAGAAAATCTCTCCAAACAAATAAATCTTCTATCTCTCTCTTACAAAAAAAACGCACTGCAAACTGAATTTAGGCTAAAAATGTCTCAAGCATGGGTGCTTTAACCACGGAGTCCAACAAACCCTAGGATAGTTTCTGTGGGCCGTAGAAACCTTTGCGGGGGACTAAGGCTAAAGCGGAACAGGTCTGGATTTGGTTGGTACTTGAGTACCTCTAGGCCTATTATCAGCATTCCTACCTAAATCACAAAATAAAAGGAGAAGCACTTATCATAATTGTTGACAGACACTCAGGGTCTAGAATGGAAGTTAAAACTTTGAAATTTTGCTAAGGGACTAGCAAAAGCTAGGCATGGGGGTATGATGAGAGCCTCATCATGAGCCATAACTAGCTCATTTTGACCCAATAAAGAAGATAAAAGCTCCTACATAACCTAAAAGAAGGCCTAACTGAAAGAGCAAGTGCTCTGAGAAGAAAACATGAAATAAAGGTTAAAACTGCAATTTTACCATTGCAGTACATAAACGGGATTTATCAGAGGCAAAACATAGGTCAAATGGTCTAAATGAGATAAAAAGAGGGTTGAGTCAATCAGAAATGGGTTCATGTGCAATCTAGGAATTAAATGACACCTGGTAACCCTAAAACAGACCCGCTTTAATTAACAAGGTTCCGGTCAGAACAAAAAGCAAGTAAACCCTCTAAAAATCATGGAAAAACATCCTCTAGGGTTTAGAACACTTAATTTGGCCTTTGGAACCTAGTCTGACCTAGATCAGGGTCCTAGCTCCTCAATTAACCAAATTTGGGTTTTTACGCAAAATATCTAGTCAAACGAGGTCAAACCTGAAATCCAACTTCGCCATTGGATTCCTTAGGTCCAAATTAGGTTTATAACAAAATTTGGACCTAAGGGGAGGTCATCTTGACCTACTTTGCAATTTAGTACACCCAAATCACAAATAGGTCCCTATCTTTCGAATATCCTTGCAAAGAGCCCCCCAAGTTCTTCACCCCCTTTGCAATCCGATCCTGCCACCATTGTTAGGGCAGAACTGAGCTCCGGCGAGGTTCAGAGAGGGATTGCTCTCTAATCCCTCAGAGATTCCCTCCCAGAAAAGGAAGGGGGATTCTCTGAGGAATTCCCTTCCTCATAAAGCCAATTACAATCGCTGGTGTGAACCCAATCTCTCGTGCGAACGCACGAGAGATTTGGGTATCCACCTTCCTTCCAACTCCGGCAGACCTAATTGCGCACTCTCCACGTGCTGATAGGAGCGGCCAGCACCTATAAAACACCCCCCAGACCCTGCCATAGGACCCGAGCTTGATTTGGCCGAGTGTCCACCCCCAATTCATCTCCTCCTGCCTCGCCGAAAGTCCCAGCAAGCTCCGGCGAGCCCCCCTCCCCTCCCTCTTCGCTCTGCCACAAAACCAGTGGCAGAGTTAGCTTCCTGACTTCCCTCCGCATTGCACAGTACCCGCGCACGCCGCCTCAGCCCCGTCGTCGCCGTCGTTCTCCCCCATTGGGCATCATCTTCTCTGGCGACAGCAGGTACTGCTGTCCGCCTTCTGTCCCCTTTCGTCCTTACAATTAGGTTAGAACTCCTCTCCATCCTCTCCTCTCTCTTTTCCCCATGTTATCTCATCTGATTACCCCTCGACCGACGCTGACCACCCTCATCTTCCACATCACCGACCGACCTCCGGCGAGCTGCTTCCACCATTCCAGCCCCCCACACGTCTCGCCAACCACCTCGAGAGCTCTGCCTCACCACCAGGAACTCGCTCCACCCCACAACTGCCACTCCAAACCTCCATAATCACCCCCCGAACAACCCACCATCTCCGGCCGAAGGTTGACCTAGGCACGCACGCCTAGGCTGACCTGCGGCCTGCAGCATCGTCCACCGCCTTCGCCGTGCCACGGCGAAGGTCTCTAGCTGATCTGATTGGGCTGAGAGGCTCGTTTTATGCATGACAGTGTTTGAGCTCCTGCCGCCATGGACGACCTCTGATGAAGCTCCAACGAAGCTCCAGGCACCCGGTCTCCCAAGCTACAAGTGCTGCATACTCGCGCGAGTGTCGCGAGGTGAGTGAGTCCAGCATGGAGCGCCAGCAGAGCCAGCAGCTGTGGCGTTTGCATGCAGGTCTGCGGGCGCGCGCAAAGGCAGGGCGGAACCTTTAGTCCCACATCGTGGAATCGTGAGGTGCAGGCATACCATAAATTGAATTTGTGTTTTACTCTCACTACCTCCGTAAGCACAGGGGTGAGGTCCCTCACTGACCCCACACCCGCCTCGTCCGCGGCTTGACCACGCGGATCTGGCGGATCCGATTCGACCTGAACCTACGCACTCCTCGCGCATCACACCACCTGCAGGTGCACCTGGTCCCGGGTACGATCCGACCCGATTATGACTATGGCTCTGGGAGAGCATCCTTGAGTGAATTGCTTGAGAGAGAGAGACGCGTGGGTAGAGGGTGAAAGGGTAGGTTTTGCTCTGTGTAGGCACAGGCTGAACGTTGAGGAAGAAAGATTTGGTCGCGAGAAGGAAAAGAAAGAAGGAAGAAGGAAAGGCAGGAAGAACAGAGAGACCAAAGAAGAAAGAAAGAAGCCTTCGCAGGAGAAGAAGAAAGAGAAGAAAAGAAAGCAAACACAGCAGCAGAAAAAGAAGAAACAGAGAGACTGCAGAGGAAGAAGAATAATCAAGAAGAAAAGGGAACATACTTTTAAGACGTCTGATCACAAGATCAGACGTCCAATTTCATTTCTTTTTGTCCTAACTACTTTTAATCGCATACATTCATAGTTGAATTGATATTTTGAGTAAATTAGAGTGTTCAATTACAATTTGACTAGTAGTAAATTCTATTTGCTCCCTGTGATCGACCTCGGATACTCCAGTTTTCGAGTAGTAAAATTCTTTATATTTGTTTAAACGTTTTGTCAGTTGTACTACAACGTGATATACTTTAAACCCGCACAAAACGTTGACAACAGGGTGTTTGCATGGAAGTAGGGATTTCAGGATTGGAAAATCCCGCTCCTAGGCTCTGCTCAAAAGTGGGAGTTATTAAGCCAGTACTCCCAGGGTAAGAATGATAATGATCCCATGAATTATCAATGTACCATCAAAGGATGCATAGGCTCGGAGCATGGGATCTTGCTTAAAAGATGGGAAGTATTGACTCCGATAATCTGAATGATAGGAGTAAGAGTAATCCATTTCTTTAAGCAAAACAATTCTAACTCTCTTAGGCTTTAGCAAAATTCAGAATATAAGCAGAAAACTTCCTAGATAGTTCTATTGTCAAAGCAAACGCAAATTCAACAGGATCTATTTTTAGTAGATTGTAGGTCTTAGAGTTATATGTTTAGTTGGTGGCCAAACAAGTTTTGCAAAAATTACGCTTCCTAGGCCAACCTTCGCTGGTGCCTATAACCTACTCGCAAGGGATGGAAGTCTCGAATCGAGCCCACACACGTGGAGCCGAAGTAACTTGGTGGATAGGCTTGTTGATTTCCAACTAACTTCCCTTGTGGTGCAAAAAAGGAGAGGTAGAAATTTATATAGTGACCTTATGTGTGAGGTGCACAGTGTCTCAAGTGTGCAAGCATACAATCGTGTTTTGATTTTTTGAAATTCCGCAAACAGGATCCTTTTGCACATAATTTTTAGTCACAGATTTTAAAGGCCAACCTCTTAACAGTCCCAATTAGTTTAAAGTGACCACTAAATTAATTTGATTCAAGCACTTTAGTGGTCTTAGATTTAGGTTCAATGCATATGCATGACAAGTAATTAATGCTCAAGAGAAGACGTACCTTACTCCAGCTTTCTTCGTGCAGTGTATGAATGCAAGGCAATAAAAAATAAACTAGATGCTACTCATTCAGTCCTAGATGATCAACTTATAGATATGCAGCTTCTAGCAGGCAGTTCGATTTTTTTTTTTAATAAGAATAACAAACAGACCTAATCTAACTAATGCAGTTCAAAATAGTTCAAATAATCCTATAATCTAAATAAATGCGAACACACTCCCGAAAATATGCTCCCACATACAAGAGCGATCAGAAATAAAATGGCACTGGGAACACGTTCCCAAAAATACCCAACAAGGGCCAAAAAGACAGTAATTTAAATTCTAATGTCTATCAAACTAAATCTAACTAAGACCTACTACCTAAATCAGAAATAGGCTTCTCTATAAGCCTATATGCATGGGATCAAGGCCCACGTGTTCCTGTTGTCGTCCTCCAGGTGGCGTTAAGGTCCACCAAAAAGATCGTCTCCGCCGTGCGCATTGTTCACGTTCAAAGTCATCGCTTTGCTGTGCCTCGTCGCCGTGTCAGATTCCTCTCTTAATAATAAAAATGATTAGATAATTTCGCAACTCAAAAGATTTAAAAACAATAAAGTAAATCTATTGCATCTGTTGCCTCCCCAGCAACAGCGCCAATTTTGATAGACGACTTTTCGCTTAGCGTTATAGTATTTAAGTGGTGGAAAAATCGACTAATCAAAAACAATGAAAATAACCACTCACAGAAGAACGGGTCGTGTCCACAGGGAGGCAATGATGCAATCAATACTTAATTATTTAATGTTATTTTGGATAGTGCGAAATCCCTTTTCAAATCGGACTTAAAATGTGAAGGAAAGTAGATTTGCAATAACCTAAAAAGTTAAGGGTATAAGTGCAATTTTTCCTCACAGAAATCCTCAATAAATTTAGGATGAATTCATGCAATTTTCACGTGATGTATTCTAAAGACAATTAGTACTTAAATTAAGTCCAAAATCAAGCTTTAAACTAGTTAATATCAATACCATGCAATTATAAAGAACTATGAGTGTTTGAATGCAATTCTGCCACAATATAATAATAATAATAAAATCAAATTGGTGGCAATGGCATTGAATGTAAATTTTAATTGAGAGGAAAAAAGAGCTTTCTTCCTCTCTCCTCCTCGCGAGAGAGAGAGAGAGAGAACCGCGAGGGTTGATGCGAGGCTTAAGAGGACGGCAAGGTCGAGAGCTCTCCGGTGGTGGCAGAGGCGATGACGGAGGTGGCCAGAGGCGGCCGACGGAAGGGCGTGCTGATTTGCAGGGGGCACTGGTGTGCGGACAGGCTGATGGCGTGCAGGCAAGGTTGAGGCGCTGGCTGGGATGCCTGCAGGGTGGAGGGGGGGCGCTGGAGATGGTGTGCGGGCAGGCACTTGCGCTGCAGGGCAGGCTAGAGCGGTGGCTGGAAGGTAGGCGCGCGGGCGAGGTTGAGGTGCGGGAGAGGCGTGAAGGTGCTGGAAAGGTAGGAAGGCGCACGGTTGCGAGCTGCGTGTGTCTTGCAAGGGCACGTGTGCGCGTGTAGGCTGAAGAACTGCTTGCAGTAGGGGGGCGCTGGAGATGGTGTGCGGGCAGGCGCTTGCGCTGCAGGGTAGGCTAGAACGGTGGCTGGAAGGTAGGTGCACGGGCGAGGTTGAGGCGCGGAAGAGGCGTGACTGTGGGCGGTGTGCGCACTATCACTGCACACACCGCGGCAGGGGAAAAATGATAGTGAAGCTTGCTCAAGCCATGGTGCACGTCGAATCCACAATGCACGCTGGAGTTGTTCCCCACAAGGGGGAAGATGATTTTACTCCGTGCACCCCGCCTCCTCTCTTTTTAACTTCTCTCTCTCTCCCCGTGTGCGCCAATCAAGGGATTTTCAAATCCCTTTTCTATTCTTGGCAGGAGGCTGTTGGGGAGAGTTCTTCAGGCCGGTGGCTATTGAGGATGGTAGATGGAATGGGAAGAGAGCTGCTAGTTAGTTGAAAGGGTAATTTACCCTTTCCCCCTCATTCTTTTGCCACTTATTTTTCCTGCACATAAAAGGAACATAATCATTACACATTAAATTATAAAATGTTATAAAATTAAATCATGATGCATACAATTATTCTATAACTTAGTGTAGTTATTAACAAACCTAAAATGTACAATTACAGTTACTTAGGCGTAATATTAGTCCATTTTAATGGACTCATCAGTGGGAACCAAGTTTATGGATGCTCCTAAATCCAACAAAGCTCGATCAGATTCTTAATTTCCTATCTTACAAGAGATCAAAGGGGTTCCAGGATCCTTCATTTTTTGTGAAAGTTTATTGAAAATTATAAAGCTAGCTTGCTCTGACAACACAATCGGACTCCTGTCTTTGTTTTCTGGCTTACGCTTAGGTGTACATAAATCCTTTAGAAATCACACGTAAGCCAATATGTGGCGTATAGCATCCATCAAGGGAATGCTAATCTAGACTTACTCAAAGAGCTTGATCAAGTCCCCCTCAGGTACCAAGGATTTAGATTTCCTATTTCCTTTAGTTAAGGCCTTGGGAAATGGAACATCTCTAGGTTTCTCTAGGATGGGTTCACGCTTGGGGTTTGGAATAGGTTTGTCCTCAATACCCATCCTAAGCTTCGGATTAGAACTACTCGAACTAGGTTGGCTAGGATAAGGTAGGTCTTGAGTAGTTTTGCCATTATGAGTAGTGACAACATTTAGTCTTGCTTGGTTTGGGTTTGGAGTTGGCAAGATGGAAGGTTGCTACTGATAACCTGCATAAGAAGTAGAAGCCTCCAACCCTTCAGGTGAAGGTGTAGAGGGGGCCTGATAAACATAATGTGCTTGGCCCTGGTTTGGGTTCATAAGGTGCGTCTAGTTTGGCACGTTGTTCGGGTTAAGGAAATGCACCAAGCTAGCAAGTCCCAGCCATCTGTGTGAGCTGGTTACGAACCTTTGTTATCTCCGCATTATGCTGCCTCTACATGCCAGCATTGATCTTTTGCACATCAGCCAGGGTCTGGAGAATCATGCTCATCTGATCTTCTTTGTTAGGCTCAGTCTGAAAGTTTGGGTAGGGCCTAGGAGGAGCAGACTAATATGAGTGTGGGTTATGTGGTTGGGGTTGGTATTGAGTTCTGGAGTTCTGAGGATTCCCCAACCAGGAGAAATTAGGATGATTACACCATCCAGAGTTATAGGAAGTAGAATAAGGATCATTCTGGATGGTGTGGAGCTCCTCACAGGTTTGAGTAGCTTTGGAATAATCAGGATACAAGGGTTCAGAGATCCCCCAATTGGAGTAAAAGGGTTTGGAGTTTCCTCCAAAACTTGGATCAGAAGTGGATGGATAAGCATGCATCCCAGAGTAAGAATGGTGGTAGATATTATGCATGGCCTCCCTCCCTGTGGGTGGTCGTGCATACGTGTTATGCTTGTGTTGAGAAGAAGTGACCTTTGAAGCTGATGAGTCAATTCATCCAGCTTCTTCTCAATTATGGAGACCTTATCCAATTGACTGGCCACCAAATCCATGTCAACGGAAGAGGATAGCTCTCAAGCTTCATGTTCTCCTCGTGTGTTCATCAATGTGTGGGTAGTTGTCCGGTTGAACATACCCAAAGACTTATTGTTTATGGAGTTCTCACACATATTCTCGAGAATCTCCCAAATTGTGTCCTCATCCTTACCCATGAAGTTACCTCCACAGGCCACATTGATAAAGAATCTGATATCTTCACGGAGTCCTCGGTAGAAAAACTAGACTTGTTCCCATTTAAGAACTACGTGATGAGGGCATTTCCGCATGAGATCCTAAAATCGATCCCGTGCCTCATGAAGAGGTCCCCCACATTCTATACAAAATGAGTGATTTGGTGCCTCAGGGCGTTAGTATTCCCTATTAGGAAGAACTTCTTGAGAAATTCAGCTTGTAACTCCTCCGATGTATTGATCAGTCGAGTCAGGGACCCATACCAATGGGTAGCCTTATCCTTCAGGGAGAAGGGGAACATTTTCATAAGCAGGGTGTTCCGGTTCTGAATATTTGGCCCAAGGGTCTGGACCAAATGTTTCAATTCCTGGATATGTTGGAAAGGGTCATTAGAACCCAATCCATGATAATAGGAGATTAAGCTAATAATATTTGGTTTCAACTCAGTCTCAAGTCCCTTGGCTGGAATTCACACCCTAGGATCAATTAGAACATATGTGGGATTATAGTGATCCCACAATTGTGAACGTCGTCGACGGTTGGCCAGTGCATTAATTAGATCAATAAGAGTCTGCAACTGGTCTTTAAGGTGTTGAATATCACCGCCTTCTTCATGACCTGGGTTCTCCATAGAATCAGAAGATGGAGACCTGAGTTTAGATATAGATGGATCAGAAGAGGACCAAAACAAGTTAGTCGGAGCTTGACCCTGATGAGAATGAATCACTAATGGAGGCCTTAAGATTGGCCTTAAGGACCTCCTCCCATGCATGCACTAAAGAAGAGACGAGCAACTAGATATATCTTGGTCCTAATCAATGCACCCAATTTAATTGGATGACTATGGTCGGTTCAAGGGAGATAGATCTCTAGATCAAAAAATCACCCGCCCAAGAATTACTTGGGTAGCGAGGAAAGGAGAGTCCTATAAAGACCCCTACATGGTAGAGAGTCCCTACAGGTTACAAGCTTTCCCTCACCTGACTTTCCTTGTCACTGCAGTTCCAAGTAGACCAAAACATGTAAATTAGGCCCTAAGTCTACCAATTTTAAACCTTAAGTGTGTGCCTTGAATTATCCCTTGATTTAGAAATTAATTTGATTTGTGACCTAATTTCTAGGTTGGTTGATTCACAATGTGAACCAAATTCACCTGACCTGTCCTAAGGTTCGAGGATGAAATTCAGGTTGACTCACCCGATCCATCCTATTTCAATTTGCAAACAAGTTATTAGTCCTCAATTTTAGGATTCAAGTGATCTTAGAGCCTTAATTTTAGGGTTTGAGTTATTAAATCAATTCAATCAAGGGTTTGGGGTTGCACACAAATGTGGGAAGATATTTTTTCCTTTATATTTGGCAAGTGTGTTCTAGCACTCCAAAATCCTAATGCTTAAAACCTTAATTGGCTTTATACTGTGTCTAATTTAATTCCAAATATTTCACCTTAGAATCAAACAAGAAAGTGATTAGTCCAAGGTGTTGAGAAATGTTAGTGTAAGTACCTAATTGGCACAAGAATGTTGGAATTGTGTGATCTAATCCAATCAAATCTCTTCAATCATAATCAATTCAAAAAATCAAGAATATCTTACCTTAAATGATGATTCTAGAAAAACAAGGCAAGATTGGCTTCCTAATATTGTTTATTGTATATTTTTTATATATATACAGGGAAGAAGGGAGATTAAGAAAAAGGAGAGAAAATTAACGTGCCTTTGGCGTGGTTGATCCGAGCCGGTGGACTTGAGCTTCACCCTCCTCTCACTTTAACTCAAGTTGGGTCAAATAACCACCTTTGAAAAAAAATCAAATCAAAGGCATTGGTTAGAAATCAAACAAAACAAAAATAAAAAGAAAAATATACACAAAAAGATAGTGGTAAATGTGCGTTGCTCCCTGACAATGGCACTAAAAAGTTTTATGTGCGAATCAATGTTTGGTAAAAAGCATGCGTTGTAATATAGTCGAAACATGCGAAAATGACTTTTAATTTTATATTCTCGAAATAAAAGTATTCCGAGGTCGTTCGCTAGGATCAAATAAGTTGCACGAGTACCACTATCAAGATTTCACAAAAACTTGAGAAATATATCGAATCAATTTGATTCTCTAATTGCCAAATCTAGTTCCAAAATAAATAGATTAATCACTCAATACAATTGAGGAGATTATTTCTTAATTAATGCTTAATTGAATGTAATCAATAAATATGATTAGGCATTAAGCAAATGTATCAAATGTTTGAATATTGCCAAAAAATCGCTAGATGTTCAATAATGAGATCAAATTATCAACTAAAGAAGCATAATCACAAACTGATCTTTGAGAATGAAAATTTTCTTCCGCTTTATATTCTCGAAATAAAAGTATTCCAAGGTCATTCGCTAGGATCAAAAAAGTTGCACGAATACCACTATCAAGATTTCGCAAACACTTGAGAACTAGATCAAATCAATTTGATTCTCTAATTACTAAATCTAGTTCCAAAATAAATAGATTAATCACTCAATACAATTGAGAAGATTATTTCGTAATTAATGCTTAATTGAATGTAATCAATAAATATGATTAAGCATTAAGCAAATGTATCAAATGTTTGAATATTGCCAAAAAATCGCTAGATGTTCAATAATGAGATCAAATTATCAACTAATAAAGTAGAATCACAAACTGATCCCTAAGAATGAGACTTTTCTTCCACTCTAGTCCTTGCGAATTTACTAGTTGATCCCTGCCAACTTATTTTCTTCTCATGTTGGCCCTTGCCAATAGAAGCAGCAAGATCTTAAGCTCCCTTCTCCACGTCAACGCAGTTGTAGGGGAGTTCTCCATGGAGGTCGATCATGAGTGGTCCCTTCTGGAAGTCACAAATTACTCCTCGCGACTTCGCAAGACTCCTCACGAAGTTTGGGAGCTCGAGGTGAGGCGGAGAGAGCTACCGATGTCGGAGAAGACGATAGCAGTAATGGATGCAGTCCCATTGTGAGGGAGGTCCTCACTGCCAACTGAGGTGTCGAGGAGCTTCGCCGGGACTTGTTGAGGGTGATGGTGATTTGGCGTGAGGGGGTCGGTGGTGACGTGCTGGAGTCGTGGTCCATGGCGTCAGTGGGCGACATTAGGTAGAGGACCTACAACGTGGAACCCCTCAATAAGTTGGGGGGTTTTGTTCATGGCAGTGTAGCAGAGGTCTCAAGGTGGCCAGTGATGGACAACAAGGATGAGGAGGCCTACTTCTGTGGCAGGAAGAATGGCAAGGTCATGGGGAAGACAACCACACCCTTATTTGACGGTGAGAGGCTACGACAAAGAGGGAAAGAAGAGCTCCAAGGTGCTGATGGGAACACCTTCATAGGCCCTAACTAGCCACTTTTAGTCAGGTATGATTGATAAAAGCTCCTACATAATCATTTGACAGTCATAATCTCGCATTGTCTTGATTTGAGAGAAGAGTGGGAAATCAGGGTTAATTTTGTAATTTTAATAGCACATTTTAAACACAGATTAACCACGAGGTTTGTCAGGGATCAAATGAAGGTCAAATGAGCTTAAAAGTCCAAAATGTGGGTCAACACTGACAGAAATAGGGTTTCATGCTTTTCGAGAACCACAACACACAAAACCCTAATTTCAAACCCGCTTAAATTAAAGAGGTTCTGGTTAGGATAAAATTCATCTAAACCTCCTAAAAATCATATAAAAATATTCTAAGAGGTTTGGTACCCTTAGTTTGACCATCTAAACCTCTTTTGAACTTGGATAGAGTCTTAGATGGGATTTTGCCCTAATTTCAGCTTCTGTGAAAATTTCCCAGTCAAACGTGATCAAAACTAAAATCCAACTTCACCATTATATTCCTTGGGTCTAAATTATGTTTGTACCAAAATTTGGGCCCAATAAGAGTCCATCTTGACCTAGTTTGCAATTTATCCCTTTAAAACTCTATTTTTGACATTTAGTCCCTCAAATTTTGAATTCTTTGCAAATAGCCTCCTAACTTCTCATCATTTTCTTCATTTAGGTCCCTATCACCATTAAAGGTGGGAACACACCTTAGTAAAGATTCATGAAGAGATTTCTCTCTCGAATCAAGACCAAATCCCTCCAAATTTAAAGGGATTAATCTTAAGGAGATCCCCAATCCATTGAGTCGTCTCAAGAACCCTAAATCAAATCCCGGAACTCAGGAAAGCTCAAGGATTTTGGGGAGCTTTCTCCCCAAATCCATGAATCAATCAAGCTCCTTTCCTCATTCAGAGCTCATCTTGATGGTCTATATAAGCTTCCCTATGCTCGGTCGTTCTCCTTAGCCAAGTTTTGAGCCAAGAATCCTCTCTCTTCCTCCTCTTCGACCAACCTCGCTTCGGCTTCAGTGATCTCCTCTGTCTTCCTCCTCTAGTCATCCAACCATCAAATTGGATGGCCCTCCAGCTTCCTCTCTTCTTCGCGACCAAAACCAGCCAAAGTTCGGCCGCCCTCCACCTCTTCTTCCTCACCAACACCTCACCGTACTTCTCATCTTCTTCGCGTTCGGCCGGTCAACGTTGGACGCATCTCGCCTTTTCACTTCTCTCTAAGTCCCTCAAACACTTCTTCTCACTCCCCTAACTCTGTCTACCCCTTTAGATCTTAAGTTCACATTCATTTTCCCCACAACTGGCATGAGCTCTGGCGAGCTCGCGCCAGCACAACACACCTCCAAACACACAACCATCACATCCAAAACACTCCACACCACCTCATGGTTAAAAGCCCTAACCTAATTTGGGCTATTAACCTCTGATATGTCTAGCCAAGCACCACACTTCTCCGCCACCCTCTCTGACTCAGGTCGGCCACCACATACCTCAAATCACCAATCCACGACCGCCACTTCACTAGCCATGCTTTGGCGATCACCTTGAGCTTTTTAGCTTGGGCTTATAGCCCATATTCCTGTGCAGGTACATTCACCGAAGCTCCACCGCTGCCTTCGTCTTCCTCGACCACGTTCGCTCACCTCCGACCACCAGTTGACTTGCAACTACACTTAATCGAAGTGGACCCGATTCATTCATCTTCCCAGGCCTACAATTGAGTGAAGACATAGCTTCAAGGGCAACAATTCCTCGACACACCTGTTGCAGCTCACACGGAGCTTAGTAAAGGAAAGATAGGGACTCTAGTCTCACATCGTGCAAGAAAGATCAACCAGAGCAGATAAATTGAATTTGTGCTCTTGGCTTATTGCCTCTGAGAGTACGGGGTGAGGTCCCATACACGCCTCATTGCACGCACTCACTATGCGCTCCCTCACGTGCCCTCACCTACGATCACGCCTACGGGTCTAGGCTTGGGTCCGATTACCCGAATCTGGCTTGATCTGAAGAAAAGAGAATCTAAAGGAGGGAGGGGGAAGGTTTTTGCTACCTTGGGAATCATGCCCCTTCTCTCTCTCTCTCAGCACTTAGCCTTCTAAGGCTTAATGAGGCCCTTGTGCCTTGCTCTTGTGAGAGGCCCCTGCACCTTTGTGTTGGTGTGCTGCTGCTGTGCCTTGGCTCTTTTGAGGCTTGAGTTAAGGTGTCTCATGCCTTACACTATCGTCTAACTTGTGCCTGATCGGTTATGATTCATTGGTTATTGTGGCAACATTTGAATTGACTTTGGATTACAGTTATTGTTCATTTATTTGAGATAATTACATAGCTTAAACATTAGGGTTAATAGGTGGTTCAAATCACCATTTTTACCCCATCTTTTTGCAATTTGACTCTCTGATTTTAGTGAAATATTCTTATGAGTATTATTGTGGTTTCAATCACATATTCTTCTTGATATTGTGATTAGTGAATTGAAATTGCCAATTTGCACCCTACGAATGACCTTGGCCCTCTTGTGTTTTCGAGTTTTATAAATTTTAATGCTATTGTGTTTTTGTTGAGTGTACTACAACACACATTTCTTCACACTCGACAATTACACGATCAACAGGTGCTCAACAATGGCCAACAGGAAGGAGAAGAGAAGAGTTTTCACACCAAAATTTGCATAACTTGGCTCAGAAGACCTCGACCAAGATTTATAGGTGGCCGACTATTGTAATTGAGGCCAGATTGAGGCCTTCATAAGGTAGTCTTTAGAGTTCTCCAGCAAGGACTTCGACCGAGCTTTATGGCCTCCACTAATGGCAATAAGAGCTGGTAAAAGCTCCAAATCAGAGAGCTTTATTTCCATCAGATCTAGTTTAATTAAAGTGAGGCTAAACTAATTTCAATTTCTCACCTAAACCCTGAATTAATTTATGCAAGCTCACTTATTGACATTTTTAGCTTAGTTGACTTTCAATTATGTATAAGTTCACCCCTGAGATATTCTACAATTATATTCTTCCATTAAAATAGCAAAATTAACTCAATTTTCATCCATTTCCCTTAATCCGGCCAAAATTGAATTATACCCTTTTAATGATTAGTTAAATGAATTTAACTTAGAATTTAGCTAAATTAAGATAGATATGGATGATGATGGTGTTACCATCAATCACCTCAATCCTTTTATAAACATAATCAATGACAACAAATATGTACTCAAATCCATTAGATGGTAGGAAAGGACCCATAAAGTCTATGCCCTAAACTTCAAATATTTCAACAATTAAAATTGGTTAAAGGGGCATTATATCCCATTTTGTCATACTTCCTAACTTTTGACAATTGTTGCAAGCTTTAGAAAAATTATGAGCACCTCTAAATAACGTAGGCCAGTAAAATCCCCATTGTAAAACTTTTGCAACAGTCTTTTTTCCTGAGAAATGACCTCCACATTCTAAAATATGGGAGAATGTTAATATACTTGTATATTCCAATTTAGGCACACATCTTCGAATAATTTGATCAGCACAAAGCCTGAATAATAAAGGGTCTTCTCAGAAATAATATTTAGCCTTCGACAAAAATCTATATCTTTGTTGTTTATTCCAAAAATCAGGTGTCTTCCCAGTGGCTAAATAGTTTACAAAATCAGCATACCAAGAATCCCTCTTTTCTCTACTGCCAAAATCTACTCATTAGGAAAATTATTTTGAGTGGGGGTTCAGGGATTAAGATATCCAAGGGAAGTCTAGCGAGATGATCAACAACAACATTTTGTGACCTAGCTTTATCTTTGATCTCTAGTTTGAACTCTTAAAGTAATAAAATTCATCTAACCTACCTTGGTTTGGCATCTTTCATCACTAATAAATGTTTGAGGACTGTATGATCTGAATACACTGTCACGTGAGATCCAATTATAGAAGATCTAAATTTTTTCAATCCAAAGACTACGGCTAGCAATTCTTTTTTAGTTGTGGTATAATTCCTTTGAGCTTCATTTAAAGTTTTGCTAGTGTAGTAGATCACCATGCATTTTCCATCAATCTTTTGTCCAAGGACAGCCTCGATTGCATAATCTGACGCATCACATATTAACTCAAAAGGATAAGTCCAATTTGGAGGTTGTAAGATTGAAGCTTGGGTGATAGTCTCCTTTAAGGATTGATAAGCTTGGATGTAGTCTTGATTGAAATCTAGGGGACATCTTTATTTAATAAGTTAGTCAAGGATCTAGAGATCTTCAAGAAATCTTTAATAAATTGATGATAAAATCCAACATAACCCAGAAAAGATCAAATTTGCTGAACCGAGCTAGGTGAAGGAATATTAGAAATCAAATTGATCATGGCTCGATCGACTTCTAAACCTTTCTCAGAAATAATGTGTCCTAGAACAATGCCCTGTTGAACCATAAAAAGTCATTCTCAGAAACAATGTGTGCTAGAACAATGCCCTGTTGAACCATAAAGTGACTTTTTTCCCACTTAAGACAAGGTTAACTTCAATGCACCATTTCAAATTTAACTCCAAATTTGTCAGACAATGATCCCCAAATACTAAAAAATCATCCATAAAAATTTCCAGATAATCATTAAGCATGTATGAGAATATTGCCATCATACATCTTTGGAAAGTTGCAAGTGCATCACAGAGTCCAAACGACATTCTTCGGAATGCAAAGGTTTCGAAGGGACAAGTAAAAGATGTCTTCTCTTGGTCCTCTGGATTGATTATAACCTAATTGTACCCAGAGTAACCATCCAAAAAGTAGAACTTCCTTCTAGGCAATTTCTCTAAGATATAGTCAATAAAAGGAAGAGGGAAGTGGTCCTTTTTGGTCACAGAGTTAAGGTGTCTATAATCAATACAGACCCACCACGAAGTTGCGGTGCGAGTTGGAATAGATTCACCTTAATCAGTGGTTACAACAGTTAATCCTGCATTTTTAGGTATGACTTGAATTAGGTTCACCCTTGGGCTATCAAAGATAGGATAAATGATTCCTGTATCAAGCCATTTACTTATCTCTTTCTCGACCTATTCTCACATATTCAAATTCAGCCTTCACTGCAATTCATGAGATGGTCTTGCACCCTCTTCCACATAAATATTGTGGGTGCAATAAGAAGGATTGATTCCTTTCAAATAAAAAATAGTCCACTTGATAGCTTGTCTATGATCTCATAAGACACGAGTCAATTTGATTTCTTGATCTTGAGTTAGATTGGAATTGATGATCACAAGATAAGTTTGATTTGGTCCTAGATTGGTATACTTGAGACTTTTAGGTAGAGGTTTCAAGTCCAAAATAGGTGGAGTCAAATCAAAAGATGGCAAAGATGAAACCAGCTCAAGTAGTTGTTCCACTTGGTGCACAGAATCAGATTTAGAGACAGGACTTGGAGTTAAGTACCAACAAACCTCTTTAAATCTAGGTTCCCTTTCAGTTAGCCTTTTTGGTTGAGTCAAGCACACTTCTAAAGGATCTTTAACCAAATAAATCGCCAAACTTTCCTCAATATAATTTTGATCATCAAGTTTATCAATGGCCTTGATCATCCATTATTTTGTGAATAATTCATGCTTAACATTTGCTAACTTTAGTGCAATTATGTTCCAAATAAAGATCAATTATATTATTTATAAATTCATATCTATAATGCTTAATTATGTGATTTAGCTTGGATTTAAATATCAATATAAAGTTTGGAATAATTACTGTGTGGGCATTTGATCTTGCAACGATTAAACCTATACAAAGGAATGTGAAGGATATGGACCGATAGATCAAAGTTGACGTAGGCAGTTGAAGTTTGGACAAATTGCATAAAATCTATATGCATGAAGATATTATTGGGTAAACATAGTGTTGGAACCTTGTTCAACATCTTGTTTTGATGTTAACAAAATTAGTGTGGATTAATGTTTGCAAATTGAGTGCTTTTTAGATTTAGGCGAAGATCAAGACAAACAGGCATGATGACAAGGAGGAGGCAAGATGATAAGGAGGAGTCGAGGAGGAGAAAATCATCTTCAACTTTTAGATTCTTTAGATTAGGTTTTTTTTTCATAGAATGTATGCCTCTTAACAAAGGAATACAACTTAGATCGTAAAATTAATTAGAAATAAATTAGGATTTGTGCTACGATCTTTTTTAAAGAACGTAATTGATTAATTCACTTGAAAAAGGTACTTGTTAACCCATAAGTACCAACACTAAAGTTTAGTACTAGTGCATGTGAGTTACAGGTTTGGGTTTTTTCAAAGAAACAAACTTGTATCCCATGAATACCAGTACTCATGATCAGTACCGATACTGGAGGCAATGAGTACCGATACTCATGATCAGTATCGGTATAAGTGGGTTATAGATTTGTGTTAAGTGTTTAAAACCCAAATCTGGAAGTAACGAGTACCGATACTCATGATTAGTATCGATACCCAATAGGTATTGTCTGTGACAAGTTGATTTAAAACACAAAATAGCATGTCACTAGCACCGATACCCATACTTTAGTACCGGTACCAGTTAGCCGTTGGCTCAAATTTGAACAGTTAAAAAATTAATTTTGGCTATATGAACATTGGGATTTAAACCCCAACGTCTAGTAGATGATCCACTAAGGTCATAACTCTATAAATAAACCCTTGGACCCTTATTTTGCACATAAGAGATAGAAGAGAAAAATTCTATCATATTTTCCACCACATTTTGAAGAGAGGAAAATTGTTTGCTGGTTCCAATCTCTCTACAAGTTTACAAACTCTTCGGCTTGTTTTGTTTATGCATTCACAAAGTAATTCACATCTTCTCTAGGCTCTCAAATCGGTAATATCATTTACAAACTTGTTGAGAGGGTTAGGAATTCTTGTTGTAAGAGTTCTCTTTCTTACACCAGTTCTTATTTATATTTTTGAGCTTGTTGCTCGTTGGGTTGTAACAAACCCATTATTGTACTTGGGTTGAGGAAACTCGTTAATTACCTCGAATTAGTAAATTGATTCCCTCAGGGTTGAGGAAATCGAGTTAAAAATCTTAAGCTGGGAGGCTTAGGTAGTGAACTACCCAAGTGAGTGGGGAACCACTATACACCTTGTGCCAATTTCTGTATTTGTAATTTGTGCAAATCTTTCTTGTTATTACTAATATTATATTTAAGCATTTGTACGCATAGCCATCTATCTTTAGATCCTATCACATGGTTGAAAGCTCAACTTTAAACGTGACAAAATGGTGACAACATTGCCAATGCGGAACCATGCATGCACGTGAAGCAATTAACCCCATGTTTTTTTTTGAAATAATAAGGAAAGCTATCGTGCAATGATAACAATCTGAGAGAGCATTTTATTGATTAAGAAAAAGACAGGGTTACAGAATAGATCCCCACAAATGTATGAGAGACCAGCATACATTTACAATTTCCTCCACACATACTGGCCTTTCCTGAAACAAAAAATCATTTCTCGCTCTCCACACACACTACATAACAGCTGCCATATGATGGCAATTTGTCATGCAGTAAAAAATTTTTCCACAAATCATCCCAAATGGGGAGCAGTTCTTTACAAACTCTTCTCCATACAGCATCAATGACCACGCAAAAAGTGAAGATATGGGTGGAACTATCAATGGGCAAGCCACATAACAGGCATGATTATAAGGTAGCACGCATTCTTTTATGTCTAAGATCACCTGTCACCAATCCATCTTTCCTGCATAGCCACAGAAAAATCTGGACTTTAATTGGGATCTTTAATAGCCATAATTTTTTCCCTACCCCATCTGCCTCCATAGAATTGGAATGCCTCATGATCTTTTCATATGCTCTAGTAGGAGTGAAAATTCCATCCCACCTATATTTATCTTCAATACCAAGTGATGGCCTAAAGGCCATTAGATCCTGCTCCAGGCGTGTCCTTTCCTCCCATGTTCTTGTGCCTTCTCTACGATAGTTGCCTCCATCAAGGCACCAGGTATCTTCCCCATTAGACCAAAACCTGCATAATGGGTCCCCTTTATTCCCGTTAGCCGCATAAGCACTTGGGTAGACTTCCTTCAGTTGGCCCAACGACGACCACTCCTCCTGCCAGAACTTGAAGGAACGTCCATCACCTAAGATAGGTTGAAACATCTACCAGTTGTTCTTCATGGCTTGAATCACTGATTTCCAGAAAGGGGACGGTTTAAGTGGTTGAAGCCGATTCAGAGAGCTATGCGAGCTACCATAGTTCTCCTTAATAAGAGCAACCCAATTCTTATTCTCATCATTAAGCAATTTGATGGCCCACTTAAGTAACAAGGCATCATTGAATTCCTTAAGGGATTTTATTCTCATACCACCCTGTTCCTTTGGCATACATAGACTATCCCACATCAAGGGTTGTAAAAATTTATCTTCCTGAGTTTCTCCCTTCCAGAAGAACCACTTCCGCATCACATCAATGTGTTTCCAAATGGACTTGGGTGCTTTAAACATAGAAAAAAAGAATACAGGGATGGAAGTTATCACCGAATTCAAAAGCATAAGTTTGCCTCCTTTGGATAGATATCTACTACTCCACCCTTGTAACTTGATAGAGATTTTATCAAACAGGGCACTCCAATCATTCTTCTTTAATTTAGTACATTTCAATGGTAGACCCAAGTATCTAATCGAGAGAGTAACCAGGGGAGTACCTAACATGGAGGAGATGGCCATTTGTTCATCACCAGTTAGACCAAAACACTCCAATGAAGATTTATCACCATTCAATTTCAAGCCAGATATTTCCCAAAATATCTCTACCATGTGGAGCAATGCTTGTGCTTCTTGTTCATTCCTGTTACGAATGCGGCTTCAAGACGGTTTTTAAGACGTCTGGGAGGTGGCCCAGACGTCTGGAACCCCTTCCAGACGTTTGGGATTCAATTTCTGCGGCGTACGGGGTTGCGTCTGTGTGCATGCGAGTGCAGACCTGCAACCGCCACCCTCTTTCCTCTTTTTCCCTCTCACCTCCTGTAGGGCACAGTGCTCTCTCTCTCTCTCTCCCCGCACGGCCATAAAAGGCCCTCGCCCTCTCCCTCACCCTCATCCCCTTCATGTCCCTCTTCTTCTTCTCCCAACCAGTGCGAGAGTGAGCGAGCGGCGGCAGCAGCGGCCGCTGCAAGTGTGCGGGAGGAGGTGTTGCTCGAGGGAGGAGACGCTCGACCGTGAGGGCTCGAGCTTGCCAGGGCAGCTAGAGCCGGCCGGCAGGGGAGCAGCGGGCGTGGAGTGTTGCGGAGGGGCTGCTGCAGCTCGAGCAGCAGGCGGACAGGGCGCGGTGCGGCCGTACGTCGCAGGCGGAGAGCGAGAGGAGCTCTGATTCTGGAAATTTTTCCAAAATTAGATGTATGGGCTTACGACCAGATGACGGTGAAGATGTCTGGAGGATTGTCCAGACGTCTGACAGGTAAGATATTTCGTCTTCTTCCTTTTTTTCGCGCGTACGGCCATGCAGTCATCCGCCGCACCTTCGTCTACAACCAGTCGTACTGAGAACGGGTATGGGTGCATGTAGGTTCTGCTCGGGAGGGCACGAGACTCGTCATCCAACGCGAATCGGACGTCTGGCCGTAGTGCCAGACGACGGAGAGGACTTCCAGACGTCCTGGTTGACCATCGAACGTCTGGGAATTAAGCCAGACGCCCCTGTAGGCTTCTGGACATCTAAGGGACTACACAGAGTGAAGGTATCATCTGAACCACCTTTTAAGACGTCTGGAGGAGGTTCCAGACGTCTGATTTTGGACTGTTTCGTCGTTTTCGACCAGTTTAGGGCCCGTTCGGAGTCCGTTTTCCACGTTTCGAGTTGCGTTCTTCCCAGAATAAAATCCTCTACCCGTTTACAGTAATTATATACTGTTCTGAGAAACTCCTTGTGTTTTATCCTTGTGTTAGGACCCCGTTCCATCGCAGTCTCGGGGGTTGCGGAGGCACGCGGGATTTCCGACCACGCCCCCAGTACTCCCGTTGTACCTGGTAGAGTGGCTTTTAAAATTATTAGCATAATTTGGTACAATTATGGAACAATTAATAGAACCTAGGGCATTGCATGAATCCTAGGAATGAGAAACCAGATTGAGTGATAGATCCTAGGGTATTGCATGAATCCTAGGAATGAGAAACTAGATTGAATGATAGATCCTAGGGTACGGCATGAATCCTAGGACGGGAAAACTAGTGATATGTATATAGATATTGCAGTCTTGGAAAAGTGGAAAGGAAATAATAGCTGCCTGTAAATTGATTTAACAGCTGCCTATTATGAATAAATAAACATGATTGAGAACATGGGTTGTATGAACATGAAACTGGAATGGTGAAACCTAAATGTGCTGAGTAAAAGAGCTGGAACCCTACAGGGAATTAGGAGTAGAACTCCTGGAAAGAGAATGGAATGGAACTGAAAAAGAAAGACGTGGAAGTGTGTTGTCCCTTGGGTACGTAGTGCCAGGGGAAGCACCTGTTACCTGTTTAGTGCAGAGCGGAGCCAGCCGCCCCAGGGACCCGGGGTTAGGTCCGGCCACTTTGTACCGACTTTTGGCCCTCGTACACAGTACCGAGGAGAGCTACTAGTGTAGAGTGAGTACTAGCTACCCCATGGTCCTCGGGGTGCTACTAGCTCACCTACACTGACTTGTTAGGCCCACTGGGCAAACCAGGGTAGTCAGGCAAGCGTGCGTGGACTGTGGAGGGGCAAGACCCCTGTTTGGTTACTGTGGAGGGGTTGGACCCCTGTTACTGAGAGGGCTCTGCCCTATACTGGTTCCCTGCTGTGCTTTGGGTGCACCCGTTAACGAAAACAACTGACCGCGTGCCAGTGCGGGGTAGCTACCCGTGTGTTTATTGCACGTGCCGTAGTCACCGTTACGTCTGTCAGCAACCTTGGGGTGGTTGACTGAGAGTAGGATCACCACGGGGGACTCTCCCGACCAGGAGAGCACCACGTGTTACTTCTACTTTTCGGAAAAGACTGCAATCAAGATCGTTCCCACGAGGAACATTCGAGATCAAGTGAAGGATCTTAGAAATAGATAAATTGTGAAACAATAGAAAGATATAAATAAAGGAAGAAAGAAAATAAAACAGCTACTGTACACTTTACTGCTTCTTTAGTTTTAGCTGCCACTCTACTCAGCGTTTCGCTGACGTGTTACACTCGTTACCTTTCAGGACCAAGTGTTGAGTAGCCAGGGTCAGCGGCTGCAGAGGACGCTGGGCCGAGTAGGGTCCAGTAGAGTTACCGCAGTTCTTTTTGTACCCCTTTTGTTCCACTGTAGTGAGTTGTTCTTGTTACTCTCTGTACTTTTCTTTACTTGTAGTTTCATGTTATGTTATAATTGTTGTTCTACTGTTGTGGTGGTACATACTGTAGTAGTTCCTTTTCTTACTGCTGTATTTTGTTACTACTAGTTATATTCATGCTGAATGTGGTTTATTTTACTGCTCTTTTGGTTACTTCCTCGTTGGACGATTAGGTCTTGGGATTAGTCGAGTCGGTCCGATTCTCGTGTCTCGTAGGGACTCGGGAATCGGGTCATTACAAGATGGTATCAGAGTAAGGTCGTCCCGAGAAGTGAATCAACTGACTGGAAAATAACCAATTCACATGTCTATAACTAGAGTAGCCACCACAACATATCTTTTGACATGAGCTCTTAGACGTTTTCGTTAGGTATCGTTCCATATTGACGTGTTTCGTTTTGTTTCGCGTCTCCTTGCAGGAGATGCCTCGTCGCGGGACTGGCGAGACGGGCCACGGGCACGGCCGAGGATGAGGTCGGCGAGGTGGGCTTGCCGTTGCCGATGCCTCAGTGGACCAACCACTACTCCCGGGCATCCAGGCCCAGGACCTCGCCCAGCTGATACGGGACATTGTGCGAGAGGAGCTCCACCCATCGCCTCGAGCGCCTCACCCTGGGGCTGTGGAGGGGGAGTCCTCTCTGGGACCACACGACGGACGCGGCGCTAGACACGGGGGAGGGGATGGGCCGCCACCGCCCCCACCTTCCTCCGACACTTCTGTGCACGAGGCACCTTTGCCTGGAGGTGCACCAGCATCTCCACTATAGCTCCACTTCGAGCTCTTTGGGCAGTTCCGGAAGCTGAATCCCCCCTCATTCAAGGGGGATGAGGACCCGACCGAGGCAGAGGACTGGCTCGAGCAACTCGAGAAGATTTTTGACACCCTTCGCCCCTCGGTGGAGTGCCGCGTGGCCTTTGCCACGTACCAGCTGGAGAGTGTGGCACACAGGTGGTGGATGGCGGTCAGGGGACAGGAGAGGGACGAACCAACCTAGGATCAGTTAATCACCCTCTTCTGCGAGCAGTACCTTCCCCAGACGTGGGAAGACCAGAGGAGGCAAGAGTTCCACACTCTCCGCCAAGGGACGATGACCGTGAGCACGTACCACACGCATTTCCTGGAGCTGTCCCGCTTTGCAGTGACAGCGGTAGCCACTGAGGAGGAGCGCCTTTGGAGGTTCACCGAGGGGCTATGACCTGCGATTCGGGGGTATGTCAAACCCTTGAAGCTGCTTACGTTTTCGAGGGTGGTGGAGGCAGCCATGACTTATGAGGATCCCAAACCCATCCGCGCGAGACACTGACGGCGGGCAAAAGAGGCCCTTTCAGCTAGACTTTTCACATGGCCAGCAAGAGAGGAGACACGTGGCGTCCGCAGGAGAGCCATCACGTTTTGCAGGGCCATCAGTGGCCTTTGGGGGCCCTCGATTGGGGCGAGTTGCCAGCACCGGACCCCTGCCCAGCTAACAACAGGGACCCACTGAGGGCGGGAGTCGGGTTCCCCTCTACTACCAATGTGGCCAGCCGGGCCACATCAGGAGGGACTGCCCGTCTAGAGAAGAAGGTCAGCAGACACTTCCCGCGCAGAGCACTTGAGGGTACGCAGGAGGTAGCGGTTCCCAAGCGCGAGGAGGACAGCAGTCACGAGGAGGGTACCAGCCAGCACCTACCCGTCCGACGCAGAGTATGGCTTCCTCGTCCACACCTAGAGCTGAGGGGAGTATCAACGCCCTGACACACAGGGATGCCAGAGCTTCGGGATCGGTGGTGGCAGGTATGGTTTCAGTTTCGGGCAGACTCGTTTACACACTTTTCGATTCCGGCGCTACGCACTCATTTGTCGCAGCCAGTTTCGCAGTTAGTTTGGGCCAGGACTATACGTTGTTAGAGAATCCATTCGTAATCAGAGGTCCAAGTGGTCAGCTGTTTGTAGCTGAGGAGGTGTACACGGATTGCGAGGTCAGCGTCGGGGGACATAGCCTGCCAGCTGACCTGATTATGATACAGATGGAGGACTTTGGCATAATTCTGGGGATGGACTGGTTGTCCGCTTACCACGCCTTGGTGGACTGTTTTGAGAGGAAGATTGTCTTCTCCATGCCGGAGTTGCCTTCTTTCGAGTTTCACGGACAGCCAGTGGACGGAGGCTTCAGGTGCATTTCGGCACCTCGGGCGGCGAGACTTTTAAGCCAGGGGTGTGAGGGCTTCCTAGCTTGTGTGGTGGTAGAGCCCAGCCCTATGGCAGACTTCCAGAGCATCCCGATGGTCAGAGAGTACCCTGACGTGTTCCCAGACAAGTTACCAGGACTGCCGCTCGAGCATGAGATCGAGTTTGAGATCTCACTAGTACCAGGGCCCAGCCCCATCTACACCGCGCCATACAGGATGGCACCGCTTGAGCTACGAGAGCTCAAGTCTCAGTTGCAGGACCTTTTGGAGAAGGGTTTCGTGAGGACCAGTGCGTCTCCTTGGGGAGCCCCAGTGCTGTTTGTGAAGAAGAAGGATGGTACCCTATGCCTTTGTGTGGACTACCGATAGCTGAATAGGGTCACCATCAAGAACAGATATCAGCTGCCGAGGATCAACGACTTGTTTGACCAGTTGCGGGGTGCCACAGTGTTCTCCAAGATCAACTTGAGGTCTGGATACCACCAGTTGAGGATCAGGGAGGCAGACGTCTCCAAGATAGCTTTCCGCACCCAGTACGGACACTACGAGTTTTTGGTCATGCCGTTTGGGCTAACCAATGCCCCCACTGCTTTCATGGACCTGATGAACCGGGTGTTTAGACCATACTTGGACTAGTTCGTGGTGGTATTCATTGATGATGTACTCATCTTTTCTTGAGATCAGACTCAGCACGGACAGCACTTGCGGATGGTTCTGGACACACTAAGACGACGTAGGCTGTACGCCAAATACAGAAAGTGCGAGTTCTGGTTGAGGGAGGTGACCTTCTTAGGTCATGTGATCTCTGGGGACGGCTTGGCGGTGGACCCAGCCAAGGTCCAGGCAGTGCTCAGGTGGGAGAGACCGCGTTCAGTCACTGAGATTCGCAGTTTCCTGGGACTGGCAGGCTACTACAGATGATTCATCAGAGGTTTTTCATAGATTGGCATCCCATGACACAGTTGACCTGGAAGGACGTGCCCTTCACTTGGACAGACGCCTGTGAGGCATGTTTTCAGGAGCTGAAGGAGAGGTTGACCTCGACTCCCATGCTCACCATCCTTGACAGTAGTGGCGAGTTCGTTGTGTACATGGACGCCTTCTTGCAGGGGTTAGGAGGTGTGCTCATGCAGAGGGGTCACGTTGTCGCTTATGCTTCGTGGCAACTGAAGCCCCATGAGCATACCTACCCTACCCACGACCTGGAGTTGGCAGCTGTCGTCTTTGCGTTGAAGACCTGGAGGCACTACTTGTATGGTGAGATCTTCGAGATTTTCACAGATCACAAGAGCCTCAGATACCTTTTTGATCAGAAGGAGCTCAACATGAGATAGAGACGTTGGTTGGAGCTCTTGAAGGACTACGAGTGCAGCATTTCCTATCACCTGGGTAAGGCCAATGTGGTGGCTGACGCCTTAAGCTGGAAGGCGCCCGCACACTTCGCCAGTGTACAGTTACGGAGTTGGAGCCTTTTGGAGGAGGTGGGCAGTTGGCGACCCCTAGAGTTACGGGGGCACTGTGGGGCAGTGACTATGACACGATAGACTAGGCCAGACCTGATAGACCGCATCATCACAGGACAGATGGCTGATCCGTACCTGCAATCCTTGCGCGACAGAGTACTGTCAAGAGACCCAGGGGACTTCTCTTTCATAGACCAGGTGCTGTGCCTGAGGGGACAGTTGCGCGTTCCTAGAGACGAGGAGCTGTTGAGAGAGCTCCTGACTGAGGCACACGGTTCCAGATTCACCATACATCCCAGAAACACGAAGATGTACCACGACTTGAGACACAAGTTTTGGTGGAGGGGGATGAAGCGGGATGTGGGTGAATTCGTGCAGCAGTGCTTAGTGTGTCAGCAGGTGAAAGCCGAGCATCAGAGGCCTGCAGGGCCGCTACAGCCGCTTCCAGTGCCAAAGTGGAAGTGGGAGAGCATCACCATGGACTTAGTGGTGGGCTTACCTGTTACCCAGCGAGGACACGATGCAGTCTGGGTAATTGTGGATAGACTGACGAAGATGGCACGATTCTTGTCAATCCGAGTCACTTTGGGACCAGCACAGTTGGCACAGAGGTATATCCGCGATGTGGTACAACTACACGGAGTTCCACGGGAGATCGTATCTGACCGGGATACCCGCTTTACATCCCAGTTTTGGGCTGAGTTTCAGCAGGCCCTGGGGACGCGGTTGAGGTTTAGTACAGCTTACCACCCCAAGACGGACGGACAGTCTGAGCGCACGATACAGACACTTGAGGACCTTTTGCGTGCCTGTGTACTGGACTGGAGGGGCTCTTGGGAGGAGCACTTGCCCCTGGCGTAGTTTGCATACAACAACAGCTATCACTCGAGCATCAGCATGGCTCCCTACGAGGCTCTGTTCGGACGGAGGTGTACGGCACCCTTGAGTTGGGTTGAGGTGGGGACCAAGTGGGAGGTCGGCCCCAGGTTGATTCGGCAGAGTCAGGAGGTAGTCGAGCAGATCCACAGGCGACTCCACACTGTCAGGAGCAAACAGAAGAGCTACGCGAATCGGAGACTGATGAGAACCTCATCATGAGCCATAACTAGCTCATTTTGACCTAATACAAAGGATAAAAGCTCCTACATATCTCAAGGAAAGGCTTAACTCAGAGAATCCTGAGTTTGAGAAGAAAATAAGTCATAAGGGGTAAAAATGCAATTTTACCAGTATAATCTGCATACAGGGTAATTCAGGGCCCAAACATAGGTCAAAGCAGCTTAATAAGAATAAGAGTGGGATGAAATGATCTAGCAAGGGCTACAGCAATTCCAAGAAACTAAATGATAATCTGTAACCCTAAAACAACCCACTTCAATTCACAAGGTTCGAGGCAAAGTAAAAATAGAATAAACCCTCTAAAATTCATAGAAAAATAATCTCTAGGGTTTAGAACCTTCAATTTGGCCTTCAGAACCCATTTTGACCTACATTGAGAACCATGCCCAATTAATAACTTAATTTGGGTTTTTGCGTAAATTGACCGGTCAAACAAGGTTTAATATAGAAATGAAATTCACCATCAGATTCCTTAGGTCCTAATTAGTCATGTATAAAAACTTGAGCCTAAGAAGAAACCTCCTTGACCGACTTTACACTTTGGTCCTCATATATTTACTCTTTGGCCCTCAACTTTTGAACCCTCGCATTTTGGCCCCTAACTCTCCTTCGTTCTTTCCGATCAGGTCCCTCCTGCAAAACCTGCCAGCACCATGCTCCGGCGACCTTGCGCGGAGCATGGCGCCGCGCAGGGTGAGGTGGGGGACCTGGCAAGTAAACCGGGGGTGCCCTGCGTCGTCAGCCGTCGCAGGGACACCCCCCTGGTCGTTGTAACCCACCATACCGGCCGTGCGAACGCACGGACGGTATGGGTTCTTGTTTCCGGCCATCCTCCGGCGAGGGAGACACGTCGTCTCCCTCCGCCTTCCTCCCTGTTTGATCCCTATAAATACCCCCCGTTGCTCCACCGACCGGGGCAGCCTGGATCTGACGGAGAAAATCCCCAACTTTCCTCTCTTCTTCCTCCGGCAGACGCTCACCAGCTCCGGCGGTTTCCTCCCCCTCCACCTCTTCGCTCTGCCGCAATACCAGCAGCAGAGACTTCCTCCCCTGCTCTTCCCGCGCCACGCCGCACCCAGCTGGCGCCTCTCCGGCTCTCTGCTCGCCGCCGCCCCTTTCCCTGAGCATCGTCTTCTCCGGCGACAGTCGATACGACTGTCGCCCTGTTCCTCCCCCTTCGTCCCTGCAAGTAAGCTAGAGCTACTCCCCTTCTTCTCCTCTTTCTTTCCCCGCTTTCAATTTATTCAATTAAGCCCTCGACCGACCCTGACCATCGTCACCCCCTTCGTCTCCGACCACCCTCCGGCGAGCCGCTCCCATCACCTCAGCGACCCACACGGCTCGCCGACCACCGCAGGACCTCCGCCTCCTCACCCTGATCAACCTCCGCCCTGCCACTTCCCCCACATCACCCTCTGAAACCCCACCGAACAGACCCATCCTCCGACCCACAGTCCGACCTAGGGCAGCCCTCGCACGCCACCCCGCGCCTCGCCACCACCCACACGAGCTTCGCCGCACCCTGGCAAAGCTCCTGGCACTTTCTGATTAGGCCGAGAGGCCGTTTTCTTGTGAACAGACCACCCGACCTCCGCCGCCATTGCCGCGCGGGAGGAACTGCTTCCACCTGCAGCTACAGGCGCGCCACGCTCAGCGCCATGCCCAGATTCAACTCCCAGGCCTTGCGAGGCGTTTTGGCAAAACACCAGGCTCGCAGCTAAGGCAGAAAGCTTCGCGTGACGCCGCAATCTCCCGCTGATTTCCCCGCTGCGGCCGCGCAATTGAGGTGGGACATTTAGTCCCACCTCGGAAAAGCCTGAAGAGTCGCAGCGACATAAGATGCAAAAGTGCTGGAGGCTTACTGCCTCAGCACACGGGGTGAGGTCCCCTTCACCCGCCCGGTTACCCGGTCTCGTCCGCGCTCACGCCCCGCGGACCTGACCCGACCCGACCCGACTTAAGACTGACCTGCACTCCTCGCCCACCACGCACGCCGGTGGGCCTGGACCCGGGCCTGACCCGAACCCGGTTACCCGGCAGCTCTGGGAGAGCTTTCCCAAGAGTGGTTTCAGAGAGAGAGAGAGACGCGGGGGGGGGGAGGGTAGAGTAGGTTTTGCCTCTGACGAAAAACTCTGAAGTGTGCAGGCACAGGCGAAGAAGAAGACCCGCGGAAGAAGAAGGAAGCTGACTGTAGCAACAGGTAGTTAAGTCGTCTGATTTGGAAATCAGACGACGGCCTGAAGGGAAAAGAAGAAAGGAGGGGTGACGTCCCTGGCTGAAAAAGAAAAGAAGAAGCTGACACTTAGCCGCAGGGAGGAGAAACAAGAAGAAACCTTCACAGAAGAGACTGCAGAAAAAGAAGAAGAGAGACCAAGACAGAAACCAAGGAAGAAGAAGAAGGAGATCTGAAGAAAGAAAGAGGAGCATCACCTCTGCAGAACAAAGAAGAAGTAGGAGATCTGAAGAAAGAAAGAAAGAAGAACATCACGAGGAGAAAACAAAGAGAACAACAAATTGTTTCCCTCTCTCTTTCTTTATTTTGTAAAAGAAACATGTATATCTCTAGAATACAACTTGCTCCCTGAGTTCGACCTCGGGAACTCTTTTATTTTCCGAGTAAAAAAATTTATATATTTGAAATGTTGGTAATAACTGGCTATACTACAATGTTATAACAATAAAACCCGGTTGTCCCGAACCAAGCAATTTCATTTTGGCGCCGCTGCCGAGGAGCAACGGCTATTCTTGAGGTAAACATTCCTGTTTCTTTTAATTTCTGATAATCTCCTCTCTTTTGTGCAGCTACAGGAACTCAAGAAGACAAGCAACCACACGACAACCACTTCGAAGACAGGTAAATTTTTTTCCTCTCACTATTAACCCCTAAACTCTAAAGAGGAAGAAAAGAAAAGAAAAGAACAAGCAATATAGGGCTAACCTGTCTTCCATACTTAGTAACCATAAAGAGTTGCATGTTTTCAACTCATCACTCCTGCACACTATTAAGGGTATTTAAGGGCTAACACATTCTTACTTGAGCCCTAATTGCCCAACAAAGAGTTAAATGGACCAAGTAGAGCCAACATAAGGTCAAACATTAGGATTTCAAGTAGAGACACACCCCTTGATCAAGAATTGAGGAAATCCAAAAGAGGTGTGCCCAAGCCATTGATTGAAAATAATTAACAAGAAAAATCCTAAACAATTGGCTCTCTCTAAACACTTGAACCCTAAAAGAAAGGACCCAAAAAGCTCTCAAAGAAAACAAGAGGTAAAGTTGACCCCTTTGGGTTAACCAACCTTAAATTAGGTCACTCTTTGCACTTAAAAAGACTAAAGTTCAAGTGAAACCTTAAGCACCCTGATCTTAAAATTGGTAGACTTAAGAGGTCAAGATCCCCATTCTGGTCTACCTGGAACCGCAGTGACAAGAGAGGTCGGGTGGGGGAAACCCTGTAACCCGTGGGGACGCTCTACCGTGTAGGGGTCTTCGCGGGACTCTCCCTCTCTGGCTGCCCAGGTAATTCTCAGGTGGACGATCTTTCTGATCAAGGGGTCCATCTGCCCCGTACCTCTATAGTCACCCAACACATTTTTGGGTGCCTTGATTGGGTCCAGCACCTTCTAACTTACCTCTCCCAACTGTGCATGTACGGAAGGAGGTCCCTAGGACCACCCTTAAGACCTCCATTAGAAATTCACTCTCGTCAAGGCCAAGCCTCGACGCCCGTGTTTGTGCAGCAACACCCTCACATTATTCTCTCTTCTGATTCAGAACCAAGTTCTTCTTCTTCCCCCATCATGGCTCAGCCAGTTGAGGAAGAAAATAATCTGGAACACCAGCTCCAGCGACTCAATGACCTCTTCCAAAACTTCGTGCACCCACCACAGCGTCCTATGATGCGGGACCACTACAATCCTGCTGCGGTGGCCATTGAGCCTCGAGTCAGAATCCCGACTGGAGGACCTGATTCTGAACTAAAGCCCAACATGATTCATGCTATACCTAAATTCCACGGGCTTAATTCTGAAGATCCCTTCCAGCACATCAAACAGCTAAAGCATCTGGCCCACACTTTTGGATCAGATGCGCAAAATCGGGATATTCTTCTCATGAAGATGTTCTCCTTTTCTCTTATGGACAAGGCCGCCCATTGGTATCAAACTCAGACCCGGCCGATCAACACTTGGGAAGAACTTCAATCCGAATTTTTGAAAAAGTTTTTTCCCGTTGGTCGGACCAACGCCTTGCGCCATCAGATTACACACTTCACTCAACAATCAGGAGAACCTCTCCATGAGGCATGGGATCGTTTTCAGGATCTCATGAGAAAGTGCCCCCATCACGGAGTTCCTAAATGGGAACAAGTCCAATCTTTTTACCAGGGACTCCGTGAGGACATCCGCCTTTTCGTCAATGTAACTTGCGGAGGAAACATCATGGGTCAACATGAAGACACCGTATGGGAGATTCTCGAAAACATGTGCGAGAACTCCATCAACAATGACTCCATGGGATTATTCGACAGGACGAATACCCGCGCAGCGACGAATCTTAAGGGAGCACATGAGATGCAGGGCCTGTCCGCATCAGTCGACCTGGAATTAATGGCCAGTCGATTGGACAAGGTCTCAATCATTGAAAAGAAGGTGGATGAGCTGACTCAGCACTTGCAGCGAGCCACCTCTGCGCGTAACTCCTTTGCACAACCTCCTTCCACACAGGAGACTGTGCAAAACATCCTCCACCGATCCTCCCCTAGGATGGATCCATATCCGTCCCCATCTGATTCTTGGACTGGAAGATCATCCGATCCTTTCTACACCAGCCGGGGGAACTCCATTCCTCCTTTCCCTGATTCTCAGGAGGTTCCTCAGACCTGCAAGGACCTCAACGCCATCCAGAACGACCCATTCTCCAACACTTACAACCCTGGATGGCGAAACCATCCCAATTTTCAGTGGGCGGGAAATTCCCAAACCCAAAGACCACCTTTTCAGTCCCGCCCACAGCCCTCTCGTCACTACCAGCCGCCTCAGCCTCGGCCCAACCCTACTTATCCGCCAGGGCCAAATCAAGATCAAATGTCCTTAATCCTTCAGACTCTGGCTGACATTCAAAAAATGAATGCGGCTATTCAAAAACAGCACAAGGACGAGCTTACAGAAGTTAAAACTCAACTGGCCCAGTTGGCAAATTCTCGCCAACCAGGCACACTCCCTTCCCAACCTCTTCCTAACCCAAATAACGTGCCAACCCAGAAGCACGTTATGAATCCAAATTTAGGCCACGCCCAATGGATTTATCAGGCTCCTACTGCTCCATCTCCAGACGAGATGGAAGCCTCGACTTCTTATGCGGGATTTCAGCAGCAGCCACCCCTCCTACCAAACCCAAACCAAAATCAGGCCGGATTAAATTCTGTAACAACACGTAGTGGTAAGACAACTCAAGACCCGCATTATCCAAACCACTCCCAGCCTGATAACCATGACCCTAGGATAGTTATCCAAGGAACCACTGTTCCAGATCCACAACCTGAACCTATCCTAGAAGAACCAACCAAGATCCCGTTTCCCGAGGCCCTGACCAAGGGAAAGAAGACCACCAAACCCGTGGCCCCTGAGGAGGACCTGGTCAAGCTCTTTGAGCAGGTCCACATAAACATCCCCTTGATGGATGCAATCCGCCATGTACCAGCTTACGCACGATTTCTAAAGAATATATGTACACCCCAGCGTAAGCCGCGAACCAAGGGAGGGAGCCCAATTGTTCTGTCAGAGCAAGCCAGCTCTGTAATCCTTAGTAGACTCCCACCCAAGGCAAAAGATCCTGGAATTCCCCTGATCTCCTGTAAGATAGGTGGTACCCAATTTGATAGAGCATTGTTAGACTTGGGTGCATCTATAAATCTGATACCCACATCCTTACTTGACCATCTAGAAGAATCTGAGCTGAAACCAACCGAGGTGACATTACAATTAGCAGATCGATCTATAAAGTCACCAAAAGGGATTCTCGAGGATGTTATCGTGAGAGTGCGGGATTTCTATTTTCCAGTGGACTTTATAGTCTTAGATATGGATGCACCTGAGAACCCTAGGGATACACCAATCATTCTAGGGAGACCTTTCTTGGCTACTGCTAGAGCCAACATCAGCTGTGAGGAGGGCCAAATAGAGCTTAAGTTTGGAGATCAAACACTGAAAATTGATATATTTAAGGCCCAACAAGGAATTAATTGCGGCGTCATCGAGCAAATTTGTGACATCAAGACTTTGGTTGATGAATCACACCTCCAGAATGACTCGAGTATGCCTCATCAACCACAGAAGGATCTTGACCCGCAAACAGAGGAGTCAAATCCAGATGTGAACAACCCAGTAACTCCCACCCTTGAACCTCACATCTATACTGAACCACCCGCTGCTGCTGAAAACCCCATCCTCGAACTGAAACCCCTTCCTGCTCACTTAAAATACATCTTTTTGGGTTCTAATCAGACCCTTCCTGTAATTATCAATTCCAACCTCAGTCCTGAACAGGAATCCCGTCTGATTGTTGTCCTCCAGCAACATCGCAGAGCCATCGGATGGACTCTCGATGATTTGACTGGAATAAGTCCCTCTTATTGTACTCATCATATCTATTCAGAAGAGGGCACACGACCTTCTCGTGAAATGCAGAGGCGCTTAAACCCCAATCTGCAGGAGGTCGTGAAAAAGGAGATCATCAAATGGTTAGATGCCGGAATCATCTACCCGATCTCCGATAGTCGTTGGGTGAGCCCAATTCAGGTCGTGCCCAAGAAGGCAGGACTCACCACTATAACGACTGAGATCGGAGAAATCATTCCTACCCGATTAGCCAACTCGTGGAGAGTCTGTATAGATTACCGTCGACTCAATTCCTCCACGAAGAAGGATCATTTCCCACTACCCTTCATTGATCAAATTCTCAAAAAACTAGCGGGAAATAGGTTCTTCTGCTTTCTTGACGGGTACTCCGGTTATAACCAGGTGGCAATCCATCCTGAGGACCAAGAAAAGACCACGTTCACCTGCCCCTTCGGAACATACGCTTTCCGAAGGATGCCTTTCGGTCTTTGCAATGCACCCGCTACTTTTCAGCGATGCATGCTTGCCATATTCTCAGATATGGTAGGTGATTATCTGGAAGTCTTCATGGATGACTTTTCAGTTTTCGGAGCATCATTCGACGATTGCCTCCAACACTTGGTCCAGATACTCAGGCGGTGCATCGATGTGAATTTGGTTCTTTCCTGGGAAAAGAGCCATTTCATGGTGCCTGAGGGAATTGTCCTGGGACACTCAATTTCGGAGAAAGGTATCCAAGTGGATCGAGCTAAGGTTAATCTGATTTCTCACCTTCCTATGCCTAGCTCGATCAGGGACATCCGATCCTTTTTAGGGCATGTCAGTTTTTATCGACGATTTATCCCTGATTTTTCAAAAATCGCACGCCCCCTGACCACTCTTCTCTCCAAGGATGTTCCCTTCGAAATCTCCAAGGAATGCACTCAAGCATTTGAAATCCTGCGTGACCGAGTCACCCAAGCCCCGATCCTACAGTCTCCTGATTGGTCTCAACCCTTTGAGATCATGTGTGATGCATCCGACTTCACTGTAGGAGCGGTTTTGGGGCAGAAAAATGACAAGAAACCTGTGGTCATTTACTACGCCAGCAAAACACTCGATGAGGCTCAGCGTAACTATACGGTTACTGAGAAAGAGCTGCTAGCTGTAGTATTTGCCCTAGAGAAGTTCAGATCATACCTTCTGGGTTCCCATGTCATCATATACTCAGATCACACAGCTGTGAGGCATCTCCTTGCGAAGAAGGACGCGAAACCTCGATTGATCCGATGGATCTTGCTGTTGCAAGAATTTGACCTTGAGATTCGCGACAAAGCGGGAAAACAAAATGTGGTAGCTGATCACTTGTCCCGTCTTCCTTCTGAAATAATTGACCCTTCCGGACCCATCACTGAGCATTTTCCCGATGAGCACCTGCTGACTATTGGTACTAGCCTTCCATGGTTTGCTAATATTGTAAATTACTTGGCATCTCATCAGACCCCGTCCGATTGGCCGAAGGCCAAGAAAGAAAAATTACGCTCCGATGCCAAGTATTACATTTGGGAAGACCCGTACCTCTTCCGCATAGGTGCCGATCAGATCATCCGGAGATGTGTCCCGGAAGGGGAAGTCAACAATATCCTCTCTTTCTGCCATGACCAGGCATGCGGTGGCCATTTTGCCGGGCATAAAACCGCATCAAAAGTCCTCCAGTGCGGCTTTTACTGGCCCACACTGTTCAAAGACGCATACAGTCATTGCAAGGCATGCAGTCGTTGCCAGACTTTGGGCAACATGAGCCATCGCGACATGATGCCTATGCAACCGATTCTAGTATGCGAAATCTTTGATGTTTGGGGGATTGATTTTATGGGCCCCTTTCCTGTTTCGGATGGTTTCGAATACATTCTGTTGGCTGTGGACTACGTGTCCAAATGGATCGAAGCCATACCGACCCGAACCTGTGATCACAAAATCGTTCTCAAATTCATTCATCAACACATTTTCTCAAGGTTCGGGATTCCTCGTGCAATAATCTCTGATGGGGGGACCCATTTCACAAATGCTCAGTTTAGGTCACTGATGACCAAATACGGGGTGTCTCACCGAATCTCTACTCCTTACCACCCCCAAACTAATGGTCTAGCTGAGCTGTCTAATCGGGAGATCAAGAAAATCCTGCAAGTCACTGTTCGACCTGACAGGAAGGACTGGTCGTCCCGACTTCCGGAAGCATTGTGGGCCTATAGGACCGCCCACAAGACCCAATTGGGCATGTCTCCCGTTAGATTGGTGTACGGAAAGGCATGCCACCTTCCCGTCGAACTGGAGCATAAAGCCTATTGGGCAGTACGGAACTGTAATCTAGATCTTTCCAAGGCTGGGACCCACAGAAAACTCCAAATCAGCGAGATCGATGAATTACGCATAGACGCGTACGAGAACTCGCAAATCTACAAGGAGCGGGTTAAAGCCTTCCACGACAAACACATCTCGAGAAAGATCTTTCATCCTAGTCAAAAGGTCCTACTCTTTGATGCCCGACTCAAACTCTTCCCAGGAAAACTGAGATCTAAGTGGGTCGGACCATATTTGGTCCGACAGGTTTTTGGAAATGGAGCAATCGAAATCAGTCCACTCAGCCACGATTCTGAACCTTTCATCGTGAACGGTCAGAGACTCAAGCCGTTCATTGATGTAACTTCTACTAATTTGGCTGAGGCATCTTATACCCTCCTTTCCCCTTGAGCTTATTGCGCCCAGCCGATGACGTAAAACTCAGCGCTTAACGGGAGGCAGCCCGTCATTCTCTTTACCTGAAACTTGTTCTGACACCTTTTAGCACTCGAAGTTCACCCTTGTAGACAGCCGACCCCAACTCAGATGTTTGCATCAGGGATTTGAAATCGTCCGCAAAAATTCAACCCGACCCATCCACTCATCCAAATTTCTATCTTAAGGAATGAACTAAGACCCCCTAGGTTACAATGAGGACATTGCAAATCTTAGGCATGGGGGGGTATGAAAGTGCAAAACTTGTAAGAAAAGGTTTCAAACAAAAAAAATTCACATATGCCAAAAACACCATAAAAATTAAAAAAAAAAAAAAAATTTCGAAAAAGAATAAGAGGAAAAGAGGAGAAGGAAATTTTGTGAAGGAGAAAAGAAACAAAATGAAAAAGGAGCACAAAATTATGAGAAAAAGTGATAGTCATTAGTAAGGAACTAAGGAATTAACTTAAGTTCTAGACCTCATTCAGGAAAAGTGCACAATGAGATTAGTAAAGAATGCAAACCTTAGGCATTCTTGAATAGACTCTTAGTACCCATTAAGATCTGAACACTCCTCAAGAGGTTGAGGAAAATGAAAAGCTGAAGTATTAGGTCTAAGGCTTAGGGAGTATTCGGCCTCGTTAACTAATTTTTGGTTTACGGGACTTAGTAACCTAAGCACCCTAACCTCACACACAGCCTGGTTCAGTAAGCGTAAAAATCAGAATCACGCAGAAGCGTCGCAAAAATCTGAAAAGATCACCTAGAATAGGAGCGGCCGATCAACACAAGATTGATTTGGACGAGTTCCCAGCGCGGAGAGGTGGGAAATCCCCTCGAAGATGCGTAACAAAATATCATCTCCTCGGTGCTTGTCTCCTAGGATATTTACATATCCTACTGGGGGCATGTAAGCACTCTGCTGGTTCAGATTCCATGGATGGCATTATCTCGAAGAGTCAATTGCCAGGGTCTGGATTCGGCCACGGAATACCATGGATGGGATTATCTCGAAATCTCAGTAGCCAGGGTTCCGGGGGTTGCCATGGGCGGTGCTATCTCGAAGCATCGATCGCCAGGAACCCTTGAGGATTGATGATGGGAGCAAGGAATCTGATACAGACCGTGTTGAAAAGCCAATCCTAGGCTAGAACTAAAAAGAAAAAGAGAGAGAAAACTCTCCAAACAGAAAAACTTTCTATCTCTCTCTTACAAAACGCACTGCGAACTGAGCCAGGGCTAAAATCATTTCAAGCACGGGTGCTTTAACCACGAAGTCCAATAAACCTTAGGTTAGTTCTTGTGGGCCTTAAAAACCTTTGCTAAAAGACTGAGGCTAAGGCTAGACAGATTTGGATCTTGATTGGTACTAGAGTACCTTTTTGGCCTATGGTCAGCATTCTAACCTAATCTATGCTCAAATAAAAAAGGCACTTATCTAAAACTATTAAAAACTTCATGGTCTAGAACAAGGGTTGAAACCGTAAGTTTTTGCTAAGGGACTAGCAAAAGCTAGGCATGGGGGTATGATGAGAACCTCATCATGAGCCATAACTAGCTCATTTTGACCTAATACAAAGGATAAAAGCTCCTACATATCTCAAGGAAAGGCTTAACTCAGAGAATCCTGAGTTTGAGAAGAAAACAAGTCATAAGGGGTAAAAATGCAATTTTACCAGTATAATCTGCATACAGGGTAATTCAGGGCCCAAACATAGGTCAAAGCAGCTTAATAAGAATAAGAGTGGGATGAAATGATCTACCAAGGGCTACAGCAATTCCAAGAAACTAAATGATAATCTGTAACCCTAAAACAACCCACTTCAATTCACAAGGTTCGAGGCAAAGTAAAAATAGAATAAACCCTCTAAAATTCATAGAAAAATAATCTCTAGGGTTTAGAACCTTCAATTTGGCCTTCAGAACCCATTTTGACCTACATTGAGAACCATGCCCAATTAATAACTTAATTTGGGTTTTTGCGTAAATTGACCGGTCAAACAAGGTTTAATATAGAAATGAAATTCACCATCAGATTCCTTAGGTCCTAATTAGTCATGTATAAAAACTTGAGCCTAAGAAGAAACCTCCTTGACCGACTTTACACTTTGGTCCTCATATATTTACTCTTTGGCCCTCAACTTTTGAACCCTCGCATTTTGGCCCCTAACTCTCCTTCGTTCTTTGCGATCAGGTCCCCCCTGCAAAACCTGCCAGCACCATGCTCCGGCGACCTTGCGCGGAGCATGGCGCCGTGCAGGGTGAGGTGGGGGACCTGGCAAGTAAACCGGGGGTGCCCTGCGTCGTCAGCCGTCGCAGGGACACCCCCCTGGTCGTTGTAACCCACCATACCGGCCGTGCGAACGCACGGACGGTATGGGTTCTTGTTTCCGGCCATCCTCCGGCGAGGGAGACACGTCGTCTCCCTCCGCCTTCCTCCCTGTTTGATCCCTATAAATACCCCCCGTTGCTCCACCGACCGGGGCAGCCTGGATCTGACGGAGAAAATCCCCAACTTTCCTCTCTTCTTCCTCCGGCAGACGCTCACCAGCTCCGGCGGTTTCCTCCCCCTCCACCTCTTCGCTCTGCCGCAATACCAGCAGCAGAGACTTCCTCCCCTGCTCTTCCCGCGCCACGCCGCACCCAGCTGGCGCCTCTCCGGCTCTCTGCTCGCCGCCGCCCCTTTCCCTGAGCATCGTCTTCTCCGGCGACAGTCGATACGACTGTCGCCCTGTTCCTCCCCCTTCGTCCCTGCAAGTAAGCTAGAGCTACTCCCCTTCTTCTCCTCTTTCTTTCCCCGCTTTCAATTTATTCAATTAAGCCCTCGACCGACCCTGACCATCGTCACCCCCTTCGTCTCCGACCACCCTCCGGCGAGCCGCTCCCATCACCTCAGCGACCCACACGGCTCGCCGACCACCGCAGGACCTCCGCCTCCTCACCCTGATCAACCTCCGCCCTGCCACTTCCCCCACATCACCCTCTGAAACCCCACCGAACAGACCCATCCTCCGACCCACAGTCCGACCTAGGGCAGCCCTCGCACGCCACCCCGCGCCTCGCCACCACCCACACGAGCTTCGCCGCACCCTGGCGAAGCTCCTGGCACTTTCTGATTAGGCCGAGAGGCCGTTTTCTTGTGAACAGACCACCCGACCTCCGCCGCCATTGCCGCGCGGGAGGAACTGCTTCCACCTGCAGCTACAGGCGCGCCACGCTCAGCGCCACGCCCAGATTCAACTCCCAGGCCTTGCGAGGCGTTTTGGCAAAACACCAGGCTCGCAGCTAAGGCAGAAAGCTTCGCGTGACGCCGCAATCTCCCGCTGATTTCCCCGCTGCGGGCGCGCAATTGAGGTGGGACATTTAGTCCCACCTCGGAAAAGCCTGAAGAGTCGCAGCGACATAAGATGCAAAAGTGCTGGAGGCTTACTGCCTCAGCACACGGGGTGAGGTCCCCTTCACCCGCCCGGTTACCCGGTCTCGTCCGCGCTCACGCCCCGCGGACCTGACCCGACCCGACCCGACTTAAGACTGACCTGCACTCCTCGCCCACCACGCACGCCGGTGGGCCTGGACCCGGGCCTGACCCGAACCCGGTTACCCGGCAGCTCTGGGAGAGCTTTCCCAAGAGTGGTTTCAGAGAGAGAGAGAGACGGGGGGGGGGGGGGAGGGTAGAGTAGGTTTTGCCTCTGACGAAAAACTCTGAAGTGTGCAGGCACAGGCGAAGAAGAAGACCCGCGGAAGAAGAAGGAAGCTGACTGTAGCAACAGGTAGTTAAGTCGTCTGATTTGGAAATCAGACGACGGCCTGAAGGGAAAAGAAGAAAGGAGGGGTGACGTCCCTGGCTGAAAAAGAAAAGAAGAAGCTGACACTTAGCCGCAGGGAGGAGAAACAAGAAGAAACCTTCACAGAAGAGACTGCAGAAAAAGAAGAAGAGAGACCAAGACAGAAACCAAGGAAGAAGAAGAAGGAGATCTGAAGAAAGAAAGAGGAGCATCACCTCTGCAGAACAAAGAAGAAGTAGGAGATCTGAAGAAAGAAAGAAAGAAGAACATCACGAGGAGAAAACAAAGAGAACAACAAATTGTTTCCCTCTCTCTTTCTTTATTTTGTAAAAGAAACATGTATATCTCTAGAATACAACTTGCTCCCTGAATTCGACCTCGGGAACTCTTTTATTTTCCGAGTAAAAAAATTTATATATTTGAAATGTTGGTAATAACTGGCTATACTACAATGTTATAACAATAAAACCCGGTTGTCCCGAACCAAGCAATTTCATTTTGGCGCCGCTGCCGGGGAGCAACGGCTATTCTTGAGGTAAACATTCCTGTTTCTTTTAATTTCTGATAATCTCCTCTCTTTTGTGCAGCTACAGGAACTCAAGAAGACAAGCAACCACACGACAACCACTTCGAAGACAGGTAAATTTTTTTCCTCTCACTATTAACCCCTAAACTCTAAAGAGGAAGAAAAGAAAAGAAAAGAACAAGCAATATAGGGCTAACCTGTCTTCCATACTTAGTAACCATAAAGAGTTGCATGTTTTCAACTCATCACTCCTGCACACTATTAAGGGTATTTAAGGGCTAACACATTCTTACTTGAGCCCTAATTGCCCAACAAAGAGTTAAATGGACCAAGTAGAGCCAACATAAGGTCAAACATTAGGATTTCAAGTAGAGACACACCCCTTGATCAAGAATTGAGGAAATCCAAAAGAGGTGTGCCCAAGCCATTGATTGAAAATAATTAACAAGAAAAATCCTAAACAATTGGCTCTCTCTAAACACTTGAACCCTAAAAGAAAGGACCCAAAAAGCTCTCAAAGAAAACAAGAGGTAAAGTTGACCCCTTTGGGTTAACCAACCTTAAATTAGGTCACTCTTTGCACTTAAAAAGACTAAAGTTCAAGTGAAACCTTAAGCACCCTGATCTTAAAATTGGTAGACTTAAGAGGTCAAGATCCCCATTCTGGTCTACCTGGAACCGCAGTGACAAGAGAGGTCGGGTGGGGGAAACCCTGTAACCCGTGGGGACGCTCTACCGTGTAGGGGTCTTCGCGGGACTCTCCCTCTCTGGCTGCCCAGGTAATTCTCAGGTGGACGATCTTTCTGATCAAGGGGTCCATCTGCCCCGTACCTCTATAGTCACCCAACACATTTTTGGGTGCCTTGATTGGGTCCAGCACCTTCTAACTTACCTCTCCCAACTGTGCATGTACGGAAGGAGGTCCCTAGGACCACCCTTAAGACCTCCATTAGAAATTCACTCTCGTCAAGGCCAAGCCTCGACGCCCGTGTTTGTGCAGCAACACCCTCACATTATTCTCTCTTCTGATTCAGAACCAAGTTCTTCTTCTTCCCCCATCATGGCTCAGCCAGTTGAGGAAGAAAATAATCTGGAACACCAGCTCCAGCGACTCAATGACCTCTTCCAAAACTTCGTGCACCCACCACAGCGTCCTATGATGCGGGACCACTACAATCCTGCTGCGGTGGCCATTGAGCCTCGAGTCAGAATCCCGACTGGAGGACCTGATTCTGAACTAAAGCCCAACATGATTCATGCTATACCTAAATTCCACGGGCTTAATTCTGAAGATCCCTTCCAGCACATCAAACAGCTAAAGCATCTGGCCCACACTTTTGGATCAGATGCGCAAAATCGGGATATTCTTCTCATGAAGATGTTCTCCTTTTCTCTTATGGACAAGGCCGCCCATTGGTATCAAACTCAGACCCGGCCGATCAACACTTGGGAAGAACTTCAATCCGAATTTTTGAAAAAGTTTTTTCCCGTTGGTCGGACCAACGCCTTGCGCCATCAGATTACACACTTCACTCAACAATCAGGAGAACCTCTCCATGAGGCATGGGATCGTTTTCAGGATCTCATGAGAAAGTGCCCCCATCACGGAGTTCCTAAATGGGAACAAGTCCAATCTTTTTACCAGGGACTCCGTGAGGACATCCGCCTTTTCGTCAATGTAACTTGCGGAGGAAACATCATGGGTCAACATGAAGACACCGTATGGGAGATTCTCGAAAACATGTGCGAGAACTCCATCAACAATGACTCCATGGGATTATTCGACAGGACGAATACCCGCGCAGCGACGAATCTTAAGGGAGCACATGAGATGCAGGGCCTGTCCGCATCAGTCGACCTGGAATTAATGGCCAGTCGATTGGACAAGGTCTCAATCATTGAAAAGAAGGTGGATGAGCTGACTCAGCACTTGCAGCGAGCCACCTCTGCGCGTAACTCCTTTGCACAACCTCCTTCCACACAGGAGACTGTGCAAAACATCCTCCACCGATCCTCCCCTGGGATGGATCCATATCCGTCCCCATCTGATTCTTGGACTGGAAGATCATCCGATCCTTTCTACACCAGCCGGGGGAACTCCATTCCTCCTTTCCCTGATTCTCAGGAGGTTCCTCAGACCTGCAAGGACCTCAACGCCATCCAGAACGACCCATTCTCCAACACTTACAACCCTGGATGGCGAAACCATCCCAATTTTCAGTGGGCGGGAAATTCCCAAACCCAAAGACCACCTTTTCAGTCCCGCCCACAGCCCTCTCGTCACTACCAGCCGCCTCAGCCTCGGCCCAACCCTACTTATCCGCCAGGGCCAAATCAAGATCAAATGTCCTTAATCCTTCAGACTCTGGCTGACATTCAAAAAATGAATGCGGCTATTCAAAAACAGCACAAGGACGAGCTTACAGAAGTTAAAACTCAACTGGCCCAGTTGGCAAATTCTCGCCAACCAGGCACACTCCCTTCCCAACCTCTTCCTAACCCAAATAACGTGCCAACCCAGAAGCACGTTATGAATCCAAATTTAGGCCACGCCCAATGGATTTATCAGGCTCCTACTGCTCCATCTCCAGACGAGATGGAAGCCTCGACTTCTTATGCGGGATTTCAGCAGCAGCCACCCCTCCTACCAAACCCAAACCAAAATCAGGCCGGATTAAATTCTGTAACAACACGTAGTGGTAAGACAACTCAAGACCCGCATTATCCAAACCACTCCCAGCCTGATAACCATGACCCTAGGATAGTTATCCAAGGAACCACTGTTCCAGATCCACAACCTGAACCTATCCTAGAAGAACCAACCAAGATCCCGTTTCCCGAGGCCCTGACCAAGGGAAAGAAGACCACCAAACCCGTGGCCCCTGAGGAGGACCTGGTCAAGCTCTTTGAGCAGGTCCACATAAACATCCCCTTGATGGATGCAATCCGCCATGTACCAGCTTACGCACGATTTCTAAAGAATATATGTACACCCCAGCGTAAGCCGCGAACCAAGGGAGGGAGCCCAATTGTTCTGTCAGAGCAAGCCAGCTCTGTAATCCTTAGTAGACTCCCACCCAAGGCAAAAGATCCTGGAATTCCCCTGATCTCCTGTAAGATAGGTGGTACCCAATTTGATAGAGCATTGTTAGACTTGGGTGCATCTATAAATCTGATACCCACATCCTTACTTGACCATCTAGAAGAATCTGAGCTGAAACCAACCGAGGTGACATTACAATTAGCAGATCGATCTATAAAGTCACCAAAAGGGATTCTCGAGGATGTTATCGTGAGAGTGCGGGATTTCTATTTTCCAGTGGACTTTATAGTCTTAGATATGGATGCACCTGAGAACCCTAGGGATACACCAATCATTCTAGGGAGACCTTTCTTGGCTACTGCTAGAGCCAACATCAGCTGTGAGGAGGGCCAAATAGAGCTTAAGTTTGGAGATCAAACACTGAAAATTGATATATTTAAGGCCCAACAAGGAATTAATTGCGGCGTCATCGAGCAAATTTGTGACATCAAGACTTTGGTTGATGAATCACACCTCCAGAATGACTCGAGTATGCCTCATCAACCACAGAAGGATCTTGACCCGCAAACAGAGGAGTCAAATCCAGATGTGAACAACCCAGTAACTCCCACCCTTGAACCTCACATCTATACTGAACCACCCGCTGCTGCTGAAAACCCCATCCTCGAACTGAAACCCCTTCCTGCTCACTTAAAATACATCTTTTTGGGTTCTAATCAGACCCTTCCTGTAATTATCAATTCCAACCTCAGTCCTGAACAGGAATCCCATCTGATTGTTGTCCTCCAGCAACATCGCAGAGCCATCGGATGGACTCTCGATGATTTGACTGGAATAAGTCCCTCTTATTGTACTCATCATATCTATTCAGAAGAGGGCACACGACCTTCTCGTGAAATGCAGAGGCGCTTAAACCCCAATCTGCAGGAGGTCGTGAAAAAGGAGATCATCAAATGGTTAGATGCCGGAATCATCTACCCGATCTCCGATAGTCGTTGGGTGAGCCCAATTCAGGTCGTGCCCAAGAAGGCAGGACTCACCACTATAACGACTGAGACCGGAGAAATCATTCCTACCCGATTAGCCAACTCGTGGAGAGTCTGTATAGATTACCGTCGACTCAATTCCTCCACGAAGAAGGATCATTTCCCACTACCCTTCATTGATCAAATTCTCAAAAAACTAGCGGGAAATAGGTTCTTCTGCTTTCTTGACGGGTACTCCGGTTATAACCAGGTGGCAATCCATCCTGAGGACCAAGAAAAGACCACGTTCACCTGCCCCTTCGGAACATACGCTTTCCGAAGGATGCCTTTCGGTCTTTGCAATGCACCCGCTACTTTTCAGCGATGCATGCTTGCCATATTCTCAGATATGGTAGGTGATTATCTGGAAGTCTTCATGGATGACTTTTCAGTTTTCGGAGCATCATTCGACGATTGCCTCCAACACTTGGTCCAGATACTCAGGCGGTGCATCGATGTGAATTTGGTTCTTTCCTGGGAAAAGAGCCATTTCATGGTGCCTGAGGGAATTGTCCTGGGACACTCAATTTCGGAGAAAGGTATCCAAGTGGATCGAGCTAAGGTTAATCTGATTTCTCACCTTCCTATGCCTAGCTCGATCAGGGACATCCGATCCTTTTTAGGGCATGTCAGTTTTTATCGACGATTTATCCCTGATTTTTCAAAAATCGCACGCCCCCTGACCACTCTTCTCTCCAAGGATGTTCCCTTCGAAATCTCCAAGGAATGCACTCAAGCATTTGAAATCCTGCGTGACCGAGTCACCCAAGCCCCGATCCTACAGTCTCCTGATTGGTCTCAACCCTTTGAGATCATGTGTGATGCATCCGACTTCGCTGTAGGAGCGGTTTTGGGGCAGAAAAATGACAAGAAACCTGTGGTCATTTACTACGCCAGCAAAACACTCGATGAGGCTCAGCGTAACTATACGGTTACTGAGAAAGAGCTGCTAGCTGTAGTATTTGCCCTAGAGAAGTTCAGATCATACCTTCTGGGTTCCCATGTCATCATATACTCAGATCACACAGCTGTGAGGCATCTCCTTGCGAAGAAGGACGCGAAACCTCGATTGATCCGATGGATCTTGCTGTTGCAAGAATTTGACCTTGAGATTCGCGACAAAGCGGGAAAATAAAATGTGGTAGCTGATCACTTGTCCCGTCTTCCTTCTGAAATAATTGACCCTTCCGGACCCATCACTGAGCATTTTCCCGATGAGCACCTGCTGACTATTGGTACTAGCCTTCCATGGTTTGCTAATATTGTAAATTACTTGGCATCTCATCAGGCCCCGTCCGATTGGCCGAAGGCCAAGAAAGACAAATTACGCTCCGATGCCAAGTATTACATTTGGGAAGACCCGTACCTCTTCCGCATAGGTGCCGATCAGATCATCCGGAGATGTGTCCCGGAAGGGGAAGTCAACAATATCCTCTCTTTCTGCCATGACCAGGCATGCGGTGGCCATTTTGCCGGGCATAAAACCGCATCAAAAGTCCTCCAGTGCGGCTTTTACTGGCCCACACTGTTCAAAGACGCATACAGTCATTGCAAGGCATGCAGTCGTTGCCAGACTTTGGGCAACATGAGCCATCGCGACATGATGCCTATGCAACCGATTCTAGTATGCGAAATCTTTGATGTTTGGGGGATTGATTTTATGGGCCCCTTTCCTGTTTCGGATGGTTTCGAATACATTCTGTTGGCTGTGGACTACGTGTCCAAATGGATCGAAGCCATACCGACCCGAACCTGTGATCACAAAATCGTTCTCAAATTCATTCATCAACACATTTTCTCAAGGTTCGGGATTCCTCGTGCAATAATCTCTGATGGGGGGACCCATTTCACAAATGCTCAGTTTAGGTCACTGATGACCAAATACGGGGTGTCTCACCGAATCTCTACTCCTTACCACCCCCAAACTAATGGTCTAGCTGAGCTGTCTAATCGGGAGATCAAGAAAATCCTGCAAGTCACTGTTCGACCTGACAGGAAGGACTGGTCGTCCCGACTTCCGGAAGCATTATGGGCCTATAGGACCGCCCACAAGACCCAATTGGGCATGTCTCCCTTTAGATTGGTGTACGGAAAGGCATGCCACCTTCCCGTCGAACTGGAGCATAAAGCCTATTGGGCAGTACGGAACTGTAATCTAGATTTTTCCAAGGCTGGGACCCACAGAAAACTCCAAATCAGCGAGATCGATGAATTACGCATAGACGCGTACGAGAACTCGCAAATCTACAAGGAGTGGGTTAAAGCCTTCCACGACAAACACATCTCGAGAAAGATCTTTCATCCTGGTCAAAAGGTCCTACTCTTTGATGCCCGACTCAAACTCTTCCCAGGAAAACTGAGATCTAAGTGGGTCGGACCATATTTGGTCCGACAGGTTTTTGGAAATGGAGCAATCGAAATCAGTCCACTCAGCCACGATTCTGAACCTTTCATCGTGAACGGTCAGAGACTCAAGCCGTTCATTGATGTAACTTCTACTAATTTGGCTGAGGCATCTTATACCCTCCTTTCCCCTTGAGCTTATTGCGCCCAGCCGATGACGTAAAACTCAGCGCTTAACGGGAGGCAGCCCGTCATTCTCTTTACCTGAAACTTGTTCTGACACCTTTTAGCACTCGAAGTTCACCCTTGTAGACAGCCGACCCCAACTCAGATGTTTGCATCAGGGATTTGAAATCGTCCGCAAAAATTCAACCCGACCCATCCACTCATCCAAATTTCTATCTTAAGGAATGAACTAAGACCCCCTAGGTTACAATGAGGACATTGCAAATCTTAGGCATGGGGGGGTATGAAAGTGCAAAACTTGTAAGAAAAGGTTTCAAACAAAAAAAATTCACATATGCCAAAAACACCATAAAAATTAAAAAAAAAAAAAAAATTTCGAAAAAGAATAAGAGGAAAAGAGGAGAAGGAAATTTTGTGAAGGAGAAAAGAAACAAAATGAAAAAGGAGCACAAAATTATGAGAAAAAGTGATAGTCATTAGTAAGGAACTAAGGAATTAACTTAAGTTCTAGACCTCATTCAGGAAAAGTGCACAATGAGATTAGTAAAGAATGCAAACCTTAGGCATTCTTGAATAGACTCTTAGTACCCATTAAGATCTGAACACTCCTCAAGAGGTTGAGGAAAATGAAAAGCTGAAGTATTAGGTCTAAGGCTTAGGGAGTATTCGGCCTCGTTAACTAATTTTTGGTTTACGGGACTTAGTAACCTAAGCACCCTAACCTCACACACAGCCTGGTTCAGTAAGCGTAAAAATCAGAATCACGCAGAAGCGTCGCAAAAATCTGAAAAGATCACCTAGAATAGGAGCGGCCGATCAACACAAGATTGATTTGGACGAGTTCCCAGCGCGGAGAGGTGGGAAATCCCCTCGAAGATGCGTAACAAAATATCATCTCCTCGGTGCTTGTCTCCTAGGATATTTACATATCCTACTGGGGGCATGTAAGCACTCTGCTGGTTCAGATTCCATGGATGGCATTATCTCGAAGAGTCAATTGCCAGGGTCTGGATTCGGCCACGGAATACCATGGATGGGATTATCTCGAAATCTCAGTAGCCAGGGTTCCGGGGGTTGCCATGGGCGGTGCTATCTCGAAGCATCGATCGCCAGGAACCCTTGAGGATTGATGATGGGAGCAAGGAATCTGATACAGACCGTGTTGAAAAGCCAATCCTAGGCTAGAACTAAAAAGAAAAAGAGAGAGAAAACTCTCCAAACAGAAAAACTTTCTATCTCTCTCTTACAAAACGCACTGCGAACTGAGCCAGGGCTAAAATCATTTCAAGCACGGGTGCTTTAACCACGAAGTCCAATAAACCTTAGGTTAGTTCTTGTGGGCCTTAAAAACCTTTGCTAAAAGACTGAGGCTAAGGCTAGACAGATTTGGATCTTGATTGGTACTAGAGTACCTTTTTGGCCTATGGTCAGCATTTTAACCTAATCTATGCTCAAATAAAAAAGGCACTTATCTAAAACTATTAAAAACTTCATGGTCTAGAGAAGGGTTGAAACCGTAAGTTTTTGCTAAGGGACTAGCAAAAGCTAGGCATGGGGGTATGATGAGAACCTCATCATGAGCCATAACTAGCTCATTTTGACCTAATACAAAGGATAAAAGCTCCTACATATCTCAAGGAAAGGCTTAACTCAGAGAATCCTGAGTTTGAGAAGAAAACAAGTCATAAGGGGTAAAAATGCAATTTTACCAGTATAATCTGCATACAGGGTAATTCAGGGCCCAAACATAGGTCAAAGCAGCTTAATAAGAATAAGAGTGGGATGAAATGATCTACCAAGGGCTACAGTAATTCCAAGAAACTAAATGATAATCTGTAACCCTAAAACAACCCACTTCAATTCACAAGGTTCGAGGCAAAGTAAAAATAGAATAAACCCTCTAAAATTCATAGAAAAATAATCTCTAGGGTTTAGAACCTTCAATTTGGCCTTCAGAACCCATTTTGACCTACATTGAGAACCATGCCCAATTAATAACTTAATTTGGGTTTTTGCGTAAATTGACCGGTCAAACAAGGTTTAATATAGAAATGAAATTCACCATCAGATTCCTTAGGTCCTAATTAGTCATGTATAAAAACTTGAGCCTAAGAAGAAACCTCCTTGACCGACTTTACACTTTGGTCCTCATATATTTACTCTTTGGCCCTCAACTTTTGAACCCTCGCATTTTGGCCCCTAACTCTCCTTCGTTCTTTGCGATCAGGTCCCTCCTGCAAAACCTGCCAGCACCATGCTCCGGCGACCTTGCGCGGAGCATGGCGCCGCGCAGGGTGAGGTGGGGGACCTGGCAAGTAAACCGGGGGTGCCCTGCGTCGTCAGCCGTCGCAGGGACACCCCCCTGGTCGTTGTAACCCACCATACCGGCCGTGCGAACGCACGGACGGTATGGGTTCTTGTTTCCGGCCATCCTCCGGCGAGGGAGACACGTCGTCTCCCTCCGCCTTCCTCCCTGTTTGATCCCTATAAATACCCCCCGTTGCTCCACCGACCGGGGCAGCCTGGATCTGACGGAGAAAATCCCCAACTTTCCTCTCTTCTTCCTCCGGCAGACGCTCACCAGCTCCGGCGGTTTCCTCCCCCTCCACCTCTTCGCTCTGCCGCAATACCAGCAGCAGTGACTTCCTCCCCTGCTCTTCCCGCGCCACGCCGCACCCAGCTGGCGCCTCTCCGGCTCTCTGCTCGCCGCCGCCCCTTTCCCTGAGCATCGTCTTCTCCGGCGACAGTCGATACGACTGTCGCCCTGTTCCTCCCCCTTCGTCCCTGCAAGTAAGCTAGAGCTACTCCCCTTCTTCTCCTCTTTCTTTCCCCGCTTTCAATTTATTCAATTAAGCCCTCGACCGACCCTGACCATCGTCACCCCCTTCGTCTCCGACCACCCTCTGGCGAGCCGCTCCCATCACCTCAGCGACCCACACGGCTCGCCGACCACCGCAGGACCTCCGCCTCCTCACCCTGATCAACCTCCGCCCTGCCACTTCCCCCACATCACCCTCTGAAACCCCACCGAACAGACCCATCCTCCGACCCACAGTCCGACCTAGGGTAGCCCTCGCACGCCACCCCGCGCCTCGCCACCACCCACACGAGCTTCGCCGCACCCTGGCGAAGCTCCTGGCACTTTCTGATTAGGCCGAGAGGCCGTTTTCTTGTGAACAGACCACCCGACCTCCGCCGCCATTGCCGCGCGGGAGGAACTGCTTCCACCTGCAGCTACAGGCGCGCCACGCTCAGCGCCACGCCCAGATTCAACTCCCAGGCCTTGCGAGGCGTTTTGGCAAAACACCAGGCTCGCAGCTAAGGCAGAAAGCTTCGCGTGACGCCGCAATCTCCCGCTGATTTCCCCGCTGCGGGCGCGCAATTGAGGTGGGACATTTAGTCCCACCTCGGAAAAGCCTGAAGAGTCGCAGCGACATAAGATGCAAAAGTGCTGGAGGCTTACTGCCTCAGCACACGGGGTGAGGTCCCCTTCACCCGCCCGGTTACCCGGTCTCGTCCGCGCTCACGCCCCGCGGACCTGACCCGACCCGACCCGACTTAAGACTGACCTGCACTCCTCGCCCACCACGCACGCCGGTGGGCCTGGACCCGGGCCTGACCCGAACCCGGTTACCCGGCAGCTCTGGGAGAGCTTTCCCAAGAGTGGTTTCAGAGAGAGAGAGAGACGGGGGGGGGGGGGAGGGTAGAGTAGGTTTTGCCTCTGACGAAAAACTCTGAAGTGTGCAGGCACAGGCGAAGAAGAAGACCCGCGGAAGAAGAAGGAAGCTGACTGTAGCAACAGGTAGTTAAGTCGTCTGATTTGGAAATCAGACGACGGCCTGAAGGGAAAAGAAGAAAGGAGGGGTGACGTCCCTGGCTGAAAAAGAAAAGAAGAAGCTGACACTTAGCCGCAGGGAGGAGAAACAAGAAGAAGCCTTCACAGAAGAGACTGTAGAAAAAGAAGAAGAGAGACCAAGACAGAAACCAAGGAAGAAGAAGAAGGAGATCTGAAGAAAGAAAGAGGAGCATCACCTCTGCAGAACAAAGAAGTAGGAGATCTGAAGAAAGAAAGAAGAACATCACGAGGAGAAAACAAAGAGAACAACAAATTCTTTCCCTCTCTCTTTCTTTATTTTGTAAAAGAAACATGTATATCTCTAGAATACAACTTGCTCCCTGAGTTCGACCTCGGGAACTCTTTTATTTTCCGAGTAAAAAAATTTATATATTTGAAATGTTGGTAATAACTGGCTATACTACAATGTTATAACAATAAAACCCGGTTGTCCCGAACCAAGCAATTTCAGAGACGCAGAGAGGTGCAGTTCGAGGTTGGGGACCACGCCTTTCTTCATGTTTCACCCATGAAGGGCCTGCAGCGGTTTCGGGTGAGAGGGAAGCTCACGCCGAGGTTCGTGGGACCCTTTGAGGTCCTGGAGCGGGTTGGACCCGTTGCTTACAGACTTGCCCTCTCTCCTCATCTTTCTGGTGTGCATGACGTGTTCCACGTGTCCAACCTCAGGAAGTACGTAGCCGATCCCAGTCATGTACTGAGTCACGAGAGCGTCGAGGTGGGCGACGACCTAACCGACCCGGAGCGGCCAATGCAGATTCTTGACCGAGCCGTCCACAGTTTGAGACGAAAGCAAGTACCCCTGGTGAAGGTTTTGTGGAGGAGCCAGCGGTACGAGGAGGCTACCTAGGATCCTGAGGCGGCAATGCGGGAGCGGTACCCGAAGCTCTTCGCGGGTATGTATTTTCGGACCGGCTTCGGTCCTATTTGAGTTTGTTATGTTTTTATATGACATTTTTCCCGTACCCTAGTTAGCGCAAGTTTCAGGAACAAAACTTCCTTTGAGTATGTTATATTGTTACGAATGCGGCTTCAAGATGGTTTTTAAGACGCCTAGGAGGTGGCCCAGACGTCTGACCAGACGTCCGGAACCCCTTCCAGATGTCTGGGATTCAATTTCTGCAGCATACGGGGTTGTGTCTACATGCATGCGGGCGCAGACCTGCAACCGCCACACTCTTTCCTCTTTTTCCCTCTCTCCTCCTACAGGGCGCAGTGCTCTCTCTCTCTTTCTCTCTCTCTCTCCCCGCGCGGCCTTAAAAGGCCCTCACCCTCTCCCTCACCCTCAACCCCTTCGTGTCCCTCTTCTTCTCCCAACCGGTGCGAGAACGAGCGAGCGGTGGCAGCAGCGGTCGCAGCAAGTGTGTGGGAGGAGGTGTTGCGCAAGGGAGGAGACGCTCGACCGTGAGGGCTCGAGCTTGCCGGGGCATCTAGAGCCGGCCGGCGGTGGAGCAGCGGGCGTGGAGTGTCACGGAGGGGCTGCTGCAACTCGAGCAGCAGGCGGACAGGGCGCGGCGCGGCCGTGCGTCGCGGGCGGAGAGCGAGAGGAGCTCTAATTCTGGAAATTTTTCCAGAATCAGACATCTGGGCTTACGACCAGACGACAGTGAAGACGTCTGGAGGATTGTCCAGACATCTGACAGGTAAGATATTTCGTCTTCTTCTTTTTTTCGCGCGTATAGCCATGCAACCGTCCGCCGCGCCTTCGTCTACGACCCGTCGTACTGAGAACGGGTATGGGTGCATGCAGGTTCTGCTCGGGAGGGCTCGAGACTCGTCATCCAACGCGAATCGGACATCTGGCCGCAGTGCCAGACGACGGAGAGGACTTCCAGACATCCTAGTTGACCATCGGACGTCTGGGAATTAAGCCAGACATCCCTGCAGGCTTCTGGACGTCTGAGGGACTACACAGAGTGAAGGTATCATCTGAACCACCTTTTAAGACGTCTGGAAGAGGTTCCAGACGTCTGATTTTGGACTGTTTCATCGTTTTCAACCCGTTTAGGGCCCGTTCGGAGTCCGTTTTCCGCGTTTAGAGTTGCGTTCCTCCCAGAATAAAATCCTCTACCCGTTTACAGCAATTATATACTATTCTGAGAAACTCCTTGTGTTTGATCGTTGTGTTAGGACCCCGTTCCATTGCAGTCTCGGGGGTTGCGGAGGCACGCGGGATTTCCGACCATGCCCCCAGTGCTCCCGTTGTAGCTGGTAGAGTGGCTTTTAAAATTATTAGCATAATTTGGTACAATTATGGAACAACTAATATAACCTAGGGCATTGCATGAATCCTAGGAATGAGAAACCAGATTGAATGATAGATCCTAGGGTATTGCATGAATCCTAGGAATGAAAAACTAGATTGAATGATAGATCCTAGGGTACGGCATGAATCCTAGGATGGGAAAACTAGTGATATGTATATAGATATTGCAGTCTTGGAAAAGTGGAAAGGAAATAATAGCTGCCTGTTGACGTGCCTTCGTGCGTGTGTGTTAAGAGGTGTCGTTATAGTTGCACTTGATACGTCGGTTTTAAAAGAAGTAAACGGAGGTGAGTCCGAGTGTCGATCTCAGGGAGGCGTAGAAATCGGATTTTGTTTACCACTTGTCACGAAAAAGGTGGAGTTTTGCTTGCGAAAGAAACGGTTTTGAAAAGCGAGAGATAGAGAGTTTAGGGTTAGAAAGCTCTTGGTTTTGATCATGCACTTTAAACAGAAATTAAAAAGGCAACTAAATGAAAAATAATTTCATTAAACATGCATTCATAGTTCATGGTTTACAATATTAAATACATGCTTCAACAAAAGTAAATGAAAGCTTAAAAGAGAGAGAGAGAGGTGGAGAGCGACGAGGCAGCCACGGCGGTGGAGGAGGCTCCGTCGGCGGCTCGTCGTCTCCGGCGATTACAAGAGTGCCTAAGACTAGCTAGGAGAGGAGTGGAGTAGTTGCAAGTGGGAGAGGATGCCTTGAATGGTGGTAGAAGGGGGTTTAAATAGAGTTAAGGGCTTCCTAAAAGAAGAATGTGCTTTAGCGACATCCAGAACGTCGCTAAAACCGCTTCCATATACGTCGGTGAAGGTCTGCTGCCGCCGGTCAGCCGCCCGCCCCTTTCTCTCTTCAGGCGCGATCCGTGGACGTCGAACGAGAGCCGTCCGATTGATGATCGGACGGCTGAGATCCTCCCGCGCCTGCGCTAGGATCGCGCTTCGGGCGTGCGTGCGCGCGCGCGTTTCCGCCCGGCGTGCGCGCGCGCGTGGGCGGTGGGGCGCTGTCGTCGTGCCGCGTGGCGCGATCCTAGCCGCTCGCTTCTGATCGCGCGGCTCAATTTTGCCGCGCCCTTCGCCCGCAGACGATTTTTGCTCCGCGCGACTCGAACGCGCGTCGCCGCAACGCGGGCGTGCGCGCTAACCGTTGCGCCACGCCCGCGCTTTGTCGCGGCGACCGCGGGCGAGCGTGCGGATCTCGGCCGTTCGATCGAAGATCAACGGCCGAGATGCGTCCTTGGCTGGCTTGGGGGCGTGCGGGCGGCGGGGGCGGGGCGACGTGGCGCGTTCTAGGCCGTTGATCTCCAGATCAACGGTCAGGATTTCTTGGGCCCATTGTGGGAGCTCCGGATGTCGGATTTGGCCGATTTTGAGTCCGTTAGACTCCGTTCGTCGTCCTGAATCCATCCGTGCGGTCCGATTGCTCATCTGAGGCCTGCTTTGACAAATGCTTTACACAAATGGCCATTAATACAGTTTATAAGCAATCTTGGTACTTGATGCATGCAATGCTCCTATTCTACTTTATGTTGTGCCTTTTATTCTAAAGATGGGCCATATTCAACCTAATTACTACCCCCTTGCGTGGTGTTATCACCTGTAAATTGATTTAACAGCTGCCTGTTATGAATATATAAACATGATTGAGAACATGGGTTGTATGAACGTGAAACTGGAACGGTGAAACCTAAATGTGCTGAGTAAAAGAGCTGGAACCCTACGGGGAATTAGGAGTAGAACTCCTGGAAAGAGAATGGAATGGAACTGAGAAAGAAAGACGTGAAAGTGTGTTGTCCCTTGGGTACGTAGTGCCAGGGGAAGCACCTGTTACCTGTTTAGTGCAGAGCGGAGACAGCCGCCCCAGGGACCCGGGGTTAGGTCTGGCCACTTTGTACCGACTTTTGGCCCTCGTGTACACAGTACCGAGGAGAGCTACTAGTGTAGAGCGAGTACTAGCTACCCCACGGGCCCCAGGGTGCTGCTAGCTCACCTACACCGACTTGTTAGGCCCACTGGGCAAACCAGGGTAGTCAGGCGATGGTGCGCGGACTGTGGAGGGGCAAGACCCCTGTTTGGTTACTGTGGAGGGATTGGACCCCTGTTACTGAGAGGGCTCTACCCTATACTGGTTCCATGCTGTGCTTTGGGCGCACCCGTTAACGGAAACGACTGACTGTGTGCCAGTGCGGGGTAGCTACCTATGTGTTTATCGCACGTGCCGTAGTCACTGTTACATCTATCAGCAACCTTGGGGTGGTTGACTAAGAGTAGGATCACCACAGGGGACTCTCCCGGCCAGGAGAGCGCCACGTGTTACTTCTACTTTTCGGAAAAGACTGCAATCAAGATCGTTCCCACGAGGAACATTCAAGATCAAGTGAAGGATCTGAGAAATAGATAAATTGTGAAACAATAGAAAGACGTAAATAAAGGAAGAAAGAAAATAAAATAGCTACTGTACACTTTACTGCTTCTTTAGTTTTAGCTGCCACTCTACTCAGCGTTTCGCTGACATGTTACACTCGTTACCTTTCAGGACCAGGTGTTGAGCAGCCAGGGTCAGCGGCTGCAGAGGACGCTGGGCCGAGTAGGGTCCAGTAGAGTTACCGTAGTTCTTTTTGTACCCCTTTTGTTCCACTGTAGTGAGTAGTTCTTGTTACTCTCTGTACTTTTCTTTACTTGTAGTTTCATGTTATGTTGTAATTGTTGTTATACTGTTGTGGTGGTACATACCGTAGTAGTTCCTTTTCTTACTGCTGTATTTTGTTACTGCTAGTTATATTCATGCTAAATGTGGTTTATTTTGCTGCTCTTTTGGTTACTTCCTCGTTGGACGACTAGGTCTTGGGATTAGTCGAGTCGGTCCGGTTCTCGTGTCTCGTAGGGACTCGGGAATCGGGTCGTTACAGTTCCCCTCTACAAAAAAAACTGTATCATCAGCATATTACAAGACCGGAGCCACAGCAATCCTGTTGGAGATGGGGTATCCTCTGATGATACCAGCTTCCGACAATCTGGAAGCATACCTAGCCAAAGCGTCCACTGCAAGGTTAAACACAAGTGGTGCAAGTGGGCTTCCTTGTTTAACACCACATTGTGGTTGGATCCACTTCCCACAAGGCCTACCATTAATCAAGGGTGAGAAAGAATTGGTGGTGATGCATCTTTTCATCCATTGCAGCCATATAGGTGGAAACCCCCTTCTCTTGAATACTTCCCATAAGTACTGCCACAACACCGAGTCGTATGCCTTTTGAAAGACTACCTTCCAAAGGAAAGCTTTACACTTTCTCCTGTGCCAACCCATCACTATCTCATGTGCCATAGTGAAGGATACTTGCAATGACCTATTGTGGAGGAAAGCGGACTGCACTGGTAGTATGTGGTCATGTAGAACCTTCCTTAATCTATTCGCCAGAACCTTACTCACCAACAAGTCTATGGAATTAGACAATGCGATTGGTCTAAAATTCGGGAAGCTATCTGCACCTGGCTTTTTTGGGAGTAAAAAAAGGTATGATCTATTTATTTTATCACAGCCATGATTTCCCCTTTGAAATTCCCCAACTACCTCCATCACATCCCCTTTCAGTACAGTCCAAAACTCTTTGTAGAAGAAGACTTGCATGCCATCTAGACCCAATGATCCTTCATTATTCAGATCATTAAGAGCTTCCAGCACTTCCTTTTTAGAGATAGGAATCACCAAAAATGCCAGCCTACTATACACAAATTCGAGGAAAGATTGCTCCTGCCATCTGGTAGAGAGAATTTCTCTTGATTAAAATAGCAATAGAATGATTTATCGTTATAATTTATGTGGTGGAAATCTCTCAATCAAAGATTAAAATAGATAACAATTTAAACCACAAAAAAGATGTCATATCCACAGGGAGGTTTAAGCCTAATAAAACTCGCAAATTCCTTATCTTATTATTCCATCATGATAGAGCCTACAAGTATAGTTTAACATGCAATGTACGTGAGGCTAATAGATTGAATAGATATGCAATCAGATAATATAGTAAAAATGCAAGGGGCTAGCTGTAATTCTTGCAATAAATAAATATTCTAAGAGAAATAACCCAGAATATTCTAAATGCAAAAAGTCAGTCAACAACTTAATCCCCTTGCATTATTGAGTTAGCCAAGTGCGTTGGAAGAGGGACAGAATTCATAGGAGAAGAGAATGAATCACTAAATAAGTATAGAAAAATTGAGGGACTGGTCAGCAATATTACTCAATAAATTAGAATTATTTTATTTAAAATAAAATCTCCCGCAATGGCACATCAATGTAAATATTAATTAATTCCAAAATAGAGGAATTTCTTTCTCTCCTATTCTCGCCCATGGAGGAGTGGTCGCTGGCCGACTGGAGCTTGGTGGCAGTGCGTGGGAGAGAGACGGTTACGATGGCGGTGACGGGGTGGCCGAAGGTGGCCGGACGGCGGAGGAGAACACCGACGATGGTGAAGCCCACGTGAGCTACTGTGGCTGTGTGCGCGGGCTGATGTGCGATTGTGCGTGTGTGTTAAGAAGTGTCGTTATAGTTGCACTTGCAACGTTGATTTTAAAGTAACTAAACGAAGGTGAGTCCGAGTGTCGGTCTCAGGGAGGCATGAAAATCGGATTTTTCTTATCACTTGTTGTCACGGAAAGCATGGAGTTTTGCTTGCAGAGGTGAGGTTTGAAAAGCGAGAGAGAGATAGAGAGAGAGATTAGGGTTAGAGTGTTTCTTGCTTGATCATGCAACTTAAACTGAAATTAAAGTAAACAACTGAACAGAAAGTAACTTCATTAATCATGCACTTTTAGTTCATAGCTTACAACATTAAATACATGCTCAAACAAAAGTAATGGAAAGCTTAAAAGAGAGGAAGAGAGAGAGGGGGGAGAGTGGCGAGGCAGCCACGGCGGTGGAGGCTCCATCGGCGGCTCATCGTCTCCGGCGATTACAAGAGGGCCTAAAGCTAGCTAAGAGAGGGGTGGAGTAGTTGCAAGGGAAGTGAATGCCTTGAATGAGTGGTTGGAGGGGGTTTAAATAGGGTTAAGGGCTTTCTAAAAGAAGAAGGGGCTTTAGCGACGTCCAGGACGTCGCTAAAACCACTTCAAAAGTGTCGGTGAAGCCCTCCAGCCCGCCAGTCAACAGCTCGCATCATTCTTGCTCGCGCTCGATCCACAGCCGCTGCGTGAGAGTCATCCAATCGAAGATCGGACGGTTGAGATCTTCCTTGGATGCGCTCGGATCACGCCTCGGGCGCACGTGTGCGCGAGCGTCGTCGCCCGACGTATGTGCGGGCGTGAGCGCTCGCGATCAGAGCACGCACCACGTGGCACGATCTCAGCCACCCACTACTGATCGAGCGGCCTAATTTCGCCGCGCGCTTCCTTCGTCTTCAATTTCACGCACCGCTCAGCTCGAACCCGCGTCACGTGCTTGCGGGCATGCGCACTAGCCGTTGCGCCACTCTCGCGCTTTATCGCGTCAACTACGTGGTTCTCGGCCGTCTGATCGAAGATCAACGGCCAAGATTTGATCTCAGCTGATGGATGAAGTGGAGCAGGGGCGATGTGGCACAATGAGGGCCATTGATCACCAAATCAACAGTCAGAACTTCTTGGGCCCATTGTAGGAGCTCCGGATGTCAGATTTGGCCGATATTGAGTCCGTTGGACTCCGTTCGTCGTTCTGAATCCATCCGTGTGGTCAAATTGCTCATCTGAGGCCTACTTTAACAAATACTTACACAAATGTCCATTAATACAGTTTTATAAGCAATCTTGGTACATGATGCATGTAATGCTCCCATTCTACTTATGTTGTGCCTTTTATTCTTAAGATGGGCCCTATTTAACAGAATTATCACTCCCTTGTGCAGTGTTATCACGGGCCACACGTGGCTTTGGTGCTTGGCGGTGCTCGGCGTTGAGCTTTAGCGGTTAGCGGAGGCTCAGCAGAGTGGCTACGTGGAGGGGGGGTGGCAGCTTTGGTTTCCTTTGTGTGGAGCTTCAGGTGGTTGAAGAAGAAGAGGAAAATGAAGGAAGAAGAGCAGGCAGGTGGGAGGTTTTGGGATGTGGAAGGTGGAGTTGGCTTGGGCGTGCGTAGTCGGCGTAGAGTGCAGGTGCGGTGTTGGCGGTGGTGGTTTGCTCTGCAGGTGTGGTTACTGTGGTTGCAGAGGTGGTTGCGGAGGTGGTGATGCACGCTGTCACCATGCACCACTGTAGATGGAGGTTGATGGCAGTGGAGAATGCCTATGCCACAGTGCTCGCTGGTTCACACAGTGTGCGCCTCCTTGACGGTGGAGAAGATGGAGGAGTCCCCGCAAGGGGGAGAAAATTCTCCCTTGGATGATGGCCGATTCTCCTTTAAAAAAAACAACTCCTCTGTTTTCTTTGACTCGAAGTTTCTCCAACCACTTACAAAGATTGTGAGTGGTTGGAACAGAAGGATAGGCTCCGCATGATGCCCATCAGACATCTGACGCCATATTTAGATGTCTTAAAATATGTAGAAATAGGAACTTGTGATGACAATTTCCCAGATGTCCATACTGATCTCCAGACATCTTATAGACGTAGAATTGCACATCTGGACTCTTCACCTAGCCTGCATTCATCATATAAATTATATTATCATATCATATGTTATTAAATGTAAAGTTGATGCATAAAATTATATATAGACTAAGATGAATTGCCATATAATTCCTAATTAATTAACAAATAAGAATAACTAATTAGAAAGTACTTAGGCCAAATAATGGTCCACGAAATTGGACTTATCAAATGCTCCCAAGCCTAAGTTTTGCTAGTCCCTAGCAAAAAGTGAAAACAATGGAAGTAACCAGAAGGTTTCTTCTTCCCTTATTCCAAAAATTTAGAGATCCAGACAAATGTGAAGTGATAATAGCTTAGGTAACGGATCCAGGTGAAAATAACCAACTTACATTTGTAGTTTGTATTTATCCCTTGGTAAATATTTCTATCAGGATAGGCAACTACTTCTCTCGGGGATAAAGCAGAAAATAATCTGTAAATTGACCCTAGCTTTTGAATTTAGGTAGAAGATGTTGAGTTGAATGGGTTTATATTTGGTGGCACACACTCATCTGGTGCTACATGTAGTCTACCACAACAAACTCTAAATCTCCAGACTATCAAATGAGTCTACCCAGAGAGAGGCTAAACACTGTGCTCTCTTAATGTTCCTTGGCGCTAACTCTTTTCCTTCTTTTCCTTCTAAGATCACAAATCTCACCAGATTTTGTAAATGTACTCACTATTTGGTGGCCTCACATGGCATTCACACTTCAATTAAAGTCCTAATAACCCTACAAGTAAGTTAGAGGACCTCAGCCAGTATTCGGGCAATCAGAAATATTGAAAAGTAGGTATGAGTCATATTTGGTGGATCGCAATGGGTATTTTCGTTACCTCAAGAACATTGACATATATATCTAAATGATACGAAGATAAAACTATAAACTTGAATTATTTTCTTTTTCTTTTTCCCTTTTTCCTTCTTTCTTTTATATAAATATTTCTCTCTTTCTTTCTTTCTTTTTTCTTTTTTTTTCTAAATCAACATAACATAACGCAGACTTTTATTAGGAATGATGATGGTCAAGAGGATATTGTGTGGCTTATTTGGTGGAAGTGCCTACTCTCAGCACCGGGAAGGAATGGATAGGACAATCATATTTCTGACCTTTGACATTATTACCCCCTTCACCCAAGGATTCTATGAAGGACAGTCGTAACCATCCATCAAAGTCACAGTTTTATTAAGACTCAATCTCTGTGTATCTGCCTTATTTAGTGACTCTCAGGAATAGAGAGCAAAAACTATGCCTAATTCTGAGGTATCATCATCTAATTATCTAGAACTTAAGAGTCCTACCACTAGACTTAGTGCACCAGTAATCTCTCTACTTTCTTCTCACAAATATGAGGTAGATCTAATAGAAGATAATAAGGCTGATTCCCTTTTAACTGTCCAAAGGTTCAGTAGAATAAAATTGCTTATTGGTTTTCTTCAAAGATCCATTACCTAGTCTACGTGCAAGTGAAGTAAATGTACTTGATTCTAAACTTAAGAAACAATTTAAGAAGAAAAATCTTTAATGACACCTCCATGACAAAGATGTTTTGCTAGGGACTAACCAATTCAGCTCAAGAAAAGATATTTTTTTTATATGCTAACCTAAATGCATGAATACTTCCTAAAATGCAAAATGCACTCCCCCATGCCTAAATCCTACACTGTCCTCATTGTAAAATTAAAATAGGGGGAGAAAGGAAGGAAATCACCTGATGATGGTGTTATTATGAATGTTGGGTTGCCTCCCAACAAGCTTAGCATTTTCTGCCAGCAGTCAGACTTTTAGGGAACCTGTAAGTCTGGTTCTAGATAGAAAAAGTTAGGCCCTAAAAATATGCGTAATAGCACAGGCCTAGAAAACAGGTAGCCACAAATGTTGGCGAGCTGATGATGCAACGTTATCCTAAATGCTCACCAGAAGACATGAAAGCAAATAACCTCGTAGGGTATTTGGGGAGGTCTAGGAATAACAAAAGGAATATGAAAATGGACCTCCCAAAATAGAATAAGTGGACGATAACAAAGATCCTTCAAAGTAGGAAGGGTTTTAAAAGATATAAGCATTATTATTTCAAACCCTTGAATGGCGAGACTAAAAGTACAAGCATCAATCCACACTCGCCATTCTACCCAAGGATGTACTAGCTTGATATTCTCCATAGAAAGAATGTATATGAGCAGAGACCTGAGCCGAGGATTAGATAAGGAATCTACCGGTTGCTTGAGTGATTGGGTGGTAATTATTAAGTCCAAAGAGGGCTTAGTTTGTTTAGGTTCCATTCCCAATAAGAATTCCCAATAAGAATTCGTATTCCACATCCTTACCTAGCTTCATTATTTTATGAACCTCCAACTGCTTGTCTACAATAGATGAGTCATGAATAGAATTCAATATCTCATTAGTAGACTCATGGTCAACATGCTTGGACGACAGTTGGGTTTCTTGGGAAGTAACGAGATCAAAATTATCAACAAATCCATCCCCGAGTTCTTTCTTGTCAATTACATCCTTTCTGGGGACTTTGTGTGCTACTTCAATATCCTTAATATCTTTAGGAGGATTATCATCTTTAATGTTATGGAGAAAGCCTATATCACTAAATTTGTTGTTCTTCTCAAGGTATAAATCCTCAATTGATGTATATTAACCCTGAGAGTCCCCCCTAGGCTTCTCACTATTGTGTTCATCCTCCAATATCAACTCGTGGTTTTGCAGTGATGACTCTCAAAATCGAAAGAAGTGAGGAATCCAGATTTCACCAGATTATTTATATCCTCAGGGAGTAAGTCCTCGAATAACACATAATCCCCCTGTGATTCACTCTAGATTCTAAGGTTGGGTCCCTCCATCGGGTTATCATCCTCCTCTAAAATATACTCTTTGTACCCTTGAGACCAAAATTGATCTAATTCATCCTCCATTCCCTTAGGGTTACCATCATTGGGCGCATTTAAATCCTCAGAATGTTGGATGGTAGGTGTTAATTCCCTAAGTGGAGGGTCAGGATTAGGCTCACTAAGAGTAAAATGGGGTTCCACCAGATGATTAATAGGGGAAGTGATATGAATAATATGACCTTGACCCGAGTTATCAGGGGTAAGGAAAATACTGTCATTAGGGTCAAGGTCCTCAAGAGGTACTATCTTCCCTTTCTTTTGACTCCAATATAGCTCAAGTGGATAATCTCTAGGGTCATTTTTCTCTAGTGGCAGTGTCTCATTGGGGAAGTCTAAGTGATAGCTACGCAAAATGGGATCCCTATTGTCATTGGTTTCCTCATAATTATTTGCATGATCACGGTTGTACTGGTAGGGATCAAAATCACTAGTAAGAGTGTAACTAAGCCGTCTAATTTCCTTGTTCAATTGTTGACTATTCCTCAACATCTCTGCCATAGACTCCATCATTTATTTTTGTTGTTTTTGCATTTCTATCATAAAAGAGGAGAGGCCACTACTATCAGATTGGGGAGGATAGTCAATTTCAGGCTCTGGTTGCCTAGGGTATCGGTCCAACCTCGATAAGGAAAATCACGAAGGGTGGGAGGGTTGGGTGTTTCTATAGTAGTGGGGATTCCAGGGTTGGAAAATCCCGCTCCTAAGCTCTACTCAAAAGTGGGAGCTATTGGGCCAGTACTCCTAGGATAAGAATATGATTGATCCTATGAATTGTCCTTATACCCATCAAAGGATGGATACGCTCGGGGCATGGGATCCTAGTTAAAAGATGGGAAGTATTGACTCTGATAATCTGAATGATAGGAGTATGGGTGATCCATTTCTTTAAGCCAAACAGGTTTAACTCTCTTAGGATTTAGAAAAAATCAGAACACAAGCAGAAACTTCCTAGAGAGCTCTATCGCTATCAAAACAAACACAAATATAGTGGGATCTGTTTTTAGTAGATTCTAGGTCTTAGAATTAAATGTTCAGTTGGTGGCCAAACAAGTTTTGCAAGAATTATGTTTCCTAGGCCAACCTTCGTTGGTGCCTACAACCTACTTGCAAGGGACGAAAGTCTCAAATCGAGGCCACACACAAGGAACCGAAGTAACTTGGTGGATAGGCTTATTGATTTTCGACTAACTTCCCTTGTGGTGTAAAAAAGGAGAGGTAGAAATTTATCTAGTAACCTTATGTGTAATGTGCACAGTGTCTCATGTGTGCAATTCACGTTCGCGTTTTGAATTTGAAATCTCGCAAACAAGATCCTTTTCACACAATTTCAAGTCATAGATTTTATGGTCCAATCTCTTAACAGTCCCAATTTTTAAAGTGACCAATGAATTAATTCGATTCACACACTTTAATGGTCTTAGATTTAGGTTCAATGCAAATGCATGGCAGGTAATTGATGCTCAAGAAAAAGACATACCTTACTCTAGCTTTCTCCAATGCAGGGATGTCTGCAATGCAAATAAGATAAACTAGATGCTGCTCATTCAGTCCTAGATGATCGCCCTATTGATATGCAGGTTCTAGTAGGCAGTTCGATATAATTTTTTTTCTTTTTTCATTTATAATAATATTAAGCAAACAAACCTAATTTAGCTAACTAACTAACCTATATGCAATTCAAACAATTCGACTAATCCTATAATCTAGAGAAAATGGGAACACACTCCCGAAAATACGCTCCCGAAAATATGCTCCCGCATACAAGAGTGATAAGAAATAAATGCTGGGAACACGTTCCCAACAATGCCCAACAAGGGTCCAAAAGACAGGAATTAAGTTTTAATGTCTATCTCAACTAATCTAAACTAAGATCTAATAAAAAAAAGGCTCCTCCGTACGCCTATGTGCGTGGAATCAAGGCCCACAAGCACACACGATTATCCTCAAAGTCGCGACAATGTCCACCAAGATCCACTGTGTGCTCTTCTTCCTCCAGAACGTACCTCGCAAATAAGAATGATAGATCAATGAATAGCAATAAGCAAGGATCAATGCAAATAGAAAAATATTTGCGAGTTTACTAGGCCCATTGCCTCCCCGGCAACGGCGCCATTTGGTAGAGAGAATTTCGCTTGATTGAAATAGCAATAGAATGATTTATCGTTGTAATTTATGTAGTAAAAATCTCTCAATCAAAGATTAAAATAGATACCAATTTAAACCACAGAAAAGATGTCATATCCACATGGAGGTTTAAGCCTAATAAAAATCACAAATTCCTTATCTTATTATTCTATCATGATAGAGCCTACAAGTATAGTTTAACATGCAATGTACGTGAAGCTAATAGATTGAATAGATATGCAATCAAATAATATAGTAAAAATGCAAGGGGCTAGTTGTAATTCTTGCAATAAATAAATATTCTAAGAGAAATAACCGACAATATTCTAAATGCAGAAAGTCAGTCAACAACTTAATTCCCTTGCATTATTGAGTTAGCCATGTGCGTTGGAAGAGGGCCAGAATGCATAGGAGAAGAGAATGAATCATCAGATAATTATAGAAAAATTGAGGGATTGGTCATCAATATTACTCAATAAATCAGAATTATTTTATTTAAAACAAAATCTCCTGCAATGACACATCAATGTAAATATTAATTCATTCCAAATAGAGGAATTTCCTTCTCTCCTCTTCGCGCTCGTGGAGGAGTAGTCACCGGCTGACTGGAGCTCGATGGCGATGCATGGGAGAGAGACGGTCGCGATGGCGGTGACGGGGCGGCCAAAGGTGGCCGGACAGTGGAGGATAATGCTGGCGACGGTGAAGCCCACACGAGCTGTTGTGGCTGGTTGTGCGGGCCGCACGTGGCTTTGGTGCTTGGCGGTGCTTGGCGTCAAGCTTTGGTGGTTGGTGGAGGCTCAGCGGAGTCGCTACGTGCATGGGTGGGTGGTGGCTTTGGGTTCCGTTGTGTGGAGCTTCAGGCAGTTGAAGAAGAGGAAAAAAAAGGAGGAAGAAGAACAAGCGGGTGGGGGGTTTTGGGATGTGGAAGGTGGAGTTGGCTTGGGTGTGCGTAGTCGGCATGGAGTGCAGGTGCGGTGTTGGCGGTGGTGGTTTGCTCTACGGGTGTGGTTGCTGTGGTTGCAGAGGTGGTTGCGGAGGTGGTGATGCACGCTATCACTGTGCACCACTGTGGTGATGGAGGTTGATGGCAGTGGAGAATGCCTATGCCACAGTGCTCACTGGTTCACACGATGCGTGCCTCCTTGACTGTGGAGAAGATGGAGAAGGAGTCCCCGTCAGGGGGAGAAGATTCTCCCTTGGATGATGATCGATTCTCCTTTAAAAATAACAACTCCTTTGTTTTCTTCCACCTGAAGTTTCTCCAACCACTTGCGAAGATTGCAAGTGGTTGGAACAGAAGGATAGGCTCCGCATGATGTCCATCAGACATCTAACGCCATATTTAGACGTCTTAAAATATGTAGAAATAGGAACTTGTGATGACAATTTCCCAAACGTCCATACTGATCTCCAGACGTCTTATAGACACAGAATTGCACGTATGGACTCTTCACCTAGCCTGCATTCATCAGATAAATTATATTATCATATCAAATGTTATTAAATGTAAAGTTGATGCATAAAATTATATGTAGACTAAGATGAATTGCCATATAATTCCTAATTAATTAACAAATAAGAATAACTAATTAGAAAGTACTTAGGCCAAATAATGGTCCACGAAACTGGACTTATCACCATCTTCCATACCCCCTTCCTGTAGCCCGAGAAGTGTCCCTAAAGTATCTTGCAGCTACAGCTCAGATTTCATGTAGATCTGATGTTTCCTGACTGTCCACAATAATGGAAGATATAAGATTATGTCTTCTTTGTGCACTAGCAGCTAAATGGAAATATTTGGTATTGGCAGCATCCCCCTCTTTGAGCCAAAGTTGGCGTGAACGCTCGTGCTAGTCCATTTCCCTTTTTAGTCTTCCTCAACCATGATCTCCTGCCATTTTTTTCTATCCAGTAGCTCCTGATCGGTCAGAATGGTAGACTCCTCCTTAATGTTCAACTGTTGTACTGCCGCAAGAGCTTCACTGCACTTTTGGTCTCTCAGCACAACCACCGTAGATCCATATTCTTTCAGCATGGCGCACATTGATGCAAGCTTTGTAGCTAGCTTGATAGTTGCAGTGCCCTCGTCCTGATTAGACCTCCACCAAGTTTCAACCATTTCATGGAACCCCAGTTCTCTAAGCCAAGACTTTTTAAGTTTAATGTAGGACCCAACATGGCTGTTGTCTCCGTTGTCCCACACCAACAGAGTGTGGTCTGAAAAGGGATGTTCCAGACCTGCCACCGAGGATAATTGGAAAATTTCCATCAAATCCACATTCTCGAAGAATCTATCCAATTTTGAGCACAAGCCGTTCCCACTTCTCCAAGTAAACTCCAGCCCAGCAATAGCAAACTCATTCATCCCTAGCTCTTGTATTGTTAGCTGGACCCAAGGGAAGCATTGTCCATTAGCCCACTCAATCTGTCCATCTCTATCAATGTGCAGTTGAAGTCACCCCCTATCAACCGTGGCAGCCCCTATGAACGTCTAGAAAGTTCTAACAAATCCTCCCAAAGTTCTGATCGGCTGCTATCAATGCACGGCCCAAAGATGTCTGTGATTAGCCATTCCATCTCCCCTTGGATCTTCTTACACCGACAGGAGATAGCATGCCTAGATTTGATAACTTCAAGCACTTCTAAGCATGTCTTCTTCCACCAAAAAGCCATCCCTCCAACTCTCCCATGTGCCTCTAGAGCCACACAACCAGCATACCCATTCCTCTTCAAATCAGTCCACATGGGGCTATTTTCACATTCAATATGCATTTCTTGAATGTGAGCACACTCAATATCCCATTCCCTTAAGTATCTCATAAGTGAGGCTCTTCGAATTTTATCGTGCAATCCACTCACATTCCAGGAGAGAACTCTCATCTCCCCTTTTGAGACCCCCTCGTGCTTGCTTGAGGCATGCGCTCAGCTCTAATTATCATTACAATGGAATTTTCATCCACCTTCTTGGACACCACACTCTTTCTTTGCCTTAATTTCTAGGGAGATCTCCCCAAGGTTGGCTTTGATGAAGCTCCAACCCCAAATGTCATGTCCTCATTAGCAATGAAAGGGGAAAGTTGTACCATAGAGTTCACTGGAATCTCTTGTAGCACCCCCATAGGGTGATCTTCATCTTGTGCAGCTTGGTCGTCCCCCATCCCAGCCATCTCCTCCTCTTCCATCTCCCTGTGATGATGGCCTCTCCTCTTCTTTGGTTCAGAAGCCTCCTCAGGTGTGCCTCGCCCAACCTGCTCCAAAATAGGCTCCTCACTAGCAACCTCCAAAAAGGTTCGTTGCAATTTCTGCTCATAGAAACCATTCACCACCTCACCCAGCTTCAGTCACAAGAGCCATGAACTTCCACCACACCAAAGAATGGTCTTCTCTGGTTTCGAACCTCCTCTGAAAACGTCCACATTAACACATAGCACCCTGCCATCCCCTTCCATAAATCCTATCTCTACATCCTCAGCCACACTCGTAAATCCAGCCAGAGCAGATGCAACCACACTTCTCAATCTAAGATGCAGCAGCAGGCCACTGATTTTCAAAGACCCTGACCTAGAGCCAACCCTTTAAGGCTGCTGGTCCGGTAAGGCCCCATCAAAGGGCGAAACACGCCTCCATATCACGGTTAAATTCTTAAACACAGACGATTTAAATCGAATCCACTCCACATCCATCATACCCAAATCAAAGAGAACAAATCTCGTAGCGGACAAAGCAGATATCTTCCAACCTTCAACAAAGAGTGCAAGGGACTTTACCAATTTTTGGATGCATTCTAGTGATGGGCTGTTGGTCATCACCTCCCCGATCAAAGCACCTCTAAGCATGAGTTTAGAGATCTTTGTATCTTCTGACATTGGGACTTTGACATCAACGGTAAAATCCTTGTAGCTATCAGGCAGCGGCAGTGGCCTAACATTGTTCGTCGGCCTAGGGCACCAGAAGGTCCCCTGTCCGGGTTCCCCTCTGTTCTTCGTGCAGGCATCTCTCTTATGCCCATGTCCTCCACACGCCAGGAAGATGAGGGGGGAATGGCAAACCGCCGCCAAGTGGCCTCTCCTGCGGCAGCAATAACAGACGATCACTCTATTAACCCTTCTCCACATCTCCCTCACTATTCGGCCACCACCCATCCGACTACTGCCCCTAAGGGTTTCCCCTCTTCGATCTCTTCTTCACCCTGCCCTAGATCTCCATGTTGACCATCCCACATCATCACCATGGCCGCCCTCTCCTCTTCTCTCCTCTCTTGTCATTGTTCCCTTGTGCTACTTCGCTGTTAATCCCACGTTGTGATCAACTTGTACGAATATTTTCCATTCCTCCCCAATTTTGGATAAATAGTAAAATAATATAATTATAATTATAACATAGATAATAATTATAATAATAATTATGACCACATAATTAAATATCCATTATAAATTATATTAACCCTCCATAAATCTCTCATTTAATCTCACTATTTAATTACCTATTTAACCATCCCACCATAATACACTTATTAATATACATTTTAATCCGTTCATATTTCCTTTCCCCATCCTAATTCCCCGTTCGGATATGCCGTTCACACATTCACTACTTCGCATAATTAATATACACATAATTACAAAAAAAAAAGATCGTGCACACATAATTGTCTTCCTAAGTTAATTCCCCCGACCATAAAATGCATGCACAATGATTAAATGTACAAATAATATAATGATAATCTAACAATTATATGATTATAAACTATGAAATATAATCATAATTAGTGATTTATATTTAATAATCATAATCATTTAAACTTACCAAATAATCATTCTCATACTATTAACTCCCTCATTTAAATACCTATGTCATCATAACACATACAAAATAAAATACAATTCCCATTTAATACACACTCACGTGTAACATCAAGACGTACTACACATGCAACAATTCTTCTCCCACTCCCCCTTTACTACAATCCATTAATTATCTCTCCATCTTCCCACGATCTCTATTTCTTTCAACCCCTCACATTTCCATTCATGTAACGTTTACTTATTGTTTTACCTATATAAACATACCCCATTCCATTTACGACAAATCATCCCTTCCCTAGATCTCCATATCTCTCCACTCCAATCCCATCCACCACCACCAACAAAACTCTCTCATTCTCTCTCATTTCTTTCCTCATGTCCCTGACACCACCATACACATCACGTTCCCATACTCTCTCCATTTCTCTCCTCTCCTAACACCACATATTACATTCCTCAAATTTCTCTCCATTTAAATAGTTCTCCAATTCCTAACACTAAATTACTGTTTAAGGTGTAACTTGCGACGACGCGATCATCGTCATCCATTCGATAGAGATAAGAAGAATATCTGTGGAACATATATCTCATCACCAATCAGATCATGAGTAAAAAAAAAAAATTATATCTATATGTCTCTTGTATTCATTTTAAATATTTACGTTAAATTTTATTAATTGTAATTTATATTTGCCATCAACAATAGCTAATATAATATTTTATTTATAGATAGTATGCACATACGATGGTGATTTATTTTCCATCATGATAGTCTAAATTTTCATTTAAGAGTAAGGATACGTTTGGATATATTAATTCAAAATGCTAGAATTTCACGTAAAGGTAACTACATTTTTTATAACAGCTGAGTTATCTTATTTTCATGGAATTATTTTTATGGATTATCTAAGCCTAGTGTTGGACCCAAGTTAGATTATAGTTTTAGAAAAATTACTACCAATAAGTTAAGCCTACGAGAATGGAAAACAAAAAAAAGTCTATCGTGGAATCTAACTTTAAAAAACCTTATGAATCTCCTACACCCAAAGCATTTTTATAGTGTACTTAATTAGAAAGTTCTTCACATGATTGATAAATGCTAGTTTATCATCATCCTTAATATCCATTCACATCTAGTTCTTAAGGTTTTGTCAATTATATTGCATTATCTCACTATATTTAGCATGAGCAAGTGTGAAGACAGCTCAGGAAAGCTCCTTCCAGCTCCTTTACTTAGCTAAGCTATTAGCTAGCTTAGCTAGCTCCTCCACTATTCCAATTCCTACCCTACTCCCTCTCCACCTTAATGGATGTCCACCTACATTAAAACCACTAACCATTGGCACCTAAAATGCACTCCTTGTCACCTTTTCACATGGCAACAAGGAAGCTTCCTAACCACCCTCATTGGCACTCTTTCACATGGTGCCAAGGAAGCTTCCTGATGAGAGCCTCATCATGAGCCATAACTAGCTCATTTTGACCTAATAAAGAAGACAAAAGCTCCTACATAACCTAGAAGAAGGCTTAACTAAAGGAACAAGTGCTCTGAGAAGAAAACATGAAATAAAGGTTAAAACTGCAATTTTGCCATTGCAGTAGATAAACAGGATTTCTTAGAGGAAAAACATGGGTCAAATGGTCTAAATGAGATAAAAAGTGGGTTGAGTCAAGCAGAAATGGGTTCATGTGCAATCTAAGAACTAAAAGACACTTGGTAACCCTAAAACAGACCCGCTTAAATTAACAAGGTTTCGGTCAGAACAAAAAGCAAGTAAACCCTCTACAAATCATGAAAAAACATACTCTAGGGTTTAGAACACTTAATTTGACCTTTGGAACCTAGTTTGACCTAGATTAGGGTCATAGCTCTTCAATTAACCTAATTTGGGTTTTTACGCAAAATATCCAGTCAAACAAGGTCAAACCTGAAATCTAACTTCTCCATTGGATTCCTTAGGTCCAAATTAGGTTTGTACCAAAATTTGGACCTAAGGAGGGGTCATCTTGACCTACTTTGCAATTTAGTACACCCAAATCACAAAGAGGTCCCTATCTTTTGAATATCCTTGCAGAGAGCCCCCTAGGTTCATCGCCTTCTTTGCAAACCGGTCCTGCCACCATTACTAGGGCAGAACCGAGCTCCGACGAAGTTTCGAGAGAGATGGCTCTCTAATTCCTCAGAGATTCTCTCCCAGAAATGGAAGGGAGATTCTCTGAGGAATTCCCTTCCTTCTAAAGCCAATCAAATTCGCTGGTGTGAACCCAATCTCTCGTGCGAACGCACGAGAGATGTGGGTATCTTTCTTCCTTCCAACTCCGGCGAACCGGCTGACCTAATTGCGCGTCTTTCACGCTCTGATAGGAGCGGCCAGCACCTATAAAACACCCCTCGGACCCGACCACTCATCTTAAGCTTGATTTTGACGGAGATCCCCTCCAAATTTCTTCTCTCCCATCTCCGGCCAAACGACCCACAAGCTCCGGCGACCGCTTTCCCTCCTTCTCGTCACTCTGCTGCCATACCAGCAGCAGAGTCCTCTCCGCCTCTTCCTCCCGCAGCGCGCTGTACCCTGCGCGCAAGCTCCTGACCTCATCTTCGTCGCCGCTTCCTCCCCCAGGGTCTTTCTTCCCCGACGACGGCAGTCACGAGCCGTCCTCTCCACTGCCTCCCTTCACTCTAGACAACCCCAGATACGTTCTCCATCCTCTCCTCTCTCTTTTCCCCCTGTTATCTCCCTTGATCGACCCTCGACAGACGCTAACCACCTCCATCGTCTTCGCCTCCGACCGCACTCCGGCGAGCCGCCCACACCACTCCAGCCCTCCACACGGCTCGCCAACCACCTCGGAAGCTCCGCCTCACCTCCAGGAACACACTCCACCCTCCCACTGCCACTCCAGCCCTCCACAACCACCCCCCGACCAACCCACCATCTCCGGCCACAGGTTGACCTAGGCACGCACGCCTAGGCCGACCTGCGGCCTGCTGCACTGCCCACCGCCTTCGCCGTGCCACGGCGAAGGTCTCTATCTATTCTGATTTGGCCGAGAGGCGCGTTTTGTGTACGACAGGATTCGAGCTGCTGCCGCCATGGACGACCTCTGATGAAGCTCCCGCGAAGCTCCAGGCACCCGGTCTTCCAGACTACAGGTGCTGCATACTAACGCAAGTGTCGCGAGGTGAACGAATCCAGCCGAGGAGCGCTAGCAGAGCCAGCAGCTGCGGGGCAATCGCACGACGAGGTGTCTGCAGGCGCGCGTGAAGGCGAGACCAGATAGTCCCACATCGTGGGATTGCAACCGGCAGGTACCGTATAAGTTGTTTTTACGCTTTATTCTTATCGCCTCGAAAGCACAGGGGTGAGGTCCCTCACTGACCCCACCCGCCTCGTCCGCGGCCTGACCACGCGGACCTGGCGGATCCGACCCGACCTAGACCTACGCACTCCTCGCGCATCACACACCTGCAGGTGCGCCTGGTCCCGGGTACGATCCGACCCGATTGAGACTGTGGCTCTGGTAGAGCGGTTAGAGTGAATTGCTTGAGAGAGAGACACGCGCGGGTAGAGGGAGAAGGGTTAGGTTTTGTTCCCCTGTGCAGGCAGGCTGATTGCAGGAGAAGGACGTGGCCGCTGCAGAAGAAAGGAGAAGCAAGACAAAGAAGAAGAAGAAGACAAAGAAGAAAGGAGAAGCAAGACAGAAGAAGAAGAAAGAAAGAAGTCTTCGCAGGAGAAGAAGAAGAAGGACAAGGGAAGATTGCAAAGAGATCCGAAGGGCAAAGCAGAAGAAGAAAAAGAGAAAGAAAGATCACATTTAAGACGTCTGATACATAAATCAGACGTCTAATTCTATTTTTTTTACATCTTTCTTAAAAACTCTTTGAATCAATTATATTTGCATTAAACAGTTGTATTCTTGGGTTTTACAAAGTACTGAGTTTGCTCCCTGTGTTAGACCTCGGATACTCTAGTTGTTCGAGTAATAAAATTATTTGTTTAAACGTTTTGTCGGTTCTACTGCAACGTAATACGCCTTTAAATCCGCACAGAAACGTTGACAACATTTTGGCGCCGTTGTCGGGGAGCAACGGGCACTTGTGAAGCTTTTGAGTACAACTTTTCTATTTAATATCTGACTTAACTTCTCTTTTGTTGTGTTCAAATAGGGAAAGCAAAACAAAAAGGAAAGAATAGCAACTGCACAACAGACTGGAGCAGGTAATCTCCATAAGCCCTCCCCCTTAACCCTCTCACAATCTAAAAGACAAAAAAAAGGGAGAAGTCAACTTAGGGCTACCTGTCTTATATTTAGTAACTCACCAAGTTGCCTGATTTTCATTTCAACATATTTTTGTCTGTCATCCAACTAAGGCAACTAGGGCTAAAACTTTCTTGATTGAGCCCTAGGTGCTAAATTCTAAGGCAACTAAATTGGACCCATTAGAGCCAAGTTAGGATTGCAAAGCTAGGGTTTTTAGAGACACATCTTCTCTAAAACAAAGAAACAAACTTTCCAAAAAGAAGTGTGCCTAAACCGTGTTTGAAAATATTTATACAAGAGGAACCCTAAGCAAATCAGGCTGATAATTCATTTGAATCATAAAAGGAAGGACCTAAAAGCTCTCAAAGGTGAAGTTGATCCCTCGGGTCAACCAACCTTAATATTAGGTCACTTTTTGCACTCAAAATACTTAAAAGTTCAAGTGGAACATTAAGCACCTTGATCTTAAAATAAAAAAAGGTAGACTTAAGAGGTCAAGATCCCCATTCTGGTCTACCTGGAACCGCAGTGACAAGAGAGGTCGGGTGGGGGAAACCCTGTAACCCGTAGGGACGCTCTACCGTGTAGGGGTCTTTGCGGGACTCTCCCTCTCTGGCTGCCCAGGTATTTCTCAGGTGGACGATCTTCTGATCCAGGGGTCCATCTGCCCCGAACCTCTATAGTCACCCAACAATTCTTGGGTGTCTTGATTGGGTCCAGCACCTTCTAATCTCATCACATCTTCCGGTGCATGTTTGGTAGGAGGTCCTTAAGACCACCTTTAAGACCTCCTCTAGAAATTCATTCTCGCCGAGGCCAAGCCTCGACGCCCTTGTTTGTGCAGCAACCCCACCACATAAATCTTTCATCTGATTCAGACCCTGATTCTCCTTCTTCTCCCATCATGGCACAACCCATTGAAGAGGAGAATAACCTTGAACACCAACTTCAACGCTTGAACGATCTCTTTCAGAACTTTGTAAACCCACCACAGCGACCTATGATGCGAGATCACTATAATCCCGCTGCGGTGGCAATTGAACCCCGAGTACGAATCCCAATTGGAGGACCCGATTCTGATCTAAAGCCCAATATGATTCATGCCATACCAAAGTTCCATGGGCTTAACTCTGAGGATCCATTCCAACACATTAAACAACTCAAGCATCTGGCCCAGACTTTCGGGTCAGATGTACAAAACCGGGATATCCTACTCATGAAAATGTTTTCGTTTCCCTCTTGGACAAGGCCGCGCACTGGTATCAGACTCAGACCCGCCCGATCAACACTTGGGAGGAATTACAGTCCGAATTTTTGAAAAAATTCTTCCCTGTTGGCCGGACGAATGCCTTGCGCCACCAGATCACTCATTTCACTCAACAACAGGGAGAACCTCTTCACGAAGCTTGGGATCGATTCCTAGATCTCATGCGAAAATGTCCCCATCACAGAGTTCCTAAGTGGGAACAAGTCCAGTCTTTTTACCAGGGACTCCGTGAGGATATTCGTCTAATCGTCAATGCAACATGTGGAGGAAACATCATGGGCCAACACGAGGACACGGTGTGGGAGATTCTCGAAAATATGTGCGAGAACTCCATAAACAATGACTCCTTGGGCTTATTCGACAGGACGAATGCCCGCGCATCGACGAATCTAAGAGGGACACATGAGACGCAGGACCTGTCCACTTCTGTTGACTTGGAATTGATGGCCAGTCGGTTGGACAAGGTCTCTATCATAGAAAAGAAGGTGGACGAGCTAACTCGACATTTGCAGCAAGCCACCTCTGCACAAAACTCTTTTGCACGACCTCCTCTGGCAAGGGAAACAGTGCAAAACATCTATCACCAACCTGCCAAGGGGATGAGCCCCTATCCACAATCTGAACCCTCGTATTCTGACTTTCCTGAGGTTTCTCAGAACTGCGAGGACCTCAACGCCATCCAGAACGACCCATACTCCAATACCTACAACCCTGGATGGCGAAATCATCCTAACTTTCAGTGGGCGGGAAACTCTCAAAAACCACCATATCAACCCCGCCCACAAGCTCCTCGTCCATATCAGCCGCCTCAGCCTCGGCCCAATCCCACCTACCAATCTGGGCAAAATTAGGATCAATTGACTCTTATCCTTCAAACGCTGGCTGACATTCAAAAAACGAATGCAGCAATGCAACAACAGCACAAGGACGAGATCACAGAGGTTCGCAACCAACTGGCCCAGATGGCAAATTCTCGCCAACCTGGCACCCTTCCTTCGCAACCTCTGCCCAACCCAAATAATGTGCCGACCCAGAGGCGCATTATGAATCCAAATTCAGGCCACGCACATTTGATTTATCAAGCCCCTGCTACTCCATCACCAGACAGGATGGAGGCTTCTACATCTTATGTAGAATTTCAGCAGCAGCCACCTCTCCTACCTAACCCAAACCAAAGTCAGGCTGGATTAAACTCTGTAACAACACGTAGTGGTAAAACAACACAAGACCCACATTATCTGAACCACTCCAAGCCTGATAATCGCCAAGACCCTAGGGTAGTCATCCAAGATACTACTGTCCCAGATCAAGAACCTGGACCTATCCTAGAGGAACCAGCTAGGATCCCATTTCCTGAGGCCTTGACCAAAGGAAAAAGGACAACCAAACCTGTGGCTCCTGAGGAGGATCTGGTCAAGCTCTTTGAACAGGTCCAGATAAACATCCCGTTGATGGATGCAATCCGCCACATACCGGCTTACGCAAGATTCTTGAAAGACATATGTACACCTAAACGTAAGCCGCGAACCAAGGATGGGAATCCGATTGTACTATCAGAGCAAGCCAGCTCTGTCATCCTGAGCAAACTCCCACCCAAGGCTAAAGACCCAGGAACCCCCTTGATTTCTTGTAAAATTGGTGAAACCCAACTTGATAGAGCCCTACTAGACCTAGGTGCCTCCATAAATTTAATACCTACATCCCTCCTTGACCACCTTGAAGAATCTGAACTTAAACCCACTGAGGTGACATTGCAGTTAGCTGATCGATCCATCAAGTCACCCAAAGGAATACTCGAGGATGTCATTGTTAGGGTACGAGATTTTTATTTCCCAGTGGACTTCATAGTACTGGACATGGATGCACCTAAGAACCCAAGGGACACACCAATCATATTAGGGAGACCCTTTCTGGCCACTGCTAGGGCCAATATAAACTGCGAAGAGGGCCAGATAGAATTAAAATTTGGGAATCAAAATCTGAAGATCGACATTTTCAAAGCCCAACAAGGGATTAATTGCGGGGTTATAGAGGAAATTTGTGATGTCAAAACCGTGGTTGATGAACTGCACATAGAGGACAACCTGATTATTTCTGATCAACCACTAGAAAATCAAAAACCGCTAACAGAGGAGTGCGAACACAATCTAGACACACCTATGACTCCTACCATTGCTCCCGATACAAACCCTGAACCAACCGCTGCTGCTGACAATCCTGTCATGGAACTCAAGCCCCTTCCTGAACATCTAAAATATGTCTTTTTGGATTCAAATCAAACGTTTCCTGTGATTATCAATTCTCGACTCACACCTGACCAGGAACTCCGTTTGATTTCTGTTCTCCAGCAACATCGTAGAGCCATTGGATGGACTTTAGATGATTTGACTGGTATAAGCCCTTCATACTGCACGCATCGAATCTATACAGAAGAAGGCTCACGACCTTCAAGAGAAATGCAAAGGCGACTAAACCCGAACCTACAGGAGGTCGTAAAAAAGGAGATCATTAAGTGGTTAGATGCAGGGATCATCTCCCCGATCTCCGACAGTCGTTGGGTGAGTCCAACACAAGTGGTACCTAAGAAGGCAGGACTTACCATCATCACGACAGAAACCGGGGAAGTCATTCCTACCCGAATAGCTAATTCGTGGAGAGTCTGCATTGATTACAGAAGACTAAATTCCTCCACGAAGAAGGATCATTTCCCACTACCGTTTATTGATCAGATCCTCGAGAAACTAGCGGGAAATAGATTCTTCTGCTTTCTTGACGGGTACTCCGGTTACAATCAGGTGGCAATCCATCCAGAGGACCAAGAAAAGACCACATTCACCTGCCCCTTCGGGACATACGCGTTTCGAAGGATGTCGTTCGGTCTCTGCAATGCACCTGCAACTTTTCAGCGGTGCATGCTTGCCATATTCTCAGATATGGTAGGTGACTATCTGGAAGTCTTCATGGATGACTTTTCAGTTTTTGGACAATCATTTGACGATTGCCTCCAACACTTGGTCCATATACTCAGGCGGTGCATCGAGGTGAATTTGGTTCTTTCCTGGGAAAAGAGCCATTTCATGGTGCCTGAGGGAATTGTCCTGGGACATTTAATCTCAGAGAAAGGCATCCAAGTGGATCGAGCTAAGGTTAACCTGATTTCCAAGCTCCCTATGCCTAGCTCGATTAAGGACATCTGATCTTTTTTGGGGCACGTCGGTTTCTACCGTCGATTCATCCCTGATTTCTCCAAAATCGCGCGCCCCCTGACCAATCTGCTGTCCAAGGATGTGCCTTTCGGAATTTCCAAGGAATGCACTCAAGCATTTGAGATCTTACGTGACCGAGTCACCCAAGCCCCAATCCTACAGTCCCCTGATTGGTCTCAACCCTTTGAGATCATGCGCGATGCATCTGACTTCGCTGTAGGAGCGGTTTTGGGGCAGAAAATTGACGGGAAACCTGTGGTCATTTACTACGCCAGCAAAACACTGGATGAGGCTCAGCGTAACTATACGGTTACTGAGAAAGAGCTGCTGGCCGTAGTATTTGCCCTGGAAAAATTCAGATCATACCTTCTGGGTTCCCGTGTTATCATATACTCGGATCACACAGCTGTGAGGCATCTCCTAGCCAAGAAGGACGCGAAACCTCGATTAATCCGCTGGATCTTGCTGTTGCAAGAATTTGACATCGAGATTCGCGACAAGGCGGGAAATCACAATGTGGTAGCTGATCATTTATCCCGCCTTCCTCCTGAAATTATTGATCCGTCCGGACCTATTACAGAACATTTTCCTGATGAGCACCTCCTGACTATCAGTACAAGTCTTCCATGGTTCGCCGATATTGTTAATTACCTGGCATCACATCAGATTCCGCCCGATTGGCCGAAGGCCAAAAAGGACAAATTGCGTTCCGATGCCAAGTATTACCTATGGGAAGACCCGTATCTCTTCCGCATTGGTGCTGATCAGATAATCCGACGATGCGTCACGGAAGTGGAAATCAAAGACATACTCTCATTTTGCCATGACCAGGCATGCGGTGGACATTTTTCAGGACATAAAACCGCATCGAAAGTCCTCCAGTGTGGTTTCTACTGGCCCACAATTTTCAAAGATGCATACAATCACTGTAAGGCATGCTCCCGTTGCCAAACTCTAGGCAACATGAGCCATAGAGACATGATGCCTCTACAGCCGATCTTGGTATGCGAAATTTTTGATATTTGGGGGATTGATTTCATGGGACCCTTTCCTACCTCGGATGGCTTCGAATACATTTTACTCGCAGTTGATTATGTTTCCAAGTGGATAGAAGCCATTCCGACCCGAACCAACAATCATAAAGCCGTTATAAAATTCCTTCATCAAAACATTTTCTCAAGGTTCGGGATTCCGCGTGCTATAATTTCCGACGGAGGGACCCATTTTACAAACGCTCAGTTCAAGTCACTGATGATCAAATACGGGGTGTCACACCGAATCTCTACTCCTTACCACCCCCAAACTAATGGTCTAGCTGAGCTATCTAACCGAGAGATCAAGAAGATCCTTCAGGTTACTGTTCGACCTGATAGAAAAGATTGGTCTTCTCGGCTTCCGGAAGCATTGTGGGCCTATAGGACCGCCCACAAGACCCAATTAGGAATGTCTCCCTTCAGACTAGTGTACGGGAAGGCATGTCACCTCCCCGTCGAATTGGAGCATAAAGCCTATTGGGCAGTACGGACCTGTAATCTCGACCTTTCTAAGGCTGGAACCCACAGAAGATTTCAAATGAGCGAGATCGATGAATTACGCCACGACGCATATGAGAACTCGCGAATTTACAAAGAACGGGTTAAAGCTTTTCACGACAAACACATTTCTAGAAAGGTCTTTCATCCTGGTCAAAAAGTTTTACTCTTTGATGCTCGACTCAAACTATTCCCAGGAAAGCTAAGATCCAAGTGGGTCGGACCCTACCTAGTCCGCCAAATCTTCGGAAATGGAGCTATTGAAATCAGCCCACTCAGCCACGATTCTGAACCATTTGTCGTGAATGGGCAGAGACTCAAGCCGTTCATTGACATGACCGATATAGATTTGACTGAGTCATCCTTTACCCTCCTTTCCTCTTGAGCTCATTACGCCCAGCCGATGGCGTAAAACTCAGCGCTTAACGGGAGGCAACCCGTCATTCTTTGAAAACCCAGAAACCGTTTCTGACATCGCTATGCGGAACTCATATTGCACTTTAGGGTTCATCCATTAGAACAGCCGACTTCACCTCAGGTATATCTACCCGAGATTAGAAATCGTTCGCAACAAGTCGCTTCGACCCATTCACTCACCACACACCTGTCCTAACACATGAACTAAGCTGAATTCGAACCCACCTAATTTACAATAGGGACATTGCAAATCTTAGGCATGGGGGGGTATGAAAGTGCAAAATGTCAGAAAATTCATATCAAGAAAGGGTTTCATTCATTAAAAAAAAAAAAAAGGACTTGATAGAGGGGAGGAACAATTCTGGGTCATACAAATGAGAGGAGGAAAAGAAAGAAAAATGACAAAAAGAGCAAAAATAAAGAAAGGAGCACAAAAGGAAAAGACAAAGAAAAAGTCATTAGTAAAAGATTAAGGGGTTAACTGAAGTTCTAGACCGAGTCAAGAAAAAGAAAAGAAAAATGCTACAGAGATATAACAAGAGATTAGCGGGAACGCTGGTCTTAGGCCTCTTGGGCTAGATTTTTAGCTTAAAAATTCACGTATCCGTTAAAATCTGGACAATCCTCAAGAGGTTGAGGAAAATGCGAAGCTTAAGTATTAGGTCTAAGGCTTAGGAAGTATTCGGCCCCGTTAACTGACCTCCGGTTTGCGGGATTCGGTAACCTAAGCACCCAAATTCACACACAGTCTGGTTCAGTGCGCATAAATATTCAAAACACGCAAGAGCGTTTAATATTCTGAAAAAGTCACCTAGATTAGGAGCGGCCAATCAACACAAGTTGATTTGGACAAGTTCCCAGCGCGGAGAGGCGGGAAATTCCCCTCGAAGATGCGTAACAACATATCGTCTCCTCGGTGCTTGTCTCTTAGGATATTTAAATATCCTACTGGGGGCATGTAAGCACTCTGCTGGTTCAGATACCATGGGTGGCATTATCACGAAATGTCGATCGCCAGGGTCTGAATTCGGCCACAGAACGCCATGGGCGGGATTATCTCGAAATCTCGAAAGCCAGGGTTCCGGGGGTTGCCATGGGCGGGATTATCTCGAAATCTCGAAAGCCAGGGACCCTTGAGGATTGATGATGGGGACGAGGAATCCGATACAGACCGTGTTGAGAAGCTAATCCGAAGCTAGAAATAAAAAGAAAAGAGAGAGAAAAGCTCTCCAAACAAATAAATCCTCTATCTCTCTCTTACAAAAAAAAAAAAAAAACGCACTGCAAACTGAGCGTAGGCTAAAAATGTCTCAAGCACGGGTGCTTTAACCGCAGAGTCCAACAAACCCTAGGATAGTTTTTGTGGGCCGTAGAAACCTTTGCGAAGGACTGAGGCTAAAGCAAAACAGGTCCAGATTTTGGTTGGTACTTGAGTACCTCTAGGCCTATTGTCGGCATTCCTACCTAATCACAAAAGAAGCACTTATCATAACTAAGGACACTTTGGGTCTAGAATGGAAGTTAAAACTTTGAAATTTTGCTAAGGGACTAGCAAAAGCTAGGCATGGGGGTATGATGAGAACCTCATCATGAGCCATAACTAGCTCATTTTGACCTAATAAAGAAGACAAAAGCTCCTACATAACCTAGAAGAAGGCTTAACTAAAGGAACAAGTGCTCTGAGAAGAAAACATGAAATAAAGGTTAAAACTGCAATTTTGCCATTGCAGTAGATAAACAGGATTTCTTAGAGGCAAAACATGGGTCAAATGGTCTAAATGAGATAAAAAGTGGGTTGAGTCAAGCAGAAATGGGTTCATGTGCAATCTAAGAACTAAAAGACACTTGGTAACCCTAAAACAGACCCGCTTAAATTAACAAGGTTTCGGTCAGAACAAAAAGCAAGTAAACCCTCTACAAATCATGAAAAAACATACTCTAGGGTTTAGAACACTTAATTTGACCTTTGGAACCTAGTTTGACCTAGATTAGGGTCATAGCTCTTCAATTAACCTAATTTGGATTTTTACGCAAAATATCCAGTCAAACAAGGTCAAACCTGAAATCTAACTTCTCCATTGGATTCCTTAGGTCCAAATTAGGTTTGTACCAAAATTTGGACCTAAGGAGGGGTCATCTTGACCTACTTTGCAATTTAGTACACCCAAATCACAAAGAGGTCCCTATCTTTTGAATATCCTTGCAGAGAGCCCCCTAGGTTCCTCGCCTTCTTTGCAAACCGGTCCTGCCACCATTACTAGGGCAGAACCGAGCTCCGACGAAGTTTCGAGAGAGATGGCTCTCTAATTCCTCAGAGATTCTCTCCCAGAAATGGAAGGGAGATTCTCTGAGGAATTCCCTTCCTTCTAAAGCCAATCAAATTCGCTGGTGTGAACCCAATCTCTCGTGCGAACGCACGAGAGATGTGGGTATCTTTCTTCCTTCCAACTCCGGCGAACCGGCTGACCTAATTGCGCGTCTTTCACGCTCTGATAGGAGCGGCCAGCACCTATAAAACACCCCTCGGACCCGACCACTCATCTTAAGCTTGATTTTGACGGAGATCCCCTCCAAATTTCTTCTCTCCCATCTCCGGCCAAACGACCCACAAGCTCCGGCGACCGCTTTCCCTCCTTCTCGTCACTCTTCTGCCATACCAGCAGCAGAGTCCTCTCCGCCTCTTCCTCCCGCGGCGCGCTGTACCCTGCGCGCAAGCTCCTGACCTCATCTTCGTCGCCGCTTCCTCCCCCAGGGTCTTTCTTCCCCGACGACGGCAGTCACGAGCCGTCCTCTCCACTGCCTCCCTTCACTCCAGACAACCCCAGATACGTTCTCCATCCTCTCCTCTCTCTTTTCCCCCTGTTATCTCCCTTGATCGACCCTCGACAGACGCTAACCACCTCCATCGTCTTCGCCTCCGACCGCACTCCGGCGAGCCGCCCACACCACTCCAGCCCTCCACACGGCTCGCCAACCACCTCGGAAGCTCCGCCTCACCTCCAGGAACACACTCCACCCTCCCACTGCCACTCCAGCCCTCCACAACCACCCCCCGACCAACCCACCATCTCCGGCCACAGGTTGACCTAGGCACGCACGCCTAGGCCGACCTGCGACCTGCTGCACTGCCCACCGCCTTCGCCGTGCCACGGCGAAGGTCTCTATCTATTCTGATTTGGCCGAGAGGCGCGTTTTGTGTACGACAGGATTCGAGCTGCTGCCGCCATGGACGACCTCTGATGAAGCTCCCGCGAAGCTCCAGGCACCCGGTCTTCCAGACTACAGGTGCTGCATACTAACGCAAGTGTCGCGAGGTGAACGAATCCAGCCGAGGAGCGCTAGCAGAGCCAGCAGCTGCGGGGCAATCGCACGACGAGGTGTCTGCAGGCGCGCGTGAAGGCGAGACCAGATAGTCCCACATCGTGGGATTGCAACCGGCAGGTACCGTATAAGTTGTTTTTACGCTTTATTCTTATCGCCTCGAAAGCACAGGGGTGAGGTCCCTCACTGACCCCACCCGCCTCGTCCGCGGCCTGACCACGCGGACCTGGCGGATCCGACCCGACCTAGACCTACGCACTCCTCGCGCATCACACACCTGCAGGTGCGCCTGGTCCCGGGTACGATCCGACCCGATTGAGACTGTGGCTCTGGTAGAGCGGTTAGAGTGAATTGCTTGAGAGAGAGACACGCGCGGGTAGAGGGAGAAGGGTTAGGTTTTGTTCCCCTGTGCAGGCAGGCTGATTGCAGGAGAAGGACGTGGCCGCTGCAGAAGAAAGGAGAAGCAAGACAAAGAAGAAGAAGAAGACAAAGAAGAAAGGAGAAGCAAGACAGAAGAAGAAGAAAGAAAGAAGTCTTCGCAGGAGAAGAAGAAGAAGGACAAGGGAAGATTGCAAAGAGATCCGAAGGGCAAAGCAGAAGAAGAAAAAGAGAAAGAAAGATCACATTTAAGACGTCTGATACATAAATCAGACGTCTAATTCTATTTTTTTTACATCTTTCTTAAAAACTCTTTGAATCAATTATATTTGCATTAAACAGTTGTATTCTTGGGTTTTACAAAGTACTGAGTTTGCTCCCTGTGTTCGACCTCGGATACTCTAGTTGTTCGAGTAATAAAATTATTTGTTTAAACGTTTTGTCGGTTCTACTGCAACGTAATACGCCTTTAAATCCGCACAGAAACGTTGACAACACTTCCTAACCACCATCCAAGCCACCCTCCTTGGCACCATTTCACATGGCGCCAAGAAAGCTTCCTAACCACCCTCTTTGGCACCCTTTCACATGATGCCAAGGAAGCTTCCTAACCACCATCCAAGCCACCCTCCTTAGCACCCTTTCACATGGTGTCAAGAAAGCTTCCTAACCACCATCCATACTATCCTATAAAAAGACCCCACATCCTACCTTTCAAACCATCCTTGGTAAGGAACAATTCTTCCTATCAAACACCTATAGCTACCATACATCCCACGCTCAAGAAATGAGAAGAGAAGAAGATTAAAGGAGTAACCTACCGATGAGAATCACATCATGAGCCCTAACTATCATATTTTGACCTAATAAAGTGTACAAAAGCTCCTACATAACCAAGAGAAAGGCCTAATTCAAGGGATCACTAATCTGGGAAGAAAACATGAAACAAAGGGTAAAACTGTAATTTTACCAGTGTACTTAATCAATGAGATTTTCTAAGGTCTAGACATAGGTCAATTGGACTTAATAAGAGAAAAAGTGGGATGATTCAGTCAGATAAGGGTTATTGTGAAATTTAAGAATTAAATGACATTCTATAACCCTAAAACAAACCCACTTAAATTCACAAGGTTCTAGGTAAGATAAAAATCAACTAAACCCTTTAACACCCATGGAAAAATATCCCCTAGGGTTTAGAACCAACAATTTGGCCTCTGGAACCTGTTTTGACCTAGATGGGGTCCAAGCTCAATATTTGACCTAATTTGATTTTTTATGCAAAATATCCAGTCAAGCGTAGTTAAACCTAAAATTCAATTTCACCATTGGATTCCTTAGGTCCAAATTAGGTTTTTACCAAATTTGGACCTAAGGGAAGATCATCTTGACCAACTTTGCAAAATAGTCTACCCAATTACATTCTGGCCCTTAACTTTTGAAAACCCTTACAAAAAGCCCCCCAACTTTTCATCACTTTCTTCATTCAGGTCCCTCTGCCATTGCAGTAGGGACCCTTACCTCCGGTGAGGTTTTGAGGTGGTTTTCTTCTCGTTTCCCCAAGGAGCTACTCCTAGATTTAAAAGGGGAGCTCTCTATGAAACCTCCTACCGCATGAGCAGCTCCCCATGCCCTGAATCACCCCATACCTCCAGTGCGAACACTCGAGAGGTATGGGTTTCACTCTGACAATGCCTCCAGCGAAGACTTTTGGCTGCCTCTTTGCGACTCTTCCCTCTGCTCGTGCCTATATAAGAAGATCCAAATCCCTCCACTTCGAGAAAGCTTGTTTTGGCCAGAGAATCCCCCAAAATCTCCTCTATCCTCATCTCCGGTCAAACGCCCGCAAGCTCCGGCGATCTCCTCTCCCTCATTTCGTCACTCTGCCAACATACCAGTGGCAGAGTCTTCTCCACCGTTCTCCTCCATGTCGCATCGTACCCACGTGCACCCCTCCGACCCCTTCCTCGTCAACGTCATCCTCACCTCGGGGTCTTCATCTCCGGCGATGGCACATACGGGCCATCTGCCTCCTCCACTCCCCCTTCGTCCAAAGACCCACAGATAAGTTCCTCCTCTCCCCCTCTTTATTTCCCCTATATCTGTTACTGTTTTTATCCCCTCGACACCACAGACCACCACCATCATTCTGATCTCCGAACAACCACCGGAGAGGTGTCTACGTCACTTCCACACCTCCATCCACCTTGCCAGACCCCTCAAAAGCTTCGCCACATCCCACTGATCATCTTCCCTCTTTCCATTGACCGCCACACACTCCACACACTTCCCCCAAACACACCCATCTCCACAGCCATAGAATGACCTAGGCACGCATGCCCAGGCCATCCCGCGCCAAGCCAACCACCGGGACACCTTCGCCGTGTCACGGCGAAGCTTTCTATGTGATTTGATGAGGCCGTGAGGTCATTCTTCTTGTCGACAGGTTCAGGTCTTGGCCGCCATTGGAGCTAACTCGAAGAAGCTTGCAAGCTTCATCCAAGGCTCCAGGCTTCAGGTTTTTAGGTCCCAGACAAGCAAGCTTCCTTCGTGAACAACTCCAGCCCAGCAATTGGAAGCCAAGTCCCCGCATCTACTGCAATCAAGTGCGTCACCTGCTGAGGGCGTGCGCGAGAAGAAGGTGGGATTTTAGTCCCTCAGAAGTTTTGAAGCAGGCGAAGTGCTATAAGTGGAAAAAGTGCCAGGGGCTTAGTGCCTCCTGACACGGGGTGAGGTCCCACTCATCCCATACGCCTCGTCCGCGACCCACACCTCCATGGACCTGGTTCTCGACCCAACTACCCGCGCACTCCTCGCCCACCACCCACTCCAGTGGACCTGGTCCCGGGCGTGCATACCCGACCTAATAACCTGAGAAGGCTCTGGGAGAGCATTCGCTAAAGCAAAATAGAGAAAGAGAGAGAGAGACGCGGGGAGGGTAGCGGCTAGGTTTTTCTCCTGTGTGTGTGCGTAGGGAAGAAGAAGAGGAGCAGCTGAAGAAGAAGGAAGGAGAAGGCGCAGCTAAAGAAAAGAAGAACAAGGAAGGAGAACTCAAGGTAGAGGAGTGGAAGAAAGAAGAAGAAGAAGCCAAGGAGGAAGCCGCAGAGAAAGAGAGAAGAGAAGGAAGAAGGAGCCATAGAAGAAGAAAGAGGAAGGCGAAGAAGAAGAAGACTACAGAAGAAGAAGAAGACTGTAAGGGCCAAGGGAGGAGAAGCTAAAGACGCAGCAAAAGCTTAAGGCAAAGAAGAAGAAAGAGAAGGTAGGGGCTAAAGAATGAGAGAAGCAGAAGAAGAAAAAGGCAGAAGAGGCACAGCCGCAGAGTAGAAGAAGAGAGAAAGAGAAGGCCAAAAATCACAAACCAAAATCAGACGTCCAATTTTTGGGCATTAGTTCTACATTTGACATTACTTTTTAATTCTGATTGAATTGGTCATTATTTTTTTTAAATTGAGAGTTGTGCTCTTAAGTTTCTAAAATACGAATTTGCTCCCTGAGTTTAAACTCGGAATATTTTGAATTTCGAGTAAATAAAATTGTAAATTATTCATACGCTTTTTTGACTATACTGCAACTAGGTTGATTTAAAATATGAGAAAGCGATATGAACATTTTTGGCACTGTTGCCGGGGAGCAACAGGCATTTTAGAAGCATTAATCACAACTTCTAATTCAATACAGACTTAATCTCTCTCTTTTGTTGTGTTTGTTGCAAGAAAGCCGAGGAGAGAAAAGCAGCCGCACAACAACCACACCAAGGAACAGGTAAACTGTCACTAGACCTCTCTCTTAATCCCCTCAAAATCTAAAAAAAAGGAAAATATAGAAAAATCAATCTAACGCTACCTGTTTCTATATTTAGTAGTTCACAAAAGTTGCCTGCTTTTCATTTCAACACATTTTTTATTGCACACCCACTTAAGGTAACTAGGGTTAAAACCATCTTGATTGAGCCCTAGATACCAATTTTTGAGGCAACTAAATTGGATCAACTAGAGCCAACTTAAGGATTACAAGCTAAGGCTTTAAAGACACATCTACTTCTAAGCAAAGAATCAACAATTTCAAAGAGAGGTGTGCCTAAGCCTTGTCGGAAAGACATATCCAAGAAAAATCCTAAGTAAATCAGGCTCTTAATCTACTTGAACCCTAAAAGCAAGGACCTAAAAGCTCTCAAAGGAACAAAGAGGTGAAGTTGATCCTTTGGGTCAACCAACCTTTAAATTAGGTCACTTTGCACTCAAAAGGCTTAAAGTTCAAGTGGAACCCTAAGCACCTTGATCCTAACTAAAAGAGATAGACTTAAGAGGTCAAGGTCCCCATTCTGGTCTACCTGGAATCTCAGTGACAAGAGAGGTTGGGTGGGGGAAACCCTGTAACCCGTGGGGATGCTCTACCGTGTAGGGGTCTTCACGGGACTCTCCCTCTCTGGCTGCCCAGGTATTTCTCAGGTGGACGACCATTCTGACTAAGGGGTATCATCCGCTCTAAACCTCTATAGTCACCTAGCATATTTTGGATGCCTCGATTGGGTCCAACATATTTTGATCTTATCCAATCCTTCAATGTATGTTTGGTAGGAGGTCCTTAAGACCTCCTTTAGTAATCCACTCTCCCCAAAGCCAAGCCTCGGTACCCTTGTTTGTGCAGCAACCCCACCACATAGATCTTTCCTCTAATTCAGAACCAAGTTCTCCTTCTTCCATCATGGCACAACCTGTTAAAGAAGAAAACAATCTTGAGCACCAGCTTCAGTGCCTAAATGATCTCTTCCAAAACTTCATGAACCCACCGCAGCGTCCCATGATGCGAGATCACTATAATCCTGCTACGATGGCAATCGAGCCTCGAGTCCGAATCCCGTCTAGAGGTCCTGATTCTGAACTCAAGCCCCATATGATTCATGCCATACCAAAATTCTATGGGCTTAACTTCGAGGATCCATTCCAGCATATTAAACAGCTCAAGCATCTGGCCTAGACCTTTGGGTCAGATGCACAAAATCGGGATATTCTGCTCATGAAGATGTTCTCTTTCTCCCTCATGGACAAGGCTGCTCATTGGTATCAAACTCAGACTCGTCCGATCAACACATGGTATGAACTTTAGTCTGAGTTTTTGAAGAAGTTCTTTACCGTTGGTCGAACAAATGCCTTGCCCTATCAGATTACTCATTTCACCCAACAAATGGGAGAACCTCTTCATGAGGCATGGGACTGATTTTTGGATCTCATGCGAAAGTGCCCCCATCATGGAGTTCCTAAATGGGAACAAGTCCAGTCTTTTTACCAGGGACTCCGTGAGGACATTCGATTATTCATCAATGCAACCTGCGGAGGAAACATCATGGGTCAGCATGAGGACACGGTGTGGGAGATTCTCAAGAATATGTGTGAGAACTCCATCAATAATGACTCCATGGGCTTATTCGACCGGACGAATGCCCGCACATCGACGAATCTTAGGGGAGCACATGAGATGCAGGGCTTGTCCGCATCCGTCGACTTGGAACTAATGGTCAGTCGATTGGACAAGGTCTTTATCATAGAGAAGAAGGTGGACGAGCTGACTCGGCATTTGCAGCAACTCACCTCTACGCAGAACTCTTTTGCACAGCCACCTCTCGTGAGGAAAACTGTGCAAAATATCCATCACCGATCTTCTTAGGGGATGGACCCGTATCCACCCCCGTCTGACTCCAGGATCGGAGGGACCTCTGATCCACTCTATTCTAGCTAGGGGAACTCTGAACCCCCATATTCTGACTTTCCTAAGGCTCCTCAGACCTGCGAGGACCTCAACGCCATTCATAATGACCCATTTTCCAACACCTACAACCTTGGATGGCAAAATCATCCCAACTTCTAGTGGGCGGGAAATTCTCAGAATCAAAGACCACTTTATCAACCCCTTCCACAAGACCCTCATCCATATCAGCCACCTCAGCCTTAGCCCAACCCCATCTATCAATCTGGGCCAAACCAAGATCAAATGTCTCTTATCCTTCAAACACTGGCTGACATTTAGAAAATGAATGTGGCAATACGAAAATAACACAAGGACGAGATCACAGAGGTCCACAACCAACTCACCCAGATGGCGAATTCCCACCAACCGGGCACACTTCCTTCACAAACTCTACCAAACCCAAATAACGTGCCAACCCAGAAGTGCGTTATGAACCCAAATTCAGGCCACGCACACATGATTTATGAGGCCCCTTCTGTTCCATCACTTGACGGGATGGAAGCTTCGACATCTTACGTGGGATTTCAATAGCAGTTGCCCATTTTACCAACCCCATACCAGAACCAGGCAGGATTAAACTCTGTAACAACCTGTAGTGGTAAAGCAACCCAAAACCCACCTTATCCAAACCACTCCAAGCCTGGTAGTGACCCAAGCCCTAGGATAGTTATTCAGGATGTCCCTGTCCCAGATCAAGAACCTGGACCTATTCTAAAGGAACCAACCAAGGTTCCATTTCCCGAGGCCTTAACCAAGGGAAAAAGGATAACCAAACCCATGGCTCCTGAGGAGGATCTAATCAACCTCTTTGAATAGGTCCAGATAAACATCCCCTTGATGGATGCAATCCGCCACGTACCAGCTTACGCATGATTTTTGAAAGACGTGTGTACACCCAAGCGTAAGCCGTGAACCAAAAGTGGGAGTTCGATCATACTGTCAGAGCAAGCCAACTCTGTAATCTTAAGTAAACTCCCACCCAAGGCAAAAGACCCAGGCACTCCCCTGATTTCATGTAAAATTGGTGAAACCCAATTTGATAGAGCATTGCTAGACCTAGGTGCCTCCATAAACCTAATACCCACATCCCTGCTTAACCACCTTGAATAGTCTGAGTTTAAACTGACAGAGGTGACATTACAGTTAGCCGATAGATCCATCAAGTCACCTAAAGGAATACTCGAGGATGTCATTGTTAGGGTACGGGATTTCGACTTCCCAGTAGATTTTATAGTTCTAGATATGGATGCACTTGAGAACCCGACGGATACACCGATTATACTAGGGAGACCTTTTCTGGCCACTGCTAGGGCCAACATAAGCTATGAGGAGGGCCAAATAGAATTGAAATTTGGGAACTAGACTCTTAAGATTGACATCTTTAAGGCCTAACAAGGGATTAATTGCAGTGTTATAGAACAAATATGTGATATCAGAGCCGTGGTTGATGAACCGCATATTGAGGACAACCTGATTATCCCCGATCAACCACAAGAAGATCAAAACCCGCAATTAGAGGAGTCTGAACCTGATCAAGATACGCCCATAACTCCTACCCTTGTTCCTCACACACACTCTGAACCACCTGCTGCTGTTGATAATCCCGTCTTGGAACTCAAGCCCTTTCCCGATCATCTGAAATACGCCCTTTTGGGTTCTAATCAGACATTTTCTATGATTATAAACTCCAAACTCACACCTGATCAGGAATCTCGTCTGATTATTATTATCCAGCAACATCGTAGAGCCATTGGATGGACTCTCGATGATTTGACTGGTATCAGCCCCTCTTATTGCACACACCACATCTATTCCGAAGAGGGAGCATGACCTTCGTGTGATGCAGAGATGTTTGAACCCTAATCTGCAGGAGGTCGTGAAAAAGGAGATCATTAAGTGGTTAGATGCAGGGATCATCTACCCGATCTCCGACAGTCGATGGGTGAGTCCAATCCAGGTTGTGCCTAAGAAGGTAGGACTCACCACCATCACGAATAAAACCGGAGAGGTCATACCGACCCGTATAGCCAACTCGTGGAGAGTCTACATTGATTACAGAAGACTAAATTCCTAGACGAAGAAGGATCATTTCCCACTACCGTTTATTGATCAGATCCTCGAAAAACTAGCGGGAAATAGATTCTTCTGCTTTCCTGACGAGTACTCCTGTTATAACCAAGTGGCAATCCATCCAGAGGACCAAGAGAAGACCACGTTCACCTGCCCCTTCGGGACATACGCGTTCTGAAGGATGCTTTTCAATCTCTACAATGCACCCACGACCTTTCAGTGGTGCATGCTTTCCATATTTTCTGATATGGTAGGTAATTATCTGGAAGTCTTCATGGGTGACTATTCAGTATTTGAGGAATCATTTGACGATTGCCTCTAACACTTAGTTCAAATACTCAGGCGATGTATTGACATGAATCTAGTTCTTTCTTGGGAAAAGAGCCACTTCATGGTGCCTAAGGGGATCATCCTGGGACATCTGATTTTGGAGAGAGGCATCCAAGTTGTTCGAGCCAAGGTTACCTTGATTTCCAAACTCCCTGTGCCTAGCTCGATCTGGGACATCCGTTCTTTTCTAGGGTACGTCGATTTTTACCGTCGATTTATCCCTGATTTTTTGAAAATCGTGCGCCCCCTGACTACTCTTCCCTCTAAGGATGTACCTTTTGAAATCTCCAAGGAATGCACTCAAGCATTTGAGATCCTTCGTGACCGAGTTACCCAAGCCCGGTCCTACAGTCCCCTGATTAGTCTTAACCCTTTGAGATCATGTGTGTTGGGAGAAAATTGTAGCTCGCATTTTTGATAAAAGCGTCATAGTATAGTTGCGAAATACGATCCAACAAAGATATTATTTTGTAAAAATAACGAGACTTTGAGTCCCGGTCGTTCATCTCTGGGAGGCGTTGCTTTTACTTTTGAAATCGATCTTATCCAGCTCTACTTTATTTAGAATCGCATATCGGTTCGTGATTATTACATATTTAAGTACGACATGCTTAGTTGCAGAATGGATAGACAATTAAGACAGGAAACTTGAATCACGCAAGTATGATAGCAATCAATAAGCTCATTGTGATTTCATAACATGGAGACAGATATATATATATAACATTTTTTTTATTCATTCAGTGAGAGAGTTGTTTGCAACAGAACTATAGATGAAAGCTTATACATAAATGGTTGAAACGGAAATCTAGCAACCAGAAAATGACTGCATACAAGAATCGATGGGGGGATTTCTCATGCATCATTCGGGGAGAAGTTAAGACTACGCTACTAAGCAGTAATAAAAGTAGTAAATATACGAAAAGCTAAGCTACTAATCTAGCAGAAGGAAAGGCATTCGGAGGCGGTCTCCGATGGCCTTTGAGTGGCTGAGAGAAAAAGGAGGGGCAGCCAATGGAGCTTAGGCCGGCCCTTGGAGAGAGGTTGGGGAGCTGATCCAGCTTCCTGGCGTAGAGATGGTGACCTCCATGGTGGTGCTCAACTCGTGGAGGTGGAGTGGAGATGGAAGTGGCTAGCCTAAGTGGAATGGATGCCAAGGAAGTGAATGGGTGCAAATGGCCACCCATTGGGTCTTTTTATAGACCTAAGGGAAGCTCTCTAGAGAATTATGAAATTCTCTAGAGAGGCCTATGGTGGGAGCTCGTGGGAGAGTGAGAGAGAGAGGGTGGATGGTGGTTTTTAGATAAATGTGGATCTAAAAATTGAATGGCTCTTGGTTGCTATTTTTGGCAACCAAGGCAACCACACATGGTAGAGAGTTCTAGAGAACTCTAGGCTAGGTATTTTCGTGTGGATGGTGTGTGTGGGTGTGTGTGGGTCGAAACTTAGGTAGCTAGGTCGATTAGGTTAGATTCTAGTGGGTTTAGGTCAAGGCATGTCTCAAATTAGGGTTATAAACCCTAATTCACTAAGGTAAAGTGCAATTAAACTTAATACAAGTTTAATTGGGTGTGTGGAAACTTAATTGAGAGTAAAACAACTCAATCAATTTACGTCTAGGTCAATTGGACTCTCACTGAGTCCAATTGGATAGTATGTGCTAAGATCATGGCTCAATTAGACTCAATGAGTCTAATTGAATAGGCTGATGGAATTGACTAAGATCCAAGTCAATTAGGTTTAGTGAGGACCTAATTAGGTCCTTAGGGAGGTCTAGAGGTGATGTACTAGGGTTAGGGCACCTTAATTTAGGATCCTATGGGGTTGGAATTGGGTTTAGGGACCAAGAGATCCAAGATCAAGGCTTAAATCTCAAAACAGGAATTGGAGAGCAGTATCAGATGTCTAATAATTGTGTCAGACGTCTTATACTCACAAATCAGAAGTCCAGACTTGTTTTCTGGACGTCCAATCAGAGTCAGGAAGGATTTCGGGTTCTGTTTTGGGTATTCTGCAGAAATTAGACGTCTGACACAGTGTCTAGACGTCCAATAACACTACAGAAGTGGGTTTGAAGTGTGCGGGAGATGGCTAAGGGTCCTGGACGTCCTATAACTTATCTAAACGTCCAAATAAGGGTTGGAACTAGGGTTTTAGAGCTTCCTAGGGTGTGGTGACCTAATCTAAGTGTGGCTAAGGCTTAGGGAGGTCTCTACACTATCCTAGGGCTAGGATGGACCTAAGCTCTTCACATTTTACTGCCTTATTTCTACTTAATAGAATAGAAAACCTTTAACCCCCTTACATTATTATTCCTACATCTAAACTAGGCCTTCTGCTCCAGCTCTGCTACAACTCCCGTTATTTCAGATCTAGCTTCAGATCCTACTCCAGATCCAGCTCCAGATCTGCTTATTGCCTGCAATCGACATAATATACTTAATCAGCACATTATAACATTATTTTATGCATGGCTAAAGTAAAGCAGTAAAGATGCAGATAATGCTTATACGTGCACAAATTTCCCTAATTTATGCTATGTTCTAGCTTAATCTAAGTTAATTAAGACCTATGATTGTTGCACAATCATACCCCCATACCTAAATCTTGCTAATCCCTAGAAAATGCAAGACTAAATTATTTACAGCAAGGGTCCCTAAGGGACTAATTATTTTATCAAGTGTATGCCTAGAGATTTTTCTCCTTTTTGTTTTCATCCTATATTCAAGAAATCCAGACAAATGTGAAAGTGCAGCTACGTAGCTTTTGCAACGGATTCGAGTGAAAAACTGATTCACCTCTAAAGCCTGTACTCGACCCCTAGTAAAAATTCTAGCAGCATAGGCAGACTTCTTCCCTCAGGATATTCAAGATATTCTATGAATTTCACCCCGGCTTTAGGCTTAGGTAGAGAATCTCTAAGGGAAAAGATTATATATTTGGTGGCTCATTCTCACTTGGTGCTACATAGGACTAGTACTACAGAATCTAGATTCCCGGATTACTAAGTAACTCAACTTAGAGAAAGACAAGAAAAACTATGCTCTCTTTGATTCCTTTGTATTCATTCTCTCTTACTCTTTTTCTTTCCTTTTCTTAGAGCTCACAACCTCACCAGATTCACACGTAGGATCTGTATTTGGTGGCCTCACTAGGCATTAACACTTTAATTGAGTTCTCATAACCCTAACACTAAGTCGGGATTCCTCAGCTAGTATTCGGGCGGTCAAAAACACAAGAAAAATAGGTTAAGCCCATATTTGGTGGAGCTCAATTTTATTTCGTGATATTGCCTTGATGAAATAAACACTAAATATTCATTATTTCATTTTCTTTTTCTTCTTTTTCTAATTTTTTCAGTTTTTCTTTCTTTTCATCATTTTTTTTCTTTTTCTTTTTCTTTTTTTTTTTAACATAACACATCCATGACTTTATTAAGGAGGCATTATTAGGGATTGGTGGTACTCAAGAGACATTGGGTGGCTTATTTGGTGAAAGTGCCTACTCACGGCACCGGGAGTGATGAATAGGACGGTGTATTTCTGACCTTGACATCAATACCCTCCTTCAGCTGAGGATTCCGTAGAGAATGGTCGTAACCATCCACCTTATCCCTAGTTTTATGAAAACTCTCTCTCCGCGTATTTGTCTTATTCGGTGGCTCACAATTTCGCACAAAAATGTATATGCGAAAATCGAGAGCGAAAACTATGTCTAATCTCAGAGTATCATCACCTAATTATCTAGGATTCCAGATTCCTCGCACTAATCTTAGAGCACCAGTACACGCTACCTTCATCTCACACTATATGGTGGATTTTTGGAGGAAAATCTGCCTGACTCCCAAAACACTGTCCAAGGGTTCAGGAAAAGAAGCACTGCTTCTTCTCGACAGACTGAAGATGTTTATCAGCCTTCACCGTGAATCCATTGCAAATTCTACATATGTGTGAAAAGTTGCACTAGATTCCACATTACAAGAATCAACTAAAGGATAAAATCTCTAATGCATTCTCTTAATAAAATAATCTTATTCATGAATGAGATATGTATATATGCTATAGACATGTAACCTCGCATAATTTGTACTTCATGAATTTCACGTATCGGGTTACAATCAGCTTGACCCTAAATTTAGAACAAAAGGTGAGCGGGTGAGTCGGAAGTGGCTGTTGCGAACGATTTCCAGCTCCAATGCGAGCACTGGAGGTGGAGTCGGTTGTTCTTTTTATTTAAGGTCCTAAAGTACATTTTACATACAACTCCGAGGCTTTCGTAAGTGTTGGCAAAAATTTTTTTAGTCTTTCTGTATCTACCCACCCATGCTTAAGTTCTTGCATGTCCTCAAGCATGAATGTAAAAGAAAATAAATTCGACAGAGGATGAGTGGGTGGAAATCACCTGGAATTGCTCCTAAAACTATACATTCAGCACCGACCAACCTGTTAGTGTGCAATATACAAAAAGGAAATATTCTACAAGAAAAATATGCTATGTATAAAAATGGTTATATATAAATGATGGTGGAATGTGGAGTGAATGGTATCTATCCGTGCTGAGTTTAACGCCTCCAGCTGGGCGAGCACTCAATCAGATGTGTCATTTCTAGCATAGGAGCCGGCTAAGATTAAGAGAAAGATGTGCTCATATGCTCCTAAGATCAGTGGTCCAGAGATGCAAACCAGCTGATTGTGCGCCCCTGCTCCAAAAAGTCTAGCTATAAGAAAGTGTGGAGTGGTGGTGAAAAATAGAGGATAATCATAGGGGGGATCATGATGTTGATTCAACTGATTTATTATGTCCCACAATTCAACAAGAAGTTGCTGAGGGAGTAGATCAAAATGTATCCCAAAACCAGAATCTGAGTCATAGGGATCCTCATAATGATAATTGACATCAAAGATCATGCCCTCTACAGGCTCTGGGTCATATGGGGGTATCCGCAAAAGTAGATCTGTGGGGAGGTCACTGAAATCCTCGTCGAAAATTACTTCATCCTCATCAGTATTCATCTCTGATTTATCAGAGGCTGACTCTTCAGGCTTGGGGTCGAGCCATCTATTAGATTGACTAGGATGATAGGTGTGTCCCCAGCTCATTCTGCTCGAAGCTTCACCCTCATATGCATTGGGCTACTCAGTAATTCCTACCTCGGGTAGCATATTTATTTCTTCATTCAAGTTATCCATAGCTACTTCTGGCTTTCGGATGTCAGGATCAGGGATAGGAAGTGTCATCTCAGAATCTCTAGCATCCGAATTAGGGATGTAGGTGAAAGAAGAGTGTAGATCAGAAGATGTTGGTGCTAGCACAGGTTCACCTACAATGGGAAGTGGCTTAGGCTGATCAGTAGTGTCACATGTAATGCTTGCCTCATGATCCATATCCTCAATTGGATCTACTTCCCTTATCTCGATTGGGTTATCTAAACCATGAGGTGTCTCCCAGGATTCAGGATGATCTGATTATGGCTCAGTCCTAGAGGTATCAGTCCTTTCATCCTCAATTTCAGATGAACCCATTCGGCATACTTCCTGCTCCTGTCTCATATCCACGCTAGATTCTTTTTCCCCTGAGTGATCTTCCAGTATCTGCTCTTGAGAATCTTCTGTGTGTCCATTTGACGTAATCGTTTCGGATTCCTCGAGGTCTTCAAGGCTATTTTCCACTTGATATCGCAAAAGTAGTAGTTCTTGAGTTTCCCAATTTTGTCTCATTAGCCTTGTTATCTCTGCTATTTCCCGAAGAAGCTCCATCACAGCTTGTTGATGCGGAATCCAGCTTTGTCTTTGGTTTGGCTCAATGATAGCCTGGATTTCATGTAGATAGGATGCGACCTTTTCCTTAACCCTCGCTATAGCTCTCTATATTCTATAATGCGGCCGCATATGCACCGGTAGCTCTTCAGGGGTTCCACGGGGTGAATCAGGTCTACCCATGTTCCATGGGTGAGAAGCAAAAGTATGAAATCCATATCCTGGGTTATAAGATGCGGTCCTTTGAGGGACCGACTGGTATGGGTCATAATATCCAGGGTTAAGATATGGGTCAACCATTTCAGTAACCCGAGGAGAAGGATCAGGCGAAGCGAAAAGTCATCTTCGCCACCTTGGGTTCTGATCCCAAGGTTGAGCTGATTCAGTGACCCGGGCTCTCAGATAAGCTCATGGGTCCAGCTCTTCTGGATCCTGATTAGGTCCAGATCCAATGTTAGCCATCGTGGCTCAGTAGATAGAAGAAGTGACTCGCCTCCTTGGGAGCGGCTCCCAAGGTCCAATCAGCTGAGGTCTAAGTGACCTCCTTTCTTGCATACACCACCCAACCCCTAGGTTGGTGTAGCCAAGCAGGACAAGGCTAAGGCCCTATCAATCAAATGGTCCTTATAGATTAGGTGACCAGATTTTTCATTAGGGATTTGAATTCCTGAAGATAACCTCGTCGTACAACCGACTGAAAGTGAATCTCGCCTCTCAAGCTAGCCCAGCCAGTCTTATTACGAGGGGACTAAGGGGAGGGTTCTTCCTTTGGCTTACGCCTCCGGTTCCGTTGACCCCTGAGCCACGGTCGTTTGACATTACCCTACAGACTTAGTCACCAGGTTTGGCAAGAGAGATTAAAACAACCCAGTAGTACAACAACGAACTCGGGTTGATTTCGTGTTTTAAAATTAATTTTAACCTGTTTTCTTCAGTGGGTCTTGTGGTGAGTGGCCCACAAGGTGACCAATCTCACCAGCTAACTAGACTTGATTAAGTCTAAGCTAGCCCAACGTGTGGTCTCTAATTGTAACCCTAAGGGTTTAACCTAAGTTGCATGCACTTCTAGGGTTTTTCTCTATTTCAGCAGACCACAAAAATAATGTTGATTTTCTGACAATAATTGGAATCAAATTAATTTGAAATTTTGCAAGTAGATCCCTTTTTCAATTAGTTTTTCAGAGAATATTTTTTTGGAATTTTTACTGTTTCAACCGAATTTTTAGTGAATTTTGAAATTCAAGGGGTCAGATCTGGAATTTTGACCCCTGGTCGATTTTTCATTTCGAAACAGTATCAATTGACATCAAAAATTTGAAAAAAATATGAGAAATAAAGCCAATGATATCAGCTTTCAAACCCCACCATTTTTAGTCAAAACAGATTCGCGGATTGCTCGAAATTACTTTTTGAAATTTGAAAAATTTTGAATCTAGGTCAGTCTGACCCATGTGCACTTCACGAATTTTTAAAAATTTCATACTTGGAATTTTTTAAAGTAACGGTGGAACTTGAAAGATGGTTTGAAAATGAAGGTTCATCCCGAATTTCATAATTTTTCGGCAATCGAATTTTTAAGTTATATTTGAAATCTAGCCGAAAATTAGAAGATGGTGGAAAAGCTTTTAAAGAGGATTGAGCTTGAAATTCAAGCCTTCCACCAAAAAGTTTTTTTTTCTTCTTCAAAACTTTTGCACTTTTTTTTTCAAAAAGAATTTTCCAAAAGATTCATAGAAATATCTTCTTTTTTCTTTTCTTTCAAAATAACCTACATTCGAAGGGAAACCTAATTTAGATTTTTTTTCAAAAGTTTCCTTTTTGCTTTTTTTTCCTTTTCATGAAAATGAGAAAAATCTTTTTTTTTCTCATAAAGAATTTTTCAAAGGAAATTGCAGCAAGTAAATCTACTCCTAGGGTTCAGAAAGAGAAACCAAATTTAAGATAGATGATGTGCACCTGATTTTTCTTCGCCGCGCTCGGTGTGTATGCAGATCCCGTTTTCGTCCCGTGCTGTCCTGCACATCAAAAATGAAGTAGAGGAAGATTTGTCAGTGATAAATTAAAAGATCAAAATCAAGAAAAATGACGTTGCCTCCCCGACAACGGCGCCATTTTGTTAGGAGAAAATCGTAGCTCGCGTTTTTGATAAAAGCGACGTAGTATAGTTGCAAAATACAATCCAACAAAGATATTATTTTGTAAAAATAACGGGACTTTCAGTCCCGGTCGTTTGTCTCTGGGAGGCATTGCTTTTACTTTTGAAATCGATCTTATCCAGCTCTACTTTATTTAGAATCGCATATTGGTTCGTGATTATTACGTATTTAAGTACGAAATGCTTAGTTTTAGAATGGATAGACAATTAAGACAGGCAACTTGAATCACGCAAATATGATAGCAATCAATAAGCTCATTGTGATTTCATAACATGGAGACAGATATATATACATATAACATCTTTTTTATTCATTCAGTGAGAGAGTTGTTTGCAACAAAACTATAGATGAAAGCTTATATATAAATGCTTGAAACGGAAATCTAGCTACCAGAAAATGACTGCATCAAGAATCAATGGGGGAATTTCGCATGCATCATTGGGGGAGAAGTTAAGACTACGCTACTAAGCAATAATAAAAGTAGTAAATATATGAAAAGCTAAGCTACTAATCCAGCAGAAGGAAAGGCATTCGAAGGTGGTCTCCGATGGCCTTTGAGTGGCTGAGAGAAGGAGGGACAGCCAATGGAGCTTAGGTCGGCCCTTGGAGAGAGGTTGGGGAGCTGATCCAGCTTCCTGGCGTGGAGATGGTGGCCTCCATGGTGGTGCTCAACTCGTGGAGGTGGAGTGGAGATGGAAGTGGCTAGCCTAAGTGGAATGGATGCCAAGGAAGTGAATGGGTGCAAATGGCCACCCATTGGGTCTTTTTATAGACCTAAGGGAAGCTCTCTAGAGAATTATGGAATTCTCTAGAGAGGCCTATGATGGGAGCTCGTGGGAGAGTGAGAGAGAGAGGGTGGATGGTGGTTTTTAGATCCACCAAATGTGGATCTAAAAATTGAATGGTTCTTGGTTGTTATTTTTGGCAACCAAGGCAACCACACATGGTAGAGAGTTCTAGAGAACTCTAGGCTAGGTATTTTCGTGCGGATGGTATGTCTGAGTGTGTGAGGGTGTGTGTGGGTCGAAACTTAGGTAGCTAGGTCGATTAGGTTAGATTCTAGTGGGTTTAGGTCAAGGCATGTCATAAATTAGGGTTATAAACCCTAATTCACTAAGGTAAAGTGCAATTAAACTTAATACAAGTTTAATTGGGTGTGTGGAAACTTAATTGAGAGTAAAAAAACTCAATTAATTTACGTCTAGGTCAATTGGACTCTCACTGAGTCCAATTGGACAGTATGTGCTAAGATCATGGCTCAATTAGACTCAATGAGTCCAATTGAATAGGCTGATGGAATTGACTAAGATCCAAGTCAATTAGGTTTAGTGAGGACCTAATTAGGTCCTTAGGGAGGTCTAGAGGTGATGTATTAGGGTTAAGGCACCTTAATTTAGGTTCCTATGTGGTTGGAATTGGGTTTAGGGACCTAGAGATCCAAGATCAAGGCTTAAATCTCAAAATAGGAATTGGAGAGCAGTATCAGCCGTCTAATAATAGTGTCAGACGTCTTATACTCAAAAATCAGAAGTCTAGACTTGTTGTCTGGACGTCCAATCAGAGTCAGGAAGGATTTCAGGTTCTGTTTTGGGTATTATGCGGAAATTGGACATCTGACAAAGTTCCTGGACGTCCAATAACACTGCAGATGTGGATTTGAAGTGTGAGAGAGATGGGTCCTAGACGTCCTATAACTTATCTCAACGTCTAGAAAAGGGTTGGAACTAGGGTTTTAGGGCTTCCTATGGTGTTGTGACCTAATCTAAGGGTGGCTAAGGCTTGGGGTGGTCTCTAGGCTATCTTGGGGCTAGGATGGACCTAAGCTCTTCACATTTTACTGCTTTATTTCTACTTAATAGAATAGAAAACCTTTAACCCCCTTACATTATTATTCCTGCATCTAAACTAGGCCTTCTACTCCAGCTCTGCTACAACTCCCGTTACTTCAGATCTAGCTTCAGATCCTACTCCAAATCCAGCTTCAGATCTGCTCATTGCCTGCAATCGACATAATATACTTAATCAGCACATTATAACATTATTTTATGCATAGCTAAAGTAAATCAATAAAGATGCGGATAATGCTTATGCGTGTATAAATTTCCCTAACTTATGCTAAGTTCTAGCCAAATCTAGGTCAATTAAGACCTATGATTGTTGTGCAATCAATGTGCGATGCATCTGACTTCATTGTAGGAGCGGTATTGGGGCAGAAAATTGACGGGAAACCCGTGGTCATTTACTACACTAGCAAAACACTTGATGAGGCTCAGCGTAACTACACAGTTACTGAGAAAAGGCTGCTAGCCGTAGTATTTGCCCTAGAAAAATTCAAATCTTACCTCCTGGGTTCCCATGTTATCATCTACTCGGATCACATAGCTGTGAGGCATCTCCTTGCAAAGAAAAACGCGAAACCTTGATTAATCCAATGGATCTTACTGTTGTAAGAATTTAACCTCGAGATTCACGACAAAGCGGGAAGACAAAATGCGGTAGCAAATCACTTGCCCCTCCTTCCTTCTAAGATCATTGACCCTTCCAGACCCATCACGGAGCATTTTCCTGATGAGCACCTCCTGACTATTGACACAAGGCTTCCATGGTTTGCTGACATAGTAAACTACCTTGCATCACATTAGATCTCGTCTGATTAGCCTAAGGCCAAGAAGAACAAATTACGCTCCGATGCCAGGTATTACATTTGGGAAGACCCGTATCTATTCCGCATTGGTGCTGATCAAATTATCCGACGGTGTGTCATGGAAGCTAAAATCAATGACATACTCTTTTTGTACCATGACCAGGCATGCAGTGGCCATTTCTCTGGACACAAAATCGCTTTAAAATTCCTCCAGTGTGGCTTTTACTGGCCCACAATTTTCAAGGATGCATTCAAACACTGTAAAGCATATAACCGTTGCCAGACCTTGGGCAACATGAGCCATTGTGACATGATACCTTTACAGTCGATCCTGGTATGTGAGATTTTCGACATTTGGGGGATTGATTTTGTGGGACCCTTCTGAAATTGCACTAGAGGGGGGGTGAATTGTGAAATTATAGAATATTATAATATAGAAAATTCAATCACACAATGTACTCAATAATTTTTAGGTGGAAACCCAAGATGGGTGAAAACCACCACCTAAGCCAATCCCTTGACTTAGGATTTTCGATCACAAGGTGATCAATCCACCAACCACACTACTTAAATGAGGGTAGTGTACCTCAATTACAAATCCCACCTCCGATCCCTAAACGGAGGTTTTTCCCATCAAAATGAAGAGACGGGGACCCGACAGGACGAATACCCAAAGTACAGAAATTAAAAAGTAAAATAACACCTATAGAGCGCCCCAATAATTTAGTTGCTCTCTTCTCTACTAAGCATAAAAAGAACTCCCTGATGATTTGCAGAACGGAGTGAGTCAGAAGTATGGATTTGCCCTTTGATTAGAGTATTAGCATAGCACAAGGGCAAGATGGAGCTTAGAGTAGTGAGCAAGAGATTTTTCTAATGGAATTGTGTCTCAAGAGGTGTGTATTGCCTAAGAGGAGTTGTAGTCTATTTATAGGCAAGTTTGGAACCTTCAAGAACACTTGGGAGAGCTCTTCTAGCCGTTGGAGACAAATCCCAAGAGTTTAGGACGAAATCCGCACAAAATCAGGGTAATGATGAGTCTGACAGCAATATCAAACGTCTAATTCTAGGATCAGACGTCTTATAGGACATCTGATTATACCTATGGTCATCTAATACTGTAGGACATCCTTAACTGACTCTATTGGATCAAAAGAAGGACGTCTGATTATGTTATTGGACGTCTAATGAAGGGTGGATTTATTCCTGTTATCATCAGATCCAAACAAGGTTCTAGGTTTAGAGGATCAGACGTAGTTATGGACATCTGAGGACATTATCAGACGTCTGAAAACCTAAATACTCTTCCCTACCTCTTCTGCCAAAAGATTATGTTGCCATAAAGAGATACGCACAGAAAATCATGGCCAACGATTCAAAGGCAGACGTCTGGAAGTGTGTCAAGACTTCTGGAAATTGATTTTTGCCTAAGCTAAGTCTAATGGTTAGTCTGAGGACGTCTGGGCAAAGAATCAGACGTCTGTGTAAGGTTATCGACGTCTGAAAGTGAAGTGCTTCGACTGATGTTTATGAGGAGACAAACCGAAGGCAGAACTTTTGGAAATTAGACATCTATGATACTTGTCAGACGTCTTAAACTGGAAAATCAGACGTCTGACCATTGTTCTAAACGTCTGATAAAAGTATGAGTGTTGGGTTTTTGTTTCTAATTTATCCGAAGTGTAGAGAGCCTAAGTTAGCTATATATAGGTTATGTTTGGGGGCTCTTTATAATATTTCTAGACTCAAATAAAATGAAAATTACAACCATTGAAAGTTTACATGAAAAGCCTAAGACCTAATACTTATGCTACTTGTCTTCACGCTTTTAATCTCCCGTCTTGGAAAGCTTTTTGAAATCCTGCAACTATGTTATTACAGGGAGAAAACAATATGCTACGCTTTATTTTTTATTTCATTTTCTTCATTTTGTAAAATCATCAAAATATTATATACAAGTGGTTGAACTAACAATCTCCCCCTTTTTGATGATTTTCAAAATATAGTTTTAGGTTCCTATTTCCTCCCCTTAAAGGTTGTACTTGGTAGTCTCTATCTATTTAAGAAGTTTGTTTTTATATTATTCCCTAAGTTCTTACCTACATTCCTCTCCCCCTTTTTGAATATCATCATGAAGGGTTGTTAAAGGGAGTTGAAATCCAAACTACAAGAGTGATATCTACAAAGTAGAGTGCATGAATAAAATTGTATGATTAAAAGATGACAAGGCATTAAAGAAAATTGATTAGCAATAGAAATAGTTAAGCATGGACTAGCTATTTGTTCCAAAAAATATTAAGTACGGGGTCAAGGCCCCTTAATACAAACTTGGAATAAAAGAAAGAAAAAAGATAGAAAAATAGAAACACTAAACTATTCTTCTTGATCTTGGCGGCGGCGGCGACGAGCGGGTCCGTGTCCCATATGCAAGTTTTGAACATCTGATCTAAGTTCGTCGATGTCGCAGCGCATGCTTCCCATGTAGGTGTACATCTCACCGGTTCAACGCAGCAGGAGGGAGATGCCGGAGGAGAGGGAATCTGTGGCTGGATCCCATGCTTCATCAAACCTCGAGCGGGGAGCTTCTATTTGAAGGAGCCGTGGTTCATGGAAGTCTGGAAAGGGTGGAAGGGGATCCTCTTCCATGGGCTCATCGGCGGGCTCAAGATGCTCCCTAAGTATATGCATCTTGGCAGCTATGGCCTGGTTGTAAGGCTCAATCTTCTTGTCAACTGCTTGGTCAGATATGGAAATCTGATGGGTTGAAAAGATTTTGGATAGAATAGACCCAAACGGAAGTGATGCCCCCATGGTCTTCATTCATGACGCGAACAATGAGGTGGCAATAATTGAAAGGAATACAACAGACGGCCGCAAAAAGGAGCGCCTTGTGTTGGCATGAGATGTAATCAAAACCTCCCAATTTATTTAGGAGGTCCCACCCAAAAATGCGAGAGAGTAGACGTGGAAGGGGTTTAAAATTTTTGCATGGTAGGGTGCCAAGGTTTTCAACATATTTTTCAGGGAGAACAACTCTTGATTGATGACTTCTGGGTCGTATTGCCTCAGAATGTCATTGAAGTCATTTCCCTCATTGGGGATGGCTAGAAGGTCGGAAATAGTTTCGGATGTGATGTGTATTTCGCGACCAAATAGGCGGGTATGGAGTTCAAGTTCATCGTTGCTATAGTCCTCAACGATGTTGGCATAAAAGAGATGGCAAAGATCAGGGAACACACCAAGAGTTCCAATGCTGGAGTGGAATTGACGGTCAAAATATTGAAAGAGATGGAGAGTTTGGAAGTGTTCCTGAAGGTTCAAATGGGTAAAATCATTCCAAACAATAAAACAAGGGCATTTAACTTTGGCATTCGCGAAACGACGAAATCGCTGCCTAGCGATGTCGCCCCGCAGTTGATCTACCAAATAGGTGGAAGAGGAAGTGGAAGATCCCTCAACTTGCTTCCTACGGGGAGGCATATTTGGTGGAATGGGCAGTTAGGTTATGGAAAAAAAATGGGTGGTGTTTTGAGGATAGAATACCTGCAAAAAAACATCCATACAAGAACATTCAACCAACCAAACAACATTCACCCAAAATATTTCAACAACACAGATTCAAACAATGCAATCATCATTGAAAAAATATGTGGCAGTATGCCTTGAGGCAATACAACCTGCCATGTAGTTGTGGCAATATACCTTTGGATTCAAGCCACAAAAATGTCGGCTTGAACCTCATGAGGTAATACCCTTGCCATGGAAGATGCAGCTAGGGCTAACAAGGTTGGCTTGACCGAGGGTTAGGGTTCTAAGGCTAATAACGATATGAAATGTGCAAGTAGCCCAAGTGAATCAATAAGGAGAACAAGATGCTACTAGATGCTGCAAGGTCGTGGGTAAAAGAGCATGGAGATGTCCTAGGAGTTGAGAGGGTATACCCACGGGAGGAGGGAAACCTCCAAATGCGCGGTCGAGAGGTAGGGAGGACGCGTGCAGAGGAGCAACAGTTCCGCTAGTCGTCGAGGAGGCACGACGGTTGCCTGGCGACGAGCAGAACTTCGCCAACTGCTGCTGTGGGCCATCGGGTGTGAGGGAGAGCGGTACGGATTTGGGGGAGGAGAGTGTGACCTTGCGAAGGGGATCTTATATCCCAAGGTCACAGAGCAAGTCTCCCCCTGAAGTTGAGGAGATTTGCATTTCAAACCATCCAGAGAACAGTCGCAATTCGCAAATTTTTCCCCGATCAGACATCTGGAGACTATGTCAAACGTCTGGATTTGACTGTAGGGATTTTAGCCCTTTTGATGGCGATGCCTGTATTATCCATCAGACGATAAATCAAACGACTAATTTTAAACTTAGACATCCGATTTCTGCAGGCATCCTTCCCTGGAAAATGATTTATTCTCCAGGTTGTCGTCTGATTTCTGTCTCAGACGACAAGCTCGACGTCTAAATATAAAATTAGACGTCCGATTTCTGCAGACAGACCTTCCTCGATTTTGGCCTAAAGTTACAGGGTCGTCCGATTTTCCTGTCAGACGACGTCTACGACGTCTAACCACAGATTCAGATGTCCGACTGATAGTATATGTTCTGACTCAAAGATAGTCGTCTGTCAACACATCTGGACGACGCCCAGACGTATGTGAATGATGCCAAACGTCTGAGATGATTGTTTTGTGATTACTCTCTTTAGATAAAATCGTCGTCTGTCCCAGATGTTTAGACGACGAATTTTTATGTATAAGATGTCTGATGGTTTAATCAGACGTCTGATATTGCACAGAATGTGCATTTGGATGTTTGAACTGAGAATGAAGGCTTCTAACTTAGTAAAATCAAGGCTCCATCTATGCTCATGACAAAGGAAGTTTCACTAAATCACTAAATTCTTCGAATATCACTTAGCTTACATATGCCTAATTTCCTATGTATGTAATTAAATCAAAGGTTTAGTGAAAATATCAGCTAATTGCAGTTCAGTGCAAATAAATTCAACTTTGATTTCTCCCTTAAGTACATTATCTCTCAAGAAGTGATGTCGAACATCAATATGTTTTGTGCGAGAGTGATGTACGGGATTTTTCGAGAGGTTGATAGCACTAGTATTGTCACATTATATTTTTATCTTATTAAATATCAAGTTAAAATCCTTCAAAGTATTTTTCATTCAAAGCACTTGGGAACATGCTAGTGCGGCGGCTATGTATTCAGCTTCCGTAGTTGATAAAGCTACACTAGATTGTTTCTTTGAGAACCAAGAGACTAGTGATTCGCCCAAGAATTGGCACGTCCCACTAGTACTCTTCCTATCGGTGCGGCTACCTGCGTAGTCTGCATCGCTATATGTAACTAAGTTGAATTGTGGACTCCTAGGGTAGAATAAGCCATAATCAAATGTGTCAACTAGATATCTAAATATTCGTTTTACAGAATTTAGGTGTGATTGTTTAGGGTTTGATTGAAACCTAGCGCATAAGCAAGTACGAAACAAAATATCAAGTCTACTGGAAGTTAAATACAGTAAAGATCCAATCATGTTACGATAGAGCTTTTGATCTATGGGCATACCTGATTCGTCCAAGTCTAGGGAAGTTGTGACACTCATAGGAGTGTTCTTCCCTTTACTTTTGTTCATATCAAATTTCTTCAGCATCTCCTTTGTGTATTTTTATTGACACACAAAGGTTCCAATTTCGAGTTGAGTGATTTGCAAGCCCAAGAAAAATTTGAGCTCACCCATCAAACTCATTTCGAATTCTTCCTACATAATTTCTGAAAACTTTCTACACATAGATTCATTAGTAGCACCAAATATAATATCATCTACATATATTTGAACTAATAAAATGTCTTTTCCTTTTCTTTTAATGAATAATGTGCAATCAGCTTCCCCTATAGAGAATTTTGCATTTAACAAGTAGTCTTTGAGCATTTCATACCAAGCTCTAGGAGCTTGCTTTAGACCATATAGTGCCTTGTTTAATTTGTAGACAAAATGAGGCTTATCATGAGACTCAAAACCAGGAGGTTGTTTTACAAAAACTTCCTCCTTACTGAATCCGTTAAGAAATGCACTCTTAACATCCATTTGAAAGAGTTTAAAGCCAAGAAAGGTGGCATAAGCAAGAAGTATGCGAATTGATTCAAGTCGAGCTACGGGAGCGTAGGTCTCATCAAAATCAATTCCTTCTTCTTGGTTGTACCCTTGTGCTACCAACCGAGCCTTGTTTCGAATAACCATACCGGATTCATCCAACTTGTTTCGGAATACCCATTTGGTACCTATTACCGTTTGCCTTCAGGCTTAGGTACTAGATCCCAAACTTCATTCCTTTGGAATTGGTTGAGTTCCTCCTGCATGGCCATCATCCAAGGTTCTTCGGAGCATGCTTCCTCGACACTCTTGGGTTCAACTTGAGATACAAAGGCGGTGAGACCAAAGGAGCAACTAAAACGAGATCGGGTTTTAATGCCATCAGAACCACTTCCAATGACTTGACTTTCGGGATGATCCCTTTGATGTATCCAATCTTTTGGAAGATTATGGATATTTGAGTTTGGAATGTTGGACACATCAATAGTAGAATCATCTTCATCATCCATATTGACTCGATCAATGGAGGAGTGAGGAGATTCATTGAAGGAAACATGGAGGGTTTCTTCCATTATTAATGTGGTCTTGTTAAAAACCCAATATGCCTTACTACGTGAGGAGTAACCAATAAAGATGGCTTCTTCACCTTTGGCATCATTTATTGCCATTAATCCCAAGCATGTCCTTTCTTCATTTGTTTCCTCCTCCTCTTCTTCTTCGGACGTGGAGTCATCCCACGTTGCTTGAAACGCCTTCTTCTTGAATCCTTTTGGTTTGGAGATCTTCTTGTAGTCGGAAGGCTTCTTGGGTTTCTTCTCATCATCCCTTTTGAGCAAGGGACAATCTTTCCTTATGTGACCTCTCTTTTTGCAATTATAGCAAATTAGAGGTTCTTCCTCTCTTTTCCTTCCCTTGATCTCTCTTCTATTTCTAAGAAACTTTTTAAACTTTTTAGCTAATAAAACAAATTCTTCGTCATCGATACTTACCTCATCATCCAAAGTAGCTTTGAAGGCTAAGGTCTTCTTCTTTGGCTCCGAGAAGATTGATTTCTTCTTTTGCTCCATTTTTGATTCGTAAGCCATGAGATTCCCAAGTAGATTTTCCATGTCTAGATCCTCTACATGGTTGGCTTCTTCTATTGACATTACCTTCTGTTCCCACTCAGGTCCAAGGGAGCGAAGGAGCTTCCCTTGAAGCTCCCCCTTTATAAATGTCTTTCCTAAAGACTTGAGGTTATTCACGATTAACATGAATCGGGTGTACATGTCCCCAAGTCTTTCATTCTCCTTCATAGAGAAAGCTTTGAATTCCTGCGATAACAAGTTTATCTTTGAGGATTTAACTTTAGATGTACCTTCGTGAGTTACCTCCAAGGTTCTCCAAATCTCGTGGGCGATTTCGCATTGGCTGATGCGGTTGAATTCCTCTGAGCTGAGAGCGTAGTAGAGTGAGTTCATTGCCTTGGCATTCAGTCCAAGGTGATGGATTTGCTCCACTGTGTAACCAATTTCTGGTTTCTTGGGAATGACGTATGCGGATTCACATTTCTCCCAAATGGAGAAATCATTGGCTTGAAGCCACATCTTCATTCTCAGCTTCCAGTAAGTGTAGTTGGTTCCTTCGAAGAGTGGTGGTCAAGTGGTGGATTGCCCCTCCAATCTGCTTGTGGAAATGGCCTTCCCCTCCATGTGATCTTTCTGCGGATGTTGCTCCTGTAGGCGGAAAACCTACTCTGATACGAAATGAAATTGCACTAGAGGGGGGGTGAATAGGGAAATTATAGAATATTGTAAGACAAAAAATTCAATCACACAATGTACTCAATTATTTTTAGGTGGAAACCCAAGATGGGTGAAAACCACCACCTAAGCCAATCCCTTGACTTAGGATTTTCGATCACAAGGTGATCAATCCACCAACCACACTACTTAAATGAGGGTAGTGTACCTCAATTACAAATCCCACCTCCGATCCCTAAACGGAGGTTTTTCCCATCAAAATGAAGAGACGGGGACCCGACAGGCCGGATACCCAAAGTACAGAAATTAAAAAGTAAAATAACACCTATAGAGCGCCCCAATAATTTAGTTGCTCTCTTCTCTACTAAGCATAAAAAGAACTCCCTGATGATTTGCAGAACGGAGTGAGTCAGAAGTATGGATTTGCCCTTTGATGAGAGTATTAGCATAGCACAAGGGCAAGATGGAGCTTAGAGTAGTGAGCAAGAGATTTTTCTAAGGGAATTGTGTCTCAAGAGGTGTGTATTGCCTAAGAGGAGTTGTAGTCTATTTGTAGGTAAGTTTGGAACCTTCAAGAACACTTGGGAGAGCTCTTCTAGCCATTGGAGACAAATCCCAAGAGTTTAGGATGAAATCCACACAAAATCAAGGTAATGATGAGTCTGACAGCAATATCAGATGTCTAATTCTAGGATCAGACGTCTTATAGGATGTCTGATTATACCTATGGTCGTCTAATACTGTAGGACATCCTTAACTGACTCTATTGGATCAAAAGAAGGATGTCTGATATTTTCTCATAAGACGTCTGATTATGTTATTGGACGTCTAATGAAGGGTGGATTCGTTCCTGTTATCATCAGATCCAAATAGGGTTCTAGGTTTAGAGGATCAGACGTCGTTATGGATGTCTGAGGACATTATCAAACGTCTGAAAACCTAAATACTCTTCCCTACTTCTTCTGCCAAAAGATTATGTGGCCATAAAGAGATATGCACAGAAAATCATGGCCAACAGTTCAAAGGCAGACGTCTGGAAGTGTGTCAAGTCATCTAGAAATTGATTTTTGCCTAAGCTAAGTCTAACGGTTAGTTTGAGGACATCTAGGCAAAGAATCAGACGTCTGTGTAAGGTTATCGACGTCTGAAGGTGAAGTACTTCGATTGATGTTTGAGGAGACAAACCGAAGGCAGAACTTTTGGAAATTAGACGTCTGTGATACTTGTCAGACGTCTTAAACTGGAAAATCAGATGTCTGACCATTGTTCTAAACGTCTGATAAAAGTATGAGTGTTGGGTTTTTGTTTCTAATTTATCCTTAAATGTAGAGAGCCTAAGTTAGCTATATATAGGTTATGTTTGGGGCCTCTTTACAATATTTCTAGACTCAAATAAAATGAAAATTACAACCATTGAAAGTTTACATGAAAAAGCCTAATACCTAATACTTATGCTACTTGTCTTCACGCTTTTAATCTCCCATCTTGGAAAGCTTTTTGAAATCCTGCAAATATGTTATTACAGGGAGAAAACAATATGTTATGATTTATTATTTATTTCATTTTCGTCATTTTGTAAAATCATCAAAATATTATATACGAGTGGTTGAACTAACACCTTCCTTATCTCGAACGGCTTCGAATACATTTTGCTCGCTGTTGACTGTATGTCCAAATGGATCAAAGCCATTCCAACCTGAACCAATGATCACAAAGTTGTTCTCAAGTTCATTCACCAAAACATCTTCTCACATTCGAGATTCCACGTGCAATCATTTCTGATGGAGGGACCCATTTCACAAACGCTCAGTTCAGGTCACTGATGACCAAATACGGGGTGTCGCACCGAATTTCTACTCCTTACCACCCCCAAACTAATGGTCTAGCTGAGCTATCAAACTAGGAGATCAAGAAAATCCTCCAGGTTACTATTCAACCTGACAGGAAGGATTGGTCTTCCTGGCTTCCGGAAGCTTTGTGGGCTTATAGGACCGCCCACAAGACCCAATTAGGCATATCTCCTTTCAAACTGGTGTATGGGAAGGCGTGTCACCTCCCCGTCGAATTGAAGCATAAAGCCTATTGGGCAGTACGGAACTGCAACTTACATCTTTCTAAGGCTAGAACCCACAGAAAGCTTTAAATAAGCGAGATTGATGAATTACGCCTCGATGCGTATGAAAACTCGTAAATCTACAAAGAGCAGGTTAAAGCCTTTCATGACAAGCACATATCTAGAAAGATCCTTCATCCTGGTCAAAAGGTCCTACTCTTTGATGCTTGACTCAAACTGTTCCCAGGAAAGCTACAATCTAAGTGGATCGGACCTTATTTAGTCCGACGAATCTTTGGAAATGGAGCCGTTGAGATCAGTCCACTCAGCCACGATTCTGAACCCTTTGTCGTGAATGATCAGAGACTCAAACCGTTCATTGACATGACCAATACAGATTTGGCTGAGTCATCCTTTATCCTCCATTCTCCCTGAGCACATTGCGCCCAGCCGATGGCATAAAATTCAGTGCTTAACGGGAGGCAACCCGTCATTCTTTGAAAAACCCGAAACCTTTCTTAACATTTCTATTCTGAATTCATATTGCACTTAGAGTTCACCCATTAGGACAGCCAACTCCACCTCAGGTACCCGTACCCGAGTCTAGAAATCGTAAACAACATCACCTCAACCTGTTCACTCACCCAACACCTGTCCTAATGAATGAACTAAGCTGAATTCAAACCCACCTAATTTACAATAGGGACATTGCAAATCTTAGGCATGGGAGGGGGGTATGAAAGTGCAAAATGAATGAAAACTCATATCAAGAAAAGGTTTCAACAAAAAAATAACATATCATTTTAAAAAAAACTGAGAAGAGGGAGGGAAAATTTTTATGGGCTATACAAAATAGGAGGAGAAAAAGAGCAAAAAGATAAAAAGGAGCACAAAATGAAAAAAAAAAAGAGATAGTCATTAGTAAGAGATTAAGGGATTAACCAAAGTTCTAGACCACATCAAGAAAAGTAAAGAAAAAGTTCTAAAGAGACACAAAGAGATTAGTAGGAATACTGACCTTAGGCCTTTTTGGCTAGACTCTTAGTACTCTCTAAGATCTAGATAATCCTCAAAAGGTTGAGGAGAATGCAAAGCTTAAGTATTGGGTTTAAGGCTTAGGGAGTATTCGGCCTCGTTAACTGACCTTCGATTTGCAGGACTCGGTAACCTAAGCACCCCAATCCACACACAGTCTGGTTCAGTGCACATAACAATCAAAATCACGCAAAAAGCATTTTAATGTTCTAAAAATGTTGCCTAGATTAGGAGTGGCCGATCAACACAAGTTGATTTGGACGAGTTCCCAACGTGGAGAGGTAGGAAATTCCCCTCGAAGATGCATAACAATATATCATCTCCTCAGTACTTGTCTCTTAGGATATTTACATATCCTACCGGGGGCATGTAAGCACTCTGCTGGTTCAGATACCATGGGTGGCATTATCACGAAATGTCAATCGCCAGGGTCTGGATTCGGCCATGGAACACCATGGGCGGGATTATCTCGAAATCTCGAAAACCAGGTTTCTGGGGTTTACCATGGGCGGTGCTATCACGAAGCATCAATTGCCAGGGACCTTTAAGGATTGATGATGGGGATGAGGAATCTGATACAGATCGTGTTGAGAAGCCAATCCAAAGCTAGAATTAAAAAGAAAAGAGAGAAAAAACTCTCCAAACAAATAAATCCTCTGTCTCTCTCTTACAAAAATGCACTGCAAACTGAACCAAGACTAAATATGTCTCAAGCACGGGTGCTTTAACCACAGAGTCTAATAAACCATAGGTAGTTCTAGCGGGCCTTAAAAACCTTTGTGGAGGACCAAGGCTAAAGCTGGACAGGTCTAGATCTTGGTTGATACTAGAGTACCTTTAGGCCCATTGTCGGCATTCTGACCTAATCACAGAAGAAAAAGCACTTATCATAACTAGTGAAAGAAATGCATGGTCTAGAACAGAAGTTAAAACCTTGAAGTTTTGCTAAGGGCTAGGCATGGGGGTATGATGAAAATCTCATCATGAGCCCTAACTAGCATATTTTGACCTAATAAAGTGTACAAAAGCTCCTACATAATCAAGAGAAAGGCCTAATTCAAGGGATCACTAATCTAGGAAGAGAACATAAAACAAAGGGTAAAACTGTAATTTTACCAATGTACTTAATCAACGGGATTTTCTAAGGTCTAGACATAGGTCAATTGGACCTAATAAGAGAAAAAGTGGGATGATTAAGTCAGATAAGGGTTATTGTGAAATTTAAGAATTAAATGACATTCTATAACCCTAAAACAAACCCACTTAAATTCACAAGGTTCCAGGTAGGATAAAAATCAACTAAACCTTTTAACACCCATGGAAAAATATCCCCTAGGGTCTAGAACCAACAATTTGGCCTTTGGAACCTGTTTTGACCTAGATTGGGGTCCAAACTCAATATTTGACCTAATTTAGGTTTTTATGCAAAATATCCAGTCAAACGTAGTCAAACCTAAAATCCAACTTCACCATTGGATTCGTTAGGTCCAAATTAGGTTTTTACCAAATTTGGACCTAAGGGAAGATCATCTTGACCTACTTTGCAAAATAGTCCACCCAATTACATTCTAGCCCTTAACTTTTGGAAACCCTTGCAAAAAGCTCCTCAACTTTTTGTCACTTTCTTCATTCAGGTCCCTCTACCAATGCAGCAGGGACCCACACCTCCAACGAGGTTTCAAGACAGTTTTCTCCTCGTTTCCCCAGGGAGCCGCTCTCACATTTGAAAGGGGAGCTCTCTACGAAACCCCCTGTCGTATGAGCAGCTCCCCATGCCCTGAATCACCCCATACCTCTCGTGCGAATGCTGAAGAGGTATGGGTTTCACTCCGGCCATGCCTCCAGTGAAGACTTTTGGCTGCCTCCTTGCGACTCTTCCCTCTGCCCGTGCCTATATAAGAAGATCCAGATCCCTCCGCTTCGAGCAAGCTTGTTCTGGCCAGAGAATCCCCCAAAATCTCCTCCATCCTCATGTATGGTCAGACACCTGCAAGCTCCAGTGATCTCCTCTCCCTCATTTCATCACTTTGCCACCATACCAGTGGCAGAGTCCTCTTCGCCGTGCTCCTCCGCACCGCGCCGTACCCGCGTGCGCCCCACCAACCCCTTCCTCGTCGCCATCATCCTCACCTCAGGGTCTTCGTCTCCGGCAACGGCACATACGAGCCATCCGCCTCCTCCACTTCCACTTCGTCCAGAGACCCACAAATAAGTTCCTCCTCTCCCCCTCTTTATTTCCCCTATCTCTATTACTATTTTTATCCCCTCAATGCCGCAGACCACCACCATCGTTCCCATCTTCGACCAACCACCGGCAAGGTGTCTACGTCACCTCCACACTCCATCCACCTTGCCAGACCCCTCAAAAGCTTCGCCACATCCCACTGATCATCTTCCCTATTTCCATTGACCGCCACACACTCCACACACTTCCTCTGAACACACCCATCTCCACAGCCATAGAACGACCTAGGCATGCATGCCTAGGTCGTCCCGCGCCAAGCCAACCACCGGGCCACCTTCACCGTGTCATGGTGAAGCTTTCTGTGTGATTTAACGAGGCTGTGAGGCCGTTTTGCTTGTGGACAGGTTCAGGACTTGGCCGCCATTGGAGCTAACTCGAAGAAGCTTGCAAGCTTCATCCAAGGCTCCAGGCTTCAGGTTTTCAGGTCCCAGATAAGCAGGCTTCCTTCGTGAACAACTCCAGCCCAGCAATTGGAAGCCAAGTCCCCGCATCTATTGCAATTGAGTGTGTCACCTATTGCGGGTGCGCGTGAGAAGAAGGTGGGACATTTAGTCCCACCTCGGAAGTTTTGAAGCGGGCGAAGCGCTATAAGTGGAAAAAGTGCCAGGGGCTTAGTGCCTTCTGACACGGGGTGAGGTCCCACTCATCCCATACACCCCGTCCGCAACCCACACCTCCGCGGACCTGGTTCTTGACCTAACTACTTGCGCACTCCTTGCCCACCACCCACGCCGGTGGGCCTGGTCCCAGGTGTGCATACCTGACCCGATAACCCAAGAAGGCTCTTGGAGAGCATTTATAAGAGCGAAATAGAGAGAGAGACGCGAGGAGGGTAGGGGCTAGGTTTTTCTCTTGTGTGTGTGCATAGGGAAGAAGAAGAGGAGCAGTTGAAGAAGGAAGGACAAGGTACAGCTGAAGAAAAGAAGGAAGGAGAACTCAAGGCAGAGGAGCGAAAGAAAGAAGAAGAAGAAGCCAAGGAGGAAGCTGTAGAGAAAGAGAGAAGAGAAGGAAGACGGAGCCGCAGAAGAAGAAGAAAGAGGAAGGCAAAGAAGACTGCAGAAGAAGAAGACTGTAGAGGCCAAGGAAGAAGCTGAAGATGTAGCCAAAGCTTAAGGCAAAGAAGAAGAAAGAGAAGGCAGGGGCTAAAGAAAGGGAAAAGCAGAAGAAGAAAAAGGCAGAAGTGGCACAGCCACAGAGCAGAAGAAGAGAGAAAGAGAAGGCCAAAAATCACAAACCAAGCACTGTAGCAAGACCCTTTTAAGATGTCTGATTTTTCATCAAACATCCAATTTTTGGGCGTTGGTTCTACATTTGACATTACTTCTTAATTCTGATTGAGTTGGTCATTATTATTTTTTTAATTGAGAGTTGTGCTCTTAAGTTTCTAAAATACCAATTTGCTCTCTGAGTTCGACCTTGGAATATTTTGAATTTCGAGTAAATAAAATTGTAAATTGTTCATACGCTTTTTCAACTATACTACAATGAGGTTGATTTAAAATACGAGAAAGCGATACGAACACCTACCCGCTCCCTTGGTGCCTTCTTCCTCTTCTCTCTCCTTCCTTATGTCATGCCAAGGAGCAAGCTTCCATTTAGTGAGGGCAGTCAAGCAGGAGGAAAGAAGGGTGGAAGACATCTACCTTTGAGAGGAGCAACTTAAGGAGCTAGAAGAAAGTCTTCTTCGAGTTTGGGAGCCACCATTCTTGGAGAGAAGGCTACCTCAGCTACTCAGGAGGATTTTCTGCCTATTATTTTGTTGCATTTTAATTCTTGTTAAGCATTCATCTATCTAGGGATTAACTAAGTGGAACGTCTGCTTAGTTGAGCTCCCTAGGTACTTTGTAAACATTTCTTATTAATAGCAAAGTTCCTTCCTTCATTCTTGAATTTTCAATTTCAAGTATCAACTTTATTTATTTTAGTACATCACATCTCTCTTTTAATTACCCTAGTCACACTTGCCTAGGGTGATCTTAGAAGAGAAGACTTCTCTTGTCACTTAGGTTCTAATTGTTAGGCATAGTTCTATCTTCGCAATCGTATCCCGCTTATTTCCAAATAAAAAAATTACAAAAATCAAAATACAAAAAGAGAAGTGTTGATTTGAGAGGCAAGAGAGAGAATCACTTATTTGACTAATAAATTGGTGTTGACACATCTTGATCGTGTTTTAACAGTTAGTTACGTCGTAGTATAGGTGATCAAGCATTATCAACAAATAAAAATTTATTACTCGAAAACCTAAGTATCTAAGGTCGAACACAGGGAGCAATTGGAATTTATTACTAATCTCAAGGATGTAATTGAACACTTAATTACTCAAAACTTAATTCAAAATATAAAAATGCATGAATTTAAAAGTCAATTGTGGTAAAAAGAAGGAATTTGGACGTCTGATCATGGGATCAGACGTCTTAAAAAGATGTTTTCTTCTATCTTGTTCTTATTCTTCTTCGTCTTATTTTCTTCCTTTCTTCTTTGTACTTCTTCTTCCTTGTTTCTTCTTTGCAATTCTCTTGCCTTGCTTCTTTCTTCTTATTTTCCTCTGTCTGATGCCTTGCCTCTCTTCTGCAGTTTTTCTCCTTTTCTCTGCCAGTCTTCTTCTTCTTCCTTCCTTGGCTCTGCTTCTCTTGCCTTTAGCTTCTCTTCTCCTTCTGCTTGTCTTTCCCTTTCTTTATTTCTTCTTTCTTCTGCAGTTCCTCTTCTCTTGCCTTCAGCTTCTCTTCTTCTTCTACCTTGCCTTTCTCTTTTTCCTCTGCGAAGCTTCCTTCCTTCTTCTTTTCATTTGCTTGTAGCGGCTAAGTCCCTGCTTCCTTCTTCAGTTCCTTCCCTACACAAACCAAGGAGAGCAAAACCTATCCCTCTACCCACACCCACTTCTCTCTCTCTCTGTGTGTATATCACTCTTCAGCATGCTTTCCCAAAGCTGGGTAATCAGGTCGGGTCGCGCGCCCAGGTCTAGGCACACCGACGTGGGTGTGGTGTGCGAGGAGTGCTCAGGAGTGTATTGGGTCGGGTCACCAAATCCATGTGATAAGCTCACGGACGAGTCACTATGTATAGGTGAGGGACCTCACCCCATGTGTTATCGGAGGAAACTAGCCGATAGCATAAAATCAATTTAAACTACTCAACGACGTTATGACTTACCAAGGTGGGACTATTGTTACCCCACTCCTTCTCGCGCACCCGCAGGAGAGCGTTCTCCAATTGCAGCAGTTGCAGGTCTCGCGGCGCCACTCTCTGGAACAGATGGCTTCACAAGGCCTCCCCGAGTCTGCTGGACCTAGAATCCTAGAGCACTGCAACCTGGGACGAGCTTGCAACCTCCTCGAGTCACCGTTAATGGCGGCTGGAGCTCGAAACCTGCCTGACACAAAAAGGGCCTTGCGGCTCAATCAGACCACAAGGGGACCTTCACCGTGTCACGGCGAAGGTGAGGCAGTAGGTGGCAGGCCGTGGGGCGGCCTAGGCATGCGTGCCTAGATCGCTCTATGGCCGGACTGATGGGTTTGGTTGGGGGGCTGTTGTGGCGGTGTAGGCGGCCTGTGGATGAGTAGGGGATATTCAGTGGAGTATGGCGGAGGTTATGTGGTGGTTGGCGAGACGTGTGGGGCTGCGGAGTGACGGGAGCGTCTCACTGGAGAGTGGCCGGAGATGAAGAAGATGGTGATGGACAGCGGCGGTCGAGGAGCATTTGGTGAAATAAGATGAGGGAAATGAAAGAGGGGATAGAGATGGATAGTTCTAACCTAACTAAGTGGGTGAAGGGGGCGAGAAGGCGGCTGGCAGTACCTGCTGTCACTGGAGAAGAAAGCGTCCAGTGGAGGAAGACGATGGCGACGACGGGGCTAGGGTTACTCGCCCGGGTGTTGCGCTACGCAAAGGAGGATGAGGACAACTCTGCCACTGGTTTTGTGGCAGAGAGACAAGAAAGAGGAGGGGGCTCGCCGGAGCTCGCTGGACCCCTTGTCCAGAGGAGAAGAAGAGGAAATTGAGGTGGAATTTTGACCAAGTCGAGCTGAGGAGGTGCGGCCGAAGTTGGGGGTTAATTTATAGGCACTGGCAGGGACTCCTTTACTTGGAAGGCAAGCTTCCAAGCGCGGGAATCCTCGCCGAAGATGGAAACAGTTAAGAGACCCAACTCTCTCTTGCATTCGCACGAGAGATTGGGTGCAAATCAGGGATCAGGATTGAGTTCAGATGGAAGGGAATTCCTTAGAGAATCTCCCTTCCAAATCTAGAAGGAGATCTCTGAGGATTCAGAGAGTATTCCCTCTCTATTCCTCGTCGGAGCAGGATTTCTCCCCAATAATGGTGGAGGAACCTGCTTGTAAGAGTGGTAAGGAAGTTAGGGGGGTTTATGCAATGACTTTCAAAAGATAGGGACCAAAATGTAATTAGGTGTACTAATTTGCAAAGTAGGTCAAGATGACCACCCTTTAGGTCCAAATTTTGGTAAAAACCAAATTTGGACCTAAGGAATCCAATGGTAAAGTTCGATTTTAGGTTTGACCACGTTTGACTAGAAATTTTGCACAAAAACCTAAATTAAGTCAATTAATGAGCTAGGATCCTAATCTAGGTCAAACTAAGTTCCAAAGGCCAAATTGAATGTTCTAGACCCTAGGGGATATTTTTCCATGAATTTTAGAGGGTTTACTTGATTTTTATCCTGACAGGAACCTTGTTGAATTAAGCGGATCTGTTTTAGGGTTACTAGATGTCATTTAATTCCTAAATTGCACATGAACCCATTTCTAATTAAACCAACCCACTTTTTATCTTATTCAGACCATTTGACCTATGTTTTGTCTCTGAGAAATCCCGTTTATGTACTGCAATGATAAAATTGTAATTTTACCCTTTATTTCATATTTTCTTCTAAAACACTTATTCCTTCAATTGAGCCTTCTTCTAAGTTATGTAGGAGCTTTTATTCTCTTTATTAGGTCAAAATGAGCTAGTTATGGCTCATGATGAGGCTCTCATCAATTGGCCTCCTTAGACAACCCTAGATACCACCACTATCTAGGAATATAAATTTAAAAGCTGATCAGTTTGCACGTTGCAACGACATTAAAGCCTCCATTTATAAAATCATGTAAATCTCACATCAATGATATAGTTTTGTGTTGTTCGATTATTTTATTTTTGGTATAAAAAAATATTTTTTTTATTTCACAATTTTCAAGTATTAAGAAGTCAATGTAACCAAGAAATCACCTTACCTTCCCTGTGGATTTGGCTGGACTTATCACTTCTACATATTTCAAAAGTCGACTAAAATTAAATTGGGAACTTTGATGACGAGTGAAAATAGGAATCACAATCATCAAAATTCTTTATAGCTTTAAATACATCCAATTACATTTTTCTATCTCCAAATGTCATTTCAACCTTTCCAGTTTCACAATCCATGTGCTTTTACAGTTTCCAGAAAGGATCTGCCTAAGATTATAGGTGTATTACTCAATTTCATAGGAACCTCCATTTCAAGGATGAGAAAATCTATCAGGATATAAAAATCTTTAACTTTCACAATCACGTCCTCATTGATCCCTTTTGGTGTGGTCAAGGTTCGATCAGCTAGCTGGAGAGTCACATTAGTGGGTTTCAAATTACCAAGCCTGATAAGTCTACGATATTTCATGAAAAAAATTCCCATTTTTGTGTGTTCCTAGGCTTGTAGATGCATCTAGCCTTGTAAATAACGCATAATAATATCATCATGCATTTAGGGCAAGTTACATAATTTGTATAATGATTTTACCTGTTTTTGTGGCTAGGGCATGGCATGATGCAAATCTAGAGTTCAAAAGAAAAATTCAACCATACAGATGGATTCAGGTCGACAATCGCAACCCAATGATGCGAAACTTGCCCCAATCTGACATCCATAGCATCACCTACAAGGAGAAGAGGATGGATGGTCCAAATGGCACCACATGGCACCATCCAGACCTTCCAGCCAAACTGCCTAAGGGCCACCGTTGCTCACTGCATCATCCATACCATTAATTCTCAGTCGTTGGATCTTCATCCAACAGCTAAGAGGGGCCTGATCCGTGCTTCTCATTTCCTAAAGGGGCATGGTTTCATATGTTCTCAACCATTGGAACCTTGAGTGTGTGTGGCTGTCAGATGAGGGTCCGATGACCAAGGCGTGGCCTTAGCGCAGTGGTAACACCCCCACGCTCTCACCCCACCGGCGTGGGATTGAGCTCTAATCTGTAGCGCGAAGGGGGAGTGGAATTGCACCACACAATCTGCCGCGAACGCTCCAAATGAAGCCACGTCATCACCGCATCAGTCTTCACAGCTCAGCATATGTGAGAGGTGCAATTAGTGCCGTCGAATCTTGATTAAGCGGACAAGGTGGGTCTACGTGGTGCGATGGATGCTCCTGAGTGCAATAACACATGATTCGATGCGTAATTCTTGCTAGCTGAAGGGCGTGACGGTGTGCAATCATGGGCCCTTGGGTCTTCATTGGACGACCACTATCCCTCTATGCCTTCCCCACGTAGCGCCAGTACAAGGCACAGCTGCACGCGTGACCATGCCCATGCATTGCATTCATGTGCATTATGTGGCCTTGCCTTGTGTTACCCTCTTCCCTCACCTATAAAAGGCCAAGGACCCCTCCCTTTCTTCTTCATCACTTCCTATGCTAATCCCAACTCCTTTAGAGCTTTAAAAGCCTCCTAAGCTCCCAAGAGCTTGCTCCCAAGCCATTGGGCTGCCTATTAGTTTAGGCAAGCCTATCCTCCACTAAATATTCGTCCTACTCCTCAACCCCTTCATAGGTGACCTAAAGGTTGTCCCCATATCCCCATTCAAGAAGTCGATCATCTCCACCTTCTCACCCCCATTCCCAGAGTAGATTAGCTCCATTTCCTCATCCCATATTCCCTTAGTTTGGCCTAAACTTTCCTTTACCTAGGTTCTTCCTACACCTCACCCCCTTCGTCCTACGCTTCACCCCTATTATCCAATTGCCACCAAGTGTTGTCTCATCAGACAGTCGCTTGGGGAGATGTCTCTCATCCCCCCTCTTGCTTTTATTTTATATTTTGTTAATTGTAATAAAACTCCATTTTGCAATATATCATTTTTGTCTCTCTCTCGCTATCTTCTCTCTATATTTATTTGCAATTAAATTAGCTTAGATAATAGTCGTTATTCTACTAGATAAAAATACAAAAAAATTACAAAAGCCAAAAAATCTTCAAAAATAAATAAAACCAAGCACGTATTTCAAAAATAAATGTTGCCTCCCCGTGTTCGACTTAGGACTCATCCAGTATCAGTTAAATTTATTTGATAGCTAAATTTTTCTTGCTTACTATGATGCGGGTTTCTCTGAAACCCTAATCTCTATTTTTTCTCATGAATTTTTTGACTCATCATTTTGGTGTCGTTGCCGGGGAAGCAACATACTTTGATTTTTTTCTCGCATTTTCTCTGCACTTCTTGAACATCTCTTCTCTTTGATCTATTGTCTTACAGGTACCCGACCAAGGTGTGCCAAAGTGGTGGATCGGAGTAAAGTGAGGGTAGATAATCTATAAGTAACCCCACACTCCCCTACCCATTAGATTCATTACATCATATTAATAACTAAGACCCGAAGCTACTTTGGTGTTTGCAAAAACCCCAGGATAGACTTGGATGTCTTGTTTGTCACTACACCCACTTCACGGTGTCGAGGAAGAAACTGCTTCGATGAGAGGTGGACAGCGAGGATGAAGGAGATAAGCACACCAGCAGGTGCTGCTCGACGCGGAAGAAAGCAAGGAGGAAGAGTCTGCCGCTGGTATTGTGGTCAGATGACGAGGTGAAGCAGGGAGAGTCACCGAAGCTTGAAGAGCAATTCGGCCAGAGGAGGAGGGACAAAAATTGGGGGTTTCCCTGGTCGAATTCAAGCTTGGCCGGATCGAGCAGACCTTGGGAGTCTTTATATTAGGTATCAGGGGGTCGATTAGAGCTTAGAAGCCAAGCTTTCAAGCTTGGAAGGTCACCGGAGTTGGAAACCCAAATTTCTCATGCTTTCACATGAGAAATTGGGAAAGATTTGAAGCATAAGATTCAACTGATTGAAAGAGAATTTCAAAAAGAATCTCCTGTTCAATTTTGAGGAGGTTTCATCAATTAATCAAGGAGAAATCCTTGATTGATTGTCACGGAGTTGTAGAATTAGGAGTTCTGTGCAGTGGGGACCTTTTCGTGAGAACGATGATAAAGTTAAGGGCCTATTTGAAAAGTTTTTGAAAGTTAAGGGTAGAAATGTAATTAGATAGGATCAATTTGTAAACTAGGTCAAGACAAACTCATCTTGGATCCAAATTTTAGTATAAATCTAATTTAGACCTAAGGAATCCAATGGTGAAGTTGGATTTTGGTTTTGACCATGTTCGATTGGGTAATTTATGCAAAAACCTAAATTAGGCCAAATGTCTATTTGTGACTCTATTCTGGGTCAAAACGGATTTTGATGGTCAAATTGAAGGTTCCAAACCCTAGAGAATATTTTTCTATGAATTTTAGATGGTTTAGGTGAATTTTATCCTAATCAGAACCTCAGTTAATTAAGCGAGTCTGTTTTTAGGGTATTAAAAGTCATTTAATTCTCAGAACACGCGCAAACCCTTTTCTGTCTATCTTAACCCACTTGTTATCTTTTTAAGACCATTTGACCTTCATTCAACCCCTGAGAAAACCCATGGTTGTACTACATTCATGATAAGCTGGTAAAATTACAGTTTTAACCCTAGTTTCTTATTTTTCCTCAAGATGACTATGCAGTGACTTGTGACTCTGTGGCAGTTATGTAGGAGCATTGATTGACTTAATTGGGTCAAAATGAAGTAGTTATGGCTCATGATGGTGTTCTCATCAATCCTATAGCGCATTGAATTACACATTCATATATTTATTGTGGCTTTATAGGATTGTTATTGTACAATTTCTTTTTATTTGATCTTGTACTTGGGTGCCTTGGTGTAGGCTTCCCATTCTTGAGGAGATCAAAAGGTCTACCTTGTGGTTTATACAAGAAGGCAAGCTTGGCGCAATTAAGTCTTACCACCCTCATTTTGAAGTGGTAAACTAGTGGATTATCTTGCTTAGATAACAAGAGAGAAATCCTAGTTGGGGACAACTAGGTAGAGGTTTTTACCCTTTGGGTTTCCTCTCTAAATTTGGTGTTCATCTTGTGGTGTGCTTTAATTGTATAATTTTATATATTGCATAAATCACCCCCCCTCTTGTGCCATTTTCAGTTACACCTAATACCTATGAATGAATATAAGGGTTGCCACCAATAATCTAACGTCGAAGGGATTTGTTTCTGGTTGCCGTCCTCTATATTCAAAGTGATGTTGATTATCTTTCTAATTATTGTTCCATTGGCCATTGTTTCCATGTTGGCCCTTTCTCCAAAATTACTTCACATTTCATCTTTTCTCTTCTATAAGACCAATCTCCCATATTACAAGCTAATCAAATATCCTTAATCACAATCAACTTGCAACAATCTAAACACCGTCAAAGTTTAGACACCTTGCCAGTGGTAATAAAAGTGTCTAATTTAATGATTTAGAATAATTATTGCTTTTATTACTACTTAACATTATTATAATATATCTATTTATTATATTTTTCCTTACAAGAGATATACATTAAACAGTTGTATTTCTATGATGGATCTGAGTAAACCTTTATATATATTAGGAAAAGTATCATTTGAGCATTGTGCTCAAAAGATCCAAAAAGAGCCCACAACTGTATTTGTTCCATAGTGTTCTCCGTTGATAGAAACCAACACACAAGTTAAACTATGGTTTAGAAAATCACCCTTCATATTTTGGAATGTGCTCAATCAATTATTATATTATTTTTGTAAAATATCTTGTCACATAAATGTCGAGTTGTATTACAAATCTATTTATATATCGTATTTGGAATATTATTAATTATTTATTACATTATTATTAGAAAGTAACTAATAATTCCATATTTATCAGGATTAACATGCCTGTTTGATGGTTAATTCCTAAGTTTACATAGCATACTTGGGCTGTAAATAATGCATTAGAAGCATTCTAGGTATATTAGGTTCATACATGCATTTTTACTTAATTCATGTATATTACAACAATGGTATTTTATGTAGGAATAAATGCAGGAGTGGGAATTGAAAGATAGATGCTCAAGCTGAGAAATGCAATACAAGAAAGACAAGCTTATTCATCAAAGAATCATGTTTTGTAAGAGGAGCGAGATGTGAAGAGGTACCAACTCAAGAAGCTATGAGGGCATCTCCATAATATATCCCCTAACAACTAAGTTCCCCCCTACATTACCTAATTCCCTAAATCCTAACACTTACTCCCAAGGAAATCCAACCCACTACAACAGTAGACGGGTTTTGCGACGATTGTAAACCGTTGCCAATTCCCTGTAAACCGTCGTGAAATACCATCGCGGTATATCGCGTCATTGTTTTAATTTGGCGATGGTTAAAATCCATTATCGTCACCTTCTCAGCATGTGCGAGCAAACATGAAAGTACATTTTCACGATGATTTTATAACCGTCGCTAAAATAAATTACGAATAGTTTTCAATTAAACCGTCACCAATTTTCTTTGTGGGAACCATAAGTATGTGCCAAAAGATTACGTACTTTTAGGGATGGTTTTTTGTTAAAATCATTCTCTATTACACATGGCAACAGTTGGAAAAAATGCGACCAATTGTACATAACTATCACCAAAAGAGATGTAATACCTCACACCAAAATTGTTGGGGAACCTAATGACCCTATGGCGACTAGTTTACGTTATAACCGTCGCTAATAATGCTTAATTTAAAAAAGAAAACAATTAATTTCATTAGCATTAGAATTAATTACACAACAAATAAGAGATGCTCGAAAACAACCTAAGTTATTCAAAATATTCAATCAAAAGGAATTATAAAATGGAACTAATATATATATAAACGAGGTTCAAATATTACAAGAGTAATAAAGACGAGAAGAATATAAAAACATTTACACTATCTGGGGCACCTACACCACCAACCTAAGAACCACCATCATCATCATCACCACGCCTCGAAATGTGGAATGACAAATGATCAGGTCCACCACCACGTCGGAGATAGGACAAGACCTCCTCCCACTGTTTATTCTGCTGCTCTAGCAACTCCTCCTGGTGCTCCATCCTATGAGTGGCGGCTTGCAGCTGTGCAGTGACCTCATCCAACCTCTTTGCTCGCTCCACATCTCAACGCTATAAGGTCTCAACCTCGATGCGTAGACTGTCGGCATAGGCAAACGAGGAGGATCCTTTCCTACCATACCAGGAGGAGATCGTCGCACTCCTCCCACCACTATGGATGAAGCCTCCATGCTCTGGAGGCATCACGGTCCTGAGGGCCTCCTCTGGTGTTAGAGGGGCCTGTGGAACAATCCCGGAGTTCTCATCCACGACCTCACAAGGATGGATCAAATCCATCATACGATCCTGTAAATAAATATATATTTGCAGTTAATTTTAATATAATTGAAATTAGGATAACTAACTTTTAATTACTTACATTTGTCTCCTGCTATGTCAATACATCCATGCACGTGGACCGTCGAGTGTTTCTTTACTATGAGTCTGCTTATAGACTCTCACTTGATCTAACAAAGCACCCGCGTGCACCTTCGCCTAAAAATGAAGTAATATTTTCATCTTCTTTTAATTTAACTAAATTTCTTTAATTTTGTTTGAAATATTGAATTAAGAAACTTACATATCTGTACTTTAATGAGTCAATACTCATTCGACCCAAGGGGAGGAGGGAGGAGGATTTTAGCAACGGTTATTTTTATAACCGTCCCTAAAACAAAGAATTCATGACGCATCGTCGCTAAATAACAGTTGCAAATTGCACATTTTCTAGTAGTGACCCTTGCTGGACTTCTCCATAAATTCCCAAGGGGGGGACTACGCTCACCTCCACCATGCACCGACCCATCCATATGTGTGCCAATTCTCCCCCAACTCTTGTGCGCTAATTCCCCACAACACCATCCTCACCTTGAGACACAATCCCTCTCCATGCAATCACTTCATAAAACCATCACCTCCCTTAACCAAGTCCTTTCATTTCAACCATGCACACCCATGCATCACATCTCACTCTCCATCCTTAATCCTGAGTCCTCTATATTGCCATGTCATCAATCCCAATCTAAGCCCAATTAACTAAACAAAAGCCACCATCCTTCTCCTTCATACTCTATAAATACCACCAACACCCTCCCATTGCATGTATCTTAGATCATAGAATTTAGGAGAGCTTAGTGATATTGTGATTCTAAGGTTCTCCATAAATAACCTATCTCCATGGTAGTGTAGCTTCCAACCTTCCCATCTCCCTTCGTCCCTCTCCTCACCCACGTCCTATAGAGATAGGTTGTTTGCCTCTCACCCCCCTTTCCCATAGCATAGAAATCCTGCCTTTCACCTCCATTCACTGCGAATCTAGGTGGTACCTTCTCCTCACCACCTTTATCCTAAAACCTCATCCCCATCTCTGATATCACACCATCATCTTTGGGTCATCTCAAGCAAAGTAGTCATCGGACAGTCACTCTGAAATCTATCTTCTCTTCCCTCTTTTTTTTGTTGTATTTCATTTCTCCAATTTTTAGCTATAACAACTTTTATTTATCAATGGAAATTTATTCTTGTTATCTTTTTGTCCTCGTGATATCTGTTCCATCATCTCACCTTCATTCCCCTAATAAAAAAAATATAAAAAATTATAAATGTGACAAAAAAAATAAGAAGAAATAAATATGAGAAAAGTAACCATGAGCTTTCCTGTGTTCAACCTAGACTTCACCTTCGAAAATCTTTAACTAATTGTAGATTTCTGTGACTACAATGATAAATTTATTATTTTTCATGATTTCCGCTCGATCATTTTGGAGTCATTGCTGAGGAGGCAACGAATCTTTGTTTCTTGTCCTTTTCGCTTTTGCATTTGGTTGCATTTTCAAGCTTTTAACTCATCTTTGTTTGCGTTTATTGTCTTGTGTGCAGGAAGACTATGCGAGAGCGAGGTAGGAGAAGGTGCAAGGCAATAGAACAGGAGTAGATTGTGGGTGAAGACCTTGGTAAGTGCACCTATACGTAGGTTGGAATCATACATAAAAATAAAAATAAAGAAAAAATGTCATTTATGTGTTTGCATGAACATTAGGATAGTTTTTATTTTTTATTGTGAGCTTTGTTTGCTTTCTAAATAAATTACTAAAAAAAGAGAAAGAATCAACATATTTAACCAAGTGGATCATTTTTCCTTTGTTTTCACATTAAAACACCCACCTTCCCAATATCCAGATTACTGATCAAGATTTAGAAAATCATTTCCATAAGTTCTAGACTTAAAATCATGGATTAGAGAGTCAGGAACCTACATCTAAAATTTCATAATGTAACACTCCGTATAAAAATTTTAAAAATTCTCAAACCAGATCTACATCAAAGCCCTAAATAGAACCTGAAAATTACACACTATCAGAGTTGTTTAGATTTTCTACTCATCTTTTTTTCCTAAAATCATTGGAAATGATTCCTATTTAAGTCTAAAGTCTCAACAAAATCTTAGAATTTTTTGAGCACGAGCACTGGTTGATTAAGTCATTTCAGTTACTTTTTTGACTTTTGAATCCTAGTACAATTAAAATTCCATAAAAGTTATTAAAATGACTTCAAAAATTCTAAGAAAATATTTTTTTGTGTGCCTAATTGACTACTGCTCAGAAGCCACAACAAACCTTATTTGGCCCACACAATTCAAAAAGATAAAATCACTTCATTGATAGTTTTTCTAGTTTAGAGATTTCAGATTAGTGATTTGATAAGGCACCCAACTTTCTCTTTATTTTTAAAGGAAAATACATCACATCGTGGTTGCAAAACTTAGTGTGCCTCATGCAAACCTTGGTTGAACTTACCAAAAGTGTGAAACCCTAAAAATTATCTGCACAAGGTTCAACTTTAAAAGATGCATCATTTTAAACCTTGTTTGAAAAACAATTGGTTGTGCACCTTCACTTACACTCAAATCAGTCTAATTGAGAGCACTAACCCCCTTAACACCTGCTCACCTCCCTTGTGCACCTTAGAACCCAAAGCCTAAAATTGATTAGATGCTAGCACTGAGGTGAAATTGAGTTTGTTTATGTTGTACTACAAATGGATGGAATTGTAATATGAGTTGGAAAGACAATACTTGTGAAATTGCAAGTAACTTAATATGTACATAACGATCTGAGTTATTTTGCATTGAAAGTGTATTGCGGAAGCACGAAGTTGTAATACGTGATTTGTTTGAATAGGTGAAGTTTAAGCTATGTTTAATTCAATAACCGTTTTTGTTGTTTTGCGAATAAATTATATTCCAATTATGTTGGTGTTGTGATACTACAAGTAATGTAATACAAACATACAGGTTATAACTAAATGTTAGCTTCTACTAAGTTCAATAATTTTGCTCGCTTAATTGGGGGAAAATTGTATTACAATTTTGATAATCTAGTGATACTACGAGTAAGTTAATACAAACATGTGGAGTTAAAGTTGTTAGGGTTGGTATTGTATTACAAACATATCGGGTTGTAATACGATTTACAACATGACTCGTATTACGAATTTGGTGATAAAAAAGATATTGCAATTGAAATAATGCAAAAATGTGGATAACGACTATGGAAATGACATCCGATTGTATATGAAAAGATACAAACTACTGCAAATGTTCATTCCCTAATATATGTATTAGAAAAGCTCTGGATAGAAAAGCTCTAGATTGAACAAAAACAAAAAACAAAGATCAATAAGAATGAAACTATAAACATAAAAAACCATGAAAATGCCAACACAAAGAACCATAATAAAATCGTTAACTACGTTAAGATGAATTCATTAAGAAATACTTCTGGCCAATAATAAATGATCCATCCACATTCTCATTTATGCTTGGAGAATCCACAAAGAAACAAAGAAGCAATAAACAAATTTCGAAATCATAACTAAAATGAATGCAATGATTAAACGCGTACCAATAGTTGTTTGTACGCTGCTGCTAAACAAGAAAATTTGAAATTGATTTAATGTGAAAATATGATGTCTATGGCGTTTCTGTTGCGCGTGCAGCGAAAAAAGGAAAATGTGGGGATATGCTAAACCATATATGACGACACCAACTTTTCCGGCGTGATTATAATAATTATTTCAAATTATTGATAAATGGTCTGTTGTGCAAATCAGAAACCACCAAAAATCGACTAGTGAATTCCAATACTATCTTTGAAATCGGTTAGTTGTAATGCAAACCGACGTGTATGATCCAACGAACTGGGATGTGTGCTTAATTTTGATCTTTTGAACACAATGCTCAAATATATATTTTTCCTTTCTCTCTTTCTCTCTATATATATATATATATAGGTTGAAAGCATGTAGGTGATCTACATATAAGTTAAGTACATATGCGATAATCTCTTATCATGAATAATATTTTAAATTAAAAATTTGAATATTGATATCACTCTGTATAAATATGTTATACATCAAATTTGAAGTTAATTCGACACTCCTAAAACATACATCAAACGAGACTCATTTTTTACGACTTAAATATCACAAAATTCAACCATGTTAGATGGACGTGTTAGGAGTGTTGAATTGACTTTAAATTTTCATATGAAGTGATTTCAACCCTTAAATTTTCAATCCAAAATATTACTTGTAGTGAGAGATATTATCATATCTACACGTAACTTACATACAAGTCACATGTATGTTCCATTTTCCTTATATATATATATATATATATAAGTAAAATTAATTAGTTATCATTGACACTTTTAACTTGTACAAATCACATATTATAATGAAACTTTAGAGATTAAAACCAATTAATATAGAAAAGATCCGTTCAAAATTTCATTTGAATTGAAGGTAGGATCGATTTTCATCTAGTAGGATCGACTTTCCATACTATTCTAATTATTGAAAATGACAATGTTGATGTAAGGGATGAAATTATCTAATTAAGTTGAAATTCTATAAGATTCTTAATTATATTAAAATAAGATCACTAAAGCTTCGTGATAATAAGTGATCCATAGATAAAGTTAAAAGCATCGAACTCAATGCTTTTACCTTCATTTACAAATCACTTATCGTTATGAAACCTTGGAGATTGAAATAAATTATTATATAAAAAATATATTTCAAATTTCATTTGAATTAGAGATCTTTAACCCCTTTATCAAGTGATGCCAATTTTTGCACCATTTTAACGATTGAAAATGTTGTATTATTGATGGAGGGAATGAAATGAGTTTAAACTTTATACAATTCCTAATTATATTAGGATAGTGAAATTTTCAAAATTTCATCATAAAATGTGATCTATAAATAAAGTTAAAGACATCGAAGGTAGTCAATTAACTCCCTATTTCGGGGTAGGAGCCAATTGACAACCCACAAGGGGGAGCTAATTGACTACCCCACACTTCTTCTAAAGATGGCATATTGCCACGAAATTTTAAGAATCTTACCATCTTAATATAACTACAAATTGCATATAGATCAAACAATTCCATCCATTCCATCAACATTACTAAATTTTCAACCGTTAACATATTACAAAAATCGACCACACCTGATGAAAAGGTTACAAATCTCCTATTCAAATAAATTTTAAAACACATCTTATCAAAATTAATTGATTTCAATCCAAAAAATTTCATGGCAATATGTTATGTATTGAAGTTAAAAACATCCGAGATAGAAAATTGACTCTTTCAAGGGATAACTACATTTTACCCATATATATTTTGAACACTTCGATTTGATTAGGAAATATATTCTTCTTACTTTTCAGAATTTGAATAATTTAACAAAAAAATAGGCTTGTAAATTTCAACAATCTAGATATTCGAACAGCTGATCCCTCCTGATGAAAAGCATATACCTGATTCAAATGAAATTGGAAGCAACTCTACATTAATTGGGCCAATCAATTGGCTATCCTTGCAGGAAGCAACGCATATGCATCCATGCATGCTTATTTACATGCCCCTTCATGCATGTACATGCCCCCTGGAGGCATTTTCATGTGCATATGTGCATGTGCACACGAGCATCTGTGCGTATATTTAAGGAGCGTTTCTTTGCATTAATTCACCAGAGGTAAAAATATGGGAATTTCTCCATGGCAAGCACAAGAAATGCAGTATATATTAACTAAACACCAGACGCATGTCAGATTATATATAAAACATGAACCAACACGACAGATATGAATAATGGTTGGGAGAGAACTATAATACATGCCTTATGATTTGTATGTGGCGTCATGGACGATACAAGTGGGTTTCTACACATCGCATGGGTTTCTACATGTTGTATGTGTGAACCTGCAAGATGTGCAGTAGGTAGATGAGACATAGCTCTCCTACATAAATACATGTATAGCTTATATAAGACACATGTAAATTCATGGCAGGCATGGCGCAGATGGATGGGGTATGTCTGTCAGGTCTTCAGGATGCTTACATAGGTCAACCAGGCTTATGTGATCAGACTAATCCCTGCTGTGACCTGAACTTGATAATTAAATGGGAGTATCTGGTCATCAGGTGTAAACCCAGCAAACCAGATAGCTATATCCAATCATGGGTACCCAACCTGGTACTCAACCCTATCTCATCTATTGTAGGGTTGGAGACCACTCAACCACCAGGTTAAACAAGTGAATAAGCTTTCAACCATCATCAATGGGTTCAAAAGCAGCTCTTCAATCAATAGGGACTGTATGGTGGGTTACATCACCAGGTTAAACCAAAGGCATTTAGGGTTTTCACCTATTTTAGGTCAATGGTCATGCACCAAAGTATATTAATCTATTTTAATACTTGAAGGGTGAGGAGTGCACTTCATCTAATAAATGCTCCATTAGTACCAATAGCATACAAATGGATGGAGTTTCACTGAATCTCTTCAACGCTTTGATCGTCAAATGCTGTCGACAAAATATTTGATGAAAGGTCCTATACAGAACTGACCTATAGGACTAGTTTATTTTTTTCACCCCCAAAAAGACCCGAGAATAACAAGTAAATGTCATAAGAATAAATTTACAACGAAAATACAAATGATGACTTCTCAACTCGAGAATCATTGCACTATAAATAACGGATGAGCTCTATTGCATACTTCCCTTTCCTTGTGGTCACAATTTCCCCGATCTGCAAAAGAGGAAAAAGGAATCAGAACGAAATGAAATGATCAACATTTCACAAATACCTATTAGATTATTTAGAAATTATTAAACCAGTAGGAACCATACTTGTCTGCTGAAATCTAGAAACTAACAACGAATTTCGGAGCGTTACAAAAATGGTACATTTTCTTGATGCCACATGACCTATACAAAGATCTTTCAACCTAACTTCCACAAATATGTTTTTGGTTTGGGTAAAATACGGCTACCCTTAGGGAAAAGCCAATTGGCTAACCCCAATGCCTTTAACTTCGTCTATGGATTACATATCGTCATGAAACGTTGGAGATCTCACTATCTTAATATACTAAAAAATTGTATAGAATCGCCAAAAATCGACCCCACTTGATGGAGGTCAAGGGCCTCCAATTTAGCAAAATTTTGAAATACAACTTTCCTGTATTAATTGTGTTAGGAAATAAATTAGGATTCAATTAGTTAAAAATTTGGTTGTCTTTATTATTTTAGTCTGTGTTATTTTTAATAACTTAATTACTATATTTCCTTATTGTACCAAACCCTCTCACCATATAAAAAGAGGTATTGCTTACTTATTTCAATAAGAAAAATCCTTCCCCCATTATTAACATGGTATTAGAGCCACCAATCCCAATGACTTAGGATTAGGAGAGAAGAAATCCTAGAGAGGGGAGGGAGGTCTCCGGCGACATCGTCGGCCTCCGACGAGCCATAGAGAAGGCCCCTCCTCTACACGTCAATCTCCTCTCTTCTCTCCCATCGATCTCCTTCTCTCCCTTTCTCAATGTTGGAACCCACCAACAGCAGCTGCAATGACAACCGAAGATCATCACCACCACCACCAACTTTTACTTTGATTATTGTCGACCTGTACATCGTCACGTAGATGAGATGCATTTACACCTAGAGCATTTCGGCTGGCTCTTGAGGTGTAGTAGCAATGGCAACGGGGTGACCTTATGCACGTCCAGAGAAACCTAGCATGGTACGCTAGCTAGCAAGGTGTAGGAGAAATGATGCATGTGTGACCTTATGCACACTCAAGAAGACCAAGCCTCGTCGTCTTCAACCTCATATACGCAGGAGCATCAACACTCGAGTTGTCGTAATTTCTCACATACCCATCACCTTACGTGGGACGTACAAGTAGGCACACGACCAATAGTTACGAATGTAGATGCCAATTACTTCGTCATCTACAGTTGATCTCCAACTCTTGTCTACCAATGTCACTCCTCTGATTACCTGGATTATGGGGGAGCCCCTCGTTTGTCGTGACTCCTTTAAGTTGGACGTTGCACGCTTCAACTTAGGGAGGAGTGTTAGGAATAAATTAGGATTCAATTAGTTACGATTTTAGTTGTGTTTCTACTTTTAGTCCGTGTTATTTTTAGTAACTTAATTGTTATATTTCTGTTGAGTTAAGTGTATGGACTTCTTTTCATTGTAAGGTGAAGGGATATACTTGTAATCTTCCCTCTGGTGCCTCTCTCTATATAAAGAGTCTCAGGGTCTCTCGAATGTGATATCTCTTTTCGGTCATAACATGGTATCAGAGCAGCGGTTCTAGACCAGGGCTCTGGTATCCCACCAAGCCCTAGCCTTCCCTCTCACCGAAACACTAACCTCTCTTTAGTTTCAATGGCACCGCCAGCCACCTAGGCCAGCAGCACCACCACTGCAAGGTTGCTTTAGCCTCTCCCCAAGTAGCAACAATGCCTGCCACAGGCCCCCTCTGAGCCAGCAGTGTCGCTGTTGCACTCTTCCTCAGTCTCTGCTATGCTCGAGCGGTGTTGTAGGGGAGCAGCACCGCCACTCGAAGGTTGCCACCGCCCCGCGCTATTGTAGGTCCTCTTCTACAACCTCTGTAGAGATGGCGTAACCATTGCTCAGACCTCTCCTCAGTCTGCGTGCCACCCCAACGTCATCCCAGCGCACCACCCCACATCGCTAGGGCCCTCCAATCACCCTAGGAGCACTGCTAAGGGTCTCCAGCCACCCCAGCAGGTAGCAGCACCACCGGGAGTCTCCAGCCACCCCAACAACACCACCGGGGCCTTCCTAGGCCGCCTACCACCTTGAAGAGCACCGCTAAGGCCTCCTCTATGCCCTAGCTTGTGCAATCTTCGTTGGCAGGCGCTCTATTGGTCTAAAATTCAACTTTTTCAAATCTCATGATCTGATTTTCAGACCTTATGTCAATGACTCTTCGTGGATCTCAACTACGCATATCATGGGAGACCAGAAAGACAATGTCACTTGATGGGGAAGAACTCTACCACAAGCACTCCTTACATGCAAGGGACATCAATCAAGTTGGACGGATCCAACTTCTTGCTTTGGTCCACCTCTCACTTTGTCGAATTTCACAGGAAGTACATCTTGACTGATGTGGTTCCTACCATTGATTTAAATGCCGACGGCATATCGTCAACAAGGTCATTTCCGAGCAAGGGTCGTGCCGACATGAAGAAAATGTCGATTTACAGGGATATCGTCAGCATGCCGTCGGCATTGTCGGCATGCCCTCAGCACAGTCGGCATGGCGTCGTCATGATCGGCATGCTGGCGAAATTGGTGCCCATGTCGAGGTTGCTGTTGGTTTTTTTTAATTACTTTTCCTATTTTTATTGGTATACATCGACATGCCTTCAACATGCCCTCGGCATGCTCATCGAAAAATGGGCATTTCCACGGCATGCCCTCGGCATGCCCACAAAATGCACACTTGGAATTTCATCGGCACGGCATCGAAATCGGCATTTCGAACCTTGGTTCCTACTGTTAAGTCTATTGATTGGGAGACAGACAACGACTGGGTTGCTACGTACCTTCTCAACAGTGTCACCCAAACCATAGCCAAGCAGGTGATGGCTTACACTTTAGCTAAGAGAATGTCGAAAATACTTCATGAGATACACTCTCATAGAAGTAACATCACTAGACTCTATAGTGTTGTGGAGGACATTAACAATCTTCGGAAAGGGACTATGTCCTTATCCGAATATTATGGCACTATGCGGAATCTATGGGACGAGAAAGATGTGTATCAACCTATCTCTACGGATGCAACTGTTGTAGCCAAGTAGAGAGAAACCATTCGTTCCATTCAACTTTTGTTTGGTCATGGTTCCGAATACAAGGCACTCAAGGATCAGTTCATGATGATGGACGAGATTTCGACATCGGAGCAGATCTATGCTCATTTTTCTCAGCTTGCTACCCAGGATCCCGTACCCATTATGGATGCCTCTGCTATGGCTGCTGTTGGTCGTGGTAAAGGAAACTCAGGAGGAAGAGATAGCAGAGCTCGTGGCGGTGTACATGGACATGGTCGTGGTCGGAGTTCCCTTTTCTGTTAGTACTATCACAGGAGTGAACACACTGTGGACCGATGTTAGGTGAAGCATGGCTACCCACAAGGTATGGATCGACATGCCCATTAGGTATCTGCAGAGGAGCCTACCAAGATACAGGAGGATAATAGCCAGATCACGGTTTCCAGGGCAGATTACGAGAGATTCATAGAATCTCAAGGATCTACTTCTGCTTCTATTCAGAGGTCTACAGGTACTTTTTCCATGTTAGTTAAATCTCAAGCTCCTGATTGGTTTGCAGATTCCAGTGCTTCTCACATTACTGGTGATGGTACCCTCTTTTCATCTCTTCATGACCTTATTACACCATTTCAGGTCAAAGTAGCTGATGGGGGTTTGTCTCTTGTTACTGGGCTCGGGAATATTTATATCTTTAGCACCTTGTCTCTTTCTAACATCATGCATGTTCCTAGATTTGCACTAAATTTGATGTCTAATAGTCAAATTACCAAAGATTTGAGATAGCGGGATATTTTTTATGACCAGTATGTCGTCTTGCAAGATCTCCAAACGATGAAGCGGATTGGTGGACTTAAGCAAAATGGGCTTTCCTACCTACATATCCCTCCTTCCAATACTGATGCTATGTATGCCACTACTGCTCTTCATTGACACTTGAGACTTGGTCATCCAGGCCTTCATGTTTTGCGTCGTTAGTTTCCTGCTTTGTCTTTTCCTGATGTTTTGAGGTGTGAAGGCTGTTAGTTAGGCAAAAATCACAAGTCTTCTTTTCCACCAAATAATTAAAGAGTTGAGTCTGCTTTTGCTCTTGTGCATGCTGATGTTTAGGGCCCTTGTAGGGTCAAGAGTGTTAAAGGATTTCTTTTTTTCATATTCTTGTAGATGATCATACCGGGATGTCCTAGATTTTTATGATGAAAGAAAGATCCGAAGTCTTTGATATTATCAAAAATTTTATTTTGGAAATAAAGGCTCAATTTTCTACGGTTAAAATTTTTCGGAGTGACAATAGTTTGGAATTTATGAATGTCAAGACTGATGTCTTTTTTAAATCCTTAGGTATTGCTTACCAGACTATTTGCGTTCACACCTCCCAACAAAATGGGGTTATTGAATGTAAGCTCTGTCACTTACTTGATGTTGCCTGTTCTATCATGTTTCACATAAATGTTCTCTCACAGTTTTAGGCTAATGCTGTTCGTACCACTACTTATCTGGTGAACAGAGTTTGCTCCTCTGTCTTAGGGGGTAAAACTCCATATTCTTTGTTGTTTCCTGGCCGTGATATGTTTTCTCTTACGTCTATCATCTTTGGTTGTTTTTTGTCCACTTAAATAAAGTGGATAAATTTTCTCCTCGATCTGTGAAGTGTGTTTCTGGGATATTTCAAGACCCAAAAGGGTACATATGCTATCACCCTGTTTCACGGAAATTTTATGTTTTTGCTGATGTCACCTTTTTTGAGGAGATACCATATTACAGGAAAAAGGGGGAGGAACCTACTGAGCCTTCACATGAGGTTCCCCTTCCTATGCCCACTAAACCACCATAACCAACTGAGCCACCTATACCCAAGACCACTCAACCTGATCCAGGTCCCTTTCCGTATCGTCCTGAGATTCCTGATATAGATACCTTTCCTAAACACTTCTAACACAGGATCCAAGATACTACTCATATGGATGAACCACTATCTACTATCTTTGCTCAGTCCCCACCAGCTGCTAATGACTTGTCTGAGGACCAGGTACCTCCTACCACTGAGGACACTACTCTGGACCTTTCTATTGCACATAAGAAGGTTCCACATTTCTGTGCCAAATATTCTCTCAATTTGTCTGTTGATAGCCTGTCTACTATTGGACGCCAGTTTTCTCATCATTGATAGCGTGTAGGTACCTCGAGATCATCATGAAGCCTTCTGTGATCCGTCTTGGACATTGGCAATGGAGGAGGAGATGATAGCTTTACAGTCCCATGGTACTTGGGACCTGGTTGATCTACCCCCAGGAGCTACTGTTGTGGGGTGTAGGTGGGTGTTTACCCTCAAATGTTGTCCTGATGGCACTGTGGATCGGTACAAAGCACGCTTGGTGGCTAAAGGGTACACTCAAACATTCGAGGTTAACTACTTTGAGACCTTCTCCCTAGTTGCTCATCTTAATTCTGTCCGGATATTGCTATCTCTTGTTGTCAACAAACATTGGACCGTACATCAGCGGGATATCAAAAATGCCTTTCTCTATGGCGATTTGAAGGAGGAAGTCTACATGGAGCAGCCACTCAGCTTCCCTAATATATCTATGGACTAAAGCAGAGTCTTAGAGTTTGGTTTGAGAGATTTAGCAGGGTGGTCCAAGATTATGACTTCACCAAGTCGTTGGTAGATCATTACACTGCATAAGCAAATAGGCTGTCATGCTTGTGGTATTTGTGGATGACATATTTTTGACTGGCAATGATAGGCAGGGGATAGAGGAAACAAAGATGCTACAATCGCATTTTGTTACCAAGGATTTAGGCCCTATCAATTACTTCCTTGGTATTGAGGTGCAACACACTGGTAGAGGACTTGTGCTTTCATAGCACAAGTATGTTCTTGACATACTAAGAGACATGGGTATACTAAGGTGCAAACCGGCATATGTTCCCATGGATGTGTCCTTGCCTACTGTAGATGACGACAACCCACTATTGCAAGATGTCACCCGATATCGGGCAGTGATTGATAAATTATTGTATTTGACTGTTACTCGCCCTGATATTGCTTTTGCAGTCAGAAGATTAAGCCGGTTTATGCAATCACCATGGGAAATCCACTAGGATGGTGTTTGCTAGATTCTCAGGTATTTGAAAAGTGCACCTAGGAAATGACTCCTTTTCAAAGACAATGGGCACTTGGATGTGTGTTGGTACTCGGATGCAAACTATGCAGGTGCTCATGAGGATAGGAAGTCCACTACAGGGTGCTGCACATTTATTAATCTGGTTGCTTGAAGGAGCAAGAAATGGGCGGTGGTATCCAAATCGAGTGCAAAATCATAATACAGAGTCATGTCCCAAACTACCTATGAGTTATTCTCGATTCGTTCCATTTTAAAAGACTTTAGAGTGAAGGTACCTGATTCTGTTCCAATGCACTGTGATAATAAAGCTACCACATTTGTTGCAAAACCCTACTTTTCATGAGAGGACCAAGTATATTGAAGTGGACTGTCACTTCATCAGAGAGGCCATTTTAGCGAAGAAAATTTCTACACCTTACAATAGCATTGAAGACCAGCTGGCAGATGTTTTCACTAAAGCGCTTCCCAAGAAGAGATTAGATTATATTTGTACCAAGCTGAGCATGTTTGATACCTATGCTCTAGCTTAAAGGGAAGTGTTGAGTTACGTGTAATAAGCTTCTTTTTATTGTAAGGTGAAGAGGTATATTTGTAATCTTCCCTTTGGTGCCTCTCTATATAAAGAGGCCCAGGGTCTCTCGAATGGGATATCTCTTTTTGGTCCTAACAATTTTCTTACTGTACCAAACTCTCTATATAAAGTAAGATATGACTTACTTATTTCAATAATAAAAATTCTTCCCTCATTCTTAACAAATTACTTTCAATCCCCAAAGTTTCATGACGATATGTGATTTGTAGACAAAGTTAAAAACATCGAGAGTAATCAATTGGCTCCCCCTTGGATGTAGCCACATTTTACCCTTTTCGTTTTCCATCTTAGAATACGTCATTATGCTAATATTTTGGTTCTCAAGATTTTCACAAGAGGATTCTAGGTATATGGCAACGACATACGTCTAACAAGGTTCACAAGTTAAAATGAAGAAAACTTTGAAACAGAAGGAAACAAATGTTTGCAAGACTAAACAGGTGAGGAAAAAAAGGAAAATCACCTTTAATCTTCCTTTCCCACTAACTGAAACGACATCTCCAGTTTTAAGAATGGTCCCATTTTTTGTTACAGTTGACCAGTTCACTCGAACAACTCCATTACTGCAAGAACACAAGGATCACCAAGCTGTCAAAACAACATCTAAATCACTAAGACCATCTAAAATTTTGATGAGACATCCAATGTGTGTTTGTCTTGATATTGTGATCTATATCAAAGAGTTCATTCCCGAGACAATATTCATTTAAGTAAAATCACTATCCAGTTTGAGAAAGTCCTTGAGGTTGGATGATTTTGAAGCAGAAAATAGTTGGTGGAAGAACATTAGGACTTAATTTCTTAAGTAAATATACCCTGCAGTGCCTGATATATGACAAAGATGGAAAAGACTTTATTTGACCTTATTATAAGCTTAGTGAGAGAGGTGCCCTCATTCCTGCTTAAAGTGATTCCGGAAGCCATCCAAGGAATACACCCTTATGTTCAGCATGCTGCTTGTGCACTCTTATGATTTAATAAAAATGACAAAACATATCTGGAGTGTTTTCAGAATCAGGAAAGGATGAACACCTGTTTGCAGTTCCTTCAGGGCCTTCAAAAATGAGTCACTGAAAGCATTTGAGGCAATTTGTGTCTTAATCGAATCACAACAGTTTTATCACCTCCCATAAAGCAGACATACAAACCTGCCAAAAGTCTACTCAGATTCAGGAATCCAGTCATGTCTAAATCCTAGACAGCTCAAAAGAAAAGGTAGTTGACCAGATAGCACAAGCCCCTCGAGAGATGCAATTGCATGTCCGGAGAAGGCTGAAACACTGAAACACGGAGGTATTAAAGGGAAAAAAGCATGCTCCCTTCCCTAGATAACTGCTCATTTTTCATCATGAGCATTTTGGTATTTATCTTCCTATGTCGGTTACATACAAGTGATGGAATCCACAGATCTTTCCTCCCTCTGGAGTCGATTTGTTTCTCTCTATGAAGATCTTTAGCTTTTGTTGAGTTATGTATAGTGGGTCTTTTTATTATTTTGTGTAGTGAAAGGGTATACTTGCAATTCTCTTTCTATGGGCTCTCTGTAGAAAGAGGCCCAATGTCTCTCTGAATAAATTATTTATTCGGTCCTAACAAGGTATCGAAGGAGCAATCCTAGACCAGGGCTCTGGTATCCCACCAAACCCTAGCCTCCTACCCCCCATCAAAACCTAGCCTCCTCAGCGATGTCACCGACCACTAGGCCAACAGCACTACTGCCCTCCAACTACTAAGGCCTTCATCGCCGGCACGTCAACTCTCCCCTGCACTACCGTGCGCTATCTTGCACCGTTGCACGTCCTCCACGTGTTGCTATCACCTGAGGCAATACTTCACCACCACGCGATCTCTTCGGCATTGCTACCTTAGCCCACACAGGGTCGTCGCCGTCGGCTAAGGGGCTCCTCTACCCTCCTGCACTGCTGTGCAGACCCTCATAGGGCCATCGTCGCCATTGCAGGACCTAGATCAAGGTTCACACAGCCTCTAGGTCACTTCTAAAGGCTGTGTTGGCCTAGATCGAGGACACAAGGGCTTTACACAACTCATGAGAGGAGTTTCCGCTGATTGGAAGGCACCACTAGGGCCATTCATATGCCCTAGCATGTGCAAACAAAGTCTTTTGTTTTACCAATAGGGTACATGATCTGAAAATTGCCTTTGAGCAACTTGGATATGGTTTTTGGAGGCGTTTTTAAGTCTGAAATCAGAGTGTTCAAACCCTATGATCTGATTTTTAGACCTTGAAGATATTGTTTTTTATGGATCTCGACGTTGGATATCATGGAAGATCAAAAGGAAGGTGTAGGCAACTCGGTGGGGAAGATTTCTATAACGAGCGCTCCCCCTCACATGCAGGGAATTTCTATCAAGTTGATGGATCTAACTTTCGCCTTTGGTCCACTTCTTTTTCCCAGTTTGTCGGATCTCATTGAAAAAAGTATATTTTGGCCAATGTTGTGCCGGATGTGAAGTCTGTAGATTGGGAGGTAGACAATAGCTGGGTGGCCACTTACCTTCTAAATAGTGTGACATAGACCATTGCCAATCAAGTCAAGGCCCATGCTTCAGCCAAAAACATGTGGGAGGTATTGCATGAGATACACTCCCACAGGAGTAATATTACAAGGCTGTATAGGGTCATAGAGGACATCCACAATCTTCGAAAAGGCATCATGACCTTATCCGAGTACTATGGCACTATGAAAAATCTTTTGGGATGACCAAGAAATGTTTCAGCCTATCTCTATAGATGCATCTATTATCGCTAAGTAGAGAGAAACCATTCGTTCGATTCAGCTCCTTTCTGGACTTGGCCCCAAGTGCAAAGCTGTGAAAGATCAATTCATGACTTAGGATCAGATCCCTTCACCAAAATAGATTTACGCTCGCCTCTCCAGGCTTACTACCTTAGATTCCATCCCTACTTCTGATGCCTCTTCCGAGGCTGCTGTTGGTCATGGTAGAGCACATTCGGGTGGAATGAGGTGGTAGAGATTATGGTAGTAGTGGTACACGTGGACGTCGTCGTGGTCCGAATTCCTTCTTCTATGAGTTCTATCATAGGAATGGACACATAGTGGATCGATGCTGGGTCAAGCACAATTATCCACAGGGTATGGATCCACGTGCCCACCAAGTATCTACAGAAGATAACTCTTAAGTTGAGGATGATAGCCAGATCATTATTTCCAGGGCTGATTATAAGCAACTTATAGCTTCTCAGGGATCCACTTCTGCCTCAGTATAGAGGTCTACAGGTACTTTTGCCAAGTCAGTTAAATCCCAAGCTCCTATCTAGCTTGCAGATTCCGGTGTCTCCTCCCACATTACTAGTAACACTACCCTCTTTTCTTCTCTATGGGACTTTGTTACGCCATTTCAGGTTAAAGTGGTTGATGGGGATTTGTCACTAGTTATTGGGCTCAATATCGCTATCTTTAGTACTTTGTCTCTTTCTAATGTCATGCATGCTCCTAAATTTGCACTTAATTTAATATCTATTAGCTAAATTACCAGAGATTTGAGATGTCGAGCTGTATTTCATGATCAACATTTCTTCTTGCAGGACCTCCAGATGATGAGGCAGATTGGTGGACTTGACCAGAATAGTCCCTACTACCTACATATTCCTCTTTCTAGTGCTGATGCTGCTTGTGCCACTACTACTCTCCAGTGATACTTGAGACTTCGTCATCCTAGTTTACATGTTTTGCGTCGTCACTTTCCTGCATTATCTTTTCCAAATGTTCTGAGGTGTGATGCCTATCAATTGGGCAAACACTATAGGTCTTCTTTTCCAATAAAAGAGCTGAGTCTGTTTTTGCTCTTGTTCATGCTGATGTTTGGAGCACTTGTAGGGTCAAGAGTGTTAGAGGATTTCGATATTTTCTTATTCATGTGGATGATCATACAAGGATGTCTTGGATTCTTATGATGAAAGAAAAATCGAAAGACTTTGATATTATTAAAAATTTTATTGTGGAAATTAAGACTTAGTTTTCTACTATTGAGATTTTTCAGAGTGACAATGGGTTAGAATTTTTGAATGCCAGGACAAATGCTTTCTTCAAATCTTTTGGTATTATTCACCAAACCACTTGTATTCATACTTACCAACAAAATGGGGTTGCTGAATGTAAGCTTTGACACTTAATGTAGCTTGTTCTATTATGTTTCACATGAATGTCCCATCACAGTTTTGGATTGATACTGTTCTTACTGCTACTTATCTGGTGAACCAAGTTTGCTCCTCTATCTTAGGTGGTTAAACTCCGTATTCTTTGTTTCCTGGCAATGACGTTTTCTCTGTTACTCCTGTTGTCTTTGGCTGTATGTGTTTTGCCCATTTGCATAAAGTAAATAAGATTTCTCCTCACTGTGATGTGTATTTTTGGGCTACTCCAGGACCCAAAAAGAGTACAGATGCTATGACCTTGTATCACGAAGATTTTATGTTTCTGCTGATGTTACCTTTTTTGAGGAGCTTCCATATTACCCAAAATAGGGGGAGGAACCTACTAAGACATCACATGAGGTTACCCTTCCACAGCCCACTAAGCCACCACAGCCCATTGAGCCACCCATACCAAGGACCGCTCAGCCTGATCCCGGTCCTTTTTCGTATTGTCCTGACATTCCTCATACGGATACTTTTCCTACGCATTTCCAACGCAGGACCCAGGATGTTTCTCAAGTGGATGAACCCTTGTCTACTGCTTCTACTCAGTCCCCACAAACTACTAATGATTTCTCTGAGGATCAGGTAATTCTTACTACTGAAGACACTACTCTAGACTTTCCTATTGCACAAAGGAAGGCTCCACGATTTTGTGTTAAGTACTCTGTGTCTCAATTTATGTCCCTTGCCAACCTGTCTACAGTTGGACGCCAGTTTTCCCTGGCCATTGATAGTATGCAGGTACCACAAGATCATCATGAGGCCTTCTGAGATCCATCTTAGACCTTGGTAATAGAGGAGGAGATGACAGCTTTACAGTCCCATGGCATGTGGGACCTTGTTGATCTACCCCTAGTACCCCTAGGTGCTATTGTTGTGGGATGTAGATGGGTGTTCACCCTCAAATGCTATCCTAATGGCTCTGTGGATCGATACAAGGCACGCTTGGTGGTCCAAGGATATACTCAGACGTTCGGAGTTGACTACTTTAAGACTTTTTCCCCGGTGGCTCGTCTTAATTCTGTGCGGATACTTCTCTCTTACCGTCAACAAACATTGGACCATCCATCAGCTTGATATCAAAAATGCATTTCTGTATAGCGATTTGGAGGAGAAAGTCTACATGGAGCAACCACTTGACTTCCCTACTAAGGGGGAGTATCAGAAGATATGTAAACTAAAGAAAGATATCTATGGACTAAAATAAAGTCTTAGAGCTTCGTTTGATAGGTTCAGTAAGGTAGTGCAGGATTATGGTTTCACATGATCTTCTGCTGATCATTCTGTCCTTACATTGCATAAAAAGACAGGCTCAGTCATACTTGTGATGTATGTGGATGACATACTTTTGACTAGCAGTGACAAGCAACGCATAGAAGAAATGAAGAAGATGGTACAGTCAGTTTGTTTCCAAGGATTTAGGTCCTATCAACTATTTCCTTGGTATTGAGGTGCAACACACTGGAAGACTTGTGCTATCCCAGTACAAGTACGTTCTTGACATGCTAAGAGACATGGGTATGCTGAGGTGCAAACTAACATATGTGCCCATGGATGCATCATTGCCTATTGCAGATGATGATAGTCCTTTTCTGCAAGATGTCACTAGATATCACGCAGTGATTGGTAAGCTATTGTATCTGACTGTTACTCGTCCTAAGATCGCCTTTGCAGTTGGAAGGTTGAGCCAGTTTATACAGTTGCCAAGAGAAGTCCACTGGGATGGTGTTTGCCAAATTCTCAGGTATTTGAAAAGTACACCTGGGAAAGGAGTCATTTTCAAAAATAATGAGCACTTGGATATTTGTGGATACTCTGATGCAGACTATGTAGGGGTTCATGAGGATCAGAAATCCACTACAGAATACTGTACTTTTGTTGGAGGCAATCTGGTTACATGGAGAAGTAGGAAATAGGCAATGGTATCTAGATCTAGTGCTGAATCTAAATACAGGGCATGTCCCAAGCTACTTGCAAGTTACTCTGGGTCTGTTCCATTCTAGAAGACTTTGGAGTGCAACCTGATCTTATTCCGATGCACCATGACAACAAGGCAACCACCTTTATTGCAAATAATCCTATTTTCCATGAAAGGACCAAGCATATTGAAGTGGATTGCCACTTCATCAGAGAGGCCATTATGGCTAAGAAGATTTCTACACCCTACATATGCACTGAAGACCAACTGGCATATATCTTCACTAAAGCATTTCCTAAGAAGAGATTACATTATATTTGCTTCACGTTGAGTATGTTCGATTTTTATGCTCCAGTTAGAGAGGGAGTGTTGAGTTATGTATGGTAGGTCTTTTTATTATTTTTAGTAAAAGGGTATACTTGTAATTCTCTTTCTATGGGCTTTCTATATAAAGAGGCCCAATGTCTTCATTTTGGTCCTAACAACTTCCAAGCATGTCAAGCTTCTTGAATAGCTTAAAGGCAACGATTTGCTAAAAGGATGAAAAGGCCACTGCATTCTCATGCTAAAGACTCATCCAAGGGACACCTTCAATGACCAAAGCAAGAGAGTATGGAATGAAAGAAGGGGATGAGAAAGTCAGAAGCCTCTGCCAGTGGAGATCTTACTAGACACAAGGAACTATCAAGCTTAGACATTGCCAAGCTATTCACTGTCCATGCATAATGGCATTCAAGTACTCAGAAATCAATTAACCTCTATGCAGTACCTAACAATTCTAGATTTCGCCATGATTGATTAGGGAAAAAATTGGATCTTAGAGAAATCCAAGTTAGGTAGGTGGTACCTGAAAGTTCTACCCTTGTACTAGGAGGGGGTGAGATTAGCGTAACAAAAAAAATGCGGAATTGCAATATATAAAACAATCTCACAAAATAAGCAATCACAAAATGTGCACAAGTAATTTTTAGGTGGAAACCCAAACCGGGTGAAAACCACCACTTAACCCTCTCGAGTTAGGATTTTCCGATCAACCTAGTTGATCAAAATCCACTAAACCGAATCACTTAAAACGAGAGTGATTCAACCTCAATACAACCACGCTACAAGTACGAGGGTAGCGTTCCTCAACCCCTTCTCTCCACGAGAAGGATTTTGTCCCACGAAGGAGACGGGAATTCGCAAAGCGAATACCCAACCAAATTACAAAGGTAAAATAAAACAACAAACCTATAGAGCCAACAAAGTAATAAACCTAAGCTTCTATAGGATTTAGGAAACTCCCCTTTGCAAGGAGTGCGTCGACGATGACGCGGGTGCGTGAGCCACGCAACGGCGCAACTTTGCTCTCGTAGACAACGGCGGGAGAGCGGGTGCGCAATGGTTTGATGCTCTCAAGATGTAGAACTTGAGCTTAGAGAGCAAGAGCTTCTTAGACACAAGAGTGTGAAAGTGTGTAGCTAAGTGTATCCAAGTGTATATTTGTGTTGCAAGGGTTCCCCTCTATTTATAGAGGCCTTAGGAAGGCTTTGGAAGGCTTAGAAAGGGTTTTATAGCCGTTGGGAACAAAGACCAAGAGAATCAGGCCGAAATCAGGAACAATCATTGTTCTGACAGGCTTATCAGACGTCTAACTCTGGCATCAGACGTCTGGAAGGCCACTTTAAGACGTCTGATTTAAAGGTCAGACGTCTGATTCTATGCGGGTTTCTCCCTGACTTCAATCAGATCTAAACAGGATTTTTGTGCAAGTCCATCAGACGACATACAGGACGTCTGGCACTAAGTATGGACGTCTGGAAACCTACTTTTACTGTGGGAATTGATTTCCAAACGTTACAGCGGCTAGAAAATCTCTGAGAAGAGATTTTGGGTCAGCCGAGGCAAAACGGTCATTTATCAGACGTCTGGAAAGACCTAAGGACGTCTGATAAAGCTCTAACGGTCATATTCTTGACTGTTTGCTAAGCCAGCCAACGGTCCACTAATTGGACGTATGGCAAAGTCATCAGACGCCTTCTAAGACGTCTGGACTAAGGTATGGACGTCTGATTTCATCAGACAGAATACTAACTCCAGCCTAACAGTTATCAGACGTCTGAAACAACAGTCAGACGTCTTAAAATACTTTATCAGACGTCTGATTTTGTAATTAGACGTCTGGAAGTGCTGTTTGAACCCTATATTGATTTTCTAAGTATTCTACAGAAAACCTAAGTATCCTAGGGTTGTGCCGGTGTTCCTAGGACTACTGTTAGGGTTCTTTAAGGCTCTTTAACATAAAATATCTAAGGAAATAAAGAGCAACAAAAGAAACGAAAAATACAACAAGTACAAAAGAAGGAAATCTATCATATTCTTCATTTCCTTCCATCTTCAATCTGTCGCTCCCCGCGAACCTCCTCTGTTTTCTGTCAAGCTCCTCCAATCTGTCCTGGATGCGAACTCGAACTCCGTCTAAACACGTCCACATTTGCAATTGACCTAAAATCTAGGACTCAAATTGCAAATGTTAAATAACACGTGTTTTGTTATCATCAAAACAAATGATCGTGGTGCTCTAGCACCAACAGTACCAAGTTTAGAAGTCAGACTTGCAGTCAGTCCAAAACCAACATGAGTCTATGAGGGCTTCAGGAAGACTAAATCAGGATGTAAGAATCCAAACTTGGATGCAGCAAATACAAGTTACTTGGAAACTAGACTAATCTTATTATGGGTGGACTATCCAACTCAGCACCTGCCTTCCTGATTTCATAAGTTGGGATGCCCTCTGAGTCTATTTGAGAAGTGAATGGTAACACTTAGTTGCTGGGGAGTCAGCCTTCAAGTAGGCCATTCCAGCAAAAAGTGTTATCTCATCAAATAACTGTCTAAAGATAATTGCTTCGAGATATATGAGATCCACCATGATCCCCATGTCTTCTACAATCTTGCCCACAAGATCCAAAATGGAAAAGGCTTGTCAAACATGTCAACTGATCAGAGATGCCAACTCGAGACATGTGTCCCACTATTTAAAATAGTTGACATTCACAATGGTTGGGAAATGATGACTCCTGATAAATACAACATTTATGGGCATAATGGAAGCCAGCAAAGCTGAGATGATGACAATACTTACTTTTCTCGATATTCTTGTATTACTTTTCTCAATATTCTTGTATACATGCAAAATGTGCCATCTATGATATTGTATTTTTTTGCCATCATGCTGCATTCAGAGAGCCTCTTCCTTCCTGGATGTTGCATTAAGAAGACATGAAACTCGTATTGGCATCAAGACTCAAGCATAAATGGTCTATTGAAAACCCGTTTGGGCATCAACATGGTCTATTCAAAACCATTTATGAACAGGGCACTATTGAAAACCCAAACTACTAAGAACTTTATAAAAACTGAAGTTTCAGGTTTTGCAAGCCTTTTTAAGCTCATAAATGGACCTCTGAAGTTTGCAAACATATTGGGCTCTATCAATCTCCTCAAATCCTTCCAATTGTTCCATGTACACCTCCTCTTTTAGATCATCATGAAGAAAGGCACTTTTGCCATCTAATTGATAAAAAGGTCAGCCACAACTAAAGGTAAGGCATAAATGATATTATTATCAAGACCATCAGAAGATTTGTCATTGTAATCCAGATTTTGCCTTCAAAAATCTGGATTCTCTTTTTAAAAGAAAGCTCTGAAGTTTATGAAACTTTCATCAAATTCAGAGCCTTTGTGGGGAACCATGACAAATGATATTATTATCAAGACCATCAGAAGATTTTATTAAACCAAGATCAAGTAACTTCTTTAAAGCTTCATAATTACAATGACCAAGGCATTGGTGCCATTATTCTAAAGAAGCAATAAGAACTTTACTACCAGCTTTATTCTGTAAAATAGGAACTGAAGCAGAATCAAGGGCAAGGGAGTAGTAGGAGCATTATTGTCCTGATTAATGCATGTAACAATCCAAAGACACCCATGTCGTGCTCACAAGAATTTAATTGGACTGATTTGCTTCATAAAACCATAAGCCTATGTGAATATACTATGGCCATTATAATTGTCCAAAGGTCAAGAAACAAACAAAAGACAGTATTGCATTGTGGGGACGTGGAGAACATTGGTAAGACGAATGCAACCATCATGAATGTGAATATCAATGTCTTCGATGTGAGTGATAGGGTGCACAGTGTCATCACCAGGGACAACTCAACCTTTACCAAAATAAAGCTGTAATGAAACAAAGTTACCATTGTTGTTTGAAATGTGATTTCCAGCACCAGTGTCAGCTATCCAATTGTCTCGAGTAAGGAGCATGTCTCCAAAGTTCGTCGAAAGCACATTGACCACCTGTTGCTCAGCAAAGGAACTTTCATCATGTCCAGCAAAGTAAGCTCTGGTGCATGCCTAAGAAGCAGTGGCGGAAAATTTTGGCAGGTCATTACAGTTGAGATGATTGTGATTAGGTCTGCCACAAAGTTGACAAACAACCCCAACCTTACTGGTGTAACCACATCCACGATCATGACTTTCTTGCAATTGTTGTTGTCCATGTCCATAAAATGTCTATCCACGACCAAAAATGTTCATTTATTGGTTGCGACCTCTGCCATGCTTGCAACTACACCCTCACCCACAGCCACCGGTGGTGAAAGTAGCGTTAACAATCAATGTTGTAGTGCCAGAATCCATTTCAATAGGTATCTAATCCTTCGATCTAAGAACCAAGCTATTATGTTGAAACAACAACAATTTCAATTCTTTTAAGGTAGGAAGGGGTATTCTGGCAGTGATGATGAATATCTTGTATTCATCACAAAGACCTGCAAGACAACGCAGAACCCTGTCAACATCACTTGTAATATGACCAACGAGTGCAAGTTTGTTACATATGTTCTGCACCCTCCTACAATACTCTGACACCCATTTTTCCTTGATATGAGCTAACTCAAACTTTAACCGAATAATTTCAACCTCGGCCATCTAAGAGTAACCTCTGCTAAGAGTGTCCTATAGTTCTCTAGCAGTCTAGACATGAACAACTTATGTCACAACCTCTTCAGTTAAGATGGACTTGATCCATGAAGTTTCATGTTTTCACGAGAAAACCATAGACTCCATATATATAGGGAGGAGCTAAAAACAATTACAAGCAGACCCAACAAAGAAAACTAAATAGCAATGGATGAAATAAAAAGAGAAAAATTGTGTATCTCTCTACACCCCTTCAAGCTAGAGCATAAATATCCTTCATGCTCAGCTTAGCACAACATTTGTCAAAGTTAGCTCGGGAAAGTACCTTGGTGAATATATCTGTTGCCTAGTCTATTGAGGGCACACCAAAAGTAGATATTAAACTCTTTTGGATCATGTCCTAAGTATAGTGGCAATCCACCTCCACATGCTTAGTTCTCTCGTGAAACACTAGATTATTAGCTATGAATAGAGATACCTTGTTATCACACTTCATCTCCATAGAACCAGTCAAACGCACATGAAGATCCTCCAACACAGAGCGAATCCACGTCAACATAGCTGTCGCTTGAACCATGGCTCTATATTCGGATTCAACACCTGACCTGGCTACTACTATCTATTTCTTTTCCATGTGACTAGATTGCCCCTAACAAAAGTACAGAAGTTAGTATTGAACATCTTGTCTTTAAGGCATCCGACATAATCTACGTCAGTGTAAGCCACCACATCCAATGATGTACCACGTGCAAAGAATAGAGCCTTTCTTGAAGAGGATTTCAGATACCTGAGGATCATAGCAACTTCCTAATGTATCCTCCTAGATTTATCCATAAACTAGCTCACTTTGCTCGCTGTAAGAGCAATGTCTAGCCTCGTCATTGTAACATATAGGAGCTTTCCTACTAGAAATTTGTACTTTCTAGCATCTACTAGATCCAAGTCATCATATAAATGCATGCTTGGGTCCATGGGAATATCAGTCGACTTAGCACAAAAGATCCCAATTTCCTAAAGATCCATTACATGCTAAGAAAAGACAACTCCGTGTGCATATCTAGCTACCTCGATCCCTAAGTAACCCCAAGTCCTTTGTAAAAAAGTGTTGGTCAGAAACTCAGTACCCGTAATCTCCTATGCATCATCTCTAGCCAAAATGATATCATCTACATAGATAAGCATCACAATAACCCCAACATTTGTCTTCCGTATAAGGAGAGAGAGGTCTGCTATGAATATTTTGAATCCAACTTTCTCAATAACCTCAGATAGTTTTTGAAACCAAGTTCATGGACTTTGCTTAAGGCCGTATATTGCCTTATGTAGCTCGCAAAGCTTTATATACACCCCCTTAACCTTAAACCTTGGGGGTTGCTATATATAAACTTCCTCTTAAAGATCACCATAGAGGAAGGCATTTTTCACATTAAGCTAATACAATGGCTTATCTCGATGAACAGCTACAAAAATAAGAATACACTGTTGGAATGTGTACCACAAGAGAGAGTGTCAAAGTAATCAACCCCATATGTATGTGCGTATCCTTTCGCCATGAGACAAGCCTTGTACCTCTCAACAGAACCATCTAGGAGATGCTTCACTATAAAGACCCACTTGCAGCCAACGACCGCTACATTAGATGGAAGCTCAACTAGACTCTAGGTACCTCATAACATCTTATCCTCCATAGCTTGTTGCCATTTCGGATTAAGAATTGCCTGCTAATGTGTAGAGGGTATCTGTACAACTAGGAGACTAGTGGGATGAAACGAAAAGTCTTATTCCAATAGTAAACCCTACACCTCTTTATATAGAGAGAGGTGTTGGGAAAATTACATAAGATAGCCAAGCAGAAACAAAAAATAAATAAACAGTACAAGACTCAATATAAAGGATAACTAGAGTACTCAACACTCACTCTCAAGCTGAAGCATAGATATCTATCATACTTAGTTTGTCACAGTAAGCTTCAAATGCAGATTTGGCAAGAGGCTTGGTAAACATGTCTGTCGTTTGGTTCTCTAAAGCAACAGGTGTAGTAAAAAGAAGTTCCCTCTGAATCAAATTTCTACATGTTTCATGTGCTCATGAAATGTAGGATTGTTGGCTATATAGGTAGACGCTCGATTGTTACATCTCATCTCCATAGGCTTCTCAGTCTTGACATGTAAGTCAAGTAAAACAGATTTCACCCAATTTGCGCCATCACTTTGTACTCTTCTTCTACACTTAAACGAGAAACAACACTCTACTTTTTGCTCCTCCATGTCATCAAATTATTAGCCACATAAGTACAAAATCCTGTAGTGGATTTCCTATCAGAGAGGCAACTAATATAATCTGCATTAGAATAGCCCACTATAGTCATAAACCTGCCTCTCCGAAGCAATAATCCATATCATGGTGCTTGCTTCAAGTACCTGAGTACCTGCATAACAGCATCCCAGTGCTGCTTGGTTGACTTGTCCATAAATTAACTAAGTTTGCCAACCGCAAGAAAGATATCTGGGTGTGTAATGGTAAGGTAGAGCAACTACCTAATCAGCTATCTGTAGCTTCTACTCTCTATAGCCTGTGACTCAGCATCATATAGGTACATCTTTGGATCCATGGGTATGTTGGCTGACTTAGATCCCAACATCCCAATCTCCTATAGTAAATCAAGAGTGTATTTCCTCTAGTTAAGGATAATACCACTCTTTCCTCTTGCCACCTCTATGTCTAAGAAGTATCTCAAGGAGCCCAGATCCTTCATAATAAATCTCTCTGCCAACCTCTGCTTGACCTCAACTATTGGTGATAATGAGATCATCCACATAGAGAAGAAGAGCAACAATCCCTTTGTCTTCCATACAGACAAAAAATGATCAGAAGTAGATCTAACAAGTTCCATATTTTCAACAACCTCTGGTAACTTCTAAAACCAGTTCCTCATACTCTACTTGAGGCCATATATTGCCTTCCTCAGCCTAGACACACATTCCCCCTGAGTCTCGAAGCCGAAGGTTGCTACATGTACACCTCTTCTTGTAGGTCACCGTACAAGAAGGCCTTCTTGACATCCAGTTGATATAAAGGCCAGTCAAGATGGGCAACAATAGAGATAAGAATCTGCACAATAGGAAGCTTGGCCACTGGAGAAAAGGTGTTAATGAAATCCACCTCATACGTTTAGGTGAATCCCTTTGCCACAAGACGAGCCTTATACCAAGAAATAGATCCATCTGGATTATATTTCATAGCAAAGATCCAAAGCAACCAACAGTACGTGCACCAGGAGGTAACAGAGTGAGCTCTCATGTCTGCTGAGACTGTAGTGCAGCCATCTCATCCTCCATGATTTGACGTCATTTTGGATCGAGCATAGCCTGTTAATAAGTCGCTGGAATCTGTGAAGAAGAAAGGGCCTCTTTGAACAAAGTAAATGGGCGACTCAGACAATCAGAAGAAACCGCCCGAACCACTTGATAGTGTGCACAACTCTAAAGAGCCTTCCGAATGGTAATCGAAAGATCTAAAGCATTTGAGGGTGGCTTAACATCAACAGGTGGCTCAGAAGGTAATGCCTCAGCATCACCAGAAGGAAACTCAAAAGCAACTGGTATAGCACCTGCAGGGTCACCACCAGACACACAATGGTCAGTAGTGTCAACACATACGTGCTATGGGGAGGATGATGATGCTGAAGGAGGGAGGGTGTATTGCTGATATGTCATTAGTTTTATGAAAACCAGTGGAGGATCTCTAAACCGAGTAAGACCTGTATCTATAGTATCTAGTGATGTAATCTGAGTAGCTGGAAAATCTCCAAATTAAATAGAAGGAATGAGTATTGGTGAACTCTCTAACTCAAAAGACAATTAAGTCCTTATGATAGAAAAATATGATACTACCTCATGGAAAGTAACATCGATACTCACATAGTGCCTCTTCTGCAAGAGAATATAACATCTATAGCCTTTTTTAGTATGACTGTACCCTAAAAAGACACTTTATTGCTCTAAGGGCCACTTTATCTCTACTAGGTCCAGTAAGATGCACAAAGGCTATGCAGCCAAAAATCCGAGGTGGCAACTGGAATAGCTCTCTATCTAGGTACAACACCTACATGGTACTTACTCGAATATGAAAGAACTAGGCATCATGTTTATCAAGAAACATGCAATAAGCACTACATCACCCCAATATCTCGATGGCACATTATGGTGAATCAGTAGGGTCCGAGCAATGTCCAAGAGGTGCCTGTCTTCCTCTCTACCACCCCATTCTGCTGGGATGTATGGGGACATGTGATCTAATGTATCACTCCATGAGACCTGTAGAAAGCTGTCATCCTGGTAGTACAAAACTTAAATGCATTGTTGATGCGAACAATCTTAACAGTAGTAGCAAACTAAGTCTTTTTTTCAATAATAAAATTTTCAATCACAAACCCAACATCTGACTTAGTCTTCAAAAGAAACATCCATGACAACATGGAACAATCATCCATAATGATCAAATAATATCTATCACCTAGTCGATTTGGAACACGATTAAGGCCTCATACATCTAAATGCAATAAATCAAAAATCGACTCAACAATAATAGAACTAACAAGATATGAGGATCTAGAGTGCTTTCCCATTTGACAAGCATCGCAGTGAATCTCAGTAGCTGGCAAGATATAAGGAAAGATTCAATGAAGCTTGTTCAGAGACAAATGACCAAGATGATTGTGCCACTGCAGAGTTGTCCGTATAGCAAAACACACATCTCCCTGGCATGCAGCTGCAACTGGAGTCTGTGACAGGTGATACCCCCCTCTTCATGTCCGCCACCAATCATCCTCCCCATGAGCTTGTCCTAAAACACAACCAAACTCATAAAAAATCACCCTGCAATTAAGATCTTTTGTAATCCTGTTAACAGATAAGTCAAAGGAAACAAGTTTCTCAATTCTTCCAATGAAACCCTACATCTCTTTTATAGAGAAAGAGATGTGGGTAAATTATTACAGAGGACCAAAAGAGTAAAAAGAGTAATCCTAACTCCAATAAAAAAAGTACATGACACCAAAGCCCCTACTGTCACACTCCTCAAGCTGGAGCATAGATATCTATCATGCTTAGCTTGTCACAACAAGCATCAAATGCAGCTCTGCTCAAGGGCTTTGTAAACACGTCTGTTGTCTAATCCTCTAAAACAACTAGACAAGTATAGATAACTCCCTTCTGAATGAGATCTCTAGTATAATGACAATGTACCTCCACATATTTCGTACGCTCATGAAACATGGGATTATTGGCTATGTACGTGGCAGCAAGATTGTCGCATCTCATCTCCATGGATCCCTCTATTTGAACATGCAGATCTCGTAGAATAAATTGTACCCAAACCATCTCAACTGCAATTTGTGCCATGGCAAGATATTCAGATTTTGCACTAAATCTGGACACTATCGTCTATTTCTTGTTCCTCCAAGTAACAAGATTACCTGCTACATATATATATAACCCTGTGGTAGACTTCCTATTTGCTAGACATCTAACATAATCTGCATCTAAGTATCCTATTACTATCATAGGACACCCCTTTCTGAAGAGCAACCCACAACCTAGTGCCTTCTTTAGATATCTAAGAACCTGCATTGCAGCATTCCAATGCAACTTAGTGGGCTTATCCATGAACTAACTGAGCTTTCCAACTATAAGAGAAATATCAGGTCTAGTAATTGTAAGATATAACAATTTTCCAACCAATTGTCCTGCATCCTTATCATACAAATGCACCTTGGGATCCATGGAAATATCAGCCACCTTCACCCCTAACATCTTAGTATCCCAAAGAACAACAAGTGCATATTTTCTTTAGCTCACAAGTCCATCTTTTCTTCTAGCCACCTCAATATGCAAGAAATATCGTAGAGACCCCAAATCTTTCATAAGAAACTGTGTTGTCAAATGTTCCTTGACTTGCACTATTCCAGCAGTATTATCACTAGTAATAATAAGATCATCAACATAAACTAAAAGAGCAACAACACCATCAGTTCCCCTAGTGAACAAAGAATGGTCAGATGTAGATCTCTTCAAACCCATGCTTTTCACTACCTCAAACAACCTCTGAAACCACGCACAGGACTCTACTTAAGCCCATAAATTGCCTTCTTTAGCTTGCATACACACTCCCCCTTAGTCTCAAAACCAGGGGGTTGTTGCATGTACACCTCCTCCTGAAGATCATATAAGAAGGCATTTTTCACATCAAGTTGGTGTAGATCCCATCCTCCGTTAGCTACCACTGAAAGAAGTATACAAACTGTAGGAAGCCTCGCAATTGGTGAGAACGTGTCAAAGAAGTATACCCCATAAATCTGGGTGAACCCTTTGGCAACTAAACAAACCTTAGGCCTAGAAATAGACCCATCCAGGTTATATTTCAAGGCAAAGGCTTACTTGAAACCAACCATACGAGCACCTGGTGGTTTAGGTGTAAGCTCCCATGTGCCCCTATCATGCAGAGTTGTGAAAGCATCATCGTAGAGTGCTCGTATGGGAAATGCAGGAACCAAGTGACAAATGCAGGATAATGCATCGTAGCCCAAGGTTCGAAATGCCGATTTCGATACTTTGCTGATGAAATTCTAAGTGTGCATTTTGTGGGCATGCCGAGGGCACGCCGTGGAAATGCCCATTTTTCGATGGGCATCCCGATGAGCTTGCCGAGGGTATGCCAATCCATACAGACAAAAATAACAGAAGTAGCCAAAAAAACCAGCAGCAACCTCGGCATGGGCACCTATTTCGCCGGCATGCCGACCATGTCAAGGGCATGCCGACGGTATGTCAACAATGCCGACGGCATGTCAACGATATCCCTATAAATCAGCACTTTATCCATATCGACACAGCCCCTACTCGAAAATGGCCTTGCCGACGGCATTTAAAACGATGTCATAGCCTATATCCAAAGGAAGGTGCCCGAGACAATGATGCCACTGAAGTGCAGTCCCAATAGTAAGACCAATCTCCATGACATGAAGCAACTATATCTATCTGAAGCAAGCGATATACCTGCCCTTTTCAGGTTCCCCACCAATCATCCTCCCGTGAGCTTATCCTATAACACATAGCCCACATCATCAAATTAACCCAGCAGTTGAGATCTTTAGTAACTCTGCTAACAGATAACAAACTAAAAGGAAACTCAGATGCATATAAAACACAGGGCAACAGTTAATTGGAGGTAACACATATCTTTAGTCTTTGTCTCAGTGGAGACTACAGCTTAGTTAGCCACATGAGGCTTCCCATGGTTGCTCCAACATGAAGCCTTAACATGTCCAATGCGCCCGCAGTATGTGCAAGTTGGGCATGGCTTACGGGGTGGTCCCTGGCCTCAACCACATCCACGAGTAGCAGAACCATCACGTCCTCCATGACCTCCTCCAGTAGCAAAGCAGAGGTCTGTCCTGTAGTCTCAAGAATAGTAGACCTAATAGAGAGTCTACTAACTCGACTATAAGCCTCCTCCATACTAAGAAGCTTTATTAAAGTAAGAATCTGGAACTATGCTGACTCATACTCAGAACTCAAACCAGAAAGAAACTTGAGTACCGCAAACTCCTTGCAATACTCCCTCTATGTGGCACAAGTGCAAATAGGTCTAGAGGCATTGTAGTTCTCCAGTATCCCTTCAACTGAGTATAGTATTGAGACATGGAAACACCATCCTGTCTGAAAGAGGTCTCGTGTGTAATCTAAAATAGCTTACTGGAATTCTTTTCATGAGAATAGGAGTTATGAAGAAAATCCCACATTTCCTTGGCAATCTTGTAATACATAATACCATTACCAATGTGAGATGCCACAGCATTTATGATCCAAGCTTTTACCATGGCGTTGTCTCTCTTCCATGTGGCATACTTCCTAATTTTGTTATCTGGCTTTGCCTCCAGAAGAATGTGTTCCTTATCACGCCATTCAACTGTCATAAGGAATTTTGTGACCAAGGAGCATAGTTGATCTCATCAAGCTTCGTAATGAAAAAAAATGGATTCTTGATGTTCCCAATATCAACGAGAGACTTCCAATGCGACTTCAGTTGATGCAGAAGAGGCCATGATGCCAAACCAAGAAGGAATAGCCACCAAACAGAGGTTTGAAAAAGAATTTTCAGACCATGCAGGACATGTAATGGGCAAAAAATCGGATCCTAACACTAGACCTAGACAAAAGGAGTTCCAGAAATCATGCTAGGAAGATGATCCTGCAATGCATGGATCAAACGAGGGCACACATGAAAGCAGGAGAGCCCCCAAGGGTGTTGGCCAACCGGTGTAGGCCCCTACTGCCACCGCTAGTAGTAGTGCCCACTGGTAGCAGTCCCGCCAACAGGGACTGCCACCGCTGCTGGTGAAGGCCCTCCCCCTTTGCACGAGGAGAGGAAGAGAGGGGTGATCCCCCCGAACCGGCGATCAAGCCCTCAGTTGATGGTGGCGAAGCTCACATATCGAGATCAAGGGTTTTTGGTGGAGGGGTCAAAGGTTACGTATTTGGTGGGATATCAAGAATAACAATCCAGGATTTCCGCTCTCATACCAAGTCAAAGGAAACAAGTTTTCTCAATTCTTCCAATGAAACCTTACATCTCTTTTATAGAGAAAGATGTGAGTAAATTATTACAGAGGACCAAAAGAATAAAAAGAGTAATATTAACTCCAATAAAATAAGTAAATGACACTAAAGCCCCTACTGCAACAAGATAATAGACTCATAGGAAAATATGGAACAAGGACATTAGGCAATCTCATAGAAAGGGTAACAAGGACCTCCCCCTGACCATCAACCCAAGAATCCCTATCATCTACTACCTGAATTGTCCTACCAAGATGGACAAGTTGAAGCTGTTGAAAATAACTATGATCACCACTCAGGTGCCATGATGCGCCAGAATCAATCAACCAAGTGGACCTGTCAGAAACACTAAAAACACACTTTGTACCTGAGGAGGCTATGGCAGCAGTATCAGAAGATGGGGTCTCTTGAGTGATCAGAGCAAGTCACCGTACTACAACATGCTTAGCTCGTGACATATTATTTGACTCTAGCTTAGAAGTAGTAACAGCCTGATTGGCCTGAGGCAGTCTCCCATGCTTAGACCAGAACGAAGCCTCTGCATGACCAATGAATCCACAGAAAGTGCAGGTGCGATGTGGTCTACCCATCTATCCTCTGCCACGTCCATGCCCACAAGTAGAGGGAAAGCCCCTGGTGCCTCGACCTCAGCCAATAACCAACGCAGAGGTCTGCCTAGTAATCTCAGGAATAGGAGTAGCCACTGTGATATGGCTAAGTCGACTATATGTTTCCTCAAAAGAAGGAAGCTCTGACAATGTCAGGATCTGAGAGTGCACTAAGTCATATTCTGGGCCTAACCCGGAATAAAGGTGCAGGACTTTTTGTCTCCTTGCAGTAGCCCTGCTAAGTACCACAAGTGCACACAGGCCTGCACGCATTGTACTTCTCCAGAAGCCCTTTCAACGTAGCATGGTATTGTGTCAAGGGTTGTCCCTCCCATCTAGGGGAAAACATCTCATTATAAATCCAGTAGACCATGCTGGAATTCTTCTCATGAGAATGTGTCATGAAGAGAATTCCACATCTCTTTGGCAGTTTTGTAATATATAATACCATCTCCAATCTATGGCGAGATGACATTCATTATCCACACTCACCATAGCGTTGTCCTTCCAAGTAGCATACTTTCTGATCCTATTCTGAGGCTCTGGCTCCAACAGAAGATGTTCCTTATCATGACCCTCAATAGTCATAAGGAACGTTTGAGATCACTAAGCATAGTTGGTCTCATCCAACTTTACAATAGGGACAAAGAGCGAGTTCTTGTAATTCCCACTCTCTCAATTGGTGTCCAAAGACACCTCAGATGACGACGATGAGGCCATGATGCTCAGATATCACGGGAACAAGGCAAGAATCAGATCTGAAATCCAATTTTTAGATCTGCAACTTCAAAATAGATCACACAAAGAGTGATTTAACATAAAATCCAAGTGATTCTTCCTAGGAAATCATGCTAGACACGCATAGTATCCCTCCAATGATCGGAAGGGGCACACTAAGGTCAAGAGGACCCCCTAGTGACCCTCAACAGGTCTACCTCGCTCTCCTTGCTGCATCGGGCCTGACCAGACCCACTGGTGACAGTACAACCGGTCGGAGGGCAATCTATTGCACACGTTGCAATAGATCTGGGTCAGCGCCCAGCCCACAACATCACGAGGGCCCTATAGAAGGTCCCATGACGCTGCTGCAAGGGCTGCTAGCCTTACAACACCACCACAAGTTGCGTGGGATTCCATTGTGCCGCTGCCTCTCGTCAGTGAAGACCCACTACTGATGCTGCTGTCACTAGTGGAGGTGGTGTTGACAAAGAACGACAAGGAAAGGGCTTAGGGTTTAGGTAGAACAAGTTGAAGGCTTATTTTGGTAGGACACTAGAGCATCGATCTAAGATCACAACTCTGACACCAAGTGGGACAAAATGAAAAGTCTTATTCCAATAGTAAACCCTACACCTCCTTATATAGAGAGAGGTGTTGGGCAAAATTACATACGAGAACCAAGCAGAAACAGAAATAAATAAACAGAACAAGACTCAATATAAAGGATAACTAAAGTGCTCAACAAGACTCGTTAAAAATTATTTGTACTAGGGGAACAAACTAGCCAAAGATGTGCATCTACAAATGGGATGCATTGTGCATGATCTGGTGCACTTTTGCAAGCCAATGGTCATCTATAGGATCCTCTAATCTGACTAACTCAAGATCAAAAGTATCTAGAGGGACTTCCTCTGGATACTGAGGGACAATATAATCCTCCTGAACATTTGGTACACTTGTAGTCCTCGATACATTAGAACTAGAAGTAGCATTAGTACCTTCAGGAGTAGCGACTACCTCAAGTGTGGCCGACTAACTAGGCTTAGAAGGAGGGGGTTCTGTCTAGCAGCAAACATAAATCATCATAAACCTGTTCTCTTGGCCATTCTCAGTAGGGGTAGTAGTCGAAGTAGGAATACGAATAATGGCTTCATTCTTAGAAGCAGGGTAATAATACGTAGGCCAATACTAGAATAGTAACGTATAAACTCATCAAAAGTAGCATCTGTACTCATATAGTGATGCCAACTACTCAGATGATAACACCTATACCGCCTTGTGAGACCTCGAATATCTAATAAAGATGAATTTAACAACTTGTGGGGAAAGTTTGTCTCAATTAGAATCGAAAATGTGGACAAAGGAGACACAATTGAAGATCCTATGAGGGTTGCCGAATAACTATCAATCAGGGAACAAGATGGAGTAGGAAACCTTCTCATGTAACACAGTAGATGGCATCCTATTTATCAAGTAGCAAGTCGTGAGAACAACATCCCCAATAAGAGATAGGGACACTATTTTGAATCAAAATAGTTCGAACAACGTCAAGGATATGGCAGTGTTTCTTTTAGAAACACCATTCTATTGTAATGTATATGTTGACGGAGCAATCTAGTTATCCTTTTACTTATTGTTTTGGATTATTTTATTATTTATTTTATCCTCTTGAACTTATGTTGCAATCTACCCAACACCTATCTCTATATAAAGAGGTTAGGGTTTCATTTGAGGAATAAGATTAATCATTTTTTTCGAGTTGGTATCAGAGTGGTGATCCTAGATCGATGCCCTAATATCCCACCCACACAAGCCTCCGTAACCCCCCACCCAAACCTTAGCTCCTGACCGGCCCTTCTTAGGCTGTCACTGCCCTTCTAGGGCTAGCACCTACTCTGCTAACACACTACCCACTGCAGCAAGCCATCGCCCACCACAACAGGCTACCACTCCTCTCCAGCGACACTCTGCCTGCTACAGCAGGCCACCAACCGCCTTCAACAGGTCAATGCGCCTCCCCCAACGGCACCCTGACCCACTGCACAGGCAGCAGCATCACCTCAAGCAACACCGCGCCCCCTCTTACAGTAGGCCACCGACCTCCTAGGGGCAACACTGTTTCTTCACCAGCAGCTATCTTGTCTCTCGTTTAGAGGTAGAGGCGTGCCATCTAGAGGGCAGGACTACCCTAAGCTACTGCTGCTACTGCTATCCACCATCATTGCAGGTGGTGGTGGTTAACGACTAACCAATTTGCCGTCAAAGGGGAGTAACACCTCTTGGGAGCGATGTTAGGGCCTTCCCTGCAGCCTATCATACGCTAAACCTTGTCCTTAGGGGTGTCTGTGACTCTTGGGATGATTTCTGAGATTTCTCAATCTCCAATTTCATGATCAAAATATCACGCTCTCACAACTTCAATGTTTTAGATCTGAATAGTGTGTTCAAATCGAGTTTACGGCATCTTGTGACTGCCCTAAGGCACGATGTCCTCTTCAGGCTCTTCAGAGGTGTCATCAAGTACCGCTACGGACATCGGGAGTTACAAAACTCCCTTATTTGTTCCTATTGCCAAGCTAAATGAGACCAACTATGCCAGATGGTCTCAGACGTTCCTCATGACTGTTGAGAGACATGATACGGAACACATCCTGTTGGAATTGGAGCCATAAGACCAGACAGGGAACAATGCTACGTGGAAGAAAGATAATGCAATGATCCATGCTTGGATCATGAATTCTATGGAGCTTCAGATTGGAAATGGGATGCTGTACTACAAAACAGCCAAGGAGATGTGGGATTATCTATGTGATACATATTCTCACAAGAAGAATTCCAACAAGGTGTTTGAGATCCACAATGACATTGGTGATATGAAGCATGAGGACCAATCATTGTCATAGTATTATGCTACTTTGAAGGGATTCCTAGAGAAGTACAACACATGTTGTCCTGTCTACACCTGTGCCACATAGAGGGCGCGCAGAAAAGAGTATGTTGTCCTCCAGTTCCTGGATGGACTTGGACCAAATTATGAAGCCACAAGGTCCCAGATCCTGACTTTGGCGAAGCTTCCATCACTTTAGGAAGCATATAGTTGGGTGAGTAGAGTGGTTGTTAAACCACCCAACCAGATGTTGGATAGACTCTTGACTTAGTAGCTGCTGCACGTGGTGGACAGCGCTCCATCTACCAAGGGGAGAGGACGTGGTGGTTGGGGTACGACTAACAGACCCCACACTATCTACTCATACTGCGGAAACGTTGGTCATTCAGAGGCCTCCTGCTAGACAAAGCATGGTAGACCTCTTATGGCCAACCAAGCTATTTCTTCTGGGGAGGCAAGTGACTCGATGTCACATGCTGACTATGATGTAGTTGTCCAGTGTCTGGCCCACTTAACCCAACAGACTACTACGACTACTGAGATTGCTGCATTGGCTTCCTCAACTATAACTCCTACTTATGGTTCAAGTAGTGGCATTTCCGACAGCACCTTATGGTTAGTAGATTCCAATGCCTCCCAGCATCTCAGTGGTGATCAGACATGCTTTAGACAGGTTCAGAGTGTCCCCTCTGGTAGATCAGTTCAGGTGGTAGGTGGTAGACAATGCAGAGTACATGGCAGAGGAGATGTGGTAGTGACTCATTCACTGACTCTACCCAATGTTCTTTATGTTCTTGAATTTCTTATTAGTTTTTTGTCTATTAGCATAATTACAAGACTTACACCGTCGTGTTATTTTTGATGAGTTGGGTTGTATTTTTCAAGACAAACTCACAGGGAGGACGATTAGTGGTGGACATGAGGAGAAGGGTGTATCGCCTGATCCAAACTCTGTTTGCTGCTATGTGTCAGGGCGAGGTTTCTTTTAGTGCTGGTACAACTATTCAGTGGCATCATCATCTTAGCACTCATCCTTGGACAAGGTACGACGTATCATCCCTCATATACACCCTACCATTGAGATTTTGTGAGATGCATGCTAGCTAGGAAAGCATCACAGAGACAGTTTTCCTTCTAGTTCTCAGAGTTCTACTACGATTTTTTATTTATTGCACATGGATGTATGAGGTTCTAGTGGTCTCAAATAGACTGTCATAGATTCTATTTGCTTATTGTGGATGACTTTTCCAAGATGTCATGGTTATTTCTATTAAAGAATAAATCAGATGTTGGGTATGTGATTTGGACATTTATTTTACAAATAAAGACTCAATTTTCTGCAATTATGAAAATTATATGATCTGATAATACCTTGGAATTTTGTAAAGCTAAATTAGCATCTTTTATAGATCTCTTGGGATTATTCACCAGACATCATGCCCCCATACTTCGCATCATAATGGTGTAGTTGGGAGGTGTTGAGTTATGTAGGGTGGGTGTTTTTATTTTCTTTTATAGTAAACGGATATACTTGTAATTCTTTCTTTTGTACCTCTCTATATAAAGGCACAGGGTCTCACTGAATAAACTATCTCATTTCGGTCCAAACATGGTATCAGAGCAATGATCTTAGACTAAAGTTTTGGTATCCCACCAACCCAAGCCTCCAAACCCAAACACCACCTACCCCTCTTCCCTCCCCAGCATCGCCGGCCACCAACAGGGCCAGCAGCATCGGTGAGGAGTAGCATCGCTGCCCCTCACCAACACCGTCGACCTCTACCAAGAGGCCTACAGTGTTGAGCCGATGCAAGTTCTCCACCTAACACTGCCACTGCCCTAAGCGACGCAAGTCACTCCACCGAGTGCGGCCGTTGCCCTAGGCGATGCATATCACACCTTGCACCGCTGCTGCTGCCCTAGGCACTGTAGCGCCACCCTCTATTACGTAGCAACTGCTCTAAGCGCGGTTGCAGGCCCTAAGCTACGTCACCTTCCCTATTGTGGGTCCACACAACCTCTAGATCATCTTCTAGAGGCTGTGTTGGCCTAGAATCGGGGTTATCGGTTCACATTTAGCCTCACAACTCTCAAGAAGAGTTTCTGCAATTTGGACAGCACCGCTACGGCTGTTCATATGCCCTAGCATGTGCAAGCAAGTTCTATTGTGGTACCAACAGGGTACATGATCTGAAAATCATCTTCATGTGGCTTGTATGTGGCTTTTGGAGGCATTTTCAGTCTGAAAACTGCGATTTCAGATGCTATGATCGAGTTTTAAGATATATAAATCAGTGTTTATTGTGGATCTAGACTCCAGGCTCTATGGGGGACAAGAAGGAAGCTGTGGGTGACTCGATGGGGAAGATTTCTACCACTAGCACCCCCCCTCATATGCGGGGCACATCGATTAAGTTGGATGGATCCAACTTTTTTCTCTGGCCCACCTCCTCCCAGTTCGTTGGATACCATAGGAAGAAATATATTGACTGATGTTGTGCCTAATGTGAAGTCTACAAATTGAGAGGCAGACAATGAATGGGTGGCCACTTGTCTTCTTAACAGTGTAACACAGACCATTGCCAAACAAGTCATGGCTCATACCTCAACCAAGAAGATGTAAGATGTACTACATGAGATCCATTCCCACAGGAGCAATATCACCAAGCTCTACAGAGTTGAGGATACCTACAACCTTCGGAAAGGTGCCATGGCCTTATCTGAGTATTATAGTACCATGAAAAATCTTCAGGATGAACAAGATATATACTAGCCTATCTCTATAGATGCATTTGTGATAGCTAGGCAGAGAGAAGGCATTCGTTCCATTCAGTTTCTATCTAGACTTGGTCCTGAATACAAAGCAATTAAAGATTAGTTCATGACTCTAGATGAGATTCCTTCACCTGAACAGATCTATGCTCGTCTCTTCAGACTTACTACCTCAGAGTCATCCCTACTTCTAATACCTCTGCCATGGCTGTTGTTGGCCGTGGTAGAGCAAATTCAGGCAGAAGAGGTGGTAAGCTCATGGTGGTGGTGATGCAAATGGACGTGATCGTGTTGGAATTCTTTCTTTTGAGTATTCTCATAGGATTGGACATACCGTGAACCAATGATGGGTCAAACATGGTTATCCACAGGGTATGGAACCACGTACCAACCAAGTATCTGCGAGAACTACACCCAGGTGCAGGAGGATGATAGCTAGATAACTGTTTCTAGGGCTGATTATGACCGTTTCATAGTTTCTCAGGCATCTACTTCAGCTTCAGTTCAAAGATCTGCAGGTATTTTTGCCATGTCGGTTAAATCCCAAGCTCCTATCTGGCTTGCAGATTCAGGTGCCTCCACCCACATTACTGGTGACACTATCCTATTTTCATCCCTACGAGATCTTGCTACCCCTTTTCAAGGCAAAGTGGCTAATGAGAGCTTGTCACCGGTCGTTGGACTTGGAAATATCTTTATTTCTAGCACTTCTCTCAAATGTCATGTATGCTTCCAAATGTGCTCTCAATTTAATGTCTATTAATCAAATTACCAAAGATTTTGAGATGTCGGGTGGTGTTTCATGGCCAATATTTCGTCTTGCAGGACCTCCAGACGATGAGGTAGATTGGTGGAGGATTTAAGCAAAATGGTCTCTACTATCTTCATATCCCACCTTCTTCCAGTGCTGAGGCTGTATGTGCCACTACTACTCTCCAGTGGCATTTGAAACTTGGTCTCCCAGTTTGCATGTACTGCGACATCAGTTTCCTGAGTTATCTTTTCCTGATGTTTTAAAGTGTGAAGCATGTCAGTTGGGCAAGTACCATAGGTCTTTGTTTCTACAAAAGAATAAAAGAACTGAGTCTATTTTTGCTTTAGTTCATGCTGATGCTTGAGGCCCTTGTAGGGTCAGGAGTGTTTGAGGATTTTGGTAGTTTCTTATTCTTGTGGATGACCATATCAGGATGTCTTGGGTTTTTATGATGAAAAAAAGTATGAAATCTTTGATATTGTCAAAAATTTTGTTATGTAAATAAAGACTCCATTTTCTACTGTCATTAAAGTTTTTCGGAGTGAATGATTTAGAATTTGTGAATGCCAGGATTGCTACTTTTTTCGAGTCATTCGGTATTATTCACCAGACTACTTGTGTTCATACATCTCAACAAAATGGGGAGGTTGAACGTAAACTTCGACATTTACTTGATGTAGCCTGCTCTATTTGTTTCAAATGAATGTTCCCTCGCATTTTTTGGCCAATACTATTCTTACTACTTATCTGGTGAATCGTGTTTGTTCGTTTGTCTTAAGAGGTAAAACTTTGTATTCTATGTTTCCTGGCAATGACCTTTTTTCTGTTACTCCGGCTGTCTTTAGTTGTGTATGTTTTGTTCACTTACATAAAGTGGATAAGATTTCTCCTTACTTTGTGAAGTGTATATTTCTAGGCTACTCCAAGACCCAGGTAAGGTACAAATGTTATGACCCTGGTTTACAGAGATTTTATGTTTCTGCTAATGTCACTTTTTTTTGGGAGATTCTCTATTATCAAAAAAAGGGTGAGCAACCTACTGAGCCACCACATGAGGTTCCTCTTCCTATGTCTACTGAGCCACCGCAGTCTACTAAGCCACCTAAATCTAGGACTAATCAACTTGATTCTGGTCATTTCCCGTATTGTTCTAAGATTCCTTATACGGATACTTTTCCTAAGCATTTTTAGCGTAGAACCCAAGACGTTCCTCAGGTGGAAGAACCATTGTCTACTATTTCTGCTCAGTTCACTTCCCACCAACCACTAATGATTTGTATGAGGACCAAGTATGCACTATCACTGAGGATACTACATTGGACCTTCCGATTGCACAAACGAAAGCTCCACATTCTTGTGCCAAATATTCTGTATCTCAGTTTATGTCACTTGACAGCTTGTCTCTAGTTGGGCGCCAGTTTTCTCTAACCATTGATAGTGTGCAGGTACCACAGAACTATCATGAGACTTTCCAAGATTCATCTTGGACCTTGGCAATAGAGAAAGAGATGGCATCTTTACAGTCCCATGGTACGTGGGACCTTGTTGATCTAACCCCGGTGCTACTGTTGTGAGATGTAGATGGGTATTTACTCTCAAGTGTCATCCTGATGTCATTATGAAATGGTACAAGGCACGCCTGGTTCCAAAAGGATATACTTAGACGTTCAGTGTTGACTACTTTGAGACCTTTTCCACCGTAGCTCGTCTTAATTCTGTTCAGATACTGTTTTCTCTTACTGTCAACAGGCATTGGACTGTTCACCAACTTGACATCAAAAATGCATTTCTATATGGTGATTTGGAGGAGGAAGTCTACATGGAACAGCCACCAGGCTTCCCTACTTAGGGGGAGTGTCAGAATGTGTGTAGACTGAAGAAAGCTATCTATGGACTGAAATAAAGTCCTAGAACCAGGTTTGAGAGGTTCAACAGGGTAGTTCAGGATTATGGCTTCACCAGATCTTCTACTGATCATTTTGTCTTTACATTGCACGAAAAGACAGGCTCAGTCATACTTGTTTATGTAGATGACATTCTTCTGATTGGTAGTGACAGGCAAGGCATAGAGGAAACGAAGAAGATGCTACGGTCACAGTTTGTTACCAAGGATTAGGCCCTATCAACTATTTCCTTGGTACTGAGGTACATCACACTAGAGGAGTTATGTTATCCCAGCGCAAGTACATTCTTGACATACTGAGAGACATGAGTATGCTAGTGTACAAACCAGCATATGTGCCCATAGATGTGTCCTCGCCTATTGTAGATGGTAACAACCCTCTTCTGTAAGATGTCATTAGATACCGTGCAGTGATTGGTAAGCTTTTGTATTTGACTATTACTCGTCCTAACATTACCTTTGCAGTTGGAAGGTTGACCCAGTTTATGCAATCGCCAAGAGAAGTCCATTAGGATGCTGTTTGTCAGATTCTCAAGTACTTGAAAAGTGTACCTGGAAAAGAACTCCTGTATAAAGACAACAGCCACTTGGGTGTTTGTGGATATTCTAATTCCGACTATGCAAGCGCTCATGAAAATCGAAAATCCACCACAGGATACTGTGCATTTGTTGGGGGTAATCTTATCACATGGAGGAGCAAGAAACAAGCCATGGTATCTAGATCCAGTGTTGCATCAGAATATAGGGCTATGTCTCAGACCACTTGTGAGCTACTTTGGGCTCATTCCATTCTAGAAGACTTTGGGGTACGGTGCCTAATCATATTCCAATGCACTCTGATAACAAGGCTGCTCCAATTTTCCATGAAAGGACCAAGCACATTGAAGTGGATTGTCACTTCATCAGAGAGGCCATCTTAGCTAAAAAGATTTCTACACCTACATATGCACTGAAGACCAACCAGCAGATATCTTCAGTAAATAGTACCCAAGAAAAGATTGCACTTTATCTGTTCCAAGCTAAGCATATTTGATGTTTATGCTTCAACTTGAGAGGGAGTGTTAAGTAATGTACGGTGGGTGTTTTTATTTTCTTTTATAGCGAAAGGGTATACTTATAATTCTTTCTCCAATGCCTCTACATATAAAAGCCCAGGATCTCTCTAAATAAACTCTCATTTCGGTCCTAACAAGAGAAAACATTGTTGTGTTAGATGTGGCAAAAGCATTCCTTATACAGAATAATGTGCCACAAGTTTACTGGGGAGATGCAATGTTAACTGCATGCTATTTGATTAATAGATTGCCTAACTCAGCTATTCAGGAACAGGTTACATGGTAGGTTCTTCATCCAGAGAAAGAACTATTTACTATACCACCTAGTGTTTTTGGCTGTGTAGCCTTTGTCCATGTTCTAGGACTTGGAAGAGATAAGTTAGCACAGAGGGCAGTGAAGTGTATCTTTGTAGGCTACAATAACACAAAAAGAATATAGATGTTATGACCCATGGGGCAGGAGGCATTATGTGACTGCAGATGTCACTTTAAATGAACCCATTCCCTACTTCTCTACGGATGGTCATCAGGTAATGTTTGAAGAACGCTCAGTTCATATGCCTGTTCCACCAATTCCCTTAGAGCATATTCCTATCACACATAGTGAGGATACCACTACCACAGAAGCTCCTACGAAGCAAGAGGCAGAGATTACTCATGTATACAGGTTACCTGTTACATGCAAACAGCATGTATGGTGACAAGAACACACCCCCCCCCACCACTTCAGCCACCTATCTCCTCCACTGGTCAGGTATGGGTTGATACTGACGTGAGTTATCCTAATGATGCACAAATTTGATGAGTCTTATTGATACTGAGATTATAAAGGAAGATCTTGACCTTTCGATTGTTGTGCCCATTACCATATTGCAAGAGCAGTGTCCACTGATAACCTTGGGAGATCATTTGCTACTTTCACTACTGCTATTTCTGCGACACAAACTCCTACGTCCCATCAGTAAGTCATTCTGGATCCAAAATGGCATCAGGCCATGGAGGAAAAAATGACTGCTCTACACTCCAGAGGGACATGGAAACTAACCACTGCCTCCTCACGCCAAGACAGTGGGATGCCGCTGGGTCTTCGCTCTCAAGTACAACCCAAATGGCACTCTCTCGCTACAAGGCAAGATTGGTAGCAAAGTGATTTACCCAGACATATGGGTAGATTTCTTTGATACTTTCTCTCCTGTAGCCCAGCTCCCTACTATTTGCACTCTGCTGTCTGTTGCTACTCACTATGATTGGCCTCTTCATCAGTTGGATATGAAGAATGCCTTTCTGTCTGAAGATCTTCAGGAAGAGGTCTACGTGCAACAACCTCTGGGACTTGAGACCTAGGGGGAGCGTGTATATAGATTAAAGAAGGCCATCTATGGCATGCAGCAGAGCCCAAGGGCTTGATTCCAGAGATTGTCAGAGGTACAGATCATGGGGCTCATGAGGTCTTCTATTGATCATTCACTCTTTGTCAGGAAGAGCACAGGGGGAGTTATGGTATGCCTAGTCTATGTGGATGATCTCATCTTTACTGGGGATGACATTGCTGGGATAGCAGAGATGAAGAAGCTGGCTAAAGCCTTTGTAATGAAGGATCTGGGTGAACTTAAATATTTTCTTGGCATTAAGGTGACACGCAGCAAAGAGGGTATTGTCCTCAAACAACGTAAGTATGCTCATGACGTGTTGTAGGAGACAAGAATGATGAGGTCTAAGCCTGCTAATATATACAAATGGATCCCAAAGGGCACCTCTACGATACAGATTCTTCACCTATAGATAGCAGATCATATAGGCAATTGGTTGGTAAGCTGTTATATCTTATTATTACTCGTCCAAATCTTTCTCTTGCAGTGGGAAAACTCAGTCAATTTATGAACAAACCAACTAAGCAGCAATGGGATGCTACTATGCAGGTGGTTAGATACATAAAGAAAGTACCTGGTAGAGGTATCTTGTTTCAGAAGAGCACGCCTATGAGTATTGTTGGCTATTCTGATGCCGACTATGCAGGTTGCATGGCAGACAGAAAGCCGACAACTAGGTTTTGCACTAATGTGACAGGAAATCTAATAACCTGGAAGAGTAAGAAGCAACAGGTGGTAACCAGGTTCAGTGTAGAGTCTGAGTACTGTGCTATGACACATATAGCTATAGAGATGGTCTGGGTCAAATCAATGTTACAAGATCTCTATGTCCAGGTGGAGGGACCAATGAAGATGAGATGTGATAATCGTACTACTACTTATATTGCAAACAACCTAATGTTCCATTAATGTACGAAGTATGTTGAGGTTGATTGCCACTATACCAGAGACCTGATACAATGTGAGATTATCTACACTACATCAATGTCTTCTAAAGATCATATTGCAGATATATTCACGAAGCCCCTTCCTAGATCCACATCTGACAAATGTCCCAAGTAGAGCATCATTGATGTATAAGTTCCACCTTGATGGGGAGTGTTGACAAGGCACTCTAATTATCTCTTTATTTACTGTTAGAACATATTTTATATTTCTGTTTTTATGTTGGGTTTGGTTTGCTCCACAGGGGCTTTTGTGTACTTCTACCCTTTCGGTCTCTTTCTATATAAGAAAGCCCTAGGGTTTCTAATTCAAGTTAAGTCATCTCATCCAATTTGTATCAGAGCACCGGTCATAGACTGTGGCTCTAGGTATCCCACCCCTCACAGCCTCCAAAATCCTAACCACCAAACCCTAATCACCTCTCTCTCCCTTATAAGCGGCAGCGGCTCTCGGCGGAGATCCGGCGGTGCGCGCGGCAGCACGGGTAATCCAGTTGCACTGTCAGCAGTGCTCAAGCGGCGCTTGAGGCGGTGATGCGGCGAGCTTGGAGGCTCTCTTAGCCTCCGACGGCAACGCTCAGCACCTTAGTTGATCGCAGTGGCACCACAGTGGCTTTGGAGCCCTTCCTAAGCTCCAGCGACGAGGGTTGCGGGCGGCGGCGCTGCAGTGCCCTTGAAGACCTATCTAGCCTCCGACGTGGCGCAACAGTTGCTTGGAGGACTTGCGGAGGCCCTTCAGGCGGTCGGAGACGATGCTGCAACAAGGTTGGAGGTCGATCTGACCTCCGACAGTGGCGCAATAGCTCGTGGTGAGCCTGCGGCAATGCTACAGGTGCACTGCAAGCAGCGATGGTGGAGCAGCAGTTCGCGAGCCTGCAGCAACGCTACAGGAGCTCGGTGGTGGCGCAGCAGCCGCGTTGAGTCTGCGGCGGCATTACAGGAGCACGGTGGTGGCACAGCAGCCCACGATTGACCTTGTGAGACAGGCTGCAAGGATAGCTCTCTATTGAAGAATGAAGACAAGCTTAGGGAAGCATTGAAGCTTTCATATGCCTGCGGAGCCTTTGATGCACAATAAAGAAGCATTGATGGAGTTGTTTAACTCCCTTTGGACATGTTGAACTCACCGAGAATTGTTGAGTTCATGATGGAGGCCGCTACGAAAGCAAGACTAGTCAGTCTTGACAGAAACCATTGTGTCAGACAATGTCACCTCAATAGATGAGGAGGCCCTTCTACACGAGGTAGGAGGCGCTGTCGCCGACAGGGTAATAGGCAGTGAGCCACTAGTATGTTCCCTTGCAAGATAGGTCATATTCAGACTGTGACTAAAGCTGTCAAGCAGGCCAATGAGATTGTTACGAAAGAGGATGAGGCTGTGGTATCTACCACTTTAGATACCGCAGCTCTTGCTTCTTCTGCATATGATGGATGGCTAATTGATTCCGAGGCATCTAGGCATCTTAGTGGAGACCAGGAGTACTTCCACATGGTGCGTGATGTTCCTCCTGGTAGGACTATTCAAGTGGCTAATGGACACCTTTCTCAGGTCCAGGGCGAAGGGGAGTTTACCATATCCCCTACCTTAAGACTAGCCAATGTTATATTTGTTCCCAATTTTCTGATCAGTTTGTTGTCAGTTAGCAGGATTACTAAAGAGCTCAACTGTAGAGCAATCTTTGATGATGTGGGGTGTATTTTCCAGGACAAATTCACAAGGAAAACTATTAGTGGTGGACACGAGGAAGGAGGCGTATACCGCTTAGCTCAGTCTTCATTGGCAGTTGTTGGACAAGCAGATGTGGCTTACAAGGCAAGGACAACACTTAAGTGGCACCATCAGCTGGGACATCCCTCTCTAAATCGACTGAGACGAGTTATTCCTCATTTATCACCTGCTACTGATCTTCTTTGTGACGCTTGCCATCATCGTTCCAACTATTCTTCTAGCACTACAGTTGTGTCATCTGCATGTTTTGACTTACTCCACATGGATATATGGGGCCTGAGTCGTACACCAAATAGGCAGGGATTCCGCTTCTAGTTGGTGGTTGATGATTTCTCCAAACTATCATGAACCTTTTTGCTTCGTAGTAAGTCAGATGTAGAAAATACGATTGGGATGTTAATTAATCAGATCAAGACTCAATTTCTACAGCTATAAAGATTGTTAGAACCGACAATGCACTTGAGTTTTGCACCAGGAGACTGACCCAGTTTTACAGCTCCCTAGGCATCATACATCAGACCTCCTACCCCCATACGTCCCAGCAAAATGATGTGGCAGAAAGGAAACATAAACCTCTCTTAGATGTGGCCCGGACATTGTTGATACATCACAATGTTCCATTTTCTTACTGGGGAGATGTTTTGACTGCTTGCTACCTAATCAACAGGATGCCTAGTTTGGTCCTTCATGAGCAAATTCCGTATCAGATATTGTATCTAGATAGAGATTTATTTGTTGTGCCTCCTCAAGTTTTCAGTTGTGTTTCATTTGTTCACATTCTTGGTCCTGGCAGGGACAAGCTTGCTCTTTGTGCGGTCAAGTGTGTATTTTTGGGCTACAGTGCCACTTAGGCTACAAATGTTATGATCCCATTGGTAGGAGACACTATGTTAGCATGGATGTCACCTTTCATAAGGAGGTGCCTTATTTTTCTCTAAGGGGCCACCGGATGTCTACTTTAGATGCACCTACCCCGATGCCCTTTCCCCCTATCCAGCTTGAGGATATTCCTATCTCGACTCCCCTGCCCTCCGCTTCAGACTCCAGGGAGTCCGTGGATGATTTTGAGAAGCTACATGACCCGATGTGCATGTACAGTAGACCTTACTTGACTCTGCAAAGGCCATCTCCGTCTACGCCACTAGATTCTCTTGCACAGGTGCATGTTAACTCCACTAAGCTGCCTATTGATGATGGTCCAACAAGTCACTCTACAGTGCTTGATGGTACTGAAGATCTTCCTATTGCTATTAGGAAGGCTTCACGCTCTTGTGCTTGCTACCACGTTACAGGTGATCTTCCCAGTGCCCATCTTGGGAAGCCGTTTGTTCAATTTACTTCGGCCTTGTTAGCTGCAGAGATCCCTACTACCTACCAACAAGTTATGCTTCATCCAAAATGGCGGGTTGCCATGTAGGATGAGACGACTACACTTCGGGGTCGTGGGACTTAGGAGCTCACTCTACTTCCTGATGGAGCTACTATTGTTGGTTGTAGATGGGTATTCACAGTGAAATTCAATCCAGATGAGGCTCAGGGGGAGAGTGTATGCCGACTATAGGACATCTATAGCCTTAAGCAGAGTCCCAGAGCCTGGTTCCAAAGACTATCACAGACTGTAGAGGCAGCTGGGTTCAAGAAGTCGATAGCCGACTTTTCTCTTTTTTGTCAAGAGGACTAGATGAGGTAAGGTGGTACTTCTTGTTTATGTTGAGGACTTGATTGTCCCAGGAGATGATGAGCAGGGTGTTGTTGAGATTAAGCACGTCCTAGCAGAGCAGTTTGTCATGAAGGACTTGGGAGCTCTACGGTACTTTCTCGGTATTGAGGTTGCTTGCAGCAAAAATGGTGTATTCTTATCCTAGAGGAAATATGCTTTTGACATCTTACAGGAGATTGGAATGCTTAGAACCAAGAAGGCTAATATTCCTATGAACCCCAAGATGCTACTATATGATGAGAATGCACAGTTGGTGGATAGCAAGCAGTATAGGCAACTTGTGGACAAGTTGCTATATCTCACTATTTCAAGGCCAATCATCTCCTTTACACTGGGATGCAGCATTGATAGTGCTCAGATACATCAAAAAGGCTCCTGGGAAGTGTCTTCTCTTTTCCAAGGGCTCTTCCATGACCTTGGTTGGATACTACGATGCGGACTACGCTGGATGTCATGTGGATTGTAAATCCACTACTGGGTTCTGCACCTTCTTAGCAGGAAGTTTAAATACATGGAGGCGCAAGAAGCAGAGCACAGTCACTAAATCTAGTGCCGAGTCTGAGTACAAGCTATGGCTCAAACCACTGCAGAGATGATGTGGATCAGATCCCTGCTTACTGACTTGCAGATATGGTTTTCCAACCTGATGGAGATGAGATGTGATAATAGAGCAGCCACCTTTATTACCAACAACCCAGCATTTCATGAGAGGACGAAGCACGTTGAGGTTGGTTGTCACTACACCAGAGACATCATTCAGTAGGGGTTACTTTTTACCACGCTAGTCACATCTGAGGAGCAGATTGCTGACATCTTTACCAAGTCCTTAGCCAGATCTCTATTTAATTCATGTGTATCTAAGGTGAGCATGATAGATATCTATGCTCCAGCTTAAGGGAGAGTGTTAGCACATATTTTATATTTCTATTTTTATGTTGGGTTTGGTTTGCTCCTCAGGGGCTTTTGTATACTTCTACCCTTTCAGTCTCTCTCTATATAAGAGCCCTAGGGTTTCTAATTCAAGTTAAGTCATTTCATCCTATTCTTACTATTTTGGACCATTTTATTATTTATTTTATCCTCTTAGACTTATGTTGCAATCTACCTAACACCTCTCTCTATATAAAGAGGTGTAGGGTTTAATTTGAGGAATAAGATTAATCATTTTTTCCTGATTGTATATGGACAATTAGTTCAATGAAGAATATCATACGCCTTCGAAAACAAATGAAGAGATCGAGTACAAAACTCCAAAGCATTATTAAACCAAAGTTTTTACTTCAAATAAGAAACTTTTGATAAATTTACAATTATAGAAAATAATTCTTATTTTACTAAACCAATCCTACACCTCTTTATATAGAGAGAGGTGAGGAAAAATTATAACATAAGTCTAATAAATATATATATAACAAAATAACCCTCAAGACATAACGTACCACTCCCCCTCAAGCAATACGGAGTACCCCCTTATGAATAAGACTCCTAGTAAAATGACAATCCACCTCCACATGCTTAATTCTCCCATGGAACATGCGATTGTTAGCTATATTGGTTACAGCCCTGCTATCACTATACAGTTCCATAGGCTCATCAAATGTAACATGCAAGTCACGCAACAATGATTGTATGCAAATCATCTCCGCTGTTGTGTGTGCCATAGCATGATATTCTGATTCAGCGTTCGAACGTGACACCACACTTTGTTTTTTACTCATCCAGGTCATAAGGTTTCCTGCTACAAATGTACAGAAACCTGTAGTAAATTTTTATCCCCAATATCACCAGCATAGTCAGCGTTAGAATAAACAACACTCATAGGAGCTTTCTTTAGGAACAGAAGACTATGACCTGAACACTCCTTGATATATCTCAACACCTACATCACTGCCTGCCAATGATCAGTAATAGGCTTGTGTAAGAACTGACTTAACTTACCTATTACAAGACTAATATCTAGCCTCGTAATAGTTAGGTATAACAGCTTTCCCGCTCGCTGTCTATAGGCCTTCTTATCCATTAATTTTGATGTGCCATGAAATAAGTGAGCCTTTGGATTCATAAGGATATTAGCACTCTTAAACCTAAGCATGTCTGCCTCTTAGAGAATGTCTAGAGCATATTTTCTCTGGGACATAGCACTACCCTTCATGCTCATAGAAATCTCAATGCCAAGAAAGTATCTGAGCCTCCTAAGGTCTTTCATGACAAATTAGCGAGCTAAGTACTCCACCTGAGAAACACCAACTGCATCATCACAAACAGGGAATGATCAAAAGAAGACCTTTGCAACCCAACCACAGACAAAGCCTCTGACAGGTGCCGAAACCAGGCTCAGGGACTCTGCTTAAGGCCATAAATGACCTTTCTAAGCCTACAAACACACTCCCCCTTAACCTCAAAACCAAGCGGCTGCTGCATGTATATCTCCTCTTGAAAATCCACATATAAGAATGCATTCTTAACATCCAATTGGTATAACGACCATTCGTAATGTACTACCACAGAAACAAGTATACAGGCAGTGGAGAGACAAACCACCGGCGAGTGTCAAAAAAATCGACCTCATAGGTTTGGGTAAATCCTTTGGCCACACGTCGAGCCTTGTAATGAGAAATAGACCAATCTAGATTGTATTTCAAGGCAAAGACCCATCTAGCACCAACAAGGTGCACACCAGAGGGTAACGGAGTAAGCTCCCAAGTGCCCCTGTCACGAAGAGCAGACATCTCCACAGTAGACTTCCAGTGAGGATCAAGTAAAGCTTGCTGATATGAAGTAGGAAGCTCCGACCTAGAAACTGCACCAATAAATGCATGAAATTTAGTATTCAGATTATTAATAGAGACTGCATGCCCAGCAACACAGTACAAAGCATAGGAATGGGGAGCTTTCTGAATGGCAATATGCACATCATCAACAATATCCATAGACACCTGACCTGAGGAAACATCAACAGGAGAAGCACTGTCAGATAGGTCAACATATGCCTGAACGGGGAAGGACGATGGTGGTTCACTAGTCACTAGATGTGTGTGTGTATGCTTCTCTCTGTAACTAATAGGTAGTTGATATGTAGTGCCTTTGAATGTCTTCATATCTGGTGGTACTACTCTAAATGTGCTTATAGGTTGCTCTAAGGAGGTAACAGCTCTACTACCACTAGCAAAGTCATTCATAGATACTGAAGGCACAAGCATTGGCACAACAGTCTCCACATCCTGTAATTGATGTCCTGATATGGCGAAAAAGGAATAGACTCATGAAATGTGATGTTCGCACTGATATAGTGTTTTCTAGAGATGGGATCAAAACATCTCTATCCTTTCTGAGTGAGACAATAGCCAAGAAACACACACTTGACTGCTTTAGGGGCAAGCTTATCCCAACCAGGTCAAAGCAGATGGACAAAAACTACACAATCAAATGTCTTAGGAGAAAGCTTTTAAAAACGCGAGGCGATACCGAGGCGGTTTGCCTTTATCGAGGCGAGGCATAAGCCTCGAGGCGGTCGAGGCGTAAACCTCAGGATTTGCATAAAAAACATAGAAAAATGATATGATATATACTTGTTAAATGCTAATAAGGAAATAATAATGTACATAACACACTTTCATAACATTTTCTTCTCTATCACAAGTTAAAATGCCCCCAAAATAAATTACAAAATGGTTTATCTAAGCATCCTATAACATATCACCCCCCAACCCTTCTCTCAATCTAGAATCAAGCCTACTTACACATGGTATTTGATAGCATGATACAAGAAGCATTAGAGAAGGTTGAAGTCCAAATGAGATATTAGTGGAGGTTCCCCCAAGGTCACCTAATCACCATGATACATATAGAGTTTGGAAACATTGAACATTGGCGAGGAACTTGAACTTTTGGAAGGAGATCTAGCAAATAGGAATTCCTCCTGATGCGCTTGATGACTTATAATGTACTCAAAACTTGTCCCCAAATTTTAGTGGACATTTGTAGGAAATCTCTCTTTTTTGAAATAGACCGTCATAAGGCCCTTGTCTGGAAACTTAGATTCTCATTGATGTAGGAAGGCTTGGATTTGGTATTTAGGGAGACATAACTTAGCTTGGATTTGATATTTAGGGTCATGGCTTGTAGTTTGGCATGAATTTCTTAGTGGACCTGGGTAAAATATTCAACTTGGTCCTCAGTTGTTGCACTTGTTCTACTATGATGGTTGGTAGATATCCGGTCAAGGATTTGCAAAATGGGGAACCTATACATGTATTCAAAAGGGAATTTGCTAGAACAGTTGATGGAACTGTTTTATGCAAACTCTACTCGTAGTAGAACAAAATCCCATTATGTCAATTTTTCCCATGTAAGACGGTCAATTTGATAAATTATACCTTGTTAAATTCTCTCCAAGGAAAACATAACCTATGAATATTAATACCCTGACATAAAGTCCTACCTCACAAGAGACTTCTGCAACAAAAAAGTTCTAGAGATGAATATCCCTAGTAACAGCTTGAGGCAACGCCTTAACTGTGCCTCACTGCCTCGATGCGCCTCAACTAAGGCACACGCCTCATGCCTGTAGACTGAGGCTACTGCATCGAGGATATTTTGGGCTGCCTCGCCTCAAGGCGTAAGCCTTGACCGCCTCGAGGCTCATTTTTCTAAACCATGCTTAGGAGGCACAAGAAACAATTTCACATTAGGGTACAACACTATCCATGACACCTGCTCATGGATAACAAACGAAGGAAGCCTATTAATAAGGTAATAGGCGGTAAGTACTACATGTCCAAAGTAGATATGTGTTACACTATTCTGAATGAGTAAAGCTCGAGCTATATCCAGAATGTGTCTATGTTTTCGTTCTACACCCCATTCTGTTGTGATGTGTGGGGGCCGGAGGTCTGATGTATAATGCCAAGAGAGCAATAAAACTCCGCCAACTGCTTGGTGCAAAACTCTAAGGCATTATCAGTTCTAATAATTTTAATACATACCCCAAATTGATTCTTAGCAAAAGCCACAAACTACTAAATAATGGTACCAACATCAGATTTATTACGCATTAAAAATAGCCATGAAAGGCGAGAAAAATCATCCACTAGAATCAAATAATAACGATGGCCTTGTCTATCTACCACACGGCTAGGGCTCTAAACGTCACAATGTATCAAGTCAAAATAAGTAGAACTACTAGGATGTGCAGAAACTGACAAACTAAATATGTGGTGCTTCCCCAACTAGCAAGCATCACACTGAATCTTCGTAGCTAGTGAAAGATGTGGAAAGAGTCAGCATAGCTTGTCCAAAGACGGATGACCTAGTGGCCTGTGCCACTACAAGACACTCCCAGCAGAACTTGTCTGACAGGCTACCGCAACTGGACTTTGCACTAGTCAGTGATTTAAATGCCGACGGCATGCCGCCGGCAAGGGTGCTTTTATAGCAAGGTCATGCTGACACAGATAAGATGTCGATTTACAGGTAAACCGTCGGCACGCTGAGGATTTCGCCGGCATGCCGACAGTTGCTGATGCATGCCGACAAAACCGACGATATGTCGGGTTGCGTTGTTTGGAAATTGGAGTTGGGTGGGAGGGAAACCGGAGGGAAATTCGAAATCGGCTGGGAGGGAAACTGGAGGGGAAAGAAATTTGAAACACACGATTTTTTGGCCTTTTTTGGGTTATACAGCTTTAAATATGTTCATAAACGATTGTTTTTGTCAGATACAACTATAAATATGTTCCTAATATGTTGATTCACTTGTGTTCCAAATTTTAATCATTTCTATTATTTTTGTCGACATCCTCGGCGTGCCCTCGGCATGCCTCCGAAATGTCATTTTTTCGAGTCGTCAAAATCGTCGAAATCTGCCATCGAAAAATGGGCATTTCCACGGCATGCCTTCGGCATGCTCACAAAATGCACACCTACAATTTCATCGGCACAGCGTCGAAATCGGCATTTCGAACCTTGACACTAGTCAGTAGACACCCTTCTCCTTATGTCCACCACCAATCATCCTTCGCATCATGCAGCCCTGAAAAGTACACCCAACAGCATAAAAAATGACACGGCACTTCAGTTGCTCTGTAATAATGCTAATAGAAAGCAACTGCACAGCCATATCAAGAACATAATAAACATATGACAAGTGTAGAGTGGGAGAAACTGACAACCCCCCTTTTCCAAAAATAAGGGTATGCCTACCATCTGCAAGTTGAACTAAGCATCCTGGTGGAACCTCTTGTATACCTCCAAAGTAGTGGGGATTCCCAGATAAATGATCTGAAGCACCTGAATTTATCAACCAAGTATTACTCATACCTAAGGCTGATGTATAAGCTATTATGCCTGAAGACTGTGGCTGATCATGAGTCAACTGTACCAGACACTATACCACTGCATCATAATCTGCATCTACAAGAGTCAGGGGCTCGATAGAAGTCATTGGAGCAGGTGTCACGGTAGCTTGGTTGGCCACAGTAGGCTTTCCAAGCTTTGTTCTAGCACTTGGCCTCAACATGGCCAATCCTCCAACAATAGGTGCATGTCGGCTTCCTACGTGCACCATCACCACGTCCTCTGCCTTTACCACGGAAGAATCCACCTTGACCACCATGAGTGCTAACAGCTACATGGGCAGAAGATGTATTAGTGGCAACTACATCATGAGTAGGCTGAACCTGTAACCTACTAAGTCTCCTGTAAATCTCCTCAACAAAAGGAAGCTCAGAAAGAGTAAGAATCTGAGAGCGAGCTGCAGAATAATCATCACTTAGCCCTGCAAGGAACATATGAGCAGAGAACTCCTTGTTATCTCAGCATGTAGTAGATGTATGCATTGATCTGCAAGCATTATATTTTTCCAACAGTCCCTTCATAGTAGAGTAATATTGTGGTAGACTCATTGACTCCTACTTGAGATGGCATAGATCATAGTGTATCTAAAAGACTTGAGTTCAACTCATGTGAATACGCAGCCCTCAGGCCATCCCACATCTCTTAGGACGATGTGTAATACATAATTTCATCTCTAATACAAGGAACAACACTATTCAAGATCCAACTCTCACCATAGCATCATCTCTATTCCAGGTTGCATATTTTCCTGTTTTCTGCTCTAGTGGTGCTTCCAAAAGCACATGTTTCTTCTCATGACCTTCCACAGTAACAAGGTTTGAGACCAACAGGGGTAATTGGTCTCCATCCAATTTCACAATCGGAGCAAAGAACGGATTTTTGTGCATGCCATTTTCTGCACCCTATCCTGAAGACACTTTAAATTCTGTTGATGAAGCCATACTAACTCCTAACACAGAAAAATCATAAACTGCAGATCTGAATTTCAGTATCAAAAACCAATATCTGAGGAATACACACCCCAAGAATCATCAAACAAGGGGAATACTCACCCCAAAATCAAACCACAAGTCTAAAAAAAGTCATACCACAGTTCAATGTTGCACCACTACACCGTTAGGAAGGTTCTTGCCCTAAAACTCCATCACCAAAGCACCAGAAACCTTCCTTAACACTGTCGGAGAGAGAAACACAACCTACTACCCTCTCCCTACTGTCAGAAACGACCTAGCAAAGAGAGAAGGCAGCAACGAAGAGAGGTCAAGCTTCTACTTCTGCGTTGTGCCACTAGCTGGGTGGCGACACTGTCCCTGCTGCGGTGACGGCCGACGCTACCGTCAGTGGCGGCGGTGGAGAGGCTGTAAGGAAGGGTTAGGGTTTTCCTGGTGGAGTCCTCAACTTAACTCTGATACCAAGTTGAAAATAATTCCTATTTTACTAAGTTGGTCCTACACTTCTTTATATAGAGAGAGGTGAAGAAAAATTATAACATGAGACCAATGAAATAAAAAATATAACAAAATAACCCTCAAGACATAATATAACAATTACCAACTTTAGATTTTGATTTCAATAGAAAAACCCATGACACCCACGAATAGTCATCAATAGCAACTGAATAAAGCCTATGCCAGGAGCACGACTCGAACCCCAAATATCAAAATCTACTAACTGAAAAATAAACTTAGAATTCCTAACCGTTCGACTAGGAAAAGAACTTCAATGATGTTTTTCCAGTTGGCAGGCTTCACACTGAAATGTGGTAGTATAAGGTATTTGAGGGATCATGCATAGTAATTTGGGTAGGGGAAGATGACCAAAGCAAAGATGCCACAAATACCTAGAAGCACCTCTTGAAGTTACAAAAACATGTCCAACATATGGTGACTACAGGAAATGGTACACCTCCTTCCTCACGGCCACGGCCAATCACCTGCCTCACCAATATACCTTAAAAGGTAAGAGACAAGGCATTAAATATGGCTCCACAATTTAGTTCCTTCGTAATTTTGCCAACGGAAAGCAAACTCAAAGTAAAGTCAGATGCAAATAAAACATTCACCAACCATAAGTGGGGTGCAATCTGGACCTCCCCCTAACTAATGATGCCCCTTGTATAGGTACTTCGCTCGACCAGGAGGTTGACTAGGATCACTCAGCTGATTAGTCGATCGATCGAGTTTTACAATTGTTGATACTTCTATTTATCTAGCATTTTATTATTTGTTATTTATTTATGGATGTGTACTGTTATTTACCCATATCTCTCCCGCTATAAAGAAGTATTGGGTTCTTTTCAATGAAATGGTATGATTCATTCTCTTCTACATGGTATCAGAGCAGCGATCCTAGATCAGTGTTCCGATATCCCACCTACACAGCCTCCGCACACCACCAAAAACCCTAATCTCTGGGGCGCCAACTATGGGTCGTCGCTGCTCCGACGATCAATCGCCAACGACGGCAGGCCGCCACCTTCTCCAGTTGGTGCCTCGTTGCCCCCTCATCGAGTAGGCAGGCTCCCAGCGCCACCGCTACTTGCAGATAGGGCCACCGCTACTGGTCTCCCCTCTTCCTGCCACTGCTGCTGCACTCAAGAGCAGCGTTGCTACTGCTGTTGTAGACTGACAGCTTCCTCTAGGGCAGACTCGTCATCGCCTCCCAAACCCACTGTTGCCGCCGATCTTCCTCCAGGTCGCCGGCGCCGCCTCTAGTAAGGAGGGTCTATCCAGGGTAGATCTTCCATCCACATGGGGTAGTACCCCTTAGAAGCGTTGTTAAGGTCCTTCCCCGCACCCTAACATGTTCTAGATCCTAATCTAAGGGGTACTTATGATCCTTGGGATGACCTCTAAGGTTTCTTGAATCTAGAATTCATGCTTTAAAGGTCACGACTCACTGATTCTAGTTTTTTCGGATCTGAATATTATCTTCAAATAGTGTTCATGGCATCTGTCTTCGATTATGTGGCTCAGAGATAGCAAGTTTTAGTCCGTGGTGAATCCCTTGGTCCATGTCTGGCACAATGCCAATCTTAGGAGTAGAGATGGCATTGGATACCACTACCATGACGGGGATGGAGTGTGCAAGCGTGATGCTGCAAGAGCATGGCAGGAGTCACTGTGGTGTAGGATGGTTGGTCGATTATGGTGCTTCACAGCATCTTTGTGGAGATCAGGCCTATTTCTGGTCACTCAATTCCATTGTACCAGGGAGAACAGTACAGGTTGCTGAAGGTAGGCACGGTCCAATTGTTGGCAAGGGGGAAGTTTCTGTAACCCCTACATTGCGGCTGTCGGGAACACTACACATACTGGAGTTTCCCATGAGCCTGTTGTCTATGAGTAAGATCACAAAGGATCTTCATTGCAGGGTTCTTTTCGATGAGATGGGATGTATTGCCCAGGATAAGTTTACTGAGAAGTCTATTGCCAGAGGTACACAAAAAAATGGTCATTATCACCTTGGCCAGGAGCCTTTTGCTGGAGCCAACAGATATAATGGTGGAAGTGCCTTACAGTGGCACACTCGTCTAGGTCATCTGCCTCTGGATTGCCTTCAGAGGGTGATTCCACATATTTCACCTGCCATGATTTTTTGGTGTAATGTGTATCAATTAGGTAAGCATCATCGATCCTCCTTTCCTACCAACACTTCTCCTGAATTGCAGTTGCTTTGGAGCTACTCCATATGGATGTCTGGGGCCCAAGTAGAGTTCCAGACAGGATGGGACATCGGTATTATCTTGTAGTCGTTAATGATTTCACCAGATTATCTTGGGTGCTCCTTCTGAAGACCAAGGGAGATGTTGGACATACCATAGACTTTCTTAGAGATCAGGACTCAGTATTCTGCCACCGTGAAGATTGTACGGACAGATGATGCCCTCGAGTTCTGCACTGCTCGATTTACTAAGTTTTACAGGACTCATGGGATTATTCACCAGATCACTTGTCCCCATACTTCACAGCAAAATAGGGTTGCAAAAAGGAAGCTTAGACACCTCGTAGAGGTTGCATGCACTCTACTTATCCACCATAGTGTTTCACAGTGATACTGGGGGATATTATTTTAATAACGTGCTATCTCATTAATAGAATGCCGAGTTCAGTCCATCACGAGCACATACTAATTCTTCTATTATATCCAGATGGCAAGCTTTTTCACATGTTCTCGAGGACCTTTGAATGTATTGCTTTTGTTCATATGCCAGTACCAGGCCATGACAAGCTTACTCCTCGCGCTATTAAGTGTGTATTCTTAAGGTACTTCAGGAGTCAGAAGGGGTACCGATGTTATTATCCCATCCACCACAGGTATTATGTCAGCGCTGATGTGACTTTTCATGAAACGACACCATACTTTTCTGTTGCTAGACAGACGAGTGTTTATGATGATACTGTTCTTATGCCTATTCCTCCAGTTCCACTTGAGGCGATTCCAATCTCTACACCTATGCCAACTTCTTTAGGGTCTACTACCATCTTGGATGACTACCAAAGATTACATGGTCCACTGCAGACATATAGTAGACCTCATGTGACACTACAAAGGCCTCTACCTACACCAATGACTGATCCACAGGCAGTTGAGATGGACTCTGATAATAAAGATCGTCTTGTTAGACCTGATCCCCCTGACAGTGCAGATCACCAGAATAGTGAGGTACCCTCTGCAAAGACTCAGCCAGAGATACCAAATAAGTCTGATCTTCCTATTGCTATTAGGAAGATGCCTCGCATGTACGAGTCCAGATATCGGGTTGTAGGAAGTTTGGCTACACATGGTCTTGGTTCCCAGTTTCGCAGCTTCTACCAAGCACTTATAGCTTCACCCATTCCACCTACCTACCAGCAGGCCATGCTTGATCCAAAGTGGCATCAAGCCATGGAGGACGAGATGGCAGCACTTTTGAACAGACAGACTTGGGATCTCACCTCACTTTCTACAGGCATGCAAGTGGTTGGCTCCAGATGGATCTTTGCCTTGAAATACAACCCTGATGGATCTATTTCAAGGGATAAGGCTAGGTTGGTGGCAAAGGGGTTCACCCAGACATATGGGGTGGACTTCTTTGATACTTTATCTCCCGTTGCGTGGCTTGCCACTGTTTGGGTACTCATCTTTGTTGCTGCCCACAGAGATTGGCGATTACACCAGCTTGATGTGAAGAACACTTCTCTACGGCGATCTTCAGGAAGAGGTTTACATTGAGCAACCTCCAGGTTTTAAGGTTCAGGGAGAGTGTGCGTGCAGACTCAGGAAGGCCATTTATGACCTAAAGCAAAGCCTGAGAGCTTGATTTTAGAAGCTCTCAGATGTCTTGCAAAGGATGGGGATGCAAAGATCCTCTTTAGATCATTCTCTGTTTGTCAGGAGAACGGAGAATGGCATTGTAACACTATTGGTTTATGTAGATGACCTGATTGTCACCAGCAGTAATGAGGCTGGAATAAGACAGGTCAAGGAGTCTCTTGCACAGCAGTTTGTTATGAAGGATCAGGGCCAGCTTATATACTTTCTGGGGATCTTGGTCATGAGGAGCAGAGATGGGATTGTTATTTCTCAACGCAAATATGCATTGGACGTCCTTTAGGAGACAAGCATGCTAGAGTCCAAGCCAGCCAATATTCCTATGGACCCCAAGGTACATCTACATGATGAGGAGGCATAAGCAGTTGATAGTAGAGCATACAAACAACTTGTGGGTAAGCTGCTGTACCTGACCATTACCAGACCAGATATTGCCTTGGCAGTAGGCAAACTCAGCCAATTTATGGAGAGGCCAACGAAGCAGCATTGGCAAGCAGTTATGCAGGTGCTAAAATACTTGAAGAAAGCACAGGTCATGGTATTCTCTTCCAGAGAGGCTCTCCTATAACAGTGGTAGGATATTCTGATGCAGATTATGCAAAATGTGTGCTTAACAGAAAATCCACTATTAGTTTCTGTACCTTCGTAGCTAATAATCTGGTTACTTGGAGGAGCAAGAAATAAGAGAGTTTCTCGCTCTAGTGCTGAGTTGGAGTACAGGGCAATGGCCCAGACTGCTACAGAGATGATACGGTCTCTCTTGCATGATTTACATGTCTAGATTGAAGAGCCCATGGAGATGCGATGTGACAATTGGGCAGCTACCTACATAGCTAACAACCCAATGTTCCACAAGCACACCAAACATGTTGAGGTAAACTGCCACTATACCAGAGATCTTATACAGCATGGCTTGTTGCGCATTACTCATGTCACATCTGAGGATCAGACAGCCGATATGTTCACGAAGCCTCTACCTCGCTCGGCATTTACTTCCTACTGTTCCAAGCTGAGCATGATTAACATTTATGCTCTAGCTCGAGTGGGAGTGCTGATACTCCTATTTATCTAGCATTTTATTATTTGTTATTTCTTTATGGATATGTACTGTTATTTACCCATACCTCTCTCTCTATAAAGAGGTATAGGGTTCTTTTCAATGAAATGGTATGATTCATTCTCTTCTACTACAATCTTGACTACTGCTTTGATATCATGTAGAAGAAAATGATGACTTATTCTAATCTAAGAAATCCTAGCCTCGTTTATACATAAAAGGATAATGGATAAATTACATGATAGTCCTAAAAAAATAAAAAAAGAATAAAGGAAAGACCATAAAAGAATAAGCATAAAGGAAAAAAATTAAAGGTTTTGTTGAGAGAATCGAATGCGAGTAGTCATTTAGTATCACATTATCTACCGTGGGAATGTAAAGTGTAGAGGCCTATAAATAGGTATTGTACTCTCCACTTATTCTTTGAGAATAGTAATAAAGATACTCACCCTATATGGGCCTTCTCCCCATGGTTTTGTCTTCACTCTTCATGAGTGGAGTTTTCACGTAAACCTAAGTGTTCCCATTGTTTATGCTTTGATGTTATTATGCTCCAAATTATTTATATTATTCAACTTGGTATCAGAACAGTTCAATCCTTGGGTTCACTTTATTATCATGTTTATCATTATTTTATTCTTTTTTTAATGAAAGGATAGAAGATTACCTGAGCTTGATAATCATCCATAAATTGTATTAAAAAAAGAGAAAAGTAACGGACTTGCAAGTTCTGCAACAAAAGTCAGAAATAACTCTTGACTCTAATCACATTGTCCACTCAACACCTCTCATTACGAAACACAGTACCATTCCTTTGAAGCCATATACACCAAATAATGGTGATACCCTAACACCAACCCGCTATGTCAAAAAGAACATGATCTCTGAAGCTTGTCCAAAATATTTGAAAATCTATCTTATCCATTGTGTTTAAACTAAAGCTTGACCAAAAATTTCTAGCAAAAATGCAGTCGAAGAACAAATGTTGCACATCCTCGTCCTCATTCTGACAAAAAAGACATTTAGTATCCTCATGAGGAGCCCATCTAGCTCTATACATTCAAATTACAATATGCTTCCTTCTAAGGAACCAAAGAAACATTCTGATTTTGAGAGGAAATTTGCTTTTCACAATCAGTCTCGAATCTCCAACCTGATTATCAATGTGCCACCACTAAACAGCAATTTACAAGCACGACCAACCAAGAATGTTCCGTGCTTCCAAAAGAAACCATCTGTTTCTGTAGCTGTAGGAGAGAAGTCATGAATATATTGCAATAACTGCTGAAATTCATTAAAAGTAGCCTCTGATAGGCCTACCAGCAATCTGATATCCCAACAACCATGAGCTTCATCCCATAAATCTCTTACCTTAGCTTCTTTATCATTAACATGTTGAAATAACCTCTCAAAAATCATGGAAAAGGATCCAAATTCTGACCAATTCTCACGCCAAAATCTGAAAGAACCCCTATCTCCAAAAGATGGGAAAAAATGAGTTGCAAACTCCAAGAAAAGAGGTCTAATGGAGTGCCAAAAAGCAGAATAACCATTGGAAACAACCACAGCCCCTTACATCAACTTCATACAATCACCATATGAATCCCTCAGGACAGAATTCACCATAGAATCATCATTTAATAAAAACCTAACCACCCATTTCATCAATAAAACCCTATATAAATGAGATAAATTACGCACACCCAGACCTCCTTCATTCTTTGATTTACAAATCTCATTCCATTTGACAAGTTGAGTAAATCTCCCCTCAAAATTAGGCCCCTTCCAGAAAAATCTCTTCCGAATCATATCAATCTGCTTTAAAATCTTTTTTGTAGGTGAAAAGACCGACAAAAAGAACACTAGAATTGAGTTGAGGACTGATTTAAGCAATACCAACCGACCACCCCTTGAAAGAAGTCTACCACTCCAGGAAGAAAGTCTATTAGAGAATTTCTCAATTAAAACCTTCCAATCTGAAGAAGACAGCTTTCTTCATCTTAAAGGAAGACCAAAATAGGTGATAGGTAATCTTACCACCGCCGTATCTAACTCTAAAGCCACACTATCCTCCTCCACAGACCCCATGTTAAAAGGAATAAAGCTTGATTTGCGATTGTTGATAGTCAATCCTGAAATTTCTGAAAATATCCTCACCAAGGAAGACACATGCTTTGCATCTCTCCCACCTCCTTCAATGAAGAAAGAGATATCATCTGCATACTGAAGAATGGGAGTCAGAACCCTCCCGTCACCAGAAAGCGAAAAGCCTTTCGAAAGACCACCATTGCAAGCTCTAACAACCATGATAACGAGGGTATCAACTACAATATTGAAAAGCATTGGCACTAACAAACAACCATGACATACTCCTCTTTGTGGTAGAATCTAGGGTCCATTAGCCTTTCCATTAATCAACACTGAAAAAGAAGACGTAGTAACACATCTCTTCATCAAAGAGATCTAGATGTCTGGAAAACCCCTTCTCTTAAGAATATCCCACAAATATCTCCAGGCAATCAAGTCGTAAGCCTTTGCAAAGTCCACTTTCCAAAGAAACGAAGAAACACCCTTTCTTTTCCAGGATGTTAAGAATTCTTCAGCCAAAACATAAGAATCCTGAAGGGACCTCCCTTTAATAAAGGTTGTCTAGACATGAGAAATAATATCAGGGAGAGAAGATCGTAACCAATTAGCTCGGATCTTAGCAACTAAAAGATAGATACTATTTGACAAGGCAATAGGTCTAAAATCCTCCAACTGTTCCGAATTGCCTTTCTTTGGGAGTAAAAACAAAAAAAATTTGTTCAACCTCTCAAAACCTTCATTTCTTGAGGAGACCTCCTTAATCATAGCAATGACATCTGTACCAACAATATCCCATAATTCCTTGTAGAAAACAATCTACAGACAATCTGGACAAGGGGCTCCTTCCGCCTTCATCCCACACAAAGTAGATAGAACTTCCTCTTCATCAACTTCTTTAACAAGGGCTTATTTCGTATCATCACCAATATGCTCCATCTTCAGAGAGGCCAAACGCCACAACCCACACTGCTTCTTCCTAGTGAAATCTTGAAAGTAATTTTTGAACGCAACACATATATCTTCTCTTTTCTTTAAGATCTCATCCCCGACCTTAATACAATTAATCATGTTGTACCTTCTCGCACTGGCTGATAAGTGAAAAAATCTTGTATTCGCATCACCTTCTTTAAGCTAAAGCTGTCTAGATTTTTGCCACCAATCCATCTCCTTGTGATCCTCTTCTAAAACAATAGCTTAGTATTTTCTCTCATTACCATCCTCCAAAGAAAGTGGTGCAATCACCTCTTTTTTATCAAAATTTGAAATCTAGGCAACGGCATCACATCTCTCTTCCCTATGTTTCTTCAAATCACGATTGAAATCAATCATTTCTTATTCTATCAAATAAAGTACGGGTGGCTGAGGAAGATGTTGAAGTAGAATTCTACGCTTCCTGTATCATATCCTTGAAGCCAGGTTTGTTAAGCCAAGATTTGTGAAATTTAAAATAAGAAAAATCTCACATTATCATTGCTACGCCATAACAAGGGGGAATGATATGAGAAAGGTCTGTCACAGGCCACCACATCCGCCAACTGAAAATGTTCTGCCATTCCAATCTTACATAAAAATCTGTCTATACATGACAGCACCATTTCCATTCCTCCTAGTATAACGAGCACTAGAAATCAGCAAATCAATAAGCTTCAGATCCTAAACCACCTGCTGAAACAAAGTAGCTGAACTACCAACCCTGCCATCCGATCTATCCAACAACCAAAGAGTAGCATTGAAATCGCCACAAATCAATCAACGCATTCCATCAATAGATGACGAGGTTTGTTTGAGCTCCCCCCAAAACAACTCCCTTTCATTATTATCACACGGCCCATAGACCGTAGTAAATGCAAACAAAAAGCCACCATGTTTTCTAGACAATAAAGCCGTCAAAGTTCTGCCCTTTCTATAATAAGAAGTCAATTCTAGCAAATCACCATTCCACATCATAAGAACTCCTCCCAATCTACCGGTGGCTGCCAACTCCAAACACTTCATGTACTAATCACCACAAATGTTTTTTTTTAAGTAAGTTGACGTCTCCTCCAAATGAGTTTTCTGAAGACAAATGACATCAACCCTCCAGTCTACCAAATACTTCATAATTTGCCTTCGCTTATCATCCCTAAGGCCCCTCACATTCCAACTCAGAACATTAACCATTAATCTTAATTTTCATTCCCCCCTTATGTACCCTCTTGGCACCAATCACCTTGGCCACAATGTCATCCACTTCATCCCTCCGAGAACTTGAAGCTGAACTTGAAGTTGTTTTCTCCTCTTGTAGCAGGCATTGATAACCAACCTATGTCTCTATGGCAGAGCGGTAAAATGACCAGAGGACTTGCTAGATCTATGTGAAGATGTTTTCCTATGACTGGATCTTGATTTTATCCCTGAATTGATCTCCGGATGGCTCCTATCATTAACATCTGACCCTGCATCCACCAGATCCACCTCTACTCCATGACCAACACCCATCACTTCATCCTGCAATGAAATCGTAGCAGCAGCAAAAGCATAATGGGAAACATCAATCATAGGTGCATCACAAGTGAACTCACCACAATCGGACCCATTCATGGGTCAGGCAGCCACCTGTGAATGGCTGAATGCATCTGACTCATCATTCAAACTTGTAGAGGTCCCTTGATGTAGATTAGCCGAAACCCCTTTAAATATCGATCCAAAAGCCACCGTCTCATTCTCCTGCATACAAACCATGCCAACAACACCCACCGGCTTTGCAAAGCACAACAAATGATCAATCGAATCGTTGTAGACATGCTTACCACAACCAGACCCTGAAAAGGGTCCGGTATGCTCCTGTGGATCGTGATCTGACTCAGCAACCTCACCACCAGCAAGAGAATGTCCAGCTGCATGTTTCCAATCCCCATCAAATCGCTCCACACACATAGGAGCGCCAATTGCAGCATCCTGCTGCCACATAAACTCCCTGTGCGATTCACGATGTTACTTCAATTGGGAAGGCCCCTGTAGGCTGTCATGATCAGGAGCCACCCCACGATGCTGCTGTTGTAACGAGTCCAACAGCATACCTCGATTTCGCTGCACCTAGATCTTGCAGTGCATCAGGTCCTGCAAATGAGGACACTTGGCAGCCCCAGAGGCCCAATTTTTGTTGCCAAAATTGGGTAAACAGGAATCAAATAACATATTAGGAAACTCACCAACTCCAGATCTAAGATTGGATCCGGATGCTACATCCCTCTTCCCCTTGCTCCACCATCACTAGCCCTCAACACCTACTCCTTAACTCTATTGCTACCAACCTTCACCTTCCTACTTCTCTTGATCCACCATCACCAACTCTCACCTTCCACTCTTCTGCTCCTCCCTTTACCTTAAATCATCAACCTACCTTCTCTCCACCCTTTAGACTCCTCTCTTTACTCCACCATTGCTAATCCTTACCCTCCACTCCACTCCACTCCACTCCACTCGCCTTGATTAAGGTTCTTTTCAATATCATTTCGAAGATTTTGGAACAGATGCATGTCAAGGAAACATTAAAATCTCAATGTTGAATTTCAATGACTTTGAGACCCATAAATATAGGCATTTTGGAGGCACACCAAAGGAATACTAAGGAAATCTTAGAATTCTATCAAAATAAATATAATTGTATTTAATTCACATACTAGTACTACCAAAACTTGATAATCATTCGAACATTAATTTTATTTAAAAATATATATTTAACCATTAAGTCCTGAGTTCTAACAATCTAACTCCACAAAACATATAAATCAAACAATCATGGAACTAATTAACCTACCATAAAATCATAGATATACAAATGCCATTCTTAAAACCCATAATAGAATCAATTAATCCAGATATTTAGCTTAAACCTAGCTTAGAGAATAAAAAAATTCTCTTTGGCTCTAGAGAAGTTAAAATATTTTAAAAATCTAACACAGAAGGAAGGCAAACTCTTAAAAGAGATCTTATCACTCCAATGAACATGTAACATCATTAATGAATAGAAATTGATTACTGACCCAACCATATCAACCTTAAAATATAAAAACAACCTAAAAATTGTATCTAAGACTACCCATTTGCCAAAATTGTCAACGGTCTATTGAAATTTAGTATAACACTCTTCCATTTCAACATTACATGTGTATCAATGACCCTACATCAGAAAAAGACCATCTCATTGGCATGTCATGGCTACACATAACACTATGCTATATTTCTAAATTCCAATCTTACTACCCCCCTCCTTGCTACCTTGTGCACTTCTCCCCTTGCTCTAACCCATATTGCTACTTCCTACCCCTAGCCCCTCTACCCTCTTTAGACCCTCTACTAGCCTCTTAAGTTTCATATCTAACACCCTACTTCCCACTTATGCCACCATTCACCCTTACATTCCCTTACCCTGTGCTCCAGAGCCACAAGCACCTCTACAACCCTCTAGTACGCTCCAACCCTCTCTCCACCCCCTACTTACTATTCTCCCTTTCTCTGCACTTTCTCTAGGTTAATCTCGCACTACGTACCTCTCTTTCCCTCTAGAGATTATCTCTCTACATCTCATGCAATACCATACTCTCTTATAATTTATTTAGGTGACATATGTTATAAGGATACAAATCTAAGGCAAGAAATACTTTTCTTAAATTTCTTCCATTCAACTTTCTTTTCAAAAACTTCTTCAAAAAAAAAAAACTATTCTTTAAAAAAAAACATTCATCTTAGTAGTTATTTTGATGATCTATAACTTGGGAGAATTTCAACAAACCATACAACTTTATAAAATATACATCAAATTATGAAGTTTTAAAGGGCATTATGAATGTTTCCAAGGGGTTATCTATAAAAGAAACCCTTGAAAGGAATGGAGGTTTTAAAGCCTATACCACCCCCCACCCACCTTTTGAAAATGCCTAGTTTCCTATATCAGGATGATTCTTAGAGAAGGCTGATGAAGGGATGGGTAGGTTATGCATGCATGGGCTTGAATTTTTAATGTACTTAATAGGCTAATTAAAAACCTACTTTGCTTGCCTAATGATGAATTTCTATATCAGGAGCCTAATTGTGAAAATTTTAGCCTTAGGACTAATGATAACCCCTTGTAAAAATTAACAAATGTTAAGCCTAGGGCCATTTTATAATACAAATAGGTTTGTAAACCCTTTATTAATGTAAGTATTAGGGTGGAGGGATTCTTGTGCAATTTTCACATCCCATTTATAATGTTTAAGTGGTTGCAACGAAAAAAGAAGGCTCATTTGAACCCTTGCAAAGCCCTTCCCTCCTCCACCGGCGATACTCCCCTCCAAGGTTCGAAATGATGATTTCAACACCATTTTTAATAAATTTCCAAGTAAGCATTTCGCTAGCATGCTGATAAAAATGGTACAAGTAGTTAAAATGATTTGAATTTTAAAAATAATTATTTCAATGGATAAATATTTCCATTTAAACCCTAAATCTTGTCAATTACTTCATATGTGATATGTCGATACATAACCTATGCAGCAGCAACAGCAATAGCAACAGTAGGAGTAGTAGCATGCCGATGGTTTCATTGATATGCTGATGAAACACCTGAGTATTGACAACTTGAACATGTGGACATAGGTTATCTTCAGAAACCATCGTTTCAACGGCATGCCGTCGGCATTTAAATCACTACACTCCTCTCCCTTCCCCCTGATCTCCACCTCGTTGGTCGCCACCACCACCGTCGCTGACGATCCATCTGGAGCTACTGCTGTTGTGGCTGCTAACCTGGTAGAAAGAGGTCACCTCCAACAAGTAGGGTTTCTCCTCCCTTTTGAATAAGTTCACTTGTGTCTACCTTGTGGTAGAACATTTGGATTAGAGGTTTTGGGCAGTTGGAAGACCATATGTGCTTAACAATTTTGTGTTGCATGTTGAACTTTCATGCTTTGATGGGATACATGTAGCATCATGTGATTTTTCTAGTTAACGGTTGTCCTAGTTTTTGGTAAGGGGTTTCTCTAGTATAATATGTTCCTTGCATGTGTGTTAAGATGTATGCAATCAAGCTTTCATGGGATTCGGAGGTGTGAAACCCGAGTTTCTAGGAATGAAATGCAGGTTTTGCAATTCTGGAATTAGCCTGCAACCTGACCTAATGTTAGGCCAGGGTTACCTAACATTAGGTGGTTACTGAAGGGCCTCCTACTTTAGGTAACAATCATTTAACGTTAGGTGGCCAGGTAGATCTCTAAACCAGGTTAAAATTAGGGTTTTTGACCCTATAGACCCTAAGGGGTGACTAAACTTAATCTAAAACGTATTTAGGGATCTAGTGGATGCCCTAGTAGATAGAGGAATGGTCAAATTGCATAAAAACCCTATCTAGGTATAGAGTATCCCTTTATGAGCTCAAAGCTCTCTAAATGGACTAAAAAGTGACCCAAAAATGCTAAGTAATGAATTGAATCACAAATGATTACATCAATGACTGGTTTGAGTCTAAAAAGATTCTTGGATCCTAAGGTCTTAGGTAAGACCCTAGGTGATCCAGTAGGTCATTAAAGTTGTCTGATCTAGGTACAGATCAAAGGAAAGAAGTCATAGGATGGCTAGGTCTTCTTAGGTGAGCTTGTAAGGCAAACACCAGGACCCCGTGAATGGTGAGTTCACTGGCATGAGTTGGAGACCTGAGAATTTGGGTAGTTAGAGGCTACCAAAAATTATCATTTATGTGTCATTTTTCTGATGCTTCATTCATTTTGTTAATCAATGGAACTCTTTGGTGGCTAGACTATAGTTTGTGCAGTCTCATTTAAATAAATCAATGCCTCTAATGATCAAAATATTAAGCACCTGATCAGATCAACTAACTTTGTACGAGAGATTTTAAAACCAGCACTTGATAGAGCATCAACTCTTAATGATGCTTCAACGGTTCTGAATGACTTTGTCCTGCAAATGACCATTAATTTACACTTTTTGTGTTAAATACCTATATAAGAAGGATGCCCTTTGAAAAGTTGCCGATACATTCAACATCACTTACTTAGGTGGCTCATATTCCAAAGCAAGGAGCGGTATCTCAGCACAAGATACTGGCACATTACCAACCTGCACGACAAGAGCCGGTGGACCATGAATACTAAGCATGAAATCTCCTACGTAGTTTTTTATACAAAATACTGCATATTTCTCTGAATGTAGAATTTATATTGATGAATATGTCCTTAAATTGCCAAACAGCAGACAGCTTCCTAAGAGAATAAATGTTCATATAAAATGAACTACAACATAGCTCTAGAAAACTGTTTGCACGGACAAGGCATTTAACAGCCTTTTTTATTTTATAAATGACAAAATAGGCAGTTAGAACAAATAAATTGAAGTCTTATTTCGTAATCTTACCTCCTAATAAATAGAGGTGGGAAAACTAAAAGAGTACTTCTCAAGGAAATAAAAGAAATATAACTAAGGTAATAACAAATAACAAAAGACCAAAGGAGCTAACACTCCCCCTCAAGCTAAAGCATAGATGTCTATCATGTTTAGCTTGGAACAACAAAAATATCAAAAGAAAATCAGGGCAACACCTTAGTGAAGATATCTATTGTCTGATCATCAGAGGAGACATGTATGGTGTAGATAAGACCTCTCTGAATCACATTACGTGTAATGGCAATCTACCTCCACGTGGTTGGTCCTTTAATGGAACATAGGATTGTTAATGATATACGTAGCAACCTTACTATCACATCCCATCTCCAAGGGGTATCAACAGATACATGTAAATCTTCCAGAAGGGATCTCACCGACATTATCTCAGAAGTTGTAGGCCGCCCGATACTCAGGCTCTACACTGGATCTGGATACAATAGCTTGTTTCTTGCTCTTTCATGTTACCAAGTTCCATGCTACATAGGTACAAAAACTAGTAAGACTTCTTATCAACCGATCACCCTACATAATCTACATCTATATAGGCCACAACACTCATAGAAGTCCCCTTGGTGAACAGGACCCCATTTCCTGGTGCTTTCTTAAGGTATCTGAGCATCATCATTACAGCATTCCAATGTTGTCTAATAGGCCTATCCATGAACTAACTCAACTTCTCAGTTACAAGGGAAATATCTAGTCTCATAATAGTCAAATAAAAGAATTAGCCCACCAGTTCTCTATATTGGCTACTATACACTACCTCCACCTTCTAATCATATAAGTGTGCCTTGAGATCTATGGGAATATTAGCCGGCTTTGCCCTCAGCAAGCCAATCTCCTGCAACAAGTCAAGTGCATACTTTCTTTAGGAAAGTACAATACTCTTCCTACTCCATGCCACTTCTATTCCAAGGAAGTATCTGAGAGGTCCAATATCTTTTATAGAAAAGTTGTTCGCCATATTCTTCTTGACCTCAACAATCCCAGATCTATCATCTCCCATAAGAATGATATCAACATAAACTAGCAGTGCCATCACACCATGTGCAGTCCTTCGACAAACAAAGAATGATCTGATGACGATCTCTAAAAACCCAATGTCTCAACCACCTCTAACAACTTCTAAAACAATGCCACGGGACTCTGGTTTAGACCATAGATCGCCTTATGTTGGTGACACACTTTGGAACACTCCCCTTGAACCTCATAGCCAGGAGGTTGCTGCATGTATACCTCCCCCTGCAAGTGATCATACAGGAAGGTATTTTTAACATCAAGCTAATGGAGGGGCCAGTCTTTCTGCACAACGACAGAGATAGACATCCATACAATAGCAAATCATGCCATAGGTGAGAACGTGTCAAAGAAGTCTACGCCATAGGTCTGCATGAATCCCTTGGCCACAAGACGCGCTTTGTATCTCATTATCGTCTCATCAGGGTGATACTTAATGGTAAAGACCCATCTACACCCCACAATTAATGCACTTGGAGGTAAGTCAGTAAGTTTCCACGTGCCACAAGACTGTAGGGCAGCTACCTCATCCTCCATGGCCTAGCGTCACTTTGAATCAAGAATAGCCTGCTTGTGAGATAACAAAATTTATGTGGTGGATAAAGCATGGCAAAACTTATTGTAGGCCTTGCAAGAAAAGTAGACATGGCCTTAGAAATAGGGTATCTAGCACAACTGCGTGGGGCCTTACAAACTACAATAAGGAGATCGAGATCATCAAGAGCAAGAACGATCTTACGTACTGCCTCTAGCTATCTAGAGGAAGAAGTGCAGCACCATCTCCCTATATAGACCTTACATCATCATCACTAGGCACAACGTTATTAGTCTGTAAATCATCTGTGCTCACCTAAGGCAGAGGAGTTGGTGCAGAAGTGGGGGGTCGCTCCCTGTAAGCGACGAGAAGCCTCTTAGGCTCATAAAGTGGTGGCTCAAATGATGGTGAAACAGGTTCAATGATTGAGATCACCTCGAGGGGCGTAGGAGGAATAGGCATAGGTACCTCAACACCCTCACAGGAAAGAGTTCTCTTGACATTAGAAAAGTATGGGATAGAGTCGTGGAAAGTGACATTGGCACTTATGTAATGCCTTCAAGTGAGGATCATAGCACCGATATCTCTTCTGTTGGTGTAAGTGCACCATGATCAATAATTTCGATCATAACAAAACACTTACTATTTGACATTTGTATTTAAGATTAAGATTTCAGGTTAAAATGCAAATGGAAGCAAGAGTGAAGGAGCTCAAACTCAAGTTCATGAAGGAATGGAGGAGCTTGATGTAGAAGAAAAGCATTAAGGAGCATGATGAAGGAGCACAAGAAGAAGGGTTGGAGCTTGAAGATGTAAAGAAAAAAGAATAAGATAGAATATGTTGTTCTTATGTCATGTATTTGTATTTGCCTTTTATTTCCTTAGATTCATGTTAAAGAGTCCAAAACACAACCTAGGTCCTAGACACTCATCTATCCGTGGGACACTTAGGCAAATCCAAGAATTGACTTAGAAAATCAAAATAGTAATCAGATTATTTTATCAGGCATCTAACATCAGTATCAGATGTTTGATAATCACTTTTAAGTCGTCTGATATCTTGATCAAACATCCAATAATCATATGTGTAGTCTTGACAAATTAAACACTTAAGCTTTAGACATCCATAAATCTTTCCAAACATCCAAACCTACTTTCAAACATTTGAAGACCTTATCAGACGTCCAATAAAGAACCGTTAGACCCTAAATCAAGTTATCAGAACCTTATCTTCTTGAAGAAACTTTAAAACTATTTTATTAATATTCCAGACATCTAGACACACCCTCAAACATCTAACAAGTAAACATTAAGCTAAATCTGATCTAAATCTTGATTTGTCAAACCTAATATGATCGTTAGTTTCTTAGGAAATCAACTCTCGAAGGATTTCTTTAGTTCTAAACATCCAATAAGATCTCCAGACATCCTATAGACATCTGATGATTAGACACAAGATCCCTATTTGGATATGATTATTTCCAGGAACCAATCCACCCATTTTTAGACGTCTAAACATTTTCCAAGACATCTTAGAATAGAAATCTAGACGTCTAATTTAAGTTGACAAGTACATTATTTAAATTCAATTAATTCTAGGAAACTGACCCTTATTTTTAGACATCCAAATTTATGGTCAGGCATCCAAAACCCCTATAGTAGACATTTGACACCTTTTTCAATTGTTTAATTCTGATGTCAGACCTAATTATTGCCTGATCGCATTAGGATTTCGACCCAATCCTTTAAGATTGCCTCCAACGGCTACAAGGCCTATCCGAACATTCTTATGACCTCTATAAATAGATGGGAACCTCTCCCTTGCAAAAGACACAAGAATCAATTCTTTCCAGCTTTAAACTCATTAATGAAGATCAAAGAAGAAGAAAACTTTGTCATTGCTCTCCCAGCTTCGGATCACACATTAGAGAGCATCGATACTTTATGCTATCACGCCCATACACTTCCATCTCATGGAAGATCTTTAAACCTATAAGAACTTAGCTTTGATTTATATTTTGGCCTCTATAGGCATTGTTTTTGTTTTTTATTTTGATTGGGTATTCACGTGGAGAATTCTCATCTCCTCGTGAGACAATACTCTTCGTAAAGAAGAGGGGTTTGAGGTATACGACACTTAGCTTAGAGTAGTGTGGTCGTATTGAGGTTGTGCTACCCTCGTTTGAAGTGGTACGTATAGTGGATTTGATCGACTAAGGCGATTGGGAAATCCTAAGTCAAGGTTACTTAGGTGTGAGGATCCTACGAATCTTACTTGGCCACAAACACCAGATCAAGTGTGATATCGATTGTAATAAAAATATGGCACAAAAAAAAAATCTCACATATACATAGAGATTTTCGTAGAAATCCTTACGGGTAAAAACCACTACCTAAGCCTCCCAGCTTAAGATTTTTCCGACTAAGCTAAGCCAGTCAATCCACTAACATACCACTTGAACAAGGGTAGCACAACCTCTTACAAACCACTTCTCTTTTATTAACAAAGAGAAATCACAAACGTTGGGGATTCTAACATAAAGAATCCTAACAATGAAATGAATGAAGTAAAATGAATACAGAAATTAATTCTATGGAACCTCAAGGAATTGAAATATGCAAACCGAGTTTTCCTTTCAGAAGTATAGAGCGACGTGCTTTTGAAGAGCGTAGTAGATTGAGCATGAAAGCACGAGGAAGAATTAGAGTGGAAGCGCTTTTTCTCTTTGATATGTTTTTCAAGGTGTGCTTTGAAATGAGGGGTGTGAAGCCCTATTTATAGGTGAAAACGGAATATTTTTGAGATGTTGAGAAAAAAATCATTCGAACCAAATTGGTCAATAATTTACTTAATTGGTCGATCAATTGTTCATTGATCAAATATTTAATTGATCCATCAATTGCGGGAAAATCGGATTTGACCATTAGGCTAATTTGGTCGACCAATATTCATATTTTGATAGATCAATTGATTTGATCGATTAATTCTAATATTTTGGTCAATCAATACTATCTAGATGTTTATTTTACGACTTCGAAAGATTTATCTTTAATCCTAAGGTTCCTTTAATTCTAGACTCAAGAAATATAAAAGAATTACATTGACTAAAGATAACCTTCACCTTGATCCATGCGTAAGATAATTGACTTGATTTATGCGAGCGTAATCCAAAAAGATTAGTTCACTTAAAATATGCATGATGATAGGGAGAGTAATTCTAAAGTAATTATTTATTACTTTTGAATGCATAATTGTAATTTTGTTATCATAAGAAAGGAGGAGAATATTAAGACCTCTGTTTTGATAAAACAAAAGTATGTTTTATTGTGAACTAATCTTTGAGGATCACACTCACACAAATCAAGTTAATTATCCTCTGCGTGAATTATAGTGAAGATTATCTTTAGTCAATGTAATTCTTTTATATTTCTTGAGTCTAGAATTACCGTAAGGAACCTCAGAATTAAAGATAAATCTTTTTAAATCATAAAATTAACATCTAGATTGTATTGATTGACCAAAATGTTAACATTGATCAATCAAATTAATTGATTGACCAATTAAATAAATTAATCAACTAATTGCTGACCGATCAAAAATTTAATTGGTCGATCAATTACGGGAAAATCAAATTTGATGGTTAGGCTAATTTGGTCAATCAATATTCTTATTTGGTCCATCAATTGATTTGATTAATAAATTCTAATATTTTGGTCGATCAATACTATCTAGATGTTTATTTTACGACTTCGAAAGATTTACCTTTATTCCTGAGGTTTATTACAGTAATTCTAAACTTAAGAAATATAAAAAAATTACATTGACTAAAGATAATCTTCACTTTGATCCACGCATAGGATAATTGACTTGATTTATGCGAGTGTAATTCTAAAATATTAGTTTACAATAAAATATAATTCTGTTTCATCAAAGCAGAGGTCTTAAGATTCTCCCCATTTTTTATGATAATAAAATTACAATTATGCATGCGAGAATAATAAATAATTACTTTGGAACTACTCCCCCTATCATCATGCATATTTTACTCCTTTTGTTATCAACAAAAAGATATATCTCAAGTGACTTTCTATTAATCATACTTAAACAAGTAAAATTCTAAGATTGAAATTTACATTTTTCTCCCCCTTTTTCAAGCAATATTCTATTATGCATGATGTCAATTTATCATATGAAAATTATCAAGTTAATGATAAGGAGATGATAGTCTAACACAATGACTATATCAAAATAAAATGAAGCGCTGAGTAAAAGTTATACAGTCCAACATAGAAACATATGATATCTAAATGCTACTAAGAAAGTGATCTTGATTCTCCCCCTCAAACAATGATCCCTTATTAAGGTTTGATTTTCTTTATTCTTCTCTCCCTATCAAGTTGCTATCCCAATTTAATTAATTCAATACTTAGTCAATTTTATATTAAAAACTTATTTATAACTAAGCAGGTAATAAAGATACAATTTTCGGAATCATACCTGCTAAGGTATAAGGAGTTATACCTTATAATAGTAGCCAGGTAAAGGGGGTCTCCACCAAAAATCTGACATCCATTAACATTGTTGGTTCCACCATCTTTCATAGACAAATTAATGATTACTGGCTTGTTGAAGGTTGCCTCTCCAATTGTAATTTCCATGTTCATCTTTTCCATAACCTGCAACATAATTTTTCATAAATTTTTTTGGTACCCATATTCTTTTGGGTCCATGGATGTTAATTCCTTTCGAGTTAAAGGGTCCATTAGACTCTTCTCTTAGCCTTTTGAGATAAAAATGCATGCCTGATCTTTTGATCTTTCATTTTTTGTCTTTACATTTTTCTACATATGTTCTAGTAGAATATTTGAGGTCATTAAGTGTCTTCAAAGTGAATATATTATTCCTTGCGATCTATTTTCTTATGGAACTCTACATTCACATCTTTTATTTCATCTAATTCTCCTTTTTTATTTTCTAAATCTAGAGATAAACCATCTTTTTCATTTTCTAAACTTGAGCACTTATCTTTAAGTTCCTTATTTTCCCTCTTTAATTTTTTAGCCAATTTGTATAAATCATGATATGCATCTAATAGTTCATCTAAAGTAAGGTCAGAGTTTACCTCTTCTTCGCTTGATTCTATTGGCGCCATGAGACAGATGAGCAACTCCATCTTTGTAGCTTTCTTCCTCGACATCTGATTCCGAACTTGAGTTGGAATTATCCCCTGTTACTTTTTCTTTAGTAGTTTCCTTGTGCATGACAAAGAGCTGGTTCCATATCTCATATGCACTTTTGCATGACAACTTTATCAAATTCCTCTCTTGTTAATGTACAAAATATTACATTCACGACTATAGCATATTTGTCGCTTTCTTCTTCTCTTTCTTCGTTAACTCTTTTTCTTCTTTCTTCTTTGGCATATATTTGGACTCAATGATATGCCAAATCTCAAAGTCCATTACTTCAAGAAAAATTTGCATTCTTCTTTTCCAATAATCATAATCTAATCCATGTGGTTGGAAAAATAATTGTCCCTCCATAAAACTTGTTGCAGCCAGGTGAAGGTGAGGTGTGACGTCTCCTTCACAACCAAGTTCTGATACCAAGTGAGGGTGCTGTGCATTTTACTTGGCCACAAACACAAGATTAAGTGTGATATCAGTTATAATAAATATGGCACGAAAAAAAATAATCCTACAATATACACAAAGATTTATAATAGAAACCCCTACGAGTAAACACCACTACATAAGCCTCCTAGCTTAGGATTTTCTCGACTAAGCAACACTACTCAATCCACTAACGTACCACTTAAACGAGAGTAGCACAACCTCTTACAAACCATTTCCTCGACTAAGCAACACTACTCAATCCATTAACGTACCACTTGAACGAGAGTAGCACAACCTCTTACAAACCATTTCTCTTTTACCAACAAAGAGAAGTCACAAACAACGTTGGGAATTCCAACACAAAGAATCCCAACAATGAGATGAATGAAGTAAAATGAATTCAGAAATTAATCCTATGGAATCTCAAGGAATTGAAATATGCAAACCGAGTTTTCTTTTCAGAAGCGCAGAGTGACGTGCTTTTGAATAGCGTGGTAGAATGAGCACGAAAGCACGAGGAAGAATTAGAGTGGAAGTGTTTTTTCACTTTGATATGTTTCTCAATGTGTGTTTTGAAATAACAGGTGTGGAGTCCTATTTATAGGTGAAAACGGAGCATTTTTTGAATTTTGAGAAAAAAATCATTCGAACCAAATTGATCGATCAATTTTTATTTTGATTGATCAATTTATTTAATTAGCCTTGTTATCGATCAAATATTTAATTGGTCGATTACTTGCGGGAAAATTGGATTTGACCGTTCAGCTAGTTTGGTCGATCAATATTCTTATTTTGATTGATCAATTGATTTGATTGATTAATTCTAATATTTTCGTCAATCAATACTATCTAGATGTTTATTTTATGACTTTGAAAGGTTTATCTTTAATCCTGAGGTTTCTTACTGCAATTCTACACTCAAAAAATATAAAAGAATTACATTAACTAAAGATAATCTTCACTTTATTCCATGCGGAGGATAATTGACTTGATTTATGCGAGCGTGGTTCTGAAAGAGTACTTCACAATAAAATATAATTTTATTTCGTCAAAACAGAGGTCTTAACAAGGTGATGGTTTTTACCCATGGGTTTTCACCTAAAAATGCTTGTGCAATTGTGGTGACTGATTTGTGTCTCATTTTTTATTTGCATATTATTTTTCGATTACACTTTTCACCCACCTCTAGTGAAATCTCACCTAGGTTCAAAAATATCAAAAAAAAGACACTGGCCCTAGGAGCAAACTTATCCCGACCAGGAGTAGAAATGTGAACAAAAACAACACAGCCAAACACCCAGGGTATGACATGAAACAGGTAACCCTCTAGATAAAGAACCTGCAAGGTAATCTGTTCATGAATTACATAAGTGGTCATCCTATTGATTAACACGCTGTGAGCACATCTCCCCAATAGAGAGAGGCAACACTATGATGGATGGGTAAGGTGCGCGCTCAATCAAGAGTATGACTATGCTTCCTCTCAACAACCATATTCTACTAGGATGTGTAAGAATAGGTGGTCTGATGAATGATGCCATGAGATTTATAAAATGCATAAAAGCACTAGGTACAAAACTCAAAAACATTGTCAAAGCGAATATTTTTAACACAAGTGCCAAACCAATTCTTTATTTCTAGAATAAACTGGTCCAAAACATTACCAACATCAGACTTATTTTTCAACAAAAACAACCATGATAAACAGGAAAAGTCATCAACAAGAATTAAATAATAACAGTGACCCAACCAATCAGAAATATGGCTTGGGCCCCACGCATCAGTATGAACCACTTAAAACATCTCAGTGGACCCAAGGCTCTGGCAAGCAGGATAGGTATTCCAATGATGCTTGCCCAATTGACAGGCATCATAAGTAATAGCAGTAAACAGAAAAATGCGTGGTATAACACGATGAATCATGTCTAATAGAAGATGGCTAGAGCGAAGGTGCCATTGGAAAGGAGAAGCAGTAAAAGTGACAACCCCATGGCAAGTAACAGCAAACGGAGACTGAAACAGGCGGTAGACTCCCCATCTTCTCGGCCACCACCAATCATCCTTCCCATCAGGATATCCTGAAAAGTACAAGTAGTAGTGTCAAATATAACACGACAATTTAGCTCCCTGATTATTCTACTAACAAATAGCAAACTAACAGGAAAATCAAGCACAAGAACATCTGTTAGTCTCATATTGGGGGTAACTGAGACCTCCCCTTACCCTTATCCAGCATCCGAGAGTGCCTCCCATCTGCCACTTACGCTATCTTCCCTAAAAGAACAAGTCTAACGTAATGAAAACACCTCCGATCTCCACTACGGTGCTGTGAAACTCCAGAGTCAACCAACCAATCTATATCTAGGTTTGTATCACACGGAGCATCAACATAAGTGGAGAGGGCAAACTCTATACATGATGAAGTGGAAAAAGTTCTCTAAAGAAGATGATGCCTCCTGTGACAACTGAGTAAGGCACTGAAGTAGCTTACCATAATCTGCCTCGGGCACATATACAATATCAATGGGTTGCTCTATAGTAGCAACGGCCTGATTAAGCCATGGGAGGGCGACCATCCTTGGTCCAACAATTATTCTTCATATGCCCTGAGTTCCCACAATACATGCAAACCAGGCATCCTCTCCCAATTGGTGGCCCTAACCTCAGCCCAGTGTAGCTAGAGTGCCTCAACATGGCCCTAAGTACTAGCAAGGGCGAAAGTATGCCCTATAGGCTTAATAGTAATGAGGGTAACTGAGATCCTACTCATCCTGTTGTACGCTTTCTCCAAGGTAGGAAGTTTTGAGAGAGTAAGAAGTGATCAGGCTGCCACGTAGTCTGGTCCAAGGCCAGCCAGAAACTGAAGGACTATTGCTTCCTTGCGATAAGCCTTCTGAGTAGCACACATGCATACAGACCAACATGCATTATACTTCTCCACAAGACCATTAAGGGTCAAGTAATACTGGAACATGCGACCCTCCTGACGAAGCTAAGAGAGCTCATTGCAGATCTGGACAACCCTGCTAGAATTCTCATGGAAATATGATCTCTCAAACTATCCCACATTTTCTTAGCAGTGTGATAATACATGATTTCATCCCCAATCCTAAGAATAAGTAAGCTCATGATCCATGCATGAACCATGGCATTGTCCTTTTTTTAGGAAGCATTCTTCCTTATTTGCTCCACTGGCTCTAGTTGAAAAAGAACATGCTCCTTGTCATGACCTTCTACCGTCATTAGAAAGGTTTGTGACCACTAGGCATAATTAGTCTCATCTAACTTTACCATAGGACCAAAGAAAGGACTCTTGTACCCCCCATCTGAGGAACATGCACACTTCGATGTCACTTCAAACGAACTTTCAAATGCCATCTTGCTTCGACCAGACCTCAACCAATATTCACATGGATAGAAAATGAAAAAACAGACTATTAGGAGCATAATAGAGATGCTCCTACTGATCTAGGATAATGAAACGACCCACAACAAGCACAAAACAAGCCACACAATCTTTTTTGGCACCATAGAACACTTATAGCAAGTCATAGAAGCACTGGGGACACTCATGGGAGGAGGTGTACCATGGCTCTATAGAGTGTTGGTAGCCCTGAAGGCAGAGCATTGGCAAAGCGCTGGCAGCATTCAAAGCTATTTCTGCGCTAGAGGGCGACACTAGCAGCGCTCATCATTGCTACAAGCTGTAGGCAGTGCCTCCTCTACCCAACAGGGTGCTGAGGCCAGCGATGGTGGTGGTGCCTGCTCAAGAACTCACTAAGGTTAGAAGTTTTTTTTTTTTTGGTAGAGAAGAAAGAGGTATGGGAATCAAGAAAGATACAATGATCAATCTAGGATCGCTGCTCTAATACCAAGTTAAAACAAATGAATCAAATAGCCTTATTTCATAATCCTACCTCTTAATATATATATAGGTGGGACAACTACAAAACTACTCAAGGAGATAAAAGGAATACAACTAAAACAATAACAAATAACAAAAAACCAAAGGGTCTAACATTAGGTCTTAATCAAAAAAGAGATACAAGCAATATACAGAGTATAACGTTAAACATCTTCAGCTCCATGTGCTTCAAGAAAAAGCTTTTAAAATGCCGTCTACATTTAATACTACATGTACTAACTTGGTAACAGGTCAAAATTTACATATCTGAATATCAACATAGAAACCTGAAACCCCCAGCTGTAATGTAGCAATGTTAAGCTCTACAAGTTTCCATTTTCTAGGTCTTTGCAAATAGAATCATACAGGCTACTGAAGCAAAGTTGGGTTGAAGGTTGTTACAAGGGACAAAATGATGGGTAGAGGGCCAACCTGACCCCAAAAAAAGCACCTACCCCACCTAAAATGGATGCAAACTCACCCACCCACCCCCCCACCAAGCCCCCAAACCCAACACAAGAGGTCAAAGATACTACAGATGAAAATCCGAAAGTTCATGTCATTAATGAACATCAACCGGAAGAAATCTTACCAACAAAAATTAATAAAAGCCTATAAACCTTTCATACTTCTTTGTTCTACTTGGTTACTCTTTGGGATTCATCCTTTTCAGAGCCCATAAGTCGTAAGGATTTTATTGGTAAAGAGTTAAGACACCAAAATAGAATCATGGCTATTTTGGGTTCGAGAGGTTTTTCATCTGATATGGCAAAGAGTTAAATACCCACAATTCTTTAAGCCTACATTCCATCATTCAAAAGTAGAGCCGGAAATTTGCTAGCAAAAACATCAAGGGTGAAAACAAGGTTGAAATAACATAATTACCGAAGGAATATATTATTACTAAAAGAAAATTCAGGAAAAGTCTCAAACTAGTGTCCTTTCCTTTAAGCTGCACTCGATAAATTTTCTTCACATGGAAATCATCAATGACATTTTCAATATTAAACTTCTCTTTGTATATTGGTTGAAATAATTTAATTTTTTATTGAAAATCTTAGACTCTCTTATATAAAGAAAGATCAAAAGGGTAAGTATAGTGGTGTCTCTGAGGAGCTAGAAAACCTAAAAATCGTATAAACATAAATAATAACAAATGCTAACACTCTCCTTCAAGTTAGAACATAGATATCTATTATATTCAGCTTGAATGTACATGAATCAAATAAGGATCTAGCTAAAGGCTTGGTGAAAATATCTGCAATCTGCTCCTTAAATGTGACTGGTGTGCTATACAGCAACCCTTCTGAATGACGTCCCTGGTATAATGGCAATCAACCTCAACATACTTCGTTCTCTCGTGAAATGCTAAGTTGTTGACAATGAAGGTGACTGCTCTGTTATCACATCGCATTTCCATGAAGCTTGAAAATTGTATCTGCAAGTCAGTAAGCAGGAATCTGATCCACATTATCTCTATAGTCATCTAAGTCAAAGCTTTGTACTCAGACTCAGCACTAGACCTCACAATTGTCCATGTTTCTTGCTCCTCCACTTAATCAGACTCCCTACCAAAAAGATGCAGAACCCAGTAGTGGATTTGCGGTCCACGTGACATCCAACATAGTCCGCATCAGAATAGCCAACCAAGGCCATAGAAGACCCCTTGGAGAATAGGAGACCCTTCCCAGGAGCCTTCTTGATGTACCGGAGCACTATCAATGCTGCATCCCAGTGCTGACATGTTGGCTTGGCCATGAACTGGCTAAATCTCTCCACTGTAAAGGAGATATTGTGCCTTGTGATAGTGAAGTATAGCAGCTTACCCACAAGCTACCTGTACTGCCTGCTGTCCACCAACTGTGCATCCTCATCATAAAGTAGCATCTTGGGATCCATAAGAATATTGGCCTCCTTGGCCCCAAGCATACCCACCTCTTGCAACATGTCCAATGCATACTTCCTCTGGGACAGGACTACACCCTTTTTGCTGCAAGTAACCTCAATACCTAGAAAGTATCATAAAGCTCCCAAGTCCATGACAAACTACTCTACTAGAATGAGCTTAATCTCATCAACACCCTACTCATCATCTCCTGTGACAATTAAGTCTTAAACATAAACAAGAAGTGCCACAATACCTTGTTCAATCCTCCCAACAAAGAGAGAAATCAACTATCGATCTCCCGAATCCAGTTGTCTCTACCACCAGTGACAACCTCTAAAACCAGGCTCTAAGGCTCTGCTTAAGAATGTAGATGGCCTTCCGTAGTCGGCATACACACTCCCCCTGACCTTCAAGGCCAGGTAGCTGCAGCATATAGACTTCCTCTTGGAGATCACCACAAAGGAAGGCATTTTTAACGTCCAACTGATGCAAAGGCCAATCTAGCTAAACTACCACTACGACCAACACCCATACCATAGGAAGTCTGGTAATTAATGAAAAAATGTCAAAGAAGTTCACCCCAAAGGTTTAGGTGAATCCCTTTGCCACGAGGAGTGCTTTGTATCTAACAACACCTTCATCAGGGTTAAACTTCACAATGAACACCCATCAACAACCAACAAGTGTAGCACCATTTGGAAGTGGAGTAAGCTCCTAGGTCCCACAGCCTCTAAAAGCGGCCATCTCATCCTCCATAGCTAGCCGCCATTTCGGATCAAGCATGACCTCATAATGAGTCACTAGAATCTAAGTAGCAGCAAATGCTTAAGTGAATAGCAAGTGCCTCAGCCGTGAGGTAAGTAGTACAGGTCTGTGGTCTCTTCCAAATGGCTATCGGAAGATCTAGATCAACTGTCACACCATCTGTCCTATCCCTATGATCAGCACATGACAAACATGCGTCAGTATCAAAAGGACTCACCTGAAAAGCCGATGGTGAAGGCAAGGGTGAGGGGCCCTAATAAGCAGTATGCGGGTGGACATATGCCTGAAGTAGCTCAGTCAGATAAGGAAAGGACTGTGTAGCAGGTGATGGTGGTGGTGGTGGTGTAGGGATAGGAATCTTAGGAAAACTCCCAAAGCGAATGGGTGTAAATGCCATAGGCGCCATATCACCCTCAGAAGGCATCTCAACAATAGAACTGGAAAAGAAGGGTATCGCATCATGAAAGGTAACATCCGCAGAAACAAAATACCGCGAAGTAATCGAATCAAACACCGATACCCTTTTTGCATCCGAGCATACCCAAGGAAAACACACTTAACTACTTTCAGTGCTAGTTTATCTTGACCTAGTCCTAATAGGTGGACAAAGACAACACAACTAAAAGTCCGAGGGGTGACGTGAAACAGGAGTCAATCAGGATACATAACCTATAATGGAATCCATTCATGTAAAGCAGCATTAGACACCCTATTGATCAGAAAACAGGCAGTCAAAACAGCATCACCCCAGCAAAGAGAGGGAACCAAATGGTGAATCAGCAATGTACAAGTAACATCAAGAATATAATGATGTTTCCTCTCAGTAACACCATTTTGCTAAAAGGTGTGGGGGTACATGATCTCATTAATAATGCCGCAACAGGACAAGAAAGTGCACAAACGAGTAGTACAAAACTCTAAGACATTATCAAACCAAAAATGTTTCACCAAACAAGAATGCTAAGCTTTTATTTCTTTAACAAAATTCTCAATAATTTGTCCCACATCGGACTTATTTTTCAAAAGAAATAGCCAGGAAACACGGGAAAAATCATCCACTAAAATAAGATAATATCTGTTCCCAAGTCGATCAAGAGTACTACTTGGACCTCAAACATCCATATGCATCAAATCAACTGTAGCAACAGAAGAAACTGAAGTAGAACTAGAAAAACTATCCCTGTGGTACTTGCTCAGCTGACAAGCATCACAGGTGAGAATAGTAGTGGAGGGTATATGTGGCAAGACATGTCTGAGGCAATCAATAGGCAAGTGGCCAAGGCGGTAATGCCATTGGAGAGGAGATCCAATAGAAGCAAGGCCCTGTGTAGCATAAGCAGCAACAACAATACGGCTCAGATGGTACACCCCTGTTCCTCATACCCTCTACCAATCGCCTTTGTAGTGAACTTGTCCTACAAGACACAAGAAGATGCATCAAATATAGCTCGACAGTTCAGATCTCTAGTAATACTGCTAACAGACGATAAACTCAAAAATCAGGCACATAGAAAACATCTGTCAGTCTCAAAGTAGGAAATCAAGACATATCTCCCTTGCCAACAAGTAGCGAATGTCTCCCATCTACCACCTGTACAATCCTGGCTGGTATAACTGGTGCTAAGAGAAAGAGCTCCTGTACCCACATAGGTGCTCAGACGCACCAAAATCAATCACCCAATCACCAGAGAACTAGAGTACCGACATACCAGTCGCAGGTACCTCAGAAAAGGTGGCAATAGCTACAGTATCTGGAGATTGAGAAGATGCCTGAGTCAACTAAGCAATTTGCTGCCGCAAAATCTCAATCTTTGTGCTCAGAGAACTAACATCAAGACTGGGGAGAACTCCATCTATGATCTCGACTGCTTAATTGGCCACAAGTGGCCTACCATGCTTCTGCCGACATATAGCCTTAGAGTGGCCAAGTATGCCATAGTAGGTACATGGAGTCCTAGTTCCTGTACCAAGAGAGCGCCCGCATCCACAACCACATGCAAGAAGAGGAGCACCCCTGCCACGTTTAGGGATCGCGGCCAGTGCGGATGTCTGAGCACCAGAGTCAGCAGCATGAGTGCGCACTGAAACTCTGCTAAGTCTACTATAAGCCTCCTCCAGGGTAGGAAGCTCCGAAGCGGTGAGGATCTGATCTCTGGCTGTTGTATACTTAGATCCAAGACCTGTCAAGAAAAGAGAGACTGCCAACTGTCTCCTAAAGTTCCTCCAGGACTCACAGGCACATCCCGGCAAATAAAAGTGATGCCTCTCCAACATTCCCTTCAGGAGGGAATAGTACTGTGGCAATGTACATCCTTCCTGACACAAATAGAAGAGAGGTTGTAGAAGACCTGAAAAACCCAAGCAGAGTTGGCATGAGAGTAAGTCTCATGCAAGGACTCCCACATCTCCTACACTGTGGCATAATATATGACCTCATCCCCTACTTAGGGAATAACTGTCTGCATGAGCCATGCAGAAACCATGCCATTATCTCTGTCCCAATTGGCATTTGCATCAGTCTTGTTTGCAGGCTCGGATCCAAAAGGATGTGGCTCTTCCCATGACTCCTGACATTCATGACGAAAGTCTGGGACTACCGTGGGTAGTTGGCCTCATCCAACTTGACAACGAGACCGAAAAATGGATTCTTAAGTACCCCGGTGTCTGAAAGAGAGCCCAACGTCACCTCAGACTAATCATCTAAAGCCACCTTCGCAATTCGAAAGCCTCAATCAACCTTCTATGTCCAAGACATTATCAATAGATCTAACACCAAATATATTCAGATCTACATTTCCGCAGAAAGCCCCCTTGGATGGGTGCTGGCCTAACCCAGAAGTGAGAACACCCGAGACGACCCCAAGGGGACCTAGGTGTCTCTCTCCCTGCAATCTAAAGGGAAGTGGGGCTAAAAAGGGGCTACTACCCTCACGCACGCAACACAACCGTTGCACGACGCCTCGAGCCGTTGCATGCTGCCGTAGACGGCACCATGCCACTACTATGCTGCCTCAGGAGCGCGAGATGGTTGTTGCGCTGCCCAACACCACCGCACAAATGCTACTGCTATCACGCGCGTGTGCTGCTGCGCACAGTCATTGGAACACCACTGCTGCGCTACCTTAAGCGTGCAGGATGGCTGCTGCGCCGCCTAGCACCACTGCATAGATGCAGCTGCTGTTGCGCGCGTGTGCTGCCACGCACAACCACTGGAGCGTCGCCACCGATCAGGGGGTGAGAGAGAGGGAGGGGGATTTGGTGGTAGGGTTCGAAGGCCTTGGGGGTGGGACGCCTAGAGTCACGATCTAAGACCAGTGCTCTGATACCAAACTAATCGAAATGACTTAGTTTCTTGTTGAAAACCCTAGGCTCTCTTGTATGGAGAGAGACCAAAAAGGTGAAAGTACAGTGGTGCCCCTAAGGAGCTAAAAGCCCAAAAATCATACAAACATAAATAATATGTTGAGTTACATGTTATTGTAAGGGGCTATTTGTTACTTCTTTTTTCTTATTGGACCTATGGTGTTATTTTTCCCTTGTCTCTCTCTATATAAAGAATCATAGGGACTGCCTAGTAATAACAAGACTTCTTTTCACTTCAACTTCGTATCAGAGCACCAGGTTGGGGATTGGGATACCACCAAATAAACCCTAACCATACCTTCAAGCCACACCACCGCCAGACGCCACTGCCACCACCGGCGGCAAGGTCGATGCTTCGCCACCATCACAGCAGCAACAGCATCACCCATTGCCGCCGCTGCTACAACCCATTGCTGCAAAGCCTCCTTGTGCTGCTGTAGCTACCGCCAGCGCGATGCAGCAGCATCGCATAAGGCTACTGTAGCCACCGCCACTGCTTTGCAGCCATCGCCAAGGGTTGAGCAGCCTCCCGTAGCACCGCCTCGCCTACCGCAGTGCTGCCTCACTCTACTACTCTCCGGCAAACCGCTGTTGCAGCATCGCCTCACCTCCCACAATGTCGCCTCGCGCTGCTGAGCTCCAGCAGACCATCGCTACAGCCCTGTAGACCATCAGCGCAGCTCTAGAGCAGCACACCACCGCCGCCTTCTCTTCCAATCGTCGCCTAGGTCACCGGAGAGCAGGCTACTGGCCACCAGCACGTTGTAGGGAGGTTCTTGAGTGTTGTGGAGATGGAGATTTGAAGCAAAAACCTTCCTATGGTTGGTATGACTTCTTTGGTCCTTTGATATGATTTGGGTTGTGTATTCCCCGTTGTGAATGTTTGTTTTGGGGTGGGTTCCCCTGATTGATTGATTCTTGGGGTGTGTATTCTCCAGTGAAGTGTTGGATATTTTGTTTGTGGATTGTGGGGTATATATTCCCCAAGTTGTTGGAGTTTTATCCAGGATTTCAGATCTGCTATTTGGGCTTATTTGTGTGTTTGAAGCTACTATGTCTACATCATATGCTTCTGAGGTGTCTTCAGGACAGAGTACAGAAAGCGAGGTGTATAAGAGCGCCTTCTTTGCTCTTATTACAAAATTGGATGAGACCAACTACCCACGTTGGTCTTAAACCTTTCTTGTCATTATGGAAGGCCATAATAAGAAACATGTGCTCCTAGAAGCACCACCGGAGTAGAGAACAGGAAAATACGCAACTTGGAATCGGGATGATGTTATGGTGAGAGCTTGGATCTTGAATAGCATTATTCCAAGAATTGGTGATGAAGTTATGTACTACAATTCTGCCAAAGAGATGTGGGATGGCTTGAAGTCAACTTATTCACATGAGTTGAATTCAACTCAAGTATTTCAGATCCACTATGATTTCTGTCATCTCAAGCAGGAGGAGATGAGTCTGTCTCAGTATTACAACACTATAGAAAGGTTATTGGAGAAATATAATGCAAGTAGATCAATGTGTACTTCTACATGCAGGCATCACAGGAAGGAGTTTGCAGCCCACATGTTCCTTGCAGGGCTGAGTGATCACTATTCAACGGCTCATTCACAGATTCTGACTCTCTCTGAGCTTCCTCCTATTGAGGAAATTTACAGGAGGTGAGTAGGATGCAAATGCAGCCTACTCGTGATGCAGTTGTTACCACTACATCTTCAGCTCATGCTGCTATTAGCACTCGTGCAAGTCGTAGAGGCTTCTTTCGTGGCAAAGGGAGAGGCCGAACCGATGGTGGTCATGGCAAGCCTACATGTTCTTCTGTGGCAGGCTTGGCCATGTCGAGGCTAAGTGTTGGAATAGGCACGATCGTCCTACTGTGGCCAACCAGGCTTCTATTACAGCTTTTCCAGGTGCGAGTACTGAGGCAGTATCTCTTGCATAGGCAGACTATGATGCAGTTGTGCAACAGCTAGCATAGTTGACCCATGAACAGCCTCAATCCTCCAACACTGCAGCCTATGCATCTGCATCAGGTACGAAAGGATCATGGTTGATCGATTTAGGTGCATCTGATCATTTGACAGGAAATTCTCAGTGCTTTAGGAGATTACAAAAGATACCACACGAACATTCTGTATAGCTAGCAGATGGTAGACATGCCCCCATCCATGGTAAGGGAGGGGTATCTATTACACCCTCTATATATCATGATGATGTATATTATGTGCCGGACATGACAATGCAACTGCTATCTATTAGTTTTATTACTAAGCAGTTGAATTATCATGCTATTTTTTATACTATTGAATGCATTTTTCAGGATCGCATGACTAGGAGGACGATTGGTGGTGGCCATGAGGAGAGGTCTATATATCAGTCAGTTCAGAGTCCAATTGATGCAGCCTGTCAGACGAGTATTGCGGGGAGTGCCTTGCAGTGGCACAAAAGACTAGGTCATCCTTCCTTGGACAAGCTACGCCGTGTCATACCTCACTTGTCTCCTGCTATGAAGATTCAGTGTGATGCATGTCAGCTAGGAAAGCATCACCGTGCCAGCTTTCCAACATCTATCCAGTCTACCAGTTCTGCTTGCTTTAATTTGTTGCATTGTGATGGCTGGGATCCTAACCGTGTAGAAGACTGCCAGAATTTTAGATATTATCTATTATTTGTTGATTTTTCACGCTTATCACGGACCTTTTTGATGAAGAATAAATCGGATGTTGGCTCTTTAATTCAACAATTTGTGATGTTTGTGAAAAATCAATTTGTTGTATGCATTAAGAAAATCAGAATAGATAATGCATTAGAATTTTGCACAAAGAAACTAACTGATTTGTATGGATCACTGGGTATTATGCATCAAACATCATGTCCTCATACGTCACAGCAGAATGAGATAGCTGAAAGGAAACACCGCCACATTCTGGATACAACTAGAGCCTTACTTATCCAAAATAGTGTTCCACATAGTTACTGGGGAGATGCAATTCTTACTACTTGTCATCTCATTAACAGGCTCCCTTCTTCTGTGTTACATTAGCAGATTCCATGGAGTATCTTGTATCCTAATGCTGACTTATTTCTTGTGCCACCAAAGACCTTTGAGAATGTGGCGTTTGTACATCTCCTTGGGCTTGGTCGTGACAAATTGGCACCAAAGGCGGTTAAGTGTGTATTTTTGGGATACTCACACACGCAGAAGGGATACAGGTATTTTGATCCCATACACCAGAAACACTATGTGAGTGCAGATGTGACTTTTCATGAGTCTATCCCTTATTTTTCTACCTTAGGTCATCAGTTGAGAGAGATAGAGGTGGTTGTTCCTATGTCTATGCCTCCTATAGCCTTGGAGGATCTCTCATAGTAGTGATGTATCTACTACCAATCATACTGTCGACACTTTCAGACCTGTATCACCTGATGAGAAGACATTTAAGGGTGCTACATATCAGCTGCCAGTTACAGAGAAATGACACACCCTCCCTCTTCTTCAGTTCCTACTGAGCCACCATCGTCCTCCGTTCAGGTATGTATTGGGGATACTAATGATTCTTCTATTCATGTGTCTTCAAGGTCCCTTTCTCTGCCCACAGATGAGGATATTCCCATTGCTATCAAGAAGGCTCTGAGATCCTGTGCACAGTATCGTGTTGCTAGCAGTGTTTCTGTAGGCTCTCTTAGGTCAAAGTTTCATGCTTTTACAGCTATAGTCTCTAGTGTGGAGATACCTACTTCCTACCAGCAGGCTCTCCTACATCCACATTGGAAGGCATCTATGGAAGAGATGTTTGCACTTACTGATAGAGGTATATGGGAGTTGTCTGCCTCACCTTCTAGTGCTCACTTAGTTGAGGCTAGATGGGTCTTTACCCTGAAATACAACCTTGATGGGTCTATTTCTCAGTATAAGGCTCACCTTGTACCCAAAGGATTGACCCAGACCTATGAGGTGGATTTCTTTGACACTTTTTCTCCTGTGGCACGACTCTCCACAACCCGTATTCTTATCTCTGTTGCAGCTCATTATAGATGGCATCTTCACCTGCTGGATGTCAAAAATACCTTTCTATATGGAGATTTAAAGGAGATGCATGCAGCAGCCACCTAGTTTTAAGGTTCAGAGGGAGTGTATATGCAAACTTCGTAAAGCTAGTTATGGCCTTAAGCAGAGCCCTCGAGCCTGGTTTTAGCATTTGTCTGAGGCACTCTATGATTGAGATGCAGAGATCTTATCATTCTTTGTTTGTTAAGAAGACCAGTACTGGTACAGTGGCTTTATCAGTACATGTCAATGACCTTATCCTTACAGGCAATAATGCAGATGGTATTACTCAGGTAATGAGTATTTGACTCATCAGTTTGTCATGAAAGATCTTGGGAAGCTAAGATATTTTCTGGGTATTGAGATCACCACGAGCAAGTAAGGCATAATGATGTCTCTGAGGAAATATGCACTTGATATTCTTTAAAAGACAAGCATGCTAGGATCCAAGGAAGCCGACATACCTATGGATCCTAAAGCTCACTTATTTGAAGATACAGTGAAACTAAAGAACAAGAAGGTCTATCAGCAGCTAGTTGGGAAGTTATTATATCTAACCATCATCAGACCAAACATCAGCCTTGCAATGGGTAAGCTAAGTCAATTCTTAGACAAACCCACTAATATTCATTGGCAGGCAATTATGCAAGTGTTGAGGTACATTAAAGGATGTCCAGGTAGAGACATTTTATTTCAGAAGGGTCCTACATCTGTAGTAGCTTACTCTGATGCAGATTATAGAGGAGACGTGGCAGACAGGCAATCTACTACTGGTTTTTGCACATTTGTGGCTAGAAATTTGGTGACCTGCAAGAGCAAGAAATAGAGTGTTGTTTTACACTCTAGTGCTGAGTCCGAATACAAGGCTATGGCTCATATGGCAGCTGAGATGATATGGATCAGATCTCTGCTAAGAGATCTTCATGTTGAAATCAAGGAGCCTATGGAGATGCATTGTGATAACCGAGCTACGACATATATTGCTAATAATCCCATGTTTCATAAGAGGATGAAACATGTGGAAGTTCACTGTTGACGTGCCGATTTTCCGCTTTCGATTAAGTTTCGCACATGAAAATACGCATTGTTGTAGTATGCAAGTGGTGGAAAAATCGACTAATCAACAATTAAAATAACCACTCAATTAGGAGCGGGTTGTATTCACAGGGAGGCAGTGGCCTATTTAAACTCGCAAGGGTCAAAAATCGATGTTTACTATTAATTTCGTCAAGAAATTAAGCCAAAATCGCTTTTCAAATGAGATAATAAGACTTTAACATGTTGATATTGTATTTACAAGAAAGAGGGAGGTTCTTTGTATAAAATCACCAAAACAATTTAATCAAAAAATGAATTTGACAATGGCATGAATGGTAAATACTAATTGGTGGTTTACTGTAGCAAAACAGGGGAAAACTTCCCCTTGTCCGTGCACGAAGAGGAGGATATGGCCAGAGGTGTGAAGCTCGGAGGAAGCTCTCTAGACCGAGGGCTTCGCGGCGGTGGCGGTGGCGGCGGCGAGTTGTACGGTGGCCGGAGCCGGCTAGACGAAGCTCCAGAGAAGGTGGGTTCCGACAGCTCTTGCTGCTGGCTGCGCTTGCTAGAGGGACGGAGGCGTGCACTGGCACTGCAGGCCACGCGCGCACAGAGGAGAAGGTGTGCCTGCTGCTGTGCGCACGAAGGGGAGGCAAGCTGGGTGCGCGCTTTGTAGCACGCGGGCCATGCAGCAAGGGCGCATGGCTGCTGTGTGCTGGTGGCTGTGGTACGTGGGCGGAGGTTACAGCTACTACTGCTGCATGCTACAGACGTGCTAGCCGGAGGCGCGCTGGCAGCGCGGGTGCGTGATGGGCTTGGCCGCAAGTGGCAGCTACTACTGGTGTGGATGGTGATGGGTTTTGTTGAAGTGGAGGGGAAACAAAGCCAGAAGAAATAAGAAGACGGAAGAAGATATGGGAGGTCAGACGTCTGGGATCATTTCCAGTGTCTTAACTGGTGCGAGGGCGAGGAACTGAAGGTGGTTGCTGGCGGTGGTTGTGTGGCCTTCAGGCACACGCTCGCGGTAAGCTGCACAAGCCACTGATGGCGCGACAGTCTGTCACCTCCCCAACCCGCAGTGGTATGGACTTGCGCTCGCGGTAGGAGGCCAGTGGTGGTGGAATGGAAAAGCTCTAACGCTCTGAGCAGTGGTGGATCGGAATGGTGGTGGCATGCCTTCTGATGATGCGGCTATCTTCTTTTATGCTGCAGGAGGCACACGGCAGACATTAGTGAAGCGACGATATCGTGGGGTGCAGGGATCCACAATTGTCACTGGCGCTAACTCTCCTGCATGCATCCGTTGGAGAAGAAGAAAGAAATAAATAAAATAAAGAAATGAGGGGTTATTTATATACAAACCCTTAACTTCTATGTTAAACACTAATTATAATGCAACCTATTTCAATGCATGATATTCTAAATGATATGATCAATGCATGTAATGCATGAAATGCATGAGATTTAATGTTATCCTATTTATATATTATTGTATGTTATATAAATGTACATGTTAACTTAATGTCTAGGCATTAAAATACATACTTAGCCTACAAATATGGGCTCATCCACTGTCATTATACCAGGAGCTTAATTTAACAAGGTTTACTTCGTACTACGTGTCTTGCCTCTACTAACCAAACTGCTGATATTTTTGCCAAGCCGCTGCCTCGCCGCCAATTTGAGAAGTGTAGATACAAGTTGAGTATGGTGGATATATATGCTCCAGCTTGAGGGAGAGTGTTGAGTTACATGTTATTGTGAGGGGTTATTTGTTACTTATTTTTTCTTGTTTGACCTATGGTGTTATTTTTCCCTTGTCTCTCTCTACATAAAGAGACATAGGAACTGCCTAGTAATAACAAGACTTCTTTTCACTTCAACTTTCCTCTTTTGTGCAACCTAGTTTTCATAAGATTTGTTACTTAAAAATGCTAAGCCTTATGTTGCCATAAGAACCGTTAAAAATGAGCCTAATCAATCTATCAATAGAATAATAGACTGGCTTTCCTGTTTCCACAAAGCCCCAACCTAGTAATAACCTTCGAGAGACTTTTCATTTCTGGGTAATTAAGCATATTAGGATACTTTCATAACTAAAATCTTAATATATTCTTCAGTTCATCCATAAAATATTGCAGATAACAACTATCTACAAGTGAGCTTACCTTATCAATTGATACAGGCATGCAACACAAGATATATTTTTAGTTAAGGGCTCCATCACAATTGTCAGTTCCATTTATTTATTTCTTTCTTTTGTATCTGTTTTCCTATTAGTCTTTTGCTACTGGTTCTTTGTCCTACTTTTTGTTTTCCTATTTAACACAAATAAATCAGGACATAGCAAATTTTCAAAAAAAAAAAGGAACAACAGAACACAGTAGAAAGAATTTTGGATTAACTTATTTCTCGCAAACTCTCTCTTTACCCCCTAAGTCTCACGTTCACTCCCCTACCTCTCCCACATCCCCTCACCCCCCTCATTTCCTGCCTGCCTGAGTCTTGACCTTGTCCTCTCCCAACCGCTTGAAACCCCCATGCTTGCCTCTTGCTCTCCTTAATCTGAACCCAGAGCAGCCATCTCCAACACTCACTCCCCCCCACCCCACCAAAACCAAGAAAAACAGAGGGAGGGAGAAAAAATCACACACATAAATACAAAATCCTGTAAACCTCCCCCATTGCCCATCCCTTGCCCTCCACAATAGTTCTCTCAACTCCCTATCATACCTTTTTCCCTATGTTAATTTTCACAAAAAAAAATCCAAAGCCTATGAAAGCCTACTACCTTCTCAATTCATCTAACACCACAGCCACCATTTACCCACCCCACTCATCCTCGCCACATAAATCTATCACCATGACCATCTTATTACAACATGTTGAGTTAAGATATATTATGAGGGATATTATGTCATTTCATTACTTTGTTGGGTTTATATTGTAACTTTTCCTCTCACCTTTCTCTATATAAAAAGGTGTAGGGACAGCTTAGTAATTAAGAAAAATTATTTTCTTCAACTTGCTATTAGAAACAAGTTGGAGACTCTACCAAGAAAACCCTAACCCTACAACCAAGCCTCACCACCACCGCCACCACCAATAGCAACGCAGGCTAACAGCAACGCCAATGGCCGCCGCCGCCACCGGCAAGCAGCGACGCCGCCCAAGGCAGCACCATCGACAGTAGTAGCGCTGGTAGCAACGTCGCCGCCTGGGCCGCGCCACTGCAGCCGATCGCTAAAGGGACAGTAGGAGGGTTCGTTCGACCCCCTTTTCTTCTTCGGCACCTTCTCCTTGCTACCAAGTCTTCTCCGACAGTAGGGAGAGGGTTGTAGGCCCTGCTTTCCCTTGCAACAAGGTCTAAGAAGGTCCTTGACACATTAGTGATAGAGTTCTAAGGCAAGGACCTTCCGGAAAGGTGTTAGGAGATTCGTCTTTGATGATATAATCAAATCAGTATTTTTATTATTGTTTGGGCTGTGTATTCCCCTGTTGATGCATGTTTTGGGGTGTATATTCCCCTTGGATCATTGACTGCGTGTAAGCGAAGTTTTTTTGGGGTGTGCATTCCCTGTTTGATGCATATTTTAGGGTGTGTATTCCCTGTTTCTGTCAGAATTCAAATCTGTGTTTGAAGATGTTTGTGGTGTGTTGCCACCATGGCAGCATCATCGTCAGAGCCCAGAGTGATGTCAGAACAGACTAGAGATAGTGTAGTCTACAAGAACCCATTCTTTGCTCCTATTGTGAAGCTTGATGAAACCAATTACCCCCGTCGGTCTTAGACATTTCTTGTGACTGTGGAAGGACATGAGAAGCAGCATGTCCTCATAAAAGCACCACCAAAGCAGAAGATAGGGAAATATTCAACCTGGAACAGAGATGATCCCATGGTGAGGGCTTGGATACTTAACAGTGTTATACCTCGCATTGGAGATGAAGTCATGTATTACAAGACGACCAAGGAGATGTGAAATGATCTAAAGGTCACATATTCTCATGAACTCAACTCCACCCAGGTCTTCTAGATTCATTATGACCTATGTCACTTGAAGCAGGAATCCATGAGTCTCTCGCAATTCTATTCCACCATGAGGGGACTCTTAGAGAAATATAATGCATGTAGGCCCATGTGTACCTTAGCTATGTGTAGGGATCAGAGGAAGGAGTTCTCCGCACACATTTCTGGCAGGGCTTAATGATAGCTATTATGTTGCATGCTCACGGATTTTAACACAGTCTAATCTTCCTCCTATTGAGGAGATATACAGGAGACTTAACAGGTGGCAGGTCCAGTCTATGCCAGAGGGTGTTACTAGTAATACCTCCTCTGCTCATGCAGCTATGAGTACTCATGGATGACGGACAGGAGCCTTCAAAGGCCATGGCAGGGGGCGTGCTGATAGTGGTCGTGGCAAGCCCACCTACTCCTATTGTGAGAGAATTGGCCACATTGAGGCCAAGCACTGGAACAAACTTAGACGGTCTACAGTTGCCAACCAAGTTTCTATGACTACACCTCCAGCTATGTCTGCTGAGGTAGTGACCCTTGCAGAGGCGGACTATGATGTAACCATATAGCGTCTAGCCTAGTTGACCCATGAGCATCCTCAATCCTCAGGCACAGCTGCTTATGCCTCCGCATCAGGTATGAATAGTTCATGGTTGATTGATTCAGGTTTAACAGGGCATTCCCAGTGTTTTGGGAATATGCAGAAGGTACCACAGGATCGCTCAGTGCAGCTTACAGATGGTAAGCATGCCCCTATCTGTGGTAAGGGAGGGGTGTCAGCCACTCCCTCCATGTATCTCTCTAATGTTTATTACAATGAAGTTACTATATTTTAGTACTATTACTAAGCAGTTGAATTGTCGCGTCATTTTTTATGCGGTTGGATGTATGTTTTAGGACCGCATGACGGGGAGGACGATTGATGGTGGTCATGAGGAGGGGTTGTATACCGGCTAGTTCAGAGTCCTATTGCTGCAGCCTGTCAGACAAGTACTACTGCAGGGAGTGCCTTGTAGTGGCACAGACGACTAAGTCATCCTTCACTGGTCAAGCTACGCTAGGTCATCCCTCACCTTTCTCCTGCCATGGAAATTCAGTGTGATGTCAGTCAGCTAGAGAAGCATCATCAAGCTAGTTTTCCAACCTCTATCCAGTCTAATAGTTCTACTTATTTTGATTTATTACATTATGATGTTTAAGGTCCTAGTCGTGTCGTAAACCGATAGAGTTATCGATATTATTTGTTATTTGTTGATGATTTCTTCCGTTTATCATGGATATTTTTTATGCGAAATAAATCAGAGGTTGGATCCATTATTCAGGAATTTGTGATGTTTGTGAAAACTCAGTTTGGTGTGTGCATTAAGAAGATCAGAACTGATAATGCCTTAGAATTTTGTAGTAAGAATTTAGCAACCTTGTATGGGTCACTTGGCATTGTGCATCAAACATCATGTCCTCACACGTCACAGTAGAATGGGATTGTTAAAAGGAAACACCATCATATTCTAGATACAACTAGAGCCTTGCTTATCCAGAATAGTGTCCCGCATAGCTACTAGGGAGATGTTCTCACTGCCTGTTATCTCATTAACAAGCTTCCTTCCTCTGTGCTTCATGAGCAGATCACATGGAACATTCTATATCCTGATTCAGATTGTTTCATGTGCTGCCAAAGACTTTTGGTTGTGGCATTTGTACACCTCCTTGGACCTGATCGTGATAAATTGGCTCTTAGGGCAGTTAAGTGCATATTTCTTGGTTATTCACACACTTAGAAAGGATATAGGTGTTTTAACCCTATACACCAAAGCCACTATGTTAGTGCGGATGTGACTTTCCATGAATCTATTCCGTACTTTTCCACCTCAGGTCATCAGTTAAAAGAGGTTGAGATGGTTGTGTCAATGCTTGTACCTCCTGTAGCCATGGAGGATCTCTCAAAGCAGTAGTGCACCTACTTCAGAGCAGACTATGGGCACATTCAAAGTTATACCATCAGATGATAAAAAATTTAAGGGTGCTACATATCAGCTTCTGTCAGTTATAGAGAGAAAACACACACCCCCTTCTTCGTAATTCCTACTAAGCCACCATTGTCCTACCCCACTCAAGTATGTGTTAAGGATGCTGACGACACTTCTCCTAATATTGTGTCTCCAGGTTTTATTTCTATTCCCACAGATAAGGATATCCCCATTGCTATCAGAAAGGCTCCATGGTCTTGTACCTAGTATCGTGTTGCCAAAAGTGTTATTTCCGCTGATTCTCTGGGTACAAAGTTCCATGCGCTCACTGCTGCAGTTTCCAATGCTGAGATACCTACCTCATACCAGTAGGCTCTACTTCATCCACACTGGAAGGCAGCTATGGAGGAGATGTCTGCTCTTACTGACAGAGGCACCTGGGAGCTGACTACTTTACCGTTAGGCACGCACTTGTTGGAGTTAAATGAGTCTTTGCCTTGAAATACAACCCAGATGGATCTATTTCTTGATATAAGGCTCGCCTTGTGGTCAAAGGATTAACCCAAACCTATGAGATGGATTTCTTTGACACATTCTCTCCAGTTGCTCGACTATCCACTGTTTGTATACTGATTTTTGTTGCAGCTCATTATGGATGGCACATACATCAACTGGATGTCAAAAATGCATTCCTCTATGAAGATTTGCAGGAGGAGATATATATGTAGCAGCCACCTGAAGTTTAACTTTAGGAGGAGTGAGTATACAAACTTCGTCAGGCAATTTATGGTCTTCAGCAGAGCCCCTACGCCTGGTTCCAGTGTCTATCTGAGGTGTTATCCGTAATTGGGATGTAGAGATCCTCGTCTAACCATTCAGTATTTGTAAGGAAGACCAATAGTGGTACAGTGGCTCTACTTGTATATGTGGATGACCTTATCCTCACAGGTGATGATGTAGATGGTATTTCTCAGGTGAAAGAGTACTTAGCACGCCAGTTTGTCATGAAAGGCCTTGGGAAACTGAGATATTTTTTAGGCATTGAGATTGCCATAGGTAAGTAAGGGATAATTATGTCGCAAAGAAAGTATACTCTTAACATTCTTCAGGAGACAGGCATGCTAAGATCCAAGGATGCCAATATTCCTACGGATCCTAAAGTTCACCTCCTTAATGATGCTGTGAAGCTGAAGGACAAGGCATATAGACAGTTGGTGTGAAAACTCTTATATCTGACCATCATTAGGCCAGATATTAGCCTTACAACGAGTAAACTAAGTCAGTTCTTAAACAAACCTACCGATGGTCATTGACAGGCTGTAATGTAGGTATCGAGGTGCATCAAGGGATGTCCACGTAGAGGCATTCTATTTCAGAAGAAGGCTCGTATGTGTGTGGTTGCTTACTCAGATGTAGATTATGCAGGAAATGTTGGAGACAGGCGATCTACTACAGGATTCTGCACTTTTGTAGTCGGAAATTTAGAGACCTGGAAAAGCAAGAAATAGAGTGTAGTTTCACGTTCTAGTGTCAAGTCTAAGTATCGTGCTATGGTACATACTGCAGCTAAGATGATATGGATAAGATCCTTGTTACGGGATCATGTTACTGTTTAGGAGCTAATGGAAATGCATTGTGAGAACCGAACTACAGCATACATTGCCAGCAATCCCATATTTCACAAGAGAACTAAACATGTAAAAGTAGATTGTCATTACACCAGGAGTTTGATTCAGCAAGGTATGCTTCATACTATTTGTCTTGCCTCTTCATACACGTTTATCAAGCTGTTGTCTTGCCCTCAGTTTGAGAAGTGTAGAAACAAGCTGAGCATGATGGATATATATGCTCTAATTTGAGGGAGAATGTTAAGTTGCGTTATATTGTGAAATGCATTGTCATTTTATTACTTTGTTGGGTTTATGTTGTAATTTTTTCCCTTACCTCTTCCTATATAAAAAAGTGTAGGGATGACTTGATAATTAAGAAAAATTATTTTCTTCAACTCAATCTACTCTCTTTTTATGAAAAGATTATAATCATCCCCTATTCAATATACAAATAGATCACATGTCATCATTATCAACCATCCATCAACAACCTTTACTAAAGCATTGGATCTCGTATTACAACTTGATTATTTGGACCATCAATTAATCAGCATTTCATAGCCATATCGTTGGTCTCATGCCAACAAAAAAAAGGAAATAAAGTAAAGCTCCATTTTTTTATCATTAAATCTTTCCATTAGCTTGTATAAGGAATCCAACACTAAAATGAAAGATCTACACAAAGATGTCTCAGTTGTAATGTCTTCTCATGTCGAAGAGTATGCTTGACTCTTATTACATTCATACGTACAACATAAATACTCTACCTTGAATCGAATGACTAGACATTATTAAAAAGTTTCCACAACCATGCTTTTCCATAATTAGAGAGAACTTTGAAGGTGTAGGTAAGCACTAATTATTAAAGATATAGTAGGACAAAATGATCAAAACTATTATTCCAAAGAATCCTACACCTTTTTATATAAAGGAGAGGTGTGGAAAAATATCATAAGTAGAAATATAAAATAAAGAACTCAAATAAAAAATAAAAATTGAAAGGACTATATCAACACTTCCCCTCAAACTAGAGCATAGATGTCAATCATGCTCAGCTTAAAACAGCAGCCATCGAAAGTAGAACATGTAAGAGGCTTCATGAACACATATGTTGTCTAGTTTTCAGATGCAACAAAAGTGGTGCACAACATCCCACGTTGGATCAAGCCTTTAGTGTAGTGGCAATCCACCTCGACATGCTTGGTGTGTTCATGGAACATGAGATTGCTGGCAATATATGTAAGTTGTAACTACCCGATTGTCGCATATCATCCCCATAGGCTCCTAAATTTGGACATGTAAATCTCACAATAGAGACCTCACCCAAACCATCTCTGCAATTGTCTGAGTCATAGCTCTATACTGTGACTCGGCGTTGAATCTGGAAACAACTCCCTATTTCTTGCTCCTTCGAGTAACCAGATTCCCAACTACAAATGTGCAAAATCCAATAGTGGATTTCCTATCAGCCAAGCACCCTGCATAATTTGCACCAGAGTATCCAACTACTACCATGGGAGATCCTCGCTAGAAGACTATCTCACACCCAAGTGCTTTCTTCAGGTATCTAAGCACCTGCATAGCTGCCTGCCAATGTTACTTGGTCGGTCTATCCATAAACTAGCTTAGCTTGCCCATAGCTAAAGCAATGTCTGGTCAAGTAATCGTCAGATATAGTAATTTACCCACAAAAACCCTATTTGATCGACTGTCTACAAACTCTACCTCCTTGTCATAGAGATGTACTTTAGGACTGATAAGAATATTAACTGGCTTGGACTCCATCATACCTGTTTCCTGAAGTACATCTAAAGCGCACTTGCACTAAGACAACACAATTTCCTACTTGCTTCTAGCCACCTCTATACCAAGAAAATACTGAAGATGTCCCAGATCCTTCATAACAAATTGTTCAGCAAGAGACTGCTTGACCTCAGTTATTTCAACTTTGTCATCATCGGTAATAATGAGAGCATTAACATAGACCAATAGGACCACAACACCCCTCTCAATCTTCCTAACAAATAGAGAATGGTTTGATGAAGATCGTTGTAGACCCATCCTCTCAACCACCTCCGAGAGATTCTAAAACCACACTCTTAGGCTCTACTTAAGGCCATATATGGCGTCCTTCAGCCTGCACACACTCCCCCTGAACCTCAAACCTGAGCGGGCTACTACAAGTAGACCTCCTCCTAAAGATCATCGTCGAAGAAGATATTCTTCACATCAAGCTGGTGAAGCATCCAATCATAGTGGGTAGCTACAGAGACAAGAATTCAAAATGTTGACAGGCGAGCAACAGCAGAGAAAGTATTAAACAAGTCCATCCAATATGTCAAAGTGAACCCCTTCACCACCAATCGAGCCTTATACCTTGAAATAGACTCGTCAAAGTTGTATTTCAGAGCAAAGACCCAATGAAATCTCACCAATCGTGCACCAGCTACAAATGAAGTAAGATCCCACGTGTGTCAAGTCTAAAGAGCAATCATCTCATCCTCCATGGCTTAGCACCATTTTGGATCAAGTAAGGCCTGCTGATACATGGAAAGTATCTCTGTGGCAATCAGTGCCATAGTGAAAAGTCCAAATGTGGTCCCCAGATTAGCTGTAGATACATCTTTAGCCACACGGTATTGCGCATAAGTACATGGTGCCTTCTGAATAGTAATTCAAAGGTCATCATCCGGAACAAGATCACCTAGGCTGACACAATCACTACTAGTCATACAATGTCAAATTCCTCAACACGTACCTGACTCAGGGAGGATGGTTGGACTAAAGAGGAGCGAGCATACTGCATATAGGTACCTGGCAACTGATAGGTGACATGCGAATCTCTGAATCTTTGATCATCACTCACTCTGTCAGCTGCAGCAAGGTTTTAAATATCGATATCGATGTATCAATAAGTCAAAAAAGGGATATATTATGGATATTCGCTAATATTGGTGAATTTTGGAAAAATTGCTCAAAAAGGCCCAAATGTCCAAAAATGTCACAAATTTGATAAAATTAACATTTTAATAACTAATACATCACGTAGAAATGTCTAAAAGACGAAAATCATAAATTTTGAATAAAAACATAATAGAAATGTACCAATCGCATATCAACAAAGTGATATATTGAAAAGAAAGTATACATAACATGATAATAATTGAAAAATGTTCATAGTAATGCTACTCATCAGAAGAAATAAAATATCAATAGTGTCAAAGTATCAATAGACCACACCAAGTACGAAAGCATCGACTAATGCTACCAAATTAATACCAGGTTAAGCTTCGACCTAACTTGATACTTCTCGTCCGATTATCTTTCTCTATTCGTAGCACTCTAACATATTTATAGCATAACTCCCACGCTATGTAACTGTATCGAGTATTATATTCATTGATGTAACGTTGATGATCTTCATCACTGCAATACAGAAGTATTCCAAGACGTGGATATTGACTGTGACTATCGAATAAGCTGCTCTTGCTTCTAGTTTTAAATTTATCTTAAGTAGACTCATCTCAATGTCCTCTTCAATCTGTGAACCCGGTAGAACCACCTCGTTTCAATGTAGAATATGACCATTCACAAGGTTCACGATATCTCATCGATGAATTTCATGGTGGTCGAGGAAGTGGTGCTACAGAGTGGGAAGGTTGATAAAAAAATGGTTGAGGACCTTGAAATGCAAAATACTTAGGGAATATCCCATAGCCATAACTTGTAAATATAGGATCACTTTGGGTACTATCACTTTCATGGCGACCATCATACCCATAGGAGGAACCATAATAAGATGGAGGCTTGGTGTAGCTGGGGAAGTAATTAAATGAACTTTGTACATCATCTTGGGGTTGGTACTTAGGGCTAGTATAATGAGATCCGTAACCACCATAGTAACTTGATAATAATGATCTTGGGCCACCTCCAAAGATTGATTCCACCACTAGATTAAAGGATCCCACCGATGAAGTTAAATCATCGATAAACATCATAGAATGACTTGAGACATACCCATACCATGTTCCTACGTTATAGTCACAAGGTGGACTTAGCACGGGATCTGCATGTATATTTGTATATCTCTACGTGTATTCACGTTGGGCAACATCTCTAGTCTCTAATAGGACCTTGATGATGATATCCCTTATCTCTACTACTTTCTGCCTGTGGCTTATAAACCATCACTGCATCTGTGCATCGTCATCTCCATCATCATCATCATTATCATTTTGTGTTCCTCTTGAAGATAGCGAATCATCAATTAATTCATCGACTAATATTTTATGGCTTTTTATAATTTAGTCTATCAACAAATCATGTGTCCATGTGAGTCGCACAGGGTAGGGGAGAAGAAAAGAAATGGAAAGAATACATGTCTATGTAAGTTGCACCAAGGTTCAAAATGTCAATTTCAACACCATGCAGATGAAATTCTAGATGTGCATTTCGTGAGCATGCCGAGAGCATCTCGAGGGCATGTCGATGCATGCCACAAAAATGCCGACAGACCAGCAACAAACCGCAGCAGCCTCGGCATCAGCGTCGATTTCGCAGCATGCCAACGATATCACCGGTATGCTGCCGATATCGTCATGTCAGCGAAATCCCAACATTTCGACACCTACTCCGTGTCGACATGGGCCTTTCTCAAAAAAGGCCTTACCAACAGCATGCCGTCGGCATTTAAATCACTGAGTTGCACAAGCAAATAAAGATATGTGACCAACATATCTCCCATATCGATCACATATCACCAATTTAACAGAACAATTCAACTGTAGTCCTTCAATATCAGTGATATGTCCCTAATATATCAACGATATTGGCAATATATCGACAATATGGGCAATATATCGGTGATATCATCAAAAAAAGAGATGGCATGTGACATCGATATGGAGATATCCATCGATATCGATATATCGCCGATATGTCAAACCTTGAGGTGTAGAAACAGTCTCAAGAACATCAGCACCACCGCCAAGCATTCGACTAGTCTCAAAAATTGGAATCTCATCCATGGGAACTAGAGGAATAGGCATGGATGCCAACTCTACCTCTGGTGATAACTATTGTGTTGCTAGAGAGAAATAGTAGACTAACTCATGGCATGTAATGTCTGCACTTACATAATACCTACCAACCACTGGATCAAAACATCAATACGCTCTCTATCCGTGAATATCCAAGAAAAACATATTTCATGGCCCTTGGCCCCAACTTATCTCTCCATGGGCCCAGGAGATGTACAAATGCTACACACCTAAACGTGCACGAGATGGTATCTAAAGCAAATCCCTTTCAGGAAAAAAGAGCATGCCAAGGAGTACGTTCATGCAACACAGATGAAGGCATCCTATTGATGAGATCACACGTGAGAACTACATCTCCCTAGTACAAGTGTAGCACACAATGGTGAATCAGTAATGTACGAGCCACATCCAACAGATGTCTATGTTTCCTCTCTACCACACTATTTTGCTGTAAAGTATGGGGATAGAAGGTCTGATGTATAATACCATGAGACTTGCAGAAGGCAGCCAGTCTAACAATACAAAATTCCAATGCATTATCTGACCTCACAATATGAATAGTAACAAAAAACTTATTCTTTATTTCTAATAAAAAGTCTTAATAACATGTCCAACATCAGACTTATTCTTCAATAAAAATAACCAAGACAACTAGGAGAAATCATTTATTATATCTAAATAATAACAGTGACCCTACCTGTCAAGAATCTGACTTGGGCCCCAAACATGCATATATAATAGCTGAAACACAACAGTAGTTGTCATTCTAATGCTAGAAGGAAAAAAGGATCAGTGGTGGTCTCCTAGCTGGCATGCATCACAGTGTATCTCGGTAGTAGGCGAAATATGTGGGTTTATATGTCTAGGCCTATCCAAAGTTCGGTGACCATGGGGACGGTGCCACTACAATGGCAAGGCACTCCCAGCAATGGAACTAGCATCACCTTGGCAAGCAACTGCAAGCGGAGTTTGGACTAGATGATACACACTCCCCTCTTCATGTCCTTCACCAATCGTCCTCCCTGTCAACTTATCTTGAAAGATACATCCTGCATCATCAAAAAAAGCACGACGAGAAATCAGGAACAAAAAAGATATCAGATAATCTCATGGTAGGGATCACTGCCACCTTCCCCTGACCATCAATCTAAGTATATCTACCATCAGCAACCTGCAATGTTCTGCCTCAAGGCACTGACTCTAATCTACCAATGCATCCCTAATCTCCTGACAAATGGTGGGAAGCACCAGAATCTACAAACCAAGACATACTCGCAAAAGCCTGAGCACATATATCTATACCTGATGAGAAGGCAAAGCCAGCAGTCTCAGTGGAGGGTATAGCTGGTCCTCAACCAACTATGAGAGGCACTAGAGTAAGGCATCATAATCAGCTCAAGGAACAAGTACAACCTCTAACTGCTCTTCTAAAGTAACTTTGGTTTGGTTAGCAACTAGAGGTCTCCCATGTTTGGTCTAACATGAAGCCTCCACATGGCCATCCTTACCACAAAAGGTGCATATAGAACGAGGTCTGCAAGACACGCCTCTTCCTCTCACACGTCCACAGGAGGAAGGTGCTCTGTTACCACCACATCCAGCAATTGCAGTAAGGGCAAATGTCTCACTTGCACCATCTCCAGTCTGAGGTACAGTCACATCAATCCAACTCAGGCGACTATATACTTCCTCCAGGGTAGGAAGCTCAAAAAGCGTAAGAATCTGTGAACGTGCAGCCAAATACTCTAAGCCAAGTCCTAACAATAATTGATGAACAGCAACCACTCCACGATACTCCCTCTGTGTAGCGCATGTACAGACCAGCTTGCAGGCATTGTACTTCTGTTGAAGCCCTTTAAGAGAGTAGTACAGTGAAAGAGAGTGCCCCTCATGCTTCAACTGAGACAAGTCGTGACTGATTTGAAAAACCTGAGATGAGTTCTCACTTGAGTAAGTGACACAAAGACTATCCCACATAGTACATAATCTCATCCTCTATCCATGGGATTACGAATTCATCAACCAAGCTTTGACCATATGTTAGGTTGCAAATGCTAATCGTTCTATTAGAAAATCCTAGGTGCCTTTATATAGAGAGGAAACCAGTTAAATAATCTAAACAATGTGGAAGCGATAATATCAAAGCATACAAGAATAAGAACACTTGGGTTTACATGAAAACCCACTCACGAAGAGCGGGAAGAAAACCACAAGAGAAGGCCCCGATAGGGCACGTGTGTCTATATTTTCTCAAAGAAGAATGAAGAGGCACACTGCTTATTTATATGCCACCACACAGTCCCACACTAACCAATGTGGGACTAAACTACACATACTCCAACACTCCCCCTCAAGTTGAAGCATGCAATGCTCAACTTGTACAACACTCAAATCCCACTCTACACAACGGAACATACACTCTCGGCTGATCCTCGTCTGGAGGCAGGTATGCTGATGTCGACACATCAGCAAGAGCTAAAGCTACTGGATGTTGTAGCTAACAAATGACCTCTCCGATGGAGACCTCAACACATGCTAGTGGCTCCTCATTCAGTATCCCTGTAACGAGCCTTCCTCTGAAGGACTCGAAAGGTGGATCTTCCTCTTAGAGTCCACAAAACTAGATCTCCCGTGAGGAATCTAAAATAGGCCCTTCCTCTGAGGACCTCGAAACTGGATCTCCCTACTGGAGACCTCGAAACTCTGCACCTCCCAAAGTTGTGAATCCTCACATGGTGATCACGAACAAGAGACTCCCCCTAGAGGATGACTGTAATAGGCCTACACTCCCCCTTTCTCACATACTAGTATGGGAGAAGAAATAAAAATCAAAGAAATACACATATATAGAGAAGAGTTTCTCCCCTTCTTGTGAATTACTTTTTTTATTTTTTTTACCTTCTTTTTTTCTTTTTTTTCCTCATTTTTTTACTTTTCTCCCTTTTCCACTTTTCCTTTCCCCTTATCATTTTTTTTTAAGTAGCTCCCGGTCTCCCCTTAGGGTTTAGAGAACCCAACACAGAACAGCACATTACTCACCACTGCCAACTGCGACCGCCACCTTTGTCCTTGTCCACTCTGACTGTCATTATCGTGCCGCCCTTGCATCCTCATCACCAGCATGTGTCGCCCCTCGTCTCCTCCCTCCAACGACGAGGTCCACGCTGCCACTGCCTGTGTGGAGTGGGGCACCTTCCAAGTCATCAGCCACAGCATCCCCAAATGGCTCCTTGATGCCACCGACCTCACCTTTCGCGGTGCTGCGCCCAAAGAGAGGATGTGGTACGCATGCAACCCCCGTGCCCTCTCCTCACGCGGTCGCCGCTAGAGTGGAAGACCTCCACCACCGCCGCTAGGGTTCAATCATGGTCGAGCAACTACCGTTGCTAGTTGGCATTTCGTGGCCTCCTTCACTATCCCACCTTTGCAACCACGCCCGCCTAAGTTGTGAGATCGACGTCGCTCGATCGCCTCCTCACCGCAATCATCCTCGGCCTCATCCTCATCCTTAAAGGCCACTGACGTAGACACTGCTACCGCCAATCGCTGTCGACGCCTCCAGCGAGATCACGTCAGTCGCGATTCCGACCATTGCGGCTACCACCGTAGCGATTGACACCGCTGCATGTGCCTGCACCCAATCTGCGCGGGCCCTCTCCTTGATCACGTTGCTCCTGCTGGGCTCCCTCCACACCGAGCCACCAAAGATCTTACGTGATCTCTCGCCGAGATCAAGCCTGTTGCGGCCCTTACACGACTCCTCAAGATCTCCTCTGGGAAGATCGCCTTCTAGATCATGATCTCCACCAAGGAGATCCTCCTTCTTGGAAGGAACTCCAAGTTCAAGAATGATAAAACATGATAATCAAATAAACATGATGCCCCAAAGAACGAACTGCTCTGATTCTAAGTTAAATAAACTAAATAATGTGGAGGCGATAATATCAAAGCATACAAGAATAAGAACACTTAGGTTTACGTGGAAACCCCACTCACGAAGAGCAAGGAGAAAACTACAGGAAAAGGCCCTGATAGGGCACGTATGTCTATATTTTCTCAAAGAAGAATGACGAGGTACACTACCTATTTATAAGCCACTACACACCATATAGTCACACACTAACCAATGTGGAACTAAACTACACACACTCCAACACAACCAAAGGGTAGAGTTATAAGTATGGCCATCACTTAATATAACACTAAAAATAAAAGACAAAATAACTCAACAATACCCCTCAAGCTGAAGTATAGATATCAAGCATGCTCAGCTTAGAACATAACTCAAGACGTTTCTCGGAGAGCACTTTGGTGAAGGCATCTGCAATCTGATCTTCAATAGTAATGTGAGGCGTGGTGATTTAGCCTGTAGTGATAGCATCTTTGATAAAATAACAATTCACCTCTATATGCTTAGTTCTCTCATAGAAGGTAGGATTATTGGAAATAAATGCACCTGCCTTGTTATCACAGTAGAGATGGGAGTGGGACCAGAAACTGACACTCCCAAGTCACATAAAATAGATCTCACTCATAGAAGCTCACTCCCAAGTCCCATTGATGGGATCCCATGCTGGCTCCGTACCGTCACAATGGTCGGAGCGCTCGTCGCCCCTTTCGCCACGCTCCGGAGTGTTAAAGGGATCAGCCTGTCGACATCACCCCTCGTTGTGGAGGTTGAGATCAAGTCAGGGGCCTCTATGATGAAGTCGCTTGTACTTCGCCATGGAAGCATGTCTTGACTGATTCGGTGCGTACAAGTCGTAAAGGGCTCGTTTGGGGAGGTAGTGGCTGATACAACTTCGTCGCGGGCAGATGTTAGCATATATTTTCTATTTCTATTTTCGTTGTTGTATAGGTATTGGGTTTAGTTTGCTCCTCAGGGGCTTTTATGTAATTCCACCCTTTCGATCTCTCTATATAAGAGAGTCCCAAGGTTTGTAATGAGATTTGAATCATTTCAACCAATTTGGTATCAGAGCACTTGTCCTAAACAGTGGCTCTAGGTATCCTACCCTCAAAGCCTCCGAAACCCTACCACCACATCTAGTTCTCCTCTCTCCCCCTCTTGGCGTCAACACACAGGGGTCTTCACCAGCAACAGCGACACTAGGTGCGTAGCCAGAAGTGTGTAGTGTGGCCAAGATCGAGCTCAGCAAGGCCTTAGCGGCACTGACCTAGTTGCGGTGGTGACCTGCAGCGCTGTGCAGCGGCGGCGGCAACCATCGTAGCGAGCAGCGCCCTGTGTGCCCAAGATCATGCGCAGCAAGATCCTGGCAGCGCTGACCTAGCTGCGGCAGGTACCTGCAACGTTGTGTGGCGGCGATGGCAGCAACCTATGCGACGGAGGTGACAACCTGCAGAGGCGGCACTGCAACCTCTAGCAACAACTCTGATCGTGCGGGGGTCTACGCAAGGTTGTGCAATCCCTGTTCGGGCTACAGGCAGTGGTTGTGAGGGGCATGTAGCCCTGCACTAAGGGTGCACTCCTCGTAATCACAGGTGGGGCCATCTTAGGTGTTCTCCTTGCACCCGGGTTAGGCCAACGTTCGTCCAAGGGGGCCTCTTGTCAGTGATGCAGATCTGAATTTGTTCTATTTCAGATCGTTTGATGATTTCTTGATGATAGAAGCTTGATCGAGGCTTCCGAATTGCAAAGATGGTTTTAGATGATCAATCCAAGGTGACTTCAGGCTCTATTTCGAACACCGGGGTATTGAAGAGTCCATTCTTTGGTCCTGTTGTCAAGTTAGATGAGACCAACTATCGGCAGTGGTCCCAGACCTTTCTTATGACAATCAGGGGTCATAAGAGCCATATTCTTATGGATCTGAAGCCAGCGAATAAGACTGGCACGAATGCCAACTGGGACAGCAACAATGCCATAGTCTGTGCATGGCTTATGTAGACTGTTATTCCTCATATAGGGGATGAGATTATGTATTACACTATAGTGAAGGAGATGTGGGAGTCCTTGCGTGATACTTATTCACATGCCTAGAATTCTGCATGGTGTTTCAGGTCTTCTATAACCTACTTACATCAGGAAGGACGCATGTTGTCACAGTACTACTCCTGTATGAAAAGAATGTTGGAGAGGCTTCACTCCTATCTACAGGGGTATGCTTGTGAATCCTGGAAGAGCTTTAGGAGACAGCTGGCAATCTATTTTCTTAGTAGGCCTCGAGCCTGAGTATACTGCAACCAGAGATCAGATCCTTACCTCTCCTGAGCTTCCTACCCTGGAGGAAGCTTATAGCAAACTCAGCAAACTTGCAGTGCGCACTCCCATTCCTGACTCTGGTACTCAGACGTCCGCACCGCCGCGATCCCTGGACGTGGCAGGGGCACTTCCCTTCCTACACATGGTCGTGGACATGGACGCTCTTCTGGTACACGCACTTGTGTACCTATTGTGGCAGACTTGGTCACTCTGAGGCTACATGCAAATAGAAGCATGGTAGGCCACCTATGGCCAATCAGCAGCATAGATCTCTGATGCAGTCCTCCCCAGTCCTGATGTTAGTTCCTTGAGCACAGAGATTGAGAGCTTACAGCAGCAGATTACTCAATTGACTCAGGCCTCTTCTTCTCAAACTCTAGACACCGCCGCTATTGCCACCTCTTTTGAGACACCTGTGACCGGTATGTCATCACTCTTATCTTCTGGTGATTAGTTGGTTGATTCTAGTGCATCCAAGCTCCTATGTGGCGACAGAGGCTCATTTTCTCAGTTAGCGCCAGTTACACCAGCCAGGACAGTACAGGTGACAGATGGGAGACATTCGCCACTCGTTGGCAAGGGAGATATGTCTTTATCTCCTATTTTGAGACTGACAGACGACTTTTATGAGCCTAATTTTACTGTCTATTAGTAGTATTACTAAAGACCTGAACTACCGAGCTATTTTTAATGCATCTTTTTGTGTCTTGCAGGACAAATTCACTAGGAAGACGATTAGTGGAGGGTGTAAGGAACATGGGTGTATCGTCTGCGCCAAACTGCTTCTGCTATGCAAGGCCTTGCTTCCACTAGATCTCCCCTCCAGTGGCACCACCATCTTGGCCACCTACCTATTGATCACCTTATACATGCTCTACCACACATACCCTCCACTACTGCTCTCACCTGTGATGCTTGTCAGCTTGGCAAGCACTACAAGGCTAGTTTTTCCAGTTTCACTTCTGTTTCATCTATTACTACATTTGATTTGATTCATATGAATGTTTGGGGTCCTACTCGTACTCCTGATCGACTTGGGAACAGATATTATCTTGTTTTAATTGATAATTTTTCTCGTATCTCTTGGACGTTTCTATTGAAGGATAAGTCCGATGTGGGATAAAAAGAAATAAAAACTAAGCATTCTTGTTTAGTGTAGTGTTTTCGTCCTGATAATGCCTTGGAGTTTTGCACTACGCATTTGCGCAGTTTCCTTTCTAGTCGTGGCATTATCCGTGAGACCATTGGCCCTCACACCTCTTAGCAAAATGGTGTTACTGAGAGAAAACATCACCATATTCTTGATGGTGCTCGTACCTTATTGATTCACCATTCAATCCCCTCTCTTTACTGGGATAACGCTATTTTGACTGCATGTTTTTTGATTAAACGGATGCCTAACGCTGCATTACATGAACGGATTCCTTTGAAGGTTATATATCATGATCGACCCCTATTTCACATCACCCCTCAAACTTTGGGTTGTATTGCCTTTGTCCATTTGTGGGGATCAGGTTAGGATAAACTAGTACGGCGAGTAGTTAAGTGTCTTTCTTGGATATACTCGGACACAAAAAGGGTATCGGTGTTTTGATCCGCTTACTTCTCAACACTGTTTCTGCGGATGTTATATTTCATGAAGCGGTACCTTTCTTTTCTATGACTGCTACTGAAATGCCTCCTGAGGGTGATATGTGCCTATGCCATAAACCCCCATTCGCTTTACGAGTTTCCCTGAAATTCTTGTCCCTACTGCACCACCACCACCTCATGTTAGGAATCCCTTTCCTCGGTTAACTGAGCCACTCTAGACATATGTCTGCCCTCATACTACTTGTCATGGGCCCCACCCTCACCTTCACTATCATCTTCTCAAGTGAGTCATTTAGACACTGATGTATGTTTTCCATGTGATGATCACAGGGACAGGGTAGATGATGTGGTAGGTCATGATCTTGATCTTCCGATAGTCATTCGGAAGCAACCACAAACCTATACTGCTTATCCCACAACTGGGGCACTTGCTACTGATGGCTTGGCTCCCGGGTTTGCTGGATTTACTCAAGCTTAAGCTATTACTCAGATTCCAGCTAAGCATCGTAAGGCCATGCTTAACCCAAAATGCCAGGCAACCATAGAGGATGAGATGGCAGCACTTAGAGGCCGTAGGACCTAGGAGCTTACTCTACTTCCTGCTGGTGCTACCCTTGTTGGCTATCAATGGGTATTCACTGTAAAGTTCAACCCAGATGGCAGTGTTGCTAGATACAAAGCACACCTCATGGCAAATGGGCTCACCCAAACTTATGAAGTAGGTTTCTTTGACACCTTCTCACCAGTTGCCAGACTTCCTACTGTACGAGTGCTATTTATAGTAGCAGTTCAGTTAAATTGACCTTTACATCAGCAAGATGTGAATGCCTTCCTCTATGGAGATCTCCAACAGGAAGTCTATATGCAGCAACCGCCTAATTTTGAGGCTCAGGGGGAGTGTGTATGCCGACTACAGAAGGCCATCTATGGCCTTAAACAGAGTCCCAGAGCCTAGTTCCAGAGACCATCGCAGGTTGCAAAGGCAGCTGGATTCAAGAGGTCAACAGCCGACTTTTCTCTTTTTGTCAGGAGGACTAGACGAGATACGGTGGTACTTCTTGTTTATATTGATGACTTGATTGTCACTGGAGATGATGAGCAAGGTGTTGCTGTGATTAAACCCATCCTAGCAGAGCAGTTTCTCATGGACTTGGGAACTCTACAGTACTTTCTCGGTATTGAGGTTGCTCACAGCAAAAAGGGTGTGGTCTTATCCCAGAGGAAAAATGCTTTGGACATCTTGCAGGAGATTGATATGCTTAGGGCCAAGGAGGCCAATATTCATATGGACCCCAAGATGCCACTATATGATGAGAATGTACAGTTGATGGAAAGCAGGCAGTATAGGTAGCTTGTGGGCAAGTTGTTATACCTTACTATTACGAGGCCAGACATCTCCTTTGTAGTAGGGAAACTGAGTTAGTTCATGGCCAAGCCAACACGCCAGCACTCGAATGCAGCATTGATGGTGCTCAGATACATCAAGAAGGCTCTTGGGAAGGGTCTTCTCTTTTCCAAGGGATCTTCCATGACTTTGGTTGGGTACTCTGATGCAAACTACGCTGGATGTCATGCGGATTACAAATCCACTACTGGGTTCTGCACCTTTCTAGCAAGGAGTTTGATTACAAGGAAGAGCAAGAAGCAAGGCGCAGCTGCGAGATCTAGTACCAAGTCTGAGTACAAGGCCATGGCTCAAACCACTACAGAGATAATGTGAATCAGATCCCTGCTTACTGACTTGCAGATACAGTTTTCTAGCCCCATGGAGATAAGATGTGATAATAGAGCAACCACTTTTATTGCCAACAACCCAGTATTTCATGAGAGGACGAAGCATGTTAAGGTTGATTATCACTACACCAGAGGCATCATTCAGAAGGGGTTGCTTTATACCACGCTAGTCACATCTGAGGAGCAGATTGCTGGTATCTTTACGAAGCCCTTAGCTAAATCTCTATTTGATTCATGTGTATCCAAACTGAGCATGATAGATATCTATGCTCCAGCTTGAGGGGGAGTGTTAGCATATATTTTCTATTTCTATTTTCATTGTTGTGTGGCTATTGGATTTGGTTTGCTCCTTAAGGACTTTTATGTACTTCCACCCCTTCGGTCTCTCTATATAAGAAAGTCCTAGGGTTTCTAATGAGATTTCAATCATTTCAACCAATTATGGAGGAGACCGAAACGATGGCGGGGCGTAGCCCTGATGCCATTAGGGCTTCGCCGCACACCTCAGAAGGCAAATCGACGAAGGGTGACATGCATGTTTGCTTAAAGGTGCGAGAACCTACACAGGTGTTGGCACCCGTAGGTGGTGACGTCGTGGCAAAAATCGAGGCAGCAACGGCGACGAATGCGGAAGACGAAGGGTCGCATGCACACCAAGTGTACGTAGAAGAGTTGGGAAAGACAAAGGTATGTGTCCCTTCGAACTCCCCCCACCTATTTATGCACTCGAATCCAATTCAGGATTTGTCTCGAGGCCCGATCAATGCCCTAAGCAAATCTCCGGTTGAAGAGACGTGGCTTCAGCTTTGAGGCGGACTTCTTCCCTTCCCTATCTTGGTCCACCTCCTGTCGCCCTTCTGGAAGGAAGACAAGGGACCCAGGTTGGCCGCCATCAACACGATAGGGAGTGGTGCTAGGGGTGTGATGCAAAGGGGTAAGCAATGCTTGGAGGAGGGCAAGCTCCCCTCCCACCCTGCAGAGGAGTCATGATGGAACCCCTGTGCCGACGTGACGAGGGCAATGCGGAGAGGACTGTTGGGTAAGGGGGAGCGACCACAGCGGGTGGTGGCGTAGGAGGATATGCCTGCAGATCGTGGTGCTGGGGCGTTAAGGTACGTCAGGAGATGGGCGTATCATAGCAGGGGTGACCAACGTCGAGTGGAGCGAGTCATTGTGGATGCCAGATCGGAGGTCAGGGGGGTGACGAGCGGTTGTGCTAAGAGACCTGCTGCAATGATAAAGCAGAAGGAAGAGGAAGTGGCAACCACAGGTGGCTTTCGGCCTATTAGGGGGTACCTGTGGTGTCCTCATGCTAAAGGTTCTCATGTTGAATGCTAGGGGCCTTAACAACCCCTCAAGGAGGGCAGCTCTCGCAGGGTATCTTAGAGGGTGGCAGGCCGACGTCGTTCTCCTGCAGGAGACAAAACTGGCCTCCTACGATGCGGCAACATGGAAGGAGGTGGGTGGATCCTGAATGGGCAGCTTTATCGAGCTTGATGCTGTCGGCACAACCGGGGGGGCAGGTGGTTGCCTAACAAGAGGATTTAATCTCTGTGCAGCCCCCTTACATTAATCAACATATGATTGTGGTGGATGTCACTCGCAAATGAGATGAGGCTCTATTCTTGATTACGACGATGTATAGGCCACGGGATGTGGCAATGAGGGGGCAGTTGTGGGAGGAGCTTGCCATGGTTGGGGCGATGGCACGTGGTAGGCCTTGGTTGTTGGGTAGGGACTTCAACGTTACGCTTTGTTTGGAGAACAGGTCGGGTGGTAAAGGGAGACAAGACCCTGGTTTAGAGAAATTTGCAAAGTTTGTTGCATCCTTGGACTCGACCTCCCAGCAGCAGGGTGCCTCTACACGTGGAGGGGCAGAAACGGTCAGAGATCACGGATAAACAGATTCCTCTCTAGCCTGGAGTTGACGGAGATTTTCCCTCTTGTGGCAATCACCTCATTGGACAGACCCTTCTCAGATCACACACTTCTCTGGTAATCAAATAAGGAGACAATTCGCACATACTTCAAATTCAAGCGAGCATGGCAACTAGAATCGGGGCTCAGAGATCTGGTGGAGCAGAAGTGGAGATCTATTGAGGTGGAGGGATCGGCCTTCGCTCGGCTAGCTAGGAAGCTTGTTCGACTGCGTGCCCACCTCAGGGAATATAGGAGGATGGTCAGACAAAGTAAGCGCAGAGGAAATTCGACGCTCTTGTGGAGATTTCCAGGTTGGACTACCTTGAGGATGTTGGTGCACTTAGCGTAGAGGACAACTCTTGCAGGACAGCAGAGATGCGAGTGGTGCAGGAGGAGAATAAGGCAAAGATTGAATGGAAAGACAGATCAAGGCAGAAGTGGCTCCGGGATGGCAACTACAATACCAAATTCTTCCACCAAACAACTTCGGCCAGGCGACGGGTGATTGGTTGGATAGTCTAGCCATCGGGGGAGTGCAACACGAGGGGGGATAGGAGTTGGGAAGGGCGGCGACACGGTACTTTCGCGACTTCTCAGACAAGCGCACACCAGGTGCATGGTAGTGGACGAAGGCAGACGTGCGCAGCTTGTTTGAGGACCAAGTCGCCCCCTTGGTGTGTGGTTTCTCATAAGATAAGGTAAGGGCAGCGATTCGGGGCCTCAACGCCGATGGCTGTCTAGGTCTGGATGGTTTCCCTGTTCATTTCATTAAAGAGTTCTAGAACCTGATCAAGGAAGATGTCATGGCAGTAATGACGAAATTTCAGAACAGCAGTACAGGCTTTGACAGGATCAATAGATCCTACCTCTTTCTTCTTCCCAAGAAGGAAGGAGCCGAGGATACTGAGGACTTCCGCCTAATAGCTCTTTCCAATGCTATATACCTCATAGTGGCGAAGGTTTTGGCTAACAAAGTGAGAAGTCTTCTGCCGAACCTAATCACGTCGGTGTAGATAACTTTCATCCCTGGCAGAGGGATCCTTAACAGCTTCGTGATAGCTACTAAGGCCATTGCTGCCTAGAAAAGGGAGCGAAGACACGTCTTCCTTTGGAAGGTGGATTTTGCTAAGGCATATGATACAGTGAGGTGGTCTTTCCTGTAGGCTACATTGCAAAAAGGGGTTTCCCGTAGAGGTGGATTGGATGGACGAAGCTTTGCATCACCACGACGTCCTCCATCCTTGTCAACAGTAACCCGAAAGGGGGCTGCATGCAACCGAGGAGGGGGGTCAAGCAAGGATGCCCTTTAGCCCCGCTGTTGTTTGTTCTGGTGCCTAATGCGTTGGCCGTGGCCGCAAAACACTCCTGTGATAGAGGGGTCTTGCATGGCTTCAAGGTAGGCAGGGACTGTGAGATCCCCATCCGGCAGTATGCTGGCAACACACTGCTTCTGGTAGAAGGGGGGTGCAAGAGGCGAGAAGGGTTCTCTTGCTTCAGGGCATGTTTAGCGAGGCATCGAGCCTAAAGATCAATTTCCACAAATCCACACTTGTGGCTTTCGGGATGACGATACAGGAGTAGCGAGACTGCAGGATGACCTTAGAGACGGAAGTGGGGTCCCTGCCCATCACCTATCTTGGGCTCCCACTCTCTAACAGGTGACTCAGGTTGCAAGACTAACTCCTGTTGCTCGAAAAGCTGGTGAAGAGAGTGGCAGGGTGGGCCTCTCGACTCCTATCACGAGGACGGCTCACATTGCTTCGGTCGATCTATTGTCCATGTCAACCTACTTTTTGTGGGTGTTCAGGGCCCCAGGTCAGGTTGAGAGGAGGCTAACAGATGTAATGCATGATTTCCTGTGGTCCAACTACGGGAACGTAGGAAGGGGCACCAAGCTTGTTGCATGGGAGGATGTCTGCCAACCGATCCAAGAAAGGGGCCTAGCAGTGCGAAAGGTGGAACAAGTCAACCAAAGCCTTCTCGCTAAGTGGATAGCCAAACCAATGGAAGGTGGGGAGGGCTTGTTAGAGGTAATGAGGGGGTGCTATGGCCCCCTCATATCGTGGAAGCCACTCACCACACTGGATACGAAAGCGTTACACTTCCTTAAAGGGTTGGCGGAGGCTGCCCCGAAAATCAGAGATTTCTTCACGTCAGTCCTGCGGTATAGACGAGACTTTAGGTTCTGGGTGGATGACTGGCAAGGTGATGGGACATTTATGTAAAAGGTTCCCCAGGCTCTATGCTAAAGCGGTCGACAAGGAGGCAGCAATCATGATCAGAGATTGCTAGAGAGATGCTTGGTGTCCCAGGATAGTGGGAGCACTATCGGATAGGAGTTACGCGGAGCTACAACTCCTGCTTGGCGCACTCGAAGGATGGGGCTTGGAGCAAGATAGGGATGGCCTGTTTTGGGACGAGGGAGACTTCTCGGTGAGCAAGGCTTACTTCAAGCTAGCGCATTCGAACCAACTAGTTGACATTGATTTGGAGCAGGATTGTTGGCTCCTCTGGGCAGCGGACTGTCCGCTCAAGATGCGGTTTTTCACTTGGCTGCTCAAAAGAGGTAGGATAGTCACGAAGGCCAAGAGAGTGAGATGGATGCCTAGGATGGACACCACTTGCCAAATGTGTGGTATGGGAGAGGACATCGAGCACCTATTCTTCAGGTGCAACACAGTGGTGCAGGTCTGGAGGCAGGTGGGCCCTGTGTGGATTGATGCCTGCATGCTGGAAACATTCTGGGTGAGCTTCCATAGAGGCAACATCGACCCCAGTGGACTCGTCTTCAGGTTGAGGATGGAGAGAGCAAGGGTTTTGATGGTTTTATGGGGGATTGGGCTGGGAAGGAATGGGGTGGTGTTTAGGAGGGATAGGTCTTATATGGAGAATATTATAGCATCCATTTCCACCCAGCTTGTGTTTGGGATTCCGTCTAATAATGTAATACTTATTCTGCCTACGGTGGCATGGTAATATAGTGAGTAGGGGCCTTTATGATCCCACTCTTTTCCTTTTCAAAAAAAAAGCTTTTTTTTTGGAAAGGGGAAAGGGTGGTTTTCCGATTGATAATGACCCAGTGAAATAAAATGCTGAGAGATTAATTTAGGGATAGTATTTAAAAAAATAGAAATTATCTCTTTCTATAATTTAGGAATTATTTCTTTTCACGTTCTATCTCTTTCTAAATTATAGGAGATGATTTAATTTGTTTAAGATTTGATTTGTTTCCATGTTTAAGATTAGAATTGATCCGCTATGTATAATGGGATGAACTCTATTTGTTTTTATTGAGATTGAGATTAATGAATTCCAGTTATAAAAATCTCCACATGATAGCAGGGTAGGTCCATCTTAAGATGCCAATGTGTTCCACCATGCCCTAAGGGTACCGTCGGCACCTCCCTGCCTTAGGGTGCATGCACAACCCCCTAGGCTCCTATCTGCAACACCATGTGTCACTCAGTTATACTCTTCTCCAAGTTGATCTTCATCTCACCTAAAGTTCTGCCAAGCATTGAAGCTTGGCCTATCTCCGACGCAGCCCTGATCAAAGGGGACCAAATCAATCCCTGCACCGCTACGTAGGCCCCTATCACGCTGCAAAGGCTGCAGCATGAGCAAGCAAGGCTACGCGTGAACATTGAACAAGCCTCCGAACCTGTTCGGGCCAAGTTCAATAGTTTAGTCATCTTCTTTGATCGGTTTCAAACCTTTATCTTGGTCAACGAGATCCCAATTGCGATGGCCAATGGAGTCTTCGACGGTGACATCTATGGCCAAGATCTCGACCTCGATACTTATTCAAAGAACCACGATTAACCTATTGGATTCCTCGATCTATATACTATGGTCCCACGCTTTCCATATCTTCGTAAGAGGACAGAACAAACTTCATATCCTGATAGAGAAGGTACCTGATTCCTGAGACAGATTCAGGTACAAAAAGTGGGAGAAAGATAACTTCCTCATCATAAATTGGTTAATGAATAGCATCGACCAATCAATTGTTGCCAACATGTTGTACAAGGAATCAGCGAAGGAGATCTAGGATACCCTCAATCAAAGGTATTCCCAAAAAACCAGTAGGTCATGCTTGGCTAACATCAATTAGAGGATTTGAAATACCATTCAGTGTGACTAGAGATGTCAATTTAGTATTATCCAGTAGGGACCCAACCCAACCCGATTGGGGTGGGATTTACCCACCCCATTTAATAAATGAGCAGGTTTGAGTTTACTAAACCATCCCCGATTGGATTTAGGTTCAGGTATGGGAAAGGGTATCCCCAAACTCATATACCCAAGTAACTGCAATATTTATTGTTTGTTGGATCTTGTGCGACATGTTTTCTTTCAAAAGTAACTCATATCCACTCCCTAAATTATCTCTTATATGATAGAGTCAAAAGTACAGGAATGTCCCTAAGGGACAAAATACACATAGCCCTCACAATAAGAAAAAATAAATGACCACACAACATAAGCTAACACCTCCCCCTCAAGCTAAAGCATAGATATTTATCATGCTTAGCTTGGATATACAAGAATCAAATGAAGATCTGGCCAAAGGCTTGGTGAAAATATTAGCAATCTACTCCACAGATGCAACAGAAGTGGTATATAGCAACCCCTTCTGAATAATGTCCCTTGTATAATGACAGTCAACTTCAACATGCTTTGCCCTCTTGTGAAATGCTGGATTGTTGGCAATGAAAGTAACTACTCTATTATCACATCACATCTCCATGGGGCTAGAAAACTACACCTGTAGGTCAATAAGCAAGGATCTAATCCCATCATCTCAACAATCGTCTGAGCCATAGCTTTGTACTCAGACTCGGCACCTACATCTCGCAACTATGCCCTGTTTCTTGCTCCTCCATGTGATCAAACTTCCTACTAAGAAGGTGCAGAATCCAGTAGTGGATTTGCGATCCACATGACATCCAGCATAGTCTGCATCTGAACAGCCAACCAACATCATAGAGGACCCCTTTAAGAAAAAGAGACCTTTCCCAGGAGCCTTCTTGAGATATCTAAGCACTATCAATGCTGCATCCCAATACTGATGTGTTGGCTTGGCCATGAACTGACTCAATCTCTCAACTGCAAAGGAGATGTCTGGCCTCATGATAGTAAGATATAGCAGTTTGCCCACAAACTGTCCGTAACGTCTACTATCCACCACCTGTGCATCCTCATCATAGAGTAGCATCTTGGGGTCCACAAGAATATGGGCCTCCTTGGCCCCAAGCATACCAACCTCTTGCAAGATATCTAAAATATACTTCCACTAAGACAAGACCACACACTCCTTGCTCCGAGTAACCTCAATACTAAGGAAATACCGTAAACCCCAAGTCTTTCATGGCAAACTACTCTTCTAGGATGCGCTTAACCTCAGCAATACCCTGTACATTGTCCCCTGTGATGATCAAATCATCAACATAAACAAGAAGTACCACAGTACCTTATCCAGTCCACCTAACAAAAAGTGAAAAATCAGTTGTCGATCTCCTCAATCCAGCTGCCTCTACAATCTATGACAATCTCTAACACCAAGCTCTGGGACTCTGTTTGAGGCCATATATAGCCTTCCGTAATCGCCATACCCACTCCCCCTAACTCTCAAAGCCAGGTGACTGCTGCATATAGACTTCCTCTTGAAGATCACCATAAAGGAAGGCATTCCTCACATTTAACTGCTGCAAGGGTCAATATAACAGAACTGCAACTGCAATTAACACCCGGACTGTGGAAAGTCTGGCAACTGGTGAGAAGGTGTCAAAGAAGTCCACCCCATACATCTAGGTGAATTCTTTGCCACGAGGCGAGCTTTGTACCTAATAACACCACCATCAAGATTGAACTTCACAATGAATACTCATCGACAGCCAACAAGTGCAGCACCATCAGGAAGTGGAGTAAGCTCCCAAGTCCCACGGCCTCGAAGAGCGACTATCTCATCCTCCATGGTTGCCTACCATTTTGGATCAAGCATGGCCTCATGATGAGTAACTAGAATATGCATAGTAGCTAACACATGAGTAAATCCAGCAAATCCAGGAGCTAAACTATCAGTAGCAAATGCCCCCACCGTGAGATAAGTAGTGCAAGTCCGTGGTCGCTTCCGAATGGCTATCGAAAGGTCAATATCTTCGCCTTAACACATCACATGTCTTGTCTCTGTAACCATCACATGACAAACATACGTCAGTGTCTAAAGGACTCACCTGAGAAACCGATGGAGAAAGCGAGGATGGGGGTCCCTGATAGGTAGCATGAGGGCGAACATATGTTTGAAGTGGCCCCACTTAGGCGTGGAAAGGGATGCGTAGCAGGAGGTAGTGGTGGTGTGGTGGGGACATGAATCTCAGAAAAGCTCCGAAAGTGAATGGGAGAATATGGCATAGGCACCATATCACCCTCGGAAGGCATCTCAGCAGTCATCACAAAAAAGAAAGCTACAACCTCATGAAAGGTAACATCCACTAAAACAGTGCCAAGAAGTAAGCGGATCAAAATAGCGATACCCCTTTTGTGTCTGGATATGCCCAAAAAAAATACACTTGACTGCTCTCGGTGCGAGTTTATCCCGACCTAATCCCAACAAATGGGTGACGTGAAACACAACCAAAAGTCCAAGGGATGAGGTGAAATAAGGGACGATCAAGATACATGACCTGAAGAGGAATCTGTTCATGCAATACAGCATTAGGCATTCGGTTAATTAAAAAACAAGCAGTCAAAACAGTGTCACCCGAATAGAGAGGGGACAGAATGGTGAATCAAAAAAGCGCGAGCAACATCAAGAATATGGTGATGTTTCCTATCAGCAATACCATTTTGCTGAGAGGTATGAGAACGTCTCGTGGATAATGCTACAATTAGAAAAGAAATTGCGCAAACGAAAAGTACAAAATTCCAAGGCATTATCAAAACGAAAACACTTCACCAAACAAAAATGCTGACCTTTTATTTCTGTGACAAAGTTCTCAATAATTTGTCCAACATCGAACTTATTTTCCAAGAGAAACATTCAAGAAACACGAGAAAAGTCATCAACTAAAACAAGATAATATTTATTCCTAAGTCAATCAGGAGTATGACTAGGACCCTACATGTCCATAGGAATCAAATCAAATGCAGTAACAGACGAAATAGAACTAGAAAAACTAGTCCTATGGTGCTTGGCAAGTTGACAAGCAACACAGGTGAGAGAAGTAGAGGGGATGTGTGATGGGTCCATTATAATGGACTATTGTTACGCCTAAGTTAACTTTATTCTTGCATTTTATGTTTGTTAATAACTACATTAGGTCATAGAATGATTGCATGCATCATTACTTAAGTTTGCATATGTTCTATTGCATTTTATAACTTATTATGTATATAAATAATTATTTTATATTTTGTTATTGCAGGAATAAACCCAACCTCTTTTCAACGCGCCCCTCTCCCATGCAGGTCCAACTCTTACACACAGCGCACCCACAACCCAAACCCCCTCCACCTAATCCACTCACCCTCTTCACGTAAGGCCAACCTAACTTTCAGGCTATTTTTAGAAAGTAAACAGCAACCGTGAAAATGGGAGAGGAGGAACACATTTGTGAAGAGGTTAAAAAGCAAGGGCTCTTCTCCTTTGAAATATCATCTCTTCCTCCCCTTGCAAGGATCCTCTTCCCTGGCCACCGCCGTGGACCCTGCTTGCACCGTGGAACTCTAGCGTGCACCGTGGCTTGAGCGAGCTTCACCGTCATCCTTCCCCCACCACGGTGTGTGCGGTGACAGTGTGCACACCATTACACCCACCAACACCATCCAGCGCCACCTTTGTCACCTTCACCCAAAAACCCATCACCTCCACCATCACCCCCTGCACACACCCAGTTTCCTCTCCTTCGTTTTCCCTCTTCTTCATTCTCCCCTGCTTCACCCTCAACGTGAACCCATCAGCACAGCAGCTCTCATCCAACGCCTCCACCATCACCAACACCACAACTACCTTCAGCCGCAGACCAACCCCTCTTTACGCACCGCCTCCAACCCACGCAACCAGCGCACCTCCCACGCGCCTTACAAGCGCTGCCCACGTGCAAGCTATGCTTTTGCTCCTCACACACCACACACGATGCTACAGCAGCCTACCTGCGCGCGCCTAGCACGCCTCGCGTGAGAGCTCCACCTCTAACAAGCCACCTCTGCCCGAGCTCCTCGTGCCCTCCATGCGTAGAGCTCTCCTTTCCGCTAGTGTTATTCAAGTTCCAAGCCACTACAGCAGGACACAACCATTGATTTAAATGCCGACGGCAAGGCCATTTCCGAGCAAGGGTCGTGCCGACATGAATAAAATGTCGATTTACAAGGATATCGTCGGCATGCCCTCAGCATTGTCGGCATGCCCTCGGCACGGTCGGCATGCTGGTAAAATTAGTGCCCATGCTGAGGTTGCTGTTGGTTTTTTTAATTACTTTTGCTATTTTTGTCGGTATACATCGACATGCCCTCGGCATGCCCATCGAAAAACGGACATTTCCACGGCATGCCCACGAAATGCACACTTGGAATTTCATCGGCACAGCATCGAAATCGGCATTTCGAACCTTGGACACGACCCACCATCTCCATCCCTTCCGAGCGCCCACCACTAGCCACCTCCACCTGCGCCATCTACGTCATCGCGAAGCCCTCATTAGGCCTAATCTCCTCCGAGCTCCATCCAGCTGATGATCATCCTTTCCGTGCTCGAGGAGAGGGAAAAACACCTTTTTAGGTGAGCATTTCTTATTACATTCAAATGTCATTGCCCACCTTATCAATTATTAGTTTATGTTATTTGGATGTTTTATTCTTTCACCCCTCACTTTCTCTCTTTTTGCCTACATGCTTCATTTAATAATTGGATATCTCTCTTTTATCTTGTTCTCCCACCTAGGATAAAAGTAAAAGGTGAATGATTATTTCCTATGCAATTAGTGGTTGATGGATACTATTAAATTATTATTTCAAGTGTTTAATCCCTCGTCTTAAATATGCATAGTATAATTATTCTCTTTTTAAGGATAATTCTTTGGTAATCTAATGTGACTCTGGCGACTATTTACTTTTACATGCAAACATCTGGTCAATCAATTTTGAATCTGAAGGTTTCAAATTTGCGAGTTCTATTGGCTTAAGCCTCTCTATGGATACGACACTCAGATTTCGTGGTTAGATCTATTTTAATTTTTGATTGAGAGATTTCCACCACATAAATTACAACGATAAATCATTTCATTGCTATCTTCATAATTAAGAGAAATACTCTCCGTCAATGTGCGATAGAACACGTCTGAGGAGATGAATGGGTAGATGGCCAAGGCGATGGTGCCACTGGAGAGGAGATCCAACGGAAGTAAGGCCCTAAGTAGCAAACGTAGCAAAAGCATTACGACTCAGACGGTACACCCCATGTTCCTCACATCCTCTACCAATCGTCTTTCTAGTGAATTTGTCCTGCAAGACATAAGAGGACGCATTAAAAATAGCTCGACAGTTTAGATCTCTAGTGATGCTGCTAACAGACAATAAACTCAAAGGAAAATTAAACACATAATAGACATCTGCAAGTCTCAAAGTAGGAGATGAAGGCATATTTCCCTTTCCAACAAATGGCAAGTGTCGCCCATCAGCCACATGTACTGTCTGGCAGGTGTAACAGGTGCTAACTAAGAGAAAGCGCCTCGGTCACCACATAGGTGCTTGGATGCACCAGAATCAATTAACCACTCACCAGAAAACAAAAGTGACAACATACCAGTCACAGGTGTCTCTAAAGAGGAAGCCATAGCTACAATGTCTAGAATATGAGAGAACACCTAAGTCAACTGAACAATCTGTTGCCGCAAGTTCTCAATCTAAGTGCTCAAGGAACTAATATCAGAAGTAGGAAGAGCGGCATCGGAGATCTCAACTGCCTGATTGACCATAGGTGGCCTACCATGCTTCTATCAGTATGTAGTCTCACCGTGACCAGGTCTGCCACAGTAAGTACACCGAGTCCTGGTACGTGTACCAAAAGAGCATCCACGTCCACGACCACGTGCAGGGTAAGTAGTACCCCTGCCACGTCTAGGGATCACAGCCAGTGCAGGCGACTAAACAACAGTGTCAGGAGTAGGAGTGCGTGCTATAACTCTGCTGAGTCTACTATATGCTTCCTCCAAGGTAGGAAGCTCAAGAGCAGTAAGGATTTGATCTCTAGCTACCGCATACTTAAGTCTAAGGCCAATCAAGAAAAGAGAAATAGCCAATGGTCTCCTAAAACTTCTCCAGGACTCACAGGCACACCCTCGCAAGTAGTAGTGCCTCTCCAACATTCCCTTCATGAGGGAGTAATACTGTGACAGCGACGCAAAAAGAAAAGGTCAGAAGACCCAAAAAACTCGTGCTGAGTTCTTGGCATGTAAATAGGTATCACGCAAAGACTCCTACATCTATTTTGCAGTAGTATAGTACATGATCCCATCCCCTATGCAAGGAATAACCGTATGCATCAGCCATGCACAAACCATGGCATTGTCGCTATCCTAATTAGCATTTATGCCTGTCTTGTTCTCAGGCTCCGGATCCATAAGAATATGACTCTTTATGGCCCCTAACGATCATAAGAAAGGTCTGGGACCACTGCAAGTGGTTGGTCTCATCCAACTTAACAACATGACCAAAGAAAGCATTCTTAAGTACCCCGGTGTCAGAAACAGACCCCGAAGATACCTCAAACTGATCATCTGAAGCCATCTTCGCAATCCGAAAGCCTCGATCAAGCTTTTATCACCACGAAATCATCCACAAGTCTGAAATCAAATAAATTCAAACCTACATCACGAACTTACGTTCCTAGATCAAGGTAAAAAGCCCTTCACAATCACGCACAGGAATCAGATCACCGTGCACCTTGTGCTTGTCGATCTGTGCCGCCAACTGCCGCCGTAGATCACTATAGCAGCGCCACAATAGGTCAGCACATGGTCGCCGGTCCAACAGGCAACCCTAGCTGTTGTTCCACCGTCGCCAATCACCTACAACGCTACCGCAAGCTAAACAAGCCGCTGTTGCACTATCGCCGGAGGTTAAATCGACCTCAAAGGGACCGCAGTACCACCGCGAGCGGCCCTCGATGCTGCAACGCCATCACCAAGTGCTAGGAGGGCCCTCATTGCCATCGCATCGCCACCATGATCAACCTAGACACTGCAGCATTGCCACTGGAGGCGAGGAGAGCCTCCATGTTCACCGCTGTCGATGCTGCAAGGTCACCCGCGCCGCCGCAGCACCACCACGCATGCTGCAGCGCACCGCCGAAGCTCCACCAAGAGCTGTTGCCGCTTATGAGGGAGAGAGAGACTATTAGGGTTTGGTGGTTAAGGTTTTGTAGGTTGTGAGATGTGGGATACCTAGAGCCACAATCTAGGGTTGTTGCTCTGATACCAAATTGGTTGTAATGACTTAGTTTCATTAGAAACCCTAGGGCTCTCTTATATAGAGAGAGACCGTAGGGTCAAAAGTACAGGAATGACCTGAGGGACAAAACACCCATAGCCCTTACAATAAGAAAAAATAAATGACCACACAACATAAGCTAACAAATAGATAGTACAATTTTATAATATAAAAGTATATCTTTCTTTAATTGTTTATTAATATGTATTGACAATTTTTATATAAACTTTGATAAATAGATCTTATATACATGTTAATGGGTACCCATTAAGGAAATGGGTACCCGATGGGTAAATGGGTATGGGGCGGAGTTTCCTTACAATTGAATAATATGAATAAATGGAAGCATAATATGATATTAAGATATAAACAATAAGAAATGCTTGAGTTTACATGGAAACCCCACTCATGAAGAGTGGGAAAAAAACCACAGAAGGGGCCCGATAGGGCTAATTTCTATATTGTTCTTCTCAAAGAAACAAGTAGGGGGTACATGCCTATTTATAGGCCACTACACACTCCAACACTCCACATCTAACAATGTGGTACTAAACCAAGCACACAATTCTCTCAACATTCCCCCTAAAGCTGGAGCATGGAATGCTCAGCTTGTACAACAACGAAATCCCACTCTACACAATAGAACACAACTCTTACAGTTGGTTCTTACTTATAAGCGAGTATGCTGATGCCAACACATCAGCGAGATCTGTATCTACTGGATAAACTATTGTAGCTGGCTCTAACAAGGGTCTCTCCTCTGGAGACCTCAACTAATGTTGGTAACTCTCCAATCAGTATTCCTAACCTGGGTCTTCCTCTGTAGACCTGGAACTCCCTCTCTAGAGTCCACGAAACTAAATCTCCCACATAGAAACCTAATATGAGCCCTTTCTCTGAAGACCTCGAAACTAGGTCTCTCTCCTCTAAAGACCTTGAAACTCTGGACCTCCCAGAGTTGTGGTTTCTTATGTAGTGATATGCAACAAAAGGACTCCCGAATGGGGGTGACTATAATGGTATCCACACTTCCCCTTTCTCCCAAACCTATGGGAGATGAATACAACAATAAGAAAAAATAACAATCAAAATAGAGGAGCTTCTCCCCATCTTCTCATCATCATTTTTTTTATTATTTTTTCCTTCCCCCCTCTTCTCTCCCTTTTTTTTATTTTTCATTTCTCTCTTCCTCTTCTTTTTTGTTCGATATTTATTTTTTTGTGCACTGTCCTCTTCAGCCCCCTTTTTTCTTTGCAATGCTAAGAGAGGCCCAAAGAGATGAGCCCAACAAGAAATATAAGGAGGAAACTAAGGAGCAAAAGGGGTAAAGTGCCATCACCTTCTCTTTTAGGGTTCAAAGGAACCCACATCCACGCTACTACTCTATGCCATCTCTCCGCTCCTACATTGTCCCATGCGCTACTATCGTGTCCAACTCCTCAAGATCTCCACTCAGCCTCATCTGCCTCCGAGACAAGGCCATTGACGCCCCCACCGCAGCGGCGACATGTAACTTCTCATCGTCAGCGTCAGAGGAATCGTCGTCATGGGTCTTCACCTTGGTCTCATTGATGGGCGTCCCCTCAGCCAGGATCGCCGACGACTCATCCAACACCTCCGACATTGAAGGAGGTTGGAGATCGTCAATGAGTGGACCTCAGGGTCAAGCGCGCTACTCTGTGACTACCAGGGTCCACCTCCTGTCGATCGACCTCTCGCAGCCTACACCAACACCCAAGCAGTCGTTGCTCGAAGCCCCAGCGATCGCCACAAGGCAGCGCCACCCGGATCACCTTCTTCGCCACTGCACCACCACTGCACCCCTCCTGATCAAGGAGTCAGATCCACCTCCAAGAGCCCAACAAGATAACTTGATAATAAACAAAATGATAATTTAAAGAAGAAACGAAGTCAAGATCGACTTACTCTAATATCAAGTTGAATAATATGAATAAGCGTAAGCATAACATAATATCAAAATATAAATAATAAGAAACATTTGTGTTTACGTAAAAACCCCACTCATAAAGAGCAGGGAGAAAACCACGAGAGAAGGCCATGATAGGGTTGATTTCTATATTATTCTTCTCAAATAAACAAGTGATGAGTAATGCCTATTTATAGGCCACCATACATTCCAATACTCCACATCTCACGATGTGGTACTAAACTAAGCACACAATTCTCTCAACACCCACCAAGTAAATGAGGCGGGTATGGGGAATGGATTTGTAAATGGGGATGGGTTTGGTATTACCAAAACCAAACCCACCCCGTTGACATCCCTAAGTGTGACATGACCCTAGTTAGGTATTTCATGACCCTCGAGGGCCTATTCGAGGAGTTAATTGTTTACCATCCTACTTGTTGTGACAAGCATATCATCGAGTATTCTCAGTGGCAGGCCTACAAATTTCTAGGACTTAGAGCCCAATCACTTAGCACGCGATCAAATTCTCTCTTCTAATGTGGTATTGGATCTAGAGACAATCTACAGTCGCCTTCAGAAGATCAAGATAGAACCTTCCTCTCCTATGTCGACTACATCTCAAGACTCCTCTATGCTAGCAGCTTTTGGAGGAAAAGAGAACCAGACGTAAACATTGATAAGGACGTGATCAATCCTTTAGTCCCTATATCTAAATCATGAATCCAATAAATGCTGAAATAAGTATAGAAGACATGCTTGGGCCAACAAGACAGTACCCGAGTCATCTACTACTTAGCCCTTCACGCAAGCCCAGTTGGACTGCCTCAAGAATCTTCTAAAGGGCGAAGAATCCTCTCCTACAAGTGCTGCAATTGAGACCACTACTGATGTCACAACAAGACCACTGCACCTGTAACTAGCTCGAAGGACTTTATTGAAGCCTCAAGGCACATCTTGATTGCCACTGTAGACATCAGTGATTGGTGGGGAAACTGAGCCACACAATCAGCCCCATCACTAAATGCCCTACATTAATTTGGCCTTCTCTTAGCAAGAAGGATTTTTCACTAATGTGCAGCTACTACTTGGGATCATCTCCCCTATTCCACTACTACGTGGGATCGCCTCCTCTACTCTACACCTACTTCGGATCGCTTCTCGACTACCTAAAGATCTTTAAGTCAATTTTTTGTTCTAACTCCACGGAAGTTAGGTTTTCATTGGTGAAGGTACAACTACTTGCATGCCTGAAGATCTGTCTATCTACGTGCCTCACTACCTACGTGACTATCTTCCTACACGCCTGCCTACTTGCTTCAATCTCAAACTGCGTTAGATGGGAAGAGCTCTCCTCCTGCACTACTCCTACAAGTTGGGCGTTGTACGGCCCAACTTGTGGGAGTGTTAAAGATTAAGTTAGAAATAGTATTTAAGAAAGTATAAATTATCTCTTACCATGTTTTAGGGATTATCTCATACCATATTTTATCTCATTCCAAATTGTAGGACATATGTTTTAGTTTGTTTAAGATTTGATTTATTTCCATATTTATGATTAGAATTGGAATTAGGATTGACTGCACTCCATATAAAAGGATGAACTCTATTTGTTTTATTGAGATTGAGATTAAGGAATTTAAGTTACAAAAATATCCACAATTAGATTGTGAGGATTTAGGTGATACGAGAGCGTGGAGGCTCTTCCACGTGGGAAGAAAATGCAATAGTAGATGGTTGCCAACAGGGGCAGCATGTGCGAACAGGAGAGAGAGAGAGATGGCAGTCAACGGTGAAGAAGAGAGGGAGAGAGATGGAGTTAATATGTTGGAGGCGATTATTGCATTAACTCAAGAGGAAACCAATTGCATAAGTCTCTTTTTTAAAGAAAACTAATCTTAATCTCTAAAGCAGGAAACAAACCAAATCATATCTCTTAAAAATAGAAAAGTTTGAATCCTCTTAACAACTTCCTAAAAGATAAAATACTATACTAAAAATACCAAAACTTCGACTCCAAGCAAACCAAAGAGTCCCCCTTAGAGTCGGCGGCCCTTAGGGTGGACATGACCTACCACGTGGCCAAACTGATCTATCATATGGCATCTTATTCTCTACACTCTCCCTCAAGTCAAGGTCGGGAGGACGATGACTTGGTGCACTTGTGATGAGGCTAGAGCCCCCATCATTCTTCTTCAAGCTTCTCATCTTCAACCGTCTCTTTAGTAGAAGTGACAATGTAGCCTCATGCAACCTCCGAAGTCGTTGCATCTTGGGCAACTTCAATAGTCGTCGCGATAATCGCTATCTTCTTCTCTTCTCATTCATGAACATGGCCTTGATCTCCACACATGTGATACTAGTAGCCCCACGTGAGGGTCTTCCAAATTTGTCCCAACAGCAATCTTGTGGATGGTTTGTACATCTACAATGTTAACATGGTGGATAGACTCGACCACATCCTCTTTCACGTCTGGTGCCTCCATCAAAGGTAGCCATAGCAGTGTTTTCAGACACCACCACTCTACTGGAACCTACATCTAGTTCTCCAAGCTTTTCAAGACGACTACGAATCGTCTCAAGATCCAACTCCTCGTCTAGTATAAGGATCTGATCATGTATCAGTTGATATTGAGGATTCAACCCTGACAGAAATCTTGTCGCTTGCCACCTTTCTCGTACATCGGTCTACTTGTCACAGTAAATAGGCTCATAGATCTCTAGTTCCTCAAAGAGTGCCTCCATCTTTGAATAGTACTTATCAAGGGGAATATCCCCCTGACTAGCCATCCAAATACGTGTGTAGGCGTCAGAGATGCAAGCGTTGCTGGACTTCTTGGAGTATCTGTTCTCCAAGGAATCCCACATCTCATGAACCAACTTCTTATAAAGCATGTTGGAGGCAATAGATGGATCGATTGAGTTCACCACATAATTCATCATCAAGTAATTCTCCTACTTTGTCGCATCCTTGGACTCGGACTCTTCCTCAAGAAGGACATGCAACTTGTCTTGTCCTACAAAGATCTTGAATGCTTAAACCTATAGGATATAGTTCGAGCACCCTGAAGTTTAATCGTGATGCCTTGAACTATAACCTTTCCTTCCCCGATGTTGATCTGGCTCTTGCTCTCAACCATCTCTATCCTCAAGAAGCAAGTCTTCCTCTACATGTACGCTTTGCGTAAGCTGCTAGATGAGCGAGGGAAGCCACCCACCGGAGTCCTTATAGTGTCTCCTTGGGCCTTGTGTAAGGTGCCAAAGTCCTTAAAGGAGTTCTTTGAGAGAACTCACAAGTCAACGAAGATACCTCGACACACGAGATTCTGATACCAGTAAGAATCACACAAAAGATAGAGCTTCTTGTATGTGATCTAACAAGAGGAAAGGCCACACACGTGGTTGCTATCCACCAGGAAAAAAAGTCACGCACAGCATGGCTTTTCTTCTCCTTCCTATACGTGTAGAAAAGTCCCCTCAAAGAGCCTAGATTGTAGGCTCTGATACCATGTGAGGATTTGAGCGATACAGGAGAGTGGAGGCTCTTCCACTTGGGAAGAAAACATAGCAACAGGTGGCTACCAACAGGGGCAGCACATGCAAACAACAGAGAAAGATATGGCAGTCGACGATGAAGAAGAGAGGGAGAGGAAGGGAGTTGATATGTTGGAGGCAATTATTGCATTAACTCAAAAGGGAACAAACCAAATCATATCTCCTAAAAATAGAAAAATCAAATCCTCTTAACAACTTCCTAAATGACAAAATACCAAAACTTAGACTCCAAGCAAACCAGAGACTTCCCCTTAGGGCCGGTGCCCCTTAGAATGGACATGACCTGCCACATGGCATTGCCAGGTGGCATCTTATTCTCCACAAACATTAAACACCTCAAATCGATAAAGATTGCAAACTTGTCTTTAGGCCCTTGAATTTCTCAAAAATTAACATACGTTGCATCACTTCACAATGGAACAAGATGGTACAACCATGCTACCATCAAACTCAGAAACCAAACGTCATCTAATTCCTCTCCAAAACTTTGAAGATCCCAAAAAATAGACTTCTACAGCAAATTGTCAAAAAACCACTTCAAGAACTTTTCCAAATCCATGAAAGAGTGGAACTTGAAACTTTTAGTCCCCCCTATCACCTGCACCAACACACCAACATATTTAGATGTGATTAAAGGAGAAGATGAATCGCCTATCAAACATTCATTCCAATGCTACTCATCCTTCATGTAGGCCTCTAACTAGGGAGCATCCACTTGGACATACGAATTCTTCAAATGAGCCATGTTGGATGGAAAAGAATGTCTTATTCCAAAATAAAAAAATCCTAGCCCCTCTATTGTAGAGAAGAGACTTGGGAAAATTACATGAAGAGTCCACTGATAAAAGAAAATTAGAGAAAGAAGACAAAAATAAGAAAAGGTAAATAAATGACATAAAACTCCAAAAGTTGTGGCGTATATGTCCTCGAGTCCCAACTAGTTGCAGACAAATGAAAGCCGCTTTCGTGGGAGTGCCTTGGTGAAAATAGTTGCCAACTAAAGCTACATAGATATATAAGGAGTGGTAATCTTCCCTTCCATCACCGTGTTGCATATAAAGTGATAATTTACCTCAATATGTTTTGTCCTCTCATGGAAGACAAGATTTAAGGAAATATATGTGGTGGATTTGTTATCACAATACATTGGAGTTGGACCTATCACTAAAACACCAAGCACATGCAATGTAAGCCATGGCACTATACTCTACCTCTGCACTAGACCGAGCAACCACCAAGGAAAACAATAAACCCAATAGTAGACTTTCTATCTTCTACTGACCCAGCATAGTTAGCATCAGAATAAGATGGCAGGTCTAGGTGCCCACTCTTCTTGTAAAATAAACCTCTACCAACAGACCCCTTTAAATCTCAGTATTAGGCAAGCATTATTCCAGTGGCTATAGTATGACTTCTCCATAAACTAACTAGCTCTGCTCACAACAAACTAATATCTGGACAAGTAATGACAAAATAAAGTAGCTTCCCAACTATATTTCTATACCTGTGAATGTCCTCAAAAAGCAAGTCCTTTATGGAAATACGTTTCCCTTTCTGCTCCACTAGAATAGCAGAAGACTTGACACCAAGAAGTCCAGCATCTTCCAAAATATCAAGGGTATATTTCCACTGTGAGAGAGACATTCCATGCTTGCTCTTGACAACCTCTATGCCTAGAAAGTAAAGTCCCCAAGATCCTTTATAACAAAGGATTTCCGAAGAAATGTCTTCACCTCCTGAATACCCGTTGCATCATCTATTGTCAGTATCATGTCATCAACATAGACTACTAGTGTAACAGTGTCAGTCGTCTTCTTAATAAAGATGGAGTGGTCGAAGGTAGATCTCTTGAATCCAATTGTCAACACCTCAGTACTTTACCAGTCAAATCATGCACGAGGACTTTATTATAGATCATAAATCACCTTTTTCAACTTGCATATTGTGACGACCCGTACCCTACCACGCAAATCAAGCAGTGGAGTACAGGATCGTCAAGTATGCAAATCGCATCAAAACAGGAATGCAATCACCCAACACAAACATAAAACATAAACATAACCAAACAAACAAAACATATTACATTGTGAAAAGAAAAAAAGCAATTAAATGTTATCCACAATAATCTTAACCACAAGACTAACAAAAAGAAAAGTACTAAGAAGACTGTCTACTACATAACCAAGAAAACAGGAAAGAGAATAAATGACAGAATTCTAAATGTCACAGACCACCTGCGGCAACTGAACTGGGTCACATGCCTGTCGTTTCGTGCACAGTCGCTCCCAATTGCTCCACAGTACTTGAGTAAGGAGTCCCAACATGATCGTCAGCAAATGCTGAGTAAAATAGTGCAAGTAAACAAAATACCATAAATATATGTATGCAAGAAAAGAAAGGGTATAAATTTGTTACTTTCTTTTTCAGTTAGTTATTTCCCAATTCTTAATATTATGTGGCCCTGAATATTATAATTATACTTGTTCCTTTTCAATTCCTCGGAAGGTATAAGGAGATCTCGTTGTGATTTCCAGGTTTGTAAAATTTTGAACCTACTTTCCGAGGTCATTTTAAGGCTAAGCACATCGAGACAAACCTGTCAACGCTAAGCGGGCGCAAGTCAATTTAGCACAGCTAAAAAATGAGAAATTTTAGGTTCAGGTCAACCATATTCAACCATCAAAAAAAAATTGCGAATGATGCCACCTTTGATACCGATGTGTTCATCTTGTCCCAAGTTTTTCAATGAGACTAATTGAACAAAAATCGAAGGACGATTGTGTAGAAACAAAAGGAGCGTGTAGTATCAAACATAAGTTAATTGACTTATTATGTTTTTAACTTATTATCCTTTCATTTGCTCTCCCTCTCTCGACTTTCCTTCAATTTCGATTATCCCTTTTGATTTCTCTTATATATATATATAGTTACCCCCACCAAACCAAATCCATATGGAGACGCCACATTCATTTCCTTTACGAAGAGACGAAAGAGAGAGAAAGAGACGAAGGGTGAGAGAGAGAGAAAGGCCAAGGAGAGACAGATCGTCGCTTCCTTCTTGCTTCATCTCCGATCAAGGGCTACGACCATGGGATCAATCACGCTCATCGTAGTGTGAGGAGGACAAGTGACAAGGTAATAGATGTTTCCTCGTTCCTCGTTTTCCTTAAGGAGTTAAGAAGGGAAATGAACAAGTCGAAGTGGAGTTGATGTAGATTTGTCTCGCACAACCAACTAAAGTCTTGATCAAACTTGGGAGGAGATCGATGCGAGAGCGACCAACTACCATGGCCAGTGGACGTGCATGCATGGGTTCTTCTCACCACATGCACATCAACGAGAGAGGGGTCGTCGAGTGCTGCCGGTGGTTGGTGGAGGCTAAAGTGACACTGGCGAGGCGAGGGGCGACTGACAAGGGTGGAGCGCTGGCGGGAGGAACGGTCATGTGTGGCCTGCAAGTTGCACATGAATAGTGCACAGGGGAGGAAGAACAGAGGCACAAGAGGAAGAAGAGGGCTTTGGTTTTGAAAATATTGTGGTTTTTAAATTATAAGTTTTCAATATTGTGTTTGGGTCCATGATAGATGTCCCTTTGATTAATTTAGAGAGCAATCAAATTCCATTTTCGACAAACCATACGCTGTTAGGATCGTGTTGAGACGTACTTTGACACGGTAATTTCTAATTTCTCATCAAAAGTGTCAAATTATGATTTTTACCCTTAAGTCTTCTACTATTTACTCTTGTGTCTAAGTTGAAAACGAGCGCACGAAGCATGCATGAAATCCGAGAAATCCCCGACGTGCATCTCGAAGTCACCTTGACACCTTGGTAGAGTAATTTAGATTCATTTCCCCCAATGAGTTGCATTAATTCCATCTTTCATGTCCATGCTGTTATTTATTTTACATAATTCCTATCTTTACTAAGTCTTGGAGTCCTTGAATATTATAGTGTCTACTTAACCCCGTATAGGTAGTATACAGGCTAGAACAATGTGTTTAAAATGAAGAGGTTAGCGCACCTTGAAGAGGAGAGATTAATTGAAATTTCCTACATATGAAACTCATGTTGGACTTTAATTTTGAATAATTATATTGGAAATACTACGAGGAAAATCAAGGTGTTACCTTTAGGTGTAAAAGAGATAAAATATTCCTTGCTCTCTTCATTGGATTGTAGGAATAATCTGATAATTCTTTGTATTGCATCTTAATATAATGGTGAACTAAATTTACGAGGAATGGTTTATGCATGAGAATTATTAAACAACAACTATCTCTACGATAAGTGATATTCTGAATATGAGGGAATTGGGATTGAATGTGCATGACTAAACAGGGAGTAAGCTAGCCTCCCTACGATTCTATGATAGGCCTTGATGTAAACACATCTATTTAGGTTAACATGCCTATTCATGCATGTTCCTAGGCTTATATTTGCATTTCATGTTATACATATTGCATAGCATGCATCATTCCGCATTTACAGTAGTGTATATTTTGGGTTAATTAGGTCCTTTTTATGGTCAGGAGAGAAGAAAACTTATTTCAGGGCCTCAAATGGACGATCGAACCATACGGATCTGATCAGGACGACAATCGGAGTCTAACGCCTCCGAAACCGTCTAGATTGGAGTCCCATAGCATCATATGATGTCCAAGGAAGATCAGCGGCTAGGGAGCAATGCGACATCCATACGGGTTTTGGATGAAAAATCTGATCATACGGATGGATCCGGAGTGACAATCGCAGTCTGGCAATGTGGGAATCATCTCGATCTAAGCACCATGGTACCCTCTACAAAAGAAAGAAGAATGGACGGCCCAGATGGTGCCACGTGGTGCCATCTCAGCCGCCCAACATCGGCCAACAACACCTGCTCCCACCTCTCCATCATCCGTGACCTTCATTCCCAGCTGTTGAATCTTAATCCAATGGCTGAGAAGCCTCCGCACCGCATGCCTCTTTGCGACTCAAGGGAGAGCCCAACGCAGTGGTTAAGCGCCCTCTGCGGATCAAGGGGCATGGGTTCGAGACCCGCGAACCCCCAAAGTCAGAAATTGGAGGCGCACGCAGCACCAGCGGCAGCGCTAGCGCAATGCAAGCACGCACGCACATAACCAGCGCGTGATGCGCTGACCAGCTGCGTGCGGGCGAGTGCTTGGTTGGCGCCAGCCTACAGCGACGCCTAAGCTGGACCTACAGCGACGCTTACAGCCGTTGCTAATTGTTTGCACACCAACAAGGCCAACTGCGTGCGTGAGCGGGCGTGAGCTGGCTACAGCGACACAGCGACGTCCTAGAGGTCGCTAATGATCCAATGCCTATTCTAGCCTCTTCTCATCCACTATATAAGGACCTACACCCCCTCCCTTCCAAGCCATCTCTACTACTACCACCTACTCCTAAGCTCTAGTAAGCCTACCAACACTCTGTTAGAGCTTACTCTCAAGCTCCCAAGGCACCTATTAGTGTAACGAAACTTTGACCCACCAAATACTCCTCCCTCTTCCCATCCCCATTCATAGGTCGCCTTGGAGTCATCCTCTCACCTCCATTCCAGTAGCAGATCATCTCCACCTTCTCACCCACATTCCAGAGCCACGCTGAAGCTTTCCTCTACCTGACTTCCTCCCACTTCTCACCTCCGTCGTCCTACTTTCCAACTCCTTCGTCCGAACTTCCGCCAAATGCCATTGTCTCACCGAACAGTCGCTTCGGGAGATTTCTTCTCATCCCTTTTCTCTTTCACGCTTTCATAGTTTATTATAATTGACATTTATGCAATAAATCACATTTGATTCCATCTCTCTTGTGATTGCTTGTCATTTTATTTCAAAAATAAAAAAAATAACAAAACCACAAAACACCAAAAAATAAAAATCGAAGCGTGGTTTTCATACAAAGTAAACGTCGCCTCCCTGTGTTCGACCGGGACTCCCTTGGAGTTTCAGTATAAATTATATTTGATCATGAATTTTGCAACTACGACGACGGGTTACTCTCAACCTCGATTTCAAACACACGAAACCCGTTCAATCAGGCCTATTGGCCAACCGAATAGCAAGGTAAGGGTACGCAAGTTAAATATATATATATATGATGTTTGGCTAGATACGTACCCAAATCGTGGAAAGGGCTATCTACGAGCCAATGTAGGTCACGTCTACATGTATAGCTCATGGTATGCAGCCGCCACACTACCTATGCTAGGACCCCGTGGCGATGGAACAAGATGTAGGGTATGGAGTTCCCTCCCGACCAAGAGGGTACCACGTACTTGTCACACCTCTCTAGAAATCACAGTAAGATCTTTTACCTTCCGAGGAATTGAAAAGGAATAAGTATAAGTACAATATTGAGGGCCACATAATATTGAGAATTGGGAAATAACTAACGGTTAAAGGAGAAAAGGAAAGTAATAAATTTACACCCCTTTTTTCTTGCATATATGTTTATGTTATTTTATTTACCTGCACTACTCTACTCATTGTTTGTTGACAACCACCTTAGGACTCCTTACTCAGGTACCGTGAAGCAATTGAGAGCGGTTGTGCATGAAATGGCAGGCACAGGACCCACTTCAATTCCCGTAGGTGGTTTGTGACGTCTAGAATTCTGCTATCTATTCTCTTTCCTATTTTCTTGGTTATCTAGTAGACAGTCTTCTCAGTACTTTTCTTTCCGTTGTTAGTCTTGTGGTTAAATTTCTGTGGATAGCATTGAATTGCTTATTCTCTTTTCGCAATGCAATATATTCTATTTGTTTGGTTATATTTATCTTTTATGATTATGTATTGGGTCACTGCAATCCTATTTTGATGCGATTCTCATACTCGACAATCTTGTACTCCACCGCTTGATTTGCATGGTGGGGTACAGGTCATCACACATGTATACTCTCCCTCAACCTCATAACTAACAGGTTGGTGCATGTAGACTTCCTCATTAAGATCACCATAAAGGAAGGCATTTTTAATGTCCACCTGATAAAGTGACCAATCAAGATTAATAACACAGAGAGAATCTCACATATAGAACTTACACGTGCCACCGGTGAGAATGTTTTAAAGAAATCCACTACATAAGTTTGTGTAAAACCCCTTGCCACAAGACGGACCTTGAACCTGTCAACAGGGCCACCTGCATAGTATTTGACAGTGTAGGCCGATTTGCAGTCAACAACCTTGGCATCTCCAAGCATAAGCGTTGTATCCCATGTATAACGAATAGTAAAGGCCTCCATCTCAGCATCCATCGCAACCATTCGTTTAAGATCCTTAAAGGCCTCATGCTAAGTCCTCGGCATAATAGTACAGCAAAAAGCCTGTGAAAACTGTTGCACAGAATGATTCAGCTGTCCAGTCAATGTAAAATATGACATGGGATGTCAAGTCCAAGAGCTCATTGGTTTCCTCAAAGCAATGGATCTGTCACCACCCCCACTTTGGCCCTACGCCAGGGGGTAGGAGCATCTAGAGCAGAGACGAGAGGAGGCTATCACTAGTGGCACCAGTACCCGGATCAACAAAGGGAAAGATAGGTATAGGTCTAGGCACAAACATATTTAGTGCTGTCTCCCACCTCTAGTAAACATGGGACTAAAACTGGGTAGTCTGCCCTTCAGAAGAGAAGTACGGAACCCTCTCAAAGAAGGTGACATCTGCACAAACATGGTAGCACCTGCTAACTTGGTCATAGCAACAATAGCCCTTCCGCATGCAAGAATAACCAAAGAAGACACATTTAATAGCCTTAGGTCACAACTTATCAATGCTACCAAAATTGTGAACAAAACACACGCAACCAAAGGTCCAAAGGGGTAAAGGAAATAGTAATTTGAAGGGTGTATTACCACCTCTAAGAATCAATGAGGGTACACAATTACTAATATATGCAGGAGGAAGGGCAACATCACCCCAAAACAACTTAGGTACACTTATGGAGATGAGTATTCTAGCAATGTCAAGTATATGGCTCAATTTTCTCTCTACAACCCCATTTTGCTAGGAAGTATGGGGGCAAGAGATCTGATAGATGGTCCCATTGTCCATAAGAAATGCCCAAAAAGGGAGTGGGGCAATATGAAGAATCTTATTCTCAAAGAAAACCCTACACATCTTTATATAGAGAGAGGTGTCTAGAAAATTACATAAGAGACCCAGGAAAAAACATAAAATAAATGAACAGTCCCTGACAAGCATAAAACATAAAAGATAACTAGAGTGCTCAACATTCCCCCTTAAGCTGGAGCATAGATATCTATAATGCTCCACTTGTCACAGCAAGCCTCAAATGCAGATCTGGTAAGAGGCTTGGTAAACATATATGTTGTCTGGTTCTCTAAGGTAACTGATGAGGTGAATAGAAGTCCTCTTTGAATCAAATCTCTAGTGTAGTAACAATTAATCTTTACATGCTTCGTGCACTCATGAAACATAGCATTATTTTCTATGTAGGTAGTCACCCTGTTGTCACATCTCATCTCCATTGGCTCCTCAATCTTGGCATGCAAGTCAAGTAAGATAGATCTGATCCACACAAGTTCAGCTGTCGTCTGTGCCATTGCTCTATGCTCGAGCGAGACACAACACACTGCTTTTTGCTACTCCAAGTTACCAGCTTACCAACCACATAACTACAAAATCCGGTGGTGGATTTCCTGTCAGAAAAACAGCCTGCATAATCTATATCTGAGTATCCCACTATGGTCATAGACCTACCTCTCTTGAACAGTAGCCCACGTCCTGATGCTCGTTTCAAGTACCTGAGCACTTGCATGACAACATCCCAATGCTGCTTGATCGATCTATCCAAAAACTGACTAAGCTTGCCAACTACAAGTGATATGTTTGGGCATGTAATAGTGAGGTAGAACAGCTTCCCAATCAAATATCTATAGCCTCTGCTCTCTACAGCCTGTGACACAGAGTTATATAAGTACATCTTCGAATCCATAGGTATATTGACAGACTTAGATCCCAACATCCCAGTCTCCTACAATAAGTCAAGAGCGTATTTCCTCTAGCTAAAGACAATACCACTCTTTCCTCTCACCACCTCTATACCCAAAAAGTATCTCAACGAGCCTAAATCCTTCATAACAAATTTCTCTACCAGCCTATACTTGACCTATCCCAGTTGTATCATCACCGGTGATGACAAGGTCATCTACATAGACAAGGACAACAACAATCCCATTGTTTGTCTTTCTTACAAATAAGGAATGATCAAAAGTAGATCGAAGAAGTTCCATATCCTCAACAACCTCTGATAGCTTCTAAAACTAGGCCCTCGGACTCTGCTTGAGGCAATATATTACCTCCTTCAACCTACACACACTCCCCATGAGTCTCAAAGCTGGGGGACTACTGTATATACACCTCTTCTTGTAGATCACCATACAAGAAGGCATTTTTGACATCCAACTGATATAACAACCAGTCAAAATGAGTAGCAACAAAAATGAGAATCGGCACAGTAGGAGGCTAGGCTACAGGGGAGGTGTCAAAAAAATCCACCCCATAGGTTTGGGTGAATCCCTTTGTCACAAGACGAACCTTGTACTTAAAAATAGGTTCATCTGGATTATACTTCATAGCAAAGACCCAACAACAGCCAACAGTGCGTGCACCAAAAGGTAACAGAGTAAGATCCCATGTGTGCTGAGACTGGAGTGCAACCATCTCATCCTCCATGGCTTGATGCCAGTTTGGATCGAGCATAGCCTGCTGATAAGTGGTTGGTATCTGTGCAGAAGGGCATCTGTAAACAAGGCAAATGGGCGACTCAGACAATCAAAAGAAACTGCCCCTGCCACCTGATAGTGTGCACAGCTCCTAGGGGCCTTCCGAATAGCAATCGGAAGATCCATATCATCAGAGGGAGACTCAGACTCAATAAGTGGCTCAAATGGGGAGGCATCATCATCACTAAGAGGAGACTCAGAGACAACTGCTATAGCACCTATAGGATCATCACCGGATACACAATGGTCAATAGTGTCAACAGATACTGCTGTAGGGAGGATGATAGTGCTGAACAAGGGGGTATGTTACCGAAATGTCACTGGTTTCCTAAATACCAGTGGAGGATCTCTGAACCAGGCATGACTAGTATTTGGTGATGCAATCTGGGTAACGGGAAAGTCACCAAACTAAATGGAAAGAGTAGGCATAGGAGCCCTTTCTGCCTTAAGTTCCATTTGTTTACCAGTAACGGAAAAGTATGGGACTGCCTCATGAAAAGTAACATCCGCACTATCATAGTACCTCCTTTGTAAGGGATCATAGCACCTATAGCCATTCTGGGTGTGACTGTATCCCAAAAAGATGCACTCGACTGCTCTGGGGCCAAGTTTATCTCTACTTAGCCCAGTGATATGCACAAAGGCTACACAACCAAAGGTCCAAGGTGGCAGCTCAAATAGCTCTCAATCTAGGTATAGTACCTACCATGGTACCTACTCAGAAATAACAGAACTAAGCATCATGTTAATCAAGTAACACGCAGTAAGCACTGCATCTCCCCAATACTGTGATGGTACATTATGGAGAATCAATAGAGTTCGAGCCACATCCAAAAGATGTCGGTGCTTCCTCTCGACTACCCCATTCTGCTGAGGTGTATAGGGGCATGTGGTCTGATGAACCACTCCATGGGATCTGTAAAAAGCTCTCATCTGTGTAGTACAAAACTCAAGCATGTTATCAGTATGCACAACTTTGACAGTAAAAGTAAACTAATTCTTTATTTCAATAATAAAGTTCTTAATTACAGACCCAACATCTGATTTATTCTTTAATAAAAACAATCACAATAGTCTACAACAATCATTGACAAATAATATCTATGTCCTAGTCGATAAAATGTCTTTGTCCTAGTCGATCTAGAATTCAACTATGGCCCCATACATCTAAATGCAGCAAAAAAAATAGACTCAAAATTGGTTGAATTAGCATAATAGGTGGATCTGTGGTGCTTTACCATGTGGCACACATCATAGTAAATCTTGGTGGTTGGCAAAAGATGAGGGATAATACAGTGAAGCTTGTCTAATAATGGATAACCAAGGCGATCGTGCCAATGTAAGGCACTCCCTGTAGCAAAGCACACTTCCCCCTGGCAATGTGCAGCAACTGGCATCAGAGATAGGCGATACATACTCCCATCTTCATATCTGCCACCAATCATCCTCCCCATGAGCTTGTCCTGAAACACACAATCAACATCATCAAAAATCACCCTGCAATTAAGATCTTTCGTAATTCTACTAATAGATAACAAGCTCATCGAAAAATTGAGAACAAATAGAACATTAGGCAACTTTATATTGGGGTGACTGGCACCTCCCCCTAACCATCAACTCTGGTATGCCTCCCATCTGCTGCCTGAACTGTCCTACCAGGACGTACAGACTAAAACTGCTAAAAGCTACTGTGATCGCCACTTAAATGCTATGATGCACACGAATCTACCAAGTAGACCTGTCAGAACCAGCAAAAACACACCCTATACCTGAGGAGGCAATGGCAGCAGTGTCTGAAGAGGAAGACAGTCTCCTAAGTAATCTAAGCAAGCCTCTGGATTACAGCATCATACTCAACACGTGACATTGTGTCAGACTCTATCTCAAAAGAGGCAGCAACCTGATTGGCCACAAGAGGTCTCCCATGCTTAGACCAGTAAGAGGCCTCCACGTGACCAATCCTACCATAGAAAGTGCACATGGGACGTAATTTGCCTGTCTGTCCTCTACCAAGACCATGCCCACGAGTAGAGGGTAAACCTCTAGTGCCTCAACCTCCACCAACAGCCAATGTGAAGGTCTGTCCAGTGATCTCAAGAGTAGCCACTGTGATCCAGCTCAGTCAACTATAAGTCTCCTCGAGGGATGGAAGCTCCAACAATGTCAGGATCTGAGAGCATGCAGTCATATTTTGGGCCTAACCAAGAAAGAAAGTGCAAGACTGCTGTCTCCTTGCGATATCCCTGTTGAGTACCGCACATGCACACAAGCCTACACGCATTGTACTTCTCCAAAAGCCCTTTCAACATGGAACAGTGCTGTGTCAAGGGTTATCCCTCCTGTCTAAGAGAGAACATCTCATGGTAAATCTAATAGACCTTGCTAGAATTCTTCTCATAGGAATATGTGTCATGTAGTGTATCCTACATCTCCTTAGCAATCCTGTAATACATGATGCCATCTCCAATCTGTGGTGAAACAGCATTCATGATCCACACTCTCACCATAGCATTGTCCTTCCACGAGGCGTACTTCTCAGTCTTGTTCTGAGGCTTTGCCTAAACATTTGAGACCAACGAGCATAGTTAGTCTCATCCAACTTCACAATGAGGACAAAGAACAGGTTTTTGTAGTTCCCGCTCTCCTAACTAATCTCTGATGTCACCTAAGAAGATGAAGATGAAGCCATGATGCTCCAAGGCCATGGGAAGACGCCAAAATCAGATCTGAAATCTATTTTTCAAATTTGCAGAATCACTATAGATCACAAAAGAGAGTGATCTAACAAGAAATCCAAGCTATCTCTTCCTCGGAAATCACGTTAGACATGCATAGTAGACCTCCAATAGTTGGTAGGGGCCTACTAAGGTCCAGAGGCACCCCTAGAGGCCCTCAAAGGACTACTACCCTCCTCGCTGCATCAGGTCGACAAGAACCACCGATGGCTCTACTACCCACCAGTGGAAGATCCGTTGTTGTAGCAGATCACCACCGCCACCCCGAGCCCAGTGCCACCGGGCCCACCGCTGCAAGTGTCCCTACAACGCCGCCACAAAGGCCGAGTGCCCCTGCAACACTACCACAAGGTTAGCAAGCCCCTTCAGCACCGCCACTCGCTGCCGATGATGCCCCCTTGTTGGCTATGCCGCCACTGGTGAGGAAGATGGAGACGGTAAGCAATGCGGAGAGGGCTAGGGGCATGGTGGAAGGGCTTGGCAACTTGTTTCGGTGGGATACCCGAGCGTCGATCTAGGATCGCCGCCCAATTACCAAGTGGGACAAAATGAAGAATCTTATTCTCAAAGAAAACCCTACATCTCTTTATATATAGAGAGGTGTTGGGAAAATCACATAAGAGAACCAGGCAAAAACATAAAATAAATGAACCTCTAATAAGTATAAAATATAAAAGATAACTAGAGTGCTCAACAAAGGGCGTTGAACAAACTCAAGTGTTTTGTCAGCTTTGAAGCATTTTACTTTTGTGGAAAAAGAATTTTGCACTTCCAAGAAAAACTTTGTTGTTGTAGCAGACCATTCAGATCTATCTTTTAAAGGAAAAATCCAGGAAGCATGACTAAAATCATCACTAACAGCAGCAAAATACTTGTGACCAGAACTAATAGTAATAGGACAGAGACCCTAAACATCACAATGAATTCACTTTAGGATACTATGACTCCGTCGTTCCATACGAGAAGGCACGTCCATGATGTTTCCCAAGTTGGCAAGGTTGCAGTGGAAGGTGGTGGAAGATGGAATGTTAAGAAGCATTCGACGTACTTCGATAAGGACAAATGACCAAGTCTAGAGTGCCAAAGAAGTGGATTTGAGGTGATGAAAGTAGCACCAACAAAAGTAGTGGGAAGATCCAGATGGTACAAGTCGCAATACTTATAGTCCCCACCAATGGCCTACTGATAACACAGCAATCATGCGACCTAATCTACCTAAATTAAGTTAGATTCTAGCATAACTTAGGATCAATGCATACATAAGCATCATAATTTGCAAAATAGTTAATTTAGTAGCCTTAAAGATAATATTACCATTTTATGCTCTAAAAGAGAGACGAAATTGATTACAAATGATCTGAGGACGCAAATAATAGATCAAACCATACGGATCAGATCAAGACGACGACGGGAGTCCAACGTTTCCGGAATCGTCTTGATCAGACATTCGTAGCATCACGTACAATCCATAAAAGAATGGAGACCAATGAGCAAGATGACAAAAATCCAAGCCTCAGATGTAAAATCCGACCGCACGGATAGATCAGGATCAGCAATCGCAGACCAACGACGCAAAAATTATCTCAATCAATGGCCTACAGCACCGTCTACAAAGCAAGGAAAATGGACGGCTACGATGGCACCACGTTACGCCATCACAGCCGCCCCTCGCCGTGCCCAAATCACTTAAGAGTTCTTCCCATGCCTTATGGGCCGTTGGATCGTCATCCAACGGCCACAAACGCGCCACATCGACCGCTCCTCAACCGCATCTCATCAAGGAAGATCAAAATCAGCCAAACCTGCCTAATTCATAACCGCAACCATTCGCGTTTATAGCGCAGCGGTTAGCGTGCTCCAACCAAAGCAAGGGGCGAGGGATCGAGCCTTACCACGCACCAAATCAGGAAGGCAATGCACTTGGACTCAATTGGACCGTTGGATGATGAGCGAAAGGCATCGATGCAGGCGCGTGGTGCAACGACAACCATCCGATGCGAACGCTAACGCCCCAATCCACGTGCCCAAACGAAGGCGGTGCAGTACGCGAGTTAAGCCGTCCGATCACGAGATTGGACGACTGAGATTTAAGGAGCGTGATTTGAATTGAGCGCGCGCAAGGCAAGCGACGAGGGGTGTGCGATCGCGATCGGGCAACTCCGAAGCTGCCATGTGTCAGCCACAGGATAAATCCAAGCGTATAAGGCACATATGGGGTTATTTTGAGTCCAGATCAGAGTCGTTGATCTCCTGATCGACGGATCTGATCAAACCAAGGTTGCTGCACGAGTTGGAGGGCTAAAATGCCCAATATGCCCCTCATTAAAGCTATAAAAAGAGCTCTAGGACCCCTTAGTTGAAGGCAACTCCTACCAGATACAACTCCAACCTCTCTCCCTCTCTGCAACTCTTCTCTGGCATTCGTCCCGATGCTCTGGATCTGAAGTGCTACCGCACTTCACACAAGAATCCCACAAGTGACGTCGTCGTCATCTACTATCTCTCTCTCTCTACTCTTTAAAATAGTAATTCTAGTTTAAAAACTATTTCTAAATAGCAATAAAGTTCTAATTTTCTGGATATCTGATGTCTATATATACCTATATAAATATTTGTTTAGAAAGATTTTCTGAAGAGATTTCGCATAAATCATGTTTGCCTCCCAGTGAACGACTCGATACTCACCGAAATCTTTATAAATATTATTTGTTTCATCACGATTCGCATACAACGATAAAACTAATTTTTAACACGTCTCGCAAGCAAAAAAGTTAACGCCATTACAGGGAGGCAATGGAAATTTTTAAAAGCTTTTCCTATAAAGTGCTTATTTGATGTTCTAACTTGTTTTTGGTTGCGTAGGAATCACAAAACTGTAAGAAGACACGCAGCAACGGAAAAAAAAGGGGTGCGAATCTCAAGTAAGACTCGTAGCTTAGATTAGTTTAGATTTTGAAAAAAATCCAAAAAAAAAGTTAGGTGTTTTGCTTGAACCTTAGGATTAGTTAGCATTTGTTTGCTCTTTGAAAAAAAAAATCTCTTGGTGATTTTTCTGGCTGAAACAAACTCTTTCCTTAAAAATTCAATTCCCAAAAATCCGCATATCCAAAAATTCTAAAATTTTTACTAGACATGGTTTTAAAGTCAGGAACAACATATCCAAATTTTGTGTAAATCTGAGTTATAGAAAAATTTTAAAAATTCACACTCTGAACTGATATCAAATCGTTTATTGTTCCTGAATTTTTAGAGTTCAAAATATCATAGGAATTTTTATACAACTCTGATTGACTTGTGGCACTGAATTTCTATAAAAATCATAAATTTAAAAAAAATTAAAAAAAATATTTCTTACACATTTGATTGCACGGATTATTCAATCAATAACCGGGGGTCAAAACAGATTGCAGAACCCCCATACATTTTAAATCAGGAAAAAATAAAAAAACGTGCATTAAAATTGTTGGAAAAAAAATTCCGAGTGTTTACTTAGTGGTGCAACAAGGCCAATTGATTGCATTGTTTGGGTCGCACCACTCTTCAAATTTTGAACTTAAAAGGACCATCCAGTACTATCAGCACTTAGGGTTTCACATTAAGGGTAGAGTACACCTGCATTCATAAAGAAAATCTATCAAACAATTGGGATTTACAAAACTCTTATGTCCCTCATCAAAACCCTTGATTGAAGATATTAACTCAAGTAAACCCTAAAACTGACTAATACAAGCATTTGAACCTTAAAATCCACTTCATCATAGAATTACGTGTGACTTCACACTTCTGAAAATCAATTTTAAGGGCAACACCCCCTAATGCCCATCATATTCTAAAAGCACATCAAGCCTAAGCTTAAAACTGAGTAGACGTACCCTAGGTAGGATTAATATTCTTGGAGACTTGAAATAGAATTGGACTAAGGTTAAGGCCTTGTCTACTTGCACCCACTGGTGACAAGAAAAGTCAATGCGGTAACCGCGTTAACCCTTAGTGGTGTCCCACCGTGCAAGGTGTGCTAGGGGGTCCCACCCTTTTGGCCAGCCAAGTAATTCAAGGGTTGACCTAACCTAGTTGTGTTTTGGGGAACCAAGATTAAGTCTATTTAGGATTTACACTTTAAGGATTAATTTGATTGCTTGCATTGAAAGGGTGGGGTATTCTCTCATATGTCCTCTACACAAATTGCTTGAAGGACTTCTACACATAGGAAGGACCTTTGGCCCTAGGATCCTGAATGAAGGTACCTTAATGATGAAAATGTTCCCATTCTCCTTAAAAGATAAAGATGTTTATTGGTTGAGGATTATTGGTAAACCAATCCTAGCTTGGGAAGATTTAAGAAGCACATTCCTAAAAAAAATTTTTCCCGTAGGAAAAGCGAATGCCCTTAGATGTGTGTCATGGGGAACAACTACATGAGACTTGGGAAAGATTTAATGATTTGGCTAGGAAATGCCCTCATCATGGGATTCCGAAGTAGCACTTACTCATATTTTCTATTATGGGTTAAGTGACAATTTGAAGAATTTTGCTAATGCAGCATGTGAGGCCAATTTCCTAAGCAGAGATGCTGAAGGAGCCTTTCAATTATTTGAGAATATGAGTGAAAATTCCCTCAACACTGCCTCAATGTCCGCCTTTAACAGAGAAAATCAACCAAAGAGTAGAGTTTATAAAGTTAAGGATAATTCAAACTCAGTTGATTTAAAGTTAATTGCACAACAATTGGACAACGTGGAACTCGTGGGAAAGAACATAGAGAGTTTAGATAAGAAACTAGACAACCTTCTGAAGGGCGAGCACATTCCAGAATAAATTCTATGCCTACCCAAAGAGTTCCTATGTTAACCCGCACCCAACTCCCCAACTCTCTAAGTCAAGAAATGGTGCACAATCTTAATGACCTAACCATAGCTCTACCTACGAGCCAACTCTACTTCGACCCATCTCTTTCTGAGTACCAAGGAGGGACCTTAATGCCCTCAAATGCTAACCTAGGCATCCCGATGCCTAGTTATCCTGAGGATGTGAATGCACTCCAAGGTTACACTAGAAATGATCTCTATTCAAACAATTACAACCTGGGATGGCGTAACAATCCTAACTTTGCTTGGTCAAGTCAGAAACCCGCCTAGGGTCCTAACTTGACAAGCCTAACATGTGTGGGCAACCTAATAAGTACACACAACCATGCACATATCAGCCACAACCTACTCAGGAAAACCAACCCTTTGATCTAAGTCTGGTCCTCAAGGAAATGCGAGAAATGAATCTGAGACATAAGGAAGAAATGAATCAATTGATGATAGAATTGACTGTAGGATCTGTAAATCACAAGCACACTAAAAGGGAGATGAATAGTGTAGTAAAAAAATTTTGCAAGACAAATCAAACCACAAAATGCACAAGATATATAGTAGTTCCCCTCACTTGGGTACTCCATTACCTAAGTCTCCCGACTTAGGATTTTTAACCCGATTCCCTCAATCCGGAGGAAATCAATTTACTAAATCCTGAGGTAATTAACGGGTTACCTCAACCCAATTATAAGATATTGTAAAAGAAATAAAGATACAAGTATAAGCAAAATATAAATAAAATCTTACAACTAATCCCTAAGTCTCCAACAATTATATTGCTTAATATGAGTATGTAAATTAATCTAACGAGAGTATTAAGGCGTAAAACAAACAAATTTATCAGAGAACACGATCGCCTTGATGACTTGTTGCAAGTGGAGAATGGCCTTGAGAGAATTGCAACAAGACAAACTCTTTTACAGCTAGTAATTGGAGAAATGGTGTAGGCAAAGATAGAATTTTGGCTTCTTGGTTGTGTACAAAGGACACTCAAGGAGTGCTTATATAACTCACTGAGTACCTTCTCTACGATTACTAACCGTTAGGGGCAATTTTGGAAGATTAAGGATAGGTTTAATTGCAAAATAGCCATTTAGATTGGTCACAATGGTTAGTTGATACCGGTACTGACTGCTTACAGTCAACCCAACTAAGTCACCAGGTACCGATACTCATGATGAGTACCGGTACTTGTGACTCACAGATTTGGGTCCAGTGACCTACATGTACCAGTACTAGTGATTAGTACCGGTACTTGTAAGGTCCAGGCAAAAACCAAGTGCACAAACTGTGACCACTTGGTACCGGTACTCACGATGAGTACGGATACTTGTTCACAGTTTGGGACTTAGGCCCAAACCTGTGCCTAGCATGTACCAGTACTTATGACTAGTATCGGTACTTGCTACATGTACCAAATTTTGCAAGTGTAAGTCAATTTTTAGAGATATCCAACCTACTCTAAACGACATTATTTTGAAAAAAATCGATTTTGAGTTTTGAAACGAGTGAATAAATGATTTTCTGAACCCTAATTATCTCTACTTTGATTTTAACTCCTAGATTTTGTTTTACTTGTTAGGAGACGTACAAAGATTCTAAAAAATAATTAATATAACAAAAACTAGTCTTCTAATCTTCTTCCTTCATATGCTATTTTGTTGCTTGCATCCATAGATTCTTTTAACCCGTAATACTTCATAAACACATCAGATTTAAAAATGATTTTATTAACACCAAAATACAGAAGAGAGATGAAACTAGGTTCCAACATTGATGGGACGACTAGACCAGCTAGTTGATGCTAGACAACACAGGATGCTGCCATCCCAACCCGTCCCCAGCCCAATGAACTTCAATAGGGTTAACCAACAACACACGGGAGCAACAGGCACATATAGTTCAACCTGCTCCCCAACACCCACCTGGGTTTATTAACCCCAACCCAACCCAGGCTCAGCCTATCTTGCCAAACCCACCTCACCCTTCTAACTCTAATGCCTATGCTTGTGCTGTCACTTTGAGAAGTGGGAAACAAATCCAAGATCCTTATCCTTCTACATCAAAATCTTACCAAGATCTTGAGGAGCCTGAATCTGACCTAGGAAACCAAGCCAATCTAGAAAACAAAACTCAGGATTTGAACACTCATGATTTCTCTCAAACACCTTTTCCTGAAGCCTTAAATAAATCCAGGAAAAAGGAAACCAATCAATCTAAGAAGTGGCTTCAGATTTTAAAGCAAGTTCAGGTAAATATACCACTCCTTGAAGCCATTGAAAACATCCCGGCCTATGCAAAATTTCTGAAGGAAATGTGCACACCGTAGCGTCAAGCCAAATCATCAAAAAGGGTCATAGTTTCTGAACAAATCAATGCCATCATCTTAAACAAGCTCCCTCCTAAAATGAAAAATCCAGCAACCCCCTTAATTTCATGTGAGATTAATGGTTTTATCTTGAATCGAGCCTTACTAAACCTCGGTGCCTCCATCAATCTAATCCCCATAGAATTATATGAAGAGTTGGATTTAGGTCCCTTGCAACACACTAATGTTACTCTTCAGCTTGCTGATAGGTCAACCAAGATTCCAAAGGGACTTTTACAAAACGTGATTATAAAAGTGAGGGATTTTGAGTACCCCGTGGACTTTCTAGTTTTAGATATGGAGGCACCAGAAAACTTGAACCACACCCCGATAATCTTAGGAAGACCTTTCTTGGCCACAGCCAAAGCCCTAATCAACTGTGAGACGAGAATTATGCAAATCACTTCTGGAAGGAAAACTTGTCAACTCAATATCTTTAAAACTTCCCAAAAGAATAAAGTAATTATGGTCCATCGAAGTCACAGGAACAATTGAAGAAGTTTTGGCAATTCACACTAAAGATCAAGATCAACACAAAAGACAAGAAAGTGATGTACTTGAGGATGATTCTGATTTACCACCTCCCATAGAAAATCAAATTGAAAAAAACATTAGTCAGATTGAGAAACTCTTGGGAGTATCTTATAATTAATTAGATGATAACATAAAGAATCATCAATACATCCACCCTAAAATTCAAGAACTATTGAACTTTAAGGGGTTCAAGAAATTGGACAATCCAAGGACATTAACCAGGTAAACGAAAAAACAACCTTAGAAAAAGAAGCTCAAATCATGATGGACTGAGGAAGAACTTATACTCCAACTGGTTCAAATGGATGGCTTGAATTTAAGGAAGAAATGACTTCTGATGAGGAAGAGGCAATTTCTGATGAGAATTTTGACGAATTCACCACAACTCTACCTTTGTCCTCATATGACCCAGAGCCTAGAGAATTCATGATTTTTGACATCAACTACCATTATGACGATCCTTATGATTCTGATTCAAAATCAGAATTAAATCTCAATCATGATTTTAATCCAGACCCTTTACCACCTCTTCTCGAATTATGGAACTGGATTAATGAACAGCTCTGCATCATGAACCTCATTTATCTGACACTATTTTCTATTTCAAATCAGAAAAACTCTTCGAAGTAGAACTGCATCATCAGTTGGTCCACTTTTGTGGATCACTAATTCTTGGACTAAACAATCATATCTTCATACTAATTCTGAATCTCTCAGTAACAGTTATTACTCCTCTTGACCCACAATATTGAAATGCATATTTCTTTTGGGTTTAGGTCCTACAAATGACGTTAAGCTTAGCGCTGGCTGGTAGGCAACCCAATATTCTTTACAAGTAGTTTTGCATCCAAGCTGACCTGGAAGAACAAGCTCAGTCAGGTGATATCCCCTCCTCTTACATTTTGATTTTCTTGCATACATTTCAATGAGGACATTGTAATAAATAGGCATGAGGGGTAGACATTGCACGTCTTCTTTTTATGTCAAAAAAAAAAATTACATTCATGCATAAAAAACTTTTATCAAGAAAGTTTTATTAGGAATTTATTTTTAAGTTGATTCCCGAACATAGAATCCAATACAATTTCACACTTACACATAGAATTTGCAATGGATCCTCTATGAAGACCGATAGACATCTTTAGTTTGTCGAGAAGAAGCAATGCTTCTTCTCCTGAACCCTTAGACAGTAATTAAGGAGTCAGGCAAACCATCTTTTAGTAGATCCACCAAACAAGTGTGAGATGAAAGTAAAAAGTCTACTGGTGCTCTAAGGCTAGTATAAGGAATCTTAGTTTCCGGGTAATTGAATAATGATACTCGGAGTTAGGCATAATTTTCGCTCTAGGTACAAATTCTTTGTGTGAATTTTTTAGAGCCACCATATAAGGCAAATATGCAGAGAGTGGGTTCTGATAAAACTAGGACTAAGGTGGATAGTTACAACCGTCCTTTACGGAATCATCGGTTAAATGAGGGTTTTAATGTGACGGATAAAAATACGTTATCTCATCCATTCCTTTCCTGGTATCGAAAGTAGGCACTTCTACCAAATAAGTCACCCGATATCCTCTTGAACACCCTTAATCCCAAATAATGCCTCATGAATAAAAATATGCATGAGTACTGCATTTCGTTCTGTTGGAAGAAATAACTATAAAAAAAAAGAGAAAAAAAAAGAAAGAAAAGGAGAAAATATATATATATAAAAGAGAGAAGAACAAAAGAGTGTGTTAATTACATTGTGCTTACTTCATATCAAGCACACTGAGGCAATAACACCCATTCCCTTCACAGTCCACCAAATAAAGCCTTGACCTACTTTTTTGTATTTCTGACCACTTGAATACGGGCTGAGGAATTCTAACTTAGTCATATGGTTTATCAAAACGTAATTAAAGTATTAATGCCATGAAAGGCCACCAAAGATACTGACAAATCTAGTGAGATTGTGAACTCAAAAAGAAAAAGAAAAGAAAAAGAAAGAGAGAAAATGAGTACAACGGAACTAAAGAAAGCATAGTTTCTCCACTTCTCTTTGAATTGATTTATTTAATAAGTCTGGAAATCTAGGTTCTCTAATACTAGTCTATGTGTAGCACCAAATGAGTGTGAGCCACCAAATACAAATCCACTTGACTCAAAATATTTTCTACCTAAGCCAAAAAGCCGGGGCTAAATTTACATATTATTTTATCACCCCGAGGAAAGAAGTCTTCATATCCCAATAGAAATTTTACTAAGGGTTAAGTACGAACTTTAGATGTGGATTGGTTTCTTTACTTGGATCCATTGCATAGGCTACAACAATACACTTTCACGACTGTCTAGATTTCTAAAGTTTTGGATGAAAACAAAAGAAATAAATCACTAATCGAACTCTTGATACAAATCATTCATAAAGAACCACTTTGCATTTAGTCTTGCATTTACTAGGGACTAGCAAGATTTAGGCATGGGGGTGTGATTGCACAACAATCATATGACCTAATCTACCTGAATTAAGTTAGATTCTAGCATAACTTAGGATCAATACATACATAAGCATCATAATTTTCATAATAGTTAGTTTAGTAGCCTTAGAGATAATATTACCATTTTATGCTCTAAAAGAGACGAAATTGATTGCTGATAATCCGAGGATGCAAATAATAGATCAGATCGTACGGATCAGATCAGGACGACGACAGGAGTCCAACGGTTCCAAAATCGTCTTGATCAGACATCCGTAGCATCATGTACAATCCATAGAAGAACGAAAGCCAAGGAGCAAGATGACAGAAATCCAAGCCTCAGATATAAAATCCGACCGCACGGATGGATCCGGATCAGCGATCGCAGGCCAACGACACAAAAATTATCTCAATCAGAAGCCTACAGCACCATCTACAAAGCAAGGAAGAGACGGCCATGATGGCACCATCACAGCCGCCCCTCGCCACGCCCCAATCACTGAGCGTTCTTCTGATGCCTTGTGTGTCATTGGATCGTCATTCAACGGCCACAAGCACGCCACGTCGACCGCTCCTCAACTGAGCCTCATCAAAGAAGATCAAGATCAGCCATTGGATCTCCATCCAATGGCTGAGAAGTGAACATGCCTAATCCATAACCGTGACCATCCACGCTTATAGCGCAGCAGTTAGCGCGCTCCAACCAAAGCGAGGGGATGGGATCGAGCCTCGCCGCGCACCAAATCAGGAAGGCAGTGCGCTTAGACTCAATTGGACCATGGGATGATGAGCAGAGGGCGTGGATGTGGGCATGTGGTGCGATGACCATCCAATATGAACGCACGATCTAACGCGCGTGCTAATGCCCCAATCCACACAGCCAAACGAAGGCGGCGCGGTGCGCGAGTTAAGCCGTCCGATGCGATTGAAGGCGCGTGATTTGAATTGAGCACGCACGAGGCGAGAGCCGAGGGGCACGCGATCGCAGTCGGGAGACTCTGAAGCTGCCACGTGTCAGCCACAGGATAAATCCGAGCGTATAAGGCACATATAGGGTTATTTTGAGGCCAGATCAAAGTCGTTGATCAAACCAAGGTTGTGTTGCACGAGTTTCTTTTTGAAAAAGTAAAGGGTAGTTATCCAGGGTGATAACTACCCAAATATATTAATTAGAGAATCAACAGCCTCCGCCAATACAAAGGGCAAACCCCAAGGTCCCCCACTCACAAGGACCCACTCCAAAGATTAAATAAAGAAATAACAGACTCCATAAAATTCTCCACATAAGGCCTCTGGCCCCTGAAGACCACAGCATTCCTGCACAACCAAATGCCCCATAACACCGCCAACAGCCTGACCCTCTCCTTTTTCGTACGAAAGACAATCTGTCCAACATCACCCCCTCCACCTCTGAAACTGTGCCAAAACTCATCAAAAGACCGGCATTTCCACCACCCCGCTCCCACCCGGCTCCATATCTGTACCACAAAAGGGCAGGTGAAAAAAAGGTGGTCAATCTCTTCTCCCCACCTCCACAAAAAGGGCAAACCTTACTCTCTCCAGGAGCCCACCTCACCCTCCAAACCTTAGTCACAAGTCTCCTCCTAAGCAGTCAGACAAGAATCTTGACCTTTAAAGGACACGCGGCCTTCCAAATCATCTGCAATCCCTCACCAGATCCAAATCACCTGTGGAGTCTCCACTGGACAATCTCCTGTAGGCAGCCCCCACCGAGAAATCACCTTCATCCCAGCCAAACATATCAGTATCGGAAACCGGTTGCAGCCCTTCTAACTCTTCAAGCAATCTCTGGAAATTATGAGTTCTCGCATCTGAAAGGTTTCCTACAAAGCACGAGCACCACCCACCTTCCCACGCCTCAGCCACTAACGCCACTTTGTTTTAGGACAAAGCAAACAATATCGGAAATCTTCTAGCAAGCACACCTTGCCTCGTCCAATCATCCTGCCTGAACCTGAAAGTCTCCCCAGTTCCCACCATTGGAACAAAACAATTCTGCACCCAAGGAGCCACCGTCGACAAACCTTTCAAGAAGTGAGAAGCATCCCTCGGCGGAGATATCAGGAGATCCCACCGCACCAGGCCACCATAAGCCGTCCCGAACACCTTGCCCACCAAATCCTCCCTACACTCCAAGAGACTCCCCACCCATTTCACCAACAAGATGTCATTAGACCTCCCCAGGTCCCTCACCCCAAGTCCCCCCTCCTTCACCGGCCTACAAACCTCCTCCCATGCTACCAACTTGGCACCAGGTCCACTCGTCCCCTGGTTGGACCAGAAGAAATTCCTCATAAGCCTCTCTATTCTTAAGACAACCTGCCGGGGCATCTTCAGGACAAAAGTAAAATACAACGGCATCGCTGCCAAAACCGCCTTGAGCAAGACCAACCTTCTACCCCTTGACAGAAGCCTAGACGCCCACCCTGCCAACCTCCCCTCTAGTCTCTCCACGAGGGGAGCCCAATCTTTCACCAGAATCCTGCCATCCGTCAACGGTAAACCCAAATATCTGATTGGAAGCTTCACCTGCTCTGTGCCAAGACCCAAGCTACACCCCCTCGCCTCCGCCTCAGTCAAATTGAAGGGGACAAAATCGGATTTAGACAGGTTGATCTGCAATCCCGAGGCCTCACCAAACAAGAAGAGTAAAATCCGCATTCGCCTGGCTTCTGCTTCCCCACCTTCAATGAAGAAAATCGTATCATCCACATACTGCAGTAACGAAATACTTGTCTCATCTCCTAAAGAGAAACCCCTCACTAAGTTCCTCTCACATGACCTCTTAGCCGCCCTCGCAAATGCATCTGCTGCAATAACAAAGCATCGGAGCCAAAGGACACCCCTGCCTCACCCCCCTCCTCGGCTGTATCCAACCCCCTGCCGGGTTTCCATTGATAAGTACCGAGAAAGACATCATGGTGACACATCTCTTCATCTAGTCAATCCACACCGGCAGGAAGCCCCTCTTCACCAAGGACGCCCAAAGAAACGACCACTAAACCGAATCATAAGCCTCGCTGAAATCAACTTTGGAGGGCTAAAATGCCCAATTTGCCCCTCATTAAAGTTATAAAAAGAGCCCCATGGCCCCTCAGTTGAAGGCAAAGGCAACTCCCACCAGATACAACTCCAGCCTCTCTCCCTCTCTGCAACTCTTCTCTAGCATTCGTCCCGGCGCTCTGGATCTAAGGTGCTGCTGCACTTTACACAAGAATCCCACAAGCAGCGTCATTGTCATCTGCTCTCTCTCTCTCTAGAATAGTGATTCTAGTTTAAAAACAATTTCCAAATAGCAATAAACTTCTGATTTTTTGGATATCTGATGTCTATATATACCTATATAAATATATAAATATTTGTTTAGAAAGACTTTCTGAAGAGCTTTCACATAAAATCGTGTTTGCCTCCCTGCAAACGACTCAATACTCATCAAAATCTTTATAAATATTATTTGTTTCATCGTGATTCACACTACAATGATAAAACTAATTTTTAACGCGTCTCGCGAAAGAACACCTACTTCATCAGGATGTCATTATGTTCATCAAAAATGATTCTACATTTTAACTGTTACAAATGTGACTAACAAACGACAGGCTAAGAGGGAATTCATCTAAAAGCTATAATCTAAGAAAATTTCACAGTCCCAACATAAGTAATCAAGGACATGCTACCCTTGGCAAGGCAGAGCGAAGTAATAGCAATAGAATCTCTAGAGGATGTCAGTCTAGCATCCCTACTTGTCAATTGTGTAAAGGCACAAAAGCCAATGATCCAATCAGAAGTACCTACGTAAGCACCATTCACTACAGTACCTATGGAAAGTGTAGTAATGGAAGAGGAAGTGGGCTCACTCTTCAAGAACTGTTGTAGATGATCCAAGTTTTCCATAGTAAACAGAAACCCAACCTGATCAGTGACTAACTCAGTCTCAGGAGAAAGAACAGCAGCAATAGATGTTTGGTTGGCCCAAGCAGACCTCCCAAACTTCTCCCAACATCGATCAAACGGATGATTGGTCTTTTGGCAATGGACACAAGGGGTAAGTACATCTGCCACAACCCCCATCAGATGCTGCAAGAGTGGTAGTCTCAGGCATAACCACAACAACAGTTGGTGCAGAATCAGTATCAAGCTTCTAGAGACGGTCATAAACCATTACCATATTAGGAATAGACTCAATAGATAAGATTTAATCATGGGTAGACTAGTTTATGGCAAATAAGCCGTCAAGAAATCAATAAGCCTGCCACTTGACATGCTTTGTAACCTGCTTATCACAGCAAGTAAGCTAGAAGACTGCGAGTTCCTTATACAACCCCTCAAGGCTGGTGAAATAATCAACCAGAGACATTTTTTGAAAAGGGAAAGGGGGGCTATCTAGTTGATAGCCACTCAAAGTATATTAATTAATCAAAGGCTTAAAAGCCACAAAGCCAAGGCTACATAGTACTTTCCAAAAAACACATAAAAAAAGAAATACTGGAAATAAAGTTTTCAAGATAAGGATGTTGCCTCTTGAAGACCATTGTGTTCCTTCCAAGCCAAGTGCTTCAAAGGATTGCTAATGCCTTGGCTTTCTTCTTTTTTGTCTTGAATGTATGGAGCCCCACCTGGCGACCTACCCTCCTAAATGAGGCCCAAAAATCATCACTGTTGTCATATACAGTCCAGCTGAACCAAAAGTGAGTCCAGACTTGCACCAAAAGTTGGCAAGTGAAAAATAAGTGATTAATGTCTTCATTTTCTTCACCACAAAGTGTGTTCGGTGCCCATCTCACTCTCCACGTCCTTGTCACCAAGCAACCCCTTTAGACCAACCACAAAGATTTTAATTTTTAAAGGGCAGTCAGTCCCCTAAATCTACCTACAATCTCTGATGAGGTCAAAGTCAATCCCCAACCCCATAGTCCTTAGCCTCCTATAAGCTTCCCGCACTAAAAAATTACCCTCATCCAAAACAAAAGAGTCCACTCCTCCCTCCAGCTGGAAGCCCTCCAACTCCTACAACAACATTTGAAGCTCTTGGATCCTTTGATCCAACATATGACCTGCAAAAGTGGGGCACCAAGATCCCTCCAAGGAGTCAGCCAATGTTATCTCCTCATCACTTTCCATACCAGAAAGCCTCTAAAACCTGTCCTTCAGACTCTTTTGACCCATTAAATCATCCGTCCAAAAGCGGAACATGTCATCCGAGCCTACATAAGACAAAAAAAGACGTCGCACCTTAGGCAACACAAGTCAAAGACCTCTCAAAAAATTGGATGTACCTGGCAAAGGCATCAACTATAGGTCCTAGCACAGTCTCTGCCCATAGGATGCCTCCATAACCTATCTAAGGAGGTCCTACCTACTCTCAAAAAGCTTGTTTATCCACTTAGCCAACAAGTTGTTATTCATAGTAGCAAGGTCTCTATCCCTTAAGCCTCCCTCCTTCACGGGTTTACAAACCTCATCCCAAGCCATCAACCTAACCCCCTTCCCTGTCACACCATAGTTTGTTCAAAAAAAAATCCCTCATCATACCCGAGAGTTCCCTCTCAATAGTGTGGCAACTCGAAAATGGACGTGGAAGAAGTCGGTATAGCAACCAACACCGCCTTTAGTAAAACCAATCTACCCCCTAGAAAGCACTTTTGAAGCCCATCCTACCAACCTCCTCTCCATTCTCCCAATGAGGGGAAGGCAATCATGTGTAGAGATCCACCTGTCTAACAAAAAGAGACTCAAATACAAAATAGGAAATGGATGTGTAGAGGCATCCCCCTGGTTGATGCTCCAAGTTCTCCTGTAAATATCTACTCGTCATGAATTGCTCATTTGGATAGAATATTTTTGGTCCAAGGCTTCCTAAATGTCCTTAACAGTCTTCTTGTATAACATATTCACCATTATCTTAGGATGAATGCTATTCATGAGCCAATTCATGACCAAGTAGTTGTCCTCCCACTACTTGAACTTCTCATCCTTGGCAGTTGTAGCATTATCTATCAGAGCATGTAGTTTATCATGCCCCCCAACAAAGATACAGAATGCTCTCGACCGTAAAACGTAGTTCTAGGACCCAATCAACTTTATGGTTGTCCCTTGAACTAAGGCAGAATCAGAGACCTTGGCCTTTAAGGCAAAGGTTGAGGCACTCTTGTCGGCTATGAGGAACAAAGAAGAATAATACAACGCTAGAAAATTCTAGGCCATTAGAAAGACAAATACGTGCAAATAGATAGTACTAGGTGCATGCAAACTACCCTAGAGTGCTCAAAACATGTACAGAATCTTCACGCCAATCAAATCAGGACATGGACAAATTTGGACCACTGTAATCAAGCATTGATGTGGTCCTCCTCTAATCAGCCAATCAAATTTTGACCACTAGCCAATCAAGTTGAAGAGCAGACAGCATGTAGAAACCTCAACGCCTCCCAAACCAACCCCGCACCAACCAAAATAGACCCCTATAGTGATAGAAACCACAATGGCAACACTCCAGCGACCACTACAGTTGTCCAATCAGTTGCCAAACGAGAACAGAGTCGCAAGGGAACCTAGGTGACCCACTTCGAGCCCAGATGGGCCTTGAAGAGGTCCCGAGGGGGCCCTCTTCTCAACAACACAAGGGTGGTGCTGGGAAGAAAGAGGGATACCGACACCACTACATGTCGATAAGGACCACTGGAGGGGGTTCAATCAACTGGCTTGGAGCCGGTTACCCCCCTTCCATAGGTGGTCGACAGCCGGTAGGTGTCACCGGTGGCTAGCTTCCACAAAGAATGAACAGTGTCGAGCAAGTCTTCATGCCAAAATCGAAACAGAAGAGAAAAAAACACCAAAAATCCAAGGCACAAATCCCAAGGTAGAGATTCAAACAAAACTAATGTTTATTTGGTGGAGAAATAAGAGGATAAGAGATCAAGAGGGTACAGAGCTCCAACCTAAGAGCGTCACTCTGATACCATGTTGAATGGAAAAGAATGTCTTATTCCAAAATAAAAAATCCTAGCCCCTCTTTTGTAGAGAAAAGGCTTAGGCAAATTACATGAAGAGTCCACTAATAAAGGCAAATTAGAGAAACAAGACAAAAATAAGGAAAGGGAAATAAATGACAAAACTCTAATAAACCATCTCCAAACATACCCCAAGGTTCGAAATGCCGATTTCGACGCCGTGCCGATGAAATTGCAAGTGCAGGAGAAATGCCCGTTTTTTGATGGCAGATTTCGATGATTTCGATGGCTCGAAAAAATGCCATTTCGGAGGCACGCCGAGGGCATGCCGACGCATGCCGACAAAAATGGTAGAAGTGGTCAAAATGATATCAGTTTCAAGAAAATCAAATATTGATTATGTAATAATAAGAGTGTTACATCATAATATTCATATACAACATAACCATACAATGTTAAAATTCAATAACGAGATGAAATATTCTTACCATGTTAAGAATACAGAAAATTTAATAATAGAAGAATACAAAGAATTTAAGAATCAAAGAATTTAATAATGAAAGAATCAAAGTGTATAGTTTCAAAGTAAAAGTTAAAACTGTAATGTCTTGATGTATGATGAATCGGAAGTCTGGACTTGGAACTTGAAAGACAGATTTCACCAGAACCAAGAGTGTCTTGCTGGATGCATATCTTTATCATGGGTACTATCACCACTTGATTGATACCATTGTTGACTATTGTGTCGATGAATACTTTGAATGTATTCACAGTAATCCTTCCAAGACATATATGAATACATTGTCTGGTAATCCATTATGTGCTGTCTATATTCATGTTCATTCATACTAACAAAAATCCCAAGATGGGGAAATCTACTACCTGTGTATGGTCTGTCACGCTGCCCATGTGCACGATTAGTTGCACGTGTTTGTGAGAATCCTGTTGTTCTAGAATCATCTTGTGATGATTCTGATCTTGGCATTTAAGGGAGAGTTTGGGGTTGGAACTGCTGAGGAAAGTAATTTTAGATCATACCATACTCATATGGGTAAGAATATTCACTCCCAGTCCTAGTCCCAGAAGTGTCAACATTTTCAGACTCAGCGTATGAATATGATGGATAATTATATGAAGGCGGTGGGCTGCATCGGCATCGGCATTTCTTAACAAGGTGGACTGCATCGGCACAAGCACACGCCCTTGGTGGGAGTCCCTATATGTTAAGCATCCTACGGCATCGGTAGTGCTTGCCGACCCTATGGATATCTGCACAAGTACACAGCATCTCTTAACAAGGTGGGGCCCCCACTACACCCAAATCAAATAACCCTCCCGCCTCCCCCGCCCTCCCTCCCCACCCTCTGTCCGCGGGGCCCACCGACCCTGCGGCTCCACCACCACCACCTTCCTCCCCATGTCCTCCTCCTCCCCCTCCATCCCTCCTCCCTGCCCCCACCTTCAGCTCTTCCTCTCCTCCTCCCCAAACCCCTTCCGCTCCCTCCACCTTCTCCTTCGCCCCAAACCCCCCGCCCTCGGCTGCGCCGAGCTCCACCTCGACCTCCCCCACCGCTGTCCCCTCTGCCCCCCTCCTCCCCACCCCGCCTCTACTTCTGCCTCTCTTGCCCCCTCCACGCCCCCGACCACCTCTACCAGTCCCCCTCCTCCCCTCCCCACGCCCTTGCCATCGACGTCCACCGCGTCGAGCTCTTCTGCTTCGCCTACCGCAACCAGGTCACGACCCCGACTTCGACTCCGCCGTCCTCTCCTCCCAATACCGGATCGCCTCCATTCCCCTTCCCCCCACACCCCCCAAGAGGAGGCGACTAGTCGAGTTCCGCCCCTGGACCCCCACCCCCAGGGAGCAGCACCTCCTCGACTGCTGCTCCAGCCCACTGTGGTGCCCCGACACCGCCGCCGCCGAGTCGGGCTGCGGGGTCCCGTGGGGCCTCCGGGGGCTCAACAACCTTGGCAGCACCTGCTTCATGAACTTCGTACTGCAGGCGCTACTCCACACCCCGCCCCTGAGGAACTACTTCCTCAACGACCGCCACAACCCCTACGTCTGCAGGCCGCAGCAGAGGAAGGCGGGCGGCGAGGGCGACGACAGGAAGGTCGTGTGCCTCATGTGCGATCTCGACACGATCTACTCCGCGGTGTTCTCCCGTAGCCGCACGCCCTACAACCCTGCCAAGTTCCTATACAGGTGAGGGGGACGAGGGAGAGTGACCATTTTGCCGGCGGCGGCACGGCGGCATGCCAACCGGTATGGTCGGCATGCCGCCGAAACACCTGTTTTTCGACACTGAAATCATATCGGCATGGCTGTTCTTCAAAACTGGCCTTGCCGACGGCATGCCGTCGGCATTTAAATCAATGACATACCCCCTTTCCCTCCCCAAGGAAATCTCGAGAGTGAATAAGACTACAACAATGTTGCCAACAATCTATACCCACTTTAAAGGCACTCTTCAGATCAGTGCAATCCTTCTCAAGTTTCCATGCACCCTACATCTATAGCAATCCTCCTAACCGTGCAAGAAACCCATATGTTTCACCTCTTCTCCTTGTTTCAACCACTAACCTCGATCATGTTCTTCACACTGACCACACATATGGAACCTCAACAGTCTTGCCACCAAACATACTCATTCTACTATTGAATGACAAATTGGTGAATGTCCTCAAATCACTAGGCTACATAACATGACTTACATAAAGCTTTAGACACACGCATAGATATATAAATACATACATGCATGCATGCATACATATATGTATGCATGTATGTGTATATATATTCATCTAGTTGGACCTGTGAATATAAGTCCAGAGGCTATTATTTATATTAAGATTCGTAGAGTTTAATTATTCTCAACATGAATAAGAAACAAATTGTCTAAATTCTTTGAAGAAAGCATGACAAGAAAGTATGAGAACAAAATCAAATGCAATTATAAGAAATGTTTCTTGTATAAAAGCATGATTTACATTAGCCATTGTTTTCTATTGTATACAGTATACAACATCAAGGAGAAGCATAGTATGAATGAAAGTTTATCTCCAGAAGTTCTACATCAGAAAGCACAAGCATAAAGGAGATCTGATAATCATAGTGGAAAGGACATATCTTCAGCTAGGTAAGCAAAGAAGACACTACCTTGTTCAACGAGAATCTCAAATCATCGACAAGTTCTGGGACAACAAGGACTTGGGCACCCTTTTCCCCCTGAATATAAGGCAACAAATGAACGAGTATGTTACCATAGATCAATGATAGTTGACTAATCACCAAGACAGGGACAGGTTAAAAGGAAACAGACAAAGGATGTTGTATTTCTGTGGAATAAAGAACCTGCAATAGTATATCTCCAATTTTGTCCCTGAGAATTCCAGTGCCAAGAATAGCACCAAGGAAGTCCCCATGAGAACAAGGTTCAAATCGAAAGTTCCCTGAGATTCTAAAGGAAGTATAAGAAGCTGACTTATTCAAAGAATGAAAAAAAAAAATCCATCAACTCAAGAATGCAGACCTCAGTGCAGAAACTGTGTCTGGAGCAATTGCCATTATATCAGGGTGCCCAATGCAGAGGCGGCATCGTTCAGCCTATTGTATATGACCAACAAATTAATACCAGCATTTTGAAAATACTTTGCAGTTACAATTATAAAAATAACCTGTGGATATCCTCCCTGTGCTATTGCCTTCACATCAGCTAATTTTTCAAGTGCTGTCAGAACTGCCTTCAAAGTGGGAGGGGTAAGGAAATCCGTACTGAGAATTTCTCTTCTGGAGGACGCACTTCTTGCCTTGCAGGTCATGAATAAAATTGCTTCATTATTGTTTTTCTTCAAGAGGTATGCCACTATTTATCCAAACAAAGATACATGATGTGCCTTGTATATATTGTTTAATAATGTCAAAAAAAAAGAAAACTATAAACCATGTGATGAGATTAATTGGAATTCAACTGCCATCACCATGCTGTCTACAGTATAAGATCCTTAGTAAGGAAATTCCCATTGACCAATGTAATTCTTCATAATATAAGGTACACGAATGAGAAAAAAAGAGTTCATAGTGGCACTTTAACTTAGGGAACACCTATGACTCCTTGAGTCGAGTATTCGGATCCATTTAGTTTTGTAACCAATGTATTAAGTATAAATATCAAAGGGGGCAAATGGGGGTGTTAGAGAAAATGAACTATCTTATTGAAAAATATAATCCTAGCCTCTCGTATATAGAGAGGTGGGCATGAAAAAGAAATATAAAATTACACAACTAACTCTCTAACAAACTCAATCCTAAGATAACTGGACTCTAACTAAGCTAATACTCCTAACACTCCCCCCCCCCCGAATGTAGACATCTGGAGGAGCAAGTAACGGCTGTAGCAAAAGTAGTAGACAAGCAGCTATAGCAACAATACTAGATGTTGTAGTAGAAGTAGTAGCAATAACAAACAATAGAAAATTGTAACAAAAGTAGCAGTAGTAGACAGTAGTAGGTGTTGGTGCTAGAGCACCACGATCATTTGTTTTGATGATAACAAAACACATGTTATTTAACATTTGCAATTTGAGCCCTAGATTTCAGGTCAATTGCAAATGTGGACGTGTTTAAACGGAGTTCGAGCTCGCATCCAGGACGGATTGGAGGAGCTTGACGAAAAACAGAGGAGGTTCGCGTGGAGCGACAGATTGAAGATGGAAGGAAATGAAGAATATGATAGATTTCCTTCTTTTGTACTTGTTGTATTTTTCGTTTCTTTTGTTGCTCTTTATTTCCTTAGATATTTCATGTTAAAGAGCCTCAAAGAACCCTAACAGTAATCCTAAGAACACCGGCACAACCCTAGGATACTTAGGTTTTCTGTAGAATACTTAGAAAACCAATATAGGATTCAAACAGCACTTCCAGACGTCTAATTCCCAAATCAGACGTCTGATAAAGTATTTTAAGACGTCTGACTGTTGTTTCAGACGTCTGATAACTGTTAGGCTGGACATAGTTAGTTCTGTCTGATGAAATCAGACGTCCATACCTTAGACCAGACGTCTTAGGAGACGTCTGATGACTTTGCCAGACGTCCAATTAGTGGACCGTTGGCTGGCTTAGCAAACACTCAAGAATATGACCGTTAGAGCCTTATCAGACGTCCTTAGGCCTTTCCAGACGTCTGATAAATGACCGTTTTGCCTCGGCTGACCCAAAATCTCTTCTCAGAGATTTTCTAGCCGTTGCAACGTTGGAAATCAATTCCCACAGTAAAAGTAGGTTTCCAGACGTCCAGACTTAGTGCCAGACGTCCTGTATGTCGTCTGATGGACTTGCACAAAAACCCTGTTTAGATCTGATTCAAGTCAGGGAGAAACACGCATAGAATCGGACGTCTGACCTTGAAATCAGACGTCTTAAAGTGGCCTTCCAGACATCTGATGCAAGAGTTAGACGTCTGATAACCCTGTCAAATGTAATCATTATCCTGATTTCGGCCTGATTCTCTTGGACTTTGTTCCCAACGGCTATGGAAGCTTTTCTAAGCCTTCCAAAGCCTTCCTAAGGCCTCTATAAATAGAGGGGAGCCTTTTCACACCAAGAGAAACACAAGACACACTTAAGCAACATACTTCCACTCTCTTGTGTCCAAGAAGCTCTTGCTCTCTAAGCTCAAGTTCTACATCTTGAGAGCATCATTCCCTTCGCGCACCCGCTCTCCCGCCGTTGTCTACGAGAGCGACATTGCGCCGTTGCGTGGCTCACGCACCCGCGTCATCGTCGACGCACTCCTTGCAAAGGGGAGTTTCCTAAATCCTATAGAAGCTTAGGTTTAAATTACTTTGTTGGCTCTATAGGTTTGTTGTTTTATTTTATCTTTGTAATTTGGTTGGGTATTCGCTTTGCGAATTCCCGTCTCCTTCGTGGGAAAAAATCCTTCTCGTGGAGAGAAGGGGTTGAGGAACGCTACCCTCGTACTTGTAGCGTGGTTGTACTGAGGTTGAATCACCCTCGTTTTAAAGTGATTCGGTTAGTGGATTTGATTAACTAGGTTGATCGGAAAATCCTAACTCGAGAGGGTTAGGTGGTGGTTTTCACCCGGTTTGGGTTTCCACCTAAAAACAATTGTGTACATTGTGCGATTGTCTTTTTGTGTGAGATTATTTATATTTCAATTCCGCATTTTTTTTGTTACGCTAATCTCACCCCCTCCAAGTAGGAAATTTCAGTAGGTTGTAGCAACAACAGCAGGAGTAGATAGGGAAACGCTCCCAAGCAGCAATGGTAGATAAGTAGGCAAGTGGTTAGGAGTGGAAGACGAGAACCCTCATTTAGATCCCCCACCAAGCATCACCATCATCATGATTGGCAGTAGTAGGATCGGATGCTTCAGATGTAGTAATCCAATCAAAAGAATCGATTGCAGTAGTATTGGCCAGAAGAGTTGTGGCAACAGCAATAGTAAAGGAGAAGGGCTCACCCCTCAGTAAACGTCTTAAACGATCCAACTTGTTTGCAATAAATGCTAGAGAAGACTGCTCTACAACAGTCTCAGTAAGAACAGACTTGCGAATAGAAGTCTGATTCACCTAAGTGGGCTTGCCAAACTTGTCTCGGCACCTATCAGAAGCATAATTTGTTCTCTTACAATGAATAAAAGAGGAGTAGATACGACAACCTCATCTACAACTGCCAAAACGACCACCTCTCCCTCCAAAGGCAAGTAAGGCAAAGGTGTCAAACATAGTAATAGGAGCAACAAGTGTTGTATCAACATCTATCTTTTGAAGGCAACTGTATACTACCTCAAGATCAGGCACCGAATCGAAAGACAGAATCTGATCTCTAGCTAACTAGTACCATGGTACTAGGCCATCTAAGAAATGGTAGGTATGCCATTCTACACTCTCAGTAACTTGTTTCTCATAATAGGCAAGCTAAAACATAGTTAACTCCAGCAAACCCTCTAAAGTAGTGAAATACGCAATAAAGTACATGTCACCTTGATTGGTATTCCATATACGCCTATAAATGTCTACATGACGAGAGTTGTTCATATGCAAGGAGTACCATTTCTCCAATCTCCCAAATCTCCTTTGTTGTCTTCTTATACAGCATATTGGAGGCAACGGTAGGGTCAATGTTGTTTATTAACCAATTCATAACCAAATAGTTGTCCTCCCACTTCTTGTCTTTAGCAGTATCTTTAGGTTCAGGAGCTCTACCTATTGATAAGTGCAACTTCTCCTATCCTCAAATGAATACGTGGAACGCGCATGACCAAAGAATATAGTCTAACAACTCAGACAACTTGATGTCGTCTCCTGAACTTACATGAAGGTCGAGAACTTTGCCTCTGTGTAACAATAGAGGAGTCGACATCCGCCATAAGAATAGGAGTTAGTCAGGTAGAAGTGTGAGATCTCATGTACAGTAATAGTCAGTAGGAAGTCAAGAATGCACGTTTTCGTGCACAGAAGCCCATAAATGCACGCAAAGGGTAGATAAATCGAATTTAGATCATGTGCACGGTCAAAACCTGTGTAAGGGGCAACCACCTAAGGTCACTGAATCCAAGACGGCAACGTAGGGATTGGGATCCAATGAACCGTATCAAGAAAAGTGGCTATAGAGCCTCTAGCAGCAAGCTGAAGAACCAGATCTGGTCTAGAATGACCGAATAGGTATTGTTCCAACCTTAGTGTCGCCGCTAAAGCATCGCTTGGGCAAAGGGGAGGATCGTCGGACCCTCTTTGGTCGAAGGCAACAGCCTAAAGTGCTGCTACAGTAGCTTAAGCAGCAGATAGGAGGACTGTGGTGGCCCTTAGAGGTGGCTAACGACAAAAAAGGGAGACTAATGACCTCAAAGAGGTTTGCCTAGGTGCCCCCTCTCGAAGAGGAGCGTCACCGGACAACGGGAACCTAGGGCCAATCAGTTAAGGTTGGTTTTAGGCCAAAATTAATAGCAACTGCAGCCCTTTCTGCATATTCTGACCACCAACCAGAGGCTAGGATCAGTAGCGACCACCAGAGGCATTACCCAAAGGAGAGGAAGGCTATCGATGGCTCGTCGATGGCCACGAGGCCCGACAGCACCGCTGGTGACTCATTAAAGCCCCCTCAATTAGGGTTTTCAAAACCCTTTCCTTCCCTGTTTTTTATTTTCTTGTGATGGAAAAAAGAAAAGGGAAAGGGGAGTCAAGCAATTATCGAACAACGACCTATGACCACTACTCTAATACCATTTTGGAGAAAATAAATTGTCTTATTGGAAAATGTAACCCTAGCCTCTCTTAATAGACGGGTGAAAATAAAAAAATTACATAAAAAGTCTTACTAGAAATATAAAATTGCATAACTCTCTAACAAACTCAATCCTAAGTTAACTGGACCTTAACTAAACTAATACTCTAACAGGGGGAACCCAACCAACTACCCAAACATTTACCATAGATTTCCATCTCCTCTCAAGGTTTGCTGGTTTCCCTCCCCTTACCACTGGCTTAAGGTCTACCTTACCAAAAGATCGTCGGCATGTAGGTCCACCTCACCACAATGTTTTTTATTTTGATTTCATCATTGGGCATGTATCAACTTGGTATTGGAGCCATTGAATCCATACTCTGCAGCGATTTTTTCAAAGGATTTAGTCACTAAACACACCATCATTGACAAGACATCCTTGGACATCATGTCGTGCCATCCTGATTGTTGTAGGGAAGCAATTGGATGAAATGACTTAGGTTTATTAGAAACCCTAGGGCTCTCTTATATGGAGAGAGACCGTAGAGTCAAAAGTACAAAAATATCCCTAAGGGACAAAACACCCATAACCCTTACAATAAGAGAAAATAAAAAGACCACATATGCTAACAGTCCCCCTTAAACTAGAGCATAAATATCTATCATGCTTAGCTTGGATATACAAGAATCAAATGAAGATCTAGCCAAGGGCTTGGTGAAAATATTTGCAGTCTGCTCCTTAGATGCAACAGAAGTGGTATATAGCAATCCCTTCTAAATAATGTTCCCGGTATAGTGACAATCAACCTTAATATATTTCGTCCTCTCCTGAAATGCTAGGTTGTTGGCAATAAAGGTGGCTACTCTATTATCACATCGCATCTCCATGAGACTAGAAAACTGCACCTATAGGTCAATAAGCAAGGATCTAATCCACATCATCTCTATAGTCGGCTGAGCCATAGCTCTATACTTAGACTTTGCACTGGATCTCGTAACTGTGTCATGTTTCTTGTGTCTCCATGTAATCAAATTTCCTACTAAGAAGGTGCAAAACCCAGTAATGGATCTACGATCCACATGATATCCGACATAGTCTACATCAGAGTAGCCAACCAACGTCATAAAAGACCCCTTAGAGAAGAAGAGACCTTTCCCTAGAGCCTTCTTGACATATCTAAGCACCATCAATACTGCATTCCAATGCTGACATGTTGGCTTGGCCATCAACTGACTCAGTCTCCTAATTGCAAAGGAGATATCTGGCTCATGATAGTGAGATATAGCAGCTTACCCACGAGCTGTCTGTACCGTCTGCTGTCCACCACCTGTGCATCTTCATCATAGAGTGGCATCTTGGGGTCTACAAGAATATTGGCCTCCTTGGCCCCAAGCATACCAACCTCCTGCAGGATATCTAAAGCATACTTCCTCTGAAACAAGACCACACCCTTCTTGCTGCCATCAACCTCAATACCAAGGAAATACCGTAGAGCCCCCAAGTCCTTCATGGCAACTTACTCTACTAGGATGCGCTTAACCTCAGCAATACCCTACCGATTGTCCCCTGTGATGATTAAATCATCAACATAAACAAAAAGTACCACAGTACCTCATCTAGTCCTCCTGACAAAGAATGAAAAATCAGCTGTAGATCTCCTGAATCCAGCTGCCTCCACAACCTGTGATAAACTCTAAAACCAGGCTCTGGGACTCTATTTGAGGCCATATATAGCTTTCTGTAATCAGCATGCACACTCCCCCTAACTCTCAAAGCCAGGTGGTTGTTGCATATAGACTTCCTCTTGGAGATCACCATAAAAGAAGGCATTCTTCACATCCAACTGATGCAAGGGCCAATCTAACTGAACTGCTACTGCAACCAACACCCAGACCATGGAAAGCCTGGCAATTGGTGAGAAGATGTCAAAGAAGTCCACCCCATAAGTCTAGGTAAACCCATTTGCCACAAGGCAGGCTTTGTAACTAGCAACACCACCATCGGGATTGAACTTCACAGTACATACCCACTGACAGTCAACAAGTGCAGCACCATCAGGAAGTGAAGTTAGCTCTCAAGTCCCACGGCCTCAAAGAGCGACCATCTCATCCTCCATGGCTACTCGCCATTTTGGATTAAGCATGGCCTCACGGAGAGTAGCTAGAATCTGCATAGTAGCTAACGCCTGAGTGAATCCAGCAAATCCAGGAGCTAGATTATCAGTAGCAAGTACCCCTGCCGTGGGATAAGTAGTGCAGGTTCATGATCGCTTCTGAATGGCTATCGGAAAATCAAGATCATCACCTGACACATCACCTGTCTTGTCCCTGTGACCATCACATGGCAAGCATACGTCAATATCTAAAAGACTCACCTAAGAAGCCAATGGTGAAGGCGATGATGGGGGTCCCTAATAGGTAGTATGAGAGGGAACATATGCCTGAAGTGGCTGAGTCAGGCGTGGAAAGAGATGCGTAGCAAGAGGTGGTATTGGTGTAGTAGGGACAGGAATCTTAGGAAAGCTCCCAAAGCAAATGGGAGTATATGGCATAGGTGTCATATCACCCTCAGGAGGCATTTCAGTCGCCGTCACAGAAAAGAAAGCTACAGCCTCATGAAAGGTAACATCCGCTGAAACAATGCCGAGAAGTAAGCGAATCAAAACAGCAATGCCCCTTTTGTGTCTAGATATACCCAAAAAAGACGCACTTAACTGCTCTGATACCAAATTGAATGAAATGACTTAATTTCATTAGAAATCCTGGGGCTCTCTTATATAGAGAGAGATCGTAAAGTCAAAAGTACAGAAATGTACCTAAAGGACAAAACACCTATAGCCCTTACAATAAGAGAAAATAAAAAGACCACATGTGCTAACAGAATCTGCGAGCAGATTTGCATTGTTGCGACTAATGGAAGCAACACCACCATTCTTTTGGTCCCGATTAGATGTAATGGAAGCAAAACTCAAAGCCCTTTGCAAAAGGAACAAAGAGTTCATGGACAACTACAACCATGTGTTTCAATGTTGTTGTGGGACAAAACATCCAACAATAGGTGAATTATCCTCCCCTCTTCCAGCAGCACTTAACAAGGGAGAAAGAGATTGTGTAGTTCGCAAGCTTTCATAAATGGAGGTAACAGCCCATAGTTCCAATGATGATAGGGACACCAATGAGTTCAATATCGAGGCAATAGAGGTTGGTGTTGTAAAGGCCAAAGCTATTTCCACCACTAACCACATTGAAGAAGATGAAGCCTTACAGCCTGAGTTTGCAGCTGGATGCAAGGTAGTGGGCGATGAGTCTACGAATGAGAAGCCGTGGAGCCACTACTCACCATAAAACACCTGGGAGGTAAATATCGCTTATAAGGTGTTTGCTAAAATGCTTCACTACATTCCCATTTTAAGTGCTCATAAGGTATCTACGATTCATAAGAGGGTAATACCTGCATATGAGATGGGATGCACAAAAGTGAAGTAGAAGGCTCTTGGATAGTTGGGATGGAAGCCTTGTATTTCTCCTAAACCACCTGGCCAAACTGCAGGTATAAGTAGTATCATGGGAGTGGATTCCTGGTTGCGTTGTAGAAGTCGATAGTCGGTATTTAGTCGACCGGGTCACCAACTAAGGGATATACGGTATGTTAGTAGATAGGGAGTACTCAATCAAGTTTTTTTTAATATGTATATAAGGGACAGATCTTTTACGTATTGTGCTCATAAAAGGTAATATGAGCACAACTTCACCAATAGGTCCACACTTTTAAAGAAGAGAGGTTTCTCAATCATGCATTCAATGTGAGTACTAAAACTAAGAACGACACACTCAATTACGTACGAATTTTCCTTTGCTAGAAATCATAAATGAAAAATTAAAACTAATCATGCGTAAAAACTTAAAAACATTCCTTAAAGAGCACGTTAACACCTCACGTAATAGAATTGGAGTTGTAATACAATCATAATACAATTACATAAAAAAAGTTATATTACAACTATATAAAAGTCGTAATACATAAATTAGATAATTTTTTAACCATTATACTTGCAATACAATTCTAATAATTGTAATACAATTGTAATACAATCACATAAAGAGTTGTAATATAACTATATAGAAGTTCTATATAGTTGTATTACATCTATATAGAAGTTGTAACACATCGATTAGATTAATTTTTAACTATAGTACTTATAATACAACGTCGATAATTGTAATATAACTTCGTTTTGGTTAAAAAAATCGAATTGTAATATGACTAAATATTAATACAATATATTTACTTCCCAATAATAACATAATGATTGATTGATTATATATCAAATATAATTCATGGGGAGAGTTGTAATACACTTGCCATTCATGTGAAACAATACTTTCTAGAAATGGTGTAATAATTGACTGAGTACAATCGAATAGGAAAGATAATTTTCTAAACCAACTTTTGATATATATGGTGATTTCCATCAATGACAAATAATGATCCAACAAACATGATTGCATGCTCATTTAATATACATTTCCTATACACACACATGTAATATGCTAATAAGATGTATTTACTTACACAATTTAAGATTCAACAAGTAAAATACACCGTTAAATGAAGATCAACCATTTTGAAGCTTAAGATAATGAAAATTATTGAGAAAATGATGCAACTTAACTTCATTATAAAACCCTAAGCCTCTATTTAATGAGAGAATACCAAGGAAAAACTGTGAATATACCCCTCTACTTTAAGACAATAGAGAATAAGACAAGAAACAAATATAAAACTCAACAAAATAAATGAAGACTCTCAACACTCTCCCTCAAGCTCAAGCATAGATGTCGATCATGCTTAACTTGCAACATCCATCAAAGATAGAGCAAGGAAATGCCTCATGTTGCATATAGACCTCCTCCTGGAGATGCCCGTAGAGGAAGGCAATCTTGGCATCTAGCTGATGTAGCTGCCACTCGAAATGAACTACAACCGAGATGAGAATCCAAACTGTAGGGAGCCTTACCACTAGGAAAAAAGTATGAAAGTAGTCGATCCCATAGATCTGTGTATATCCCTTCACTACCAATCGCACCTTGTAGCACTCCACAAATCCATCAGGCAAATATTTAATTGTAAAGACCCACTTGCATCCTCCTATAATAGCATTAAATGGTGGGTCAACAAGACACCATGTCCCCCGTAAGAGTAGTGACGACATCTCATCATCCATAGCTTTCGCCACTTCAGATCTCCAAGTGTCTGCTAATGCATACCAAGTACTTATACACTGGAGAGAGCCATAGCAAACTTCTTATGCTCGAAGGATGAACTAGCCATAGAGACATGCTTGGAAATGGAGTGAATAGTGCATGTCTCAGTCCCCTTCCCTAAGACAATTGGTGGATCAAGATCAACATCCCCCCGATCGGCTACAGACTCATCTATCTCAATCAGCTTTGGTGGTGGAGAGTCAACCTAAGGTGTTGAAATGCAGTGAACAGTATCTGGTACATCAAGACTAAACAGAGTATCAGTACCATCAAAAGGAGGGAATACCACAAGAGTATATGGTGGCGCTGGCATTGGAGGAAGATCCTTAAGGTAATGAGAATAAACCCTCTCATACATACCATTAGGACAACCATTAGGAGGAGGTGGATCCTCGGGTGACTGCCTCTATGGTGAATCTAAGGGTATAGGAAGTAGGACAACTGCCATACCTTCAACCGCAAGAGTGCTAATATGGGAGCCAGACATAGAATTGTAAGGGACTAACTCATGGAATGTAACACTAGAACTAACATAATGGCATCTACCAATCAAGTCATAAGATTTATACCCCTTTTGGGTCTTTAAGTATCCTACAAAGATACAATTGACTACATAAGGGGCAAGCTTATCCTGATTGGGACCATGAAGATGCACAAATGCCACACAACCAAAGACCTTAAGTGGACCCCAAACGATTCATGATCAGGAAACAAGATGGAATAGGGAACCTGCATGTGATGACCTATAGATGGCATCCGATTAATGAGATAACAAGCAGTTAACATTGCATCCCCCCACTACGTAGTCCGTGTTTTGTTCTGTATCAAGAGAGTCCTTGCAACATCCAAAATATGTCGATGTTTTCTTCCTGCAACGTCATTCTACTATGACACATAGGGGTAACTTCTTTGATGGATGATTCCATGCTCTCAATAGAAGAAAAGAACGGAGTTTGTATAAAAGTTCAAGGCATTGTCTAATCGTATGATTTTCACACATGCCCCACATTGATTTTTAATCTCTACCCGAAAAGCCTTGATTATATCACCAGCGTCAAACTTGGATTTCAAAAGAAATGTTCAAGCAAGGCAAGAAAAGTTATCCACTGCCACCAAATAAAACCTGTCCCATATGATCCAAGGCCCAGCTAGGTCCCCTAATATCCAAGTGGAGTAACTAGAACATAGCTTCTAAACTCCAATGTTGGCTCCTTGGGAATGCACTCCTATAATATTTGCCAAATTAGCATGCTTCACATTGGAAGGTGGCTATTGGTGGAATTTACACTAGCATCCTTCGAAGTTTATGCAAAGGAAAATGACCAAATCAAAGCTGCCACAAGTAGCTAGAAGCCCCTCTTAATGGAAGAGAAATGTAACCTGCATAGGGTGATTGTAGAAGACAATATACACTACCTTCTTCGTAGCCACAACCAATAGTACGTCCTATAAGAATGTCCTCGAATGTCAGAGATACTACATCAAACACCACTCTGCAATTCAATTCCTTCATGATCCAACTAATGGAGAGTAATCTCAGTGGGAAATCTGGAGCTTGAAAGACATTCTCTAATTTCATATAAGGAGTCACATGTACCTCCCCCTGACGAGTATTGGGAGGATGTTTCCCATCAACTACCAGTATAGTCCTTTCTGATGGGACCGATCTGAGTGGAAATTATCTCGCATCACCACATTTGTGTCGAGATGCACCTAAATCAACTAAGAAGTCCGCTTCCTCTGCTGAAACTGACAAGCAATTATTGCTTGAGATGTATCATACTAATGGAGTCTTCGAAGTAGTATCTCATACTCACTTTTGAGGATAGTCACAGTATCTTGTACCAATCCTAGTGCGACAAAGGCTTGTTGCTCGATAGCAGCAACACACTCAGGTCAAACAAGGGTTTCTGACACCCCCTTATTCCCATCTTCCAAACTGGGAAAAATAATTGTCACGAAGGCTATCTTACATAAAATCCAAGTCCCACCACTTCAAATCAACGAGAAATCTTCACTATTGGTGCATAGAAATCAACTCCTATTCAATTTGCAGCCAAACAGATGGAGACCTAAAATAGGGCAAGCACGTCCTTTTCTCCCTTCAAATAGTGGCAAATCAACTAAAAACTCATTGTGGCAACACTCCGACGACCGCTACAATGCTCCGACAATCATCAACCACCGGTGGAATAACGAGGGTGATGTACGTCAGCATTTAATTTACAAATATTCAAGTGTTTGATTGCAAATTTTACATTTTTTATTTTTGAAAGGTGTCTTTGTAGTTTCTTTTTAGTGCCTCTTCACCAAGGGAGTCGGTTCAAATTGTTACCATGAAGAGGTGCATCTTTTAGACTTCTAGTTTTTTTTTTAATTTTTGTAACCCTTTGAAAAGGACACCCATCATGATATTGAAGGAACGTATTAGAAATTATTCGGAAAAACTAATGCTTTTCCTGCTCATCTTGTCTCCTCTCATCATTCTCTCTCACCTCCCTTTTCCAACGAGACCCTTCTCATCTCTCCCCCTCTCATCCCCATTCCCCCTCAACCCCATACAACTCTCCCTCTCTCCACACCTCAACATCCACCCATAACTCACCCTCAACCTTTTCCCATCTCCTTTCCTCTTCTTTTCCCAAAGACTGCACCCTCACTCCTTACCTCTCCACCATCCTTCCCCACCAAAAGCCCACCATCACTCCCCTCCCAATTACAACCCATCAACACCACAACCACCACCCTCTTGACCTATCCATCAACCTACGCTCAACACTAAACCACCTTGCTCCACTACAAAATTCCACCTCGCCTGTCACCACCTGCCCAACAACCTTGCCATTACCACCTCGACCTCCAGTCATCATCACCAGACACCACAACCCTAAGTACACGAATGGCGACCCTGAGCACGCTACCCTCCAACTACCCTCTCTCTCCACTCCAACCTCCCACAGAACTAAACCTCCACAACCCCTTGCTATCGACCACCCGTCCAACCTCCAACAAAGTCCCTTGTTGCCACCCTTGCCCATCACGCCACCCCCTCAGGCATTGGGCTCAACCCTTGCAACCTCGCCATTCACCTCCGCAAACCCTGCCGTGAAAGCATGGCCACAGCAACATCGTCACCAAAGCCTCCTGTCGTTACCTCCTCGCACACCATCATGTCTCTACTCCTCGTTAATCCCATTCCCACACCTTTTCCTCCACTAAGAGCCTCAGCTCCAATATAACTACTTTCATGGAAAATTCTTTTGTTTATTTTCTTGTAAACTCATGCTGCATCAAGTAGTTTCAAAGCATAAATTGAATTGTTCCTACAATCCGATGATCCACCAAGGTAGAAAGAGTCCTCAATACATGTTGAGTCCCTTCAATCATTTAGTATTATATTTAAGTGGTGTGCCTATGTCATGTTTTGTTTTTATTTTTATGTGAGGTTGCATTGTAATTGTTCCTACCTCTCTATATACAAAGAGGTAGAGTTCTTGAGATAAATTGAGTGGTTCATTTTTCCCAACTTAGTATCAGAGTAGCGATCCTAGACCAATGCCCTAGGTACCCCACCCAAATAAGCCTCCAAACCCTACAACCTTGTCCCCCCCTCCCCCCACTCGCCGACATGCCACCTGACCCTATTACCAAGGGCTTTCTCCAACGAGGTGCCACCGACACCGCTTCCCTGCAAGGGCAGCACTAGGCTTCCTCGGCAACGCTGCTAATGTTAGCTTATGTTGTGGTCATTTATTTCTCTTCTTATTGTAAGGGCTTTATGTGTTTTGTCCCTCAGGGACATTCCTATACTTTTGACCCTACAGTCTTCTCTATATAAGAGAGCCTTAGGGTTTCTAATGAAATCAAGTCATTTCAACCAATTTGGTATCAGAGCACTGATCCTAGACCATGGTTCTAGGTATCACACCCCTCACAGGCTCCAAAACCCTAACTACCAAACCCTAATCCTCTCTTCCTCCCTTGTGAGCGGTAACGGCTCTCGGCGGAGCTCCGACGGCGCACTACAGCACGCGCGGCAATGCTACGGCGGCATGGGTGAGCCTATAGCACTCTCGGGCGATGCTTACGGCAACGTTGCGACGAGGTTGGGGGCTTTCTTAGCCTCCAGCAACGGCGTAGCCGTGCCCAAGTGGATCGACAAGGATCGTGGTGGCTCTGCGACGCTATTGGCAACCCTCCTAGGTCTCCACTGCGGCGAAGCAGCACCAAGGGCCACTTGCGGTAGCGCTGCGATTTGTTGAAGGTCGATCTGACCTCCAACTACGGCACAGCAGTGGCTCGTTGAGCCTGCAGTGGCGCTACAGGTCGTTGGCGGCAGTGCAGCAGCAGCTAGGGTTGCCTGTTGGACCGACGACAGTGCACTGTAGGCTGTGCTAACCTCTGGCAGCGACGCTACAGTGCTCCGACGACGGCGATTGGCGACGCAAATCGACAGGGAGGCAGTTTTCTGTGATCTGATCCCTGTGCAGTGATTAAAAAGGAGTTTTTTATCCTGATATAGGAGCGTAAGTCCGTGATGCAGGTCTAAATTTGTTTGATTGCAGATTTGTGGATGATTTCATGGTGATAAAAGCTTGATTGAGGCTTTCGAATTCCGAATATGGCTTCAGATGATCAGTCTGAGGTGTCATCGAGCTCTGTTTCTGACACCGGGGTACTCAAGAACCCTTTCTTTGTTCCTGTTGTTAGGTTAGATGAGACCAACTACCCACGGTGGTCCCAGACTCTTTTTATAACCGTCAAGGGTCACAGAAAGAGCCATATTCTTACGGATCCTGAGCCTGAGAACAAGCTAGGCATAAATGCTAATTAGGATAGCAACAATGCCATGGTTTGTGCATGGCTGATGCAAATGATTATTCCCCGCATAGGGGATGAGATCATGTGCTACACTACTGCAAAAGAGATGTGGGAGTCTTTGCATGACACCTATTCACATGCCAAGAACTCCACACGAGTTTTTCAAGTCTTCTATGATCTTTTCTATCTGCAGCAAGAGGGACGCATGTTATCACAGTATTACTCCCTCATGAAGGGAATGTTGGAAGAGGCACTACTATTTGCCAGGGTGTGCCTGTGAGTCCTGTAGTTGTTTTAGGAGACAATTGGTTGTCTCTCTTTTCTTGGTTGGCCTTAGACCTAAGTATGCGGCAGCTAGAGATCAGATCCTTACTGTTCCTGAGCTTCCTACTCTGGAGGAAGCATATAGTAGACTCAGCAGAGTTACAATACGCACTCCTACTCCTGACACTGTTGCTCAAACCACTACACTGGCTGTGATCCCTGGATGTGGCAGGGGTACTACTTACCCTGCACATGGTCGTAGACGTGGACGCTCTTCTAGTACACGTATTAGGACTCCGTGTACTTACTATAGCAAACTTGGTCACGCTGGGACTACATGTTGGTAGAAGCATGCTAGGCCACTTATGTCCAATCAGGCAGCTAAGATCTCCAATGCGACTCTTCCTACTTCTGATATTAGTTCATTGAGCACTGAGATTGAGAACTTGCGGCAACAGATTGCTCAGTTGACTCAAGCATCCTCCTTTCAAATTCCAGACACTGCTGCTATGGCCTCCTCGTCAGAGACACCTGCGACTAGTATGTCGTCACTTTTGTCTTCTGGTGAGTGGTTAATTGATTCTGGTGCATCCAAGCACCTATATGGCGACTAGGGCTCTTTCTCTTAGTTAGCACTTGTTACACCCGCCCGGACAATATAGGTTGCTGATGGGAGACACTCGCCACTTGTTAGCAAGGGAGATATGTCTTTTATCTCCTACTTTGAAACTTGCAGATGTCTATTATGTGCCTAATTTTCCTTTGAGTTTACTGTCTGTTAGCAGTATCACTAGAGATCTAAATTGCCGAGCTATTTTTAATGCATCCTCTTGTGTCTTGCAGGATAAATTCACTGAGAAAATGATTAGTGGAGGGCGTGAAGAACATGGGGTGTACTATCTAAGCCGTACTGCTTTTGCTACCTCTACTACTTAGGGCCTTGCTTCTGCTGGATCTCCTCTTCAGTGGCACCACTGCCTTGGCCATCTACCCATTCATCACCTCAGACGTGTTATACCGCACATCCCCTCCACCATTGCTCTCACCTGTGATGCTTGTCAACTTGGCAAGCACCACATGGCTAGTTTTTCCAGTTCTATTTCTATTTCATCTATTGTTTTTTATTTGATTCATATGGACGTGTGGGGTCCCAGTCGTACTCCTGATCGACTTGGGAACAAATATTATCTTGTTTTAGTTGATGACTTTTCGTGTGTCTTGGATGTTTCTCTTGAAAAATAAGTTCGATGTGGAACAAATTATTAAGAACTTTGTGAAAAAAAAACTCAGCATTCTTATTTGGTGATGTGCTTCGTTCTAATAATGCCTTGGAATTTTGTACTTTGTGTTTACGCAATTTCTTTTCTAGTTGTGGCATTATCCATGAGACAACATGTCCTTATACCTCTTAGCAAAATGGTGTTGCTGAGAGGAAACATCGTCATATTCTTGATGTTGCTCACACTTTGTTGATTAACCACTCTATCCCCTCTCTATTGGGGTGACGTTGTTTTGACTCCTAATATTTTCACCAAGTCCTTGACCAAATCTTCATTTAATTCTTATATATCCAAGCTGAGTGTGATAGATATCTATGCTTCAGCTTAAGGGGAAGTGTTAGCTTATGTTGTGGTCATTTATTTCTCTTCTTATTGTAAGGGCTTTGTGTGTTTTGTCCCTCAGGGACATTCCTGTACTTTTGACCCTACGATCTCTCTCATATAAGAGAGCCCTAGGATTTCTAATGAAATCAAGTCATTTCAACTAATTGCTAAGGACAGGCGAGGCCTAGTGGCACCGCCCCTTGGCTCTCAAGTAAGGCTGCAGGTGAAGGTGTTTGGCTCCCGAGCATGGCACTACTAAGGTCGGAGTGGGTCTCTTGAGCAGGGCCTAGTGATGATCAGTGCTCTACAGCGTCACCCTTGGGTCTCTGCAACGTCGTCTCATGCAACAATTGAGGGTCCCTGCAGTGCTGCACCTCTGCAACCAAGTGTTGTAGCATCCTTAGACCCTGTTGTGCTGCCCTTGGAGAAGTCTACCTTGTTACATCTCACTTGGGTCTCGTCTGAGAGACTTATTCTTAGGTAGGGGTGTTCAAACACCCTCCTTCCTCCATTGTTGTTAGATCTCAAGGAGGGAGAGGTTGCCCTATTGGAGGCCAATCTTGCCGCTAATAGGCGTAGCTACGCCTGAGTAGGTGAGCGAGTCTGAAATCTTCGCTTCAGACCTCTCTATTAGATGTTTGTTAGTTGATTTGATGTCCTGATCATCGTTTATTGGCCTGGAATTTGTGGGTGAAGGCACAATGGCATCCTTCAGTTCATCAGAGGTGACTTTGGAGTCTACGATGGAGTCTAGGGTGTACAAAAATCTATTTTTTGGTCTTATGGTGAAACTTAATGAGACCAATTACCCTTGATGGTCATAGGCTTTCCTCATGACAATGAGGGGTCATGGAAAGGAGCACATCTTGCTTCAACCTAAGCCAACAACAAAGACTGGGATTAATGCTACCTAAGATAAAATAATGCAATGGTGAGTGTCTGCTTGATAAATTGTGTTATTCTCACAATAAGAGATGAAATTATGTACTATAAAACTACAAATGGACATGTTGCGCGAAACATACTCTCATGAAAAGAATTCAGTACGTGTATTTTAGATTTACTATGAGTTGTTTCAGAGGAAGGACATTCCTTAGCCCAGTATTATTCTATTATAAAGGATCCTCTGGAGAAGCATAATGCCTATAAACAAGTCTGTACATGCTCATCTCAGCAAGATTACATAAAGGAGTTGGCAGTCTACTTGTTCTTGTATGGTCTTGGTCCTGATTGTAGTTTTCTTTTTAAATGGAAAAGGGAAAGAACCTTGAAGGTACTCACCGGGTACTCACCCGATCATTCTCATTAATAAGAAATCATTAAATTACAAGTACATCATGGAGTAGTATCCCAAAACAACAACGGGGAGGAAATGTAGGAAATAATATTCTCGACATAAGGGTTGAGCCCCCCAAAGACCACCCCATTCCTACCCAGCCAAATATTCCAGGGAATTTCCAACACCTTGGCCCGCTCTTTCTTCGATTTAAAGGTGTTGCCTCCCATTTGTGCAGCTCCTCTACGTAAAGAAGCCCAAAGGGCATCAAAGGAGGTCAGATCAATCCATTCAGGGCCTAGAGTTTGCCACATCCGTGCAGCAAGAGGGCATTTGAAGAAGAGATGGTCACTATTCTCGTCATACTGTAAGCAGTGACGGTAGGTGGTATCATCTGTAGATGCCCATCACGCCCTTCGCTCCTTAGTAAGCACCATGTCTCGTCTTAAGTGCCAAGCAAAGAACTTGATCTTCAAGGGGCAGTTCGCCAACCATAGGGGCCTGTAGTCTCTCACAAGGTCGATGTCCAATGGCTGTGAGGCGGGCGTCAGTCTGCAATAAGCATCCCAAACAGAGAAGTTGCCCTCATCCCAGCAGAGCACGTCTTTACCCTTCTCTAGCTCTCAACCTTCCAATGCCTGCAACATCTCCATGAAATCTTCATATCGTTGATCCAAGAGGCGCCCCTGGAAGGACGGGCACCAAGCTCCTTCCCAGCAACTCCTAACCGACGCATCTTTGTCAACTACCCTGCAGAACAACCTCGGGAACCTGCTACACAAAGGACCATCTCCCTACCAATTGTCAATCCAGAATCTGAAGTCATTCCCCTCCCCAAGCACGAGAGTGAACCACTCCTTGATGAGCGGAGCCACAAAAGCCAGCCCTCTAACAAAATGAGATGCCCCAGCTTGAAGATGGGTATCTCCCAAGAAATGAAGGTGCCATAGCACCCCCAAAGCACGTCCCCGAATAGACTCTCCTCTCCTCCCACAAGTCTAACAATCCACTTGGTGAGGAGACTGAAGTTGGCCCCCTCAACACTTCTAACTCCAACCCCCCTCCTCAACAGGCCAGCAAATATCATCCCAAGCAACCAATCTCGCTCCCCTACCCAAGCTACTAACGTTCGTCCAGAGGAAGTCTCTCATAAGGATGGTAATCTTCTCAATATAGAGAATGAGGCTATGGTGACACAGCGCTTAATCCACTCAATCCACCTACTTAGAAAACCCCTCCTAGTAAGAGAGGAGCAAAGAAAGGACCATCAAACTTTATCAAATGCCTTTCTGAAATCAACCTTCCAAAGCAAGGCCTTCGTCTTCTACCTCTTCCAACATGCTAAGGTTCTGAAGCCACCACGAAACCATCTAGGATGCCCCTACTAGGCACGAAGGTTGTCTATGTCTACGATGTGAGGTCTGGGGGAAGACCTTAAAATCTGTTAGCCAATGCTTTGGCAATGATAAGGTAGGCGGCATTGGAGAGGGCAATCGGCCTGAGGTCTTCAATCGCCCCAACACCTTCCTTTTTTGGGAGCAAAAAAAGTAAGGACCGATTAAGCTTTTCAAAATCAGCATTTCCAGCTTCAAACTCCCAAACAACACTCAATAAATCTTCCTTTAGCAGGGGCCAGAATTCCTGGTAGAAATGGATTGGGAAACCATTGAGCCCTGGGCATCCGTCAGCATTAAGCCCCCAAACTGCAACCCTAATCTCATCCTCGGAGAAACTCCCCACCAGGGTCTCAACTTGCGCCTCAGAGATGCGCCAAGCTCCTTCCCCTGTCCAACGCCACGTTCCAACAACACGCCTCCTGGAGAAGGCCCTGAAGTATCGAATGCTGCCTAGCCAACGTCCTCCCTCCCATTGCATTGCGTGCCACCCACCAACAAGCTATCCATCCAGTTGGTCCACCTAAACAAAGCAACCCAGTGGAAGTACTTGGTGTTGTAGTCGCCTTCCTATCCTCCTCCTAAAGCAACCGCAGCTTAGTCACCCTACCAACTTTGTCCTCCTCCACTAAACAATCTTCATCCTCCAAACTATCACGTCTGGTAATTTAAGCCAAGGCCTCCGCCCTCCTCCATTCTCTTCTCTACTTCAATTGGTTGCGGTATTCTCTAAGGTGAGTCTTCAAGCAAGCTAGTTTCCTAGCTAGACGAATGGTTGCTAATCCATCTACCTCCAGTGTCCTCCACTTCTGCTCAATCATGTCTCTAAACCATGGCTCCATCAACCAAGATCTCTCGAATTTGAAGTATGTGCCCACCTTCAAGCTCTCGTTGGACTGCCTGAGGAAGGGGGTATGATTAGAAAAAGGCCTTTCCATAGGCGAGACTATTGCCAGCGGGAAGGCCTCGGCAAGCTCAACATTGGAAAGGAATCTGTCAATGCATAAGTGCTGCCCATTGCCACTTCTCCAAGTTTAGGAATAAGAAGTAGGGGCAAGGTCAATGAGGTCAAAAGCTGCCGCAAACACAGCGAAGTGCTCAGAGCCTGGGTCTTGTCGCCCACGGCCCTTCGGCCTATCTTCAACCTGCAAAGTGCAAAGTGGTGTTGAAGTCGACCCCAACCAACCATGGACACCCATGGCAGGATGCCCTGATCGAGGTAAGCTCCTCCCAAAGGCAAGACCTCGCATTAGCATCACGTGGCCCATACATAGTCGTCACCATGATTGAGGCACCATCTCTCCTATGAAGGAAGCTTGCGGAGATAATGTGCTCACCAACAAAGGAGTCCTCGAGCAATAGAGTGTCTTCTCTCCAACCCAAGAGTTGGCCTCCAGCTCGCCCATGTGTGTCAAGCTTGATGAACTTATCAAGCCAAGCACCACCAATTTCTCTCCAGGTGCTAACATCACAGCAGGAAAACTTAGACTCCTGAAGCAAAATAATATCAGTCCTCCACCGTCACAGATAGCTGCCTAGTGCTACCCTTCTCGCAGGGTCATTAAGGCCCTGCACGTTCCAAGTAAGGATGTTTAACATTAGGTAGGCTCAGGTACCACATTGGCAACTGGCCTGAATCTAGTCGCACATGAGACCTTCGAGGTCTCCATCTCCCCAACCAAGGGTTCATCAACCCTTCCATCTTCAGCCACGTTGTCCTTCTAAGAACGAGCATCAACCACAACAAGGGTAGAGGTCCCTGAGGTCTTAATGGCATGAAAGGAGTATCAGCCAACATATCGAATGGTCCCGCCTGAGGGATGGTCAAGGCAAAGGTCCCAGGTGACAACCTCCTGAGCCGCCAATGTCCCCCCCTACCCCCCCCCCCCAATGACGACGTAAGTGTGGTCAAGAGGCACTACAAAGGTCTCCAGCAAACCCACTATCTCCTTCTTGGTCGCTTCGCCGCTGAGTCTCCTCCGTTAAGCAAGGTCAAGCATGGCCATCGACACCACCATAGGGGACCTCATCTCCAAGTAAGGGGGCACAGGGAGGTAGTCCCTTATGAAAGAAGGTCACATTGGGTGCAGAAGTAATGGGAGGAGGGGTGGAGTTACCGAGCCCCAAAGCCTTGCAAACCCAAGGCTTTACCGGGTCCTGTGTACCCAACCCAGGGCACATAAGAGAGGGCAGCAAGAGACAAAAGAGGAGCCCTGAAGAAAAGTCGAGAGAGGGGGAGGGGAAGAAGTGTGACTTTGTCGCCCTCACGCCTCCCGCATCATCAAGAAGAGACGCGTCTCCTGCGACTTCCATGTCAAAGGAAAGCGGTGCCTCATCAAGAGACGTGATCTACCTCACTCGCTTCTCCGCCACATTAGCATCACAGCACCTCAATTCCTTAACTGCGTCATCCTCCAAGCGACGCAATCCTTCAACTTCAGCGTCCTCCAAGGGTCACGTCGCCTCCATGAGAACCAAGGGCTGCAACCCCTCGACCTTCGCATCCTCTAAACAAGGCACTTCTTCGTCAGTTGCCACATCAGCGATTGCCACATCAGCACACCCCACCTTGCGACACACCGGGCTCCAAACCCTAATTATGCGCGGCCGAGCAACGGTGGTGGCGCATCCCGCTACCGAAGGCTCAAACCGATCAGCAATGACCTCCTCAAAGGTTCATTCACGCTTGTCACCATCGAGGCAAAGGCAGCGAATCATATTACTAAGGAGCACCACAAGGGGTATGTGGTGCTCAAAGTTTTTGGGTATGTAGCCTTTGTACATGACTTTACTCCTAGAAGGGATGAACTAGCACCACAAGCAGTGAAGTATGTTTTTCTATGATATTCCAGGACTCAAAAGGGGTATCATTGCTTTGATCCTATTTCTGCACACCGCTTTGTTATTGTAAATGGTACTTTTCATGAGTCCATTCCTTATTTCTCTACTTCGGGCCGTAAGCTTATTCTTGAGATTACTGTGGCCCCCATGCATGTTCCACCTATGCCTCTTGAGGAGACTCCTATCACTGTGTCTCTGCCTACTACTACTATTGTTCCACAAAGATACAATGAGCCTGTTGCCACATACAGGCATCCTCACACTACTTTGCAGATACCCCCCCTCTCACCACCACCATCTCCTCCTATGCAAGTAAGCATTGATAGTTTCTCTACTGATGATACTATACTTCTTAGTAATCCTACAGGTCCTGCAGTTCTAACATCTACTTTAGAGCCTCTACAAAAGGCCTTGCCAGATGATCTTAACCTTACGATTACCATTCGGAAGGTGCCTCGCCACTGCCCCAGATATCCTTATACAAGAGCAGTTCCTACAGACGGTCTGGGGACTGCATTTGGCCAGCTTTGTCAGGCTCTTTTAGCTACAGAGATTCCCTTCAATCACCAACAAGATATGCTTAATCCAAAGTGGTGCCAGGCCATGAAGGATGAGATGGTTGCTCTACAATCTCGTGGTACTTGGGAGCTTACTACACTACCAGAGGGAGCCACTATTGTTGGGTGACGGTGGGTGTTTGCCCTAAAGTACAACTCAGATGGGTCAATTGCCAGATATAAGGCCTGCCTAGTGGCTAAAGGGTTCACTCAGACGTACAGGGTGGACTTCTTTGACACTTTCTCACCAATTGCTCATTTCTCCACAGCACAAATTCTAGTTTAAGTTGCAATGCACAATGGATGGAAGCTTCACCAGTTAGACGTGAAGAACACATTCTTGCATGGTGATTTGCAAGAGGTATGCATGCCGCAGCCATCCAGTTACAAGATTCAGGGGAAGTGTGTATGTAGGTTGAAGAAGACCATATATAACCTTAAGCAAAGTCCTAGAGAATGGTTCCAAAAGCTATCACAGGTTGTGGAGTCTGTAGGGTTCTAGAGATCGTCAGCTAATCATTCCCTATCTGTTAGAAAGATAGGAAAAGGGGTAGTGGTACTCCTGGTTTATGTTGATGATTTGATAGTCACAGGAGATGACGTTGCTTGGCAAAGCAGTTTGTCATGAAGGATTTGGGCCTCCTCAGATACTTTCTTGGGATAGAGATAGCTCACAATAAGAGTGGCATCGTTCTGTTCCAAAGAAAGTATGCACTAGATGTATTGAGGGAGACTAGTATACTGGGTGCCAAAGCAGCAAATATTTCTACAAGTCCCAAGGCACGATTATATAACAAATAGTCAAAGGCAATGGCTAGCAGGCAATACAGGCAGTTAGTTGGCAAGCTACTATACTTGACTATTACCATGCCAGACATCCCACTTACAGTGGACAAGCTTAGCCAGTTTATAGATAAACCGACCATGCAACACTGGGATGCTACCATGATGGTGTTGAGATACTTGAAGAAAGCACCAGGACAAGGACTTTTGTTTACCAAAGGAACGCCCATGACTGTGGTGGCTTACTTTAATGCCGACTATGCAGGCTGTCTAGATAACAGAAAATTCACTACAAGTTTTTCCACGTATGTGGCTAGGAAATTAGTTACTTAGAGAAGTAATGAGCAAGTTGTGGTATCCAGATCAAGTGCCAAGTCTAAGTATAGGGCAATGGCATAGATAACTGCAGAATTGACATGGGTGCGATCCCTGCTAATAGATCTACATGTGCAGATTGATGGGCTTATGGAGATGCGATATGATAACCAAGCTGCTACATACATCGCAAATAACCCCATGTTTCATGAGTGGACCAAACATATGAGGGTGGATTGTCATTATACATGAGACCTGATCCAGAGAGGTTTCTTATATACCACTCAAGTGACTTCAGATGATCAGGTGGCAGATATCTTCACCAAGCCTTTGGTTCGTTCTTCATTTGATATATATTGTTCCAAGCTAAGTATGATTGATATCTATGCTCCAGCTTAAGGGGGAGTGTTGAGCCACTTCGATCATTTAGTATTATATTTAAGTGGTATGCCTATGCTGTGTTTTGTTTTTATTTTTATGTGGGGTTGCATTGCAGTTGTCCGACCTCTCTCTATATATAGAGGTTGGGTTCTGAGATAAATTGAGTGTTCATTTTTCCCAACTATATGAAATGACAAGAGAAGTGCAAAGGTTTCAACAAGAGCTCTTGAAAATACAAAAGTCCTTGAAGTTTGTGCAAGAAGAGATTAAAGCTTGCAAGAAGGAAATAGCATCTCAGAATGCTTTACCTTCACAGTCATCTCTGCCTAATCAACTAAAAGATGGAAATCAAGATGAGTCATAGCATCAGAGAAAGCCAAAGATCCACGAAATGTGCACAAAGTTTTTTTTTCGAAAAAAGGTAAGGGTGGTTATCCGATTGATAACCACCTAGAAAATAAATTACTTAAAAGCCAAGTAAAGTGGCAGTAAATTACATAATGGTTGTCCAAACATTCATAAGAATAGAAATACAAGAAATAAAGTTTTCAAAGTGCAGTTGCTGCCCTTTCAAGATAGCTACATTTCTTCCAAGTCATATGCCCCAAGGAACCACTAACACATTGGCCTTCTCCTTCTTAGCCCTTTAAGTGTTGGTCTCCCCATCAGAATTCCCACTCCTAAAAGATCTTCAAAAAGCATCTTGACCATGATGCTCTATCTAAGACAAACGATGGTGCCCCTGCACCTGAGCTGAAAATGGGCATGCAAAAAACAAATGCGCAATGTCTTCGTCTGCCCCTTGACATAGTAGGTGTCTTATCTTCGTCTGCTACCCATCTTATTCTCCGAACTTTTGTCATCAACCTTTCTTTTATGAGCAACCACGGAAAAATTTTTATCGTTAAAGGACAAGACGCCAACCAACTCTACTTGCAATCTCTATGTAACTGAACGTCGGTCACCACCCCTCCACTTAACCTCCCATAAGCCTTCCTTGCGGAGAACTCGTCACTCCACACAAAAGCATCCATACCCCCCTCCAAATAATAATCTTCCAAGTCCTGCCAAAGCATCTAAAGCTCCAGTATCCTCTAGTCAGAAAGATTTCCCATAAAGGTGGGATTTCATTAGTTCTCCCAACAGTTACACACCTTCGCTTAGTGATCTACGGCAAAGGAAAATAATCTTGAAAATCTATCCCAAAGCTTTCCCTGTCCCATCCAATCATCCAACCAAAATTGAAACGAATCACCCACACCTACCACTGGGGAGAAAAAATTTTGTACCTTAGCATAACCTTCAACAATCCTTTAATGAAATGTGAAACCCCAACCTGCGATCAACCCAGCAGATCCCAACTTCTAAAGGTTCCATAACAGGCCTCTATAACCCTTCCAACCATATCCTGCCTATGCCCCAAGGGACGAGCAATCCATTTCATCAAGAGACTGTCATTTATCTTCCTCAAATCTATAACTCCTAAACCTCCTTCCTCTAGTAGCTTATAAACACCCTACCAAGCAACCAATCTAGCTCCCTCGTCGGTTGACCCATAATTGGTCCAAAAGAAGTCTCTCATCAACGCAAACATCTTTTCAATTTCCTGCGGTAACCTCAACACAAAGAAAAGATATGAAGGCATTGCAGGCAACATTGTCTCCAGCAAGATCAATCTCCCATCTCTAAAGAGAACTTTAAATGCCCAACCTATCAACTTCCTCTCCATTCTCTTTATTAAAACTTTCTAGTCAACTATGGATATCCAACTATCTAATAGAGGGAAACCCAAATACGAAACAGGAAGCAAACCCACTGCAATGTGCAAGTGTAAACTACAAGCCTTAGACTCCTGTAAGGACATCTAAAGAGGTATAAAATTAGATTTGAAAAAATTTATCTGCAAACCTGAGACCTCTCCAAAGAGCTCCAAAAGAATTTGTACCCTCCTTGCCACATTTTCAAAACCTTCTACAAAAAAAGAGTACCATCTGCATATTGTAGCACTTGGATCTGACTTCCACTCCCCGCAGAGAAGTTGCTAAAAAGGCTTCTTTCATAAGCTCTGGTTGAAGCTCTGACCAATGTATCTGCTACAATAACAAATAACATTGGGGCCAAAGGACATCCCTGCCTAACTCCTCTCCTCGGTTGAATCAATCCACCTGCTGGGTTGCCATTGATAAGAATAGAAAAAGAAGTCATCATTACACATCTTTTCATCCAGTCCACCCACCAAGGAAGGAAACCCCTTCTGCTTAAGGAAACCCATAAGAAAGACCAATGAACTAAATCATAAGCCTTCCTAAAATCGAATTTCCAAAGGAAAGCCTTCTTGCTCATCCTCTTCCCAAAAGACCACATATCTGTCAAGAATACTCCTTCCAAAAGCAAATGTAGTCTGCATAGGCACAGCAATCTCGTTCAGAACTCCTCTCAATCTATTGGCAAGGACTTTTGCGACAATAAGATAAATTGCATTCGATAACACAATAGGCTTGTACTGCTCAATCGCCTCTGCACCCTCCTTCAGGAGTAAGGACATGTAGAATTTGTTAATTCTATTGAAACCCTGATTCCCCTCTGCAAATTAGTGAAGCACCTGCATCACATCATCTTTAATTGTTGACCAGAATTCCTTATAAAAGAGAACAGGGAAGTCATCAGGACCAAGGCAAGCATCCGCATTTAGACCCCAAATAGCCCTCCTAACTTCCTCTTCCGTGAACAAACCAGTAATATCCACTGCTTAGTTCTCAAAAATAGAAGGGACATCTCCTGACCACCTCTACCACCCATTCCTCCTACCTATAAATTCTCTAAAGTACTCAGCAACTGCCTTTCCCGCCACCTCTCTATAAATATAATCACTGCCATTCATCTCATCTTTTCAATCAAGTTCTTCCTTCTACCCAAAGCCATCAAGTGGAAGAATTGCATTGGCATCTCCCTCCTTCAGCCATCTCTGCTTGGATTTAGTGTTCCATTCAATCTCTATCTTTGTATCCTCCATTTGCATTGTACGCAAGTATGCCAGCTTATTACACCACCCTCCTCCAAAAGGATCCCCAAGCTGTCTTCCCTACCAAGGCGAGTAATCTCTATTAAGGCTTCAATCTCCTGTTGTTCCTCTCTTCTCTAACTTGTCTTCTATAAATTCTCAAGAATGCTCATAATCCCTACAATTTACCCTCCAGTTGAGCAACCGCAGATCTCACTCTAAAAAGATCTCCATTTCTTTTCCACCAATCTCTTGAACCCCTCCTCAAGGAGCCAAGATCTATCAAATTTGAAATATGTCCCATACATAACCTCATTCAACTACCATGGCAACGGTATGTGATCTGAAAAGGGTCTCTCCAACGGCCAAACATCTGCTAAAGGAACGATCTGAAGTAACTCCACAGTAGCCAAGAACCCGTCAATTCCCGATATCTACCCAGCAGAACTTCTCCAAGTATATGCACATGACTTGGGCAGAAGATCTACCAGACCATACATTGCAACAAACTCTACAGAACCTCTGATCCCTGATCACTTCCCCCTATCATTTGATCTGTCATCCATACGCAACGTGACATTAAAATCTCCCCCTATAAGCCAAAACCAGCCTTGAAATTTGTCCACCACATGAGTCAAGTCCTCCTAAAGTTCTACACAAACTCTCATTATTAAGGTGATACACTGCAGAAACCAACCAACTTCATACTGTCCCAATGCCTTGTTATTGGCACAAAGACCACATGATTACCCACTATAGGCTTCCAAACTAAACTCATGCTCTACCCAACCCACAATGATCCCTCTTAATCTTCCAACCACAATCAGAGCAGTAAAACACCACAATCAACAACCACTGATCTCCCTCCACAACTGGTCAAACACCTACTCTCGGTTAGTTTCTTAAAATAAAACCATACCAGGTCTCCACTTCTGAATGTACCCTCTAAGGGCGCTCCTCCTAACAGGGTCATTGAGCCTCCTCACATTCCAGGAGATGATCATCATCATAAATCCACGAAACAAACACTCCAACCAATGTGCTTAAAGCCTACAGCTTCGGCCACCTGTCCCTATTCAGCCAATAACTCCATTCGTGCCACTCGACCCTACAAACACCTCCGGCATTCGCATAACGGCCTCCTCCAACTCACTCAACGCTTTACACTCCTCCAACAGAAACCCTCCCCCCCCCTCCCGCCAACCCCAACGATGGGCTCACCTCCTATGCACCATCGCCTTCCTCCCCATGCCGCCCTTCTCACTCCCCGTCGTTGCAGAAATTTGCAACCACCCCCTCACAAAACTCAATCAATGACACGTCCTCCAAATAGCTCACTCCCCTCCTTGACCTTCCTCTGAAGGTCCACTAGGGCTAGTAAAACAACTTCTGTCAAGGTCGGTGGGGCCTCCACCACACTAGAGGCCAAGACGACAATGCACAAAACTCCCTACTCGCTGACCCATCTTCCACCACAGCTCCACCTTCAACTCCATCTCCCCCATCACCTTTTGCACATGCAAAGAAGGGCTTCAGGAGGAAGCCCTCGAAAGAGTCAAGCTCAAGGAAGTCAGGTGCAAAGCGTTAAGAACACACCTACCAACACTAAAACTCGCCTTCCTACCAAATTCGCTTGAGGATCCAAAAAAGACCCGACCTGCCTCTTGCCGTATCAGATCAACGTGAATACAAGGACTCTTCAACTTCAATAATTCCACATTTTTCAAGATGACAGGAGCGGAACCGACACACGCCTCCCGGACTTCCACGCCACCATCCCCACAACCTTCTGCTTCAACAGCCTCAAAATGCGACAACGAATTTGCCACTGTTTCACCATCACCATCACGCTACTTCACCTTCCAAAACAACCTTTATCGACCCATGGCAACACTACCCCCCTTCCTTCGACAACCTCATTAGAGACAAGGGCCTGAGCAGTGGCCTGCTCCATTATATCGATAGCAATCACCCATGCTACCCCACCAAGGCAAAGTGTAACCTTATCGAGCACCTTCTCCCCAACGTCAATTGAGCCACCACCCTTACCCTTGACATGTCCCCCTCCATGAGACCGAGGTCGTAGCAAGTCTTCAACAAGGCAAAAGGTGCAAGCACCGCCCCAACCACCTCCACCATTCTTAAATGTAGAGGCACACCCATGATGGCCACCTTAATTTCTACCTTCCGAGGTGACCACTCCGCGTTCACACCATCATGCACCGACGACCACCACCAACGAACGACCCCTCACCTACCTTGGTCACATAGAATACCAGCCTCTTCACCTCCTCCATTCCCATCCCAAACGCAAGTAGCTTCCCTAGTCCAAACGTCGCCATCTTCACCCTCTTGCCCCAACCCAGTAGTCGCCTCATCCCCTCCGCCACTTCATCCTCCCCACTGATAACCTCTCCAACAAAGGCCTCTGAAAGAGACATCTCCAAATGCTTTGAGAGTGGGGACCAGGGCGCATCAACCTCCATCACAGGAGTCCTTGAAGGTGGCAGAGGGAGGCCCTCCACCACCCTCGCCTCCCCCTCAATGCTCCATACACCCGCGAGGCACCGAACCTAACAATGACCAAAGACTCCACATCTCAAGCACAACACAACATCCCTGCAATCCCTCGCACGGTGGCCCCATCCAAGGCATTTGAAGCATTGAGGCTTCTCCTACTGTCTCTACCTCTCCCTCCGATGGGTAACAGTTACCCATCTCCACCTCTCCCCCACATCGCTCCCTTCGCTCTCTCATTCACGACTCATCTCCCAAAGTTAGTAAAGAATGTGTTTTTGTCGAACCCTTGTACTATATATTAAGTTCACTAAGAACCTAGGTCAAGATGGGGAGAGTCCAAGTAATGAGTGTTTGATGACATCTGAGTCTACTTTGGGGTGGACAACCTTTCAACCCCTCCATCGTGCAAGGTCATCATGAATTCAAACCAATAAGTTGACTCAAAAGTTTTTTGAGGGCTAGTAGCTCCTTCGTTGTAGTTGAACTCCGCTCTTGATATAACAATTGGCCCTAAAATTGCATAGGCACTTGATGTACCTCTACGACTTGTGGTGTCGATGTTGGATATTTTTAATATTCAATATGAAGAGGATGACGTAGATTTAATTGGAACACAGAAATGCCATCTTGCCTTTCTTTGAACAAGTTATCAATCCCAACCAAAAGCAGCACTTACAGAATGAAACCTGAGATACTATTGAAGCTTCCGCCTCCAAATCCACCACCTCCACCGAATCCACATTCATGTGGCAAAACTCACGAGAGCAAGTTTTTCAAAGACAGGGAGAGTTGATGCAAGCCAGCATTTAATTTACAAATATTCAAGTGTTTGATTACAAATTTTACATTTTTAATTTTTGGAAGGTGTCTTTGTAGTTTCCTTTTGGTGCATCTTCACCAAGGGATGCCTTGGTCCAAATTATTGCCATGAAGAGGTGTCTTTTAGACTTTTAGTTTCTTTTATTTTTGTAACCCTTTAAAAAGGGCACCCATCATGATATTGAAGGGATGGATTAGAAATTATTTGGAAAAACTAGTGCTTTTCCCTCTCATCTTATCTCCTCTCAACATTTTTTCTCTCCGTCACCTCCCTTTCCCAACAAGACTTTTCTCATCTCTCTCCTCATCCCCATTCCCCCCTCACCCCCATACAATTCCCCCTCTCTCCTCACCTCAACATCCACACGTAACTCACCCCCTCACCCTTCCACCTTTTCCCATCTCCTTGCCTCTTCTTTTCCCAACGACAGCACCTTCTCTCCTCACCTCCCCACCTTCCTTCACCAAAAACCCACCATTAGTCCCCTCCCAACTGCAACCCATCAACACCACCACCCTCTCAACCTATCTATGAACCTGTGCTCAACACTAAACCACCTTGCTCCACCGTGGAACTCTGCCTTGTCTGTTGCCACCCGCCCAACGATCTTCCCATCACCACCTCAACCTCCAGTCATCGTCACCAAACACCACCACCCTCACTACGCAAGCAGCAACCCTAACAATGTTGTCCTCCTGTGACCCTCCCTCTCTACTCCAACCTCCCGTAGAACTCAACCTCCGTGACCCCTAGCCACCGGCCACCCAACTCTATTGGAGATTGGGATGTTGTGTGGTCACAAGAGCATATTACATGGGAAGAAGGTGGCCATTCAAAAAGTTGGAAAATTAAATGTTGTATAAGAAGCCTTGTCACCCCCTGATCCACCACAAAAGGTTCATATAAATCCCTATCATGAAGGTTATGGACAATAATGAAATCGTCACAAAAATAGCTATTTTACATAAAATTGCTTGCCCAAGATGAAATTCAAGGAGGCTACTTTTAAGAAGGAGGATTTAATTTTGGTGTCTAATTGGCAGTGAAGCTTGAGTTCTTATTGTTGACCTAGCAGTGCTACCAACTTGAGGAACCAAGTTATTGCGACATTCCAAGTTACATCTACTTTACATGTAGTTTTCCTTTTCTTTGAGTTGGCCTTAAGGGCAAGGCCAATTCAAGGGGGGTGGAGAAGAGTATCTTTATATACTTTAGTCATTATAGGGATCTCTATGTAATCAAGTCAGTTAATAGGCAGGTCGGATCTTCAGATCCATTTAGTTTTGTAACCCATGTATTGAGTATAAATATCAAAGGGGGTAAATATCAAAGTGGGTGAATGGGGGAACCCATCCAACTAATCAAACATTTACACTAGATTTCTATCTCCTCTCAAGGATTGCAAGTTTCCCTCCCCTTGTCACCATCTTGAGGTCTACCTCACTAGAAGGTCGTCCGTTTGTAGGTCAACCTCACCGCGATTTGTTTTTTATTTAATTTCGTCATTGGGTGTGTATCAAAACATTCCCTATATAGTCTAACTCTTGAATCCAAAAGGTACTCGGTACTAGTTAGATTGGTTAAGCATTGTAAATAAATAGAATAGACAAAAACTTGCGTACTTTAGGGTATATAAGCAAAGATATGAGATTTGTGTTCGTATCATTTCTAGACCCACGTAGGAATAACAAATTCACCTAAGTTGGAAGTCTAATCGTGCAACTGAATCCTTCTTGCCAATCAAAACCATATACAACCAACAATGAGGCCTCACAACCTCATGTCAGTCACTAACAATCTACTCCAACAAGCTGGACACATTTCACACGAAGACATCATCAAAGCCCCAAAGACAACAAGCGCACGTGCGCGCAACGCACGACAACAATGGAAGGGGCAAGAAGGAGAAAAGGAGGATATTACAATTTCCAGGATGTGGCGAACCTCCTGGAGCACATTCTTGTCAGCAACAGCAGCAGCAACCCCTTTGATGACGGCATCGTCACCAACGGGTCCGCCTCGTTTCGAAGCTTCCACTGCCGACACGCACATACAAACTGATACGCCAAGACAACAGAAGCGAGCTTGCTTTATCCACAACAGCAACAACAACAAGATAAACGATGATATCTCGGGGGAGGGAGGGAGGGAGAGATTAGTTGGGTTACCAGAAGCGGTAGAGAAGGGGAAGAGAGAGGACGGCTTGAGGGGGGATGGGCGTGGGAGGGAATAAAGGCGGAGGCGCCCCAAAGCGGCCGGAACAACGGTTGTTCTGAAGGACGCTCCCGCCGCCATTCTTACGGGACCTCGTCCTCCGGAAGGCAAACGTAAAGGATAAAGTGAGAGGAGGAAAAAACAAATTTTTATGGACAACTATCTAAAAATTCAAATATTTCCTGACACTGCGAAAGACGCCCACCAAGGAATGGTGGAATTCCCATTTTGATAGGAAAAATTTAAGTCAAAGTTTTTGTTATTGTATTATCTAGAGGATTAATATATAGAATATGGTTTTTCTTTTTTTTTACTTAATTGGATTCTACATAATCAAATAAAAAAATAAAAAACATGTGCTCTAGTTAGTAATGTTAGAGTAGAGATATTTAAGCTATTTAACACAAATTATATTCTAATAATTTATTTAAACCTTGCAAGTTATTTTTTTTTTTAAATATCCATTTCATTTCATAGTAGAACAACTCATACATCACATCATAAGGAATTCAAATAATCCAAGAAGAAAAACTCAACAAGTTTAATTAATTTCCTCATTAAGAGAGTTCCTCTCTATTTCAACTTTATCTATCTACTTTCTAGACAAGAGCACATTGGAAAATTGCCAACTAAACATACTTTCTCCATCTTTCTTCATCACCCCATTTGCAATCTGATCCTTCACAAGGTTTTATTGCTTTTGTCTTCTTTCTACCTTATTAATAGAAAGATTTTCGCTTAATTAAGATGTTAGCAATGAAAATGATGTGTCGTCTTATTTTTACGTGATGGAAAATCTCTCAATTAAAAATAAATTATATCTAACCACATTGGTTTATATCATTTCCATAAAGAGGAATTAGCCTATTAAACTTGTAAATATTACTAGACCTGTTCACTATAGCCAATTGTTCATGCTTTGGAGATATACCTATTCGTTCATGAAAAGAAATCAACAAGTAATTAAAATAGATACAAGGAATATTCATGTAAATTCACATTAATAAAATAATTTATTTGATAAATGAGATATGGCAATGGCATACAATGTAATTTTTAATAGACCCAACACTATAGCAAAATAGAGGACTTAGTCCATGCACAGTCGCATGATGAGGAAGGGTGGGCTACCAGCAAGAAGCTCAGTGGAGGAAGGCTGGAGCGAGGGCATCGCATTGGTGGTGGTGACGTGTCTCGAGGTGGTCGGAGGTGGTCGGTGGGAGAGAAGAACGCCAACGGCAATGGGTTGTCATGGGGGGTAGCGTGGCCAGTGGTGGCCCTTGTTGCTCGCAAGGGGAGAGTTGTAAGCGAAGCTGTGGTGCATGGAGTTGACGTCAAGGAGGAGGGAGCAACACTGATTATGTGAAGGTGAGGTAGGAGGTCATGGCTCTAGTGTTCACAAGGAGGATGATGGCGAGGTCACGGTCAAGGGGGGGTGATGAGGTAGCGTGAGTGGACGGTGGTGATGGGTTCACACAGGGGTTGAAGGAGAAAGATGAAGAGGAAGGAGAAGATAACGTGAGGGGGGGGAGGGGGGGTGGGTCATGAGGTTGAGAGGGTGAGGTTGATGCTCGCGATGTTGGGTTCTGTGGTGGTGGTGCAATTGGTGAAAATGGTGGGAAAGAGAGAAAGAAGGCTCGCGGTCGTGGGCAAAACACAATGAGAAGATGAAGGGCTCGCAATGGTGTCGCCACGCATTCTCACCGCATGGCCAATGGAGGTGGAGTTCTCGGGGGTTCATGGTGTACACATGTTCCACCGTGAACGTTCTGGCCACGGTGATGATGGGATAAGAGAAGGAAGAAGATGATCCCCCCGCGGTAGTTCTTGCCTCTCTGTAGGGAGTGAGAAGTCGAGCAGTTTCTGCGTGCATGATATGAGGAGAGGGAACGAGTCAGCGATCTGTTGTGGTGGCTATTTTTGTGCATGCGCCAGAAGGGATAGATGAGAAGGTGAGGGTGGCGTAGTTATGAAGATAGCAAAAGAGATGATTTGTTGCAAAGGGTTGGATATAGAGGTTTTACATGGGTTGTCATAGGATGTTATGCTTCGATGGGAGTTTGGTGTTAAGAAGAAATCAGAATTTTGATGTTTTGTGGGAATAATGGGTGAGGTGTGGTTACGTGCATGGGTGAGAGAGATGTGGGATACTGTTAACGTGAGTGGAGGGAAATGAATGGTTTATTGGGCAATCATCCAAGGTGTAGAGGTTATTGGATGTAGGAATGTATTCATCAAACCTAAGTACCTGCAAAGGAATACACAATATTATTTATGTATACATCATATTAAGAAATGCAGTAAAATATGTGCCATCATGAATTATAATGCATGTAGCTAATCTATCCCTAATTGAAGATATAAATGTAATCTAAAGTGCAGAGACCCGTAAACTTAGGCTTATAAATAGTGCATTGAAATGGACTCATCACCTACACATTAGCTTTGTCTTTAAAAAACTCTAAATCAATCACCTTTCAGTTTCGACGGCAGTGGTCTTGCACTAACTTAGGCATGTTGCTATAACACTTTTATGGATAGGAACAAGTATCTAAAGGTAATTACTATCCAAGAAAAACACAAGAACGACTCAACCACTAGCAATTCAAAGACCTTAATGCTCTCTAGATTCCTCATCCTTCTTAACATTTCAATCGGCAGATGTGTCTTGAAAGCCTCATGATCAGCGTAAGGACGAAAGAGGGTGAGAAGGAGAAATCCATGAGCTAATTTGATTTTAGCTCTAGACTCATGACTGATGGGAACACCATCATAAGCCATAACTAGCTCAATTTGATCTTATAAAGTCAATAAAAGCTCCTACATATCAGTCAGAAGGTCTCTAGAGTAAGGTGTGTTGTTTTAAGAAGAAAAGATGAAAACAGGGTTATTTCTTCAATTTTACCATCTCATCACAAATGCAGAATAACCACGGGGTGTGCCAGGGGTTTATTAAAGGTCATTTAGTCATTAATGTCTAATAAGTGGATTTATGCAGGCAGAAACGGGTTTTCGCATATTCCAAGAATTAATGGATATTTGAAACCTTAAAAACAAACCTGCTTAATTAATTGAGGTTCTAGTCAAGATAAAATTCAAATAAACCATCTAAAATTCATAGAAAAATATTCTCTAAGGTTTGGCATCCTTGAATTGACCATCAGAACCTGTTTTAACCCAAAACAGTCATAGATAGACTATTACCCTAATTTAGGTTTTTGCATAAATTATCTAGTTAAACAAGGTCAAAACCAAAATCCAACTTCACCATTTAATTTCTTGGGTTTAAATTAGGTTTGTATCAAACTTTGAGCCTAATCTGAGATCATTTCGACCTAGTTTGAATTTTAGTCCAAGTTTGACTCTTATTATCCTAAATAACCCCTCAACTTTTGAATTTATTACAAAATGCACCCTATCTTTGTCGTCACTCTTTGCAAATAGGTCCTTCTGCCATTTTCATGAAGAAATCCTACTCCGGCAAGCTTCGTTTGGCAAGAACTTGTCGATAACTTGACGAATCCTTAAAATTGAAAGGGAGATTCGTCCAGTAATTGTCTTCCTTTCAAACCTACTCGTGGGCTCCAATTCTTTCCCAATCTCTCATGCGAACACATGAGAGATGTGGGTATCCTTCGCTGGAAAGCTTACCAATCTTGAAAGCTTGGTCTCCAAGCTTTAAACTCCTTCCAATGGCCTACAAAAGGAGCAGGGGCAAGAACCCTAGCTCCTTAGCAAGTCTTGGCCTGGGAAACTCCCTCCTTCTCCTTCTTCGGCCTCCTTTGGATTTTGCTTCAGCGACCACCTTCGATCCCCCTCTTGCGGCCATCCAACCATCAAATTGGACAGCCTATCTTCTTCCCCTTGTCCTCGCGCACCTCCCCGGTCAAAGGGAGGGCATTCTTCTACCTCAGTCGTCGTCGCTGCTTCGCCGTCATTTGTCTTCTTCGACTCCAGTCAGCTATAACCGAAGCCCTCCACCTATCTCCTCCGCTCCTAACACCCTCTACTTTTTCCCTTCACCCTCTACTTCACTTCCCTCTCACTTGCTCTCACAAACACCCACTGTCTCAACCCTAACGCCTTCACCTTCCTCTACTGTGGCGAAGCTCCCGCGACGCCTAGCCACCGCACCACCACATGAATCTTGCTGCTACCACCCCCAACAGCTTCTCCACGACTCCACCGACTAAAGCCCTAACCTAATTCCACCAATTAGCCACTCTACCATCTCCCCAAACACCACCAACTTTGCAACTCTACCCCGACCTCGCCCTACGCACACACACCTCCCCACATCACGAAACTACCACCGCCATGTTTGCCATGCTTTGGCGGACCTTTTGAGCTGGTTTGATAAGGTCGAAAGATCGTGCTACTCTTTTCAGGTGCTTCACCGGAGCTCCGCCATCGTGACGTCTTCTCCGGCTTTGTTCGAGGTTTTCTAGCTACAATTGCTCCAGGCAATGTTCCCAGGTGACACGATTCTCCTCCAAGTGCATCCTCAAGCATTCAATTGGTCAAGATGACAGTAGCAACACACCAATTTGACGGATAACCACATGCTGTCATTGCATGAAGGAGGGGGACAAACATAGTCCCACCTCGTGGATAGATAATAGTCGGCATGCCCATATATTGATTTTCCTCCTCTGCCTCGTTGCCTCAGTAAGCATAGGTGAGGTCCCCTCGCACGTGCCCACACATGCCCTCGCCCACGGCCACGCCACGCGGGTCTGGGCTCTGAACCATTTACCCGTTTACCTGGATCTGATTAGCATATACCTGAGAGAAGAGAAAGTGAAAGGCAAAACAAGAGAGAGAGGGGGGGAGGGGGGTTTTGCTCTACTGCCCACCTCTTGACACTTAGCGATTTTTGAGGGAGGCCTTTGCCTCTGCTGGTGTTGGTGCTGAGCTCTGTTGTGCCTTCCTGTGAGCCTGAGGAGAGGAAGGAAAGGAAGAAGAAGAGTGCCCTCTTGGCACTGTAGCAAGGAAGAGTTTAAACTGTATGATTGAGAGCTCTGTCGTCTGATCTCTGACAGGGAGTGCACTGTGCACTTATCCTACGTGGATTAAACTTGGTTGATACCATTAAGATATTTGATATTATTGTAATTAGGGTAATTGGCGATTCAAATCACCATTTTACTTTATTCTTTTTGCACTATCAACATATGCTATTATATACATATCATTTGAATTCAGAAATTTCATCATATATTGATATCTTATGATAGAATTGCAATTTTGAGATTTATTGCAACACTTGTTCCTTGCGTTCGACCTCGGATTTCTTTCGAGCTATAAGTTGTATTTATTGACGAGCGATTTGGTATGTACTGCAACGTATCAATCTTAAACTCCGATTTCACGCACTCAACAATGACTTTAAAAAAGTCAACCATACAGAGGAAATGGGAGTTGCACAAGTGTCAAGGAAAGGGAGAACAACCAAGAGGATGGAGGCAACTCTCTCACCTCCTGAATGACAAAGGGGATGAAGAGACGAGGACAAGGGAGGAAACCAACCCCATGACAACTAGGGGCTACAAGATGAATTCCACCAAGCTCTCTTGCTAGAGTTGGAACCCTAGAGGGTCTCCTTCTAGAAAGAGATGCGAGCCTTTCTTTAGAGGGGCACCCTAACCCTACTTGTGCTACATTAATATGACCAACTCATAGGTTGAATATCTAAATCAAAGCTTGTAAGTATTGATTGACCTTTCTTCTTTCTCTCCCCCATTCCTCCCCAAATTAAAAAGCTTTATCTGTCTCTCAACAATGGACAATGGCAAGGTGGAAGATCAAACTAGCAAAGGAGAAGAGCACAACTCAAAAGGAAAGCGATAAGAAGAGCACATTGCAAGAGGGGTTGGTGATATCATCCTACATATCCCCATTGACAATGGAGATGGATGTTCGCAAGCGAAATCGAGGTTTTAAAAGTTGCATTGTAGTATAGCCGAGATCGCTTTGAAAATAAATAATATTTATTACTCGAATTTGAAGTCTGAGGTCGAACACAGGGAGTAATATGGCAATTTAAAACTCAAGATCATAATTTGAATAAAAAATATAGGAGATTTCAACAATAATAATGTCAGGTATCAATGCGCAAAAAGAATGGAGTAAAATGGTGATTTAAATCACCAATTACTCCTCACAAATAGTAACTAAATCAATAGTATCAACAAAGCCTCAAATATATGTAATAAGATGTATTAGACGGCTTAAACAGCCTAGTGCTATAGTGCTTCTTAGAGAGGGTCACTCTTCTTTCTTTCTATCTGTGCTCTGCTTCTCTTGCCTTGTCTTCTCTTCTTCCTTTCGTTCTTCTTCTTCTGTTCTTCTACTCCTCTCCTTCTTTTTTTTCTCTTCCTGTGCGGCTCCCCTTCCTTCTCCTTTCCTTCTTCTGGCTCAGGTCATCTCCTCTCTTTCTTGCCTTCCTGCCTTTCTTCTCAGTTCTCCTTCTTCAGGTAGAGGGGGAAGGTTCTTCAAACGTCTAAGTGTCAGCCGTTACTCTTTGTAGCAAAACCCCCTTGCCCCCGCACACGATCCTCTCTTTCTCTCCTAAGGTCACTCTCTCCCAGAGCCTCCAACAGTATCGGGTTATCGGGTTTTGGACCTAGAGCACACCTGAGTCCAGGGTTACGGGTGTGAACGTAGCTGAGGAGTGGAATCGGGTTGGGAGGGTCGGGTCTGCACCAGGCCTGTGGGGGACGAGTCACGGGTGAGGCGTAGGTGAGTGGGTGAGCGGGGGACCTCACTCCCCAAGTGTCTGAGGTGATAAGCCCCAGACACTTTTTCAATTTATGCACTGCGGTGCGCTTCTCAGCTTCCGAGGTGGGATTAAAGTCCCACCTTCCTTTTGCGTGTCTGCAGCAGCATGGTCTCCTCCTCAATTGGGTCAACTGTTGAGGATATCTTCATCAATTGAGACCTGGGCGTATGCGGGTGACGTTTCCATGCGATCTGGAGTCAAGGCCTAGAGTGAAGGCACCCTGGAGTTGGCTTGAAGCTTGCTTGAAGCAGCTGCAGCAATGGCAGCGACGGTGGTGAACCTGAAATCCAAAGAACGGTCTTTCGACCCTGTTAAACCAGCTCAGTAGTGTTGTTGTGGAGTGGCGAATGCGGTGGTGGGTGCAGCGTGTGGTGAGAGTGAGGGTGGAGGCCTGACAGTGACAGAGACGGCTGTGCGAAGGTGGGCTGTTCGGTGGCACTAAGGAGAGGCTAATAGCCTCAATAACTAAAGGGCTTTTGCTCTCTAGGAGACAGTGAAGCTTTTGGAGTCGGTGGTGAGTTGGATGGAGGTGTGGAGCGGTGGAGGTGCTTCGCCGGAGATGTCGCCGGAGCGGAAGAAGGTGACAGTGTTGAGGGAGAATTAGTGGTTGTGCGGGTGTTGTGAGAGTGGAAAAAAAAAGTATAGTAAGAGAGAGAGCAATAGAGGAACTTAGGGACGCGATAGAGAGGTAGAGGGCTCCAGTGCTGGTCAACCGGAGTCGGAGAAGGAGGTAGGTGCAGCGAGGCAGTGACATCAACTAAGGTAGAGGCACGACCTCTTGTTGGTAGGAGAGGTTTGCGAAGATGAGGGGAGGATAGTTGACCGTCCAATTTGATGGTTGGATTGCCTGAGGAGGAGAGTGGAGAGGAGTCACCGGAGCTAAGTCTGAAGGTGGCCGGAGATGTAGAAGAGGAGGGTTTCTTAAGCCAAAACTTGTTGAAATGCACGTTAGTGCAATGGTGTCTCTTTTATAGGCCATAGGAAGCCCTTCCAAGATTGGAAAGAAGCTTTCAAGCTTGAAAGGTAGTTAAGACAAAAGATACCAGAACCTTTGAAAGGTTCGCATGGCCTTATGGGAAGGACTTAGAACCCAAGGATTGGCTCAAATGAAAGGAAACTTTCCAAGGAATCTCCATATCAATTTTGAGAGGGAATGATTGAGAATCGAGCGAGAAATCCTTACTCGAAACTTGACGATGAAGGTTTTACCTTCCAAAAATGGCGTGGGGATCTACTTGTGAAGAAGGTAAAGAAGTTGGGGGGCTATTTGTAATAAAATTCAAAAGTTAAGGTCTAAATGAGATAGAAAGAGTTTGGTTGGACCAAAATGCAAACTTGGTCAAGATGATCTCAGATTGGGCCTAAATTTTGGTAAAAACCTAATTTGGATCCAAGGAATTCAATGGTGGAGTTAGATTTATGTTTTGACCAAGTTTTATAGGGTAATTTATGTAAAAACCCAAATTAGGGCAAATGTCTGTCTGAGACAATGTTTTGAGTCAAAACGGGTTCTGATGGTCAAATTGAAGGTTCCAAACCCTAGAGAATATTTTTCTATGAATTTTAGAGGGTTTAGGTGAATTTTATCCTGATAAGAACCTCGGTTAATTAAGCAGGTCTGTTTTTAGGGTTTCAAAAATCATTTAATTCTCAAAACATATGCAAACCCTTTTCTGTTTGTTTTAACCCACTTATTAGACTTTAGGACCATTTGACCATTAATTATCCCCTGGGAAAACCTGTAATTGTATTACATTCATGATATGATGGTAAAACTGTAGTTTTAACCATGTTTTCTTATATTTCCCTCAGAATGGTTATGCAGTGACTTATGGCTCTTTAGCAGTTATGTAGGAGCATTTACTAACTTAATTGGATCAAAATGAGCTAGTTATGGATCATGATGGTGTTCCCATCAATGGAGCGAAAGAAATGGATAAAGAGAAAGGACAACTTTGAACTTTTATTCACTCTTTTGATGCAACTCTTGAACCTTTCATGTCACCTGAAACTCGTCATTCCTTTCTTGTCCATGCATTTCTGGTTTACCGTATAGCATGTGTCAAACTACTTGCATGGCTACTTATTGGGGCACCCTGTCCATTTGATGGTAACATTATTATTCATCATAACTAACTGAAATTAGTTAAATTCAATTGTTAAATGCTCCTTAATGATAGTTTAAGGATCGTAATTTCATGCCGAACTGAATTGAGAAGACAGAAAGAAGGGTTAATTCTGCCTTTTTAGCATCCGATTACAAATGTAGATTAACCAAGAGGTTAATTCAAGGTCAAATGAACTTAAATATCCAAGAAGTGGGATCACATTGACTGAATCAGGATTTCATGCATTTTGATGATTAACAGCCACACTTAAATTGAAAGGGTTCTGGTGGAAATAAATTTAATATAAACCTCTTAAAATTCATTAAAAAATATTCTAAGAGGTTTGATACCTTCACATTGATCATATGAACCCATTTTGACCATAAATAGAGATTCATATGGGAATTTGCCCTAATTTGGGCTTCTATGCAATTTATCTAGTCAAACGTGGTTAAAACCCAAATCTAAGTTTGCCATTAGATTCCTTGTGTTCAAATTAGGTTAACTCTAAAATTTGGGCCCAATCAGAGTCCATCTTGATCTAGTTTGCATCTGAGTCCCCAAATCTCTATTCTTTTTAATCAGATCCTCATCTTCTAGACTTTTACTACAATCACGCCCCTAAGTTCTCATCTTCTTCACGAACAGGTCCCCGTAGCCTCTCAACTTAGGGTTTCCTAATCAACATCTCAAACCTAAAACACAAATCTTTCAAACATCAATTTCTCCTCCAATCAGCAACCAATCCCTGCCAAACTTGGAAGGATCAATCACAAGAAGATTCCCCTACACCCCCCTCCTCCCCCCCCCGTTTGAACATGATTTTGTGTCCTGATATGGAGCGTTGAGCTCAGGCAAACCCAAGAAAATGTAGGATTTCTAGTTTCCAAATCATGGATCCAACTCTCCAAATCTTCCAATTTGAGCTCGAATTTGAGCTCTATATAAGCTCTACCATGTTCCTAAGTCAAGATTAATCGATTCTACACCAGAATTCCGCCTCTTCTCTCCTCTCCGACTACGAGCTCCATCGACTCTGGCAACCTACTCAACCTCCCTCTTCAGAGCATCCAACGGCCAAATTGGATGCCCTACCCTCTTCCTCATCTTCCTCCGATGCTGGCAGGCCAAAGCCACATCTCTTAGCCCCTTCATCATTGCTGCTTCTCACCACTGGAGGACTTCCTCCCCTCCACACCCAGTGAGTCAAGCCAACATGATCGCTACCCCTTTCATCCAATAGATTAGGTCTCTCCCTTCCCCTTAGCTCCTAGACTAGATTTAGGCCCTTAGGATTTAGATTCAACCTCAAACTCTCCCTCTCCCACTTCTTCTCCACCTCCGACCACGTCTCCGATGTGGTTTCCACACTACCACACTTCACTAAACACCATGCCACCGCCACCACTACCTTCCTCACTCTCCAACAACCCAAAGCTCTAACTTAATTAGGGCTTTCAAGCACTCATTCATACCACTGACCAACCCACCTTCCACTTGTAAATTCCAACTTCATCCGAACTCCATAGTGCTTCAAATGCCTCATCACCACCACCATCATGTTCCTCATACCACGGCAATGCACATAACTTTTTAATTGGGGCATTAAGCACATGTTTCATGTTTTAGGTGCTCATCGGATCTCCACTATATGCCGCCTCTACCCACCATCGTCCGGTCATCATCTTCACCAATACCACCTCCAGTTGACGCGAACTACATCCATGAACCTAGATGTCGCCTCAATTGAAGAAGAAAGCCCTAGCAGCAACTCAATTAGCTTGGAGTTCCCTTTGCAGCACAAACTCGAGAAAGCTGCAGAACATAGCACCACATTGGAAGCGTTTGATTTGGAATTTGATATTTGCTCTTAGGCAGCTTTCCTTAGTACATAAGGTTAGGTCCCACCTAACCACGAGCTTACACACGCCCGCTTGCCCATGCCGTGTGAGCCTTGTGCTGAACCATTCTGGCTTTGAATCGGGTTTGAGAGAGATTTGAGAGGATTTGTGAGAGAGAGGAAGAGAGGGTTTTGCTCTGAGATAAGGGTCAGACGTCCAAACTTGAGTTTGATTTGAAACTTTAAGACATCTATAGTTCTCCACAATCGTCTGATTTGGCTGAGTATAAAGTAGAGCTTGACTGGAGAATACATTAAGTGTTTGAGAGAAGAAGAGAAGTCTAATATTAAGCTTTGATTGGAGCCTCTAAGTGTTAAATGATTCATTGGTGGTTTCAACCACCACTTTTTTGGCTCTCTACTATATTTTTGTCTACTGATCTTGAGATACAATTTGACTAATTATTGAATATATTTTTGATTGATTATTCATGCCATATCATTACTTGTGACTTGATTATTGTGCTCATCATTTATATTTGATTAGTTGATTGAATTGAAATTACATTTGCTTACTGCGAATGACCTCAGAACTCATGTTTTTCAAGCATTATAAATTTAAATGTCAATTCAATTTTCATTGCTATACTATGACATGTTTTCCTAAACTATGATGATTATCGCTTCGACACCATCCATGTTTCTAAACAAGGTACCCATCTATCTAACCTTAAAGTACTAATATCAGATCCCAACAAAATTGGAGTTCTTTTCTTTTGGCTTTTTCTTTTTTTCATAAAACTATGCTAGATTTAACATTATGTGTTTATTTCCTTGAGACAAACATGGGCTTTCTATCTAAAGAAGTTTTGATCTTCGATAGATGAGTCATTGTTCAATCTCCTTTAGTACTCTTCTTTTTTCTTTTCTTAAAATTTTTGCCTTTTTCATTCATTGATTGCCATCTAAGATGTAACATTTACGTGTTGATAATGTTCATGAAAAAAGGAGATGAATGGATAATTTTATTTTTTGTTATTTTTGCTTAAGAGTTTGGTTTGAAAATTGTAGCTTTTTCAAAGGTGAAAATGGTATCCTTTTGTGTAGCTTTCTAGAGTGTGTTTTTTTCTTTTCTTTTTCTGGTTGTTTTTACTTGTTTAATGCCTTGGGTATTTTTGGTTCGTTAGACTAATGTTTTTGGTTGATGTTTATTGAAACAAATTACTGATTTCACTTTGTTACTTCCATTTAAGTGATTGTTATTCTTAGTTTGGAGTGTAATAAAAATATATAGCTAAAAAGTAAACAAACTTGCATTGCAACGTGTTTGGCAACGCATAAAGTGAGAATGGTGATTTCAACTAGTGTATTTTAATTTTCCATCAATGAAAATCACTTTTAATAGATGAAAAATCACTTTTCAAGTGAATAATCATGCTTTAAGTGAAAAATCATTTATCACTAATAGAAAAGCAAAACACACTGATATATTTTCATTTTCAACCGGTGTATTTTGATTTTTAACTAGTTAAAAATCATTTCCAACTAATGTGTTTTAATTTTGAGTTGATCTGCTTAATTTTCAACCGGTTGATTTTCATTTTAAACTAGTTGATTTTGATTTCCAACCAGTGTATTTTGATTTCTTCTTTGAGCAGAAATATGAGTGGGATCATGTATTGCAAAATACATTACAACGTACATTTTCGTACTCATGTCCTAAAAATTTTATTGATTGTTATTCTACATCCTTATAAGGATATTTTAGGACTTTCATTTATGATACAGTTTTGTCTTTTATTTAATGAATTTCTAAAACTTGGAACTAATAAAACAAACTTTATTGAAACTAACCAAGTGATTTAGTTTGGCTGCTTAGAAATATTTCATTTCTTAAACTTGTTTTATGTTTTAACATAACATTATTTTGAGGAGGGAAATCTGGTGTCACTTTATTGAGTTATGTATACATGTTCATTTATATTACTTTGAGATTTCATTTCAAATTATGTGTTGTTAGTGATCAAGTGAAATATGGAGGTGATCGATTGCAACCCTCAATTAGATGGTGCTTATGGTTTTATTTCTTCTATTTCATCCTTTACACGTGCCTTAATTTGTTGTTGCATCGTCAGTTCACCTCTAATCTTTTCTTATATGAATAATCTTTAGCATTGTTCACTTTTTCTCTATTGAATAGATTGCATTGGTCACTTTACCTCACACGAAAGCATCAAAACATGCTCTACCGGTGATAAGTGTGCTAATATTTACGATTGGTGGGATGTTTTTTTAGTAGGGGGTGAAATTATTACTTTCAAAATTTTGATTCTCAGATAGGTTCATATTTTCCATAACCCTTCTCAGAATTTATTGGATATTCACATGTTTTTATTACTTTCATATGATGTTTAACTTACGTTTTTCTAGATGTCCTTGCGGCATCAATTCCTACATAAAATATCATTGGTAATGTGGATCTTACATTATTTAGGAATCAAGGTTAGTTTGGTTCTAAGATGAGTTTTTTTTCTGATAAGAAAGGGGACAAACGTCGACATTGAAGATTATTGAAAACTTTTTCAAAGTTTTTAACGGAAATTATTTTCTTTTGAGAGAATTTTTTATGGAAATTATTAGACAATTTAATGCAAAGGTGTTTCTTTGAATTGCTTTAAGCTATAAGATTATTTGTTGTACAGCATAGAAGGATATTCTATCTAGATCAAAGTATAAAGAACTTTGCCTTTGAGTATATTCTTTGGTACATTTCAACTAATGAATGAAGAAAAGAAAGCTGTTTCGAATTTCAATTTACATAAACATGAAAAATGCAAGCAAACACCTCCTATTTAAAAGGAATCACCAATTATAAATTGTGTTGGTACATAAGCACTAATATATTTGATTTTGATGATAACAAAATATGTAGATTTTATGTTGTTCTTGGAGAATAACCATTTCAAGAACAAGGATTGAAATAGCAACAAAAAGCAAGGAAAGAAGGGATGAGTAAGTCTCAAAGAGACTTGAGTTGAAGGCTAAGAAGAAAGAAGAAGCAAGAAGATAGTATATAGAAGATTAAATCTTTAGTTTTTGTAATTCAATTGATATATTTTCTTTTTCTTATTTTAGAGATGTAAAAGAGCCCAAGTGTGTTAACCTAGTCCTAAGTACCACTTATATAGAGCCTAGGCACTTAGGCGAAACTTAGAATCAAAATCGAATCCAAAATAGAAACATCCAGTTCATATCAGACGTCCAACATTATTGTTAGATGACCTAGAACTCACTATAAGTTGAATGACCTTTTCACTAAATGTCTCTTGTAATGACCGTTGGAAATCTGACACTCACATTGATTCATCAGATAACTTCTTTCCACATAAATCGCCCTATAAGCCTATTAGACGTCCTATATGACTATCAAATGACACATAGCGACCCATTGAACCTTAGTGTAAGGGTTTGAAATTTAATAACCATTTTACCATTAATCAAACCCTTATTAAGCTATAATAATTGTTGTGTAGGGTACTTTAAGCCTAATTCCTTAATCTTGGTTCAGAAAAATTAATTTCTTACAAAGAAGCATTAACAAGTTGTGTTCAGTGGCTACTTGCAATGAGACTTAAGAAGGTAGGCCCCTTATTAAATGATGTTTTGGATGGGAGGATTACTTGGTAAATTACCCAACAAATATATAAAGGGCAAGACAAGGGCAAATTTTCATTGTGTCCATCATCGACTCTTTCCCTCTCCTCTCTACCAATTACTCTCCTCTTCCTCCTCCACCGCTAATCCTTCTCCAATTCCGTCTCCTCCATTGACTATTGTTGCTGCTTGCTGTTGTTGCAATTGCTATTGTGGCTGCCGCTACTGCTACAATTGCTATTGTGGTTGTTGTCGCTACTGGGAAGAAGAAGGTATTGCTGGAGATCAGTTGGGGAAATAGGGGAGAAGATCTTAGTTTTATTCTTAGGTAGGGACCCCCCTCTTCCCCTTGAAAACCTCATTTTTTTATTTCCTTTGGTCAGGAAATGATAGAGGGAAGGATTTAAATCAAGGATTAACTCTTGCATGTGGAATTGATACTGTATTTAGTCTTTCCATTGCATGTGGTTAATCCTTAGGTGTTTCATGCTCATATGGGCTTCTATGGGGGCATTCATGTGATTTTTCTAGTTGAATGATGCCCTAATGACTCTTGTGGGGTTTTACATGTTTCATGTGTCCATTTCATGATGAACTTGTGGATTTAATTTTGGAAGGTTTGGAGGTGATAAGCATGGGGTTGGGGGTCAAAAATCCCTATTTTATGGCCAACTTGTAGCATGGACTAATGTTAAGTACTTGTTAACTAATGTTAGATGGCTTCTGGCAAGCCTCCTAATGTTAAGCAACAAGCACCTAATGTTAGATGGCCTGTCATGTTGAGTAAAATTCTTGGTTTCTGACCCTATAAACCTAATTGAGTGATTAACCCTAATTTAAGACCTAATTGGAATGAAGTGGACCCCCAACCGAGGTTGGAATGGTAAAATGGTAGAAAAACTCTAAATGGGTGTAAAGTGACTTTAAGTGAGCTTGAAGCTCTCTAAATGGACTAAAAGTAGTTCGAAATGGCTAAGTGATGAAATAAATCTATATTGATGATGTTAATGACTCTATTAAGAGTCTCCAAAGGATTTTTGGATCCTAAGGTCTTAGGTAAGACCCTAGGTGATCTAGTAAGTCCATAAGGCTTGATAATCCTAGTATGGATTAAAGAAAAGGAATAAAAAATGGTTAGGACATAATAGGCAAGTCCGTAAGGTTGAACACATTGACCTCGTGAATTATGGGTTCACTGTTCTGGGTTAAAGACTTGAGGAATTGAAGTAGCTAGCAACTACTTGTAGTCAACCTTGGAACCTAAGGAGTTCTCGGTTGCAATGACAAGCCATGTATTGTCATAGAATTGAGGTACTTGTAACTAGAATCCTACTTGAAGTGTTGGTACTTACATGTAGGTGCCTATATGAGTAGATGACAGCCAGCAAATTAGGTACTCACATGTAAGTGCGTGCATGTTCGAATGATAGTCAAGGTACCATATGGGCATTTGGTCATGGCCTTAATTAGATGGATGATTGAGAGAGCACATCCGTAGTGCATGTGATCAGGGATTTCTCATTTACATCGATAAAAATATGTCGTGGCATAGGTTGTGATGGAAAAATTCCAAATCAAGCTAATAATCAATAAAAGCTAACCACAGAGGCTAGGTCGTCTCCATAGGGAAGGCTAAGCCAAATAAACTCACAAACGTACCAATAATGATCTCAAGTTAAATGGGAAAATTATTACCCTCTGAAATATTCATGGCATCATGTTTAAAGGTGGGAGATAAAAATAGAGAGGAGGGGGAGGGGGGGGAAGCAACCAAGAGAGAAGGGATTAAAAATAATGCATTAAATATATGAATAGTGGCCCTTCAACCAAAATAAAAAAAACTAATAGGCAAACCATTGTAGAGAAACAGGAGAAGTTTATGCACGGTTGTGCGTGGAAAGGGGATGGCCAACAGCATGCTTTGGTAGAGGAGGTCTACCGAAAGAGAGGTTCACGATGGTGGTGATGGCGTGGCCTAAGACAATCGGAGGTGGCTAGTGTTCTGTACCTAATTTACATAGTTATCATGCTTTCTTATGACTAGTTTTAGGTAAACATAGATCCCTTCATATATATATATATATATTGCATATCATGCATCTAGGCTTAATTAGAGATTGCATTGCATTTGTATATATTTGTACTTATTAAGGAACTTTTGGAATAATGCAAGATGAGAAGGGCTTGAGGAACCAAATTATTGACCAGAAGTAGAGGGAAGATTGAACTAAAAGCACCACCAACAATTAAGGAAGAAATACATACATGTTACACATTGTTTGGAGGGTAAATTATGGAAGTGTCACCTACCCGACCACACACCTCATATGGACTCAAACCCAACCAAATGGACGTAACCTAAATTCTTCTATTGGGCATGCGACATGCCCACATCTCTACCCTACACGTCACCAGCACACTCCATCTATCCTCCACGCCACCTAAGTCCATCCATTCAAAACCAAGAACCATTTTCTACTCTAAGCACCAACCACCTTAGGTTTAAAATCTTACTTTGGATCTTAATCCTAAGGCCATCCACCTACTCCCTCCCATGCCATCCCTCGGATGCAAATCCAAGGGACATAAGCCTACATACCAAAAATAGTAATTGCCAATTCTATAAAAGAAGGCCTTTCAACATTGAAAGACATCTTTGGCACCTTCACTCTCACCATAAAAACCCTTAGCCGAACACCATAGATGTAAAGTCCTAAACCCTCTCTTTGGGGCTACTTTAAAGTTAATCACGTCGAGACGAACCTATAAACACTTGTCAACACTAAATCGGGTTTAGGAGCTCCAAAAATAGGAAAACTTTCATTTTTGATTAAACTCTTAGACAACACGCAGCTTACGTAAGGAATTGTACCACTATGTTCCCCGCGCTACAAGCGTTCCAACAAAACTGCTTTCGTGTCAATCGGAGGACATTTTCTCAAAAAATGAAAAGAACGCGTAAGGGGGAGGGGTTGTTGCACCCAACTTCCCATTTGTTTTCATTTTTCAATCCTCGCCTTCTCTCTCCTCCTCTTATAAATACCCATTGAAACTAATAACTCCAGAACCCAAAAAATCAAACCCACCACTGCCGTTGTTCGAGAGGAAAATCATAGAGAGAGACGGAGACAGAAAGAGAAAGAGAAACAATAGAAAAAGAAAGAGAGAAAGACCGAAGGCCAAGGAGAAGGCCTTCTCCTCGTTCCTCCCTTCGTTTCCTTTCCCATGAACGCAAGGCAGGCTGTGGTAACAACGTCAATGACGGTGCAACCAACTAGTGTGAGTTCGCACCTTCTCCTTCGTTCTCCTCTCCTTCTCCCTCGTTTTCTCTCTTTTTCTGTTCTCCCTTCATATATGCACGTGAGGAGGGCCGAGAGAAGAAGAAAGGAAGAAGGGAAGAAGAGAGGGAGCCTGCGAGAGAGAGGGAGAGAAGAGAGACGGTGCCAGCGGCCTGGAGAGAGGGAAGGAGACGGCGGCACCCATGGGTTCATGGGTGCACACGTAGAAAAGGAAGGAGAGGAGGAGAAGAAGCTGAGGCGAAGAGGGTTGATCGAGGGGCCACGGCGGCCGACTAGGGCAGCGGTGGCCGATTGTGGCTGGGGCGGACGATCGGCGAGGCAAGCACGACTGAGCATGGCACGTGAACAGTGCCATGCACAGGGAGGGATGAGTGCTGTCGCAAGGATGAAGGCACAGGGGAGAGAGAGAAGCCAATTGAAGGGGTAGACAAATTTCAGGAATTAAATCATGAGTTTCTAATATTGCATTTTGGTCCCTGATAGCTATGATTCTTTATTGTTTAATTCAGGGAGCGTTCAGAATCTGATTTCAGTGAGTCAACAACCATGAGAATAGCATCGGGACATGCTTTGATGTGGTGAATTTCTCTTTCTGATCATAGGGGGTAAATTGCTATTACATCCTTAGGACTTCTATTACTTATGTTTTGACCTGTTTCCATCTTATTTTGTGTTAGACACCTGAAACGTGCATGAAATTTTACAAAGCCTCCAATGCGTACTTTCAGAGCCTCCGTGACTTCCAGTATCCCTAGGTAGAATAGCTAGCTTTCCTATTTGTTAATCAACATTAGTTTAATTTTTTTTGTTACGCATACTCCCTCTTGCTGAGTCTTAGAGCCCTAAGTCCTAGGATTATCATATTGCTTGATTATTCCTTATGGGTACTATAAATAATAAAATGAGAGGTTGGAATAAAGTAAGAAGATATACCAGGAAGGAAACCGATTAATTGGTAACTCATGTCCTACTTATGAAAATAAATGGTAATATGTAGCCTTGAATAATAACTTGGGACCATTATGAAATGTTACATGTACCATTAACAAGATAAATTAGAGTAAGAACATTTTGCTCCTTCTGAATTGAATTAACGAACAAAATCCCCTTAGTCCATCATAAGACGAATTGTGAATCCGATGGTTAATGGCCTAGGCTTAAGAGCTTCCAAATGATAGCGATTCCTGTAATAACCCAACGGATTAAATATGGCATAATGAAGAATTGGATATGGATCACGGAATGCGGCCTTTGGCCCAGTTTGATTAAGAAGTAGGCTAACCTCTCCACAACTTTGTGACCGGTCTATTGGCCAACTGGGTAGCGAGGTAAGGGTGCACAGGTATATATAAATACAGATGATATTGGATGGATATGTACCCTGGCTATGGAGAGGGCAATCTATGAGCCAGTGTAGGTCGCATCTACAAGCATAGCTCGTGGTATACAGTTGCTACACTACCTACACTAGAACCTCAGAGCAATGGAACAGAACGTAGGGCTAGTGCGGAGTTTCCTCCCAGCCAAGGGGACACTACGTCCACATCAAACCTATCAGGAAATTGAGGCGAGATCTCCTCATGCATTCTTAGGAATCGATACGAATTGCATATGACTATAATATTGAGGGCCATACACATGAACAAAAATCAACTAAGAGATAAGAACAATGTGGCAATGATGGAAGTATCAATTAGTATCCTCTCCTCTCCTTTCCTTTCCTTTCTTTTTCTGCACTTTTAGTTAGTTGATTTTACCTGTACTATTCTACTCAACATGTGCCGACAACTACCTTGGGCTCCTTACTCAAGGTTAGTTGAGCGGATAGGAGTGGCTGCACTCGAAGCGACAGGTGTAGGACCAAGTTCAGCCCTAAAAGATGGTCCGTAATGTCAAGGGTCCTAATTGTAGTTTGGTTCTTTTCTTGATTTCTTGGTCATGCAATAGATGATTTTCTATGTTTTCCTTTCTTTTCACTCCTAATTGTGATTCTGATTACTGTGGACAACTTTTCATGCTTTATTTCCTTATCGTAATGCAATATGATTAGTTTGTTTGTCTGTGTATATGTTTTATGATTATGTGTTGGATGATTGCAATCTTATGATTCTCGTACTTGGTGACCCATATTCCACTGTTGTGATTCGCATGATGGGGTTCGAGTCGTTACAACAGAGCTCCACCTCCATACCTCTCACCCTCCTTCACGTTAAGGAAGAAATGCTCCATGGACATCTTCTCACCCCTCCTACTGAAGCTTTTGGTGATGGCCTCTTCTCTCCTCACCTCTGCATCCACATCAAGGATCGACTTACTTCTCACCTACTTCTTTTAGGCATCTGCAAAGCCATCTTCGACAAGCTTTGGGGCTCGCCAAGCGGATCTCTTCTTCTCATCTCCATTTTCTATTTTATTATCTTTATTATCAAGCATTCTGTTAAACATTATTTCTTGCAATAAAAGCTTATAGTTATTAGTAGTTAAAGTATTTTCCACATTTCTCATTTTCATTGCCTTTATTTTCTATCTTCAGCCTTCTTTATTCTTCTTCTCCAGCACTTGCAATCTTCCTATCTCCAGTTATTCTGCATCTAGGTCAGATTCATCTCCTATCTCCTTATTGCCTACAAACAAGAATAAGATGTTAAATAACAAGATAATATGCATTATTTTATGTATAGCTATAAAGAAGGATAAGATGAAATGTATGAATGATATGCTTGTAATATTTACAAAATAGCTAGGATTCTAACATTATTTAGGTTAATTAAGACTTATGATTGTTGCATAATCACCCCTACAGGCATCTTGAGGAATTCACAAAGGTTTGTTCCATAGTGAAACTTCAGGGCTTTAACGACAAAGCCCTAATGAGGACCCTCTTCCCGTTCTCCCTAAAGGACAAAGCCAATCACTAGTATCATACCCTTGATGTAAGGGTAAATGATTGGGTTAACCCTTAAGGGAGAATTTTTGAAAATATATTTTCCTATGAGTAAGACCAATCATTACAAAGGTGAAATTATAGGTTTTACTCAACAGAATGGAGAGAAATTTCATGAGACGTGGGAGCACATTAATGATCTTCTGAGATTATGCCCCCACCAACAAATGCCAAAATGGCAATTGGTAGAGAAGTTCTATAATGAATTATCTAAATGGCACAGGCAAACCATTGATGTAGCCTATGCTAGAACCCTCCTGACCAAGACTGAGGATGAAGCCTGGACTTTGTTTGAAACTTTGAGCGATAATTCCATTCACATGACCTCTGAAGCCAGGGCCAGTTAAGATTTTGCTTATCAAATTTAGTTATTGAACAAAAACTTTGATAAGCTTTTAGCAAACCCCGGAATGCACCCACAAGCCGCCTCCATTGTCCAAGCTCCAAGCGAATGCTCCATTTTCCAAAGCACCTCACACACCACTGTGGAGTGCCACTTGGTGAATCAATTCCCTAAGTTGATCTAGGTCAATTTGAATGCGGACTAAGGATTCCGCCCACCCCTTAGGAACAACCCATATTCCAATACTTACAATCTGGGATGGCAAAATCATCCCATGTGGAAGCAAGGTGATGCTTCCAACTCAAGGAATGCTCGACTCCAACAGTTCCAACACTTATACCAACCCAATTTCCAGTACCCTCCCCAAAACAAGCCCTTTGAGATGGAAAAGCTAAAGGCTATGATTAAATCCATGCAAGACAATCAGGCTTTGGTCATCTAAATGTTGATACCTCGATTTTGATGCACCAAAATTATGTTTATATGTGAATCACCCGAATCGCTTCTTTTAAAAGATGAAGTTTGAATCGTTGTAGTACAACTCAAGTGTTCAACTTTTAAAATTTATAAATTGTATACTACAAGGAGTATATGTGTCATCCAAGGAAGTGAGGTGTAACAAATTAAATCCATAAATGCCTTTTGTTTCTTTTTTTTTTGTGTTTTTTATTTTTCTTTATTTTTTGTCTTTTTGCTTTTGAAAGAAATAAAGTGCAAGACAAAATCTTTTGTTACGAAAGAAGAGTACTACAAGTTTGATTTCTTTGCCTATAGTAAAACCATAAGGAAGATAGGAAGTGAGCTCACAAGAAGCTACGGCTAGTTACCTATAATCACTTCCTACTCACAATCACATGTCCAAATGCAATACTCAAAAGTACAGGCTCTCAACATGTATTATCATTTTCATTTATCTAAAATCAAAAGATATAAACTATGAACTAAGTAGGCAAAGGAGAGTTCACAAAAGACTATGTTGAAATCTAAAGTAATCTCAAATGGCCACAAGAAAACTAACACAAGTCTCCTACAACATAAAATAAAAAGCATAAAGCACAAAGATGAAGAGTGGCTTATGCACTGAAGCTCAGTGAATGATGATGCTCTTCCTTGTGCACGTCCTTCTCCTCCCTTTTGTTCCTCCTTGGCGTGGATGGAAGCCTTCCTCCAAGTTTTGGGCATGCACCCCAAGATGTCCTCCTAGTAGTAAGCAAGTAGGTGAAGGTGATGGGTGTAAGGTGGTAGGTTAGGCACTTGAAAGGTGGTGGAATGCTCCTTCTCAAGCCTAACTACCCAATGGATGACCTAAGGCTTCTAATCCCTTTCAAAGCCAATACCAAAGGTGTTCCCCATGGGCGGATGAAAAGCTCTCATATAGAAGTGACTTAGGATTGTTTCGGAGCCAAAAAGTGAAGGGAAAAATGGAGCCTTGGAAGTGGAGTTTGTGGCTATTAAGTGTGGGTTGCGGTTTCTAGGTATTGGAATAGAGGAAGGTATTATGGGTGGAGGATTCCTAGGTCTAGAAGATGGGATTGCAATAATGGGATATGGGATATGTTTTTTTAGACATAGAAAATAGGAGGATACAATGGGTGGCGTGAAGGATTTAATGAAGAGGGTGTTGGAAATGTGATTTGGATTTTAATGGTTATGTTGGAATGAGAGAGCCCCCATTAGGTGACATGAAGAGTAAATGGGATGTTCATTGGAATTGTAGAGAGCTCTCTTAAAGAGGCCCGAGAGGGCGTGTATGCATCAATTTTCCATGGAGCTTCTTCAAAGCATGTGGAGTTATGGATGAGCTTGTAACAAAGCTTGAACTTGAGCACATTAATTGAAGTGGGGAGCTCATTGAATGTTGGTGCCCGATTATTTGTTATTTTAGTTGAGTTGGTTCCTAGGGTTTGCAAGTCTCTTGAGTTCAAATCTTCAACTCAAATTCTTCAATTCCTTCTTTTGTTTTCTCCTCGACCTTCAATCCTGTGATCATCAAATATCATCAATCATTGCAAAAACACAATTATACAAATTATGATATAAGCCTATCTAAAATACAATTTATGCTAATGCATGCAATATATGCTCATAAAATCAAACTAAGATGAGTGGGGAGTTAGTAAATTATAAACATGATCAATATAAAATGAGCTTAGATCATTAACCCATTTCTATCTAATGTAGAAATATTTATTTAGGTTAAAATGCCTATTCATGCATGTTCCTAGGCTTAGACTTGCATTTCATGTTATAAATATTGCATTACATACATCATTTTGCATTTTGAGTAGTTGTATATATTTTAGGTTAATTAGGTCCTTTTTTTGGTCAGGAGAGAAGAAGACTTATTTCAGAACCTCGGATGGACGATTGGACCGTACAGATCTTACTAGGATGACGATCGAAGTCTAACGCCTCTGAAATCATCTAGATCGGAGTCCCGTAGCAACATATGAAATCCGAGGAAGATCAACAGCCAGGGGGCAATGCGACTTCCATACAAGTTTCGGATGGAAAATCCGACCGCATGGATGGATCCGGAGCGATGATCGAAGTCTGGTAACATGGGAATCATCTCGATCTGAGCACTGTGGCACCCTCTACAATAGAAAGAAGAATGGACGGCTTAGATGGTGCCACGTGGCACCACCCAGGCCACCCAACATTGGCTACCAACGCCCGCTCCCACCTCTCCATCATCCGTGACCTTCATTCCTAGCCGTTGGATCTTGATCCAACGGCTGAGAAGCTCTCCCCCATCGTAAACGTTAAATCGTCTGCTCGACAAAGCAAACGTCTTGGCATGTTGGTTGGGGCATTGGACTCCAAGGGAGGGGGGCAGTTTCGAATCCCCGCAGCCCCCCCAATTGAGGAATTTAGCGCAGCAACGGCAAGGCACGTGCGCGAGAGCGGGCCGCAGCGCAGCGCGATAGCGCACAGCAGGGCGACAACGCGGACTAGCTTGTGCAAGCGCACGTGGCACAGGCGCGTGGAGAGTGCAACGCCAGCGGGGATATGCGTGGATCTTCAACGACGTGGGCCTTTAGTGACGCTTGCAGCTGTCACTAATGGCCTGTGTGCGCCAGCAAAGGAATTGAAGGCGTGGATCTTCAGTGACAAAAAGGGCGGATCTATAGCGATGTTTACGGACTTCAGTAATGACCCTTATACGAAATTAATTCTTCCTCCTCTACTATAAAAGGACCTACCCACCACCATTCCAAACCATCTCTTCCTTTCTTCCTCTCACCACTAGAGTAGAAAACTAAATAGTTTTCCCTCTCCTCATCCCCATTCGTGGAGCATCCCGTGGCCATCCTTTCACTGCCCTTCAGGAAGAAGATCCTTGCGGCGATGCCGTCCTGCCCTGCCCTCTGTCCTCCAACTTTGTCCTTCTTCATCTCACTCCTCACCACCTTCCTTCAGGTGACGTCAGAGCGAGTCATCTTTCGAGCAACCGTCGAAGGAGATTCTCTCACCTCTTTTTGTCTTTTTCACTTTTATAGTATAGATTTTTCTCGCTTTTGTAGTTGTAACAAACACTTTCTTATGAATAGATGATTTTTTCTCTCTCTCCCTCTTATACTGATAATAGATGATCTCTTGCTTACTAAAAACAAAAAACTTAGAAAAGATAAAAATGACCAAAAACAAATAAAAGTGAAGCGTAGATTTTCAAAACCAAACGTTCGCCTCCTCGTATTTGACCTGTGATTCACTTTTCGAGTTTTGGTTATAAATTTTATTTAATAACGAGTTTTGCAAGCTACGACGACTGTTCCTCCAAACCCTGATTTCAAACATGTGAAACACCTCCATCATTTTGAATTTACTTTATTATTTTTTGCACTTCTTTGCATTTATATAGCACTAACCCCGCTTATCTCTGATCTATTATCTTGCAGGTACCCTAGCATGGAGATCCAAGTACGGTGGATCAGAGTAAAGTGCGGGTAGAGTACTTTGTAGGTGTTCCCCACATTTCTCTCCCACTAGTTTCATTTCGCCACATTCATAACCAAGACCTAATCTACTTAGGTGTTTGCATAAACCCTAGGATAGAATTGTTTCTCTTGTTTGCCACCTCCACTCATCTCACCCCCTGCATTTTATATTAAAAAAAAAATGAAAAGATACTTTCTGTGGGACGAATCAATATACACACTTTATACACCCACATTTGAGGCATGTAACCTAACTTGATTTTCATCTACTCAACCTGGATTCCGACCTGTGGAACCAGTACACCAATTCAACACATAAAGGAGTAAAAATCATATTAGGTTAATCACCTTTTTGTGTGCCTCAATAGGTGGTGCATTTGGGCTGATTGATTGAATTGTTTGGGCCACACCACCTAATTTAAAAGAAATTCATTTTGTAGCTGCTCCATAGGATTCACTATTTAGGTCAAGCTAGGCACTCCATATTCTTTTGATTTATAAAGGAAAAATACTTGAACTCGTGCTTTCAAAACTTAGTTTGCCTCATAAAACTTTGTTGAATACACCTAATATTTGAATCCTAGAAGCTACTAAGCAAGATTCGAACCCTAAAACTCACCTCATCATTAATAATCTTGCTTGAAAACTTCCTGGCTATGCACATTCACACATTCTCAAACAAATTATTAAGGGCACAACCCATTAAGGGCCTATCACATTCCTGAAGCACCAATATCCCAAGCTTAACTAAAATTGATTAGACATTGGCTCTAAGAACTTGTTCGCTCGTCGGGATCCAGATTGAGATTGTTCACGATTAACCTACTTATACTAGTCAATTGGATGTCTAGCTAGGGGAGAAGCGTCAAACGACTGCGGCTGGGGGGTATACTGGGAACAGGAGGCGCAAGCCAAAGGAAGAACCTTCTCCCCAGTCCCTGCTTCTAACTGGTTGGATTGTCTGGACATAAGTAGAGTAAATCATCCATAATCTTAGGATGGATTCTGAGAGTCTGTAGACCTTTAGGCTACCTAACCTAAGAATATACTTGTATTTTTGTATTGCAAGGCTCCTTCTCTCTATTTTGATTTCCCTCCTTACTTCACCATGTACCCTTCCACATCCTACACACATTTCCAATCCTATTCTCCTACCACCACTTATCCCTAACAAGATTACTATCCCAATTTGACTTGTAATTACCCATCCACTAGTCGGGATACTTTGATTGGGGATGTTACGACTCGGTTCCCCGATCCCTACAGAACCCGAGATTGGCTCGCCTCGACTTATCCCAAGACCTAGTCGTCCAATGAGAAATAACCAAAAGCAGAAAATAATACCACATCCACACATACATTATAACTAAGCAGAATGAAAAACGAAACGATAAAGGAAAGTAGAGCAAACTATCTCAAAATAGTACATGCCACCACAACAACACAGAGAAAAAAGAAGGCAGAAAGTAACAGGAATAGTAAAATAGATGTCTATTACTCACTACAATAGTAGAAAAATAAAAGAGCTGAAAAGAAACGACTACGGCTAGGCTCGGTTGGGCCCAGCACCCTCTGCAACTGGAAACTCGGGTTGCTCAACTCCTAGCCCTGGACAGGGTTATGAAAAGACAGAGTCAGCGAACACTGAGCTAGGTTTTTATTCTCATTTCTATTTATCTCATCTATGTATTTCTAGTTCATTTATTTCACAAGGATCCCAGCATTTCTTGATTTTGCTTTTTCCTCGTGGGAGCGATCTTGATTGCAGTCTTTTTCGTGGAGTAGAAGGTACACGTGGTGCTCTCCTGGTCGGAAGAGTCCCTTGCGGTAGTCCTACACCCAGTCAACCACCCCGAGGTGACTGTCGAGACGTAGTGATGACTACGACATGCATGATAAGTGCATAGGTAGCTACCCTGCATTGACACGCGGTCAGTCGTTTCTACTAGCGAGTACGCCTAAAGTATAGCACGAAACAGTATAGGGCCTTACCCTCTCAGAACAGGGGTCTCGCCCCTCCACAGTCCGCGTACCCTTGTCCGACTATCCTGATTTGTCCAGCGAGCCTAACAAAGTCGGTGTAGGGTGGCTGCTTAACCCCAAACCCCGTGGGGTGGCTAGCACCCTCCCTACACAAGTAGCACACCTTAGTACCACATACGCGAGGGCTTACGGGAGTCGGTGTAGAGTGGACAATCCTAACCCCGGGCCTCAACCCAAGGGTGGCTAGCTCTGCTCTACACTAAAAGAACCATTATGCTCCTTGGTACCACGTACACAAGGGCCAACTCACTTCCCGTCTACACACAGAATTCCCTTCCATATCCAAGAGTTCTCCTCCCAATTCCCCGTAGGGTTCACTGATGTGTGCGTGCGCGTGTGTTTGGAAGTGTCGTTATAGCTTGCACTTGCGACGTCGGTTTTAAAGTAAAGAAACGGATGTGAGTCCGAGTGTCGGTCTCAGGGAGGCGTGAAAACCAGATTCTTCTTGTCACTTATTGTCACGAAAATCACGGGGTTTTGCTTGTGAAAAGGCGCGAGTGAAAAGCGAGAGAGAGAGAGATTAGGGTTAGGATTGTTTCATTCACAACATGCAACTTGAATAGAAAATAAAGCAAGCAATTGAATAGAAAACAACTTCATTTAACATGCGACTTTAGTTCATAATTACAACACTAGATAAATGCTTGAACATAAGTAAAGTAAAGCTTAAAAGAAGGAAGGAGAGAGAGAGAGGGGACGGCGAGGCAGCCACGGTGGTGGAGAAGGCTCCGTCGGTGACTCGCCATCTTCGACGATTACAAAAGGGCTTAAAGGTAGCTAGGAGGGGGGTAGAATACTTGCAAGTGGAGTGAATGGCCCTCATAAGTGGTTGGAAGGGGTTTAAATAGGAAGAAGGGCTTTCCAAATGAAGAAGGGGTTTTAGTGATGTCCGGGACGTCGCTAAAACCCTTCCCAAAACGTCAGTGAAGGCCTATGCCAGTCGGTCGCTCGCCCGCGGTTGTGCTTCTTTGCGCCTGAACCGTGTGTGTGCGTCTTAAGCAGTCTGATCGAAGATCGGATGACTGGGATCCCGCGCGGGGCACACGCTTGGATCACGCCCTCACCCTCGCGTCATCGCACGCGTCTGGTCAGGGCCCACCTGCGGGTGCCATGTCTCGCGATTGCCCGTCCGCTGCTGATCGGGCGGTCCAATTTCGTCCGCACGCGCCTTTGCTTCCGCATTTCAGCGTAGCACGATTCGAACTTGCGTCGCGTAAATGCGGGTGAGCACTTCGACCGCTGCGCTGCCCTGTGTGGATGGTCATGGTTGCGCATCGGTGCTGGCTGCTACCGACCGTTGGATGGAGATCCGACGGTCGTGATCTGCTCGGGCGAGGATTGTGGTGATGGCGCAGGCGATGGTGGGGTGATCTCAGCCGTCCGATCTGCGGTTGATGGAGGGGGCTGGGCGAGGCGTGCAGGCGCTGATCGGGCGCTACATGGTGCCTTGTGCGCCGTTTATTGTCAGATCAACGGTCAGAACTCCTTGGGCCTATTGCGGGAGCTCCGGATGTCAGATTTGGCCGATTTCGAGTTCGTTGGACTCCGTTTGTCGCTCTGAATCTATCTGTGCGGTCCGATTGCTCATCTGAGGCCTATTTTGATAAGTGCTCATACAAATGGCCATTAATACTGTTCTATAAGCAATCTTAATGTGTGATGCATGCAATGCTCCCAGTCCTATTTATATGTGTTATCTATGCATTTTGTTCTTAAGATAAACCCCATTTAATAGAGTTATCACCTCGAGATGCAGTATTATCATACCCCCATGCTTACTCCTTGCTAGTCCCTAGCAAGGTTTATTTTAGCCTTTATTTCCAGTCAGAATTTAAGAAGTAATTACTTGGACACATTGTCACTTGTCAATAGGAGGAAATATACTAAGATCTTAATCTACAAAGACTAAGAAGCACCCAGGTGTCTGCCAAAATACGAATCGCCTAAATCCTTGCTTTAATTTATGTAAATATATATATATTCTTATTTTTCTATATTTTTTTTTGGAATTAAGAGTGGGTTGGTAACTTTTTCTGGCTACCCAACCCACCAAAAACTTGGACAAAACTCTAAGTGCTAAGCATCTTGGTGTGAAGATCGTGATAAACTCACTCAACGATAATTTAGATAGACTCCGGGTTTCTACGCCCCTAGGTGACCGGAAGAGGAAGTGTTTTTCCTGAATGTGTGTTTATTCGATTGGTAGCTTTCTCCCTACGTTTATTTTAATTGGGGTCAACACAAGGATTTTTCCAGTGTATATCTCCCCAGCTTGTACTACTTCCCTGCTTCTTCCTTAAGTGTTTTGGTTCTTTTTATGCAATTACTGAGTTGGGCTCTGGACAACCAACCAATGGGCTGTTACCCACGATCACTTGCTAGCCATACTCGTGCGGTGAAGTGTGGTTTATTTTGTTTTCTTATTTTTTCCCTTTTTTTTTTTAGTAGGTGGTTTCCCTGATCTCAAATTTATTTAGAGGTAATGAAGATGTGGTCTTGCGGCTGGGCTCTGGACAACCTGCCAATAGGCTGTTACCTGATTAGCCCATAGTTGTGGGCTATTTAAGTATTTAAATGCCTAAACATTAGGATAATTCTAACATTTATTTAGCATAAATTAGGATGTAAATAGATTAATTCATATTTTTAATTTAATTACATAATCCATGCACTGCATTCATATTTTAAGTGCATTTAGAATTAGCTTAGAATGCCATTCATCTAATTAGTTAACTAATTAAGTACATTGTTTTAGTTAATATAAAACTTGAGGGTTTGTATATAAATAACCATAATATTTTAATAATATTCTTTATTCTTGTTATTCTCAGCAACGGCTCGGTTGCTGCTGCAACGCCTCCGGCCTCACTAAAAGTGCATTCATGGATCGGCGGAGAAGGTGGATCTGCTCCCGCCTCTCCATTTAAATTTGTGCAGGCCGCTACAAAAGGAGGAGAGAGGATGCTGAGCGAGGCAGGCCTCCGCCACCGACCCACCACTGTGTAGAGAGAACCTCTCTCTTCCACTCCACACTGCCGGCCTCTACTGTGGCGACGACTCTCCAGCACCGTGGGCGTGTGGTGTGACAGGCCACACCGCCATCCGGAGCTCGCCGCATCACCGTGAGCACCTTAGCGTGCATCTTCCTCATTGTCGTCGTAGACCACCACCACCGAGATACTGATCAGCCACCCTCTCAGTAACTTAAGACGTCTGGGAAATTTCCCAGACGTCTGAAGTTACCCGCTCACCTCCACTTCCTCAGCCTGCACTCTCCAACCGGCCACCAGACCGCCTGCACCCTCCACCGCTCACCGGCTGCAGACCTGCGCACGCCTGCAGATCAGCCCACGCCACCTTCCCCGTGCCCATCAGCCTGCAGCACACCCGCGCCCACCATCAACCGCGCCTGCAAACCACCGCAGCCATCTCCACGCGCCTGCAGACCACCGCCCACTCCAATTGCGCCCGCGCCCTCCGCAGACCCTCCGCAGCGCACGCCATCCTCCAACCGCGCTGCAGCACCCTCCGCCGCGCTTGCAGAACCGCCTGCAGCACCCTCTTCCCCGCGCCTGCAGACGAACACCTGCCACGCCAACCGCAGCAGTGCCCACGGCAGCGGCAGCAGCCACCCCCGCAGCAGCAGCAGGTGGCGGACTTCACGCCAACAGGCTGCGCAAGCTGCCGGCTGCAGCACCTCCGCCAGAGCTCGTCCGGCCACCTCCGACCGCCGCGCGACTCGCCGCCACCACCGATTCGAAGCCCTTGATCCAAGGGACCTCCTCCGAGCTTCCCGCGCCCAGCCATCGACTCCTCGTCACGCAAGACAACGGGGAAAAATTCCCTGTTTTGCTACAGTAAAATGTTAATTAAAATTTACATTTTCTGCCATTGCCACATTTTAATCATATTCTATTGACTCTGCATTGCGGAAAATATCCTGTAGTTTCTCATAATTGCCATTTCAGCATTGTTTCTTGCTTAAACCTTAATCTAAAGGCAATCTTGGCTTGGTTCTTGTCCAAATTGACTACGAACAAACATTTTTAAGTGGCGCGAATTTTAATACGTTATTGCCTCCCTGTGGATACGACCCGTTCCTCTGCGAGTGGTTATTTCTTGTTAAAAATTGATTAGTCGATTTTTCCACCACATTAAACTACAAACGACTTAAAAGCGAAAGATCGAACAGTCAAATGGCGCCGTTGCCGGGAGGCAACAGACGCAATAATTTCGCCTAATTTTATTTTGATTATTTGTCAATTGCATAGAGATTTGACCATTCATTATTTTCTTTTTTTTTGCAAGAATCAGCCAGTGTGAGAGGCGACCCTTGAGGTCGCCAGACGAGAATTGGGCGAGCCATTTTTAAACGGAGGAGAAGGACGAGGACGTGACGGACACCATTTAGTCATTAGGTTAATTAGAATAGAATTAAGATTGTAGACTTAATTTTTCATTACAGTTAGTTTGAAACCCTTGTTCTCGGGCAAATTTTGAGGGGTTTGTTCCCCGATTTTGTTTTGGACCCGTGTTGGGTAATTTTTGGGAGCCTGTTCCCTTTTCTTTAGATTTAGGTTTTTTTTTTATTATTATTTCTTTTATTTGCTTGTGCATAAGTAGTTCTAAAAAAAAATAGAAAAAGAAAAAAATGAGCTGCCTGCTAGAAGCTGCTTGCCCTAGGACGAACCATTTAGGTCCGTATGAGCAGCCTCTAGATTTGCTTTTCTGCATTGCGTGCATTTTTGCATTGAGGATCGCTGGAGGCAAGGTACGTATTCTCTTACTTTGCATCCTATTTTTGATCACGCATTGCATTTAGGGTTTAATGCAAAGACCACAAAGTTTGTCTTGAAGTGATCTAACAAGTGGTCACATTTTTTTTAGAAAAAGGACTAATTAAAGGAAGGACATTTTAAAAACCAAGGATTTGATTTTCAAACTTGACGTGCGATTCAAAGTTCAAAATCTTTGATAGTGTATGCACACTTTTTTCACTTGCACCACGGCACGCTTCTAGACACTCCTTAGGTTTGGAAATACTAGGACAAGAGCCCTCCTTTCGTTGGATTCTGAAGTGTTCGGAACTGAAAATTAAAGGTTTTGTAAATCCAAGGAGGGGGATACCTTGTCACGGATTTTTGGGGGTAGTTGAGGAGCACCGCGAAAGCACAGCTTCAAAGGAAGGCTTAGGCCTACTTGCATCCCTCGATCTTCCGTCTTTGGATTTACTTGACCATTTGAGATTTAGGGAAGAATACCTAAGTTCCAACTAGGTCTTTTTAGGCATTTCGAAGGTTGACAATAGGCGTGTAATTGATTGGGTAACTTATTTTGTCACCTACAATTTGAATTAAATTCAAAAGCCTAAATCTGTGAAGACCAAACAAGTCCATTTGAATTGTGTTTATAGTGCATGCTTGGTAGGCGTTCTCTTAGGAGACAACTTGTATTTGATCCTGAACCGGAAAGAATCCTAAGAAAAGACCTCCTAAGGGTAGAAATGGCCGGTCAAAGGAGCCTTAAGGAATATTTCATCCCAACCAACCAAGCTGGCCCAGCACTATGTAGACCTGGAGGGGACAATCCATATGAGATCAAAAGTAGTACCATATCCTTGCTACCCTCCTTTTATGGTACTACTAGGGAAGACCCTTATAGGCATATTGAGGAATTCACCGAGGTCTGTTCCACGGTGAAGCTGCAGGGCGTTACTGATGACGCTCAAATGCGGACCCTTTTTCCCTTCTCCCTAAAGGACAAAGCCAAGTATTGGTATCACACCCTTGATAATTTAAATACTTGGGATGCCCTGAAAAAGGAGTTTTTGAAGTACTTCCCCATGAGCAAAACAAATCACTTTAGGAGGGAAATCATGAGTTTTGCTCAAAAGGATGGGGAAGCTTTCCATGATGCGTGGGAGCTCTTTAACGATTTGCTGAGACTTTGCCCACATCACCAGGTGCCTAAATGGCAACTGGTTGAAAGGTTCTACACCGGACTTAATGATTCGCATAGGCAAACTGTGGATGGTGCCTGTGCAGGAACCTTTCTATCTAAGACTGAGGATGAAGCTTGGAACTTATTTGATACTTTGAGTGAGAATTCTATTCACTTGAATTCTGCCTACATGGAGAGAAAGCCCACTCTCATGCAAAGAAAGTTGGAGGCGAATGAAGCAAGGGACACCCAGAATTTAGCCTATCAAATTCAATTACTGAATCAAAACATGGAAAGGCTTATGTCGAACCCGAGTTCATTCACACCTAACACCTCCACATCCCGAGCTTCCGAATGCGTAATTTGTCAAGGCAATACACACGCCACTGTGGATTGCCACTTGGCCTCCCAATTCCCTGAGCTTGTACAAGCGGATTTGAAAGCCGCTCAAGGGTTCCGTCCAAGACCTCGTAATGATCCTTTCTCCAACACTTATAATGAGGGATGGAGGAACCACCCAAACTTTTCATGGAGACAAGGAAATGTCTCAAATTCAGGGAATTACAAACCGCAGTCCTTTCAAAATCATCAAATGAACCAACCTCAGACCTTTGCCCAACCTAAAACCTCTGAGATGGATGAATTGAAGGCGATGTTGAAAACTATGCAAGAAAGTCAAAGTGCCATCATCCAATCTCATGACAAGGCTATACATGAGATGAAATCACAAATTGGACACCTTGTTGAGGCCGTTAGACAGAGGGAGACTGGGAAGTTTCCAAGTGCTGCTGAGGAAAATCCTAAAGGAAAAGGGATTGTCTTTAGGGAGCATGCTCAGGCGGTGACTATTCTGAGGAGTGGGAAAGAAATTTCCAAACCCGATGCTCCTATAGTCTCACCCCCTAAAAAAACATCCACCCTGACTTTCACCCCCACCGAAGAAGATTTGCCCAAATCTTCTCCGCTTGAAATCACCTCACCGGAAGAAGTTGCCCCCGTTCCACCCCTTACTCGACATGACAACCCTTCCACCCAGAGATCGAGAGTGCCATTTCCAGAGCGCTTATCCACCTCTGGGCAGACTTCTGCTGGCTCATCTGGAGCCAAAGATAAGACGGATGAGATTATAGAATCTTTCAAGTAAGTGCAGATTAACCTGCCTTTGCTTGAAGCTATCAGGCAGATTCCGTCTTATGCCCGCTTCTTAAAGGACTTGTGCACGAAAAAGCGGCAATCTAGAAAACAGGTCCAATCTAAAGTTGTCCTGCCTGATTCTGTTAGCTCAATTGTTCAACATGGCACACCTCCGAAACTTAAGGACCCAGGAGCCCCATATATCTCTGTAGTTATTGGTGACTTACAAATTGATGAGGCTCTTCTTGATCTGGGTGCGGGGGTGAACATCTTTCCGAGCTATGTATATGAACAACTTGGGGGAGGCAATCTGAAGCCTAGCCCTGTAATCCTTCAAGTTGCTGATCGATCACTTAAGACACCACGGGGAATTTTGGAAGATGTCCTCGTAAGAGTGGAGGATTTCTTCTTTCCCGTTGACTTCTTAGTTTTGGACACTGACCCTACCAACAAGCCAACCAAACCCTCCATCATTTTGGGCCGCCCCTTCCTTGCAACTTCCCATGCTTCAATTAATTGCAATACTTGGGCATTGAAAATGGGCTTTGGGAATAGGAAAATCTGGCTTAATGTGTTTGATGCTTACAAACAAGTTGGACTTGAGGATTGTTCTCAAGTTGAGGTGATAGATGACCTGATTGAAGAGGCAACTCCTGCACAGCATGTCATGCTAAATGAGCATTCCCATCTCTTGGAGGAATGTGAAGGGGATATACTAGAACTAGACGAATTGCTAGGAGTTTCTGCTGAGTCTCTTCCCCCATCATTTCCGCCGAAGGCAGATTTGCTACCTGAGATGGGGACATCTATTATGAAACCCTCAACCATACAAGCCCCCAACCTTGAGTTGAAACCCCTCCCTGACACTCTCAAGTATGTTTTCCTAGGTGCCAATGATACGCTCCCAGTTATCATTTCAGCTGTGCTGTTTGAGGCAGAGGAGGGAGCCTTGATTGAATGCCTGTCTAGGTATAAGGAAGCTATTGCTTGGAGCATTGCTGACATTAAGGGTATAGACTCTACACTCTGCATGCACCACATTTATATTGATGATTCCATCAAGCCTTTTAGGGACATGCAGAGACGTCTGAACCCTAATATGAGGGAGGTTGTAAAAAAGGAAATCCTGAAGTGGTTGGACGCTGGGATCATATATCCCATTGCTGATAGTAAATGGGTCAGTCCCATTCATGTGGTGCCAAAGAAGGCAGGCTTTACTATGGAACTCAACGACCAAGGTGAACAAGTTGTCACTAGACCCTCAACTGGATGGAGGGTCTGTATTGATTACCGCAAGCTGAACACCGCTACCCAGAAGGATCACTTTCCTTTGCCTTTTATTGATCAAATTCTCGAAAAATTGGCAGGGAATAAGTATTATTGCTTTCTCGATGGATATTCTGGGTACATTCAGGTGGCAGTCTTTCCTGATGACCAGGAAAAGATGACATTCACGAGTCCTTATGGTACTTTTGCATTCAGGCGTATGCCGTTTGGATTATGTAGTGCCCCTGCAACTTTCCAGCGGTGTATGATGTCTATCTTTTCGGACATGATTGACGAGTGTGTCGAAGTATTTATGGATGACTTCTCTATTTATGGCTCGTCTTTCGACCAGTGTCTCCTGCACCTGGAGAATGTGTTGAAACGATGTAAGGAGACTGGTTTAGTCCTCAGCTGGGAGAAAAGTCACTTCATGGTACAGAAAGGAATTGTACTTGGGCATGTTGTATCCGAGCAAGGTTTGGAAGTAGATAAAGCCAAGATTGATTCTATTTCCAAACTTCCATTGCCTACGAATGTCAAACAGATTAGATCCTTTCTGGGCCATGCTGGCTTTTACAGGCGCTTTATTAAAAATTTTAGTAAGATTTCTAGGCCACTTTTGACTTATTGGCGAAGGAACCTTCCTTCAGTTTTGATTCAAAGTGTGCTGAGGCCTTTCAAACTCTAAAGGAGGCCTTGATCTCTGCGCCTGTTCTCCAAGCTCCTGATTGGACACTCCCCTTTGAGCTTATGTGTGATTCTTCGGATTATGTAGTGGGAGCAGTCCTTGGACAAAGGGTTGAGGGAAGACCTCATGTGCTGCATTATGCAAGCAAGACTTTAACTGAACCTCAGCAAAACTACACCGTCACTGAAAAAGAATTACTTGCTGTAGTTTTTGCTCTGGAGAAGTTTAGGTCTTATTTACTTGGGTCTAAGGTGGTTATTTTTACTGATCGTGCAGCAGTGAAACATCTCATTGCTAAGAAAGATTCTAAGCCACGTCTGATTAGGTGGATCTTACTCCTTCAAGAATTTGACTTGGAAATACGTGAAAAGAAAGGAGTAGAAAATGTTGTGGCTGACCACCTGTCTCGTCTTCCTCTTAACGACTATTTCTGAAGACATTCGCGAGACATTTCCCGATGAAACTTTGATGGCGGTAACACCAACTTTACCTTGGTATGCAGACATTGTAAATTACTTGGTCACTGGACAAACTCCTGGCTCTTGGGATAAGCAGAAAAGAAAGAGATTCATTTCTCAAGCGAGATATTTTCATTGGGAAGAGCCAGAATTATTTAGAATTGGACAAGACCATGTATTGAGACGTTGTGTGCCTGAAGAGGAACAACAAAGTGTGCTGACATTTTGCCATGAACTTCATTGTGGAGGACACTTTGGTGCTAAGAAAACTGCTTTTAAGGTTCTCCAGTCCGATTTTTGGTGGCCTTCCTTATTTAAGGATTCTCATAATTTTGTTAAGGCCTGTATTAGATGTCAACGGACTGGAACGATTGGGAAGAAGAATGAAATGCCTCAACATCCTATTCAATCTGTTGAAATTTTTGATGTGTGGGGAATTGACTTTATGGGCCCCTTCCCGTCGTCCCATGGTTTTGAATATATCTTGGTGGCAGTTGATTATGTCTCTAAATGGATAGAGGCCATACCTACGCGCACAAATGACCACTCTGTGGTTTTGAAATTTGTGAAGGCCAATATCATATCCCGTTTCGGCTGCCCCAAGACTATTATAAGTGATGGGGGACCTCATTTCCGAAACCACCACTTCAATCGGTTAATTAAGAGTTTGGGAGTGACTCACAAGGTTGCTACCCCTTACCACCCTCAGACAAGTGGTCAGGTTGAAGTATCAAATAGGGAGATAAAAAATATTTTGGAAAAGACCGTTAGACCTGATAGGAAAGATTGGTCCCAAAAGCTCGATGATGCTTTGTGGGCTTATCGAACGGCCTATAAGACCCCTTTGGGTACTTCTCCCTTTCGGATTATGTATGGAAAAGCGTGCCATTTACCTGTTGAGTTGGAACATAAAGCACTTTGGGCTATTTGAAGTGTTAACATGGATTTAGAGAAGGCAGGTAAGGCACGATTTCTAGAATTAAGTGAGCTTGAGGAGCTGAGGAATGATGCTTATGACACCTCTCAAGCTTATAAAGAAAGAACTAAGGTCTTGCATGACAAGTTTATTCTTCGAAAGACCTTTGAACCCAACCAACAAGTCTGGCTTTTCAATTCCAGACTTAAGCTTTTTCCTGGGAAATTAAAATCTCGTTGGGATGGGCCTTACATAATCACCAAAGTATTCCCCCATGGAGCTGTGCAGATCAAAAATCCTTCCTCTTCAGCAACTCCCTTTATCGTCAACGGTCAATGGTTAAAACCGTACATAACTTTAGATGGCCATCTAGTTGACGAAGTCACTCTTGAGGAGCCTTAGCTCCTACTATTCTCCGCCTCAGGTAATATCTTCCTTTAGCTATTTTTGATTTTCAATGAGGACATTATTTGAACCAGGCATGGGGGAGAGGACCTGAGGCATTTTGTTTATAGCATGCATTTATAAAAAAAAAGAGAGAAAGAAAAAAAAAAGAGAGAAAAAAAAAGAGAACAAAAACAAAAAAATAATAATATATATATATAAAAAAGGTTTTGAGCTTAACTGGCTAGATCTTGCCGTCTTAAGCAAATCAGAACTCTAGGGTAGACTAAGTTAATTCTAGGGTCAAACTTTAGAAGCTAAATGAGCTACTAGCTTTAGACCTTTAGGGTCCTTTGTGGACTTAAAAACTTAAGTAGGAGTTAAGTTGCGGACCATTCCTCAAGAGGTTGAGAAAGGGAAGCTAGGGTTTGAGTTAAAAGGTGGGGTAGTACCTGGAGTCTTATTCTACCTTTTGGTTTACGGGTCCTTGTAACCCAAGCATCCAAATTTCACACACTTGGTCTGGTAATCAACTTAATTTTCGTCTTTCTGAAAAGAGATTTGGTTCTCATAATTTTGACTTAAGAGAGGCTTGAAAACACATTTTGATTGGAAGAGTTCCCGCCGCAGGAGAGGTCGAGCATATACTCACCTTGAGGATGCGATGATAACATATTACCTCCTCGGCGCTTGTCTCTTAGGATATCCATCCTACTGGGGGCATGTAAGCTCATTGCGCGGTTCAGGTACCATGGGCGGCCCTATCTCGGAGTGCCGATTGCCATAGGCCTGAATTCGCTTAAGAAATCCATGGGCGATACTATCTCGAAGTGTCGATTGCCAGGAGTTCTTGGGGTCGTTATGGGCGGTGCTATCTCGAAGCATCGAAAGCCAGGCACCCTTCGAGGTATGGTAATGGGGACAATGAATCCGACACAGACCGTGTTGATAGCTGATCTGAGGTTAGACTTAGAAGAATCAAAAAAAAAAAAAAGGTATATATATATATGTATATAAAAAAAAAACCTTTAACTTAAATAAGTTAGACCAATACACAAGCACGGATGCTTTAATCTCAGGGATCATTAAACTTTAGGGTAGAGTCAGAAATCAGGGAAACTTGTGCCTGCAACTCGTCTTTAGCCAACCTAGTCTATAACTTAGCAACTACTTAGGAACCTTGGGTCTGGAGCCTGAACTTAATATGCTTTTGAAGGAAGACTAAGTGAGTTGACTAGTCTACTTAGAGTGCTAGGTTTCGCTTAATTTTGCTAGGGACTAGCAAAAACTAGGCATGGGGATATTTGATTAGCCCATAGTTGTGGGCTATTTAAGTATTTAAATGCCTAAACATTAGGATAATTCTAACATTTATTTAGCATAAATTAGGACGTAAATAGATTAATTCATATTTTTAATTTAATTACATAATCCATGCACTGCATTCATATTTTAAGTGCATTTAGAATTAGCTTAGAATGCCATTCATCTAATTAGTTAACTAATTAAGTACATTGTTTTAGTTAATATAAAACTTGAGGGTTTGTATATAAATAACCATAATATTTTAATAATATTCTTTATTCTTGTTATTCTCAGCAACGGCTCGGTTGCCGCTGCAACGCCTCCGGCCTCACTAAAAGCGCATTCATGGATCGGCGGAGAAGGTGGATCTGCTCCCGCCTCTCCATTCAAATTTGTGCAGGCCGCTACAAAAGGAGGAGAGAGGATGCTGAGCGAGGCAGGCCTCCGCCACCGACCCACCACTGTGCAGAGAGAACCTCTCTCTTCCACTCCACACTGCCGGCCTCTACTGTGGCGACGAGTCTCCAGCACCGTGGGCGTGTGGTGTGACAGGCCACACCGCCATCCGGAGCTCGCCGCATCACCGTGAGCACCTTAGCGTGCATCTTCCTCGCTGTCGTCGCAGACCACCACCACCGAGCTACTGATCAGTCACCCTCTCAGTAACTTAAGACGTCTGGGAAATTTCCCAGACGTCTGAAGTTACCCGCTCACCTCCACTTCCTCAGCCTGCACTCTCCAACCGGCCACCAGACCGCCTGCACCCTCCACCGCTCACCGGCTGCAGACCTGCGCACGCCTGCAGATCAGCCCACGCCACCTTCCCCGCGCCCATCAGCCTGTAGCACACCCGCTCCCACCATCAACCGCGCCTGCAGACCACCGCAGCCATCTCCACGCGCCTGCAGACCACCGCCCATGCCAATTGCGCCAGCACCCTCCACAGACCCTCCGCAGCGCACGCCATCCTCCAACCGCGCTGCAGCACCCTCCGCCGCGCTTGCAGAACCGCCTGCAGCGCCCTCTTCCCCGCGCCTGCAGACGAACGCCTGCCACGCCAGCCGCAGCAGTGCCCACGGCAGCGGCAGCAGCCACCCCCGTAGCAGCAGCAGGCGGCGGACTTCACGCCAACAGGCTGCACAAGCTGCCCTGCAGTAGCTCCGCCGGAGCTCGTTCGGCCACCTCCGACCGCCGCGCGACTCGCCGCCACCACCGATTCGAAGCCCTTGATCCAAGGGACCTCCTCCGAGCTTCCCGCGCCCGGCCATCGACTCCTCGTCGCACAAGACAACGGGGAAAAATTCCCCTGTTTTGCTACAGTAAAACGTTAATTAAAATTTACATTTTCTGCCATTGCCACATTTTAATCATATTCTCTTGACTCTGCATTGCGGAAAATATCCTGTAGTTTCTCATAATTGCCATTTCAGCATTGTTTCTTGCTTAAACCTTAATCTAAAGGTAATCTTGGCTTGGTTCTTGTCCAAATTGACTACGAACAAACATTTTTAAGTGGCGCGAATTTTAATACGTTATTGCCTCCCTGTGGATACGACCCGCTCCTCTACAAGTGGTTATTTCTTGTTAAAAATTGATTAGTCGATTTTTCCACCACATTAAACTACAAACGACTTAAAAGCGAAAGATCGAACAGTCATTACCCACGATAACTTGCCAGCCATACCACCCTAGAGAGTTCATTAACTACCCAATTTCTGTTAGAATCTCTGAGGAGTGAGTCTGTGGAAAAATTTTTGCAGATGCTTAGACTCAAAGTCTTTCTAAGTTAGAGAGTGAGTTGATAAGTCATATACTTGTCACCTTATTTAGCTAGTGGATTAGAGTAGCTTAAGGTTGCAAGGATTTGAAGCTAAATCCATATTTTAATGGACACTAGGGCTGATTAAGCCTGAAGGTCTGAAAAGTCTAAGTGTTCAAGTTCTTTTTGTATTATTTCCCACTATTGATAAATTTCTAATGCTTAAGTTTCTTCCTAAATTCAATTTTTTTTTTTAAATTTTAAATTTTATTCTATTCAGACTGATTAAATGAGCTCAGGATCATGCAATTTACCACCCTCCCCCATGCTTAAGTTGGACAATGTCCTCATTGGCAAATACATGGCTGCAATAGGGGTTCAAAAAAGTTATTACCTGAGTGACGTAGAATACCAGATCGGTTTGAATCCACTTGGTTGCCTCTCAGGAAGCGCTGAGTTTAATGCTTCCAGCTGGGTGGTGCTTCGTGTCATCCCTCAATGAGGGTGACACTCTCTTTTGGGGGAACATGGGTTAGGAAGTGCTTCAATCTTTGGCCATTGACTGTGAAAGTGTGGCCAGTGTTCGAATTAGGGATTTCAACTGCCCCATTGGAGTGAGGCTTGACCACCCTAAATGGTCCTGTCCACTTGGACCTGAGTTTCCCCGGAAAGAGTTTTAGGCGGGCATTGAAAAGCTAGACTTGCTGGTTTGGCTTAAAGGTCTTTCTTTGGATGAGTCGGTCGTGGACGGCTTTCATTTCTCCTTATACAGTAGACTGTTCTCAAAGGCGTCCCGACGAATTTCTTCGAGCTCAGAGAGTTGGAGTGTCCTCTACACATCAGCTAACTGGGAATCCATGTTACACTGCTTGACAGCCTAGTAAGCCCGGTGTTCCAATTCGACAGGAAGGTGGCAGGCTTTGCCAAAGACCAGGCGATAAGGAGACATGCCTATCGGGGTCTTGAAAGCAGTCCTGTATGCCCACAGGGCATCATCTAGTCATGTGGACCAGTCATTCTTGTCAGGTCTCACAGTCTTCAGTAAAATGTTTTTGATTTTTCTATTTGAGACCTTGGTTTTCCCATTTGTTTGCAGATGATACAGGGTAGCAATGCGGTGGTTAACCCCATATTTTCTATATAGGGCATGGAATTGGGAGTGATTAAATGACTTCCACCATCACTGATCATGACCTTTGGTATTCTAAATCGGGAAAAGATGTTCTGCTTAACAAAGTCCATGACAATCTTATAATCGCATCGGTGGGTGGTGACGGCTTCAATCCATTTAGAAACATAGTCTACCAAGACTAGGATGTACTCAAAGCGGTTGGATGGTGGAAAGGGGCCCATAAAATCGATACCCCAAACGTCGAAGATTTCGACAATCAAAATGGGCTGGAGGGGCATCATATCTTTTCTGGTCATGGTCCCCAATGTTTGACAGTGCGCGCAAGTCTTGGCAAAGTTGTGTGCATCCTTAAATAGGGAAGGCCAGTAAAATCCAGACTGTAGAACCTTCGCAGTCATTTTCTTTCCAAAGAAGTGGCCACCATAAGCTTGGTCATGACAAAAAGATAGCACAGTCTGAACTTTGTTCTCGGGGATACACCTCTTGATGATCTGGTCGGCACAGAGACGAAACGGCATGGGATCATCCCAGAAATAATGCTTGGCCTCGGCCAAGAACCTATCCCGTTGCTGTCTGGACCAACTGTACGGGGTCTGTCCTACAACCAAGTAGTTCACATAGTCAGTATACCAAGGCAATCTCTTGTCTTGCACAGCAAGAATATGTTCATCGGGGAAGGTGTCAGATAAAGGTAGGGAGGGTCCAATGTGGTCTGGGTGAAGTCTGGATAAGTGGTCAGCCACCACATTCTTTGATCTGGCTTTGTTGCGAATTTCCATGTCAAATTCCTGCAAGAGCAGGATCCATCTGATGAGCCTGGGTTTCGCGTCCTTTTTAGCCAACAGGTGCCGGATGGCTGAATGGTCATTATAGATGGTCACGTGGGATCCCAGTAGGTAAGGTCAGAACTTCTCAAGTCCGAAGACTACAGCAAGCAATTCTTTTTCTGTGACTGTATAATTTCGTTGGGCCTCGTCCAGCGTTTTGCTCGTGTAGTAGATCACCACGGGTTTCTTGTCTTGTCTTTGTCCCAGGACAACACCTATGGCAAAATCTGATGCATCGCACATAATCTCAAAGTCCTAGGGCCAATCCAGTGGCTGAAGTACAGGTGCTGTGGAAACTAAGTCTCGAAGGGTGTGATAAACCTGGATGCAATCCGAGGTCATGTGGAATATGGCGTCGTTGGCTAGAAGGTCGGTTAAGGGTTTCGAAAGCTTGGAGAAGTCTTTGATGAACCTTCGGTAGAAGCCAACATGTCCCAGGAATGAGCAGATCTGCCGGACTGAGCTAGGCGGAGGAAGTTTGGAAATCAAATCAACCTTAGCCCGATCCACCTCAATGCCCCTATGCGATACGATGTGACCGAGGACGATTCCTTCTTGAACCATAAAATGGCTCTTTTCCCAACTTAACACCAGATTAATCTCGATACATCATTTCAAGATTTTCTCCAAGTTGCTCAAATAGTGGTCGAATGAATTCCCAAATACAGAGAAATCATCCATAAAGACCTCCAGGTATTCACCCACCATTTCTGAAAAAATGGCTAGCATGCAACACTGAAAGGTAGCAGGTGCGTTGCATAACCCGAACGGCATTTGACGGAATGCAAACGTGCCATACAGGCAGGTGAATGTGGTCTTTTCTTGATCTTCAGGAGCAATTGTGACTTGGTTATATCCTGAATGTCCATCCAGGAAGCAAAAATACTTTTGCCTTGCCAATCTTTCAAGGATCTGGTCAATGAATGGCAAGGGGAAATGGTCCTTCTTGGTTGCTTCTTTGAGCTTCCTATAATCAATACACACCCACCATGAGGTGGCGGTGCAGGTGGGGATGGATTCGCCATGCTCATTGGTTACAACGGTGAGCCCGGCTTTCTCTGGAAACCCTTTAGCGGGGCTCACCCAGGGGCTATCAGAGATGGGATAGATAATGTCGGTGTCAAGCCACTTGATAATTTCTTTCTTAACGACCTCCCGCATGTTTGGGTTTAATCGTCTCTGCATCTGGCCGGGGGGGTTGTGCCCCGTCTTCCAGGTAAATCTTATGAGTGCAATAGGCAGGGCTAATTCCTCTCAAGTCTGAAATGGTCCATCCAATGGTGGCCTGATGTTCCGAATGGGTCGCGATCAACCTGAGTTCCTGATCCTTGGTTAGATGAGAGTTAATAATCACAGGGAAAGTCTGGTCAGGTCCCAGGAAGACATACTTGAGATTCTCAGGTAGTGGCTTTAGTTCGAGTGCGGGTGGAACAACAGTTGAAGGGAAAGGGAAAGGCGGGAGTTGATCAACATCAATCTCCTCAAATGGTGTTGTTTGATGGTAATCAGCCCTACAGAGGTCCATGGGTAGCGATGGTGATGGGTCAGAATAGTCGTTATAGGATTGGTGGTCTGAGACAGAACTAAGGGTGAAGCATTCCTCGACCAAAGGTTCCATGGGATCATGTTCCTCAATATAATCGCAATCAAAAGACTTAGTCACCCGGATGTGCTTGATGGCTTCGAGGAGCGGAATATTAATCTGAACCTGCTTAAAGATCTCCAAAAGCTCCTCAACACTTTTCTTCTTCTTGATTGTTTCCAAGGCCTCGGGGTAAGGTGTCTGAACATAGATAGGGTCTATTTTTGGGTCCTTGGGTTTTTCCAGTGCCTCTTCTGAGTTGAGTGTTTCAGCTGGTGAAGTCTCGGGAAGAGTCGGCCATTTGGGATCCTGGGTTTTGGTGTCGCTTCTCAAGGTTACCGCATTCACAAAGGTATTGGGACCATGGGTTGGTCCTTGAGAAGACATGGACGAAGAAGCACCGAACCCAGGGGTGTTTATGGGGCTGGCTGAACCATGTGAGCCTGCCCGGGATTTCCCTAGAACCCTTGCAAATTGGGGCCTCTGTTGATCATGTTTCGTGGGTTCGATTGTGGCTGGGAAGATAGGGATTCTTGTTGTTTGCAGTCCAATAGTTGACTTAACTATCCCTTTACTAAGGCCATTTCCTCTTGATGTTTCTAGTTCATTTCAACCATCATCTTTATCAGGGTGTCCATTTGGTTCTGCGGGGGAGGGGCTACCCTGTTCTGATTGTATGGGGGTCTAACTGGTGGTCCTTATTGATAGGGGGCAAGTTTGGCTGCTGGTTTGGCCTGGGCTGGTTTTGGAATTGAAGTGGTTTCCGGTTTGTCCAACCAAAGTTGGGCTGATTACGCCAGCCAGTGTTGTAAGTGTTGGAGAAAGGATCAGGTTTATCATAACCTTGGACAGCTTGCACATCTTCAAGGATAGCAGATGTCGATGGGGAGGGAAAAGAGTAATCAAGGGTTGAGGGAGCAAAGGTCCCTCCCTGGAACGTGGTCAGGGGTTGTTCCAGGTTCAGTTGGCTTAAGGGCTGGACTAGGTCAACAATATGTGCTCCCTTTGCTAGGGAGAAGGTCTGTAACGGATTCCTGGTCTGGTTCAGTAGTTCGTCAATCTTTTTATCCACCAATTCCACTCGATCTAGTTTCTTGGCAATGATGTCCGTGTCAACCATTCCAGAATTTACTTATACCTCATAAATCCTGCCACGGGGTTGACCGGATCGGTTAAACTGGGTCATGGAGGCATTGTTGTTAGAATTTTCGCTCTTAGACTTAAAGAGCTCAAATGCGCTCTCCTCGTCTTTATTTAGGAAGTTTCCCCCGCATGAGGCATCAACGAAGTTCCGTAGGTTGCTGTCCAGACCGTGGTAGAAGATCTGGGCCAATTGCCACCGTGGTACTTCATGGTGTGGGCATTTCCTCAGGAGTTCATTAAATCTTTCCCATGCCTCATGGAACTGTTCCTCACCCTGGTGTTTAAAGGTAGCAATGGCTCTTCTGTGGGCATTAGTCTTTCCTATGGGGAAGAATTTCTTCAAGAATGCATGCCTCAGTTCTTCCTAGGTGGTGATGGGTCTACCTAGGGTTCTCAGCCAGTGAGATGCCTTGTCTCTCAGTGAGAAGGGAAACATCTTAATCTGAACAATGTTAAGGCTAATATTCCTAGGTTTCACAGTTCGGGCTATCCGGTCAAGAAGCTCTTGGTGCTAGAAGAGGTCCTCATTTGAGCTTCCATGGAAGTGGCTCTGAATCAGACTTAAGACATTTGGTTTTAGCTCAAAATCATCTCTCCCTTCGGGGATCCTAAGGTGTGGCTCGACTCTAATAGCGGAAGGATTGTAGAAATCGCGGAGGGGCCTTGGTTGATCCTGGAATGGTGGTAGATCAAGTGGCGGTTGCCCTTGTGGGCCTTGGAAAGGTGGTGGTGGTTGCCCTTGTGGGTTTTGCAACCAGTGTATGGCTTGCATGATAGTGTGGATCTGTTGCTGCTGAAGCCGGTGGTTTACGTTAATCTGGGCTTGGATGATGGCCATTGTGTCTAGTGGGGGTTGGTCCTCAACCTTATCTACCCTAGGTTCAGCCATGTTTGTAGCAGAATCAAGTTGCCTGGATTCCTGTCCCAAAACAAACAACTCGGGATGCAGTGAGTGTCTCCCGTGCATACACTAGAGAAGAACAGGAGGGGATGAGGAGAGCGACAGATGCGAGAAGTGTGTGTTCAATCAAGCAAACAAGCCTAGTCCTTATGGTGTATTCCTTAGGAGGCCTAGAAATCTCAAAAAGGGTGATTATGTTCGTAAGCACTGGACTCCCCTTCCCAAAGCTAATCTGGCCAGGTTGATTACGAGGGGATTGTAGGGAAGGTTCTTCCTTTGGCTTGCACCGCCGGTTCCATAGACCTCACAACCGCGGTCATTTGACATTGCCCCGCAGCCTAGTCACCAGATTCTACTCAAGGAATGAAAGCCAAGTGCTCAGCGAACAAAACCTCGCCTCTCGAGACTTAACCTAGTCCTGCCTAGGGCACGTCTACTCTGTTTTAAAAGGCTAGGATAGTGCTTGTGCTAGGGTTATGTGATGAGGCGTTGATTGGGGTAGTGCCTTTTAGTTTTTCACTTTCAGTGTGTGTGCTCCTATCAAAACATGGTTTTCAAGCAAGGATTTTTTATATGTGGTGTCTTTTAATGTTTTATCCTTACTTTAGTATCTTTTAGGATTGATGTGTCTTAATAGTTTCAGACAAGTTTCAGTGGGCACGTCAAGTTTTGCACGTAATTCGATGAAAGTAGATTTCCTTTTATTGTGTAGAGGCTCTAAAACCCTTATATACTCATCCTAGTTATCATGCAGCTTCTATTGGATGAGTCAATTTTAGGGTTGAGTGGTGCGGCCCAAGTCAATTCAAGGTGGCTTCGCAAACACTGCTCAAAAAGAGAAAAGAACACTCCAAGAATTTATTTAGAATGTTAGAGTGTATTTTTTTATTGGGTGATGTGTTAAGGATGTGGGTCAGGCAATCATACACCACGTCAAAATTTTTTTCATTTTTACAATTTTTTTTGTTTTAGATTTTCAAGTAAGCAAACAACCATGAGTGAAGAAATACTCACGACTGATCCTTGTTGTGCCTAGTTCCTTGTTACCGTCATGAGTTGCGCTGCTTTGCCGTCCAAGTGTCGAATTCCTGCAACCATCAAGTAAAAGGAGACAAGGCATTAGACGATGTGAGCATGGATGTAAAATGAAAGTGACAAAATAAATCCGTTGCCTCTAAGGCAACAGCGCCAAAAACTGACGTGCGCGTGCGCCTGTGTTTGGAAGTGTCGTTATAGCTTGCACTTGCGACATCGATTTTAAAGTAAAGAAACAGATGTGAGTCCGAGTGTCGATCTCAGGGAGGCGTGGAAACCGGATTCTTCTTGTCACTTATTGTCACGAAAATCGCAGGGTTTTGCTTGCGAAAAGGCGCAGGTGAAAAGCGAGAGAGAGAGATTAGGGTTAGAATTGTTTCATTCGTAACATGCAACTTGAATAGAAAATAGAACAAGCAATTGAATAGAAAACAACTTCATTTAACATGCGACTTTAGTTCATAATTACAACACTAGATAAATGCTTGAACATAAGTAAAGTAAAGCTTAAAAGAAGGAAGGAGAGAGAGAGAGGGGACGGCGAGGCACCATGGTAGTGGCAAGGGCTCCGTCGGTGACTCGTCTCCGGCGATTACAAAAGGGCTTAAAGGTAGCTAGGAGGGGGGTGGAATACTTGCAAGTGGAGTGGATGCCCCTCATGAGTGGTTGGAAGGGGTTTAAATAGGAAGAAGGGCTTTCCAAATGAAGAAGGGGTTTTAGCAACGTTCGGGACGTCGCTAAAACCATTCCCAAAACATCGGTGAAGGCCCCTGCCCACCGGTCGCTCGCTCGCTGATGTGCTTCTTCACGCCTGAACTGTGTGCATGCGTTGTAAGCCGTCCGATCGAAGATCGGATGACTGGGATCCCGTGTGGGGTGCGCTCTTGGATCGCGCCCTCGCCCCCGCATCATCGCGTGCATCTGGTCAAGGCGCATCTGAGGGCGCCACATCTCGCGATCGTGCCCGGCCACTGCTGATCTGGCGGTCCAATTTCACCTTCACGCGCCTTCGCCTCCGCATTTCAGCACAGCCCGATTCGAACTTGCATTGCGTGAGTGTGGGTGAACGCTTCGACCACTGCACTGCTTTGCGTGGTTGGTCGCAGTTGCGTGTCGCTGCTCAGCTGCTACCAACCATTTGATGGAGATCCGACGGTAGTGATCTGCTCGGGCGAGGATTGTAGTGATGGCGCAGGCGATGGTGCGGTGATCTCAGACGGTTCAGATCGTTCTGTTGTTGATGGAGGGGGCTGGGCGAGGTGTGTGGGTGCTGATCGGGTGCCACATGGCACCTTGTGAGCCATTGGTTGTCAAATGAATGGTCAGATCTCCTTGGGCCTATTGCGGGAGCTCCGGATCTCGAATTTTGCCGATTTCGAGTCTGTTGGACTCCGTTCGTCGCTCTGAATCCATCCGTGCGGTCTGATTGCTCTTCTGAGGCCTGTTTTGGCAAGTGCTCATACAAATGACCATTAATACTATTCTATAAGAAATCTTAATGTGTGATGCGTGCAATGCTCCCATTTCTATTTATGATGTGTTATCTATGCATTTTGTTCTTAAGATAAACCTCATTTAACAGAGTTATCACCCCGAGATGTAGTATTATCATTCACATACCACATTCGTTCCATTTATCAATATTTAGATCTAATGGTTCATAACTCGTTCCTTTTCCATATACAGGCAGCTCGTGTTTCCACCATTTAATTCTCAATCATATACATGCAACTTGTGGTTTTACAGTTCAATTTCTCATTCAAATACATGGAACTCGTATTTTAACATGCATCTCAATAAATAGAGCAACTCAACCATTCTCATTTGTTTCCACCCTGGGGTTCATGTTTCATCCTAAGGTTTATTCAAGTATTCTAAACATGCTAACATAGGCAACTCGTATTTTAACATGCATCTTAAGTAGATAGAGTAGCTCGACCATTCTCATTTGTTTCTACCTTAGGGTTCATGTTTCATCCTAGGGTTTATTCAAGTATTCTAAACATACTCTTTTATTGTGTAAATCTTAATGTTGTAGTAAACGACTCTACCAGGTATCATGAGAGGAATGGGGGCCTACACCGCAGATCTCACCGTCTCCGTGGGCCCCGAACACCCCACCAGCTGGTAACTTGTACCAGCAACTATTTTACATTAGACGAGATCAAAACAATAGGTACTCAACACGAACACGTAGAGAAACTTGAGTGGAAAATAGCAGTACTTCGTTTACGGAAAATCGATTCTGTTTGGCCCTAAACGGGCCAAAAACGCGATACTGTCCAAAATCAGATGTCTGGGACTATTCCCAAACGTCTTAAAAGACGTCCAATCTTACCTTGTGTCTCTTGTGGTCTCCTCAGACGTCCAGATCCCTCCGCGATCGTCTGGGGGCAGCTCCAGACGTCGGACAAAGCCTCTAGTCATCTGGAAGTACTTCTGGATGTCTGGCGACGCGGTCAGACATCCAGAATCACCTTGAAGTGCGCACCCCACTCCTTCCAGACACTCTTCACCTACTTACAGAACACATGCCCCATTTTAGCTCCTGCATGAATCTGCATGGGTAGATCTCGTGTAGCATGACTTACCTTAGCGCCCAACGTGCTTTCAGACGTCCGGCTCCAGTCCCGGATGTCCTATTGCTGCTGTGAACGTCTGGTCGATGCTCCAGACGTTTAATAGTGGAACTTTTCTAGTACCAGAACCTCCTTTGCGATGTTTCTTTCCTCGCAAGGCTGCCCATAGCGCACCGCACCAGCGTCAGCAGCTGTAGAGGGCCGAGAGGCCGCCTCCCCGAGCCCCTCTTCCTCATGCATGTGCTCGCCATTGGCCCTGCGAGCTCCGCTGAGCTCCCGTCGAAGCTTCCCCAAGCTTCTGTCGAAGCTCCTCCGAGCCTCGCGCGAGGCTCTCCGACTCCACACGAGCTCCCCTAGGGTCCACCGACCTTGGTCCTCCTATCTCGTGCTCTTCCTCTCTCTTGTCTTCATTTTCTCTCGCTCACCCTCTCTCTCCCGCTCTCCCTCACCGATCCTTGCTTGGCCTTGCTCCTTCTTGCTGCGGCTGCACGGGGAGGACATTTGGAGGTGGTGGCTGGTGGCGAGGGGTGAGGGTGGTGAGGAGAGGGGGATTTAAATAGGGAGGTTTTGGGGTTCGGGTGTTAGGGTTTCGGGTGAGAGGTGATAGGAGAGAGAGAATGTCTGCGTGCTGCATGCGCACGGAGGGAAAATAAGTTTCGATTTTACCCACTTTCAGACATTCGAGCCTGTGTCCAGACGTCTGGACAAATGTCTGACTGAAACTACAGACGTCTTATCTGACTAAAAAGGCAACGAGTCATTTCGTAATAATAAACTTAAAGGAAGTTTTGTCCCTGAAACTTGAACTAGCTAGGGTGAGGAAAAAGGAACGTAAAAGCGCATAACAAACTTAAAGAGGCTCAAAGTAGATCTGAAGAGACGTACCCTCAAAAAGCTCCTGGTACCGCTCTATCATTGCCGCCTCAGGCTCCCAAGTCACCTCCTCGCACCGCTGGCTTCTCCATAGAACCTTCACCAGTGGTACCTGCTTCCGTCTCAGACTCCGGATGGCTCTGTCTAGTATCTATACCGGTCTCTTGAGATAGGTTAGGTCGTCCCCTACCTCGATGCTCTCGTGGCTTAGAACGTGGCTGGGATCGGCAACGTCCTTCCTGAGGTTGGACACGTGGAACACATCATGCACTCCAGAAAGCTGGGGAGGAAGGGCAAGCTGGTAAGCAACGGGTCCTACCCACTCTGGAACCTCAAAGGGCCCCACAAACCTCGGTGCAAGCTTCCCCTTCACCCCAAAACGCTACAAGTCCTTCATGGGCGAAATGTGGAGAAAGACGTGATCCCCAACCTCGAATTGCACCTCTTTGCTTTTCTGGTTAGCATATCTCTTCTGCCTGCTCCTGATAGTCCGGAGTCGTCTATGAATCTGCTCTATCACCTCCTGACTATGCTGGATCAGCCTGGGACCAACCACCCACTTGGTCCTCACTTCGACCCAAGTCAAGGGTGCGATACACCTTCGTCCGTACAGGGCTTCGTAAGGTGCCATGCTGATGCTTGAATGATAGCTGTTGTTGTATGCAAACTCTGCCAGGGGTAAATGCTCCTCCCAAGAGCCTCTCTAGTCTAGTGCACTGGCACGTAGGAGGTCCTCAAGTGTCTGTATGGTGCACTCTGATTGCTTGTCGGTTTAGGGGTGGTAGGCGGTACTAAACCTCAAATGTGTCCCCAAGGCCTACTGGAACTTTGCCCTGAATCTAGGAAGTGAAGCGAGTATCTATGTCAGATACAAGCTCACGAGGGACTCCGTGCAGACGCACCACATCCCTGATGTACCGCTCTGCTAGTTATGTTGGCCCAAAAGTGACTCGGATCGATAGAACCATGCCGTCTTCGTCAACCGGTCTACTATCAGCCAGACTACATCATGTCTTCGCTGGGTAATGGGTAGGCCCACTACCAAGTCCATGGTGATGCTCTCCCACTTCCACTTCCACTCTGGCACAGGAAGCGACTGCAACGGCCCTGCATGCCTCTGGTGCTTGGCCTTCACCTGCTGGCGTACCAAGTACTACTGAACGAACTCACCAACATCCCGTTCCATCTCTCTCCACCAGAAGTCGCGTCGCAAATCATGGTATATCTTTGTGTTCCCAGGATGTATGGTGAGCCTAGACTCGTGTGCCTCGGTCATGAGCTCTCTCAACAACTCCTCGTCTCTAGGAATGCATACGCGTCCCCACATGCGCAATATCTCGTCCGAGAAAGAAAAGTCTCTTGGGTCCCCTATCAGCACCCCGTCCTGCAGTGTTTGTAAGTACGGGTTAGCCATCTGCCCTGCGATGAAGCAATCTATCAGCTCTGGTCGTGCCTGCCGCATCTCTGTCACTTCCCCACAATATCGCTGTGACTTCCAGGGTTGCCATCTGCCCACCTCCTCCATGAGTCTCCAACTCTATGCCTGTAAGCTGGCCAAGTGGGAGGGCGCCTTTCAGCTCAAGGCCTCAGCCACCACAATGGTCTTCCCTAGGTGGTAGGAGATGCCATAGCGTAGTTCTTCAGGAGCTCTAACCAACGTCTTTGCCTCATGTTAAGCTCCTTCTGGTCAAATAAGTACCTGAGGTTCTTATGATCTATGAGGATCTTGAATGTCTCACCGTAAAGGTAGTGCCTCCATGTCTTCAGCGCGACAACAATTATTGCTAGCTCTAAGCCATGGGTAGGGTAGCTATGTTCGTGGGGCTTCAGTTGCCACGAAGCGTAAGCGACAACGTGACCCCACTGCATGAGCATACCCCCTAACCCATGCAACGAGGCATCAGTGTAAACCACGAAACCACCACTGTTGTCTGGAATGGTGAGTACAGAAGCTGAAGTCATAGGATGGGAAATCTAAGAGAAACCTCTGATAAACTGTCGGTAATAACCTGACAGTCCCAAAAAGCTTCATATCTTTGTCACTATGCATGGCCTCTCCCACCTGAGTACGGCCTCAACCATGGTTGGATCCACCACTAAACCGTCCCTTGAAATCATGTGGCCTACGAAAGTAACCTATGGGTTATGGGCCCACCACGCTTCCATTGCGCCACTCTTATCTCGTGAGTAGACACATATGCCCCCAAAGGTCACCACCACAGACGAGTCTAAGTATGGCCCGAAACATGGTTCAGCATATCCAACAAAGGGTAGGGCATTGGTTTGCCCGTCGGCATGACCAAGGACACGTAGTGCCTATACCAAGTACGGAAGTCATCTGTAGTCGACAGCAAACTGAAAGGTACCGTCTTCCTCCCTTACGAACTATACAGGGGTTCCCCACGAGGACGCACTAGGTCTCACAAAGCCCTCCCTCAACAAGTCCTGTAACTAAGACTTGAGCCCTCGCAGCTCAAGTGGGGTCATCCTGTATGGTGCAGTAGGGTGGGGTTGGTCCCCGGTATTAGTGAGATCTCAGACTCGATCTCACTCAGGTGGTAGTCCTGGCAGCTCCTCTGGGAAATCGTTGGTTCTGAAAGTCAACCGTGGGGGCTAGACTTTACCACCATACAAGCCAAGAAGCCCTCACACCCGTAGCTCAAACTGATGGCAAAACTCGTGGAGATGAAAGAGTGGGTGGTGCTTGAATCAAAAAGTACATACACCAATCTGCCAGAAACGGTAACTATACCTGCCACCACAGAACCCGAATCCCTGGCATTTCTGTGTGTTAGGGCGTTGATACACTCCTCAGCTCTCGGTGTAGACAAAGCAGCTACACTCTGGGTCGGGCGAGCAACAGCTGGACGGTACCCTCCCCATGACTGTTATCCTCCTCCACGCGCCAGGTGACTGCGGCCACCAGCTCGGCCTCCAACGCTAGATGCAGGAAGCATTTGCTGTGCTTCGGCCTTAGATGGGTAGTCCCTCTTGAGGTGGCCTGGCTAGCCACACTGGTAACAGAGAGGTACACGACCTCCTCCCACAGTAGGTCCCTACTGGCGGCTGGGCGGGGGTTTGGTGCTGGTGGTTGGCCCCTGTCTGGGGCCCCCCAAAGGCCACTGGTGGTCCCGCAAAACGAGACAGCTCTCCTGCGAGGGTTGTGTGCCTCCTCTCCCGACGGCCCTGTGAGTGCCCCAACTGGTAGGGCCCCCTCTGATCTCCAAATGCTAGGGTGACTCCGCTGTGCTGCAGGAGGCTCCCCTTCCACACCCTTGGAGGTGGCAGGGGGCGGTGAAGTCGGTGGAAACTAAAATTCCTCTCGTACTACCTCTCGGATCAACTGGATGAGGTCTTGGGCTTGGACACTCAAGAGGAGAGGTGAGGTAGCACTGGTCCCAAGCCCGACATGTCTGCCCCTACGCTTACAACGAGGCATCTCCTACATGGAGATGAAAGTGAAAGAACAAAGATTGTCAAGAACACCCGATTACATGAAGAAATACGACTCGAAAGCGGAGATCAAAGTTACGCGTTGTGATGGCTATCTTAGTCACATGCATATGAGTGGTCACTTCCAGACCATTTGGTTCATTTCCTGGGACGACCTTGATCTGATAGCATCATGTTACGACCCGGTTCCCCGATCCCTACAGGATCCGAGATCGACACGCCTCGAGTAATCCCAAGACCTAGTTGTCCAACGAGAAATAATCAAAAGCAGGAAATAATACCACATCCACTCATACATTATAACTAAGCAGAAGGAAATGTGAAACGGTAAAGGAAAGTGGAGTAAACTGTCTCAAAATAGTACATGCCACCACAACAACACAGCGGAAAAAGAAGTTATAAAGTAACAGGAACAGTAAAATAAACGTCTATTACTCAGTACAACAGCAGAACAACAAAAGAGATGGAAAGAAAGGACTATGGCTAGGCTCGGCTGGGCGTAGCACCCTCTGCAATTGAAAATTCGGGCTACTCAACTCCTGGTCCTGGACAGGATTACGAAAAGATAGAGTCAACAAACGCTGAGTAGAGTGGTGTTTACATTATTTATGTGCAAGTAAAGTAAAACAAGCAACTAGGTTTTTATTCTCATTTCTATTTATCTCATTTATGCATTTCTAGTTCATTTATTTCACAAGGATCCCAATATTTCTTGATCTTGCTTGTTCCTTGTGGGAACGATCTTTATTGCAGTCTTTTCTGTGGAACAGAAGGTACACGTGGTGCTCTCCTGGCCGGGAGAGTCCCCCGCGGTAGTCCTACATGCAGTCAACCACCCCGAGGTTACTGTGGAGACGTAGCGATGACTATGGCATGCACGATAAGTGCATGAGTAGCTACCTCTCACTGACACGCGGTCAGTTGTTTCTGTGAGCGGGTACGCCTAAAGTACAGCACGAAACTGGATAGGGCCTTGCCCTCTCCGAACAGGGGTCTTGCCTCTCAGAACCAAACAGGGGTCTCGCCCCTCCACAGTCCACGTACCCTTTTCTGATTACCCCGGTTTGCCCAGCAGGCCTAACAAAGTCCTTGTTGGGTGGCTAGCTTAACCCTGGGCCCCATGGGTTGGCTTGCACCCTCCCTACACTAGTAGCACCCTCGGTACCACATACACGAGGGCCTACGGGAGTTGGTGTAGAGTGGTCAATCCTAACCCCGGGTCTCAACCCAAGGGTAGCTAGCTCTGCTCTACACTAAAAGAACCACTATGCTCTTTGGTACCATGTATACAAGGGCCAACTCACTTCCCGTCTACACACAGAATTTCCTTCCATACCCAGGAGTTCTCCTCCCAATTCCCCGTAGGGTTCACATACCGCATTCGTTCCATTTATCAGTATTCAGATCTCATGGTTCATAACTCGTTCCTTATCCATATACAGGCAGCTCGTGTTTCCAACATTCAATTCTCAATCATATACATGCAACTTGTGATTTTATAGTGAAATTTCTCATTCAAATACATGCAACTCGTATTTTAACATGCATCTCAATAAATAGAGCATCTCAACCATTCTCATTTGTTTCTACCCTAGGATTCATGTTTCATCCTAAGGTTTATTCAAGTATTCTAAACATGCTTACATAGGCAACTCGTATTTTAACATGCATCTCAAGTAAACAGAGTAGCTCGACCATTCTCATTTGTTTCTACCCTATGGTTCATGTTTCATCGTAAGGTTTATTCAAGTATTCTAAACATACTCTCTCATTGTGTAAATCTTAATGTTATAGTAAACTACTCTACTGGGTATCATAAGAGGAATGGGGGCTTGCACTGTAGATTTTACCGTCTCCGCGAGTCCCGAATATGCCATTGGTTGGTAACCTGTACCAGTGACTATTTTACATTAGACGAGCTTAAAACAGTAGGTACTCAACATGAACACATAGAGAAACTCGAGTGGAAAACAGCGGTACTTCGTTTGCGGAAAACTGATTCCATTTGGGCCCTGAACGGGCCAAAAATGTGGTTACTGTCCAAAATCAGACGTCTGGGACTATTCCCAGACATCTTAAAAGATGTCAGATCTCACCTTGTGTCTCCTGTGGTCTCCCCAGTTGTTCGGATCCCTCCGGGACCATCTAGGGGCAGCTCCAGATGTCGGAAAAAGCCTCTGGTCGTCTGGAAGTACTTCCAGATGTCTGGCGACATAGTTAGACGTCCAGAATCACCTTGAAGTGTGCACCCCACTCGTTCCCGACGCTCTGCACCTATGCGTAGAGCATAGGCCCCATTTTAGCTCTTGCATTAGTCTGCATGGCCAGATCTTGTGCAGCACGACTTACCTTTGCACCCAACGTGCTTTCAGACGTTCGGCTCCAGTCCTGAACGTCCTATTGTTGCTGCGGACATCTGGTCGATGCTCCAGACGTCTGATACTGGAACCTTTCCAGTACCAGAACCTCCTTTGCGACGCTGCTCTCCTCGCAGTGCTGCCTGCAGTGCACCGCACTAGCCTCAGCAGTTGTAGAGGGTAGGGAGGCCACCTCCCTGAGCCCCTGTTCCTCGTGCGCAAGCCCACCACCGGCCGTGCAAGCTTCGTCGAGCTCCTGTCGAAGCTTCCCCGAGCTTCGCGTGAGGCTCTCCGACTCCACAGGAGCTCCCCGAAGGTCCACTAACCTTGGTCCTCCTCTCTCGCGCTCTTCCTCTCTCTCCTCTTCGTTTTCTCTTGCTCACCCTCTCTCTCTCGCTCTCCCTCACCGATCCTTGCTCGGCCTTGCTCCTCCTTGCCGCGGCTGCATGGGGAGGATGGCTGGAGGTGGTGGCTGGTGGTGAGGGGTGAGGGTGAGGAGAGGGCGAGTTTAAATAGGGAGGTTTTCGGGTTCGGATGTTAGGGTTTCGGGTGAGAGGCGATAGGAGAGAGAGAACATCTGTGTGCCGCACGCGCACGGAGGGAAAATAAGTTTCGATTTTACCCACTTTCAAACGTCCGAGCCTGTGTCCAGACATCTGGACAGACGTCTGACTGAAACTCTAGACGTCTTATCTGACTAAAAACGCAATGGGTCATTTCAGGGGATATGAATCCGAACCTCAGTGTCCAGGGTCTAACTCCGGACAACAAGACTATGATTACTATCCTTCCCAAAGGTACAAAGATTATAGATCTCCACCCTTTGATGATCAACCTAATCAGATCTACAACCATGAAGGATATGCTGATTATAACACCTACCATCCCCAGTATTCCATTGAAAATAGGTCATCACCATTCTTTAAACAACCTGAAATGACCTACTATCAAGGAGGGACCCGAGAACCTCGATATCTTGACTCCCTTAGATTTAACCCAAACCCACCTAAACCTGAACTGAACCAGTCGGTTTAGGTGAACTAGATCTAGGACAAGGTATTGGCTAACTTGAGGAACACCATCCAATCTTTAGAAGCTCAGCCAACACCATGCACTTAAGCATTGGAGCCCATGATAAAAATGATTGATGTGCTGAATAGCTCTTTATTGGATTTGCTCCAAAGCATTAGGGATAGGTACCTGGGTGAGTTTCTTCTTGGGAAGTTGTCGAGGTTGAGGATGCAATTTGTTGTTGCACTTGTCAAATCTTGGGATGATTCTCAAGATAAACCCTCTTTAGGAGAGCCAATGTCTGATCCCGCTCAGGCGCCTGTCGGGGGGATACATATTCTGAGACTGGAGTTGACCAGATTGGTCTAGAGCAATTGAGGATGAACCGATTGATTCACCTGAGATCCCTAAGTCAGGAAACGAAGAAAATTATGCCTCCTTTGATCATGAAATGATTTATGATTTTGAGACATATATAAATGAGGATCATCAATTCTTTGACTCTGAGGGTGAAGAATCTTTAGGTGAAGTCTTACTTGAGCATAAGGAAAATGATTTTAGTGAGACAAATGGGCATGAGGGATTTGATGAACCATTTGATAGCCCGATAATAGAGGAATTTGATTTGGTTGGGTTTAACTTGGAGGATCTGAATCTTGATGATTCAATCAGTGACCCCATTCCTCATCCACACCCCGAAGAGCTGACTTCTGAGATCATTGTGCCCAAGTTAATCTTGATTCAACCACGATTTCTGAACTTGGGTGAATCATATGGGGTGAATGATATGCTAATGGTCCCGGAGGGAACTTTGATTTTGGATCTAAGGGTGCTTATTTACCTGAAACTACCTACTTTCTACTAGGACTCTTACGATATCTTTCACGTGCAACCTAAGCTTGAAATAAATGATTATTTTTCTGAGGTGAATGTTAAGAGGACATCTGAACCTATTGAACCATCTTTACCCGTTGTCCGACACTTTGGTCTTGGGTTGCACACCACAAAACTGCGAGCCCGACCCCGAAAGTACAGTAATCTTAGGTTCTAGGTGATTTTCATCCAGAACCTTAGAACTACTCGACCGTGGGGCATGAGTCTATACCATAACTTGGTCCACATTTGTGGACATATTCTGTTGGTGAGTTTGAGGATTAATCTTTTGATTTTTATTCTGACCCGCACTTGTGAATTCTTAATTTCTTCCTTATATATATATTATGCCTAGATAACGACATTAAATTTAGCACGTGTTTATATCTCACGTTCCCTGCGGAGCTAACCAGATTTCTCACGATATTCAGGTGATATTCTGTTTGCTCCGCCTTTTTATGTCTTTATTTGTACAATGAGGACATTGCATCATTTAGGCATAGGGGGGTGGATATTTAATCCTGAAATCATTTTGTTAACACTGTAGAATTTCTTTTAGTTTCTTAAAAAAAATGAAAATTTGAAAAAGATTAAAAAAAATAAATTAGGAAAAGAGAACTCAGGCATTTGGAAGTTATTAACTTTAGGAAATGGTATGATAGGACCTGAATACTTAGACTATTCAGGTCTTCGGACTTAATTAGTCTGGGTGTCCACTTGAATGTGGACATAGTCTCGAGTCCTCACCAAGTAACTCTACTTTAAGTTGGTCAATAAATTAGGTTGATAAGTATACGACTTATCAACCTGCCCTTTGATTTGAGGGGACTTTAAGCCTAAGCATCTACACACTTTTTGCACTGACTCACTTTTCGATGGTTTTCTCGGAAATTGGGTAGCTAATGAACTATCTAGAGTGGTATGGCTGACAAGTTGTCGGTGGTAACAACTCATTGATCGATTGCCCAGAGCCCAGCCACAAGACCATTTTCGCCGTACTGCCTTTAGGTAAATCTTAGATCAGGGAAGCCACCTACTTAAAAAATAATTGAAGAAAAAAAAAAAAATATAGCAAAAATATAGAAAGAGAGTATATATATATGTATATATATATATAAAACCGCACTTCACCGCACGAGTATGGCAGGCAAGTTACCATAGGTAACAGCCCATTGGTCAGTTGTTTAGAGCCCAACTCATAAAAATGCATAATAATTCTCAAAACACTTAGGGAAGAAGCAGGGAAGTAGAATAAATCGGGGAGATATACACTAGGTTCGCCCTTTTGTTGACCCCATAAATAAAAGTAGGGAGAAAGCTACCATTTGAAAAGATAAACCCTTTAGGCAAGGTCACCTAGGGTCATAGAAACCCGAAGTTCGTCTTAATGGCTTCTTAGTGAGTCTCTCACTCTTTTCACTAGATACTTAACACTTACAGTCCTTTTCGAGTCTTGGACGAGGCGGGTAGCTGTAAAAAGTTATCCCGGAACTCTCAAACTCCAAAAGTCCAAAAAAATTTGAAAAGAAGAAAAAGCAAAAAAATGTATCCTCCCTTTTCAAATAAGGCGAGGACTTGGGTGGTCTACATTCTAACAGACACTCGGGTACTGTTGAGTTTTCATTATTTAGGACCTTAGTTGCAATTTTCTATTGTTAATAAATGACCTAGGCCTAAGCTATCTAATCCTAATTTTGATTTTATACATAGCATGTAGTTTAATTATGCTAGGGACTAGTAAAAGATAGGCATGTGGGTATAATGTAGACACATCTATTTAGGTTAAAATGCCTATTCATTCATGTCCCTAGGCTTAGACTTGCATTTCATGTTATAAATATTGCATAACATTCATCATTTTGCATTTAGAGTAGTTGTATATATTTTAGGTTAATTAGGTCCTTTTTATGGTCAGGATAGAAGAAGACTTATTTCAGGGCCTTGGATGGATTATCGGACCGTATGGATCTTATCAGGACGACGATCGGAGTCTACACCTCTAAAATCATCTCGATCGGAGTCCCGTAGCATAATATGAAGTTCGAGGAAGATCAACAGCCATGGGGCAATGTGACTTCCATACGAGCTTTGGTTGGAAAATCCGACCGTACGGATGGATCCGGAGCGACGATCACAGTCTGGTAACGCGAGAATTATCTCGATCTGAGCATCGTGGCTCCCTCTGCAATAGAAAGAAGAATGGATGTCCTAGATGGTGCCACGTGGTGCCATCTAGGCCACCCAACATCGGCCAGCAACTCTCGCTCCCACCTCTCCGTCATCTGCGACCTTCATTCCCAGCCGTTGAATCTTGATCCAACAATTGAGAAGCTCTCCCCCACCGCAACCGTTAAATCGTCTGTTGACAAAGCAGATGTCTTGGCACGTTGGTTGGAGCGCTGGACTCCAAGGGAGGGGCACGAGTTCGAATCCCCGCAGTCGCCCCAATTAAGGAATTGAGCACAGCAACGGGAAGGCACGTGCACCCGCACACATGGGGTGCAGCGCAGCGTGATAGCGTGCAGTAGGGCGATAGCGAGGACTAGCCTGTGCAAGCGCGCACGGCACAGGAGTGTTGAGAGCGCAGCGCCAGCGGAGTGGGTCCCAGCGGGGATATGCGTGGATCTTCAACGACGTGGGCCTTTAGTGACGCTCGTAGCTGTCACTAATGGCCCATGCGCACCAACAAAGGAATTGAAGGCGAGGATCTACAGCGACAGGGCAAATCTGTAGCGACATTTACAAACGTTAGTAATGACCCATATATGAATTTGTTCTTCCTCCTCCACTATAAAAGGATCTACCCACCTCCATTCCAAACCATCTCTTCCTTTCTTCCTCTCACCACCTCCAAGGCTCTAGTGAGAGCTTGACCCAAGCCCGGGATGCTCTTTTAGAGTAGAAAATCAAATAGTTTTCCCTCTCACTGCCCTTCAGGAAGAAGATCCTTGCCGCGATGCCTTCCTGCCCTGCCTTCCGTCCTCCAGCTCCGTCCTCCTTCATCCTGCTCCTCACCACCTTCATCCAGGCGACGTCAAAGCGAGTCGTCCTCCGAGCAACCGTTGAGAGGGATTCTCCCACCTCCTATCTTTTTCACTTTCATAGTATAGATTTTTCTCGCTTTCGTAGTTGTAACAAACACTTGCTTATGAATAGATGATTGTTTCTCTCTCTCTCTCTCTTTCTCTTTCTCCCTCTTATATTGTTGCAAGCAGATTAGCTATAAGTCATCGACCTGATCTCTTGCTTGCTAAAAACTACAAAAATTAGAAAAGATAAAATCGACAAAAAATAAATAAAAGCAAAGTGCAGATTTTCAAAACCAAACATTTGCCTCCCTGTGTTCGACTCGGGACTCACTTTTCGAGTTTCGATTATAAATTTTATTTGATAACGAGTTTTGAGAGCTACAACGATGGGTCCTCCAAACCCCGATTTCAAACATGAGAAACATGTCCATCACTATCTTTTGCTGGTCCCTAGCAAACTCGTTATTCAAAAGTGAATACTTCTTTTTGGTTGAGAGGAATGTCCGTGGGATTTCCAGTCAAATTTTTATGTCAGAGGGTGCAAGATTTTCTTTCTGAAGCATTGAAGTAAAGATTTTTAGAGCCACAATCTAGATAGCAACATTCTAATGCTTTCCAAGATATGACCACCTCACTCTGTTGGATCTCAACTAACCCCAGATCAAGACTCCCAATCCAACCCTCATTGGCTTTGCACTCAGCACTTCGTTCGCTTAGTATTAGAAAATCAAGTGTCAATGCATTATGCAAATTTGCTCATCATTTAGCTTGCAGATGGATTATTGTTGGTATGATGGCCAACATAAAAAGAGAAGAATATTTTTGTGATTTTTTTTCTTTTGTTCTTTTTTGTGATTCCTCTAAGCCTAATCGAAAATTGGCTTGCAACATAGCCTGTATCGGATTCTACATTCGCCATCACCATTCCTTGAAGGACCCTAAGCAATCGATGCTTCGAGGTAGCACCACCCATGGCAACCCCACAGAACCTGATAATACTGAATCTTGGGGTGATAATTCTGTCAATTGTGGTTTATCTTAAGAGCAAATGCACAGATAACACATCATAAATAGGAATAGGAGCATCACATGCATTGCACATCAAGATTACTTATAATGCATTATTAATGACCATGTGTACAAGAACATGTCAAAACAGGACTCGAATGAGCAATCGGACCACACAGATGGATTCAGAGCGACGAACGGAGTCCAACAGACTTGAAATCGGCCAAATCCGACATCTAGAGCTCCTGCAATGGGCCCAAGAAGTTCTGATCGTTGATCTGATGATCAACGGCCCCCAGCTTGCCACGTGGCGCTCGCTCGTTGCATCCTTGCCATCGCCCACTTTTTCCTTCACCCGGAGGATAACTCTCAGCCGTCGATCTTCGATTGAACGGCTGAGAGCCTCCCGCGCATCTGCCCTCTCCGCAACAAACCGCTGCAACAGTGTAGCAGTCGACCACTCCACGCCCGCGCACCCGACGAGGGATCGAACTGCGCTGCGCAGCAATTGGAAGGCGAAGGTGTGCTGCGGAAAATTGAGCCACCCGATCAGCAGTGAACGGCGAAGATCGAACAGTGTGGTGCAACACATGCACACGGATGCTCATGCTTGTGGTGACGCGGCAGAAGCACTCGCCTCAGCAACGATCTGCGAGCGCGCCCTTCGCGAGGTCTCAACCATCCGATCTTCGATCGGACGACTCACAACGCGCACGCATGGATTGCCACAGAGGAAGCACAGGGAGCGCTGACGACCGGCTGGCGAAGGGGGCTACATCGACTACCAGTGGGTGAAGGGCGCGGGCGAGGAAGCACAGGGCGCGCTGACGCTCACCTTGGAACCTAATAAAGAACTAAAAACCAAAACCACCAAAAAGAAATATTTCTCTCTCATCTCACTCTTTTTCCCTCATCCCCTAACTCCCCTAAACCTATAAAAACCCTAGAAATTAGAAAAACCCCAAAACCACCCAAAAATACCCTATATATTATTTATATACTTGTATATATAAAGTTAAACCTAAGCTATATATATAATGTATAATATGTACAAAATAAGTATATATAACTTATATATGTATTCTATAAATTAAATTAAGTGTTTAGAATAACTTATTGTATATATAACCTTATTAAATAATTATCTATTAATTTATATTAACTTAAATGTATACTAAACTAAGTAATTATGTAAACCTATTTAAATGTACATATTTGTACCTAATACTGTACATATGTATTTATCTATGTATTATGTACTATATAATACCTGTAATTTAGTTTAATTATATATTTACAGTAAGTAATTAAGTTATTAAGTTAACTAAGTAAATTATTAACTTAAAATAAAATAAATTAGTAATTTAAGTTAATACTGAAGTAAGTTATAATGTATATTTATATAATGATATATTAAATATTTTGAATGTATTTATACTGTATTATACTATTTATAAATTATTTATATGTAAAACTATTTAAAACATGTATTTAAATGTAAATAAATTAAAATAAAGTTCCTAAAATATAATAAAAATGTATAATAATTTATTATGTAAATTAACATTGTAAAAAGTCAATTTTCTAATTAAGTCACTAAATTGTACATTAATTAATAAATTAAACTCTGATTTAATGTGTATAATCAGCCAACTTCAACTAATTTAATTATATATCTAAATAATTTATTTCTCTAAATTAACTATACAATTAGTAGCCCTATATAAAGGCTTTTGAAAAATATAATTTATTTTAAAATTGGACTTAATTTGGGCCCTCAAATCGAGCGCCAAAACCTTGATTTTCGTGCATTGCGAACATAGTAACAGCGCTCAATTGCGCTGAAACAAAGTGCCACATCGATTATGGCAGACCACGTGGCACGGTATAAGTTGATTTCGTCCCCTTGCCTTCTTGGTCATTAGGCACTAGGCACCCCTAGACATTACCCTCTCCTCTAAGCATACGATACTGATGAAACGTTGGAACAGTTCTTGGGCCAGGGGCCATGCACTGTAATTGGGCCTGTGTGGGCCCAATAATGGGCCTGAAAGCAGATTAAATGCACAATAATAAAAACTAGGGCAGCCCTAGTAGTGGTCTAGTCCCACCTTAACTAGGGTGCTGTATATCCCTCGAACAGGCTGCCCGCCCATTAACTTAACATAATTTTGATTTGATGAATAGTGCTTGTGTTTTAAGTGAAAGAGAGAGCACCTAAAAATGACTTAGAGATGAATGAGCGGCTAAGTGTTGAGTGTTGTGTGTGTGCATTATGTACATATGTATATATGTATAGTGTATGTATAAATAGAACATGTATATAAATATGGTAATTAAATAAGTATATGTATATAAATAAATAACGTATACTGTAATATATATGTATATAGAATATATATGTATAAGTAGTATGGTATATTTGAGCTCTTATATGTTTATAAATAACTAGAGCTTTAGTGACAAATAAATTCGTCACTGTAGAAAGTTAATATGTCAGTATAAATAGTAGTTTTTGCCTTAGGTTATGTATATAGTTTACTAAGGTTTTACTGATGCATTTATATGTTACTGTATATGTAATATATGTTACTATAGATATTGGTATATTAATATAATTTAGTATATTATATATTACTAGCTATTTTTGTGCCTATACTTAGGTATTATCTGTAATAGTTGTATATAATTAATATAGAGTAATTATATATAGTTTTTTTATACCTGTTTGTGTACATATATTTTCAAGCATTGTAATACTGATTAACTGATTCTTTTGTAAATATTTAACCCATTCTTTCATTATTTGATTGATTCATTCATTTTGTAAATAAAATTAACATTTTTGAAATAAAAGAACATTTTTGGATTTAGAAAGTGATGAATATCAATAACTGCTTCTCAGTGAATGACTTGGAAACAAACTAGTAAAAATTGTAAGTAAACAAAATTGACGTGACATCGGTTTGCATTTCATGACATCTATACTATAATAAGGACATTTAAACATCGTTTTATTGCAAATCGAAAGCTGACGATCATATTTTTGGTGCTAATAGTGCTTTCTTATGATTATTGACATCTTGTCCATTAGTCATCCAAGGAGGTGAGGCGTAACAAATCAAATCCCAAAATGCCTTTTGTTTCTTTTTTTTGTGTTTTCGATTTTGTATTTTTTTGTCTTTTTGCTTTTGAAAGAAATAAAATGCAATAGAAAATCTTTTGTCATGAAAGAAGAGGACTACGAGTTTGATTTCTTTCCCTATAAGTAAAATCACAAGGGAGATAGGAAGTGAGCTCATAAGAAGCAACGGCAAGGCACTTATAATCACTTCCTACTCACAATCACATGTTCAAGTGAAATACTCAAATGTAAAGGCTCTCAGCATGCATCATCATTTTCATTTATCCAAAATCAAAATATACAAACTATGAACTAAGTAGGCAAAGGAGAGCTCACAAAAGACTATGATGAAATCTAAAGTAATCTTGAATGCCCACAAGGAAACTAACACACGTCTACTACAAGATAAAATGGAAAGCATAAAGCACAAAGATGAAGAGTGGCTTATGGAATGAAGCTCGGTGAATGATGATGCTCCTCCTTGTACACATCCTCCTCCTCCCTTTTGCTTCCTCCTTGGCGTGGATGGAAGCCCTCCTCCAAGTTTTGGGTATGCACCCTAAGATGTCCTCCAAGTAGTAGGCAAGTAGGTGAAGGTGATGGGTGTATGGTGGTAGGTTAGACACTTGAAAGGTCGTGGAATGCTCCTTCTCAAGCCTAACTACCCAATGGATGACCTAAGGCTTCTAATCCCTCTCAAGTGTCTTTCTATTTTAGTTAATGCCAAAGGTGTCCCCCATGGTTAGATGAAAGGCTCTTATATAGAAGTGACTTAGGATTGTTTTGGAGCCCAATAGTGAAGGGAAAAATGGAGGCTTGGAAGTAGAGTTTGTGGTTATTAAGTACGGATTGGGGTTTCTAGGTATTGGAATGGAGGAAGGTATTATGGGTGGAGGGTTCCTAAGTCAAGAAAATGGGATTGCAATAATGGAATATGGAGGTATGTTTTTTTAGACATAGGAAATAGGAGGATACAATGGGTGGTGTTAAGGCTTTGATGGAGAGGGTGTTAGAATTGTGATTGGGATTTTAATGGTTGTGTTGGAATGGGGAAGTCTCCATTGGGTGATGTGGAGAGTAAATGGGATGTTCATTGGAATTGTGGAGAGCTCTTAAAGAGGCCCAGGAGGGCGTGTATGCATCAATTTTCCATGGAGCTTCTTTAAAGCATGTGGACGCATGGATGAGCTTGTAACAAAGCTTGAGCTTGAGCACATTAATTGAAGTGGGGAGCTCATTGAATGTTGGTGCCCGATTATTTGTTGTTTTAGTTGAGTTGGTTCTTAGGGCTTGCAAATCTCTTGAATTCAAATCTTCAGCTCAAATTCTTCAATTCCTTCTTCTTCTCTTTTCTCCTTGGCCTTCAATCCCATGATCATCAAATATCATCAATCATTACAAGAACACAGAATTATGCAAATAATGATACAAGTCTATCTAAAATGCAATTTATGCTATATGCTCATGAAATTAGACTAATATGAGTGGGGAGTTGACAAATTATAAACATTGCAACATAAAATAAGGTTAGATCAATATGACAACTAATCTTTCAACAAATCTATCTTGGATCTTGGCAAGCGAAAAGGTATTTTGGAAAGAAAGTCTTGTACTTTTATTTTCTTGAGTCTAGAATCTTTGTATGAAAGCTCAAATATTTTTTCAAAAAATTGACAAACGTTAAATTCTATATTATATGACCTTTGATCGACCTATATATAATAATGATCAACCAGATTAGTTTGATCAACCAATTTGTCACATAAATTGATCAAATATTAGTGAATAATTTAAAATATTAATCGATCAAAATAATAGTTTAACCATTCCATGAGTGATTGATTGAAACATTTAATTAATTGATCAATAGGCCAATAGACTTTTCGATTGACCAACAACTTGTAAATAGTTTCCAAAATTGCTCGAATTTCTAGTATAAATAGGGCACCCTTATAGCCTCTTAGACACACAATTCAAAAGAAAAAACTTCAACTATAAAGGTGCTCTTACGCTCTCTTTCCAAGTGCCTCTACGCTTTTTCAACCATGCTTTCCAAGCACTTCATCCTAACCCTCTACGAAATATTCGATTCAAAACTCTATGCCTATTTGAGGTTCCTTAGGATATAAGTTGTACTATTTATTTTCTATCAGTTTGATTAGGGTCCCAAGTTGTTTGGGAGACCTTATTGTTTTTGTTCTTCTCTTCAGGATCACAAAAGAGAAGGGTTATTGTCATAGGTTGTGCCACCCTCATTTTAAGTGGTACGATTCTTAGTGGATTTACTAGCTTTGCCTAGTCAGAAAAATCCTAAGTTGATAGGCTTAGGTAGTGGTTTTTACCCAAAAGGGTTTCCCTTATAAATTCAAATGCACCTGTGTGAATTTATTTTGTGGTTGCATTCTTTTCTCCACTATTATTTTAAATTTGCCATCTACTCTATTCACCCCTCCCCTCAAGTGTAGTTTTAGATCCTCAAGTTCTTCATTTTGTATCAAGGTTGTGTTTACTATCCAAAAGATGTCAAAGTCTCTGCTGACATCTATGTTGAGCAATAATTAGTTGTTCGTCCACCATTATTTCATGTCACCAACTATGGTTATTGGAAGACCAGAATGCAAATCTTCTTAGAATTAATAGATTTTGAGGTATGGGATGTCATTGCTTCAAAATACACATTGTAAGGGCTCAGATTTTTAATATGTTTAACTAGTTAATTAAAGCTCCAATTAGATGTTTAATGGTAGGTTTAGGGGCATAGGAAGCCTTATTTTTTATTTGGCTTGTTAAGGAAGCCTTGTTTTTGTTTGGATTGCAAAAGAAGCCATTTCCTTTTTGTCTTTCTTGAGAAGCCACCCTCGTCCTCTCCATTCTTGCCCTCCAAGCCACTCACCTCCTCTTGCCCTCCAAGCCACCCTCCTCCTCCTTAACTCCAACATGAAATGAAAGAAAGAGAGAAGAGAGAAAAGAAGGAAAAGGCAAGGGAGAAGGGAGAGCTTCCTCTCCTCTCCTACTTCACCAACCACCTTGAGCTGCCGTCGGCTACCATTATTGCTGTTGCCGTTGGGAGAAGAAGAAGTGGAGTAGCTACTGATGCTACTGTTGTGGTGTTGAAGCTGCCATTGTCGGAGTTGCTACGGCTACCGTTGCTACTACTTTAGCCATTGTTGCTGCTACTACAGGTGGGAAAAGAGAAGAAGGAAGAGACGAGCTCAACTCTGAGGTAGGGGTTCCCCTTTTGTTCATTTCTCTTGATATCTTGTAATGGAAAAGGTTTTCCTCGATTTTATCTTATTGCTAGTATGCTTAGGATACTTTAAAATGTGTGGGTTTGCATTTGAATTATGTTGAGCGTGGGAATTATTGATTTATGCTTTAGATTTGGTTAAGTTGGTGCGTTGTCTATTTTGGGGAGTTCTTGTGGGATGTGAACTTAATGTTGAGATCTATGAACCTAAGGGGGGTTTCATGTGTTTAAAGAGTAGGTTGGTACCCTAAACATTGGTTGTTTGGATTAGGGTTGTTTTGTATGTGATTTTGGTTTAGTAGAAAACTCATTCAGAACTCAGATGCGATTCTGAGTGGGTTATCGGACGTCTAATGAATCCCTTAGACATCTGATAGCCTTAATTTGGATGTCTGATCTCTTAGTTTGGATGTCCCTGCAACTCGGTTGCAGTTCCAAGGATTAAACCCCTCTTATGATTGGATGTCTAAAATATGCATTGAACATCCAATGTGCTTGGCTTGGATGTCTAGCCAAGAAATCAGTCGGTCGCTGATGTCGGAAATACGTGGTTTGTTAAATGATGTAATTAGTATCGTTGCAATGTGTAAATCTGTAATTAAACTTTTACCTTTATAATACCTAGATAGTGGAGTTTCTAGGGTCATCCAAGGAGGCTAATTTGTTAGTCACAAAGAATCGGTTCTCTCTCTCACTTCTCAAATCAACACATATTTTTGTGATTTCGTTTTGTTATTTTTATAGTTTTGGAAATAATCAGGATTGATGAATTATGCTACAACTAACCCTAAGTGACAAGAAGAGAACATTTTCTTCTAAGCTCACCCTAGGCAAGTGTGCCTATGGTAATTAGAAGAAGAAGGTGTGATGCGCACAACACTAATAAGAGAAGAAAAACACACCAAATTTAAACATGAACTTGGAAGGCAATGAAAACTTGTATTAGTAGCCAAGTAAAATACAGGTAGAGGAATGCTTCTTAGCAAGAAAAAGTAAACCACTAGCTAATACAAGAATAAAATGAAGATAAAAGAGAAGATAATCCTCTGGTTGAAGCTAGGAATAATCTTCACTCCAAGCTCGGTAGTTCTCAGGCTTGAAGAAGATGTTCCCTCGCTTCTTCCTTCAATTGGTTCTCCTCCTAGGTGCTCCTCCAAGGGTGGACGTCCACCCTAGATTCCTCCTCAATGCCTGGCCGTCCTCTTTGGATGAAGAGCTCCTCCTTCTTGGCATGGCACAAGGGAGAAGAAGAAAGGGGAAGAAGGCACCAAGGGGGTGGGTAGGTTGCCCCCTTGATCTTCTCTTCTTCTTCCTTGGCCTTAGGTGTAGGTGGTGTAGGTAGAAATTAAACTAAGGGAGAAGATGATCAAATGGTGGTGGTTAGATGGGGTAAATATAAGGTAGGAAGGTGGTGGTTGGCATGGCCTTAGGTGGAGGGTTAGGATGGCTTGATGGGAGGTGGTTAAGGATCCAATGGAGAAGGTTTAATGGCACCAACCAAGGGGATGTGAAGGGGTTTGAAGGTGACTTTTGGTGGCCGAATATGGGGTGGAAGGACACCTATTTTTGGCACCATTTTTGTCTTCTAGAAGGAGGTATTTTTGGTGCCAAAAATCAAGGGTTGAGATGGGTTGGTTGATGATGTGTAGGGTGGTGATGTGGGGTTATTTTGGTGCCAAAAGGGGGAAGGTGGTTATGGCTATTTTGGCACCAAAAATAGGTGCCTCTTGGTGGTGGTTGAGGGGGCAAAGGGTGCCTAGTTTTGGCGCCAAATTAGAGTGGGAGTAGGGTAGCTTAGGTGGACTAGGTTTTGGTTTATTTGGGAGAGCTTAGGTGGGTAGGTTTTAGGGTTATGTAAGGGTGCCAAGGAGGTGATTAGCTAAGCTAAGCTAGCTTAGCTAGTAGGGAGCAGGGTAGGAGGTAGAGGGAGCTAGGGTTTTGAGGGAGAAGAGTTGGAGGTAGCTGGAAGGAGCTGCACTGGAGTTGATGTTTGCTGAAAGGAGTTGAAGTAGAGCTCAGTAGCTAGCTTAGCTAGCCAGTTCTTTCCTAACAGCTAAGCCAAGCCTATCTAAGCTGGATTCTTCTAATATGAGCTGAGGTGAGCTGGGTCTGGTCTTTATGGAGAGTACCTAGCTAGCTAGAGTAGCTAACTTAGGTCAAGTAGCTCAGCTCAACCTAGTTGAGCCGAGTTAGGTCTGAGAGTTGGACTTGAGCTGGCCTGAGCTGGTTGATGACTTCTTCAACTGACTAGGTCTAGCTAGTTGATGGCAGTAGCTAGTCCTAGTCATGTTGAGCTTCTAGTAAACTCTTCTGAGCTGGAGGAGTTGGAATGGAGCTAGGATCAACTATCTTGAGCTAGTTTGAGCTTCCATCTAGCTGAGGTGAACTAAACGGAGCTGAGGTGAACTAGCTTGAGCTACCATTCAGCTGAGATGAGCTAAATGGAGCTAGGGATGAATTGATCTAGCTAGAATGAGCTAGGATCCAGCTGGGATGAGTTTTATTTAGCTAGGATCCAAATGAATGGAGCTTCTTCTTCATCTTTTTCCTTTCTAAGTGCCAAGGTATGTGGGATCTGACTCTTTGCTTATCCTTGACACCCAAATAAACTCATCAAAAAGATGATAAAATGCAATGCATGCCTATCCTAAGTAAATGCCTAAATGCAGCCCAAAAACCCATTTGTGGAGTTAAAACCCTAAAAGCTAGATCAGTTTTAGGGTATAAGAATGATGATAAACTGACGTTTATCACACCTGTAGCTACTTGTAGCTTCAGGAGTGGGAAGCCATTTTTGGACGTCTGGACTTATGGTTAGATGTCCCGATTGGTCTCTAGACATTCAAGGTAATAGCCTAGACATCCAATACTTTTGGTAAGGAATGGATCTCCTTGGTAGTTGACTCTGGAAGTCTGGGATTTGTGTCAGATGACTTAGCTTTCATTTTTAAACGTCTGACACTGGTGTTGGACGTCCAATTTGAGATAGGTGGTCCCGTTTCATGCAGAATTTCCCCATGAGGACCAGGAACTTAATCTAATTAGTTAAATCCCTATCTAGTAGCCATGAATGGAGGCTATTAATCCCTGATAGTATCTAATGTTAGAAACTTGGATTTTGGGCATAATATGGTTAGTCCTAATTAGAAATAGAATAGGCCTTCTAGGGGCACAAATCTTAATTTGAAAACAAAAAGGGAAAATTTAAAAGTGAATTCATAGGGCCAAGACCCCAGGTTACCCATGCAACCCAATGAGTGGTTTAAACTAACCCTACATGGGTCCTAGTGAGGGTATAGAAATCCTAATTGGCTAAGCAAAGCATAACTTTGGAATGGTAGGGTGTAAGTTCTATCAAGAACTTTAGTAATGATAAAGATATGGGGTCCTAAACCATATGCCATAGGAGGCACTTATGTACCTAGAGTATGTTCTAAGTAAGGAAGAGGGCTGGTTCTAGCAATGGGTTGCTATCGCAGGTTTTGTGGAGATCATTACCTTTACACTTGTGTTGTTATATTGTGAGTTCGTGGGGTATACCCACTTCCTTGTTAATCAGTTAATTTGGTGATGAATGTGTGTAAACATGGGTAATTAAATGGAAGGTTTAAAGTTTGGAACTGGGTGCTCAAGACAACTAGTACCAGTACTTGTGACTAGTATCGGTACTAGTTGAATCAGCACAAGCTAAAAAGGGAATTAAGTCTATTACTGAAGGCAGCTAGTGCCGGTGTTAGGACTCGTACTGGTACTGGATGAGTTCAGTAGCCATGACAGTAAGTGTCCAGCACCAGTACCTAAGACTAGGACCAGTACTAGTGTACTCATTCATATTGCTTGAACTTTAAGAAGAGAATAAAATTGAGTAAGTCTAGCTAAGGATTAAAACCAAAATATTAGGATCAAGGATCTCTTTGGTTTGATGTACTGACATGCGTATATATTGGTGGCTAAGATTACAGGTGTGCTGGAGGTGCAAAGCCCAAGTTTCGAGCATGAAAGACGGGTTTTGCAGTCTTGAATTAGGCATGTAACCCAACCTAACATCAGGTCAGGATTACCTAACAATAGGTGTATGCTGATTGAGTTTCCTAACGTTAGCCAGTTTGTTGAATTTATAAATTGGCCTGGAATTGTGAGATTCTAACACTAGGAATCCCAAGAAATGAAAAAACCTAAGTGGAGATCCAGAAGGTACCCTAATGGGTAGGGAGGAATGGTAAAATTGCAATTAAACCCTAGATGGGTAATGTGTGTGTGTGCGTGTGCCTTTAATTTGAGCTTGAAGCTCCCTAAAGTACATTAAAAGTAAATCTAAATTGTCTAAGTAATGGCTTGAACTTCACAAAGTGATATCTGTGACTCGACCATAGTTTAATAGGAGGAAATGCTTGGATCCTAAGGTCTTGAGTAAGACCCTAGGTGATCCACTAGGTCTTTAGAGCTTCATTCCGGACATGGAACCCAATGGAATCAAATGATGATTAGGTCAAATAGGTGAGCTTGTAAGGTTGTACCCTTGGACTTGGTGAACCATGGGTACACTGCTTGGGAAAGAGACCTAATGTGTTGCGGTAGCTAGAGGCTACTAAAGGAATCTGCCTCGAAACATGGAGGGTTCTCGAGTTTGGTGACTAGCTCTGGGATATCGTCGGTGTTTGGTACTTGCTTGTACCCGAATCTGACTCAATAAGGAGGTACTCATAACTCTAGACTCTGTAGGCGCTCGTTTGCGTAGCGGGGGACATAGAGGGTACTTGGTACTTGTCGCTAGAGACTCACCTGGTGACCGTATATACGAAATTCATCTGGGTACCGTGATGGATTGTTTGTGATCTCGTCTGATGGCGGATTGGGAAGTCACACCCGAAGAAATTGCTCCTACGGGGAGCTGCTCCTAACAGGAGCATTGGTGTGGCTTGACAATTTTGGTCAATCCTGCAATGATGATCTAGTTTTGTTTATGACTAGTCTTGTTGGACACGAACTGAGCTTGTGCTTTGTGCTCGCAAGCCATAGGATTGGGTAGCTCCCAAGAGGCCCAACCCTTCTGACTAAAGTTGGCAACGTACTCGATAGGTCAAGAATGGGCACACCTTTCTCGAGGATCAACAGACTTGCTAGCCTCTCCCCTGGCTAGAGCGAGACTCTCAGGCTAGAATCCAAAGGAAAGGATGCATCTCAATCCCTCTGGTAGAAAGAGATGATTTCCAAAATCTGATCACTGAGTTGAGTGAGAGAATAAATATTAATACCAAATCATGTGAAGAATTTGGGTAACTTGTTTAATAGGTTTGGGTCACGATGGTTGGTTGTGTTAGATAGGGTTCAAGAATTAGAACCTAGGGTGTTGAGTTTGGGCTAGGGATTTAGCTGGTTAATGAAACTATACACTATCATGTTTGGTTGACATACAATAGTTATTTGTTACCTACTGAGCCAAGTGGCTCATCTCTAATTTGTAACCTACTTTCAGGTTGTCGGTGTCGTGAGTCGTCAACGCACGGGATTTGTTGCTACGTAAGTTTTTGCACGATCTGTTGACAGGTAATTTTCATGCTTTGGTTTAAAGTAAATTGATGGTAACGCCACCATTCATCATAACTAACTTGAATTATTCAGAATCAAGTGATAAATGCTCCTAAATGAGCATTTGCGGATCATAAATCTATATTGAATTGATTTGAGAAGATAGGAAAACGGGATTAATTCTGTTATTTTACCATCCCATCGTTAATGTAGATTAACCAAGGGGTTGATCAAGGGTTAATTAAAGTTCAAATGAACTTAAAAGACCAAGTAGTGGGCTCGGAATAACTGAATTAGGGTTTCACACATTTCAAGGAATAAAATACCACTAAAAACCTTAATTATCAGCCTCACTCAAATTTAAAGGGTTATGGTAGAGATAAATTCAATTTAAACCTCCTAAAATTCATTAAAAAATATTCTAAAAGATTTGGTACCTTTACTTTGACCATCTGAACCCATTTTGACCAAAAAATAGAGATTCAGATAAGAATTTACACTAACTTGGGCTTATGTGCAATTTACCCAGTTAAACATGGTCAAAACTCAAATCCAAGATCGCCACTTGATTCCTTTGGTCCAAATTAGGTTAGCACCAAAATTCGGGCCCAATCAAAATCCATCTTGACCTAGTTTGCATTTTTGCCCTAAAAATCTCTATTTCTCACATCTCAACCCGGTTTCACATTTCCTTACGTTTATGCCCCTAATTTCTCATTATATTCACAAAAATGCCCCTGTTGCCATCTTCTTCATCTCTTTTGCGGTCTGAACAGAGCTTCAAATCCAATCACGTCGACCTTTAATCAGAGATTTCCTCCTCGAATCTCGTCCAATTCCTTCCAGATTTAGAAGAATTGGTCACAAAATCCTGACCAAGCGATTGAGCTAGATCCTAAGATATGATTTTAGGAGAAACAACCCCAATAGAACTTGCGATTTCCAGATTTGAACTTGCTAAATTTGCAAGTCCAATGTGGAAATTCTCTCAATCTAAGCTCGAATTCGAGCTCTATGTAAGCTCTACCAGTTTTCTTCGCCAAAGGCAATCGATTTTTGACCGGATTTCCCTCTAATTCTTCCTCTCCAGCCAACTCCACCATCAGCTCCGACGAGCCCCTCCATCCTCCTACTTCTACGTGTGCCAAGGACAAATCAGTACCGCTATCACCTTCCTCTCCTCCTCGCGACCATAGCCAATCAAAGCACGGCCATTTTCGACCCCATCTTCCTTGTTGATTCCTCCATTAGCCCTCATCATCTTCCTCGCGTCCGGCCGAGCAATGCCTGATGCTCTCTACCTCTATTCGTCTCAATAAGTCTCTCTCTCTCCCTCTCTACCTCTAGACCCTTTCTACACTGTAGGTTTCTAAGTTCACCCACTGCACATGCTGATCTGTCACCGTCTTCCCTGACTCTGGCATGAGCTCCGACGAGCCATGCCAGCTCCACAGTACACCAAACCACAAACCACAAACCACCACCACCACAACCATCCACAAGTTCCAGCAACCAAAAGCCCCAAGTTTATTGGGGGATTTGGCGATTGAAACCCTCCCCCGAACATACCCACTCTCCACCTGCAACACTGACATTGCCAAGGCTCTATACACCTCCAAGCACTTCAAAACCACCGCCAACACCTTCCTCGCTTCACAATGAGTCATCTAAGCTTTCTAGTTTGGGCTTATAGCCTATGTTTCATGTTTTAGGTGATCATCGAACCTCTGTTGTACGTCGCCTCCGCTTGTCGTCATCTGGTCATCACTACTCTCCACTCTAACTCCAGGCACCTGCTTCCTCAATTGGAGAAGAGATCAGTAGTAGCAGCTCAATTGAACTCGAAGACACCTGTAGCTGCACGCGAAGGAGGAAGTGCCTTGGATAGTCCCACATCTTGGGAAGATAAAAAAAGATTTTGCTCATAAAGTTTTGGGTGCAGCTACTATTTACCCAAGTACATGAGGGGTCAGGTCCCCCACGCATGCCTCACACACACCTCGCCCGTGCTCATGCCATGTGAGTCTGGTCCTGGGTCTGGATCCAATTAGGGTCTGATTAGGGAAGGAGATAGAAAGGTTGATTCTGAGAGAGAAAGGGGGGTTTTTGCCCTTGGGATCCATGCCTAAACACTTAGGCAAATTTGAGAGGCTTTGGGCTGAGCACTTAAGCTGTCTGTGGCTTTGTTGAGACATCTGAAAGCTTTGGAATTAATTGATTAAATCGTCTGTGTGGTTTAAATTGATCATTTAATTGAGGCTTATGCTGATATCTGATTTGAGTTGAGAAGAGTTGAACTTGAGTGATAAATTGGTGGTTTCAATAACCATTTTTTTATTTTTTTTGCTCTCTATCTATATTATTATTGCTCTATAACTCCTGGCATACATTGAATATATTTTATTGAGTTTTGATTAATTATTGTACTCATTGTCATATCATTTGATTAGCTGATTGAATTGCAATACTTGCTCCCTACAAACGACCTCAGAACTCATGTTTCTCGAACTTTATAAATTTAAATGTCGATTTGATTTTCGTTGCTATACTACAATGCATTTTCCTAAACTATGACGATTTCCACTTCAACATAAATTTATGTTTTGTTACTGCTTTCTGTATCAATTATGTAACATCCTTCCCGTACTTTCTTCCATTTTATGTAATAAATGGAACTCTTTTATAGCTTGACTTAGTTAGGTACAACTTGAATTAAATAAACCAGTACCTCTTCTATTGCCATTCCTCAGAACTTCAACTCTCATTTAGGGCTTGGGTTTTGGGGTGTGACATACACGCCCAAAATTAAAGGAAGGTGTGGCTATAACATCTGATCAAAAGAAGATGGCCACCTACAATGCTAAAGCAATGAATGCGATATTCTACAAATTCTCAAAAGAAATATTCAACAGAGTATCAGCATGCAAGATCGCCTTCGAAATATGGAACATATTGGAAGTAACCCACGAAGGTATCTCCAAGGTCAAAGAAACACGAATCAACTTGCCGACTCAAAAATATGAGTTATTCAGAATGAAGAAGGGAGAGACAATCAAAGAAATGTACACAAGATTCACGGATATTATAAACTCTTTGAGAAATCTCAATCAAGAAATTAAGAATGAAGACCTCGTACGAAAAATTCTTCTATCCCACACCAGCAATTAGGAAACAAAGACTAGTACAATATAAGAGTCCAAGGACTTATCAACACTGCAGTTGGATGATCTTATTGGTAGCCTAATGGCCTACGAAGTCCAACTCCAACATATGGAGGAAAATGAAAGTGAAGGAATGAAAAAGAAAGACATAACACTAGAAGCAAACGACTAATTAGAACAATCAAGCAGTGAAGATGATGATGATATCACACTTCTCTCTAGAAAATTCAAGAAATTCTTGAAAAACAAAAGGAACTAGAGAAAGAAAAAGGAGGAAACCAAGGAAGAAGTCATTATTTGCTACAACTGCAAAAAGAAGGGACACATTCGAAAAGATTATCCACTTCTTAAGAAAGAGTTAGAAAGAAAGAAGACAAAGAAACCCTTGAGAAGGGAAGGGAAAAAGAAAGCACTCCAAGTCACTCAGGATGACTCCAAATCAAGTTCAAAGGAAGAAGAAGAAACTTCGAGTGAAGAAGCTCTTCTCAAACTCAAGGCTCTAAAAGATAAGGTAACCTCTTTTACACCTAATGAATTATTAGAAGCTTTTTACGAAATGCATAATCTTTCTAAATCACTTAAGGTAGAAAATAAGAGGCTAGCAAAAACCTTAGAAGATGAAAATAATCTTAAACTAAAATATGCATCGCAAAACCATGAGCTATCTCTTGAAATCACTGTACTAGAAGCACATATAGACTCCTTGAAGTTAGATCTTGATAAGCTCAAAGACAAGTTAGCTACTCTTGTTAAAGATCTAGCAAAATTTACCAAAGGAAGGAATAATCTTGAAAAGCTACTAGGAACACATACTCAAAGCACCACAATGTTTGGTCTAGGGTATACACCCAAAAACTATTATGAAGCTTCTTATTCTATTCCACAAAAAGCAATACACAAGTTGTTAGGTTGATAATCACGCTAAGACGGATTTTTCATTGTAGTATAGGCACAAAATTAACCTAAACAAAAAAAATTAATGAAACTCTAGATGAGTCCTTGTTGATCTTTGGGAGGCATAAAATGCTCTGATTTGATTTTTAATGTGAAATAAAATGTAGTTTGTGATTATCTAACCTAAACTAATATAAATCCTAACCTAACCTAAAATCTAATCGCAAAATCCCGTCTCTAAATTGCACATGTAAATCTCACCAGTCATTTTGTTCTTGCGGATAACGAACACATGCGTTGAGATATAAAACATGAAAATGTATGTTTCCATTTCCATGATTTTAGTTTTGTTAACACTATTTAGCGAGTTTAGAAAAACATGCAAGTCATTGATGTGGATTGGGGCGGCCATGCTTTTTTTTTGAATTTTTTTTTGTGATTTTTTTTTGGCTTTTTCAATAAGCAAATCACCCTAATTAACCTAAACGAACCAGAATCCGATAATAGTTATTGGGAACATGATTTGGTGGGGACGTTGGTGGATGAGGTGCATGAGATGTGGGAATGGAGTGGGTGTGAATCGAGTCATGGTGATTATCGGGGTTATTATGAAAATAAGAACGAGCAAATTTTTGTATTTTTTTTCTTTTGTGATTCTTTTGTTGATTTTTGAATACGAAGGTGACGAAGCCTAATCTAAAGGGATGGTGATGGGCGTGAAGATGGTGGTGGTGCAAGGGTGGACGACCAACCTACCTTGAAGGGTAGGGTGGTGTGTGTTGTGGTGATGTGGAGTGTGTGATGTGTGAGATCGAAAATATGAGATCAATTTTTGTAGCACAAGCACGAGCAAATATTCATTTAACAAAACTTTTCATTGCATCACAACAATGATAATGTAGATAATCAAATAAGCACATGTAGAGGAAAGCTTGAAATTCACATAAACAAGAAAGTACATTAATGAAGAACCACCTCGTCGGGATGTGCTCCAAGGAGCCTTCGATAATGGAGGGTGTTGGTGGCTAGGCCTGGCTGCGATGATCGCCTACACACCACACACAAGAAGGGGCATGCCAAAGGTCTTGGAAGAACCTAGGCATGCAAGAAGAGAGAAAGAAATAAACAAATTGCTATCAATTAAAATGCATAAAAAAAATAGAAGAAGAACTATGCTACGGAGAAACAAGAAGGAGGGCACCAAAGGTGCTTCCTTAAGGAACCTTTTGGCAGCCTTGGATGGTGAAAGGGAGTGGTGGTGATGGCCAGCCACCAAGGGAGGGTGGTCGGCCATGGAGGGTGGTGGGAGGAGGTCTTGAAGGTGGTGTTAATGGTGGAAGGTGGATGAGGAAGAAGAAGATGGTGGGTGGCCAAAAAGAAGTTGGTTTTTATGGTGGAGGGGAGGGGATAAAGTGGTGAACAAGGGAGGGGATAGGGTTGGTTTTGGTCACCACTTTTGGTTTGGATTAGGTTGTGTTTACATGACTAGGTTAGGGGGAGGATAAGGTGGCATCGGTGAATTATGTAGGATTAAGTTGTAGGTTTAGGTTTTAATTAGGTTGGGTTAACCTATTTGGTATTGTGTTGACTCTAATCAAATAGGTGTGGATTTAATTAGGTATAGGTTGGTTCTAATTAGGTGTGGTGAACCTAAATATGTCATGGTTGAGTCTAATCAAGTTCAAGTGAACCTAATTAGATTTGGCTGGGTGGATATGGTTCTAATTAGATTCTAGTTGAACCTAATTGGGGTTAGGTGCACTCAATTAGGTACCGATGCACCTGATTGAATTTGGTTGAGTCTATTGGGTTTAGATTGGGTCTGATTAGGCTCAAGTAAGCCTAATCAACCTAGGGTTAGTCTAATCAGGTCCCAATGGACCCAATTGACTTGTGGCTGACCCGATTGACTTAGATTGAGTCAATTGAGTGTGATATGAGCCTAAATAGGTTTCTAAGTTGAGGATTAGGTAGTGGATAGGTGGGTTAAGGTTGTGGATAGTAGGGTGGGATTAGGGATAGGATGGATAGGCACATGGATAATGCTATCCTTGTTTTAGGTTTTTGAACTTAGATATCCTAGTGTAGAGGTGGTTTAGGGTTAGGTGTTGGGATAAGGTTAACCTAAGGCTTTAGGGATAGGGATAGGGTTATCCAAGTTATTCTTCTTCTTTTGCATATTCCAAGCAAGAAGTCTTCTCTCTTTATCTTTAGTCTTCCTTTATTCCGTGCTTTCACTCCAGCTCTGCTGCAGCTCCAACTCCTGTCCAGCTTTATTTAGCTCAAGACAACTTTTGAGCTCCTTATTGCCGGTAATCAAGAATAATCATCAGCTAGCACAATAAAATCACATTATTATATATATAGCTACATAAAAGAATGCAATGTATGATATGCAGCTTATGAATGCACTATTTACAAGTTAGGCTAGGTTCTAACATAATTTAGGTTAATTAAGTCTTATGATTACTGTGCAATCACAACCCTTCTAGTCAAAAGGTCAAAAACAAGTATCCGCCTTATACCACATACTATAAGGCAATCCAAACTAACAAAACTGGACCCAATAAGAAAAAAATGGGTACCAAAAGATTCCTTGAAACTCTGTTTTGTAGGATAAGAAGATCGAGTAGATTATAAAGAATGGAGATATCAAGAATGCAATGGGAGCCTCAAGCCCATTTACAAATTCAACGATGCTAGTCCTCATAAAGCTACACGAATGATAGGATCAAGAGAAACAACAATGGATCATGGATCCTGGAGCTCAACTGCGAGGAAGGTGGAACAATTACATTTGACAATAACCACAAGGGTCATATTATTAGTACTAGCCAAATTGGTAATTCTACCACATGACTTAAAACACAATCTTCTTAGTGCCAGTCAAATATGTGATAAAGGGTATAAAATTAACTTACTTTAAAAGGTTTTAAAATAAGAGACAAGCAAACAAAAACAACCTTACTTAAAGGTCACCAATATAAAGACATCTATGTCGTTGATTTCAATAATATGATACCTATAATTGTCAAGTCACATCTACTGATGAGGCAATACTTTGACATAAAAGACTAGGACATGTTCACATGAAGAATATAAGCAAGCTTGTAAAACATGATCTAGTTAAAGGATTGCCAAAAATTAATTTCAAGAAAAGTAAAGTCTGTGATTCCTGTGAACTTGGAAAATTAAATAAGACTTCTTTCAAAACAAACAAGGTGGTTAGCACTTCTCAACCCCTGGAGTTACTCCACTTAGAATTGTTCAGACCAACCAAATCTGAAAGTCTTGGAGCAATCATAGGACTTTATTAACCTAAATTATGTTAGAACCTAGCAAAACTTATGATTAGTGCATTCATAAATTGGATATCATGCATTGCAATCTTTTATTTAGCTACATATGTTATAATGCTATTTTATTGTACTTATTAGGGTTTATTCTTGTCTCTAGGGAATAAGGAGCTCAGAAGCTATCTTGAGTAGAATAAAATTGGATAGGAGATAGAGTTGTAGTAGAGCTGGAACTGGATCTTTGAAATAAGGCTAGAATAAAGAGGCGTGAGAACATAAGAAGAGAGAAAGAAGAAAGATGTTGACTACTTGTTTAGAATAAATGCAGAAAATAAAAGAGAAGAACTAGGACATCCCTATTCTATCCCTAAAACCCTAGGATAACCCTATCCCAGTACATATCCCTGAATTAGCTCAACATTAGGATATCTGAGCTCAAAAGCCAAAAACTTGGATAACCTTATCCATGTACTTATTCACCCTATCCCTAGCCTTATCCTACTATCCATAACCCTAGTCCACCTATCCAAAATCCAATCCCTAGCCTAAAAACCTATTTAGGTCCATACCACACCTAATTGACTCAATCTGAGTCAATTTGGTTAGCCATGTGTCAATTAGGTCCATGGGATGTAATTGGACTAACCTTGAGTTGATTTGACTCATGTGAGTCTAATCAGTCCTAGCCACATCCAATCAGGTGCATTACAACCTGATTGGGTGCACCCAATTCTAATTAGGTTCAATTGGAACCTAATTAGATCAGCCTAGCCAAGACCATGTGCTAATTAGACTCTTTAAGTCTAATTAGACCTGACCCTTACCTATTTTCAATTAGCATCACCAAGAACCAACCCACACAAGTTTAATTAGGTCCATGAGAACCTAATTAAACTCTACTACAACCTAATTAGATTTAGCCTTAACCTATTTAGGATTCCCTAAACCCAATTATATACACTTAATTAGACTAGAGCCTATTTAATTAGACTCAACCCAATACCTGTTAGGCTAACACAACCTATTCCTACACCTAAATCCACCAACAAAACCACCCAAAGGTAGTGCCCCCCAATAAAATCTATCCTATTGGGGGTGCTACCTATGGCCTCCCCTCCTCCATAAAAGGCCACCATATATGGCCGTCCACCCCCCTCCCCTTTAGACCACTTTAGGCCTTCCTTCTTCCTTCTTCTTCCACCATAGTTGCACCAACTTCTAGGCCTCTTCCTACCCCCCTCAAGGCCGTCCACCACCACCATAGGTGGCTAGCCACCACCTTCTTCCCTCAACCCTGGACACCAAAAGCTTCCTCTTGGAAGCAACTTTGGTGCCCTCTTCCTAATTTCTAGTAGATTAATTCTTCTCATTAATTTTTTTGCATTAATTCTAGTAGTTATTCTAGTTCTCTTCTAGTTGTTTAATCTAGTTATTCTAGTTCTACTTCTAGTTCTAGTAGATCTATTGTTCTCGTTGCTTCCATTGAATGTCAAGTTCTATTTCAATCATTCATCAAGTTGTGATTGACTATATTTCTATTTGATGAATATAATGACATATCTATTTTGACCTCTATATTGTGCACATGTGCTTAATCTGAATCTTTGTCGTGACTCTTTTACAAAAGTATAGTAGGGTGTGTTTTGATTTCAAAAAGAAGGAAATCTACTTTACGAAAAAAATCACGATCGTGTTGGTCTTCATAATAACTCCGATAATTACAACAACCGCATGATTCACTCCTAATCCCTTTCTGCATTTGGCACATCTTATGCACCAATGAACCCACCAAATCACTTTTCAAATTACAATCATAAGGTTTCATTTTGATTAGATAGCATAGGTAATTAGTTATGTTATCTTCCTATTTTCAAAGAAATAAAAACATAAAAAAATCAAAAATAGAAAAATAAAAAAATAAATTGCTTGGCCACTCCTACACGGATTAATGATGCAATGATAGCGTTTACATATTTAGAAAATTTCACAACCATTACACATACTCTTGTTATATCTGATTGCATTATACTATGATTGTGCGATGCGAGAATGCAACAGGAGAATTTACCATGCAAGAGATCTGCCACACCCATTAGATTTTAGATTAATTAGTTTTTAGGAATTAGATTTAGATTTAGGATTAGGATTGAGTTAAGTATCGATTTCAAATCTCACTTAATCACGCTTCCCAGAGTTCTACCGAGACTCCTTTGAGTTTCATTAGTTTAAGTTTTGTTGGGATCGATTTCGTACCTATACTACAATGCTTAAAAATCTATTTTTTGTGAATCGACTGACCAACAGGAGGTTGTAAGTATCTCGATTTTGATGCACCAAAATTATACTTTCTACAAGACTAATCTTTCACGACTCTCTTATGGATCAAAGCTAGAAGATTGCTGACTTCGTCTTAGTGTCTTTTTATCTTTATTGAGTCTAGATTATTTTGTAAGGAACCTCAAAACAAGTTTCAAATGGATTTTCCTACTTCTCATAAAAAATAAGTTTTTAAGGTTATTAATCGACCAAATAATAAAATTGATCGACCAAATGCATTGATCGACCAACCAACTTAGTTAATTGATCAAATTAGCCCATTTTAGGAAGTTGATAGATACACCCTTGATCGACCATTTAGCTGTTTAAGCGAATTCGTCATTGTTTAAGAAATGTGTCGTAGTATAGGATAATTGCACTCAAATCATTTAAATTTTTAACTCACATTCAGAAAGAGTCTAAGGTCGAACACAAGGAGCAAATAATAGCAATTTAATCTCCCTAATCACAATAAATATAAGCAATTATAATCAAAACTGATTCAGAACAACTCAAAATGATGTATAAATAAAACCAAGTATCTCAGTGCAAAAAGAATGGGTTAAAATGATGATTTAAATCACCAATTAATCCTTTGAATGCTAAGCTCAAATATATCAACAGTAATTATCAACCAATATTTCACATCAACCAACTCAAATGAATTAATAGTAGCTTCAGAACCAGTAGAAATCAAGCTTCTCAGAACAGAGGCAAAGGCCTCTTCTCTTTTTCCTTCCTTCGTACCTCAAGGGAGAGGCACATCATAACACATAGAGGCAAAGGCCTCTCAGAATACGCTAAGTGTAGAGAGAGCACAACAGAGGGCAAAACCCCCCTCTCTCTCTCTTTCCTTCCTTCTCTCCTTTCTCTCAAAGACTCAACCGTAATCGGGTAAACGACCGGGTAAACGGGTCCAGAATAGGGTGCAGGCCTGCGGGAGTGATCACAGGTGAGCAGTAAGGCTTAGGCGGGTTAAGTGAGTCATGAGGGTGAAGGGGACCCGACCCTCGTGACTTGGGTGAGGGGTCAAGGGAAGGAATTCCCTTTATTTCGCATAGATAGCTCCTATGTCCCCGATGTGGGACTATTTGGCCTTCCTTCATCTCAGCGCAGTAGCGGATGAAGGAGCTTCCAATTGATGTCAAAGTCGAGTCTGCGGCATGCAATTGAGCACCAGGTTTGCTCCTTGGGGGTTAACCTCAGGGCCTGGGAGTGTAACCTAGAGCTCTCATGGTAGGAGCACTGCGAAAGAAGTTGGAGGAGTCGAAGCAATGGCCAAGCTCTGATGCGTCACCTGAAAGCATGAACACAGCCTTACAGCCAAGTCAAACTGGTTCAAAAGGATTACCGTGGTGGGTGCAGTGTGTGGTGCAAGTGAAGGTGGAGGCCTGACGACCTTGAGACAGTGAAGCAGAGGTGCTTGAGTTCAGGGAGATGTTTTGGTGGGTGAAACGCAAACTAGATTGAGGGCTTTTGTAGAGGGTGGTGTGGTGAAGCTTGTGGAGGTGGTAGCAGTGCATTTGGTGAAGTGTAGCGAGCTGGAGGCTACGCCAGAGCGTCGCTGGAGGCGGGGAAGATGATGGTGTGGCAAGTGGTGTAGTAGTCGTGCTTGTGTTATGAGTGTGGGAAAAGGGAATAGAGGGAGAGAAGAAGGTATAGAGGGACTTATGGGGGAGGTAGGAGGACAGAGGGTGCCGACATTGGCGAGCTAGAGCCAAAGAAGACGAAGAAGTCTGGTTAGTTGGTGCAGCAACAATGAAGGGGAAGAACGCCCCTGCTATGCTAGCGAGGAGCGGGGTCGACAATGGAAGGTAGAGGGCCATCCAATTTGATTGTTGGACAGCTTGACGAGGAGGAAGGAGGAGGTCACCGGAGCAAGCTCGGAGGTGGCCAGAAAGGGAAGAGAGAAGGTTTGTTCTGACCAAAACTTGCTAAGGAGCACGGTTATGCGATGTAGAGGCTTTTATAGAGCTTCAAGCAAGCTCCCAAGCTTGGAAACAAGCTTGAAAGTCTCAATTTTTTAGGAAGAAGATCCTTGGAAATCAAGGATTCGCTTGAGCTTCTTGGGCAGATTTGGGATCTAGGATTAGGTTTAGATGATTAGGGATGACCTCAAGATCTTCCCTTCCAATTTTAGAAGGGATTGATCGAGAAATCAGGGAGGTATCCCTGATTGAAGCTTGACTCCTTTGGGTTCACACCTGCCATGGCAGTAGGGACCCATTTAAAGAAAATGAAGGGAAGTTAGGGGCATTTTGTAAATATTTTGAAAGTTAAGGGTATGAATGAGAGAGAAAGAGTCAGACTGAACCAAAATGCAAACTAGGTCAAGTTGGAGCTTGATTGAGTCCAAATTTTGGTACAAACCTAATTTGAACCCAAGGAATCTGATGATGAAGTCAAATTTTGATTTTGACCAAGTTTGACTAGCCAATTTTCACAGAAATCCAAATTAGGGTAACTTTCTGTCTAAGACTCTATTCTAGGTCAAAATGGGTTCCAAAGGTCAAATCAAGGATACCAAACCTTATAGAATATTTTTCTATGATTTTTAGAAGGTTTAGATGGAATTTATTTTGACCAGAACCTCTGTTATTTAAGCGAGTCTGAAATTAGGGTTTTGGGTTACTATTAATTCTCGAAATGTGCGAAAACCTGTTTCTGTCTATATGGACCCTCTTATTAGTCATTAATGCTCATTAAACCTTTAATTCACCACTAGTCAACCCCTTGGTTATTCAGTGTTTATGATTTGCTATTAAAATTAGAAAATTAGCCTTGGTTTCTTGTTCTCTTCTCAAAACATAATATGGTGGAGATATAACCCTTAGATGAATATGTAGGAGCTTTTATATTTTATTCTAGACTAAAATGGGCTAGTTAGGACCTATGATGGTATTCCCATCATTAGGTTAATTAATCGACCAATTATTGATCGATCAAATAACTAGTTTGATCGACCAAACTACCTTAATTGATCGACCAATTTGATTTCGTTTTTGGTCGATTTGCTAGTATAAATAGAGGTCGTACGCAGCCTTTTTCAAACACACTCTCAAGTAGAAACCCATCTAAAAGAAAGAGCTTTCATGCTTCCCTCTAAGTGCTTTTGCTTTTACAACTTTCAAAGCACGTCGATTCAAACCTCAGTTGAAATCTTGTTTGACTTTCCTTAAGGTTCCATAGGTTTATACTATTTTTATATTACTTGTTGCTTTTGATTATGGATCCCAAGTTGTTGGGAGAAATCCGTTGTTGTTGTTGTTGTTCTTTTCTTCATGTTGTTAAGAGAAGGGATCATTGTAAGAGGTTGTGCCACCCTCGTTTTAAGTGGTGTGTTAGTGGATTGACTAGCCTCGACTAGTTGGGAAAATCCTAAGCTGAGAGGCTTAGGTAGTGGTTTTCACTCGAGAAGGGTTTCCACTATAAATCCAGGTGTCTTCTATGCATGAATTTTTGTGGTTTGATTTGTCTTTGCTACTATGATATTTAAGTTTATTAAAGATAATACTATTCACCCCTCCCCTCTAGAGTGTCCATTAAGATCCACAGGAACCCTCATTTGGCATCAAAGCTAGAGTGTCCAAAAGATGTCAAAGTCATCTGTTGACACATATGCTGAGGCGCAATCAATAGTTCGGCCTCCACTCTTTGATGGAACGAACTATTGCTACTAGAAGACCCAAATGCAAATATTCTTGGAATCTATGGACTATGAAGTATGGGACGTCATTGCATCCAAATACACATGACTAGAAATCAAGGAAGGAGTAGCAGCAACTCCGGATCAAAAGAAACTAGCAACGCACAATGCAAAAGCCATGAATGCAATCTTTTGTGGACTCTCCAAGGAAGAGTTCAACTGCATATCTGCATAAAGACAGCTCACAAGATCTGGAGCATCCTAGAAGTCACCCACGAGGGAACGTCTAAGGTAAAAGAAACTCGTATAAATTTACTGACTCAGAAATATGAGCTTTTAAAGATGAAGGGTGAATCCGTAAATGAGATGTTTACAACATTTACGAATATTGTAAACTCCCTACGGAATATGGATCAAGACACAAAGAACAAAGCCTTGGTAAAGAAGGTCCTCCAATCACTTACCAGCGAGTGGGAGACAAAGACCACAACCATACAGGAATCAAAGGATCTGTCTACTTTGAAACTAGACGATCTTGTTGGAAGTCTAATGGCTTACGAGGTCCAGCATCAACACATGAAGGAGCATGAGAATGAAGGAGTGAAGAAGAATACTGTGGGACTTGATGGGAACACCATCATAAGCCATAACTAGCTCATTTTGATCTGATTAAGTTAATAAATACTCCTACATAACTGGCGGAGGATTGTAATTCATTACATAATCATTCAGAGAGAAAGACAAGAAAATAGGGGTAAAAGTGTAGTTTTAATAGCATATCTCAATTGCAGTACAATCATGGGTTTTCTCAAGGGGTAACTAAGGTTCAAATGGTCCTAAAAGGATAACAAGTGGGTTAAAACAGACAAAAAGGGGTTTTCGTGTGTTCTGAGAATTAAATGACTTCGAAAACCCTAAAAATAAACCCGCTTAATTAACTGAGGTTCTGATTAGGATAAAATTTACCTAAACCCTCTAAAATTCATAAAAAAATATTCTCTAGGGTTTAGTATCCTCAGTTTGACCATCAGAACTCGTCTTGACCCAAAATAGAGTCTTACAGTAACTTTTGCCCTAATTTGATTTTTGCATAAATTACCTAATCAAATGAGATCAAAAACTAAATCTAACTTCACCATTGGATTTCTTGGGTCGAAATTAGGTTTGTACCAAAATTTGGGTCCAATCTGAGATCATCTTGACCAAGTTTTCATTTTGATCTAGTCAGACTCTTTTTATCTCATTCAGACCCTTAACTTTTGAATTCTCTTAAAAATAGCCCCCTAGCTTCTTTGTCTTCTTTACAAGCAAGTCCCTATGCCATTTTCGGAAGGTTAAACCTTCACCGTCGAGTTTCGAGTGAGGATTTCTTGCTCGATTCTCAATCAATCTCTCCCAAAATTGATACAGGGATTCCTTGGGAAGTTGCCTTCCATTTGAGCCATTCCTTGGGCTTTAATTATTTTCCAAAAGGTCATGTGAACCTTTCAAAGGTTCGAGTATCCTATTTTGCAAAAACCTTCCAAGCTTGGAAGCTTCTTTCCAAGCTTGGAAGGGTTTCCTATGGCCTATAAAAGATCCCATGGTGCACGGCCATGCTGCTCAGCAAGTTTTTGGGAACCAAATCACTCTAAACTACCCTCTTCGGTCACCAAATAACACTGCTCCGATGACCTCCTTGGATCCCCCTCCTCCAGCCGTCCAACCATCAAATTGGACGGCCTAAGTTCTTCCTCTCTTCCACGCGACCCTCCCTTGCCAAAGGGAAGGCATTCCTCCGTCTGTGTCATCGTCGTCGCCTCGTCGCTTCTTCTTCCTTCTCCAGCTCCGGTCGACCAACATCGGAGCCCTCCACCTCTCAACCGCATCCTTAAGTCCCTCTATCTCTCCCTTTCCCTCTCTATACTATTTTTCCACCCTTACAACACACGCACAACCGCCAACCATCGCCCCCCGGTACTTCATCTTCTCTGCCTCCGGCGAAGCTCCGGTGACGCCTACACACCGACTCACTACTCAAAACCCGCCATTGCCACTTCCATCAGCATCGCCATGACTCACCCTCCAAAAACCCTAAAGAAATTTAGGGATTAACACCCTCCACCTTCTTGTCGAACACACCCATTATCTACCCTCACACACCTCACCGTAAGCCCTCCACATACGTCTTCATGCCCTCGGATCATCGCCGTTGCATTCGCCTCATCAAGGTGAAGCTCCTGAACATATTGACTGAGGCACTTAGCCCGTATTCACCTCTTTCAGGTATCATGTCACCTCCGCCATTGGTGGAGCTTCTCCAGGGAGCTCCAAGTGGTGTTCTTGCTCCAAACGTCCAGGCATCACCTCCAGGTGGTGCGGATTTACATGCTCCAGGTCTCCAGGCTCCCAATTAGCATCAACACACCTCACTACTACTCCAATTTGGTGAAAGAAGTCAACCCGCAGCTGCGCGAGGAAAGCTTCGTGGGATTAGTCCCACCTCGATAATAGACGGCCGCGCACGGGCACTTAAATTGATTTTGTGATATAGCCTGTTCACCTCAGTAGCACAGGGTGAGGTCCCCTTGCATGTGCCCATGCACGCCCTTGCTCGCGCTCACACCTCGTGGGTCTGGGCTTGATCCGTTTACTCAGATACCTGGGTCTGGTTTGGCTTGCTTGGTCTGAGAGAGGAAAAGAGAGGAGAGGGGGGGTTTTGCTCTGCCGCCCTCCTCTTGTCTCTTGAGAGATCTGAAGAGGCCTTTGCCTCTGCTGGTGTGCTAAGTCCTATGTTGCACCTTCTTTGAAGCTAAGGGAAGAAGAAGGGAAGGAAGAGAAGAGAGAAGCCTCTCCCTGAGGCTTGAAAAAGAAAGAAGAAGAGGCCTTCGCCTTTGTTAAGGTGTCTGAGCCTAAATCTGTCATCTGCTATCTGATACCTTGGCTCTGTTGGTTAAAATTGAGTTGTGCTTGGCTTATTTGATCTGTTACTTTGAGTAGCTTGCTAAACATTGTAGGGTAATTTGGTGATTCAAATCACCACTTTACCCTCTCATCTTTTTGCATTCTCAACATTGGATTTCATTTATGTATCTTTATTGATTGCAAATTCTTTGATTGTGATCTTGAGTTTTAAATTACCATATTGCTCCCTGTGTTTGACCTTGGACTTCACATTCGAGTAATAAATTGTATTTGTTTTTCGAGCTGATTCGACCTATACTACAACGCGACGATTTTAAAACCTGTTTCAAAGCGACTGACATTTTGGCGCCGTTGCCGAGGAACAACGTGCAATTTAGATCTCTTGATTGCAATATCTAAATTGGTACTAGCTTGCTCTATCTCTCTTTACTGTGATCTGTTTCAGGGACTCATTGAAAGAAGATCAGCCGCACATCAGCCACTCCAGGGGCAGGTAATCTCCATTCACCCACCTCTGAGCCCCTGAATCTGAAAAAGCTAAAAAAAGGAAAAAATCAATTAGGGCTTCTTGCATTCTATTCTTAGATAAATCATCAAGTTGCCTGATTTGATACATTCTAGAGAACATCCAAACCCTGATCTGTGCACCTACTTAAGATCTTAAGGTATCTAGGGCTATCACCTTCTTGTTTGAAGCCCTTGGTACCACATTTGGACAAATTAAATTGGATCAAATCAGAGCTAAATAAGGATTCCAGTTTAGGGTTTTTAGAAACACACTTGCTTTATCAAGAATTGATCTTTCCAAACAATGTGTGCCTAAGCCTTGATTGAATTGATCTATACAAGAAAATCCTAAAATTAGGCTCTTAAATTCATTTGAACACTAAAAGAGGGATCTAAAATTCTCAAAGGACAATACAGGTGAAGTTGACCCACCTTGTTGGGTTAACCAATCTTCAAATTAGGTCACTTTGCTCAAAAATACCTTAAAAGTTCAAGTGAAATCATAAGCACCCCTGCTCTTAATTAAAACTGGTAGACTTAAGAGGTCAAGTCCCCATTCTGGTCTACTTGGATCGTCAGTGACAAGAGAGGTCAGGTGGGGGAAATCCTGTAACTCGTGGGGACGTTCTACTATATAGAGGTCTTTGAGGGACTCTCCCTCTCTGGTTGCCTAGGTAATTCTCAGGTGGGCGGCTTTCTGACTAAGGGGTATCATCTGCCCCGCACCTCTATAGTCATCCAAAATTTTTTTTTTGAGTGTCTTGATTGGGTCCATCACATTCTACCTCTCATCTACTCCATCGATGCATGTTCGGGAGGAGGTCTCTAAGACCATCCTTGAGGCCTCCATTAGCTTCTCATTCCCATCGAGGTCAAGCCTTGACCTCCTTGTTTGTGCAACAACCCAACCCAATCGATCTCTTCTAATTCATCTGAACCTAATTCTCCTTCATCTATCATCATGGAGCAACCAGTAGAAGAAAACAATCTTGAGAATCAGCTTCAGCACCTCAATGATCTATTCCAAGCCTTTGTGAACCCACCGCAATGTCCTATGATGTAAGATCACTACAATCCCGCTGCGATGGCAATCGAACCTCAAGTACAAATCCCTACTAGAGGTCTCGATATTGAACTAAAGCCTAGCATGATTTATGCCATTCCCAAATTCCATGGACATAATTCCAAAGATCCTTTCCAGCAAATCAAGCAACTCAAGCATCTGGCCCAGACCTTCAGGCCAGAAGCTCAAAATTGAGATGTTTTAGTAATGAAAATGTTCTCCTTCTCTCTCATGGATAAGGCTGCTCACTAGTACCAAACCCAAACGCGTCCAATCAACACCTAGGTGGAACTTTAATCTGAGTTTCTGAGAAAGTTCTTCCCTGTTGGTCGGACAAATGCTTTACGGCACCAGATCACACATTTCACGCAACAAGTTGGAGAACCGCTTCACGAGGCATGGGATCATTTTCTGGATCTCATGCGAAAGTGCCCCCACCACGGAGTTCCTAAATGAGAACAAGTCCAGTCTTTTTCAGGGACTCCGTGAGGATATTCGATTATTCGTCAATGCGACCTGCGGAGGAAACATCATGGGTCAACACAAAGACACCGTGTGGGAGATTCTCGAGAATGTGTAAGAACTCCATCAATAATGAATCTATGGGCATGTTCGACCGGACGAATGCCTGTGCATTGACGAATCCAAAGGGGGCACATGAGATGCAGGGCCTGTCCTCTTTCGTTGACTTGGAACTGATGGCCAGTCATCTGGACAAGTCTCTATTATTGAGAAGAAGGTGGATGAGCTAACTCGACACTTACAGCGAGCCACCTCTGCGCAAAACCCGTTCGTGCAATTGTCCTCTGGCAGGGAGGCTGTGCATAACATCTATTATCGATCTTCTCAGGGGATGGACTCGTATCCACTCCTGTTTGATTCTGGTTTCAGAGGGAACTCTGGACCCACCTATTCTAGTTGGGGGAATTTTGAACCCTCGTATTTTGACTTTTCTAAATCTCCTCAGACCTGCGAGGACCTCAACGCCATTCAGGATGATCCATTCTCAAACACCTACAACCCTGGATGGCGTAATCATCCTAATTTCACATGGTCAGGGAATAATCAGAATCAGAGACCTCAATATCAGCCCCGACTACAAGCTCCTCGTCTAAATCAGCCTCCTCAGCCTCAGCCTAACCCAACTTATCAATCTGGGTCGATTTACGCAGATCAAATGACTCTTATCCTTCAAACTCTGGCTGACATTCAAAAAATGAATGCAGCTATGCAAAAGTAGCACAAAGATGAGATCACTGAGGTTTGCAATCAACTCACCCAGATGGCAAATCCTCGCCAACCTGGTGCACTTCTTTCACAACCTCTACCTAATCCAAATAATGTGCCAAACCAGAGGCTCGTTATGAACCCAAATCAGGGCCAAGCTCACTTTGTTTATCAGGCCCCTTCTACTCCATCATCTGATAGGATGGAGCTTCGACATCATACACGAGTTATCAACATCAATCACCTCTTTTACCCACACCAAACCAGAACCAAGCAAGACTGAATTCTGTTACTACATGTAGTGGCAAAGCAACACAAGACCCACCTTATCCAATCCACTCCCAGCCAGGTAATGCAAACTCAAACCCTAGGATAGTCATCCAGGATACCCCTATCCCAGATCAAGAACCTGGACCCATTCTAGAAGAACCATCTAAGGTTCCATTTCCTGAAGCCTTGATCAAGGGAAAAAGGACAGCCAAACCTGTGGCACTTGAGGAAGACTTGGTTAAGCTCTTTGAGTAGGTCCATATAAACATCCCCTTGATGGATGCGATACACCACGTACCGACTTACGTGCGATTTCTGAAAGACGTGTGTACACCTAAGCATAAGCTGCGAACCAAAAATGGGAACCCAATTGTACTGTCGGAGCAAGCCAGCTCCGTCATCTTGAGCAAACTCCCGCCTAAGGCAAAAGACCCAAGCCCCCCTCTGATCTCCTGTGCAATCGGTGATATACAATTTGACCGAGCTTTATTGGACCTAGGAGCTTCCAAAATTTAATACGTACATCCCTACTAGACTACTTCGAGGAATCTGAACTTAAACCGACAAAAATGACCTCGCAATTAGTTGATCGATCAATTAAGTCACCAAAAGGAATTCTCGAGGATGCCATAGTTAGGGTACATGATTTCTATTTTCCAGTGGATTTTATTATCTTAGACATGGATGCTCCTGAGAATGTGAAGAATACACCGATCATACTAGGGAGACCATTTCTGGCCACTGCTAGGGCCAATATCAATTGTGAGGAGGGCTAAATTGAATTAAACTTTGGGAGTAAGACACTAAAGATCGACATCTTTAAGGTCTAACAAGGAATTAATTGTGGAGTTATAGAACATATTTGCGATATCGAGGCTATGGTTGACGACCTATGTATTGAGGAAAACCCAACTATTTCTGATCAACCACGAGAGGATCAAAACTCTCAATTAGAGGAGTCTGAACTCAACCTAGACACACCCATAGCTCCTTCCTTTGCTCCCGAAACCCACCCTGAACCACCTGCTACTGCTGACAACCCAGTAATGGAATTAAAGCCTCTTCCCGATCATCTCAAATATGTCTTTTGGGTTACAATCAGACGTTTCCTGTGATTATCAACTCCTGACTCACACTTGATCAGGAAACACGCCTAATTTCTGTTCTCCAGCAGCATCGGAGAGCCATTGGATGGACTCTCGATGATCTGACTGGTATCAGCCCTTCATACTGCACACATCATATCTACACAGAAGAGGACTCACGACCATCCTGTGAATTGTAGAGATGCCTAAATCCAAATCTGCAGGATGTTGTGAAAAAGGAGATCATCAAGTGGTTAGATGCAGGGATCATCAACCTGATCTTCGACAATCAGTGGGTAAGTCCAATCCAAGTTGTGCCTAAGAAGGCAGGGCTCGCCGTCATCATGACTGAAACTGGAGGAACCATACCGACCCGTATAGCAAACTCGTGGAGAGTCTGCATGGATTACAGAAGATTCAATTCCTCCATGAAGAAGGATCATTTCCCACTACCGTTCATTGATCAGATTCTCGAGAAACTAGGGAAATCTATTCTTCTCCTTTTTGTATGGGTACTCCGGTTATAACCAAGTCTCAATCCATCCCGAGGGCCAAGAGAAGACCACCTTCACCTGCCCCTTCATTACATACTCATTCCGAAGGATGCCTTTCGGTCTCTGCAATGCGTCTGCTACTTTTCAGCAGTGCATGCTTGCTATATTCTTAGATATGGTAGGTGAATACCTTGAAGTCTTCATGGATGACTTCTCGATTTTTGGTGAATCATTTAACGATTGCCTCCTGCACTAGGTCCAAATCCTCAGGCAGTGCATCGGCGTGAACTTGGTTCTTTCTTGGGAAAGAGCCACTTCATGGTACCTAAGGGAATTGTACTGGGACATCTCATCTCTGAAAAGGGCATCTAGGTTGATCGAGCCAAGGTGAATCCGATTTCCAAATTCCCTTTGCCTAGCTCGGTCAAAGACATCCGATCCTTTCTGGGGCAAGTCAATTTTTACTGTCGATTCATTCTCGATTTTTCGAAAATCACGCGCCCTTTGACTAATCTTCTTTCTAAGGATGTCCCCCTTTGAAATCTTCAAGGAGTGCACTCAGGCATTTGAGATCCTATGTGATCGAGTTACCTAAGCACCTATCTTGCACTCCCCTGATTGGTCTCAACCCTTTGAGATCATGTGTGATGCATCTGATTATGCTGTAGGGGCGGTACTTGGGTAGAAAATAAATGGGAAACCCATGGTCATCTGCTACGCTAGCAAGACACTTGACGAGGCTCAGCATAACTATATAGTTACTGAGAAAGAACTGCTAGTTGTAGTATTTGCCTTGGAAAAATTCAAATCATATATTTTGGGTTCCCGTGTTATCATATACTCAGATCACACTGCAGTGAGGCACCTCCTTGCGAAGAAGGACGCGAAACCTTGACTAATTCGCTGGATCTTGCTGTTGCAAGAATTTGATCTCAAGATTCGCGATAAAGTGGGAAAGTAGAACATGGTAGCTGACCATTTGTCTTGTCTTCCTTCTTCCGTCATTGACCTGTCTGGTCCAATCACCGAGCATTTTTCGAACGAGCACCTGCTGGCCATTCACAATCTCCCATGGTTTGCTAATATTGTAAACTACTTGGTTACGGTGAAAGCTCCGCTAGATTGGGCAACTTCCAGGAGGGACAAATTGATTGCTGAGGCCAAGTATTATATTTGGAAGGAACCATACCTTTTCCACATTGGTAATGATCAGGTGATCTAGAGATGCATTCCTGACGACGAGGTCAATGACATAATATCATTCTATCACAACCAAACCTGCAGTGGCCATTTCTCTTGACGTAAAACTACAGCAAAAATTCTCTAGTGTGGGTTCTTTTGGCCCACTTTGTTCAAAGACGCACAGACGTATCGTAGGGTATGCGCTCGTTGTCAGACCCTCGGCAACATGGGCCCGTGGGATATGATCCCCTTGAACCTGATTATTGTGTGTGAAATCTTTGACATTTGGGGAATTGATTTCATGGGACCCTTTACCAGATCTAACGACTTTGAATACATTCTACTCGCTGTTTATTATGTCTCTAAATGGATCGAAGTCGTCCCCACGAGAACTAGTGATCATAAAGTTGTCCTCCGATTTATCTAGGAGAACATCTTTACCAGATTTGGGGTTCCTAAGGCCATCATTAGCAATGGTGGGTCAAATTTTACCAATGTTCACTTCCAATCCCTAATGAAAAAGTACGGGGTGTCGCATTGTATCTCGACTCCTTACCACCCCCAGACTAATGGATTGGCAGAACTGTCAAATCGAGAGATCAAAAAGATCCTTCATGTCACTGTTCGGCTTGATAGAAGAGATTGGTCTACTCGCCTTCCAGAAGCCTTATGGGCCTATAGGACCAACCACAATACCCAATTAGGCATGTCTCCCTTCAGATTAGTGTACGGTAAGGCATGTCACCTTCCCGTCGTGATGGAGCACAAGGCTTATTGGGTAGTACGAAAGTGCAATCTGGATCTAATGAAGGCTGGAATACACTGTCGGTTGTAATTGAGTGAGATCGAGGAACTACGTAATGATGCGTATGAGAACTCGCGTATCTACAAAGAGCAGGTTAAAACCTTCCATGACAGGCACATTGTAGGAAAATCTTTCCACCATAGTCAGAAAGTTCTACTCTTTGATGCCAAACTCAAACTATTCCCAGGAAAACTTAGATCAAAATGGATTGGACCATTCTTGGTGAGACGAATCTTTGGAAATGGAGCTATTGAAATCAGCCAACCTAGCCTTGATTCAGAATCCTTTGTTGTGAACGATCAGCGACTTAAGCCGTTCATTGAACTCACCGATAAGAACAGGGCTGAGGTATCTTTTGATCTCCATTCTCCCTGAGCTCGTATCCCCGACTGATGGCGTTAAACTCAACACTTAATGGGAGGCAACCCGTCATTTTGAAAAACTCAAAACCCTTCTTGACACATCTTTTGCTGAATTCATATTGCACTTAAGGGTTCGTTCATTAGAACAGCCGACTCCACCTCTGGTACCTGTACCCGAGCTTGAAATCATCTACAACAGTCACCTTGACCCGTCCACCCACCCAAAACCTATTCTAATGTACGATCTAAGCTGAACTCGAACCCACCTAATTTACAATGAGGACATTGCAAATCATAGGCATGGGGGGTATTAAAGTGTAAAACGCTGTGAAAATCACTTCACAAGAAAGGGATTTCATAAAAAAAAATCATTTATATAAAAAATAATAATAAAAAATTGAAAAAGAGAAAAAAATGGAGAAGGGAGGAAATTTTGAATGAATCAATTGCATATCATTTTTGAGGAGGTGGTAAAAATGTCAAAAAGGAGCATAATTTGAAAAGAAAAGAAAAAAGATATAGTCATTAATAAAAGATTAAGGAATCGACTTAGTTCTAGACCAAAATCAAAAAGAAAGAAAATGAAAGACAAAAGGTGCTAAGAGACAAAAGAGATTAGTATGAATACTGATCTTAGGCCTATTGGGCTATGATTCTAGGCTTAAAAATTCAATTATCCATTAAGATCTGGATAGTCCTCAAGTGGTTGGGGAAAATGTGAAGCTTAAGTATTAGGTTTAAGGCTTAGGGATTATTCGGCCTCGTTAACTGACCTCTAGTTTGTGGGACTCGGTAACCTAAGCACCCCAATTTACACACAGTCTGGTTCAGTGCGCTTAATTATCAAAATCATGCAAATGCGTTAAATTTGTTCTGAAAATGTTACCTAGATTAGGAGCGGCTGATCAACACAAGTAGATTTGGACGAGTTTCCGACATAGAGAGGTGGGAAATTCCACTTGAAGATGCACAATAACATATCATCTCCTCGGTGTTTGTCTCCTAGGATATCTAAATATCCTACTGGGGGCATGTAAGCACCTTGTGCTGGTTCAAATGCCATGAGCGGCATTATCACGAAATGTCAATTGTCAGGGTTTGGATTTAGCTACAGAACGCCATGGGTGAGATTATCTTGAAATCTCGAAAGCCAGGGTTCTGGGGGCTGCCATAGGCGATGCTATCTCAAAGCATCGATTGCTAGGGACCCTATGAGGATTGATGATGGGAACTAGGAATTTGATACAAACCGTGTTGTAAAGCTAATTCGAAGCTAGAAATAAAAAGAAAAGAGAGAGAAAACTCTCCAAAAATGAAGAAAAATTCTTCTGTCTCTCTCTTACAAAAACGCATTGCAAACTGAACCTGGGCTAAAACATGTTACAAGCACGGGTGCTTTAACCGCGGAGTTCAATGAACCTTAGGTTTGTTTCTGTGGGCCTTAGAAACCTTCACAGTGGATTGAGGCTAGAGCTGGTCAGGTCCGGATCTTGGTTGGTACTTGAGTACCTCTAGGCCTACTATTAGCATTCTGACCTAATCTACAAAGAAAGCACACATTAGAGTTCTAAGCATAAAAAGGCATATGGTCTAGAATTAAAGTTAATTCCATGAGATTTTGCTAAAGGACTAGCAAAAGCTAGGCATGGGGGTATGATGGGAACACCATCATAAGCCATAACTAGCTCATTTTGATCTGATTAAGTCAGTAAATGCTCCTACCTAACTACCGGAGGATTGTAATTCATTGCATAATAATTTGGAGAGAAAGATAAGAAAATAGGGGTAAAACTGCAGTTTTAATAGCATATCTCAATTGTAGTACAATCACGGGTTTCCTTAAGGGGTAACTAAGGGTCAAATGGTCGTAAAAGGTTAACAAGTGGGTTAGAACAGATAGAAAAGGGTTTTCGTGTGTTTTGAGAATTAAATAATTTTTGAAATCCTAAAAACAGACCCGCTTAATTAAATGAGGTTCTAATTATGATAAAATTCACCTAAACCCTCGAAAATTTGTAGAAAAATATTTTCTAGGGTTTGGTACCCTCAATTTGACCATCAGAACCCGTCATTACCCAAAACAAAGTCTCAAACTGACTTTTGCCTTAATTTAGGTTTTCTCATAAATTAACCAGCCAAACTAGGTTAAAAACTAAATCTAATATCACCATTGGATTCCTTGGGTCCAAATTAGATTTGTACTAAAACTTAGACCTAATCGGAGATCATCTTGACCAAGTTTGCATTTTGGTCCAATCGACTCTTTCTATCTCATTCAGACTCTTAACTTTTGAATTCTCTTACAAATAGCTCCCCAACTTCTTTGTCTTCTTCACAAGCAAGTCCTCGTGCCATTTTTGGAAGGTTAAACCTTCACTGTTGAGTTTCGAGGTAGGATTTCTCGCTCGATTCTCAATCAATCTCTCCTAAAATTGATACAGGGATTCCTTAGGAAGTTGCGTTCCATTTGAGCCATTCCTTGGGCTCCAATTCTTTCCCAAAAGGTCATGCAAATCTTGCAAAGGTTCGGGTATCCTATTTCACAAAAACCATCCGAGCTTGGAAGCTTCTTTCCAAGCTTGGAAGGGTTTCCTATGGCCTATAAAAGATCCCATGGTGCACGGCCACGCTGCTCAGCAAGTTTTTGGGAGCCAAATCACCCTAAACTACCCTCTCGGGTCACCAAATAACTCTGCTCCGACGACCTCCTTGGATCCCCATCCTTCGACCGTCCAACCATCAAATTGGATGGCCTAAGTTCTTCCTCTCTTCCTTGCAACCCTCTGGTAGGTCTCGAATAGGTTGTGTTAATATGGTGAAATTATCGTTGATGTTAATATAGTGGTTAACCTAAATTGAGTCTAACCATCTTTCACAAATTTTTTTTACCTGGCCTACTTAATTTTATCTTGGTCACTTTTAGGCCCAGGGTCGATCTCAGGGAAGCAGGGATTAAAGGTGAAGAAGTTTCTACACCTTACCTAAAACGTATCTCTTTTGTGCATTTATTATGTTTTTGGTTTTTTTTATTTAAGATTTTTTTGCTGATAATTTTGTCCTTGAGGTACACCCTCAAAATCAGGTCATTGGCTTCGAGGCAAATTATTCTTGGCTTTAAGCCAAATTAGGGTTCCAAAAATTGGTCTTGCTATTCGCAAGATCGAGTACCTGCAAGACAAGGATTATCTTTTCTCTTTTACTTTTTTTTTATCTTTTTAATAGTAGGAAGCAAAAGAGACATAAAAACAAGGTAGGTTGCTTGTAGAGAAATAAATACAGTCTCCATATATAAAGATATGTATATATTATATATATAGGGGTGGGGGTGGAAGTGGAAATGGCATGTAGCATAGTATCGAGTTGGTCCACGTCTAGAAAGACGCAACCAATAAGACGAAGTGCTGCGTAGAGTGTAGGATGGATGTGTGGGAGTGTGTGCGGGGAATATCAGCAACTGGTATAGATATTCCCGCGATATAACGCGTGGTGGAGTGACTAGTGCAAGAGCGTATGGATACAGGTAGGAGATGTGTATGTAAACATATATATATATATTTATATGTATATATATATATATCTGTGTATATGTATAGATAGGGTTGTAACTATATAGGTGTACATGTAGTTATGTATATATATATAGATATGTAAATATATATATATATAGGTATATACATTTAACTATATAGATATATATATAGTAATATATGTATGTGTATATGTGTATATATATATATGTATTTATATCTTTAGATATATATGTATATATGTATAAATGTGTATATATATACATATGTATATATGTATAAGTATGTATAGGTGTGTACAAGTGGGTGTGTGTGTGTACAAGTGTGTATGTGTACGAGTGTGTGTGTGTATGAGTGCACGCTGGAGGAGTGTGAGAGAGAGTAGGCGAGTTAAGACGTCTGGTGGCCGCGGACGTCGTCTGATCTCACAAGGGCGCAGACGCGGGTGCGAGCACAGAGGGAACGTGCGCGCTGTTGTCGCGTGCAGGCGGGTGTGGGAGTGTGAGAGAGCGCAACGCATCGCACTGTGTAGTGCAATGCACTGCGCTGCGGGTGGGAACGGGTGCGGGTGCATACGCAGGCACGGGCGTTGGAGCGGGCGACCGGTTGGAGCGAGTTGCAGCGAGGAGAGAGAGTGCGCGGTGACCGGATAAGTGAGAAACAAACCGGTCACCGCACTGTAGCTATAGTTTCGCGTTGAGAGGTGTGAACAGTAGCTACATTGCTGTGCGGAGTGGACAACCGGTTGCGGCCAGTTCTGCGCGCGCGGGCGCATTGGAAGGCGCCTGCACGTGCGGAAAGGGCCTACAGAGGGCTTGCAGGGGCGTCTGCTGGCGTGTGCGCGGTGCTTGCGCTGCTGCTGTTGGAGCTTCAGACCTTGGAGCTCTGGCAATGGCGGCAAGAGCTTCCAGCGAAGAAAACAGAGGGTGAAACCACCACGCCCACCTACTCACGAAGGAGTTGGGCGGTGGTGGAACTCATAGTGGTGGTCGTGGGACCACTGTGAACCTGCTCCTGCCCGCAGTGTAGCTCTTCAGTGGGAAGAGATACTGCGTATGGAGGGGAGGAGGTTGGCTTGTAGTTGTGTCTGAGGGTGCTCTCTGTTCAGGCTCTCTCTCGCAAGGAAGAGGGCAAGGCTTTTTTAAGGAAGAAGAAGGCATGCCACGGCCATGCTCAAGCAGAACAAGTCTCGCCATGCTGCTGGTAGAGGAATGGCGCGAAGAGGCGCAAGCCCCATGCCCTGCAGCCGCGTGAGGGAGAAGTCTTCAAAGTCAAAAAATGAAAAAATGAAAATGGCGAATTTGCAATGCACCCCTTGATGAAGATGTTAATTAGATGGCCAATTATTCGCATTATCCTCCCCTCTTAATAGATGCATGCATGTGTTTATTTACAATTGCAGTTATATTTACATAAGATACAATGGCAGTGCTAGGAAATAACAAAAGATGGCATATTTATTGGTGTATTTTTGCTGTGCAATCATACCCCCATGTCTATCTTTTGCTAGTCCCTAGCAAAACATTTTGTATTGTATTTAGAAATGATCTTAAGCTAAAGATTTTCTTCTGAGGTGACATGGGTGTGTTTATTTGTTGGATATTGTGAGAACCAATTGCAGAGAAGACTACCAGTACTTTAAGTCTTATGTGACATAGACCATCTCTCGACTAACCTGGACTCTTGATATTTAAACCTTAAGTGCGATTTCCAGGACTCAGAAGGTTTTTGCCGTACTCGAGAGCTCAAGAGATTATGGCTTGTGCATAGTGAAAGATCAAGACTAACCAGATAAACATTAAGACTCAAGCCCAGGGTTTCACGAATCTTTAAGTGCAGGTTGGTCCCAGTTTCGGCTCATGTTTTCTGATTGACCCTTAAAAAGATGACGGAAAACTCAACCTTTTTTTTTTGTGGCTCAAAGAATATATGGTAGAAACAGGGTATTTGTAATTTGCCACAAAAAACTTTTTAGGGAGAAGAATTTACAGATATTTGCGAGATATGCTGACTTATTTGCACAGATTTATTTTTTTTTTTGAAACAAGCGTCAGTATATCTCTTACAACTTTATTTGGAGGAGCATACTTTTCCTTTGGTGGCAGAGTTCTTTTTTGGTGGAAAGAGTTTCTCCTAGACACAAGACTAAAGCTTGGGATAAAAAGTCAACCTGCACGCACAGGTAAGGACTCCACCTTCCCTAATGAATACTAGGGTTGGATCTTATGTTCACCTGGTCTTTCTTGATATGTGTAGTGTGAACCAAGATTACTTAGGCTCTCGAGTAGAAGCAAACCAATGGATCCTGTACTGATGTCTCAGGTACAAGAATGCATCCTTAGTTAGGAGAGATTCCGATCTATCTTGTCAATGCTCAAGTGAATTAAGCCGAGCCTGAGCGAATCAAGCTTCTGTGGCCTGGAAAGTCTTTAAAACAGTGGTTGAATATCCATAAACACTTATTGTATTTTTGTTTCAGCCTTCAGATCATTATTAAACACCTTTTTTTTTTTTTGCTATGTACATATTTATAGATGGATGGAAGCTGCATGATACCATATAATACCCAGATCCTATAGATGCCTATCCACCCCTCCATGCCAAAAGATGCTATGTCCTCATATGCATGCAGGGCAGGGTAGAGGAAGGTCCAAAGATCGGCGAACGAGAGCTGAGGTGCAGGGTATAAAGTAGGGTGGTAGGGTGGGTGGATAGTGGGTGGTGAAGTGAAAAGGTGCGAAGTGAAGTGTATGTGATAGTGGAGGAGTGTTGCTGGGGTGCCTCCCAACGAGCGCTGAATTTAACGTCCCCAGCTGGACTTAGAATGAGGCACGAAATTAGTTACCCTCCAGCAGGGCAACAGTTTCTCCAATAGGGGCAGGTTCATGAGTAAGATAAGGTTTTAAACGCTGCCCATTGACCATAAATTTATGCCTAGATTTGGGATCTTCAATTTCAACGGCCCCGTTGGGAAATGGTCTCGAGACCAGGAAGGGACCAGTCCATTTGGACTTCAATTTCCCAGGAAAGAATTTGAGCTGGGCATTGTAAAGCCAAACTTGCTGAGATGGCTCAAATTCCTTCCGCCGAATTCGGCTGTCGTGAAAAGCCTTAGTGCGTTGCTTGAAAGTTAAGGCAGAATCATAGGCTTCACGATGGAGCTCTTCCAGCTCTTGGAGTTGGAGTTTCCTTTCTCGACCACACAGGTCCGGGTTGAGGTTACATTGGCGAACCGCCCAATAAGCACGGTGCTCCAGCTCCACAGGCAAGTGACAAGGCTTCCCGTAAACGATTTTATAAGGAGACATACCAAGGGGAGCCTTGAAGGCGGTCCGGTACGCCCAAAGTGCGTCAATCAGCTTGTCAGACCAATCCTTACGGTCAGGCCGAACTGTTTTCTGGGAATTTGCTTGATTTGCCGGTTCGACACCTCAGCCTGGCCATTCATCTGAGGATGATACGGAGATGCTATACGATGGTGGACTCCATATTTCCTCAAAAGTGCCCGAAAAGAAGCATGGGTAAAATAGCTTCCTCCATCCGAGGTAATGTCTCGAGGGATCCCAAAGTGTGCAAAAATGTGATCTTTGACGAATCGAGTGGATATGACATGGTCAGCATGGCACGTGGGAATAGCTTCGATCCATTTTGAAACGTAATCAATAGCCACGAGGATGTATTCGAAGCCGTTGGAAGGAGGAAAGGGACCCATGAAATCGATTCCCCAAATGTCGAAGATTTCAGTAGCTAGGATGGGTTGCAAGGGCATCATGTCATGACGTGACATTGACCCTAACGACTGGCACCTAGTGCAATGTTTGGCATAATTATGTGCACCCTGGTGAAGGGAGGGCCAAAAGAAACTGCACTGCAACACTTTGGCTGCAATTTTCCTCCCAGAGAAATGGCCACCGCAGACCTGATTATGGCAGAAGGATAGCACACTGGGGAATTCGCTGTCAGGAATACAGCGATGGATGATCTGGTCAGCATCTATTCGAAAAAGTAGTGGATTATCCTAGAAATAATACTTTGCTTCTGCAATGAGACTCTCGCGCTGGTTTTTGGGCCAGCCACGTGGTAGGGAACCAGAAGCAAGGTAATTGGCAATGTCGGCATACCAAGGTCCACTTGCCACATTAATTGCCAATAGGTGCTCATCGGGAAAAACCTTGTTAATTGGTAGGGTGAGTCCAATGTGGTCAGGGTCTAGTCTCGAGAGATGATTAGCAACAACATTCTGGGCTCCAGCCTTATCACGGATCTCAATGTCAAATTCTTGGAGCAGAAGGATCCAACGAATCAGTCTAGTCTTGGCATCCTTCTTGTGCATGAGATGGTGAATGGTTGCGTGGTCAGTGAAAACAATAATGTGCGAGCCCAGATGGTAAGAGCGGAATTTCTCCAGCCCAAAGACGACCACCAGTAGTTCTTTCTCAGTGGCAGTATAATTGCGCTGGGCCTCGTCCAACGTCTTACTGGCATAGTACACCACGAAGGGGTGTTTATCGCGTCTTTGTCCCAGGATGGCTTCGATTGCAAGGTTGGAAGTGTCACACATGAGTTCAAAGTCAAGGGAACAATCAGGTGGCTGGAGAACAAGGGCCTTGGTGACAGCCTCACGCAGCTGCGTGAATGCTCGTATGTAGTCGGGGCCCATATCAAAGGGTACATCGGTCGATAGGAGATGAGTTAAAGGTCGAGAAATTTTGGAGAAGTCTTTGATGAATCTCCTATAGAAACCGACGTGTCCCAAGAAAGAGCGGATTTGTTTGACAGAGCCAGGCACAGGTAAATTAGTAATTACATCAAGCTTAGCTCTGTCAACCTTGATACCCTTATTGGAGATGATATGCCTGAGAACAATTCCCTCGTGTACCATAAAATGACTTTTTTCCCAGGAAAGCACGAGGTTCACATCAATACATCTCCTAAGGATATGGGTCAGATTGGCAAGACAGTCATCAAAAGAGGGTCCAAAAATCAAAAAGTCATCCATGAAAACCTCGAGAAAGTCACCTACCATGTCATGGAATATCACTAGCATACATCTCTGGAACGTTGCTAGCGCGTTACAAAGTCCGAACGGCATCCTTCTAAATGCAAAGGTGCCAAAGGGGCCGGTAAACGTGGTTTTCTCTTGGTCCCTAGGGTCAATTGCCACCTGAGTATATCCGGAGAATCCATCCAGGAAATAGAAAATTTTATTTCCCGCTAACCGCTCCAGGATTTGGTCAATGAAAGGTAGCAGACAGTGATCTTTCTTAGTTGCAGCATTCAGTTTCCTATAATCTACACACACTCTCCAAGATGTAGGAGTGCGTGTAGGGATGGATTCACCCTTGTCATTGACACGGATGGTGAGTCCCGCCTTTTTGGGCACGACATGAATTGGGCTAACCCAGGGGCTATCGCTGATCGGGTAGATTATACCCACATCCAGCCACTTAATAATTTCCTTTTTAATGACCTCCCGCATGTTAGGGTTGAGACGTTGCTGCATCTCGCGGGAAGGTCGAGTCTCCTCCTCCGTATATATACGGTGAGTGCAGTAGGAGGGGCTAATGCCAGTTAAATCTGATAAGGACCATCCAATGGTTGCCTTGTGTTCCATAAGGACCTTTGTTAGCTTGCACTCTTGCTCCCTGGTCAATTTTGAACTAATGATTACGGGGAGCGTTTCATTTGGTCCCAAGAAAACATACTTAAGCGTATCAGGCAACTCTTTCAGCTCGGGAGTGGGTGGTGAGAGATCTGGCATTTCTTGGGACGAGAGTGTCCCAAGCGGATCAGAAGAAAACAAGTCAGGAGGAAGAAGTTGGCCCTTAGTTTGGCCAAGAAGAGGGGCATCTTGGATAGATGGATCCAAAAAAAGGTAGCCCAAGTGAGTAGTATGTGGGCTCAAGGTCCCAGTGTGGAGTTGCAATTCCGCCTGATTTGGTAGGAAAGAAAGGGCAATCTGGTCTTCAAGAGTGTGGACCGGCGGTGAGTAGCCCGAATATGACTCAGACCACGAGGTATGGGAAGCAGAGAAAACCTCGTCAGAAGTCTGGTCAGGAGAAGGTACGGGAAAAGGGAGGGATGGGGGAATGTCACAATATGTGTTGGTCAGGCAGTCGTCCGTGTTTAAAGGAAATCCACAGCAGTTAGAATAGGTCCCTATTAGTCCGATACACACGCTAACGGCCATGTCCTTGTCAGACGTGTCATCCTCGATGCAATCGTAATCAAAGTTCTTGGCTGCCTTGAAGATGTTAAGCTTGAGCTTCTTAGATCCAACGGCAATCTGAATACAGCCCGACTTGCAGTTGATATGGGCGCGGGCTATGGCCAAGAAAGGTCGACCAAGGATGATCAGATAATTAGAAAGTGATCTAGGAACTTCCATATCCAAAACAAGAAAGTCAACAGGAAAATAGAGACTGTTGACCCTAACCACCACATCTTCCACCACACCCTTTGGTATTTTGACAGAACGATCTGCCAACTGTAACGTGACAGGGGTGGGTTTCAGATTTCCTAAGGAAAATTTCTCGAGCATGATGGTTGGTATAAGGTTGATGGAAGATCTTAGATCAAGCAGAGCACGGTTAAAATTGCAGCCTTGGATGCTACAAGAAATAAGTGGTGTGCCCAGATCTTTCTACTTCGGTGGTAGATTTGACAGTATGGCACAACTCGCATGAGGCGAGAGAACCACCGGATTTTTTGTTTTCTTTGACTGTCGCCTGGGTGTAGTGTAGTCTTTGAAAAATCGGGCGACAGTAGGTGTGTGGTCGATAGCATCTAACAGGGGTACCTTGATTTCAACACCCCTGAATAAATTACACAGGTTATCAAAGGCCTGCATATCCTTTTTCTTGCCTTTTGGCTCCCTCAGTAGAGCCTCAGGGAATGAGATCGATTCTAGCACTAATTTGGGTGTATCGTCCTCTCGCAAATGCTGCGCGCATCCTGAATGAGAGGGCGATGAAAAAGATGGGCCAGGATAAGGTCAAGGCAGATCGACGGTTTGCTTACCTCTCCTCGTAGTAATTGCATTGGACGTCGCGGGTCCAGTGAGATCATAAGGCGGAGGAGGGTTCACAATAGGGACATAAGGGTGAGGTGCTGCTGTGGGATTAGCCTGGAATCCGGGTGGAATGCTTGGAGCTTGCAGAATCTGATGAACCTACCCCTGAGAAGGTCATACTTGTGGTTGAGGACCACGGGGTACGAAATTTCACAGGTTGGGAACAACTTGGGCTGGAAGAGTGCACTGAGATCGAGTTGCCATACGTAGTTGATTGATCTTAGCATTCTGCTGCGCCAATTGGTGCTGAAGAGAGGTCATGTTCTCTTCATGGCGCTTTGACATTTCCGTCATCATTCGCATCAGTTTATCAAGAGGACTTGATGCATGTTCTATTTGCGGCTTGCAAGGACCTGATGGCGGATTTGCCACAGGATTAGACTGGGCCCTTGGGATGACGGGTGCGGACGATCGCATTGGCCCACTCGCAGGGTTTTGGCGCTGCGGGTTATTGGACCATGCGAAATTAGGATGATTTCGCCACCCTGGGTTATAAGTAGCAGAGAACTGGTTGTTCCCCAGGGCGCAAGCATCTTCTAAGCCAGAAGACGAGTCCGCATGTATGTATGCATCCGAGCACACGGAGGCTTGGTTCTCCGTGTCAATATACTGGCTTGCAGAAGCCAGATCCACATGACTTACCGAATCGCTCGACGCGACACTCGGTAAGGAAGGTCTCACGGGATTTTTGGGGATAAGCCTGGCGTTGGAAGGATTAGGATGGTGACGAAGTGGTGAGGTGGGGGTGTTTGCCATAGAACGGGTGGGATTGGCCAGATGCTCGTCTAGCTTCTTCTGCACGATGGAGATTTCATCCAATTTTTGTGCGATAAGGTTAAAATCAATGGATGAATGGGAGGGTTCCGTGTCAACTTCGTGAACATTACGGGGCAGGCTGGTACGATTAAAGGCAACAATGGAGGCATTGTTCATTGAGTTTTCGCTCATGTTTTCAAATAATTCGAATGCTCCATTCTCGTCTTTATTCATGAAATTCCCTTCGCAAGAAGCATCTGCAATCTGCTTCAAAGTCTCATTTAGCCCATAATAGAAAATCTAGGCTATATGACACTTAGGCAAACCGTGGTGCGAACACTTCTGAAGGAGGTCATTATACCCCTCTCAAGCCTCATGAAACTGTTTGCCGTTTTGTTGCGTACAGGAAGTTATAGCATGGTGAAGCGCATTGGTTCGCCCGATTGGTCAGAATTTCTTGAGAAATGCTGTTCGCATCTCTTCCCAAGAATGGATGGTTCTCCTAAGGGTGCGTAACCATTGCAAAGCTTTATCCCGCAACGAAAACGGGAACATTTTCATGAGGATAATTGATAACCCGATGTTTCTTGGTTTAACCATTTCAGCCAATCGGGTTAGGTCTTCCAAATGGAGAAAAGGATCTTCACTTGCAAGACCATGGAAGTGGAAGTTAATCAGGCCAATTATATTGGGTTTTAGTTCAAAATCATCCTCGCCCATGGGGACCCGAATTTGTCCTATGGTCTCTGTAGCAACGGGATTTTGATAAGAGCTAAGAGACCTAGGCTCCTCCCATTCAGGAGGGTTCTGCATTTCCTCCAAGGTTTTCTTAATGGCTTCAATCTGCTCATTATAAATTTTCATTTGGGCTTGGAGGTGGGTTATAGGGTCCATGGCTCCACCACCTGGTGGGTTTTAAGGGCAATTTCCTTCCTCGGGATTTGGGGGTGGGCGTGCAGCCATGTTTGTGGAGGAGGATGACGATTGGGTTTCTATCCTTCTAAAATTATCAAACAATTCAAACAGTTCAGGGTTTTATGACCTCCTCCCAAACATGCACTGCCGCAGGAAGAATTGGGGAGATAAGAAGGGAAAAGGGGATGAGAGAAATGACGCTGCAAAGGTACGCTTGATGACAAATCAAGGCAATCAAAGTCCTAACCTCTACAATGTGCCCTTAGACCTAAAGATCTAAGTTACCTACTATCACAACCTACGAAACCAAATGCAAGCATCACGAAACCACTTGGTCAGATTGAAAGGTTGTTTGCCCCAGTCTTAGACACCCGATAGCACGCGGGAACCTGCACCAGCACGTAGGCGCTACACGCAGGTAGTTAGACCTCCAATCCTTAATAAGGGTCAAGTTGCTACCAGTTTTAATTAAAGGCTTAGGATCAAGTGCTTTAGGAATGTGAAAGGCATTGTTTACAGGTAATGCCCAAGTGCGTTGATTTTAGAAAGTGTGGAAACCAAGCATGCAATGGGGAAATCTCCCCGAATTGAAGTTTTAGTTGGTGAATGGTTTTTAAAATTTCATCCTTTTGTAGTATGGATTTTAAGGTTTCGCTGAGTTACCAATTCAACCAATCTTCGGGTTTTGAGAAAATACAAGTTCTTCTATGCCCAAAAAACCCTTCTTCAATGTGAGTTGGTTCATGCATGCTAAAAATGCAATGGGCTTCCCTAGGTGGAAATTTCTATGTGTGGATGCACGAGTCTATTTTAGGTTAGTGTGAAAGGGAGCCAAAGCACTTCAATTCAAGTGCTCCCAATCACCAAAATGATGGTCCACACACAAGGCTCAACCACAAGGTAATGTAGAGAAAATCAAAATGTTGGGGTTGAAATATTCGGGATCAAATCTAAGGCACGTGAAAGGTTGTGGTGGGGTTGGAATCAACTCAATTACAAGTTTCCCCACCAAAAGTGTGATCCTGAATTGTGGATAAATGAGGCAAGGAGGGATGGCAATCAATCTATTTAATCTTGCCTCAAAGAATGCTTCACACGACGAAAGATTCAAGAATCAAGAGTCTTGGATCTTCGCTATGCGAAGTTTGGCGGGAAATCCCAGGGCGATGGGGGTGATAGCAGATAATCAAACAAGTGATTTTTAATCCACTTGCCCCAAGAAATCCCAAGAAGTGTTTTTTTATTTTATTTAGGTGACAAGTTAACCTAAGTTGCTAATAGAGGGAGAGACCTACCTTGTCAGCAACATGGGCGAAGCTCTAGTGCGGTGTCGGCAACTTCACTCTCTCGTTCCCACCTTGGATCTGCCCACGTCTCCGACTTCCTCTGCTTGCCTCCTCCTTGCAACTGGTTTACCTGCACACCAGCAAACAAAAACACCCGTGAAGAGAAGGGTGTGAAAAGAGAAAATCAAAGGAATGGAGTAGAAACTTACCTCAATGCGGACCTCCTCTGCAATGGCGCAAGAAAAAGATGTGGCAAGTCTCGAATAGGTTGTGTTAATATGGTGAAATTATCGTTGAAGTTAATATAGTGGTTAACCTAAATCGAGTCTAACCATCTTTCACAAAAATTTTTTACCTGGCCTACTTAATTTTATCTTGGTCACTTTTAGGCCCAGGGTCGATCTCAGGGAGGTGGGGATTAAAGGTGAAGAAGTTTCTACGCCTTACCTAAAACGTATCTCTTCCATGCGTTTATTATGTTTTTGGTTTTTTCTATTTAAGATTTTTTTTCTAATAATTTTGTCCTTGAGGTACACCCTCAAAATCAGGTCGTTGGCTTCGAGCCAAATTGTTCTTGGATTTAAGCCAAATTAGGGTTCCAAAAATTGGTCTTGCTATTCGCAAGATCAAGTACCTGCAAGACAAGGATTATCTTTTCTCTTTGACTTATTTTTATCTTTTTAATAGCAGGAAACAAAAGAGACATAAAAACAAGGTAGGTTGCTTGTAGAGAAATAAATATAGTCTCTATATATATAGATATGTATATATTATATATATATGGGTGGGGGTGGAAGTGGAAATGGTGTGTAGCACAGTTTCGAGTTGATCCATGTCTAGAAAGATGCAACCAACAAGACGAAGTGCTGCGTAGAGTGTAGGATGGATGTGTGAGTGTGTGTGGAGGTGCTTGCTTTACGCGGGTATCGGGGAATATCAGCAACTGGTGCAAATATTCCCGTGATATAACGTGTGGTGGAGTGACTAGTGCAAGGGCGTATGGATACAGGTAGGTGATGTGTATGTAAATATATATATATATATATATATATATATATATATATATATATGTATATATGTGTGTGTATATGTATAGATAGGGTTGTAACTATATAGGTGTATATGTAGTTATGTATATATATAGATATGTAAATTTATATATATAGGTATATATATATATATATAAATTTGTAACTAGATATATATGTATATATATTTGACTATATAGATATATATATGTATATATGTATATAGATATATATAGATATGTATATGTATATATAAATATAGTAATACATGTATGTGTATATGTGTATATATATATATATGAATTTATATCTATAGATATATATGTATATATGTATGTATATATGTATATATGTATAAATGTATATATATATATAAATATATATATGTATATATGTATTAGTATGTATAGGTGTGTACAAGTGGGTGTGTGTGTACGAGTGTGTGTGTGTGTGTATGAGTGTGTGTGTGTGTGTATGAGTGTGGGAGTGCACGCTGGAGGAGTGTGAGAGAGTGCGGGTGAGTTAAGACGTCTGGCGGCCATAGGTGTTGTCTGATCTCGCAAGGGTGCAGACGCGGGCGCGAGCGCAGAGTTAACGCATGCGCTGTTGTCGCATGTCGGCGGGTGCGGGAGTGTGAGAGGGAGCGTAACACAGCGCACTGTGTAGCGCAGTGCACTGCACTGCGAGCGGGAACGGGTGCCGGTGCAGACGCGAGCGTGGGCGCTGGTGCGAGCGACCAGCTGGAGCGGGTTGCGGCGAGGAGAGAGAGCGTGCGGTGATCGGATAAGTGAGAAACAAACTGGTCACCGCACTATAGCTACAGTTTCGCGCTGAGAGGTGTGGACAGTAGTTACAGTGCCACGCGGAGTGGACAACCGGTTGCGGTCGGTTCTACGTGCACACTGGAAGGCGCCTGCGTGCATGAAAAGAGCCTGCAGAGGGCTTGCAGGGGCATCTGCTAGCGTGTGCGCGGTGCTTGTGCTGCTGCTAGCGGCCGTTGCTACTGCTGGAGCTTCAGACCTTGGAGCTCTGGCAATGGCGACGAGAGCTTCCAGCGAAGAAAACAGAGGGTGAAACCACCACACCCACCTGGTCACGAAGGAGCTGGGCGGCGGTGGAACTCACAGTGGTGGTCGTGGGACCACTGTGAGCCTGCTTCTGCCCGTAGTGTGGCTCTTTTGTGGGAAGAGATACTACGTATGGAGGGGAGGAGGTTGGCTTGGAGTTGTGTCTGAGGGTGCTCTCTGTTCAAGCTCTCCCTCGCAAGTAAGAGGGCAAGGCTTTTTTAAGGAAGAAGAAGGCATGCCACGGCCATGCTCAGGTAGAACAACTCCCGCCATGCTGCTGGCAGAGGAATGGCACGAAGAGGCGCAAGCCCCTTGCCCTGCAGCCGCGCGAGGGAGAAGTCTTCAAAGTAAAAAAATGAAAAAATGAAAATGGCAAATATGCAATGCACCCCTCGATGAAGATGTTAATTAGATGGCCAATTATTCGCATTATCCTCCCCTCTCAATAAATGCATGCATGTGTTTATTTACAAATGCAGCTATATTTACATAAGATACAATGGCAGTGCTAGGAAATAACACAAGATGGCATATTTATTGGTGTATTTTTGCTATGCAATCACCCTCCCCAGCCAAAGGGAGGGTGTTCCTTCGTCTGATTCATCGTCGCCTCGCTGCGTCTTCCTCATTCTTCGGATCCGATCGACCAACACCGAAGCCATTCGCCTCTCAACCGCATCCTTAAGTCCCTCTATCTCTCCCTTTCCCTCTCTATACTATTTTTCCACCCATACAACACACGCACAACTGCTAATCGTTGCCCCCCATACTTCATCTTCTCTACCTCCGGTGAAGCTCCGGTGATGCCTATACATCGCGTCACTTCTCGAAATCCACCGGTGCCACTTCCATTAGCATCACCGCGACTCACCCTCCAAAAACCCTAAAGAAATTTAGGGATTAACACCCTCCACCTTCTCGTCAAACACACCCATTATCTGCCCTCACACACCTCACCGTCAGCCCTCCACATACGTCTTCACACCCTTGGACCACCGCCGTTGCATGTGCCTCATCAAGGTGAAGCTCCTGAACATACTGATCGGGGCACTAAGCCCATATTCATCTCTTTCAGGTATCACGTTGCCTCCGCCATTGGTGGATCTTCTTCAGGGAGCTCCAAGTGGTGTTCTTGCTCCAAACACCTAGGCATCACCTCCAAGTGGTGTGGATTTACATGCTCCAAGTCTCCAGGCTCCCAATTAGCATCAACATGCCTCACTGCTACTCCAATTTTGTGTGGGAAGTCTTCTTGCAACTGTGCGAGGAAAGCTTCGTGGGATTAGTCCCACCTCGCTAACAGATGGCCACGCACGGGTGCTTAAATTGATTTTGTGATACAGCCTATTCGCATTAGTAGCATGGGGTGAGGTCCCCTCGCACGTTCCCACACACGCTCTCGCCTGCATTCATGCCCTGCGGGTCTGGGCTTGATTCGTTTATCCGGATACCCGAGTCTGGTTTAGTATGCTTAGTTTAAGAGAGGAAAAGAGAGGAGAGGGGGGTTTTGCTTTGCCGCTGACAAGCATAGAAATCGCAAGTTTTCGGAAAACAATGTTGTAGTATAGTCACGGAATCCCCTTGATAAAAACATTTATAATATCGAAACTTGATGGATTTTATTCCTTTGAAAACTTGAGTCCCGGTCATTCGTCTCTAGGAGGCGTGAAAACAAGTCGATATTATTCATGTTTTGAAAAGTGATAGGCAAACAGACTCGAAGACAATCACAGAAGCGATGATCACATAATATTATTCATGCATAGAATACTCAAAATAATGTCACACAATATCTATATTAGAAAGCATTTAAATAGAAGAAATCCCTCACGCCGGGAAGGATGAGAACCTCATCATGAGCCATAACTAGCTCATTTTGACCCAATACAAAGGATAAAAGCTCCTAAATATCTCAAGGAAAGGCTTAACTCAGAGAATTCTGAGTTTGAGAGGAAAACCAGTCATAAGGGGTAAAAGTGCAATTTTACCAGTATAATCTGCATACAGGGTAATTCAGGGCCTAAACACAGGTCAAAACAGCTTAATAAGAATAAAAGTGGGATGAGATGATCTAGCAAGGGCTACAGCACTTCCAAGGAACCAAATGATAATCTGTAACCCTAAAACAACCCACTTCAATTCACAAGGTTCGAGGCAAAGTAAAAATAGAATAAACCCTCTAAAATTCATAGAAAAATAATCTCTAGGGTTTAGAACCTTCAATTTGGCCTTTAGAACCCATTTTGACCTACATTGAGAACCATGCCCAATTAATAACTTAATTTGGGTCTTTACGCAAATTGACCGGTCAAACAAGGTTTAATATGAAAATGAAATTTACCATCAGATTCCTTAGGTTCTAATTAGTCATGTATAAAAACTTGAGCCTAAGAAGAAACCTCCTTGACCGACTTTACACTTTGGTCCTCATATATTTACTCTTTGGCCCTCAACTTTTGAACCCTCGCATTTAGGCCCCTAACTCTCCTTCGTTCTTTGCAAACAGGTCCCTCCTGCAAAACCCTGCCAGCACCATGCTCCGGCGACCTTGCGCGGAGCATGGCGCCGCGCAGGGTGAGGTGGAGGACCTGGCATGTGTACCGGGGGTGCCCTGCGTCGTCAGCCGTCGCAGGAGCACCCCCATGGTCATTGTAGCCCCCCATACCGGCCGTGCGAACGCACGGACGGTATGGGTTCGTATTCCGACCATTCTCCGGCGAGGGAGACACGTCGTCTCCCTCCGCCTTCCTCCCTGCTTCAACCCTATAAATACCCCCCGCCGCTCCACCGACCAAAGCAGCTCGGATCTGACGGAGAAAACCCCCAACTTTCCTCTCTTCTCACTCCGGCAGACGCCCACCAGCTCCGGCGGTTCTCCTTCCTCCTCCTCTTCGCTCTGCCGCAATACCAGCAGCAGAGACCTCTTCCCCTGCTCTTCCCGCGTCGCGCAATACCGGCGCGCGCTGCCTCTGCCCCGTCGTCACCGCCGTCCTTCCCCCACTGGGCATCGTCTTCTCCGGCGACAGTCGATACGACTGTCGCCCTGTTCCTCCCCCTTCGTCCCTGCAGTTAAGTTAGAACTACTCCCCTTCTTCTCCTCTTTCTTTCCCCGCTTTCAATTTAGTCAATTAAACCCTCGACCGCTCCTGTTCACCCTCATCCTCTCCGCCTCCGACCACCCTCCGGCGAGCCGCTCCCATCACCTCAGCGACCCACACGGCTCGCCGACCACCGCAGCACATCCGCCTCCTCACCCTGATCCTCTTCCGCCCCTCCACTTCCCACCAAACACCCTCTGCAGATCCACCGAACACACCCACTCCTTCGCTCCCAGTTTGACCTAGGACGACCTGTTAGCTCCATCTCGCCCCCTGCAGACCCCCTGACCACCTTCGCCGTGCCACGGCGAAGGTCCCCCGCCTGTCTGATTTGGCCGAGAGGCCGTTCTATTGATTTCAGGTTCCAGGCCTTGACCGCCATTGGCGAGGAAGCTCGAAGCTTGCTTGAGGTTGCTCCAAGCCTAGATATCCCAGGTTGAAGAGCCACGGCCAGCGCGAAAGAGTCTTGCGCACACACCCTGGCCCTCAATTGAAGTTGCGCGCCTCAACAGCTGTTGCAATTGGACGCACCATCCCTGCTGCAGGCGTGAGAGAAAAGGGGTGCGCGGATAGTCCCACCTCGGGAGTTTCTGAAGCCACACACCCACATAAATTGCAAAAGTGCCACCATCTGTTTGCCTCAGTTACCACGGGGTGAGGTCCCTCTCACCCGACCCGACCCGACTCGGCCTCGTCCGTGACCACGCTCCGCGGACCTGGCCCGACCCGATTAGACTGACCTGCACTCCTCGCCCACCACGCACGCCGGTGGGCCTGGACCCGGGCCTGACCCGAACCCGATTACCCGATAGCGCTCTGGGAGAGCTTCCGAAGAGTGATTTCAGAGAGAGAGATATGCGGGGGAGGGGGGTAGAGTAGGTTTTTGCCTCTTGACGAAAAAACTCTGAAGTGTGCAGGCCAAAGAAGAAGAAGCAGACCCGCCAAAGAAGGAGCTGCTGCACTGTAGCGAAGGCATCGTTAAGTCGTCTCAGCACCGGGGCAGACGACGGAAGGTCAGCAGCCAGAGCAGGAAAGAAGACAGGCTGAAGAAGAAGGAAGAGCAACGGCCATCGCGAAAGAAGAAAAAGAGAGGTCAAGGCAGGTGAAGACAAAGAAGAAGAAGGAATGAAGAGAAGCAAGAAGCAAGAAAAGAAGAAGACGATCTGACGAAAAAGAAAGAAAGGAAACAAGGAAGAACAGAAGAAGAAGAGCACGAGGGGAAAATCTGAAGAAAGCAGAAGAAGAAGAAGAAGAAGAACAGGAAGAACCAAAGACAAAGAGGAAGAAAGAAGAAAAGAAGAAGAAGCCAAATTTTCATCTCTCTCTCTCTCTCTTTATTTTTGTAATAGAACTTGTATATCTCTAGAATACAACTTGCTCCCTGAGTTCGACCTCGGGAACTCTTTTATTTTTCCGAGTAAAAAAATTTTATATGAAACGTTGGTAACAACCGGCTTTACTACAACGTTATAACTGAAACCGACGTTTTCATCATTTTGGCGCCGTTGCCGGGGAGCAACGGCTATTCTAGAGGTAAACATTCCTGTTTCTTTTAAGTTCTGACAATCTCCTCTCTTTTGTGCAGCAACAGGAACTCAAGAAGACAAGCAACCACACAACCACTCCGAAGACAGGTAAAATCTTTTCTCTCACTATTAACCCCTACACTCTAAAGAGGAAGAAAAGAAAAGAACAAGCAATATAGGGCTAACCTGTCTTCCATATTTAGTAACCATAAAAGTTGCATGTTTTCAACTCATTATTTCTGCACACTATTAAGGGTATTTAAGGGCTAACACATTCTTGCTTGAGCCCTAATTACCCAACAAAGAATTAACTGGACCAAGTAGAGCCAACCTAGGATCCAACACTAGGGATTTAGAGACACACTACTTAACTCAAGAATTGAGAAAACCAAATGAAGTGTGCCCTAGCCCTTGTCTGAAAATACCTATTCAAAGAAAATCTAAAACAATTGGCTCTCTAAACACTTGAACCCTAAAAGACAGGACCTAAAAGCTCTCAAAGAAAACAAGAGGTAAAGTTGACCCCTTGGGTCAACCAACCTTAAATTAGGTCACTCTTTGCACTTAAAAGACTAAAGTTCAAGTGAAAACCTTAAGTACCCTGATCTTAAAATTGGTAGACTTAAGAGGTCAAGATCCCCATTCTGGTCTACCTGGAACCGCAGTGACAAGAGAGGTCGGGTGGGGGAAACCCTGTAACCCGTGGGGACGCTCTACCGTGTAGGGGTCTTCGCGGGACTCTCCCTCTCTGGCTGCCCAGGTAATTCTCAGGTGGACGATCTTTCTGATCAAGGGGTCCATCTGCCCCGAACCTCTATAGTCACCCAACAATTTTTGGGTGTCTTGATTGGGTCCAGCACCTGCTTATCTCATCCAGCCCTTCAGTATTTTTCAGGAGGTCCTTGAAACCTCCTATAGAAATTCACTCTTCCCGAGGCTAAACCTCGGCTCCTTTGTTTTTGCAGAAATCATTCACATAGCCCCTCTTTCCTCTGATTCTGAACAAAATCCCCTTCTTCCATCTTAATTCAAACTTTGATTCCACCACCTGATCCAATTATGCAGCCTAATTACCTAGCAAGACTACCATTCAAGAAACCTAAATATCGGAGATCTATGAAAGATAAAATGATCGAGGATGCCATAAGATTCTATGAAAAAGAAGAAAAAACCTCAACACCAATAGGAGATATTCAGGTTGATGTCCCAACAACCACATCCTTCATCATAAACTGTGCCCAAATTCTATTGACTGGAATTTCAAAAGGATCAACCCGAGACATGCTCATGACAGGATACATTGAGATGGAAAAATTACACCAATCTGAATACCTTCAATGCTTGACAAATCCTGTACTTTGGGAACAACACCAAGATGCCCTTATAAAACGGGTAGAAATGATGAAATCTGTAAAACAAATTATCAACCAGAAATACCCGTATATACCAGAAACAGAGGATGAACCATCTTGGAACAGTATTAAGGAACAATTCAGTTTCCCAGATCTCGGGATTGAGGCACGAAGTGGTTGTAAAATCCCAACCCAAATAGAAGACAATGTTGAATTAGGTTGGGAAGTTGCAGGAGAAAACAATGCTGAGCCAACCCTAGGCCATAAATCACCAAGCTTAGAACTCCAAGGCTCCTGCAATAACAAGATTAGAATTGAACCTCTGGAGGGTATAAATTCCACCCCTTGTTTTGATAAGGTGACCCTCGAAGGTTATTCAGACTTAGGTTCTAATAATTCTACCCACATCCTAAGCCTAGAACCTAGATCTGAAACTTATTGGGAAGATTATAAGGCCCTTTATGAGGAAGATCAAATCTTTACAGGATATGATTCCGGGCCTCTATTTAATGAGTATCCCTCTCCAACATCCTCAGGAAATCTGATCGATTTCTCAGAAAACATGCCAATTTATGATACAGAAACTGAGGATTTGGATGAGCAAGGTTTTAATGGGGTCTATCCTACCAGCTTAGAGCTTGAACAGAACATCTTTTTGAGCCCAGAAGTGATATATAGGCTAGAACCCAATCAGGCTGCTGATTCCACATCTGATGATTTCTGCTGTGGTGGAATTCATGATCATTTTCGCCAACTCTCCGACAATTTCAGATCTGACTATAATTGCGGAGAGATTCCCCTTCCTGAACACGCCAGGCCTATCTACGACCTCAGTTCACATGACTCTGACTCTGACTCTGACTCTGAGGTCCTGATTCCCGAGATCACCGATAACACAGAATCATTCCTTTTCGATCCTCAGGAACCAAAAACAGAAAATGCCAAGAGTGATTGCAACCCAGAATCCAAATTTTTTCTCGAATCCGATTTCTTTCATCCTACAAACACTCTTCCGGCATTTGATAGTTACCCAGAGGACTCTCTACAGAAAATCACCTATCATCTGTTTCTAGAAGAGCCCTCGTACACAATGGCCACCTCATCCGCACACACAGAACGGATCAAAACCTCTCCCAAACCCCGACCCGCAACCGGACTCAATTTCTATGCTGATTCACCTCTCACCGAGCCGATTGCATTTCCACATCGGGTTTCGAACATTGATCAGACTACATACCATTCTCTATCATTCTCTGATCACCCCTGTAGGGTTCCTGCATCAACCACTGATTATCCTACGGGTCCCTACTCTGACCAGGCTGATTCGGCTCAGCCAAACCCTGCGTTTACACTTCCACATCCATCTGAGCCTCATAGTTTATGGTGGGTTCCACACTTTTTTATACACATCCATCAACCCACCAGATTGATTGGGTTTGGGCTGCATCATCAGCCTGTTGATCTGAACAAGCACCTGGTTGGACCAACCAGGCTCTTAATCAAGGTGCTTGTCTTACAAAACTCTGCTGATTTGACCATCCCCTCTCCATCGCATTTCCCGCTTGGCTGAAGGCATCAAATTTAGCGCTCAACGGGAGGCAGCCCGTCATTCTCTTTGAAAACCTGAAACGTGTTCTGACAGCTTTTTGCACTTGAAGTTCACACTTTAGGACAGCCGACTCCACCTCAGGTGCTTGCATCTGAGATTAGAAATCGTCCGCAACAGTCACCCCGACCCATTCACTCATCAAAACAGCTGTCCTAATGTATGAACTTAGTTGAATAAAAACCCCTAGGTTACAATGAGGACATTGCAAATCTTAGGCATGGGGGGGTATGAAAGTGCAAAAACTCGTAAGAAAAGGTTTCAAACAAAAAATTCACATATGCCAAAAATACCATAAAAATTAAAAAAATTTTCGAAAAAGAATAAGAGGAAAAGAGGAGAATTTTGTGAAGGAGAGAAGAAACAAAATGAAAAAGGAGCACAAAATTATAAGAAAAGTTGATAGTCATTAGTAAGGAACTAAGGAATTAACCTAAGTTCTAGACCTCATTCAAGAAAATAACTGAAAAGTGCACAATGAGATTAGTAAGAATGCAAACCTTAGGCATTCTTGAATAGACTCTTAGTACCCATTAAGATCTGGACACTCCTCAAGAGGTTGAGGAAAATGAAAAGCTGAAGTATTAGGTCTAAGGCTTAGGGAGTATTCGGCCTCGTTAACTAATTTTTGGTTTACGGGACTCAGTAACCTAAGCACCCTAATCTCACACACAGCCTGGTTCAGTAAGCGTAAAAATCAGAATCACGCAGAAGCGTCGCAAAAATCTGAAAAGAACACCTAGAATAGGAATGGCCGATCAACACAAGTTGATTTGGACGAGTTCCCAGCGCAGAGAGGCGGAAAATCCCCTCGAAGATGCGTAACAAAATATCATCTCCTCGGTGCTTGTCTCTTAGGATATTTACATATCCTACGGGGGGCATGTAAGCACTCTGCTGGTTCAGATTCCATGGATGGCATTATCTCGAAGTGTCAATTGCCAGGGTCTGGATTCGGCCACGGAATACCATGGATGGGATTATCTCGAAATCTCAATAGCCAGGGTTCCGGGGGTTGCCATGGGCGGTGCTATCTCGAAGCATCGATCGCCAGGAACCCTTGAGGATTGATGATGGGAGCAAGGAATCTGATACAGACCGTGTTGAAAAGCTAATCCTAGGCTAGAACTAAAAAGAAAAAGAGAGAGAAAACTCTCCAAACAGAAAAAACTTTCTATCTCTCTCTTACAAAACGCACTGCGAACTGGGCCAGGGCTAAAATCATTTCAAGCACGGGTGCTTTAACCACGAAGTCCAATAAACCTTAGGTTAGTTCTTGCGGGCCTTAAAAACCTTTGCTAAAAGACTGAGGCTAAGGCTAGACAGATTTGGATCTTGATTGGTACTAGAGTATCTTTTAGGCCTATGGTCAGCATTCTAACCTAATCTATGCTCAAATAAAAAAGGCACTTATCTAAAACCATTGAAAACTTCATGGTCTAGAACAAGGGTTGAAACCTTAAGTTTTTTGCTAAGGGACTAGCAAAAGCTAGGCATGGGGGTATGATGAGAACCTCATCATGAGCCATAACTAGCTCATTTTGACCCAATACAAAGGATAAAAGCTCCTAAATATCTCAAGGAAAGGCTTAACTCAGAGAATTCTGAGTTTGAGAGGAAAACCAGTCATAAGGGGTAAAAGTGCAATTTTACCAGTATAATCTGCATACAGGGTAATTCAGGGCCTAAACACAGGTCAAAACAGCTTAATAAGAATAAAAGTGGGATGAGATGATCTAGCAAGGGCTACAGCACTTCCAAGGAACCAAATGATAATCTGTAACCCTAAAACAACCCACTTCAATTCACAAGGTTCGAGGCAAAGTAAAAATAGAATAAACCCTCTAAAATTCATAGAAAAATAATCTCTAGGGTTTAGAACCTTCAATTTGGCCTTTAGAACCCATTTTGACCTACATTGAGAACCATGCCCAATTAATAACTTAATTTGGGTCTTTACGCAAATTGACCGGTCAAACAAGGTTTAATATGAAAATGAAATTTACCATCAGATTCCTTAGGTTCTAATTAGTCATGTATAAAAACTTGAGCCTAAGAAGAAACCTCCTTGACCGACTTTACACTTTGGTCCTCATATATTTACTCTTTGGCCCTCAACTTTTGAACCCTCGCATTTAGGCCCCTAACTCTCCTTCGTTCTTTGCAAACAGGTCCCTCCTGCAAAACCCTGCCAGCACCATGCTCCGGCGACCTTGCGCGGAGCATGGCGCCGCGCAGGGTGAGGTGGAGGACCTGGCATGTGTACCGGGGGTGCCCTGCGTCGTCAGCCGTCGCAGGAGCACCCCCATGGTCATTGTAGCCCCCCATACCGGCCGTGCGAACGCACGGACGGTATGGGTTCGTATTCCGACCATTCTCCGGCGAGGGAGACACGTCGTCTCCCTCCGCCTTCCTCCCTGCTTCAACCCTATAAATACCCCCCGCCGCTCCACCGACCAAAGCAGCTCGGATCTGACGGAGAAAACCCCCAACTTTCCTCTCTTCTCACTCCGGCAGACGCCCACCAGCTCCGGCGGTTCTCCTTCCTCCTCCTCTTCGCTCTGCCGCAATACCAGCAGCAGAGACCTCTTCCCCTGCTCTTCCCGCGTCGCGCAATACCGGCGCGCGCTGCCTCTGCCCCGTCGTCACCGCCGTCCTTCCCCCACTGGGCATCGTCTTCTCCGGCGACAGTCGATACGACTGTCGCCCTGTTCCTCCCCCTTCGTCCCTGCAGTTAAGTTAGAACTACTCCCCTTCTTCTCCTCTTTCTTTCCCCGCTTTCAATTTAGTCAATTAAACCCTCGACCGCTCCTGTTCACCCTCATCCTCTCCGCCTCCGACCACCCTCCGGCGAGCCGCTCCCATCACCTCAGCGACCCACACGACTCGCCGACCACCGCAGCACATCCGCCTCCTCACCCTGATCCTCTTCCGCCCCTCCACTTCCCACCAAACACCCTCTGCAGATCCGCCGAACACACCCACTCCTTCGCTCCCAGTTTGACCTAGGACGACCTGTTAGCTCCATCTCGCCCCCTGCAGACCCCCTGACCACCTTCGCCGTGCCACGGCGAAGGTCCCCCGCCTGTCTGATTTGGCCGAGAGGCCGTTCTATTGATTTCAGGTTCCAGGCCTTGACCGCCATTGGCGAGGAAGCTCGAAGCTTGCTTGAGGTTGCTCCAAGCCTAGATATCCCAGGTTGAAGAGCCACGGCCAGCGCGAAAGAGTCTTGCGCACACACCCTGGCCCTCAATTGAAGTTGCGCGCCTCAACAGCTGTTGCAATTGGACGCACCATCCCTGCTGCAGGCGTGAGAGAAAAGGGGTGCGCGGATAGTCCCACCTCGGGAGTTTCTGAAGCCACACACCCACATAAATTGCAAAAGTGCCACCATCTGTTTGCCTCAGTTACCACGGGGTGAGGTCCCTCTCACCCGACCCGACCCGACTCGGCCTCGTCCGTGACCACGCTCCGCGGACCTGGCCCGACCCGATTAGACTGACCTGCACTCCTCGCCCACCACGCACGCCGGTGGGCCTGGACCCGGGCCTGACCCGAACCCGATTACCCGATAGCGCTCTGGGAGAGCTTCCGAAGAGTGATTTCAGAGAGAGAGATACGCGGGGGAGGGGGGTAGAGTAGGTTTTTGCCTCTTGACGAAAAAACTCTGAAGTGTGCAGGCCAAAGAAGAAGAAGCAGACCCGCCAAAGAAGAAGGAGCTGCTGCACTGTAGCGAAGGCATCGTTAAGTCGTCTCAGCACCGGGGCAGACGACGGAAGGTCAGCAGCCAGAGCAGGAAAGAAGACAGGCTGAAGAAGAAGGAAGAGCAACGGCCATCGCGAAAGAAGAAAAAGAGAGGTCAAGGCAGGTGAAGACAAAGAAGAAGAAGGAATGAAGAGAAGCAAGAAGCAAGAAAAGAAGAAGACGATCTGACGAAAAAGAAAGAAAGGAAACAAGGAAGAACAGAAGAAGAAGAGCACGAGGGGAAAATCTGAAGAAAGCAGAAGAAGAAGAAGAAGAAGAAGAACAGGAAGAACCAAAGACAAAGAGGAAGAAAGAAGAAAAGAAGAAGAAGCCAAATTTTCATCTCTCTCTCTCTCTCTTTATTTTTGTAATAGAACTTGTATATCTCTAGAATACAACTTGCTCCCTGAGTTCGACCTCGGGAACTCTTTTATTTTTCCGAGTAAAAAAATTTTATATGAAACGTTGGTAACAACCGGCTTTACTACAACGTTATAACACAACCCGGTCAAACCCACGCTATCAGTGCCACTAGGGCCATTAGCCTTGTGTGAGGGTGTAGGCTAGACCTTGGGTTTGCAAACCCATCTACACACCTACCAACAAGAGATGGCCAGCCACAAGAGGTTATGGGTGAGCCTTCATGGCCATCCAAAAAGAAGAAGAAAAGGAGGGTGCATCCTCTCTATGGAGAAGAAAGGACACGCCCAAGTGAAGAGAGGAAAAGAGGGTGTTGCACCCTAGTGCTCTCCTTCTTCTTACCGCCCACATGAAGATGCCTTGGAGGAGCTTCTTATTTAGCCGTCCATGGAGGGGGCCTTGGAGGAGGAGGACGGCCCTAGGATTTTGGAGGGTGGAAAGGTGTTGCAAGTGGGAGGAGAATGGATGGGAGAGTGAATGAATTTTGTGGCTCTCTTCTCTCCTTGGTTGTTAAGGGAAGGCCTCTCCATTTCAAGTGGGTCACCACTTTTGGTGGCTCCCAAAATAGCAAGTGCCACCAATTTAGGATCTAGGTTGGTGACCAACTAATAAGGGCTAGAATGGGCAAGTGGGATTTAGGAAAGTGTATGTATGTGTAGCTGTAATTTTCGTGGAGTAGGGTAGTGGGTTTGGTGAATCTAGGTTGGGTTAACCTACATTAACTAGGTGTGGACCTAATTAGGCTTAGGAAAGTTTAATCGGATAGGAGTGAACCTAATTAGGTCTAAGTCAAGTCTGATTGGATGTGTGCATATGATTAGGCTAGGGTAACCCTAATAGGTATGAGTAAATTAGATCTTGGGTGGATCTAATTGGGCACAAGTGCACCCAATCAATTATAGATGCACCCAATTAGGTATGGGATGGTTCAATTGGGTTAAGGATAGGATAAGTAGGGCTATGGATAGTGGACTAGGCTTAGGAGGTCTCTAATTAGGTTTCCTAGGGTGTCCGGTGGGGTTCCTAGGTCAAAATAGGCAAGATCAGGCTTCCAGCACCAAAATCAGGAACCATACAGCTGTATTAGATGTCCAAGATAGTGGTTAGATGTCTTATACTACAAAATTGGATGTCTAGAAATAAATTGGATGACCAATTCAGTGTCAGTATGAGTTTTGGCTTCCTGGATTATTATTCTACAGAAATCAGACGTCCAGCCAGATGTCTGGACGTACTAAAAGGTGGTGGAGAGTGGGTTTTAGGTTTTCTAAGGTGGGTTTTGGTTCCTAAGTGTTTGAGAGAGGGATAGGGTGGATAATGATGTGAACACATTTATTGAGGGTAAAATGCCTATTCATGCATGTTCCTAGGCTTAGATTTGCATTTTATGTTATAAATATTGCAGAGCATGAATCATTCTGCATTTAGAGTAGTTGTATAAAATTTAGGTTAATTGCATCCCTTTTGTGGTTAGGAGAGAAGAATATTTATTTCGAAGGCTCGGATTGATGATCCGACCATACGGATTTGATCAAGACGACGATCGGAGTCCAACGCCTCTGAAATTGCCTTAATCGGAGTCCTGCAGCACTATATGCAGTGCAAGGAAGATCAATGGCCAAGGGACTAGGAGACATAATTCGAAGTTTAAAATGACAAATCCGACCACACTGATGGATTCGGGTCGACAATCGCAGCCTAACAGCACGAAAATCGACTCAATCCGACCTCTGTAGCAGCCCCTACAACAAGAAGAAGATGGACGACCCAGACTGTGCCACGTGGCGCAGCCCAGGCTGCCAGCACACGCACGCAGCAGCGTGGATGTGCGCAGGCGTGCATGCGCACAGCGCAGCGCTAGCGCGAGGGTGCGCGCGCGCGGGGCAAGGCGGGGGAGCAACGCTAGCTATACGTGAGCTGGACCTACATCGACGCATGAGCTAGACTTGCAGCCATTGGTAATTCATCGCATGCCAGCAAAGCTAGTTGTGGGAGACAACGAGCATGAGCTGCCTACAGCGACGTTTCTAGCGACGTCCTGGATGTCACTAATGGTCCCATACCTATTTTTGCCTCTTTTCCTCCACTATAAAAGGACCTACATCCCCTCCCTTCCAAGCCATCTCTAAATACTCTACTCCCACCTACTCCCAAGCTCTAGTAAGCCTACCAACGCTCCACTACAGCTTGTTCTCAAGTTCCCAAGGCACCTATTAGTGTAGTGAACCTCTACCGCACCAAATACTCCTCCAACTTCCTATCCCCCTTCATAGGTTGCCCACTCGATATATCCTGTTTTGAAGCCCTGGACCCAATACTGTTTCACACCTTCCGTTTAGAATGAGGACATTGCAAAACTTAGGCATGGGGGGGTGGTAAAGTGCAAACATACAAAACTAAGAAAAGTCAGAAGGATTCTCACAAAAAAATCACATATGTTAAAAATACCAAAAAAAATAGAAAATTTTGGAAAAGAACAAAAAAATTAGTGGAGGGGAGAGAAAATTTTGGAACCACATAAACATGAGGAGGAGAAGAGCAAAATGTCAAAAAGGAGCACAAAATAAAAATGAAAAAAGATAGTCATTAGTAAGAGATTAAGGGATTAACCAAAGTTCTAGACCACGTCAAGGAAAAAGAGAAAATGAAAAAAAAGGTGCTAAATGAGACACAAAAAGAGATTAGTAGGAATGCTAATCTTAGGCTTTTTGGGCTAGACTCTTAGGCTTAAAAATTCAAGTATCCTCTAAGATCTGGATAATCCTCAAGAGGTTGGGAAAATGCAAATCTTAAGTATTAGGTCTAAGGCTTAGGGAGTATTCGACCTCGTTAACTGACCTTCGATTCGCGGGACTCGGTAACCTAAGCACCCCAATCCACGCACAGTCTGGTTCAGTGTACATAACTATCAAAATTACGCAAAAGCGTTTAAATGTTCTGAAAAGAAGTTGCTTAGATTAGGAGCGGTCGATCAACACAAGTTGATTTGGATGAGTTCCCGGTGCGGAGAGGCGGGAAAATTTCCCTCGAAGATGCGTAACAACATACCGTCTCCTCGGTGCTTGTCTCCTAGGATATTTACATATCCTACCGGGGGCACATATGCACTCTGCTGGTTCAGATGCCATTGGCAGCATTATCATGAAATGTCTATTGCCAAGGTCTGGATTTGGCTACAGAACACCAATGGGTGGGATTATCTCAAAATCTCGAAAGCCAGGATTCTGGGGGTTGCCACAGGTGATGCTATCACAAAGCATCGATTGCCAGGGACCTTTGAGGATTGATGATGGGGATGAGGAATCTGATACAGACCATGGTGAGAAGCCAATCCGAAGCTAGAAATAAAAAGAAAAGAGAGAGAAAATTCTCCAAATAAATAAATCCTCTGTCTCTCTCTTACAAAAATGCACTGCAAACTGAACCAAGGCTAAAATATGTCTCAAGCACGGGTGCTTTAACCGTGGAGTCCAACGAACCTTAGGATAGTTCCTGCTGGCCTTAAAAACCTTCACGGAGGATCAAGGCTAGAGCTGGTTAGGTCCGGATCTTGGTTGGTACTTGAGTACCTCTAGGCCTACTATCGACATTCTAACCTAATCGAAAAGAAAAAAAAAGCACTTATCATAAATTGTGAAAAGAAACTGATGGTCTAGAACAAATGTTAAAACCTTGAAATTTTGCTAAGGGACTAGCAAAAGCTAGGCATGGGGTTATGATGGGAACACCATCATGAGCCCTAACTAGCTCATTTTTACCTAGAAAAGAGAACAAAAGCTCCCACATAACCTAGAGAAGGGCCTAATTCAAGGAGTAACTATTCTGAGAAGAAAATAAGAAACAAAGGGTAAAACTGTAATTTTACCATTACAGTACATCAATGGGATTTCTCAGGGGCTAAACATAGGTCAAATGGCTTTAACAAAATAAAAAGTGAGTTGGTTCAATCAGAAATGAGTTCATGTGCAATCTAAGAATTAAATGACTCATTGTAACCCTAAAACAGACTCACTTAATTCAACAAGGTTTTGGTTAGGATAAAAATCAACTAAACCCTCTAAAATTCATGGAAAAATATCCCCTAGGGTTTAGAACCTTCAAATTGGCCTTTAGAACCTATTTTGACCTAAGTAGGGGTCCTAGCTAATTATTTACCATAGATTAAGATTTTGTGTAAAATATCTAATCAAACGTGGTCAAACCTAAAATCCAACTTCACCATTGGATTCCTTAGGTCAAAATTAGGTTTGTACCAAAATTTGGACCTAAGGGGAGGTCACCTTGACCTACTTTGCAAAGTAGTCCACCCAATTACATTTTGACCCCTGGCTTTTGAAAACCTTTGCGCAGACCCCCCTATCTTCCTCGCCACTCTTTGAAATTAGGTCCCTCCGCCATTACAGCGGAGGAGTCCTACTCCAGCGAGGATTCAAGGAGGATTTCTCCCTGATTCCTCAGAGATCCCCTCTCAGATTTTAAAGGGAGATTCTCTGAGGAATTCCTTATCATCTGAATGCAATCTCTAGCCTTGATTCGCACTCAATCTCTCGTGCGAATGCTCGAGAGGCATGGGTATCTCTCGCACATTCCTACTCCGGAAAGGATTGGAAGCTTGTTTTCCAAGCACAAGGACCTCTGCTAGTACCTATAGAAGGATCCCCTATCCCTGCTGCTCGGATTCAGCTTGGTTTGGCTGGAGAACAACCTCCAACTTCGTCTCTTCTCCTCCGGCCAGACATCTAGCAGGCTCCAGCGATATCTCCTCCTTCTTCTCGTCACTCTGCCATAATACCAGTGGTAGAGCTGTCTTCACCTCCTTCCTCCGCGTCGAGCCGTACGTGCGCACGCGCCAAAAGCCTCTTCATCGTCGCTGTTCCCTCTCCACTGGAATTTTCTTCTCCAATGGTGGCAGGTACGTGCCAGCCACGCTCCTATCTCCCTTCGTCCCTTAAGTAGGTTAGATCTCTTCCCCTCTCTCCTCTCTTCATTTCCCTCTTCTTTCTTTCTACTTTCAACCCTCGACACCGTAGACCACCATCGTCTTCTCCCCCTTTGGCAGACCACTAGCGAGGTGTCTCCGTCACCTCCACACACTCATCCACCTCGCCAGACCCCTTAGAACCTTTGCCATCATCCACTAACCACTTTCACCGTCTCCATCGACCGCCATACCTTCCACAAGCACCCCCCGACCACACCCATCATCACGGCCACAGAGCGACCTAGGCACGCACGCCTAGGTTGCCCCGCGGCCAGCCACCTACCACAGCACCTTCCCCGTGTCATGGCGAAGCTTCCTGTGTGGTTTAATGAGGCCGCAAGGCCGTATTGATTGATCATAGGATTAAGCCTCCATCGCCATTAGCACAGACTCGAAGAAGCTCGCAAGCTCGCTCCAGGCAGTTGCGCTCCAGGTCTCAGGTCCCAGGTGATGCGAACTCACCTCATGCGTGCATTCAGCCAGGCAATTGGCTTTGAGAGGTGTCACAGCTGCAGCAATTAGGCAAAGCAACCTCCTGCGGGTGCGCGAGAAGCGGGTGGGACTTTTAGTCCCACCTCGGAAAGTTTGAAGTGCTGTGAGTACTTTAAATTATTTTTGTGTTTTCTCTTGGTTGCCTCAGAACACGGGGTGAGGTCCCCTCGCCCGCTTACCTACCTCATCCGCGACCCATGCTAAGTGGACTTGGCTTGCCTGATCCGTTTACCCAGCACTCCTCGTGCACCACCCATGTCGGTGCGCCTAGACCCGGGTGCACTTAACCCAACCCGAATACCTGATTGGCTGGCTTTGGGAGAGCGAACCTAAGTGAGAAAAGAGAGAGCGTACATGGGGGAGGGTAGGGGTAGGTTTTGCACTCGTGTGTGAAGGGAAAGGAAGAAGGGAGAGGAAGCTGCAGCAGCAGAGAAGAAGGAAGGAGCAAAGGGCTAAAGGTAGAAGCTGAAGAAGCTAAGGAAGAAAAGGGAGAGGAGGCAGAAGCAAAGAAGGACGGAGAAGGTGCGGCCAAGTAGAGAAGGAAGGAGAAGGCATTGTAGCAGAGAGGGTGCGTATGAAGAAAAGGCAAAGGCAAAGCTAAGGCAAGAAAGAAAGAAGAAGAAGAAGGAAGGAAAATCAAAGAAGAAGGAAAGAGAGACAAAGAAGAAAAGAAAGAGAAGCTGAGGCAAGCACGTAGAGGAAAGGAAGAAAAAGAAGAATGAGGAAAGCTAAGGAAAGAAGAGAAGCCAAGAAGGAGAAAGAACAGAAGAAGAAGAAGGAAGCCATCGACCAAAGCCAAAAGAAAGAGGAAGAAGGAAAGAAAGGCAGAGAAAGAGGAAGCTGAAGAATAAGTCAAAGAGAAGAAGAATCAAACTTTTTATCCTCTTCCTCTCAATTTCTCTTTTATTTCTACATTTTATTCATAAAACTCCTGCATTATATTTTGAATTAGATTTTGAGTAACTTTAAGTATTCAAATTACATTTATTGAAATTAGTGAATAAATTCCATTTTCTCTCTGTGTTCGACCTCGGACTTAACATTCGAGTAATAAAAATTCTTATTTGTTTTCAACGTTTTTTCGACTATACTGCAACGCCACCTTTTTAAAACTAGATCAAGCGCTGTAAACAGTCGCCTTGGAGCCGTCCTCCCACCTCCATTCCGGTAGCAGATCACCTCCGTCTTCTCACCTCCATTCCAAGCCACGCCGAAGCTTTCCTCAACACAACATCCTCCTGCATCTCACCTTCGTCGTCCCGCTCCTCACCTCCTTCGTCCAAGCTTCTGCCAGGCGTCGTCGTCTCCCCGAACAGCCGATTCGGGAGATTTCCTCTCATCTCCCTCTCCTTTTATGCTTTTATAGTTCATTGTAATCAACATTGAATTGATACATATATCATATTTGTTCCATTTTTATCTTGTGATTCATTCTGCTTATCTTTTATTTCAAAAACACAAAAAAAAAAATCAGAACCCTAAAATACCAAAAAGAAACAAAACGAAGCACGGTTTTCACGTAAAGTAAACGTCGCCTCCCTATGTTCGACCTGGGACTCCCTTGGAGTTTTGGTATAAATTTTATCCGATCGACATGTTTTGCAGCTACGACGACGGGTTACTTGTAACTTCAATTTCTAATATGCGAAACATGCCCGACCAGATAAGAACATGGATAGTGCTATCCATGTTTGGGTTTTGAGGCTAAGGTGCCCTAATGGAGGTTGTTTTGGGTTTGGGAAGGCTGTTCTAGGGTTTCTAAGGGTAGGGATAAGGCTATCCTCCTCACTCCTCTTATCTGGATCAGTCTTCTTCTTCCTTTATTACTTTATTCCACTATCTCCTTCATCCTGGATCACTTTATTATCTTCAAATAGCAATAAAAACTATTAACTAGAAGGATATCTCATCTTATTCGAAATAGACTGATGCAATGTATGATATGCAGGATATGAGTGCAATATCCACAATTTAAGCTAGGTTCAGACATTATTTTGGTTGATTAGGACCCATGATTGCTGTGCAATCAGCCGCTCTCCTCTTGAATCTTGAGAGATCTGAAGAAGCCTTTGCCTCTGCTGGTGTGCTAAGTCCTGTGCTGTGCCTTCTCTGAAGCTAAGGGAAGAAGAAGAAGAGAAGAGAAGAGAGAAGCCTCTCCCTGAGGCTTGAAAAAGAAAAAAGAAGAGGCCTTCACCTCTATTAAGGCGTTTGAGCCTAAATCTATCGTCTGATATCTGATACCTTGGCTCTGTTGGTTAAAATTGAGTTGTGCTTGGCTTATATGATCTATTACTTTGAGTAGCTTGCTAAACATTGTAGGGTAATTTGGTGATTCAAATCACCATTTTACCCTCTCATCTTTTTTGCATTCTCAACATTGGATTTGATTTATATATCTTTATTGATTTCAAATTCTTTGATTGTGATCTTGAGTTTTAAATTGCCATATTGCTCCCTGTGTTCAACCTCAGACTTCAAATTCAAGTAATAAATTGTATTTATTTTTCGCGCTAATTCAACCTATACTGCAACGCGACGAATTTAAAACCCATTTCAGAGTGACTAACAGCACTCGAAGCTAATGATCAGTCTGAAGATTCGTCAAGCAAAGATGAAGAAGACATAGCCCTTCTCTCAAGGAAGTTCAGGAAGTTCCTCAAAAACAAGAGGAGTTGGAGAAAGAAGAAAGAGGAATCCATGGCAAATACCATCGTCTGCTACAACTGCAAATGGAAGGAACACATCAAAAAGGATTATCCACTTCTCAGGAAGGAATCAGAGAAGAAGAAGAAATTCCCAAGAACGGATGGGAAGAAGAAGGTTCTTCAAGCCACCTGGGATAAGTCAAACTCAAGCTTAGAGGAAGAAGGGGCCTCTAGTAAAGAAGCTCTTCTAGAACTCATGGCCCTAAAAGATGAGGTAACATCTTTTTCGTAAGATGAATTATTAGAAACTTTCTTTGAAATGCATGATAGCTAAAACACTCAAGGTAGAAAATAAAAGCTTAGTAAATACCTTAGGAGAAGAGAATGCATAGAAAGATACACTTGCTTCACAAAATAAGGAGCTATCCATTGAAATTACTTCATTAAGATCACAGATAGATAACCTAAAAATAGATATAGACAAACTAAAAGAGAACTCTGCTATTCTTCTAAATGATCTAGCTAAATTCACTAAAGCTAGTCAAAATCTGCATAAACTCTTAGGAATACAAACCTAGAGCACCACAAAATTTGGGTTAGGATACATACCTAAAAATGATCATGAAGCATCTAGTTCTAGTTAAAGGAAAGAGAAAGGTAGCTTGCCCAAACAAGCAGCACCAACTAATCAACATGGACCCAAGCAAAAATGGGTACCTAAAGCACTCTTGAAATATTGTTTTGAAGGTTAAGTAGATTATAAGAGGTGGACATATCGAGAAACAAATGGAAACCTGAAGCCAATTTATAGATCCAATGTTCCAAGATCTCATAAACACAAACAAATGATAGGATTGAGAAGAAAGAAGATGGATCATGGACAGCGGGTGTTCTAAGCATATGACAGGAGAGGAAGGCCTATTCCTGCAACTCTACCACTATGAAGGTGGTACAGTCACGTTTGGGAACAACCACATGGGCCGTATTATTGGTACTAGCCAAGTTGGTAACTCCTCTACTTCTTTTGATAATGGGCATCTAGTTAGCAGATTAAAACATAATCTACTTAGTGTAAGTCAAATATGTGATAAAGGATATAAAATTGCTTTCACCTCAAATGATTTTAAAATAAGAGATAAAAAACCAAACAAATTCTTCTAAAAGGAAACAAACATAAGGATATTTATATTGTCAACTTCGACAAATGCAACAACTTTAAATGTCTTACCGCATCTGACGAAGAGGCAATACTTTGACACAAACAGCTAGGTCAAGTTCATATGAAGAACATCAATAAACTTGTGAAACATGAGCTTGTCAAAGGCCTGCCAAAGCTCAACTTCAAGAAGAGCAAAGTCTGCGATTCTTGTCAAGTTGGTAAACAAACCAAAAATCTCTTTAATCCAAAAAGGTTGGTTAGCACCTCTTGACCCCTGGAGTTACTTCACTTAGACTTGTTTGGACTAACCAAATGCGAAAGCTTAGGTGGGTGCAGATATTGTTTAGTCATAATCGACGATTTCTCAAGATTTACCTTGGTATCCCTCTTGGAAAGTAAAGGTCTGACTATCGATGTTTTTAGTAAACTAGTAAGAAGACTGCAAAATGAGAAAGGATCTGAAGTCATTAGGATTAGAAGTGATCACAGCGGAGAATTTGAGAATCAATCTTTTTTTTATTTTTGTGATCAATATAGGATAAAACATGAGTTTGCTTTTCCTAGAGTCGCACCTCAAAATGGAGTATTTGAAAGGAAAAATAGGACCTTGCAAGAGTGTGCCCGCAAGATGCTGTGCAAGACAAAGCTGCCTCGATATTTTTGAGATGAGGCTATAAACACTGCTTGCTATATTCAAAATAGATCCCTGATTAGACCAATCCTAAACAAAACATCCTTTGAACTCTGTCATGGAAGAATACCTAGAATTTCCTATTTCAATATATTTGGTTATAGATGCTTTATACTTAACACCAAAGATAATCTTGACAAGTTTGATGCTAAGAGCTCAGAAGGAATCTTCTTAGGTTATTCAACCAAAAGTAAAGCCTGTAGAATATTCAACAAGAAAAATTTTGTCGAGGAAACTATGCAGGTATCATTTGATGAAACCCTAGCTCAACCCTAATCTTCTTTAAGTGACGATGATGACCAAGTAGGAGATCCTTCAAACATACCAAAAGAAAACATTTCGGATGAATTACCAAAAGATATATCTTATATAAAGGATCATCCAAAAGAATTGGTTATAGGAGTTGCTTTTGTTCTGTCAATACCTTAGCTTTCACAACTTTGGTTTCTCAGTTAGAACCTAAAAATGTTAAAGATGTCTTTTCTGATAATTGTTGGATTATTGCAAAGGAAGATGAATTGAACCAATTTAAAAGAAACCAAGTATGGGAACTTGTTTCAAAACCTAACTCTCAGGTCATCATAGGAACCAAACAGGTCTAGGAATAAACTGAATGAATCAGGAGAAGTAGTTAAGAACAAAGCTAGACTTGTGGCCCAAGTGTATAATCAAGAAGAAGGAATAGATTTTGATGAAACATATGCGCTTGTAGCTCGCCTAGAATCCATTAGAATGATATTAGCCTTTGCTGCCCACATGGAGTTTACACTCTTTTAGATGGACGTCAAAAGCGCCTTTCTAAATGGTTTATCAAAGAGGAAGTCTATGTTAAACAACCTCCGAGTTTTGAAGATGCAAACCATCCACAATACTTATATAAACTACACAAAGCATTGTATGGTCTAAAACAAGCTTCATGAGCTTGGTATGATATATTAAAAACTTACCTAATTGAAAATGATTTTAAATTTGGCAAAATAGATCCAACTCTATTTACAAAAAGAAAAGAAAATAATCTCTTAATAATGCAAATTTATGTAGACAACATCATTGTCAATGCTACTAATGATCTTTTACGTCAAGAATTTGCAAGGTTAATGCATGATCAGTTTGAGATGAGTATGATGGGAGAACTTTGATTCTTTCTCGGACTTCAAATTGACCAGCTATCCTTCGAAATATTCATATCTCAAACAAAGTACACGACAGAGATCTTGAAGAAATTCTCCATGGACAAGGTAAAAGTAAAAGAAATGCCTATGGTAGCTTCTACATAGCTCAAAATTGACGAGATAGGTAAGTCTGTAGATTAGAAGTTATACAAAAGCATGATAGGTTCTTTATTATATTGAACTGCTAGTAGACCTGATATTTTCTTTAGCACCTGCTTCTGTGCTTGTTTTCAAGTTGACCCTAAAGAATTACACCTGAATGCAGTTAATAGAATACTTAAATATCTAAACCACACACCAAATCTAGGACTTTTCTATTTAAAGTCAGCCACATTAGACCTTTATTCCTTTTGTGATGATGATTATGCGGGTAGCTTTACTGTCCGAAAGAGTACTAGTGGAACATGTCAATTTCTCTGAAATTCCCTAGTCTCTTGGTTCTCTAGAAAACAACACACTGTTTCATTATCAGCAACAGAAGCCAAATATGTAGCTGCATCTTTGGCTTGTTCACAACTTTTATGGATGAAACAAACACTAGAAGATTTTGGCCTATCCTATAAAAATAACAAATACTTTGTGACAACACTAGTGCCATCAGCCTATCTAAAAACCCTGTTCAACATTCTAGGACTAAACATATTGATGTTAGGCATCACTTTCTAAGGGATTATGTCCTAAAGGGTAATTTATTAAAACTAAAGATCAGTTAACTGATATCTTTACAAAACCTTTACCAAAAGATAGATTTAACCTTATCTGCCATGCACTAGGATTATCTAGGTTGAAAGAGCTAATTTCATAACTTTTATTGCACTATTTTCAACCTTTGATCGATCAAAAATTACAATTTGATCGACCAAACTGTTTGATTGATCAATATTTCTTAATTGATTGACCAAAATCTTTGGCAGGATTTTTCCCTCCAAAAATTTGAAGTTTGATTGACCAACTTTGTTATTTAATCAACCAATTCGATTGGGCGGGAATTTTCCCTCCAAACCTTTGAACCCTGATCGACCAATGAGCCTAATTGATCGATCAGTTTCTGTTTTAATCAACCAAAACAGGGCAAATTTGCTTTTCACGATTGTGATCTTAAATGTCTCTAATCTCTCTCCTAATCACCTAAACCGTACCTAATCTACTCGATTACCTACCCTAAAAGCACTTACCTTTTTTATCAACCCAACTTTGTATAAAACTTCATCGATTTTACTACTAACCTATTATTTTACAAACACTATACCCTACTTTGGTCCCCACGTCTCCTCTCCACCACCGACCAAACACATACTTGACCCCACATCTCTCCTCCTTTGGCCACCGTGGTCGACCAACAACTCTGGCACCACCGACCACCACCGTATGTTGCAAAACCGGGTTGTCCCGCACTCATCAACGCCGTGCTAGACCTTTCCAATGACGCTGTTGACTGCCGACCTCGCCAGCCATACGTCCTCGCCACATGCCCTTCCTGCCAGGTGTCCTCCCTCACTAGTCATGCTCGCTGTCGCTGACGACCACGTCGACTCCCTTTTGATTGACTTGTTGATCAATCATGGTAACGATCAAAAGTTATTTTAAATCCGTTCTTGTGTGGATTTTTCTTAAGTTTCAAAGTTTCATGTATTGATCTTCTTGATCTTGTGATTGCTTTCAATATTTGGTAGTATTTGTGAGTGAATCATTTGTAGAACTCTCATTTTTTTCAAGTCTGAATGGTTTTGGTCGACCAATTGACCTAGTTGATCAACCGAAAGTCATTTTTCCATAACCGAATCAAACCCACTTTTGATCGACCAAAAACCCCTATTTGATCGGCCAACATGTTTTTTCAAATCTAATATGGCTCCGAAACATGCACGTGCCTCCTCCTCAGGTTCTTGTGATGGCACATTTGACCGCTTTTTCATTATTTAGGCCGCCCATGAGTTTTTCCATACTGGCCAAGCTTTCTCCCATGTTGGTAGTCCAGTCGATTTCCCGTATTTTGAGACTATCTTTCCCAGGATCCGCAAGAAGTTTTTCTATCACCAGGTTCTTTGTCTTTTTTAGCAAAAGTTTTATGCGGGTTCCAAGAATAGCCGCATTCCAGGTGTTGACCCCTTGGCTTGTCACCTATTTTATGCCAATCTCAAGAATATAGGTGAGGGGTTCAACATTGAGCTTACCTCGTATGTCTACAGCATTGAGGTTTTGGTCAATGCCGATGTCATCTCTAAGATTCTTGGTTGTTCGTCTATTGGACCTATTTTTCTTGAGCTTCATCAGCAGGCATAGACAGACTCTATTTGAGTGACACTGCTCACTCCCACTCATTATGACTTGGGCCATCCTCCAAGTCACCATATTTTCGTCGTCTTCCACATTTTCTGAATAGTCTTTCTGTGGAATTTTATGTCTAAATCTACCTCCTTTGAGAGCTGCCCTAGTATCATGCTCATCACCCTCTACACATTTCTTAAAAACAAGCAGTTCAATTGGAACCACTTGATTCTTTATTTGATGAGCAAGCAGCCTACCAACTCCTTCCAGTTTGGGACACTCTCTCACATCTTCCTACATTTTAATGTCCCAATGGATATTAACCATAAATAGTTCATCCTTAGCTGATTGCTCTAGACCAATCTGGTCAATCCCGATCTCGTAACACATGTCCCCCCCAACAGGTGCTTGAGCGGGTTCTAACATTGGCTCTCCTGAAGGGGGTTCATCCTGGGAATCATCCCAAGATTGAACTAAAGCAACCACAAATCTCATCATCAATTTCGATAATTTTCCAAGTAAAAACTCACCCGGGCCCTTATCCTTAACATCTTGGAGCTAATCCAACAAATACTTGTTCAGATCATCAATCATTTCAATCAGGGGATCCAATTCTTCAGTGCAAGGTGTTGGCTGAGCTTCTAAAGATTGTATAGTATTCCTCAAGTTAGCCAACACCTTCTCTTGGACCTAGTTAACCTGAACCAAATGGTTTGGTTCAGGGTTGGGTGGGTTTGGGTTTAGTGTAGGGGAATCAACGAATTGAGGATCTTGATACCGTCCCTGATAATAGGTCATTTCAGGTTGTTAATAAGGTGGTGATGACCTAAAGGTAGTGTATTTAGGGGAGGGGTAAGGATCAGTGTATCCTTCTTGATTGTGGATCATATTAGGTTGTCCAAATGAGGGTGATGATCTATAATCAGTGTAGCTTGGAGAAGGATAAGAATCAAGATCATGGTATCCAGGGTTAAACCCTGAACACGGAAGTCCAGAACTGTATCCCCAATCAGAATTATCCCAACTAGAAAATGGATGAGAGTAAGTCTGGTTGGAATAATAATCATTTTGGGAATAAGTAGTGGTAGAAGGGTAGGAGTGGAAGTGCGAATAAGATATGGAACGATCCATGATAGAACAGGAGGAAGAAAGGTGCCCTGCAATACAACAAACAAATCTGTCCTTAAGTGGGCTAGCCTAAAGACCTATAGACTCCCAGAACCTGTCTTGAGATTAATAAACGATTTGATCTACTTCTTTTCGGTCAATCCAACCAGTTATAGGGAGGGACTAGGGAGAAGGTTCTTCTTTTGGCTTGGCCTCAGGTTCCTAATGTACCCCCCAGCCGCAATCGTTTGATTCTGCTCCCCTAGCTAGACATCATATTGAATGGTAGAAACAGATTAATCGAAAATAATCTCGATCTAGGCTCTGAAGAGAGAGTCCAATCCTTAGGGCCAACATCTACTCTGTTTAAATTAGGGTTAGGTTTGAATGTGCTTTGGAATGTGATGGGCTCTTTATATAGGTTGTGCCCATATTGATTGATTGATAGTGTGCACAACCAATGGTTTTCAAGCAAAATTATTTTTGGATGCGGTGAATTTTAGGATTTAAATCTTGCTTAGTAGCTGTTAGGATTCAACTTTAGGTGTATTCAATCAAGTTCAGTTGGCACATCATGTTTTGAAAGCACAGGTGAAAATGTTTTCCTTTAAAGCTTAAAAGAATGTGGAGTGCCTGATAAATCCCTAAAAGTTGAACCTATGTGGCAACTACTTGATGAGTTGATTTTAACTGAAGTAGTGCAGCCCAAACAACTCAAACAATTGGCCTGATGCACCACTTAATTAGGTACATAAATGATTACCTAATCTGATTTCTACTCGATTATGTGTTTGGGTGTGTGTACCGATTCCAAAGATCGACTTACCAGTTGAGTTTGAAAATCAGAAGAGGTTGTGTACCTCTGTGAGATATATTTTTTTAATTTTTCTTTTATATGCGGAGGGTGAGGTGGGTGGAGGTGACAAACAAACAATCAAAAACTAACCTTAGGGTTTATAAGAATACATATGTTGATTTGTGTTTGTGTTATTACGTGGTGGAATGAAAACTAGTGGGTGGGAGGTGGGGGTAAATGTACAAACCTTTCAACAACACTTTACTCTAATCTACCGCTTTTGCTCACCTCGTAAGAGTACCTGCAATCACAATAAGAAAGGAGAGAAGTGAGGTAAAAGATAAGTAATGCAGGAAAATGCAAAAAATCAAAGAGCGTCGCCTCCCCGGCAACGACGCCAAAATGTTGGAGTGGAAGATCTACGCAAATGGGATTGGATTTTGAAAAACCCGTCGTTGTAGTATGATTTGCGAAGAATTTTGTTAATAGATAAATTTTAACCGAAACTCCAAATGAATTCCAGGTTGAACACAGGGATGTGGACGTTTGATTAAAAACTACGTTTGTTTAATTGTCACGAAGCAGACTAGCTAGTCGAATTGAATCTAAACTAACTATCTACTTAAAGAATAAAGAATAGAAGACAGAGAGAATATTACAAATAAAGAGAAAAGAGAGGTAGAATAAACATGGATTTCATCATCAAATGTTGTTCATTACATTAATCATTACAACTAGAAAGCAGGAAATCTACACTAGAAAGTAGTAAATTTACTCTAGAAAGCGATAAAGAGAATGGAGAGAGAAGTATCCTCCTTGACGATTACTTAGAGGATGAGCCGGACGAGGCGACACCTGGAAGACGGAGGTCGAAGCAGGAAGAAGGAGAATGAAGTGGGAAGAACTGGGGGCGAGGTAGGATGTCGTTGTCGCGGGATCCACTTCCCGAATGGAGTGAGAGGATAAACGCAAGATGCTCCATGAAGGAGGGAGAAGGTGGAAATTTTCTAATTTTAACTCTAATGGAGCATCACGGGTTTGGGACAAGCTCTTAGAGCTTTGAAGGGGGTGAGAGAAGAGAGGAAGGGATGAAGACAGTATGGGGGTCGTAGGGCTATATATAGGTGTAGGTTGGAGGGGGCAAATAGGTCTTTACCCTTTAAAACATTAAATTAGGGGTCTTTAATGACGGATAAAACCGTCACCATAGCCCAGATCGTGGGCGTAATTGCCGTGCACGTCGTGCCTCCTCTCCTCGCTCCTCAACGCATGTGCATGTACACGCATTCTCAGCTGTCCGATTGCGAGATTGGATGGCTTAAACATGCCGTGCCCAATATCCTTCAATGCCTATTAAGAGGCAATGCGGACTCCTTCATCACCGATGGATCGAAGATCAACGGCTCAGGACAGACGCTAGCTCGCCTTCACAAAAGCACGTCTGATGGTGTGTTTGCGGTCCTCGCATCTAGGCGCGCCACGTCACCTGCATCCGTGCTGCTCGCTCGCCATCCAATGGCTCAATTAAGCCCGCACCTGCATCCTGCTTGATTTGAGGCAGAGCACGGATCGAACTCGCACCCTTCACTCGTAAAGAGGCGCTTGCCCATTGTGCTATGCTTCCACTTGAGGCGAGTGGAGGGTTTTGTGCATGAGCGACCATGGCCGTTGGATGGTTATCTAACAGCCCAGATCCATCACGCGATTGAGAAGGGAAAAGCAGCGGAAAGTCTTGGGCTGGTGTGGGCGGCTGAGATGGCGCCACGTGGCACCATCTTAGTTGTCCATATTTTGTTCCTTGTAGATAGTGCCATGGATGTCGGATTGGACCAATTTTCGTGTCATTAGGCTGCAATCGTCGATCTAAATCCATCAATGCGGTCGGATTTATCATTTGATGTACAAATTTACACCATCTTGGCCCTTGATTTTTGACCTTCCTTGGATTATATCTGATGTTATGAAAGTCCGATCAGGGAGATCTTGGTGTCATTGAACTCCAATCGTCACCCTAATCAACTCCATACGGTTGGATCTTCGATCCGAGGCCCCGAATGAATATCACCCTGTTACCTGACCACAAAAAGGAAAAATTAACCTAAAATTTACACAACCTAACCTAAATGCAAGATGATGCATGTTATGCAATATTTATAATGTATGATGCAACTATGATACTAGGATCATGCATAAATAGACATTTTAGGCTATTCAGATGCATACGCATCACTAGGAGTGGGGCCTTCTCGACGAACCGCTTATAGGCAGGGACTACATCAGTATTCAGGATGTTACTAATGGTATTTCTTTGGTGATGCACCGACAGTGTGAGGCAGATTTGGTGATGATGAGACATGGGCATCAGGTATCCAAATACCTAAATGCTCAAGGCCAGCTTTTGGATAGACTTGGAGAATCTATTCATGGGATTCAGCAATAGCTTCACAGGCCTCCTCGTCCTTGCCAATCTACTATAGTGACTCCATCATCAGCAACACCTCCTCCTCCTACTACTACTACAGCAGCGACAGACTAGTAGGTTACACCTCCTCATCGGACATCTAGGCAGCCAACGCCCAGATCATCAATTCAGAGACGCCTTTGTCTTGGACACCCTACTTCATCAGAGAGATCTGACTTGATAGACCACGAGTTAGGTACAGACCTCTAGAGCACTATGGATGCTTTTATTGATTCTTTGGAGTAGTTTTACTTAGTTTCTTTCTGTTTTGGATAGTATTTTTATAGTTTTTTAGTCTGTAGTACTCTTTATATCATGTAGACTATTTTATCTTGCTTTTCATCTCTATATATATATATCAGATGCATGGTTATATTTTCATCAGTAGCATGTTTATTTCTATTTCAAAATTAAGTTGCATGTTAAAAATTACCTACTTCAATTACATGTTTAAGGGGGAGATAGGTAAATAAATTTAATAGCTATTTGTTTACTTTTTGCTGAAACAAAAAGGGGAAGATATTATGCATAACTTCTTAAACTATTTAAACTTTTATCTCTCTACATAATTATAATTTTTTTGTCATCAAAAACTGGGAGAATGTAAGTACCTTTATTTTGATGCACCAAAATTATACTTTCTGCAAGACTAATCTTTTAGGACTCTCTCATGGATCAAAGCTAGAAGATTGCTGACTTCATCTCAGTGTCTTTTTATCTTTATTGAGTGTAGATTATTTTATAAGGAATCTTAAAACAAGTTTCAAATGAATTTTTGCACTTCTCATAAAAAATAAGTTTTTAGGGTTATTGATCGACTAAATAATAAAATTGAGAGACCAACCAACTTAGTATCGATCAAATTAGCCCATTTTAGGAAGTTGATAAATACACCTTTGATTGACCATTTAGGTTAATTAATCGACCAATCATTGATCGATCAAATAACTAGTTTGATCGATCAAAACTCATTTTGATCGACCAAACTACCCTAATTGATCGACCAATTTGGTTTCCTTTTCTGGTCGATTTGCTAGCATAAATAAAGGTTGTACGTAGTCTTTTTCAAACACACTCTCAAGTAGAAATCTATCTAAAAGAAAGAGCTTTTCATGCTTCCCTCTAAGTGCTTCTGTGCTTCTGCTTTTACAACTTTCAAAGCATGTTGATTCAAACCTCCACTAAAATCTAGTTTGACTTTCCTTGAGGTTCCATAGGTTTATGCTATTTTTATATTACTTGTTGCTTTTGATTACAGATCCTAAGCTATTGGGAGAAATCTGTTGTTGTTGTTATGCTTGTCTTCATGTTGTTAAGAGAAGGGATCATTGTAAGAGGTTGTGCCACCCTCGTTTCAAGTGGTGGGTTAGTAGATTGACTAGCCTCGACTAGTAGAAAAAATCCTAAGCTAAGAGGTTTAGGTAGTGATTTTCACCTGGGAAGGGTTTCCATTATAAATCCAGGTGTCTTTTATGAATGAATTTTTGTGGTTTGATTTGTCTTTGCTACTATGATATTTAAGTTTATTAAAGATGATACTATTCACCCCTCCCCTCTAGTATCCATTAAGATCCGAAGGAACCCTTAGTTGTCGCTATTGTCTCATCATTATTGATGACTTCTCTAGGTTTACTTGGGTATCTTTCCTTAAGAGCAAAGATTTAACTTTTGATTTATATATTTAGTAGAGTTGTGAGAGGATCACAAATAGAAAAAGGTTATGTGATTACCAAGTTCATGGAGGAGAATTTGAAAATCAACAATTCATTGATTTCTGTAATCTCTCGAGAATTAAACAAGAATTTGCCTTTCCTAGAGCAGCTCTTCAAAATGGTGTAGTTGAGAGAAAGAATAGGACTCTGCAAGGGTATGCTTGCACAATGTTGTGCAGGTCAAATCTACCTCGATATTTTTGGGTCGAGGTAGTAAACTCTGCTTGCTACATTCAGACTAGATCCTTAGTCAGACCAATTTTAAATAGAACACCTTTGAATTATACTATAGAAGAACACCCAAAATATCTTATTTCAAAGTTTTCAGACGTAAATGCTTTATATTGAACACCAAGGATAATCTTGAAAATTTTGATGCTCAAAGTTCAAAAGGAATCTTTCTAGGATACTCCGCAGAAAGTAAAGCCTATAGAGTTTACAACAAGACCACTTACATTATTGAAGAGACACTACACATATCCTTTGATGAAACCTTATTGTTTGCGTGAAATCGTCATTGTTTAGAAAATGTGGCATAGTATAGTTGACAAAATTGCACAAAACACTTAAATTTATAAAGCTCAGAATCAAATTGGAGTCCGAGGTCATTTGCAAGGAGCAATTATGGTGATTCAATTTACTAATCATAATTTACTCTAGAAAGATATGCAAATATGATCAAAACTTTGCTCAAAATAAATCAGAATAATATATCAATGAAACCAAGTATGAAAGTGCAAAAAGATTGGGTTAAAATGGTGATTTGAATCACAAAATTAACCCCTAAGTTTAAGTTCACAATTAATTCAAATAAATGAACAGTACTCTCAACCACTTATCAGAGTCAAGATTCACTCAAATGCTAGATTAGACAACAACAGAAGGCCTCAAACGCCTTAACCAGCAGTAGCTCACAAAGCACAAGGGCCTTGTTTTAAGCCTGACAAAAGAGGCACAACAATAGCACCCAACAAGGCGCAAGGGCCTCATACAAAGCCCTCAAAGGCTAAGTGTTGAGAGAGGGAGTGGGCATAAATCCCAAGGTAAAGAAAAACCTGCCCCCCTCACTCTCTCTGATTCTTTTTCTATTCTTTTCTTAGAACCAAGTTTAATCGGGTCAGAATGCAAGTAATCAGGTCCAGCAGTATGGGGTCCAAGCTCACCGAGTGTGCGGGTGAGCGAGGAGTGTGAGGCTGAGTGCACAGGGGACTTGATGCCCTAGTGTCTCAAGAGAACAGTAGAGAATAGGAAATCAACTTATGCACCTTCATGAGCCTCTACGTCCTCGATGTGGGACTAATTGAGGGGGCTCTCCTTTGCACAGCAACTGCAAGCATTAGAGTCTTCAATTGAGGTCGAAAGAGGCATTGGCTGCTTCAATTGATGGCCTGGGAGGAAACCTGGAGGTGTTCGCAGTAGCTGGAGACAGTGGCATAGACGAACACGGTTGGATGGCTGTAGATAGAGCTGGAGAAGGTGGCAGCGACGGAGCTCCGGCGTACACCTAAAATTCATGAATATGGGCCTTAAGCCACAATTAGTAGGTCCATTAGCATCGCCAAGTGGTGGCAAAGGTGATGGTGGTCTTCTTGTGGTGTATGGTGGCGTGTGCAAGGCTGATGGAGTCGGAGATGGTGTGCGAATGAGATGGAGTTTGGTGGAGAGTGTTGGTGGAGAGGATGATGCAGTGGAGCGAGAGTGCATGCTCGCCGGAGGTACACCGGCACTGGGGAAGGCGAAAATGGGATGGGTGTAGTGGTGAGTGAACCTAAAGTCTAAGGGTGTAAAAAGAGTTAGGGGAAGGAGAGGAGTCGAAGGAAGGTAGTGGCGGACAGAGAGAGTGGAGGCAATGCTGTCTATGATTGGCAGGTGCCAGAGACGAAGATGCTTTAGAGATGAGGACAACAACGAGGAAGGGGCCGGAGAGCTCCTTGTGGGTATCGCAAGGCGTGGAATGAAGAAAGGAAGTGTTTCCCGCTGCTTATTGTAAGTGGCAACGGGAGAGGAAGTCGGAGGAAGAGGGTCACCGGAGACGAGTACGGAGTTGGCCAGAGGTAGAGGAAGGGGTTTTCTGGGCCAAAAACTCGCTGAGTAAGGCCTTGAGAGGGGGAACCTTTTAAGGGCCTTGGGTCAAGCTCCAAACAAGGGAAGAAGCTCGGCAAGCTCAAAGCTTCGAGGAAGAAGATCCCTGAATTCGTGGAGTTCACACGAGCTCTACAGTCCAAATCAAGGTCCAATATGTGGTTCAATTGATTATGAAAGTTCTCAGGATCAATCCCTTTAATTTTGGAGGGATTTGGTCGAGAAATCAGGGAGAAATCCCAGATTAAAGGTCATATGCTTTGGGTTCACACTGTTAATGGCAGCAAGGACCATTTTGAAGAGAAAGATGAGAAGTTAGGGGGCTAAATGCAAAGATTTTGAAACCTAAGGGCAAAATGTAAGAAATAGAGTTTTGAAGGGCTAAATTGCAAACTAGGTTAAGATGGATTCTGATTGGGTCTAAATTTTGGTACAAACCTAATTTTGACCTAAAAATCTAATGGTGAAGTCACATTTTAGTTTTGACCAAGTTTGATTGGGAAATTTACATAAAAATCCAAATTAGGGTAAACTTCCATCTGAGACTCTATTCAAGGTTGAAATAGGCTTAGATGGTCAAACAAAGGGTACCAAAACTCTTAGAATATTTTTCTATGAATTAACGAGGTTTAGATGAATTTTATCTTGACAAAACCTCTTTAATTTAAGCAGGTCTGAAATTAGGGTTTTGTGTTATGATTCGATTCTCGAAATGTGTGAAACCCCGTTTCTGTCTGTATAGACCCTCTTATTAGAGTTTAATGCTCATTTAACCTTCAATTTATCTCTGACAAATCGCGTGGTTATTCTGTGTTCATGATATGCTTTTAACATTGCAGAAATAACCCAGATTTCCTATTTTCTTCTCAAATCAAAATATGATGGAATTATTACCCTCAGATGATTATGTAGGAGCATTTATCCATCAAACCTGACTAAAAGTAGCCAGTTAGGGCTTATGATGGTATTTCCATCACTTATCTAAACCCAGATATCCTACAAATGAGGATGATGAGCATTTAAAAGATCCTTTATGCATATTAGAGGAAAACATATCAACAGAATTACCAAAGGACATAACTTATCTAAAGGATCACCCAAAAGAGTTAATGATTGGAGACTTATCCAAGGGAGTACAAACTAGGTCTTCACTCAATACCCTGCCACTTACTGCCTTTGTCTCACAGTTAGAACCCAAGAATTTAAAGGATGCCTTTCGTGATGAATACTGGATTGCGGCTATGTAAGATGAGTTGAATCAATTATAAAGGAATGAGGTATGGGAACTTGTACCAAGACCTGAATCTCAAACCATAATAGGGACAAAATGGGTCTTTAGGAACAAACTTAATGAATCAGGGGAAGTAGTTAGAAATAAGGCTAAACTTGTGGCCCAAGGTTACAACCAAGAAGAAGGAATAGATTTTAATGAGACATATGCTTCAGTAGCTCGCCTAGAATCCATTCAAATGCTTTTGGCCTTTGCCACCCATATGGGATTCAAACTATTCCAAATAAATGTCAAGAGCACATTCTTAAATGAATTCATAAAGGAAGAGGTTTATGTCAAACAACCTCCAGATTTCAAGAACAACAATCACCCAGATTATGTATGCAAACTACATAAACCCTTTTATGGACTAACACAAACCCCATGAGCTTGGTATGAAAGGCTAAGAAACTATCTAATAGAAAACGGATTTAAAATTGGAAAAGTAGATCCAACTCTTTTCACTAAGCACAAAGATAATGATCTCTTGCTAATCCAAATCTATGTTGATGACATCATTTTTGGTGCTACTAATGATCTTCTATGCTAAGAGTTCGCGAAGGTTATGTAGGAATAATTTGAGATGAGCATAATAGGAGAACTAAAATTCTTCCTTAGACTCCAAATAGACCAACTGAAGAATGGGATATTCATATCCCAAACCAAGTACACCACAATGATATTGAAAAAGTTCTCCATGAACAAGATGAAAGGAAAAGAAACACCTATGGCCACTTCGACACAACTAAAAAGTGACGAAATAGGTAAGTCAGTAGATAAAAAATTATATAGAAGCATGATAGGTTCCCTGTTGTACTTAACAACAAGTAGACCTAATACTCTTTTTGGCACTTATTTATGTGCATGATTTCAAGTAAACCCTAAAGAGACCCATCTTAATGCAGTGAAGAGAATTTTAGATACTTAAATCACACCTCAGACTTAAGACTTTTCTATCCCAAGTCAACCACACTTGACCTACTCATCATAGCTAAAAGGCCGAAATTAAGCTAGACACTAAGCAAAACAATATCAAATTAACACATAAAAAGGGTTAAGTGTGGGAATTAAAGAAAAGACCTAAAACTTTTAATGTGTGTTAAAACCTCCTAATTAGGTCACAAAAATGAGATATTCTGAAAACTAAAGAACAAATGATGATCCATGCATCAATTGAACACATAAACAAGTTTGAAAAGATAAATCAGAAGTAAAATCAATGTCTTAAATGTTCAATTAAGCACATGTAAAAATTTGAAAGCAATTGGACATCATTTAGGCTTAGAAATAAATAGATTACAATTAGGTCCTTCATGCATTACATTTCTACCCTTCAAAACTCCTTCTTGGACCTTTTTGCAAGCCGCAGGGACCCTTCTGTATGACTGCAAGGCCCTTCCAGTTATAGTTCTTCTCACTTTTGGACCTGCACGCTATTCTTCTACCCCTTCGTTCAAGGGTCTTCCTGCAAGTTTTCCCTCATTTCAGAGAGAAGCCTGTGTTCTTCATGCGCACTGTAGCACGCGAAGAACACAGCCATTCTCGACCGTCCATCGCACTTTTGATCTCGATCTGCGGCTGGAATCAAATGGAACCGTCGCGCGATTCGGTGCGTGCGTTCACCTCTCTTCCCAGATCTCATCTGACGGTCAGATCTCTCTCTTGACTCGCCGCGCGCTCTACCCATCTCATCCTCACCGTCGGCCTAATTTTGATTAACCTCACCCTTGCGGTGATCTCAATCACTGAGCTGCTACTTAAGCACCTCAGTGGTGTCGCGCGCAAAGGATCGCTCCCTCCTACATCTCTTAGCGATCAGTTCGTCCACTCCAGTCTCTCCTCCTCATCTAGACCCTGATTTCACAGCCACCGGCTGTGGAATTATCGCCTGCTCTCGACCCTCCTCGTCGCTAAGGACCTCGTAGCACCTGAGGACGACCCTGGAGTCTCACTAGCAGACTCTTCCCTCCGCTGGAGTCACCCTCCTCCTTTCTTCCTCCTTAGCCGCCGGCTAAGGACCCATAGGTCCCATTCTTCCTTTTAGTTTAGGTTTTTAATTCTGCACAAGTAGTGTTAGATTTAGTTTGCAGTAGTTTAGAATAGATTTAGTTTTAATTGTTAGTGTTTAATGTTAGCTGTAGTTAGATTAGTCTTAGGAGTAGAATTAGTATTAGATCCCCTCCCTCACCTCCTCTGATCAGTCCAGATCAGAGGGGAAGAATCATCTGTTCATTGTTCAATTTATCTCCCTCTTCATGTTTTGTTTTTCCATCATCCAAATTCTGATTCTTGTTTTTTCCTTTTTAACGATGAATTTTTCATCAATCACCCACACATCCTGACCCAATTTCAGATCTGATGGCGCACTGCCTCAGATCTGAAAGTGGCGTCACAAGCACCATTTGGGGCTTCTCACTCACTCCATTTGTTTCACAAAAGCCCCTCTGTTTTAAATGGATTGCCTCAGTTTGTCAGAGCACTTTTGATTTGGATTTTAAAGGATTTTTACTCTCTGAAATGTTTTGACAGATCTGACAAATTGAAGGGATTTTTGGTTTTCATTGTAGGCAAGGATTCTGAGAAGCTCTCTGATGACAGAGAGCCAATCAGAAGAGCCTCTCATGATTCTGAGTATACTTTGTTTTGAATGCATTCGCCAGCTCCCATTAAATTTCCTTAATGCATTCTTAGTCTCTTTTTGCTATTTCAGAACTGCCATACACTATTTGTGTTGATGATCATTTCTGTATGGTGATTCTCTAACCTAAGGAGTTTTCCATACTCCTTAAGGTTGCAAGAAACTGGGATTGTGTTTCTTTGGTTTTAATTGATTGAGCTAAGTCTTCCTTCATGCTGTCTATGGCATTAGGAAGACTAACTCAATGCCATTTGAGTTTTGATCTGAAAGGATGCTTCTGATAAGGTTTTTCCTAATGAGTGTTTGAGCTGAATTTACATGAGATTTTCGTGAGATTTAAACCCCTTTCAGATTTGGATTTCAACTCTGTAAATTGTAGTTTGTTTTGAATTTTATCTTACTCCCAGTTACACAGCAATATGCTGCATCTAGCAGCTACATTCCCCTCTTCTCTAAACTCCCTTCTTCTCTAAATTTCCCTCTTCTCTGTAGAATACTTCCCCCCTCTTCAAGTGGACTAACTGCAGCAGCAGTTAGCCACTTGACAGTGGCTTAAGCCACTGCCACTGTAAACTACACATACTAAATACATTCTTCTTCTCTCCATCTCTTCTGACAGTAGCTGTGGCTGCTGTCTTAATTGAACACTAACACTCAATCAACTCTAATTCCCTAACTTTATACAAAAGCCTAATGACATAGACTTATTTTAAAACTGTAAATATACCTATTCATAGTATTATAACTATAGCATATCAGTTAGATACATAGTTATACTGTAAATATGTATAAAACCTGTACAGAAATTCATATACATATGTAATCTATGTAAAAATATGTATATATACTAATCTATTATGTATGTATTTACTGATTTATGTATATATGTATGTACAGATTTATATTTACTTATTTAGTAGCTAAGTTAATAAGTTAGAGCAATAATCAAGTAAATAAATCTATAAACTTGGGAATATATATATATATTAAGTAATTTAAGTTAGTCAAAGTATAATTATACCTAGTATAACTTACTGTAACTTAGTTTTAATTTTAAACACCCAGAACTGCTATTTTAGCCTAAATAAAACATAAATAAATTCGTAAAAATACAATAAAAATATGTATTAAATACTTAAGTATGTAAGTTAAAACTGTTTAAGGTCAATTAGACCATTTACTAATTATTTTATAAGTAATTAACTATTTAATCACCTAAATCAACCTGTATAATCAGCCTAGTTTAGCGAATTTATTTGTATAGTAAAAATATTTAAAATTCAAAATTAATTAATCAATTATGTAGTATTACGTAAATATTTTATTTACCATATTTTATTTTACTTTTTTTAATAATTTATGGCCCCCAAATCGAGGGCCAAAAACGTGCACAGACGTAGCTGCGTCTGATTTCCAGCGCACGATGTGGCGCTGGAATAGCGCCACATCGTGTGCTGCAAACCAAACGCAGCCATATAAATATAATTTATGTTATAACGTAAGCAGTCGTCATGGCGCAGGGCGCCCGAAAAACTGCCTGCTATGTCTGGTCCGATTACCCGATGTGTGCTGAACTTCGATATGTCTGTGGGGCCGGGGGCCCGAGCGTGTGCGAGCTGTAAGGCGTTTGGTTGAGGCCTGACGCTGAGGTTGTAAACGTAACTAAGCCACCTAATCTGAGATTAGGGCGCGCTTAGTAGAGGTCTGGTCCCACCCGTAGGGTGCTGTGTATCCCTCGAAAAGCGCGCCCGCTAATTAAGCACATTTTACACTAAGGACGTTAGCCTAACCCTGTCTCCACCGCAGCCTCTGAAATACCACACAGAAGAAATTGAAAGGACAGACGACTTAAGAGAAGGAACACAAGAGATACAGCAGTAGAATAAGTAATATATACATACGTATAAGTAAACCCACATAATTACTAACAGAATAAAACGACGCTATAAATGTCGCTAAAGACCTCAGTTTGCTTCTTTAGGTTGTATATAGTGTTTTCTGAGATTTAGCGACGTTTATATCTGTCACTAAAACTGATATATATGTCACTATAAATAAATGACTAGTAAGTTAAGTTTTTACACTATGGTATCCTAATGTAGTATGAACTAACATATTAGTGTTAATAGTATAACTTGTAAATACATAGTTTAGAGTATAATAATAGATTGTTTGATGCTTGTTCATAGTTAGTATTTTTTGCAAGCACTTCTTAGTAACTAGGTAAATAAAACATTCATTCATTCTTTAAATGTAAAGTTTCTTTTTGAATAAGAAGACAATTTTGGAGATAATCAAAGAGTGACCGAATTAAATTCAATAAATTGCCTCCCAGAGAACGACCTGGAACAAAACCAGTAAAAATTAGATAAATAAGCAAATGATAATAATGGTTGTAATGACTGGTACTCACCCATACTCACCACTATACGACATCCTTAATGTTATATTATACACCATATACTACAATGACATGATCATAACAATAATCATTCATCATCATACAACCATTGTGTTATATACACATTGTAGATCATCGGTGTCATTGTTATCATTGTCATTCACACATTACACACATTACACCATCATCAACCAACACCATCATTTTTTTGGCGCTGTTGCCGGGGAGCATCGGTGTCAACAATTTTCAACAGACCCATCTTAATGCAGTGAAGAGAATTTTAGATACTTAAATCACACCTCAGACTTAGGACTTTTCTATCCCAAGTCAACCACACTTGACCTATACTCGTATTGTGATGCTGGCTATGCAGGTAGTCTTACAGGCCATAAGAGCACCAGCATCAATTTCTTGGAATTCTTTGGTCTCTTGGTTCTTTCGAAAATAAAATTGTATTTCATTATCGACTACCAAGGTTGAATATATTGTTGCATCTTTAGCTTGTTCTCAACTCTTATGGATGAAACAGACCTTAGAAGACTTTGACTTAACATATAAAAACAACAAAATCCTGCGTGATAACACTAGTGTCATTAATCTCTCTAAAAATCCCATGTTGGGCGATCGAGATTAGATTTGAAAGCGTCATAGTGTAGCGTACGAAATCAAACCCAACAAAAATAATATAACGAAATGCAAAGGAGTCCCGGTCGAACTCTGGGAGGCGTGAAAGTGTGGGATTTGAAATCGATACTAGACTTATTTCTAATTCCTAGAATCTACTATGCGTGGCGGATCTCCTGTATGGCAAATTCTTCGGTAGTAATCTCGAAGCGCACAATCATAGTATAATGTAGATAGATATAGCAAGTATAAGTGTAGTGTTCGTCATGAAATTCCTTGAGTACGTAAATGCTATTGAGAGTGTTTTGAAGTATCATAGCATCATTAACCCGTGCAAGAGTAGCCATGCATATTTTTTTGAATTTTTCTATTTTTGCTTTTTTTTGTGATTTTTTATTTTTTGGAAAATAAAGAACAACTAGAACTACTAATAGAAATCACGATGAGAGAACAAAATCAATCTTTTATTCATCAAATCAAGATATAAACAATTCACCAGTAGATGAAAGCTTGGAAAACAACTTGCTTATCAATTAAACAACTACTAAAACAACTTGGAGATTCACTAGAACAACCGAAACAACTTGGAAAGAACAACTAGAACTACTAGAACAATGAGAAGAATTACTAGAACTAAAACTAGTACTACTAGAATTCAAGTAAGAAAACTAACGAGAAGATTTCTTCTATGGCTAGGCTACTAGAAGGAGGGCACCAAGGAGTCTTCCTTGATGACCTTGGAAGGTGGTAGGAGGAAGAAAGTGGTTGACCACCAAGGTAGGTGGTGGACAGCTATGGAGGGAGGAAGGTGGAGGAGGGTGGTGGCTAGGGTTCCTAGGTGGAAGAAGAGCCTCCCCAGGGGTGTTCGACGAAAGGTCTTTTAAGGGGGGGCCAGCTATGGTTGCTAAAGGGATTAGGGTTTAGGTTTTACTAAGAATAGGATTTCCTAAAAATAGGTTTTCTAAAAATAGGATTTCCTATTTTTGGTGGCTATTCCTTAGTGTGCAAGTGTGTATGCGTAGGTGTGTTTATGTTTGCGTGGGTTTTGTGTGTGTGTGCATGGGTTTTGTGTTGAGGGTCCTAGCTTGGGTTAGGTTCTAATCTAAATGGGTTTAATTAAACTAGGTGGTTTAAATGTGAACCTAATTGGGTCTAGGGTGGCCTAATCTAGAGAAGGGTGAACCTAATTAGGTGTAACTACACCCAATTAGATTTGGGTTTGGTTCAATTAGACTCATTGAGTCTAATTAGGTTGAGCTAATTAGGTTCCAATTGAACCAAATCAAAATTGGTTGCACCCAATTAGGTTGTGCTGCACCTAACTGAATGTGGCTAGGTTTAATGGGTTTAGGTTAGGCCTGATTAGACTCAATTGAGTCTAATCAACTTACGGTTAGTCCAATCAGGTCCCATGGTCCCAATTGACTCAGACTGGGTCAATTAGGTATGGCATGGACCTAAATAGATATCTAAGTTAGGGATTGGGTATAGGATAGGTAGACCAGGGTTGTGGATAGTGCTAGGGATAGGGTGGATAGGTACATGGATAATGTTATCCATGTTTTTGGCTTTTGAGCTGAGATATCCTAATTCTGAGTTGGTCTGGGGATAGGTACTGGAAAAGGGTTATCTAAGAGTTTCGAAGATAAGGTTATCCTAGGTCTTCTTATTCTTTTTATACTCTTGTTCTAGACAGATAATCCTTTGTTCTTTCTTTCTTTTCTTTAGCTAGTGTCTTATTCCTTATTCATATAATCCAACTCCAGCTCTACTACAACCTTCGCTCCTATCCAGCTTTATTCCATCCAAAATAGCTTCTAAACTACTCATGACCTACAAACAAGAATAAACCCTAATTAGCATGGAAAAATGGTATTATAACATATGCAGCTAAATAAAGAAATGCAATGCTTGATATGCCATTTATGAATGCACTATTCACAAGTTAAACTAGGTTCTAACATAATTTAGGTTAATTAAGTTCTATGATTGCTATGTAATCTCCTCGTGCAACACTTTAGAACAAAACACGTAGATGTTAGACACCATTTTTTAAGAGATTCTGAACTAAAGAATGAGATCAACTTAGAGTTTGTACAAACTAAAAACCAATTAGCTGATATATATATTTATAAAACCTTTACCAAGAGGTAGGTTTCATTACATTTGTCGTGCATTAGGACTATCACGACTGGAAGAGATAATATAAAAACTATGAAAAATTATGTTTTAACTACTTGATCAACCAAACTATACATTTTGGTCAACCAAAACCTGTTGATTGATCAATTATGGAAAATTGATCAACCAATATCTTGGCAGAAAAATTCCCTCCAAAATTTGGGTCGATTAATCGAACAATCAATTTTATTAATTGATCAATTGTTTGGGCAAGAAAATTTCCCCCAAAATCGATCAACTCTTTTTTCTAATCAATCAATTCTTCTCTCAATTGATCAAAACATCATTTTGATCAACCAACCCTGTACAAAATCGAATTTTGCATTTTCAGCTCAAATCACCTCAAATAATGATCTTTTTTCACCTAATCTAATTCCCTTATTCCTCTACCTTCCATTTACACTTGTTACCATGTTTATTCCTTGTGTAAATATAAAAACACATTTTCTTACCCAAGTTTTTAACCTCAAACCCTACTTTTTCCCCAAGCAAACTCTACCCCACACCTCTACCATTGACCACTCTTCTCTCCCTCAACCAAACCCCATCGACCACCATCACCACCAATCAACAACCACCACCACCAATCAAAGCCACCACCACCAATGACCATCACCTTCCTCCCATGGCAACGCACCCCACAGCCACAAACCTCCTGTGCCCCCTCCTCAATGGCCTCTCTTCTTCGACCGCCATCTTTTTCTCCTCCAATCGTCGACTTCCTACCTCCACTATTGGATCCTCTCTCCTCCAACCATCGTCTCCCTTCTCATCTTGATCAATCTAGGTATAACTCCCTACCCTCTCTTTCTTTTAATTTTTCTCCCTATTCTAAAACTTAGAAATATGAATGTTTGTTTCTATGTGTAGTCTTTGCTTGTATATGCTCTTGATGTGGTATTGTGAGCTTATTGGATCATGGAGCACACTATCTTTTTTCGCCGAATTCCACCATTGATCAATCAATTTTCCTTGATCAATCAAAAATCTATTTTCCAATACCCTGTGTCCACATGTTTTGATCGACCAATCACCTTATTTGATCACTCAATCACCCTAGTTTTATCGATCAATCACACCTTTTTGGTCGATTAAATGGTGCTAAAATGTGCACATCCTTCATCCTCTGGTTCTAGCAATGCTACGTTTGATCATTATTTTATCACCGAGGCTGCACGTGATCATTTCTCTCTTCTAGCAAAGCTCTCACCCCATGTTGGTTGAGCCGTGGATTTTACCTACTTGGAAACATATTTCTAGGACTTTGGGATAAATTTGCATATCATAAAATTCTTCGTCTTTTTGAAAGAAACTTTTATGTTGGTGCCAAGACAAGTCGCATTCCCGGGGTAGATCCCATGGCCTGTCACCTATTTTATGCCAACCTTAAAAACATATGTGAAGGGTTTAATATAGAACTTACATCTAATGTTTATGGGATCAAGGTCCTGGTCAATTTTGACATTATTGTTGAGATTCTTGATTGCCCAGCTATAGGTCCCACCTTTCTTGAGCTTCATCAGCAGACACAGACCGACACTATTAGGGAGACTCTACACACTCCCACACACTTTGATTTGGGTCGTCCTGCTAAATCTCCTTATTTTCATCATCTTCCTTGTTTTCTTAATCGTGTTTTCTATGAAATTTCATGTCAAAAATGACATCTTTTGAAAATTGCCCAAGGATCATGCTCATTACCTTATATGCCTTTATGAAGAACAAGTGATTCAACTAGAACCACTTGATTCTATACTTGATGGATAAGAAACCCTCCAACTCCTTCCAGTTTGGAACTCTTATCTCATATCTTCCTACATTTTAATGTTCCAATAGATATAAACCATAAACAATTCATTACCTGTGCCTCCATCTTCGATAAGCTCACATATACCAGGATGGAGCAAGTATAGGGATCCCGTGGAGGGATGATGATCCCCAGCCACCTCAGGAGATAATTGGACCTTCTTCTACTCAAAGTGGACCTTCTACTATAGTACCTCCTTCCTTTCCTCCATATGAGCATTTCAATATGGCTTGCCCACCGCTGATGCATCCTAGTCCCTCCTTCTATGACCAAGAGTGGAGTCTCTTAGGCAGGCAGCTCTTTGCATGGGATCATATTGACATTCGAGATGTTACTGATGGTATTTCTCTTCTAATGCATTGATAGCACGAGACCGACACTATTTTGATGGAGCATGGACATTAGCAGACTACCTGAGTGCATAGGGTAGATGCTTAGATAGACTTGGAGAGTCTATACATATTCTTCAGCATCAGTGCCACTATCCTCCTTGTCATCGTCGATCCTCAGCAGCGGCTCCTCCTCCTCCTAGCACAGACCCGTTAGATCAGTAGATCACTCATCCTCCTCATCAGACGGCATGACAACCCACACCGCCTTCCTCAGCACAGTGACCCCTCTACCTTAGTCGCCCTTCATCCTCTACAAGACCTTTAGGCTTGACTTCCATGGACCCCAAGGATCTTAAGATTGACATTGAGTTTCAGGCTAGCCTATATGCCTTTTGGGCAAATCTAGGATGATTTCTTAAGGCTTCTTATGTTAGTTCCTGTTGGAGACATTATATTACTGCATTTTATCTTTCATTATGCATGACATTAGAAAGTACTTCTGCTATCTACCTTTATTCTGGTTCATGTTTTCAATAATAGAATGGTAGAGTTTCTTCATCACTACATTCTCAAGTGTGCCCGTTATTATTTATCATATCAAAGCATTAATTACTCTTTAAAGGGGGAGAGTACAATCAACTTAATTATATTATTTCTTTTTGATGAAACAAAAAAGGGGAGAGACTATGCAAACTACCATTTTACATTACTCTCTATTAAAATGCAAGGACCTATATTATTATGTCTTTCATATGCACTTGTTATCTTTGCATAATTATAATTTTGTTATCATTAAAAAGGGGGAGAATGTTGATACCTCAATTTTGATGCATCAAAATTATGTTTATATGCCAACTAATCTTTCAGGAAATCCATCTTCAATCTTGGCAAGCAAAAAGATTTTTTGGAAAGAAAGTCCTATACTTTTATTTTCTTGAGTATAGAATCTTTATACAAAACCTCAAATATTGTTTCGAAAAGCTGACGAATGTTAAATTCCATAATATAGGACCTTTAATTGACCAATATATAATAGTGAACAACCAAATTAGTTTGATCGACTAATTAGTCAAATAAAGAGATCAAATATCAGCAAATTAGGAAGCTGAAATTCAAAAGATTAGTCGATAAAAATAATAGTTTAAATGATCAATATCTGATCGACCAAAACATTTAATTAATCGATCAATAGGCTTTTTGATTGACCCATAAATTAATTTGACTGAACAACAACTTGTAAATAGTTTCCAAAACTGCTCGAATTTCAAGTATAAATAGAGCACCCTTGTAGCCTCTTAGACACACAACTTCAAAAGAAAAACCTTCAACTATAAAGGTGCTCTTACACTCTCTTTCCAAGTGCCTCTTCTCTTTTTCTGCCACACTTTCCAAGCACTTTGTCCTGAGCCTCTGAGAAATATTTGGGTCGAAACTCCATGCTTATGTGAGGTTCCTTAGGATATAAATTATACTATTTCTTTCTATCAGTTTGATTAGGGTCCAAAGTTATTTGAAAGACCCTGTTGCTTTTGTTCTTCTCCTCAGGATCACAAAAAAGGAGGGTTATTTAAGAGATTATGTTACCTTCATTTTAAGTGGTAAGATTCTTAGTGGATTGACTAACTTTGCCTGGTCAGAAAAATCCTAAGTTTTTTTTGAAAAGATAAGGAGTGCTATTGAAGGCGACAGCAAACCAAAGAAAAATCCTAAGTTGAGAGGCTTAGGTAGTGATTTTTACCTGGAAGGATTTCCACTATAAATTTAGGTGCACCCGTGTGAATTTATTTTGTAGTTTGTATTCTTTTCTCTTCCATTATTTTAAATTTGTCATATACACTATTCACCTCTCCCTTCTTGTGTAGTTTTAGATCCTTAGGTTCTTCACCAATCTCATGATAAAAAGATTAATGATCTCAAGTCCTAGTCAGGCCACCCAATTAAGGCCATGAGAAATAGGGAGCCTGGGAAGCTTTCCAGTTCTTCTGAGGAGAACCCAAAGGGTAAAGGGCCCATATTTAGGGAGCACGCTCAAGTTGTGACCGTGTTGAGGAGAGGCAAAGAGATTGCCAAACCTGACAATACTCCTACGATCACTGATGTACCATCTGGATCACTAGGGTTAATCATTGCATTGTAGTTTAGTATCACAATCCAGATGGATGTCAATTATTTATATACAACTTTTACTAGTTTTATTCTTAGTCATTCACTAGGAGACAGTTATTGATATACAACACTCTCTATTATCCAAAAATCAACTTTTATTCCAAAAATGTTAAGTTTATTTACAACAAAATGAATTAGAAATGAAAGAATGAAAGAATGAACTAATCTAAGTCAATTATGTACAAAAATGAATAAATTTATATTGATGACAATGCCTCAAGAATATATACATGATTAAAGGCATCAAAAAGAATATATATACTAACTATGCCTAATTCATATTAATAATGTACTTCAAATACTTACAATATCTAAGTATATATACTAACCTATATATCTATAACATATATACATCTATAACACTAACTATATAAATATACTATACATATACCTATTACTAATATGTACATCTCTAATTATATACATAAAAGTATAAAAATCTTAAAAACATATTTACAAAAATAAGGTAAAGATTAGAAGTCTAAATACATATAAACAATAGTCTATGTATATATAACTCTTACATATATATATATATATAATCTATACTTAATACACTAATCATCTAATACTTAATATACTGTCATATACATGTATACATAACTTATTAACTAACACTCACACACTCTTAACACATAATACAAACACTACCTCATGCACACTAACTTAACTTTATATAAATACTTAACACAACACACACTAACACACACCTAACACTAATGCTTAGATACTTAATTAAGTTAAACCCTTAAACCTAACTTAGCCCAAAAATTTAGTGGTCTTTTCAAACACCTCAACAATCCAAGTGGGCTCGAGCAAGTCCTACTAAGCCCACTCTACAGAGGTATGTGGCATAACTAATGTTTATTCCAGGCCTAAGAGACTAGCCTACACAACACACACACAGACAAGCCCACAATCATAGGCCCTTCCTCTCTCTCTCTCTCTCTCATGCTCGTAATTAATGGTCTATGGGGAGCCGACCCCCATATTGGCTGAGACGCTTACAGGTGGCAACCAATAAATACTGTACAACACGTTCCATAGCCACCGATGTGGCACTAATCATGAGCACTAAATTGTGCATGTGAATGTTATTTTTTTTCTAACTTTAGGCTATTAATTAGGTATTAATAAATTATTTATTTTACAATTAAATTATATATACATGTAGCCAATATATATGGCTTCTTATTGGTATAGCTATTTTACCTTAATTAAATATATAAATATATTTAAAAATTGGTTAAAGTTAATGAGGAATATGTTGGTGCAAGGGCACCATGATTGTTAATTTTGATGATAACAAAATACTTGTTATTTAACATTTGCAATTTGAGTTTATGAGTTTCAGAAAAATTGTAAATGGATACAAGTGTGAAGGAGCTCAAGCTCGTGTCCATGGTGGATTGGAGGAGCTTGAAGACAAGAAGAATAAGATAGACATTCTATTCTATGTATATTTATTCTTGTCGTTTTCGTATTTTTTTGTCTTTTGCTTTTCATTTCCTTAGATCATTTGTTAAAGAGCCCCAAAGTAATAAAACCGTGGTCCTAGGAACACTTACTCAACCCTAGGATACTTAGACATCTCTTAGAGAACTTAGAAAACCAAAGTAGGCATCGGACAGCCTGATTAGACTTCCAATCTGGACATCAGACATCTGATCTTAGACTTTAAGACGTTTGATTGTTTGATCAGACGTCCAAACACTTAGACTGAACTTAGTGCATTCTATCTTTTGATTTCAGATGACCATCCCTTAGTGCAAACATCTTAGAAGACATCTGGACCTTGCTAGACATCCAACTAAAGGACCGTTGGCTTGAGAAATCTAATCATTGAGGAATAACTCTTAAGATTATTCACATTCACTTTCTAACGTCCGTAGTGTATCCCAGATGTCTGATAAGTAAACGTTAGGCTAAGATCTGACCCTAATCACTTCTTCAGACCTTATAGTCGTTTGTGCTTTGGGAAATCCATTCCCACGGTGATTTATGTTTCCAGATGTCCAGACCTAGTGCTAGACGTCTGATTTGTCGTCTGTGCAACTTAGCCTAGAACCCTATTTCAATCTTGGCAAAACAAGAAGGAAACCCGTTTAGAATTAGTCGTCTGATTAGTTTCCTAGATGTCTTAAAACACTTCTTTAGACGTCTGTCTTGATCTTACCGAGTCTAGATCTTCTACCTTTCTAAATTAGACGACCAATCCCTAGATCAAACAAAGGCCGGGATGTCTGATAATAGATTTAGACGTTTGATAACCTTGTTAGAATCATAAATGACCCTGATTTCGGCTTGATTTGCCTTGGGATTATTCCCAACGGCTATAGAAGCCTTCCAATAGCTAGGAGAGCCTTCTAAACCCTTTTTAGAGCCTCTATAAATAGAGGAGGACCCTTCCTTTGCAACACACACCAAGCAAGACTGCTTTCCACCACATTTGTGTCAAAAGAAGAGATTATCAAGTAGAGAAGTGCTATTGCTCTCCAAGATCTTCTAGTTTACACTAAAGAGCACCATCCCAACTGTGCACCCGCTCTCTCGCCTACGAATACGAGAGCGTTATTGTGCCCTTGCGTGGATCACGCACCCGTGTTGGTAACCAACACACTTCCATCAAAGGGAAGTTTATTTTTCCTAGAGTAGCTAGATTAAATATATACTTTGTGGCTCTATAGGACTATTGTAATATTGTCTTTGTTTGGGTATTCACTTTGTGAATTCCCGTCTCCCTTGCAAGACAAAATACTCCTCATGAAGAGGAGAGGTTTGAGGTACGCCACCCTTGTTTAAGTAGCATGGTTGTAAAAGGTTGAGTCACCCTCATTTTAAGTGACTCGGTTAGTAGATTTGATCGACTAGGTCGATCAAGAAATCCCAAACCGAGAGGTTTAAGTGGTGGTTTTTACCTGGATTTGGGTTTCCACCTAAAACTCCTTTGTATTCTTGTGATTGTCATTTTTTTGAGATTGTTTATTATATTTTTGCATTTTATTTTATATCACGCAAATCTCACCACCATGCTGTTAGAACCCACAAAATACACATTTAATTTAGTGTTTATTTCTTAATTAAAGTATAAATTAATGAATTAATGGTACAATTGAATATTAATTTAGCTAATTTACATTATTACATAATTAATAAATATTTTTAATTGATTTTTAATGATTTATTTATATATTTAGACATTTAAATCCATGATTTATATTTTTTTTAAAAAAGAGAAAGGACCACTACCATTCATAGTAGTCATCCACTTTTATTCATAATCAGCCAGGTTACAGGTTTTCTAGCCACATCTTGCCATTAAAAGTTACATCAGCACAAATATTCTGCACCCACACATTCCCACCCCGAAAGGTTACATCATTTCGCACTCTCCACATCACCCAAAGAACAACAACCATATACACACGAGGCTTTTCTGTAGACATGAAGGAAGACCAAAGCACATCCCACAAAGGTAGACAAGAGGAACAGAGTCTCTACGACACTAAATTAGTGACCAGGCATGCACTGAAAAGATGACGAGCGTTATCTTCCTTAAAGCCACAAAGAGAACAAGACATATTTGGAGTGCCCAAAATCCTCCTCCTGTAGGAGCCCGTTGATGGCATCTCCATCATCCCCTATAACTAACTTAATTTTGCTAAATTCTCAGGTTAAATTCACCTAATTAATACATTGAAAGGGTATAAATCAATCAGGGCTGAAGAGAAGGAAATTAATAGAAAAAGGGGTTAATTCTGTAATTTTCATGAATAGTTATAAACGTAGAATAGCTGGAGGGTGAACTATGTCTAAATCAAAGGTCAATTGAGCTTAATTGTCTTAAAAGTGGGTTGGTACTAAATAATTCAAGATTTACATTCAGTTTGAATGTTAATCCTTAATCAAATTGGTAAATTTCTAACCTGCTTTAATTAAATAATTCTAATGAAAATAAATGTGATATAAACCTTCTAAAAATTAATTAAAAATATTTTATAAGGTTTGGCATAGTCAATTTGACAATTAGAACTTATTTTGACCTAAAACAGAATTGTAGGCGAGAATTTGGTACATTTTGGGTCCAAATGTAAATTGACCATGCAAACGACATCAAAACCCAAAATTGAAGTCACCATCAACTTTCTTATGTCCAAATTAGGTTACCATAAAAATTTGGGCTTATTTGGACTTCATCTTGGTCAACTTTGCAATTATCAATACTTGATTTCTTTTCAAAAGACCCCATAACTTTTGAATTTCTACTACAAACACACCCCTGCCATCACCACCTCCACCTTCCATCTCTGCAACCTCCGGCCGCAAACTTCGGCGAGGTTGTTCGCGCACCTACTGCCCTTTCCTCGCATGCAAACGAGCTATAAACCTTCGCCATTGCATGATGCTTCTCGTCATCGAGATTCGGTTGTGTTTCCTGCCCTTCTCCTTAGCCGTGACCAGTTCTTTGACTCCGACCCCAGTGGCCCCTCCGTTCTCTTCCTTCACACACGCTCCGACCTTAAGAGCAACGCCACCACCTCTTCCTCCCTTTTCCTTGTCGCCGGTCACCTCCCGGACTTCTTCTTCCTCAAGATCAGTGGTCACGTTAGCCACCTCCTCATCGTCCTCATCATCTTCTAGGTAGATAGTGGTATTCGAGCAACTACTTGCTCCCATAGACAACCTCGGATTCTCTTTTAATTCGAGTATAAAAATTTAAATGTTGATTCACTTTGATCACCTATACTACGATACATGATTTTAAACACGATCGAAGCGACTCCAACATTTTGGTGCCGTTGCCGGGGAGCAATGCGCAATTATCATTATTCTTGAGATTATTTCTATTTTTTTATTTCTTAAGCATCTGCTTGATTTTGGTTGTAATTTTTGCGAGAAAAAAAAATTGAGCTTGGAGCTTAAAGAGGACAACCACTCCACGGGCAGGTGATCTTCTCCCTTTTTCCTCTTAATCCCCACATCTTTTTAGATAAAAGAAAAAGAAAAAAATTTAGGGTTCAACCTTACCTTATTATTCTAGAATTATCAACTGTGGCAAGTTATTTTCTGAGAATTAATTGTGAGATTTGATTGCATATTAGATACACCCAAACCCTAAATTCTTATGCCTATTAGGGACTTACACTTAAATTGCTTCGTACATTTGGACTATCACCTTCTTGATTGAGTCTAATGTGTTACTTAATTTCAAATTGGACTCCATTGTAAAGCCAAATTAGGGTTATAACTGTAGGGTCCTGACATGTTAGTACACATTCTCAAAAGTTATAAAGGAAAATAATTACCCACATTGTGTGCTACCCCAAGCCATGTTTGAATTGATTTAAGAAGTGAACCCTAAAATATAGGTTCTATGATCTCTTGAACCCTAAAATTGAGGCTTAATAACCTATTTGTGCAGTTTCAAAAAAAAAACCTGTTTGTTAACCAAATGAAGGGTTGTTTAGGTGAGTTAACCTGGATTTCATCCTTTAATCATAGGACAAGTCAGGTGAAGTTGGTTCACATTGTGAATCAATCAACCTAAAATTAGGTCACAATTTGGATTTGGAATCAAACTCTAAATCAAGCGATAATTAAAGGTACATGCACAATTAGGCCTTAAAATTGGTAGACTTAGGGTTTAATTCACACGTATCTGGTCCACTTGGAACTGCAATGACAAGAAAGGTTTGGTGGGGGAAATAATGCAACCCGTGGGGATGCTCTACCGTGTAGGGGTCTTCATGGGACTCTCCTTTTCTGGCTACCCAAGTAATTCTTAGGCGGGTGGATTTGTGATCTAGAGACCCATCTACCTCAAATCAGCCATAGTCATCCAATTGAATTGGGTGCCTTGATTGGGTCTGACTCATATTTAGTCCCTCTCATCTTTTCTATAGTCTGTGCATAGGAAGGAGGCCTTTAAGACTTACCTTAAGGCCTCCGTTAGAGTCTAATTTGAATCGAGGTCAAGCCTCAATTGTCGTGTGTGTTTTTGATCCAATCAATTTCTCTTTTGATCAATTTGAACCTGAACTCAAACCTTCATTTTCTAATCCACCACCTGACCTAATTCAATCACCTGGGAATTAACCTGATAAATTAAGGAAATGTCCACTAGCCTTGAACCTCGTAAAAGCATGAAGGATCGAATGATTGAGGATGCTATCAGATGTAATGAAGAATTTTTCAGAACCTCAAAACCCGTTAATGGAAATCAAGCTAGTAAACCCCAAATACTGAACCCAATTATGAACCACATTCAGATGATTGCAACCCAAATTTCATATGGTTTGAATCGGGAGACCCTCTTGGAACAGAACTACATAGAACTGAGGGAATGCAATATCTTGCAAATCCAGAATTATGGGAAAAGTACCAAGATTTCTTTGAACAACATGGGGATTTGTTGGATCAACTTGAAAAATTGATTGACGAAAAATATCCAGACCCCACCCGGATCTTGATTATGAATCTTGGGATAATTTTGAGGATAACCTAAATTTTTCCAATCTTGAGTACCATGAAGATGGGTTCTATCCTAAATCCCCAACCCGATTTGAATTAAATAATGATGTTGATTCTAAGGAATTAGCTAATATTGAAAATCAATTTTTAGGTTGGAAGGATTCCATTACAGGTATTCTTGATTTTGAACCAGTAATCAGAGATTTTGAGGTTGTTTCAACCTGAACAGAATGTCCAAACACCTGCAATGAATTTGATTCCGAATTCCTCGAGGATGTAACTCCCACACCTTATCTTGGTAAGGTCTTCCTCGAGCAAAATTCTAATATCCCAACTGAGCTGAATATAGATTATAGCAAACCAATTCCTACAAATAACCTAGAATTTGGACCTGAACCTACTTGGGATGATTATTAGGCTCAATCTTGTGAGGATGAAATATTGGATTTTAAAGATTTTGATGAGCCTATTTTTATGACAAAATCTCTCTTACTTCCTCAGAGGAGCATAATGATTTATATGAATTGGAACCGATTTATGATACAAAGTCAGAGGAATCTAAAGAGTCAAGATTTGAGTGGATTTTCCGTAGATTTTTAGAAACCAAGCCTATACCTGATGATGAAATCCCAATTAACTTGGTATCAAATTCTAGATTAGACCAATTTCAGGATGATAACTTAGTTGATTTTGATTTTTCATATGGAGGTGATCATAATTCTGATTCAGGTTCAGAAAAATCTCTTTACTATCATTGTTCTAGATTCTCCTACGCTGATGCTGATTTTGAACATTACTCTGATTCTGGAGAATCCTTCTTTCCAGAGGATTACAATCCAAATTATGACCTTAATATCCATGACCCGTTCTTTGATTCTGATTCCGAGGTCATTAATTTGGATTCTAAAACAGTTGCACCACATGATCAAAAGACCACCCAGGAATAGTTTCTTAAGCTTCCCAGCAACCGATCTCCACCTCATGACTCCACCGAAACCTGTTTATATCTTGAATCACCTCATTCTGATCTGGTGAGAGATGATTTTCCACTTCAATTTGACTATGAATGGGACATCGATCAAATTGAAAATCAACTGTAAATCATTTCTGATCCCATCCGTAGGGTTCCTATATCTTCCACTAATCCTTTATCTTTTGAAGACCCCTACGCTGAATTGGATGAGCTTGTGCAACCAAATTATCTCTTTTTATTTCTAAATCTTTCTAAACTGAACTGCACCTAGTGGGCTTCACATCTTTTGATTCACATTTTCCAACCCACCAAACTCATTGGCTTTGGCCTGCACAATCAACCAATTGATCTAAACAAGCACTTGGTTGGACCAACTAGGCTAATTATTGAGGTGCTTGTTTTACAAAATTCTTCCAATTTGATTACTCTGTCGTTTGACATCTTTCGCCAAGCAGAAGGCATTAAATTCAGTGCTTAACAGGTGGCAACCCATCATATGGAAAACCCAAGACCCTTCTTATCTTCTTTGTGCAAATCACTCCTACTACACTTTAAATTTCTAATTTAAGAATAGTCATTTCTGACCTACCCCCCACCATTAAACCTGTTCTAAAATTATGAACTAAGCTGAATGTGAACCCATCTTGTTTGCAATGAGGGCATTGCAAAACTTAGGCATGGAGGGGTATTAAAGTGCAATTACTTGAAATTCATGTTTGAAAGGCTCTCACAAAAAAAATACATTTAGATTCTTTTAGTAAAAAAAAAAAGAGAGGATTTTAAGAAGAAAGGGACTAAGGTTGTACATTTGGTACACAAGGGATTTCATCTTTAACAAACTTAAGATTGAGTTTGAATATCCTTTTGTTAAATTTTTTAGGTCTAAAAATTTAGATCAGATCAGTTTATCTCTCAAAGAACTCCTTTTTGACCCTTGACGGTTCTAAGTTCTGAAATTGATTTAGCAACCTGAGTAGTACTTGGCTCGGTCCTCGTTCAAAAGTTTGAATGACTTTTGGAAACCAAGTGTCAAAATTTCTACACACACAAAAGCCAACAATCTCAAAAAGCCAAAACAAAAAAGAAATTACATAAGTAAATAATTTCCCACACTTTAGTCTTGGTGAAAGTCCGAGGCAGTTGATTGGTTTGAGTTCCCACCGTTGGAGAGAAAATTTTCCTTTGATGACACGATGAAAATATGTCATCACCTTGGTGCTCACTCTGAATCTTAATCACATATGTTTATATAGAGCATATAGAGCGCATTTTGCAGCTCAGGTGTCTCGAACGGTGCTATCCTGAAGCATCGGGGTGAGAACTTGAGCCTGCTAGCAGCGCCCCTTACAATGCTTTTTGTTTGGGGTTATGAGCTTCTAGGGCGTGTCATGGATAATGCTCTCATGAGTGTTGGGGCCAGAGCCCCCATCAAGTATTTGGTGATAGGAATGATGATCCCGACACAATTGTATTAGGGTTGATCCAAGTCTAGTTATGGGGGAGCAAAAAAAATGCATTCGTTTTGTCATATTAAATAAGTCTTTTAAAGACATTCAAAGCAAATAAAGTTGGCTAATCACAAAGCACCGACACTTGGATTTTCAGGGTTACACAAACTGTAGTACAAGTTCTTAGGTCAAAGAGGCTTTAACTGTGGAAACGTGTTTTGGGGTTTGTAAGAACCAGAAAAGGGTAGATTAGTTGAGTTCTTGAGTTGATGCGCAAGTCCTAATTATGCTAACCTTAGGATCCAAAAGATTCATTTTAACGTCTTATCTTTAACAAAATCCCATACTTGCATTATTCTGAAAACACAACCAAAGTCCTAATTTTCTTTTAATTCGAAAAAGAAAAGAGTAATAAAGTTGGAAGAAGAAGAGAGATGAATATTTTTGAGATAAATGACAAAAATACCCTTACGTTGAAAATCTTTACTGAACTCTAGAATTTGCTAAGGGATTAGTAAATGGTAAGCATGGGAGTATGATGGCATCACCATCATCCTCTATAACTAACTTAATTTGGCTAAGTTCTAAGGTTAAATTCACCTAATTAATATATTGAAAGGGTATAACTCAATCAGGGCTAAAAAGAGAGAAATTAATAGAAAAAGGGGTCAATTCTGCAATTTTCATGAATAATTATAAATGCAGAATAGCTGGAGGGTGAACTATGGCTAAATCAAAGGTCAATTGAGCTTAATTATCTTAAAAGTAGGTTGGCACTAAATAATTCAAGATTTACATTCAATTTGAATGTTAATCCTTAATTAAATTGGCAAATTTCTAACCCGCTTTAATTAAAATGGCTTCAATGAAAATAAATGTGATCTAGATCTTCTAAAAATCAATTAAAAATTTTTTATAAGGTTTGGCAAAATCAATTTGTCAATCGTAACTCGTTTCAACATAAAACAGAATTGTAGGCAGGAATTTGGTACATTTTGGGTCTAAACATAAATTGACCATGCAAATGACATCAAAACCCAAAATTGAAGTCACCATCAACTTTATTATGTCCAAATTAGGCTACCATAGAAATTTGGACTTATTTAGACTTCATCTTGATCAACTTTGTAATTTGTCCCTCAATACTTAATTTCTTTGTAAAGGACCCCCTAACTTTTGAATTTCTATTGCAAACATGCCCCTTCCAGCGCCGCCTCCACCTTCCACCTCCGCAACCTCCAGTCACAAAATTCAATGAGGTTGTTCACGCACCTACCACCCCTTTCCTCGTGCACAAATGAGCTATAAACCTTCGCCATCCCATGATGCTTCTCGTCGACGAGATTCAGCCTCGTTTCCTGCCTTTCTCCTTAGCCGTGACCACTTCATCTCTGACCCTAGCAGCCCCTCCGTTCTCTTCCTCTATGCACACTTTTACCTCAAGAGCAATGCCACCACCTTCCTCATCTTCCTCCTATCGTCGTCGGTCAAAGCACGGCCTCTTCCTCCCTTTTACTCGCTGCCGGTCACCTCCCGGACTTCTTCCTCATGACCGGTGATCACACCAACCACCATCTCATCCTCCTCATTGTCTTCAAGGTAGATATCTTTCTTCCCCTCTCCTTCTAGATTAATTTTAGATCTTTAGATCTAGGTTTCAAGCTCAACTACATCTCCCTCGCTGTCATCTTCCTCGTGGACGGTAACCCTTTCGGCCACACTCCAGCGACACGCCCACACTGCGTTGTTCACCCTCGTCAGTCACCATCCGCTCCACAACCTTATCCTAGATTAGAGGAGCAAAAGCCCTCTCCCAATCGAGGGTTTTGACGCCTCTAACCACCCTCTAGACTCATGCCACCACCGCCCCCTTCCCCGACGTCATTCGGCCATCTCCAACAACCTCGCACCAATCCAACATCACCTCCACCTTCATGCCATCACGATGGAGTTTCCCGACCTATTGAAAAGTTAGGGTTAGGATAACCTCGTTGCTGTAGTCGCAAAAACACATTATCAAATAAGATTTTTACTGAAACTCCAAGGTAGTCCCAAGTCGAACAAAGGGATGATACATTTACTTTCGTTGAAATCCGTGCTTCACTTTGTTTGTTTTTGGTGTTTTCAGCTTTTGTTATTTTTTTTGTGTTTTTGTGGTAAAGAAATAAATAGGATGGAACACAAAGTGGAGTGAAGCAAATCTGCTATAATGCAATGTCATTTATTGCAATAAATGGAAATATGACAAAAATAACAGAGATAGAGGTGAGAGAAAATCTCCCAAATCAATTGTTTAGTGAGACGGCGGCACTTGGCGGTAGCTTAGACGAACAGGATAAGAAGCTAGATGATGGGGATGAAATGCAAGAGGATGCTGGGTAGAGGAATGCTTCACCAAGGCTTGGAACGGGGTTGAGGAGGTTGAGGTGATCTTCTATCGGAATGGAGGTGGGAGGATAGCTCCAAGGCTTCCTATGAAGGTGGTGAGAGGGACGGGGAATATTTGGTGGGGTAAGGGATTGCTACACTAGTAGGGGACCTTTGGAGCTTGGGAATGAGCTCTTGGGAGCTATGATGGGCTTCTACAGCTCTAGACTAGGTGGGAATAGAAAAGGTAGAGATGCCTAGGCAAGGGAGGTGTGTAGGTCTTTATATAGTGGATGGGAGGGGGCTAAAAATGGACACAGGGTAATTAACAACCTCAGGACATCACTATAAGTCCAGCTCAAGCGTCGCTGTAGCCACCTTACGCATGCTCACACGTGAGCTGGGCTAACCCTCCATCACATGCGCGGATTGCACTTGTGCATGCTGTTGGTGCACGTTGGTGTGCGTGCGACTGGGACACTGGAGTGCACTGGGGTCTCGAACCCACACCCCTCCCTTGGAGGCCAAGTCTTCAACCGATGCGCTAAGTGATGAGACACTCATCATGATCTCTAATTACCCCTAATTAACTAGTCTTCCTAGTTAATTAGCTAAGGTTATGAATATATAAGGGTTAATTATAGAATAAGGGATATTTAGTAAAGGACCTTAAAATATGTTAAAAATGACATTTTATCATTCAATTAACATTATTACTAATTTAGATAATAATTGGACTCAAAATCCTATTAATCATTCTCTTAATTAATAAGATAAGTAACTTAAATATAATGTATACCAAAGTATGTAGTAACTTAAGTAATTTTACTTAATCTAATAAATTAATCTAAAAAGGTCAAAAATGTAAATTCAAGGTGTAAACATAATATTTACCTTATTTACTAACATATATAAAAAGTTGAAAAAGATCTAAATTCAAATAAACCTTCAAAACCTGGGTTTACATTTTAGTCCTTACTTTTCATTACAGACAGGTCCTTAATTCTCTCACAGGTCCTTAAGTTTTATTACTTTTATGTCCCTCTTCGTCTTCTTCTTCAATTGAACGAACGGCTGGCGGCAGAGAGTCACCCCATCACGCGATTACCACCCTGCCGACATCAACCTTCTTTGTTCAAGCTCTTGCAACTTGTGCTCACCACCTCCACTTCATCCATCGGTCTGGATTAACTGAGAATCTTATTTTTCAGTGGGAGATAACCTCACCGTCGTCAGAGATGACGACGGAGGTTAAGCTCCTCGAGCTGCTTCTTCTACCAGACCCCGCCACTCTCTTTGCCGCAAACTGCTATAAATACCCCCTCACACCTCTGATTTTATTCAAGTTGGCTCCCTTCCCTCTTCTAACACTGCAGCCGACCCAATAGGCTATTCGTCCAAAACTCCGGCGACTTCCCATTCCATTTTCTGACTTCCTCCGTCCATCTTAAGCAGCTGAGGAGATCTGCCGTGGTCTTCCGCACCTTTGACACAGGCGCTGACCCAAGGATTCCTCTGCTCCACCTCAAATCCACCCGCCGGAGATCTTTCTTCCACCCTCTGATTTCGTCGTCCGCCATGAGACTTCAGCGGAACCCTATTGACCTCTTCATCCAGGTAACAGTAGACTAGGAGTAGGAGTAGGAGCAGGCTAGCTTAGTTAGTTAGTTTAGGTAGTTAGCTTAGACTAACGTCAGAATTTTAGTTTCATCTCCTCCGACTCCGGCGAGTTCCTTGAACTCGCCAGAGCTTTAATCTTGTCCTTTTAATCATTGTACACCTTCTTGTATCTTCCATGACCACTTCTAAATCACTTAATTGCTTAATTGATCACCTAATTGCTTAATTCATATCTCAACTTCACCGATTACTATCACTGTCTATGGTGACAGTAATCGACCTAATTCCACCTCCATTGGGTTCTTTCATCATCTATCACCACTTATGAACCCTAATCGACACTAAAATACCTATTAATATCACATATAACTTAAACGCCCAAATTTTAATTAAGTTCTTGAGCTCGCTGTCCATGGTGGCTCAGGAACAGTTCAAACTATAAATTAAATACATATTTATGAATATTAACATCCGTTAACTTGATTTAACCTCTCAATCGAGTGGTTAAACAAGTCCTGAGCTTTGACCACTCAGATCTTTTAAGAAAATAATTTCACTGTCAAATATTACATTTAAAGAGACAAATGAGGAATTAAAAGTGATACTGAGGTTCCTTGCAACCTCAGGATCCTTTTTGAATAAAAAATGGCTAGTTTTATCAATCTGTGCATACTTTTTGCCATTTTCTGGATTCACCGGAGCTCCGGCGAGCTCTGGCGAGCCAAAATTGTGTTACAGCCTCTAAAACTTGTTGAGAAGCTCCAGAATAGTATAATATGGATCACTGATTAATTTGAGGATGTTTATTTGAGGATTTAACCACTGGAGCTATAGATTTGACTTCATCTTCCCCAACTCCAGCGGAGTTGAAGTTTGTTAGGAAAGGTCTGAAGAGCATTTAATGATCTCAGAAGCTTCAGTGCAATGCACTGAAGCTATTTAAACCCTCATAACACTGTAACAAACTTCCATTAATTATGTCGAACACACACCTTTTTCAGTTCAGGCGGCGAGCCTGTAACCCTAGGAATTAAGGTCAGAACACAAATCTGAAGATCTGAATAAGTTTCTGAGGTTGAGGAGACTCTAATTAAGGCATTAATTTTTTGGGAGAAGACTTTAAGCAGAAAGTCAAACTTGAGGCTTCCATAGTCAAACATGAGTCTGATAATGGAGTTCTAAGCTTGAATTGAGATTTTGAGGAGATTAAGTTGTTTCTAGGAACTTATTTGATGATCTGAGAGTGATTAAAGTAAGCTCAGATGAATTTTTATTTGAGAATTTAGTTTCTGCCAATTTGGGTTACTTTCGAACCTAAACCAACAGAAGTATTTTGATGAAATTTAAACTTAAAACCTGCCCAGATTGATCTGTTATAACCCTTAGAATTAATCTAAATTGATTAGAAACACTTTTAAGTGTCTGTTGCACATATTGATGTCTGAAGAATCAAACTCTGAAGCTTTCAGAGAAGTGAAGAGCTTCTCTGGTGGTTCTGAAAGTCTTAAAAGCTTAAAACCTATTCTAACCGATGCGGAATTACTTATATAACATGTACAGACCTTTAAATAAAAGAGAGAAGTCCATCTGGGGACTCTTCTGACTTAATTTCATTTCCAGGCTAGTAAATAACTTGTGGGAACCCCTGATTTCATCTTTTAAATTGAAAAGGAAAACATCATCAAAACATTAAATTGACCCTGCAATTGTTTAGATTACCCTTAGAGCTTTCCAACAAACTTGAAATCATTCTATTTGAAGCTCTGGGTAGAAAGTTATGATAATTTGAATTCGGGTTTGGAAGGGGTAGGATAGTCCCACCTCGGTTGTTCATGAGCACGCGGTTGGGGATAAAAATAATTTGTTTCTCTGGCTATGCAGTCGTCAGCGCTCGGCGCACCGATTACCGATTCCATCTGATTTGAGCATTGCATGTGTGTGTGTGTGCGGGCTTATGCCTGCGGGTGTGCGCCCTTGGGGGCGTGTAAATGAGATTGTGCCCTGGGAGGGCGAGAGTGGCCTGGGAGGCCGGGTTGAGTCGATTTGGCTCGAGACTGTGAACCAATAAACAAATGAACCGAAAATGAACCTAATTGAGATTAGGCGAGGACTGAGTAGGGTCTGGTCCCACCCTGGTCTCAGGGTATTGTGTATCCTCGAAAGGACCTCGTCGCAAATAAAATAACTTTTGGTTAAAAAAGTAAAAAAAACCTGATTCAGCTGAAAGTTGAAGGACTTAAGGAAAAGAGAAGCCGCTAAAGGATGTTAAGTTAAAGCTAAGTGTTGAAGCTGAAAGCTAAAGAAGGAGCACAGGTGCTGAGTGTTAAGGAAAAGAGACTAAGGAACAAAGGAGAAAACTAAGGGAAGAAGAGAAGGCAGAAACAACACAAGAAAGGTAAGAAAAGAGAGCTCGAGAGAAGAAAATAAAAGAAAGAAAGAAGAAGATGAGAGGCTGAAGAAGATAAAATGAAGGATATTATTTTTCTTGCATAATTACCTTTTGTTTTTAATTGTAAAAAGGCATGTTTTAATAGAATAACTTTTAATTGCCTTAATTTCTTGGAATGAAATAAAAATTGAAAAACTAACATGTTTACTTGTTAATAAAGTAGATCATTTTGAGTAAATATGTTTTTCATATGGAATTTTGTATATTCTTTATAGTTTAAATATTTTGACAAAATTTATGTTTTTAAAATCAAACTAGTTATACCTCCTAAACTTATAGAAAAATAAAAGAGAATTGGTGAATTTGGAGAAAAATTATTGTACCTCCCAGTGAACGACTTGGACTCAACCAGTAAAAATTTCTAAAATGTTAGGTTAATTCAACCCTACACTACACAACCGACACAACTTCGAGTTAACCTAAGTGATTTCTTCTACTCTTAATTAAGTGAAATTAACTTAATTACTGAGTTGAGTTGAAAACCACGCATCACTAAGCTGACCGAAGTGTCGAGATGATGAGTTGTGGGCGTGCGGTGGAGGAGGGCTTTCAGTTGTTGGATTTGCATCCAACGGCTGAGATTGCTTGTTGGATAGCCTTTGGAAGGACGCGGGGCGACCTTGGGTGCTCCAGATGGTGCCACGTGGCACCATCTGGACTGTCCACCTTTCCTTGCTTGTGTAGGATGCCACGGTGCTCGGATCGAGGTGATTTTTGCACTGCCGGACTACGATCATCGCTTCAGATCCATCCGTACAGTCGAATTTTTCAGCCGAAGCCCATAAAGATGTCACATTGCCTCCTGTCCATATGAAATGTCGGAATTAATATACAAAATACACAAATTATCCTAAATGCAATACAATGAATGTTATGTAATATTTATACTATGAAATGCAATGCTAGACCTAGGAACTATCATAAATAAGCATTTTATCATGAATTCATGCATGTTTATCAAGGACTCCTTTGCAAAAGAAGAGAAAGTTGCAGGGACCAAAGAGCAGGGATTCAAGGCCACAAATGTAAGAAAATTAGTCTTTCAAGGACTGATTTGTCATCCTTGCAGATTTGCTTCAATACTTGGCTTAGAATGAGATTCGATTGCAGTTCCTTGCTCAAATATTCTTCATTTAGTACTTAATCACATTCACAGTTGATTTATTTATTTTATGAAGCATCAAATGATTATTGCACTTGAGTTTGTAATTAATATCTTTATATGAAGAATCGAGTGTGATTTGAACATACTAAAATTCTTGGATAATCAGTATATTCATTGAACTATTATTATTGACTTGATATAGTATCTGATTATATCATTTCTCAATTATTTTCAATTATGCACTAATTAACATATAGTTTCAGCGAATACATTATTGAATTATGAACTTAACCCTTTAGAACTAGATTGCATGCATGGAAATCAAATTAATTGTATCTAGTTCCCGAGCCTTAAAATCCAGATAGTGGTATTCACACAATTACTTGCTCCCAGAGACGACCTCGAATTCTCTTTTAATTCGAGTATAAAAATTTAAATGTTGATTTGCTTGGATCACCTATACTACGATGCATGATTTTAAAACACGATCGAAGCGACTCCAACACCCATCATCAGGCCTTCGCACCTTGTCAACCAAAGGAAAATCTGGACCTTGAAAGGAATCTTTAGCTTCCAGAGATGGGCGCAAAACCTGCAGTGCCCATCATCCCCCACGACCTCTACCATGGCCTCATAGGCCATAGACGGCGTGTACACCCCTCTTCTCTAATCAAACCTGTGAAGTCCATCTCTAGGCTGAAAAGTCACAAGGCCTCCCTCAATCTACTTGCCTTATCTCCAGTTCTAGTAGTATGCAGTCTACTAGATTGGATCCTCCACTCCTTTGACTCTGTATGCCACATATCTGCCATCGACGCCCCCTTCAAATCTGAAGCCTCATAGACACGTGGATAGGAGTTCTATAGCTGCCCAATTCCACAGCAATCATCCTCCCAAAAAGAAAGCTTCTCTGCACTACCAAGCACATGGGTGAACAACCCCCAATGCTCCTCAAGAGATTTGGAGACCGACTTCCAAAAGGGGGATGCATCCATAGGGTGAATCACATCCCTCAATTTTGTTATGCCCCCATACGAGTCCCTAACCACCTCTTACCACATTCCATCCTCCCCCCTCAAGATTTTCATGCCCACTTGAGCAAGTGCGAGTCACTGAACTCCCTGGGACTCCTGACCCCCAAGCCACCATGCTTCTTTGGAGTGCAAACAGTGCGCCACTTAACAGGTTGCATAAAGTGGCCACTATGCTTAGGTCCCTTCCAGAAAAATCATTTTCGCATGATGTTGATCTTCTTCAAAATAGAGTCGGGCAACCTAAACATCGACATAAAGAAGACCAGGATAGTAGAGAGCACTGAATTGAGCAGAATCGGCCTTCCGCCCTTGGACAAGAAACGACCACACCACCCAACCTTCTTAACTAACATTGTCTCAAATAGCTGTGACCAGTCTTTTTTCTTCATCCTCTTGGTTTGGAGGGGTAAGCCAAGATATCTAATAGGCAAGCTAGTGACTGATGTCTATAGAATCTGGGATAGGGCTTCCTTCACACCACACTCATTTTATTCTTAGGCCAGATATCTCACTGAAAATCTCCACCACATACTTCAGGCCCTTTGATGTAAATACGTTTATATCACATAAAACGTCTATTTATGTGTGTTCTTAGGCATATAGTTGCATCATACATTATAAATATTGCATAAGATGCATCTTCTTGCATTTAGGTTAGATTGTATAAAGTTTAGGTTATTTTCTCTTTTTGTGATCAGGGTACAAAGTGATATTTAATCGGGGCCTCGAATTGAAGATCCAACTATACGAATCTGATCAGGGCGACAATCGAAGTTCAACGACTCCAAGATCGCGTCGATCGAACTTCCGTAGCTCAGATGCAGTCTGAGAAGGATCATAGGTCAAGGGGCCAGGTCGTGTAAATCCCTTCATTAGATGACAAATCCAACCGCATGAATGGGTCTGGATCAACGATTGCAGCCCAACGACGTGAAAATCGATTCAATCCGACATCCGTGGCACCATCTACAAGCATTGGAAAATGGACGACCTAGATGGCGTCACGTGGCACCATCTTAGCTGCTCACACCGGCCCAAGAACGCCCGCTGCTCTCTCCTGATGCGCTCGTCTGATCTGGGCCGTTGGATCTTGATCCAACAGCCATGGATGCATGTGCCTTAAATCAAAAGCTCACCTTAAGAGAGGCCATGGCGTAGTGATTAAGGCACTATTCGTGCAAAAGGTGCGAATTCGAGTCGCTATGCTGCCCTCTTCTCCTCGCGTGCGAGAGTGAAATCAAGCCACTCGATCAAGCGCCAATGGCCCAAATCTTCAAATCAGGTGGACACGTGATTCAACGCTCGATGTGCACACCCGATCAGGTCCGCGATTTAAAGTGCTGGCAAGTGCAATTCTCAGGCGTCAAATCATGATCCAACGGCAATGAAGAGGTCGCATTGCCTCTTAACGATCAAAGGTAATGAGGCACGCGTGATCTAAGTGTCGGATGAGAAGATCGGATGGTTGAGATCTTTTGAAGGTGATGAATCACTCAACCGTTAAAGATGAAGAGGCGTATAGGCATACGACCAATGCCCACGTTCATGTCTTTAGTGACATTTAAATCTATCACTAATGACCTGTGCATTAATGTTTTAAACATAAAATAACCTATTTGCCCTCAATCCCTACAACTATGAAAGATGACCCCTACCACTTGAAATTCTCATCCCTTCCTTCATCTCTCTCCCTCTCCAAGGCTCTAAAGAAGCTTGTCCCAAACCTGGGATTCTCCTTTAGAGTTAAAATCAAAATTTTGTCCACTTCTCACCTTGTTCATGGAGCTCCCGTGGTCATCTTCTCACCCCATTCCGAAAGTGGATCCCGCGACGACAACGCCTTGCCTCACCCCCGGTTCTTCCCGCTTCGTTCTCCGTCTTCCGTCTCCACTCTACGTCTTCTAGGCATCGCCCGTTCTAGTTCGTCCTCCAAGCAGCCGTCGAGGAGGATAATTTCTCACCTCCCTTCTCTTTACCACTTTCTAAATTAGATTTACCACTTTCTAGTTGTAATATTTCCAACTTTCTAGTTGTAAAAACACTAGCTCTGTTATAAAAAGTGTTTTGTTCTCTCTCTCTCTCTTCTAGTGTTAATATCGCAAGTAAAGTAGATTCATTGTGATTATCCTATTTTAAAACTAAAATTAAAAATATATACATAATTACGAATTGCAAATCAACATAGCCTCCCTATGTTCGACCTGGAATTCCTTTTGAGTTTCGGTAAATTTATTTATTTACGGATTTTCTCGCAAATGCGCTACAACGACAAGTTTTCCAAACTCAATTTTTTTGTGATGATTTTCTGTTCCAACACCATCCACCTCCTACTCCCCCCCTCAATAAAAAACTCGGTGTTGTTTGCAAACTGCAAAATGGGCGTCAATGCTCATTATATGGAGAGGGTGTAGCCATGCAACAAACCACCCGAGCACGCTTTAAAAGCAAAATGTGCCAACGTGTCAACAGCCAAAATAACAACAAGGGGGCAACAGGACACCCCTGTTTGACACCCTTTTATAGTTGTATCCATTATCTCGTGGGCCAGCCATTGATTAATGGAGAGAAGGAAGAGGTGGTGATGCATCATCTGATCCACTGAACCCACATCTCTGGAAAGCCCCGTCTTCTGAAAACTTCCCAAAGGTATGCCCAAGAGATCGAGTCATTCACCTTTGAAAATTCCACCTTCCACATGAAGGCCTTCTTCTTTCTTCTCACCCATCCAGACACCATTTCCTATGCCAAAATAAAGGATTCGTGCAAAGATCTACCTTTCAAGAAGGCTGACTACACCAGACTGATAACTGACTGCATAACACCTCTCATACTGTTGGCTAATATCTTCCCGATTATCAAATAAATGGAATTAGACAGTGCTATGGGCCTAAAATTATAAAGATATTCAACATCCAACTTTTTAGGAAGAAGGAACAGGAGGGACCTATTAATGTTTTCCAGCCCGAAGTTGCCCCTTTGGAACTCCTCAATGACAGCCAAGACATCATTTTTAATCATATGCCAAAACTCCTTATAAATAAGATGGGGAAGCCATCCGGTCCAGGAGAACCTTCAAGTACTTCAATGCCACAACAACCTCCTCTTCACCAATCGCCCTACAGAGAAGTTGCCCCTCTTCCTCACTCAGACGTGGCATGTCTGAGCTGGATAGTCTCCAGCCCCCCCTTGGACTTGCACATGTTTTGTATGTATAATACTTATTTACCAAGTTGCATAATTCTAAAGGGGTGTCTGCCACCTAATCTTCATAACGGAGTGTAGAAATCAGATTGTATCTCCTTCTGGCACTAGCTGTAGCATGAAAGAATTTGGTGTTTGAATCACCTTCTTTAAACCAAAGCTATTATGACTTTTGTTGCCAGTCTATCTCTCTTTTCAAGTCTTCTTTTGCAATGACATTTTGCAAGTCCTTCCTCAACCTCTATTCCTCCTCATTTAGCGCCCCTTGTCCCTCCTCATTGAGAGATTTCACGCCTTCCATGGCTTCCAACCTTTTCTAGGCTCTCATCTATGCCAGGAATTTTTTAAAATCAAATAACATAAGTCGGAGGCCCCTCAGCTTTGCCACCAAACGTTGAGTAGCAAAGCCTTCTCCCTCCTAAGACTCCCACCAAGATGTTACTATGTCTCTGAATCCTTCCTCCTTGAGCCAAGATTTTTGGAATTTAAAGTAGGTGCACGCCTTAACCCCCTCCCACTCTCCCAAACAAGAGGGGTATGATCAGAGAAGGGTCTTCCCATAACCACCATCGATGCCATGAGGAAAGACCCCATTAAATATCCACATTTCCTAGGAAGTGATCAATCTTGGAAAGCAGACCACCACCATTCCACCACGTGTAGGGTGCACCTGATGATGAGATGCCCACCAACTCCAGATCTAAAATGATGTTTTGAAAACCAAAAGTAGAGGAGTTTGTTCTGCCATCTGGCCTGTCATCTGAATATAAAGTGGCATTAAAGAACCCCCCCACTAGCCATGCTGCTCCTTGCACCCAAGTAGACATATCTCTTAATTCATCCCACAAAAGCGGTCTATCATTTTGAGTACACGGCCCATACACTAAGGTCACATAGATGTAACAATTATCCAAATATCTGACAAATCTGCATATGATAGAAAATCTACCAACCTTACTATCCTCCAAACGAAGAACAGTAGATTTCCACCACATGCATAGTGTTGGAACCTTGTTCCACATCTTGTTTTGGTGTTAACAAAATTATGGATTAATGTTTGCAATTAAGTGTTTTTCAGATTTAGGTGAAGATCAAGGCAAATAGGAAATGATGGAGGCTTGATGAGAAAGAGAAGATGATGACAAGGAGGAGGCAAGATGACAAGGATGAGTCGAAGTGAAGAAGATCATCTTCGACCTTTAGTTTTTTAGTTTAGACATTTTATTTATAGAATGTATGCCTCTTAACAAAGGAATGTAACTTAGATCGTAAAAATAATTAGAGATAAATTAGGATTAATATTGCGATCATTTTTAAAGAACGTAATTGATTAAATCACTTAATAAAGGTACTTGTTAACCCACAAGTACCGGTACTAAAGTTTAGTATCGGTACATGTGAGTTACAGGTTTGAGTTTTGTCAAGAAACAAACCTGTACCCTGCAAGTATTGGTACTCATGAACAGTATCAGTACTGGAGGTAACGAGTACCAATACTAATGATTAGTACCGGTACAAGTGGGTTACAGATTTGTGTTAAGAGTTTGAAACCTAAATCTGGAAGCAACGAATACCGGTACAGGTACTTTAGTGCCGGTACCAGGTAGCCGTTGGCTCAAAATTGAACGGCTAGAAAATTAATTCCAACAATATGAATATTGGGAATTAATTCCCAACGTCTAGTAGACGAGTATCCTAGGTCCTAAACTCTATAAAATGACCCTAGGACTCTTTGTTTGCACACAAGAAATATAAGAAATAGAGAAGAAAAATTCTAGAGCTATATTACATTTTTCCACCACATATTCAAGAGAAGGAATAGTTTGCTGCTCTCAATCACTCTACGCTTTTGCAAACAGGTCAACGACATGTTTTTCTCATGCATCTACGAAGCGATTCACGCTCATTCTAGGCTCTCAAATTGGTATCATCTTTTAATTATTGTTGAGAGGCTTAGGTTCTAGTTGTAAGATTCTTTTTGTCTTACACCTATACTTCTTTTGTATTTGAGCTTGTTACTCATTGGGTTGTAACAAACCTGTTATTGTACTTGGGTTGAGGTAACCCGTTAATTACCTCGGTTAGTAAATTGATTCTCTCGGGTTTGAGAGAATCGGGTTAAAAATCCTAAGCTGGGAGGCTTAGGTAGTGGAGTACCTAAGGGAAGGGAACTACTATACATATTGTGCCAATTTCTATAATTGTATTTTGTGTAAATCTTTTTGTATTACTAACATTGTGTTTGAGATTTTGTGCGCATAGATAGCCATATATTACATATTCCATCGATCCTATCAATTGGTATCAGAGTGGGTAGCGAGAAGTAAAAACTCTTGCTCGTAATGGCATCCACATCAAGGTGCATCGAAGGACAATTGTCGACCTGTCCTACCTATTTCGATGGGATGGACTACGGGTATTGGAAGAGGAGGTTGCAAGTCTTCCTCAAAGTAATGGATGAGGAGGCTTGGACCGTCATTCAGGAGAAGTACTCAGATCCAGAGTTACAAGAAGGAGTAGCATGGACAACGAATTAGAAGAAAAATATCATAGGCAACGCAAAGGCGATGAACACACTTTATTGTGCATTGTCAAGGGAAGAGTTCAACTGAATTTCAGCATGCGAATCCGCATACGAAATTTGGAACACTCTCGAGGTCACCTACGAAGGTACAAACAAGGTAAAGGAAACTCGTATCTCTATTCTAACAGAAAATTATAAATGTTTCAGGATGGAGAAAGGCGAAACAATCAAGGATATGTATATGAGGTTTGGGGAAATTGTTAACCCCATGAAGAACCTAGGAGTCAAGATGAAAGAGGAGCAGCTTGTAAGAAAGATATTGAGATCTCTTACAAGCGATTGGTCTCCAAAGACCACAGCCATTCAAGAGGCAAAAGATCTTTCTACTCTCTCCTTAGATGAGTTAATTGGAAGCCTTATGGCTTACGAAGTCCAACTAGAAAACATGAAGAAGAACGAGGAGGAAAAGATGTCTAGCAAAAGGAAGAATATTGCTTTTAGAGTAATTAAGGACTTAAACTCAACAACCTCGGAATCTGAAGATGAAGAAATGGAGATGCTTAGTAGGAAATTCCAGAAATTTCTCAAGAAACAAGGTAAGCAAGTCAATAAAATTTCAACTAATATTATTCTCTATGAGTGCAAAAAAAGGGGCCACTTGCCCCTTAAACAAGGAGGAAAATAGGAAAGAAACAAAGGATCTCAAAAAGAAGAAGAAGAAGAAAGCATTTAAGCGACATGGGATGATAGCGACTCTGACATGGACACCGACTCCAGTGAATCGAATGAAGACGAGGTCGCACGCCTTTGTCTTGTTGCAACTTCAGAAGATACAGAAGAAGAGGTAAACCCTGATTTTTCATTTGAATAATTATTAGAAGCATACGAAGAGCTATATCATAAAGCTAAGTCATTTAAAAAGGAAAATAAGGTTTTGCATGATAGTTATAGAACTCTAGAAATAGAGAAATCTTGTGTAGAAATAGAATTAGATATGTCCAAAGAAACTAACAATAAATTACATGCAAAAATAGTAGAATTAGAAGATATTTATGAACACTTTGAGGACACTTTGAATAATTTAAAAACAACAACTAAGCTAAATACGAAATTTTGTAATAATTTAAAAGCCAAGTTCAATAATAAGAAAAACACACAAAATAAATCACATGCACCTATACATGCATGGATTTATCAAAAGGTCAAGAATCCTAAGAATTATAGATCTAACACTAAAGTGATCTATAAATCTAAGGATTTGAAAGGTACTAACCATCAATGACCCACAAGAAAATGGGTACCTAGAAAAAATATTTGTTTTGCAGGATTAGATCAAGGAGATCAGTGGGTGTTCAAGGCACACAACGGAACATTTCAACCTTTCTGTAGGTTGAATGAAGACCAAGAACGATGGCCTAACGGAGCTTGGTACCCACATTCATCATTTTACTATTGGTAAACTTTATGGTATGATATTTCTTCATTTTTTGTGATTGACAAAAGGGGGAGAAAAATAAAGGGCAAATAGTAATATTTTTAGGGGGAGCTTATATTGAGGGGGAGGATTAAAATGAAAATTTTTCCTTCATATAACATTGTTAAATTTTTTAATTATCTATTTGCAAGATAGTTTTGTCAACACCAAAAAGGGGGAGATTGTTGGAACCTTATTTCACATCTTATTTTAGTATTAACAAAATTATGGATTAATGTTTGCAATTAAGTGTTTTTCAGATTTAGGTGAAGATCAAGGCAAACAGGAAATGATGGAGGCTTTATGAGAAAGAGAAGATGATGACAAGGAGGAGGCAAGATGACAAGGATGAGTCGAAGTGAAGAAGATCATCTTCGACCTTTAGTTTTTTAGTTTAGACTTTTTATTTATAGAATGTATGCCTCTTAACAAAGGAATGTAACTTAGATCGTAAAAATAATTAGAGATAAATTAGGATTAATATTGCGATCATTTTCAAAGAACGTAATTGCGATCATTTTCAAAGAACGTAATTGATTAAATCACTTAATAAATGTACTTGTTAACCCACAAGTACCGGTACTAAAGTTTAGTACCGGTACATGTGAGTTACAGGTTTGGGTTTTATCAAGAAACAAACCTGTACGCTGCAAGTACCAGTACTCATGATCAGTACCGGTACTGGAGGTAACAAGTATCGGTACTAATGATCAGTACCGGTACAAGTGGGTTACAGATTTGTGTTAAGAGTTTGAAACCCAAATCTAGAAGCAACGAGTACCGGTACAGGTACTTTAGTACCGATACCAGGTAGCCGTTGGCTCAAAATTGAACGGCTAGAAAATTAATTCCAACAATATGAACGTTGGGAATTAATTCCCAACGTCCAATAGATGAGTATCCTAGGTCCTAAACTCTATAAACTGACCCTATGACTCTTTGTATGCACACAAGAAATATAAGAAATAGAGAAGAAAAATTCTAGAGCTATATTACATTTTTCCACCACATATTCAAGAGAAGGAATAGTTTGCTACTCTCAATCTCTCTATGCTTTTGCAAACACTTCAACGACATGTTTTTCTCATGCATCTATGAAGCGATTCACGCTCATTCTAGGATCTCAAATTGGTGTCATCTTTTAATTATTGTTGAGAGGCTTAGGTTCTAGTTGTAAGATTCTTTTTGTCTTACACCTGTACTTCTTTTGTATTTGAGCTTGTTACTCATTGGGTTGTAACAAACCCGTTATTGTACTTGGGTTGAGGTAACCCGTTAATTACCTAGGTTAGTAAATTGATTCTTTCAGGGTTAAGAGAATCGAGTTAAAAATCCTAAGCTGGGAGGCTTAGGTAGTGGAGTACCCAAGAGAGGGGAACCACTATACATATTGTGCAATTTCTGTGATTGTATTTTGTGCAAATCTTTTTGTATTACTAACATTGTGTTTGAGATTTTGTGCGCATAGATAGACATATATTACATGTTCCATCGATCCTATCACATAGGCCCCCCGATCTCCCTGTTGAACCTATGCACTTCAAGGAGGCCTCCCCATTCTCTAATGGGAACCACATCACCTCTTCATCCCCTTTAATGTGTGTCTCCTAAACAGTGCACAATCAACCCTCCACTCCCTAAGATATATGGACAAAATGTTTCTTCTAGTGCGGTCCCTTAAGCCTCAAACGTTCCACGTTAGGACCTCAATATAAGGATACCTACTTATCCCCCTTTGACTTGCCTATGCGTGACACGATCAAGATGCTAGCATCCTAGTTCACATCAGCCTGTGAAGACCTGCGACTGCGGAGATTGTATCATCCCCTACTCGATGAACCCCCTCTAGATGGCAAAATCAACCCTGCATTATATGCAACCCCCTCTAGGGTAGAAAAAACAAAGGTGTTGTCACTGGCTTTCTCATTCTACTGCATAGGAGGTTGAGGTTCTTCATTAGTGGTGGGTGCCTGAAACTTCACTTCCTTATGGATCACCATGGCTCTGTCATTTCCATAGTCCATCGCCCCACTATCGTGCATCTCCTCTTCCACCCTTGTATGTTTTGTCAGCAAGTCATCACTGACTTTTCTTTTCTTCTGATTGTTACTCCCAGAAACTATGCCTCCTGTACACCCTGGCGCCACTACATGTTACCTTCTCTCTCCCTCACCTCAGGAGCTTCTCTCTCCTTCTCAATTTCCTCCATAGGGTGCACACGAACGCTGATAGAGAGGAGACAAGAAGACCCCCCACATCTCAGGATTGCCTTCTCATGATATGACCCCCCATGTCTCAAGCTGACCTCCACCTTCACCATATTGTCGTCACCTTGCACAAGACCCACAATCGACCCCTCCTTCAATGAGGCAAAACCAGCTATCACACTTCCAACAACAGCATTGGAGCGCAAGTGCAAGGGTAGACCTCTGATCTCAACCAAGCCTTCCCTGACATAAACATGTTGGGGGGCTCTTTCACTCAAAGCCTCGTCGAAAGGAGAAACCAATTGCCATATAATGGAAACAGAACCAAAACATGACAATTGAAATTTCAAAACATCCACATCCGCATCCAATAAACCAAAAATCGAGAACCTCGAAGGGTTCAATATGGAGATCCTCCACATCAAAGAGGAAAGGGATAGGGACCTTACAAACCCTTGGAGTTCAACCAAGGATGGTGCGCCAGCCATGATCTCCCCAACAAGAGATCCACACAGGAGTGCTTTTGCGTCAAGAACATCCAACGAGAGGGGACCTCCATGTCCAAGGAGGGCGTTGCAGGAGGGGAAGGAGGATGCCATGCACATCCACATCGAGGGAAGCCCTTCCCCTGGAGTGGTCCCCTGTGGTCCTTGTAGTGTCCCCCACATGGCGATTAGGGTTTGGCCCATCTCCACATTGTGGATGGATGTCCCCACCTTGATCGTGCGTGTCTCCACACGGCTCTCCCTGCCATGCCTTCTTCCTGCACGTGCTTCGCCTATGCCATAGTCCCCCACATGCAAGGCATACGAGAGCGTTACTGCACACAGCCTCCACATGCCCTCTCACCTGACATCTATAGCATAGCACGTCTCCTCAAAACCTTCTTCGATCTCCTCCTCCCATGCTGCCCCCAACCCTACTGCCATCCCCTCGTCGGCCATCGAACCCCCTACCACCTGACGAACTCCTTCCTCCTTCATCACGACGTTTCCTCTCGACCCTCCTCCACCTGCCATCCTCTTCGCCATCACCCCTCCTTTCCCCATGAACAGCCATCCCTTCCTAAAGCCCCAACGATTTTAGATTTTGAGGATGGTTTATATATACTACATATATTTACACAATATACATGGTATTCTACAGTATAATTAAGGTCATAAATATAATTGAAATAGTTTAAATTATAATATACAAGAATGTAGTCTAATTTACTTCATTATCTTATTAATTTACTAATCTACATTACATTAACAATATACCTAATTAACTTATATAAATATAAATATGTACAATATCTAAGTAAATAAATAAATATAGATATATTACTGTACATAACAATTACTATAAATAGTATGTTAAGCTATATATATGTTTAGCATACACATATGGTTACAATTATATATGTACGTAAAAGTTATATACATATAGTATAACTAATTATACACTAAATATATATTTATTACTATACTATATAACTTATCATAAATAATCAATATAGCTTATTTACATATAGATAGTATAGATATAACTTATAAATACACTTGTGTACATATAACTTAATATATACTTAAGTTATGCATATTTACAAGTATATAACTATATACATAGGTATTTTTGTAGGATTTTTGAGTTTTTTAACATTTTATTTTGTTTTTGTGTTTTATAGAAATAGAGAAAGATGAGAGAAAGATGGGAACGAGAAGAAACACTCCTTTTACTTTGTTTTTGTTTTAGTTTTTTATTTCTAAACCTACAGAACTTCTGCAAATATGTTCTATATACAAACACACTCGAATCCTATAACTAATAGTACACACACCTAAAACTAATCCTAATCTAACTCAAGACACCTTTCAATTATTTATTTACAATTATTTTTGTATTTTTCAAGGTATTTTCAAGAAAGTGTTGGGAAATGGCTAATTGAATGTTAAAAATTGAAATCATGCCTCCAAAATTTATCAAAAGCTCTAGAAATGAAGATATGAACTTAATAACCTTCCAAATATCACTTAAACCATATTCAAACACATAAACTTGATTTTCTCTTTGGATTAAGCAACACTACTCAATTTGGACAATTATCGACTATTAAAAGTTGCTAACAAAGAATTCTCTAATGTGAAGTACATGTTCTACAAATCATTTCATGATCAAATAGAATCTATACATGTAGCTGAATGCTTGATCCAATACCAGACTACTTCAGAAACTTATTCTACTTCTATTTACATCAAAATCTGCTTCATGCTTGCAATTATAAATCCATTCAGATCAAGGAGCCGCTACTACCAAAGAATGCTTCAGATCCAACTAAGGTCTGATCTATTCGGTCCAAAATTTGTGTGAGCATCTGAAAAATAAAGCTATGCAATTCCCATCCAAAAACTCAGTACAATTCTCAACTAATTCCAAATCTAATGTAAACTCCTCATAAAAACAATCCTGATAGAATCTTCATTCAGACATATCAACATAGCTATAAGATTGACAAAACACTCAACGTTGTCCGTAATCAATAAAAACTCATTCAAAATTGTTGCAATTGTTCCATGAATAATTTAAATTTTACAAACATCAACTCAAAGTGTATTGAATATTTGGAAAACCAAATTGGCTCTCCTTCTTTGCCATGGACAACACAAAAAGTCACAGCAACTCACGTATCCAAATTAAATGCAAAACACTCAAATCTCTGTTTTGGGTGTCGCAAATATACAACAAGACATCTATGACTCAATAAAAATCAAATCACAACTCCAAGAATCCCAAAACCCTAATTGATTCCCATCATGCTATAGATAGCATGAAGATGAGAGCTCAAATCTGACATTTAAATCACGAGCAAATCTTTTCCAAAGCTTCATTTTGATCTATAAAAACTTATCTAACACCTCACTCACAGATTAAAACATTTTGATATGATAACACAATGTTGCTAACCTAGGCTATTAGTGTGAGATTGCCAAGGTGATTTGATCACCTAGGCATCCTACACATAATTGATTGGTGTTCAGGACACCCTTGCGATCATCTAGAAAACTTTAGGTCATTGTAGAAGCCTCAAAACCAAGCATTGAATTTTTCATAAGTTTCCACTACCCAGAACCAGTATCAACATCTAAAATTGGGCATAAGCACAATTTTCAATCAAAATCCATTAAATATAGCTCATACCCATCACAATCAATTCAATTCCACAATAACAGCCTTAATTCACTTGATTAAAACCAATTAAACCTAGATTGAATCCCAAATCTATTGATCAGGCGTGAAAATCAAATCTAATTAAATCAAGTGAATCCATGAAATTCAAATCAGGGAGAGGGCCATTGTGATTGTATGAAATGAGTGAGATACCCTCAGGTGAATTTGAGCACAAATATAGATCTAGAAGCTAAAGAGCTTTAGATCTATAATGGCTCTAATGAGTGGAATGAGTTGTAATTAAAAAGCGAGGAAATCATGTGAAAGTGAGTGCTAACATGCTAAAGTAGGGTTTAAAATACGCATCATAGTATAGCAACTAAAGCGACAAAAACATTTAAATTTATATCTCAAAGTTGTGAGTTCGAGGTCATGAGTAAGTTAGTCACAATTCAAACCACTAATCAAATGAATATAAAATGAGGCACAATAGCTTGATATAAAAAAGAAATATATTAGGCAAATAATAGCACTATCAAGCTAGAAAAAAAATAGAAGTGTTAAGGCCAAAAAAATGTGATTTTTCAACTAAGCTAAGCCTTTCAACATTGAGGCAATTTCAATCCTAAAGAGCCTCTCAAGTAAAGCCAAAACCCGACCCAAGCCTCAACACAAAGGCCACCCAATGCAAGCCAATCAACAATTCAAAGCTCCATCCCAGATTAGATCAAAACCCGACCCAATATTGGTTCATGCCCACGTGTGTGCATGTGAATGGCATGGGGACCTGACCCCTTGTATCATGAGCGAGCTATCAGGGGGCAGGTTTTCTTAAATGCACGGATCCGCCTCCTTCTATGGACGATGTGGAACTTAGTTCCCACATCTTCTTCGTCTTCAAGCTGTAGAGGGAAGGGTCTTCAATTGATGCACAATTGGCTGTTGGATCTCTAATCCAATGTCCCAGATTGACTCCCACGACTGGTCCCCAGCTATCGAGGGGGATACCCTCATCATGTCTTCACCGGAGATGGTCGTTCGTCACTGGAGGAGAAGCTTAATCCGGTGAACACCTCCACATGGAAACATGACCTTTCGGCCCAAATCGATCATACAAGAAGGTCCAGCGCTACTTGCTGGACAAAATCCCTAAGGAGATTGTGCGTGATGATGAGTGTGCGTGACCGGTGGCAAAGTTTCAAAGAAGCTTCACCAGCATGTATGGTGGAAGGTGAAGGAGGTGTCAAATGGTGCAATTACCTTAGGCAAAAGATTCGTGGAGGTGTAAAGGTGGTTTTGCCCAAGGTAATTTGGTTGGAGGAAGGCGAGGGGGGTGGGCCGATGAAGGTAGTGGTGACGACAATCGATGGTGTCGGAGGAGGAGTTGAAGAACAAAGCTAAGATGCTCCCTACACCTAATTGAGGATGAGGGAAACAAAACCCCTATCTTAATTTTACTAAAGTATGATGGGGGAGGGTCACCGGTGTGGCCGCCGGTGAGGAAGAAAGAGAGGGAGGACCATAGCCAGAGAAGATGAATTAGAGGCCCAAGCTTTGTGGGAAGCTTCGTGGAAGTATGGGGAAGAAACCCCTCTGCCTATTGTTCGTGGTAGAGGGTGAGGAAGGGGGGAGAAGAAGCTCTGAGATGCTTTGAAATTAAGCCGGTGTAGAGGAAGGAGGAGGAATCCAACGAATTGAGAACGAATTCATGAGGTAGAAGTTAAGACCTATTTATAGAAGAGACTTCCACATCAAATGACCCAAAATTCATAAGCTTAGCTTGCGAATTTGACCGTCTTCAAGCTTACGAACCTCGAGCTCGCTGGTGTGAAATTCGACCAAATCAAAGCTTGAGAGGATGTTCATTGGATTGGCCATGTTCTCAAGATCAATCCCACCAAATTTGGTGTGATTTGATTGAGATTTGGGTGTTCAAATTGCCAATCAAAATTTACATGAATGGATTTCCTTTTCTTGCTTTGCTACTGCTCTTGTCGTGTTTAGAATGGAGAAGATGAAGGAAGGGGCCTGTTTGCAAGATAAATTAAAACCTAGGGGGTTCTATGTAATAAATAGAGACAACTGGGCTAAAATGCAAACTGGGTTAAGATGAACTCCAATTGGGCTAAAAATTTAGAGGTAACCTAATTTGAACACAAGGAATCTAATGGTGACCTCAAATTTGGGTTTTGATACAGTTTGACTGGGTAATTTACACTATCCTAAGAATGAAGCAATTAGAGTATCTGTTTTTGGTCAAAATAAGTTCATTTAGTCAAAGTGAGTGTTCCAAACCACATAAAATATTTTTCAATGATTTTTAAGAGGTTTAGATTACATTTATTTTCACCAAAACTTATTCAATTGAAGTAAGGCCATAATTAGGGTTTTTATTTTTAAAATAATCTTCGGTTCTCAGAAAACTCTGATTCAGTCAGTCCAAGGTCACTTCTTAGAAATTTAAGTTAATCTGACCTCAAATTATGCATTGATTCACCCCTTAGTTAATCTGCATTCATGATTTCTCGTTAAAACAACAAAATTAATGGAATTTCCTTTCTTCTTCTCAAATTCAACTCAGAACCGAATTACGTTCTTCTGATGTTTATTAAGGAGCATTTATCACTGCAATTAGACTAAATTAAACCAGTTATGCCAGATGATGGTGTTACCATCAGTAATCGAGAAGTGTAGAGGGAGATTAAATGAAAAAAATGAGTGTGTGAATTCATCCACTCTGATCTGAATTGCCCAAAGAGGATAGATCAATAGAGACTAAAATCTAAGGCTAATCTACTCTGAATCTAGCATAATCAATAGTGAATTTTAATCTAAACTATGTAAATTACACTAGGAAGGTGATAAAACTAATCTAGAAAGCATTAAATCCTTATCTAATTAGACGAATGGGGCCTATGGAATCTACAGTGGGTAGCTACAGCAATGAATGAGGATGAGGGGACTCCAGCGACGAAGAATCCATTAGTAGGACTCCTTGGTTACCCTCAGGTGTTATGTGACCCCTAGCGAGAAGGTTTGAATAGAGGGAGGTCATGCCACCTTTGTCACAGGCACTAGAGGAAGGGGAGTAAGACACTGGAGTAGGAGTGAATGATTGCCCAAGGAAGTAGGAGAGGAGTCAATTGGGGTCGTGAGCTCACTATAGAGCTCCTGATATAGATGAATAACAACTTAAGTGACCGGGGACAATAGGTGTAGGCCATTGGTCATTAAGGGTTGGGATTTGCTTTGGAGTGCACGGGAAAGATCAAGATGGAAAAGGATTATTAGATGAGATCTAGGACTTGGCGCAAGACTCTAGAAATCAACTCCCGCAGGTTGGAGCAATATCAGTCGTAGATCATATGGGGAAAAGGATGGATGGCGTAGGAGCTTTGAGTTCTTCACTCATGAACAACAGTGCAGAGTTGCTCTAGGTCTTTTGGGCTTTTTGCGTAAATGCCCTTATAGTGAAACGGTGGGGAAATTATAGGTCAAACCCATAAGTGGAAGCTTTTAATGCAAAGGAGCCCTTGTAGTTCTCAAATAAGTCCCTATGACTTTTTGTGCTTTAGAAATGTGAAGATACAAAAGACCTATATGTAATGCACTAATTCCAAGGCCTTAATGATGCCAAAACTCCATGAAGATTTGATGGAAAGTATTTTGAACATATTAAAAATTAATCCCATAATTGATTTGTGATTTTGTGCTCGAATTGATGTTCAATTGAGTTTTGATTTGGTTATTTTCATATTTAATAAAGAATCTCTCAAAAGTGACCTAATGATGCATTCTTAACATAATTTTGATGTTTAGGCCATTTTCCTTAATTCCCACACTTAACCTATTTCTTGTGTTAATGTGGTAGTGTTTAACCTACTTTCTAGCTTAACTTGAGCATTTTAATTATGATGAGCCACACTTCATTAGTCACCCCTCAGAATCCCCCTCCTGTACCAGCCTGACTTCCACCCTCATCGAGGAAGAGCCACATGGCCTTCCCTTTCATGAAATCATCCACCTGAAGGATGTCGTTATTTCGCCACCTCTTTTCCAACACAACGACCCTTCCACCCAGTAGCCGATGGTGCCCTATCCAAAGTGCATATCCACCCCTGGGGAATCTTCTGTTAACTCATCTGGAGCCAAGGATAGGATGGACGTAATTATGGACACCTTTAGGCAAGTCCATAACAACTTACCTTTGTTGGATGATATAAAACAAATCCCATCCTATGCGAAGTTTTTGAAGGACTTGTGCACCCAAAAGCACCTATTTAGGAGACAGGTCTAAGCTAAGGTCATCCTGCCTGACCATGTTAGCTCGGTGCTCCAACATGAAACACCCCCCAAGTTGAAAGACCCAAGAGTGCCATATATTTCAGTGATTATAAGTAACCAACGCATTGATGTGGCTCTTCTCAATCTGGGAGCGGGGGGAACATTTTGTTGAGGCCTGTTTACGATCTTCTGGGAAGCGATAAGGTGACTTAAAGCCTAGTCCTGTCATCCTCCAAGTAGCAGACATATCACTTATGACCCACGAGGATTGTTAGAAGATGTCCTTGTGAGAGTGGAGGACTTCTTCCCCGTTGATTTTCTAGTGGTTGATATTGATCCATCAAATAAGCCCTCAAAGCTATCCATCATTCTAGGATGCCCTTTCTTGGCCACAGCCAATGCCTCTATCAATTGTAGATCAGAGGCACTTAAAATGGGCTTCGGGAACTAGAAAATCTGGTTAAATGTTTTTAATGCCTAAAAGCAACCCAAATTAGAAGACTATTCCCAGATTGAGGTGGTTAATGAGATTGTTGACAAGACTACCTCAACACTTTTAGGTAGTGATCCCCTTCAAATGGTCATATCTAGACCACCCTCAAATTATCGAAGAAACTAAATGGGATATGCTCAAATTTGAAGAGTTGTTGGGAGTGCACACAGAGTCTCTATCCCCTCCTTAGACCTTGAAGGTAGACCCGCTACTTGAGATGGGGACATCTCAACTTATACCCTCAATCCAAAAGGCTCCCGAGTTGGAGCTTAAACCCCTCCCAAGTACAGTGAAGTATGCTTTCCTTGGCCCCAATGATACACTCCCTGTTATCATCTTGTCTACACTATCTGAGGTGCAAGAGGGAGCCTTGATAGATTGTCTCAAGAGGCACAAGGAAGCCATTGCCTGGACTATAGTGGATATTAAGGGTGTTGACCCTTCCATCTGCATGCATCAAATATACATGGATTAGTTCATGAAACCTTTCTGCAGCATGCAAAGAAGGCTCAACCCTAACATGCGGGAGGTTGTTAATAAGGAGATTTTGAAATGGTTGGATGCAAGCATTATCTATCCCATTTTAGATGGTAAATGGGTCAGTCCCATACATGTAGTGTCCAAAATGGCAAGAATTACTGTCGAAAAGAACAACCAAGGAGAATTGGTTACCGCTAGACCCTCAATTGGCTGGAGGACCTATATTAATTACCGCCATCTAAATATGGCTATCTAGAAATCCACTTCCCCTTACCTTTTATTGACCAGATTTTGGAAAAGCTGGCGGGGAATAAGTACTTAGGGTTTCTTGATGGGTACTTTGGGTATAATTAGATGTTGTCTTTCCAAATGATCAGGAGCACACTACTTTCACGAGTTTGTATGGCACGTTTACATTTCTTCGGATGCCATTTGGATTATGTAAAGCTCCTGCCACGTTCCAACATTGTATGATGGTTATCTTTTCTCATATGATTGACAAGTTTGTTGAGATTTTCATGGATGACTTTTTTATCTACAGCTCGTCATTTGACCTGTGCCTTTAGTACCTTGATAAAGTCTTAACCTGTCGTGAAGAGGCTAAGTTGATGCTCAACTGGGATAAAAGCCATTTTATGGTCTAGCAAGGCATAGTGTTGGGGCATGTAGTATCAAAGAAAGGATTGAAGGTAGAAAAGGAAAAAATCGAGTCCAACTCCATGCTTCCCCCACCCACGAACGTCCTCCAGATTAGATCCTTTTTAGGCCATGCTGGCTTCTATCAACGCTTCATTAAAGATTTTAGCAAAATCTCTAAACTACTTTGTAACTTGTTAGCAAAGGACATGTCCTTCGAGTTTGATGACAAATGCGACGAAGCCTTCTAGGTTTTTAAGAATGCCCTCATTACAATGCTCATTCTCCGAGTACCAAATTGTACCCTCCCTTTTGAATTGATGTGCGACGCATCCGACTATGTAGTGGGAGTTGTTTTAGATCAATGGGTTGATGGTAAACCTCATGTTTTGCACTATGCTAGCAAGACCCTAACGGATCCTCGACAAAATTATATGGTTATTGAGAAAGAACTCCTTGTTGTAGTCTTTACTTTGGAGAAGTTTCGGTCATATTTAGTAGGATCTAAGGTTTTGGTGTTGACAAACGCCAGTTTATTATCATTCTTATGCATTAAAACAAACCTAGCTCTTAGGATTTTGCTCCGCAGATGGGTTTTTGGGTTGCATTTAGGCATTAATTAGGTTAGGCATGCATTGCATTTTTTATTGTGTTTTTGATGTGTTTTCGTGAGTGTTAGGGATAAACAGATTGTTAGATCCCTAGAACCCTAGCACTCAGGAAGGCAACTAGTGAAGGAAAAGCTTAAACTAGCTGGAACTCAGCTTCATCTAGCTCACCATAGCTGGAATCCAACTCACTTGAACTAGGGTTAGCTCATCCTAGCTCCATTCAGCTCATCTCAACAGAATGGTAGCTCAAGAGAGCTCATATTAGCTCACCTTAGCTCAAGTCAGCTCAAATTCAGCTCAACTTAGCTAGGTCTAGCTCATCTCAGCTTCCATCAGTTCACTGGGAGCTCTAGCTAGCTCAGCTGAATTGACTGGAGTCCACCTCAGCTCATGACCAGCTACATCCAGCTCCACTCAACTCCAGCCAGCTAAAGATGACTTCATCTTAGCTTAGGAAGCTCAAGTTCAGCTCCCGGGGACTCAACTTAGCTCAACTTAGTTGAGCTAAGCTACCTTAGCTACCTCAACTTTCTAGGTCCTCCCCTGGAGCATCAGACCCACCTCACCTCAGCTCCTTTCAGCAAAAGCCAGCTTGCTTTAGCTTGGCTTAGCAACTAGCAAAGAACTAGCAAGCAAAGCCAGCTAAGGTAGCCCCTTGTAGCTCTCTTTAGCAGCCACCAGCTCCAATGCAACTCAAGATGACTACCTCCAGCTCTTCTCCCTGAAAACCCTATCTCCAAATGCCTCCAACCCTACTCCCTACTAGCTTAGCTAGTCCACCTCCATGGCACCAAAACCTACTACCCTACTACCTAAGCTCCAACAAAAAGACCACCTACTCCTACTTTATTTTGGTGCCTGACGTGTTACGGATGCATTTGTGTAACTAGGTCATTGTAGCTTCGCGTTTGCAACGTCAGTTTTAAATATAAGAATGGATGTGAGTCCAAGTGTCGAACACAGGGAGGCGTGAAAGCGAGTTTTTTTTCTGTCACTTGTCACGGAAATGGCGGGTTTTTGCTTGCGCGCGAGAAAATGTGGGAGAGAAAAGTGAGATAGAGAGAAAGAGAGAGAGAGAGTCAGGTTAGAATCTTTTGCTCATAGCATTCATGCAAATCACGATGAGAGAACTCGATAAAAAGAGAGCCAACATAATTCAACATGCAACTTGAGTTTTCATAAATACAACAATAGACAAATGCTTAAACAAAAGTAAAGTAATGCTAGGATAAAGAGAGAAAGAGAAAGGAGACGACGAGGCGGCCACGGCGGTGGAGGAGGGCTCCATCAGCAGCTCATCGACTCCGGCGAGTACAAAAAGGTGCTAAGGGTAGCTAGGAGTAAGGTAGAAGGCTTGCAAGTGTAATGAACGCCCTCGCGCGCCCATGCTTCCTCCCGCGTGCTGCGCTCACGATCCGCATGTGCTCGTTGTGCATCGTCCGATCAAAGATTGGATGGTTGAGGCTTCGCGAGAGCACGCTCTAAGGATTGTGCTTGCACAGTGCGCCTCACGCGTCATCGTGTGCGTGAACATCTGTGCGCATCCATGGGCGCCACGTAGCGTGATCTCCACTATCTGCGCACTCATCGACGATTCAATTTCTTCTGCGTGCGCCTTCGCCTTGGATTTGATTCACGGTGCGGCTCGATCATGCGTCGGGTGAGCAGAGAAAGAGCGTCGACTGTTGCGCCACAATCCACGGATGGTCGCGGCGATGGATTTGTGCTCGGCTGCTGCCGACCATTGGATGAAGATCCAACGGTCGAATCTTCATGCTGGGTAGAGAGCGATGGCGATGAGGTGGCCTCTCACCCGTCCGATCATCAAATCGGACGACTTCGTATGCTTGGCACGATGATGAGGTGTGCTACAGATGTGGGTGCACCAGATGCCATCATTAGATCAACGACTAGAATTCTTGGGCTAGTTGCGGGAGCTCTGAATGTCGAATTTGATCGATTTTGAGTCCGTTGGACTCCGTTCGTCGTTCTGAATCCATCCGTGTGGTCCGATTGCTCATTTGAGGCCTGTTTTGACATGAACTTGTACAAATGACCATTAACACTGATTATAAGCAATCTCAATGTGCAATGCATGTAATGCTCCCATGCCTATTTATGATGTGTTATTTGTGCATGTTACCCTTAAGATAAACTCCAATTGGTAGAATTATCATCATAAAATGTAGTGTTATCATACCCCCATGCTTACTCCTTGCTAGTCCCTAGCAAGGTTCATCCCAGCCATTATTCTCAATCAGAATCCAGGGATTGATTACTTAAACATTTTGTTACTTGTCAACAGGAGGAAATATACTAAGAACCTGATCTACAAGGACTAAACAGTGCTCGAGTGTCTGCCAACATATGAATCGTCCGAATCCTTGCTTTAAGGAATACATATATATATATTTTTCTTTTTCATCTCTTCTTATTTTTTGAATTTTTAGAGTAGAGAGTGTGTTGGTAACTTTTACGACTACCAAACCCACCCAAAACTCGAAAAAGACTCTTAGTGCTAAGCATCTTGGTGTAAATATTGTGATAGACTCACTCAATGGTAATTAGAACAGACTTCAGGTTTCTACGCCACTAGGTGACCAGAAAAGGAAGTGCATGCCTGAAGGTGTATCTGTCAGATTGGTAGCTTTTTCCCTACTTTTATTTTATTTGGGGTCAACATAAGGGTATTTCCAGTGTATATCTCCCTGAATTGCTCTACTTTCCCACTTCTTCCTTAGGTGTTTTGAACTTTTTGTGAATTTAGTGAGCTGGGTTCTGGACAACCGGCCAATGGGTTGTTACCCACGACCACTTGCCAGCTGGTTGGGGTATTCCTTCCTCTATAGTTTTATTATTTCGTCGTAGTATAGTATAGAGGGAGGTGATTACCAGTTTAATACAATTTGTTACTCGGAAATAAAGAGTTCCCGAGGTCGAACTCAGGGAGCAAGTTGTATTCTAGGGGTACAAGTTTCTTTTACAAAAATAAAGAAAGAGAGAGAGAGAATTTGTTGGCTTTTCTTCTTTTCTCTTTGCTTCTCCTCTTCTTCCTTCTCAGATCTTCTGCTCTCTTCTTTTTGTTCTTCTTCTTTCTTCTGCAGAGCGGTCCTGTTCTTCTTCTTCTTTCTTTCTTTCCTTTCTTTTCCTTTCTTCAGATCTTCTTCTCGTGCTCTTTTTCTTCTTTCAGTTCTTGTCTTGGCCTCTCTGCGTTCTCCTCTGCCTCGCCTTCCTTCTCCTTCCTTGCCTTCAGGACGTTGTCTGATTTTCCAATCAGACGACTTAAACCGCCGCTGCTACAGTGCCGCTCGGTGATCCTCCTTCCTTCAGCCTTCGTCTTCTTCCACGGTTCTTCTTCACCTGTGCCTGCACACTTACACAGCTTGATCAGAGAGAGGGGCAAAACCTATCTCTACCCTCCCCCCGCGTCTCTCTCTCATAGAAGCCACTCATGGGAAAGCTCTCCCAGAGCTGCCGGGTTGCCGGGTACGGATCGCGCCCGGGTCCAGGCCCACCGGCGTGCGTGGTGGGCGAGGAGTGCAGGTCAGTCTAAGTCGGGTCGGGCCAGGTCCCCGGGCCGTGAGCGCGGACGAGACCGGGTAACCGGGCGGGTGAAGGGGACCTCACCCCGTGTGCTGAGGCAATAAGCCTCCAGCACTTTTTCACTTTATACCGCTGCGCCTCTTCAGAGTTTTCCGAGGTGGGACTAAATGTCCCACCCCGAGTTGGCGCCTGCGCGGAGGAAACAGCTGGTAATCGCGGCGTTACGCGAGGCCTTCGCGCGAGGGCTTCGCTTCAACTGCAGCCTGACGCTTTGTCGAAATGCCTCGCACGACCTGGGAGTCGAATCTGGGCGTGGCGCGCCTGCAGCTGCAGGCGGAAGCAGCTCCTTCTGCACGGCAATGGCGGCGGAGGATGGGTGACCTGTTTACAGCAAAATGGCCTCTCGGCCTAATCAGAAGGTGCCGGGAGCTTCGCCAGAGTGCGGCGAAGCTCGTGTGGGTGGTGGCGAGGCGTGGGGCGGCGTGCAAGGGCTGCCCTAGGTCGGACTGTGGGTCGGAAGATGGGTTTGTTCGGTGGAGTTGCAGAGGGTGATGTGGGGGAAGTGGAAGGGTTCCGGGGGTTGATCAGGGTGAGGAGGCGAAGGTTCTACGGTGGTCGGCGAGCCGTGTGGGTTGCTGGAGTGATGGGAGCGGCTCGCCGGAGGATGGCCGGAGGCGGAGAAGGTGAGGGTGAGGGGTCGGAATCGAGGGCGACAGTAGATGTTTAAAGTGAGGAAAAGGAAGAGGGGAGGAAGAGGAGGAGTTCTACCTACTTAGCAGGAGGAGGAGGGGCCGGAGCGGGCGACAGTTGTATCGACTGTCGCCGGAGAAGAAGATGCCCGGGGGAAGGGGCGGCGGCGAGCAGAGGGCCGGAGAGGCGCCAGCTGGGTGCGGCGTGGCGCGGGAAGAGCAGGGGAAGAAGTCTCTGCTGCTGGTATTGCGGCAGAGCGAAGAGGAGGAGGAGGGAGAACCGCCGGAGCTGGTGGGCGTCTGCCGGAGTGAGAAGAGAGGAAAGTTGGGGGTTTTCTCCGTCAGATCCCAGCTGGGAAGAACGGTGGAGCGACGGGTGTATTTATAGGGACCGAATCAGGGAGGAAGGCGGAGGGAGACGACGTGTCTCCCTCGCCGGAGGACACCGGAGATGGAAACCCATACCGTCCGTGCGTTCGCACGGCCGGTATGGTGGGTTACAGCGACCAGGGGGTGTCCCTGCGACTGCTGACGACGCAGGGCACCCCCGGTTTACTTGCCAGGCTCTCCCCCTCACCCTGCGCGGAGCATGAGGCCGCCGGATCATGGTGCTGGCAGGTTTTGCAGGGGGGACCTGAACGCAAAGAACGAAGGAGAGTTAGGGGCCAAAATGCGAGGGTTCAAAAGTTGAGGGCCAAAAAGTAAATATATGAGGACCAAAGTGTAAAGTTGGTCAAGAAGGTTTCTTCTTAGGCTCAAGTTTTTATACATGACTAATTAGGACCTAAGGAATCTGATGGTGAATTTTATTTCTAGATTAAACCTTGTTTGACTGGTCAATTTACGCAAAAACCCAAATTAAGTTATTAATTGGGTAAGGTTCTCAATGTAGGTCAAGATGGGTTCCTAAGGTCAAATTGAAGGTTCTAAACCCTAGAGATTATTTTTCTATGAATTTTAGAGGGTTTATTCCATTTTTGCTTTGCCTTGAACCTCATGAATTGAAGTGGGTTTATTTTAGGGTTACAGATTATCATTTAGTTCCTTGGAATTGCTGTAGCCCTTGCTAGATCATCTCATCCCACTTTTATTCTTATTAAGTTGCTTTGACCTATGTTTGGACCTTGAATTACCCTGTATGCAGATTATACTGGTAAAATTGCATTTTTACCCCTTATGACTTGTTTTCTCCCTAAACTCAGAATTCTCTGAGTTAAGCCTTTCCTTGAGTTATGTAGGAGCTTTTATCCTTTGTATTGGGTCAAAATGAGCTAGTTATGGCTCATGATGAGGTTCTCATCACCAGCCATACTTATGCAGCGAAGTGTGGTTTATTTATTTATTTTTCTTTTTCTTCTTTTTTCTATTTTTTCTATTTCTCCTATTTTTTTTCTTTTTTTTCTTTTTCTTTTGTTGTTTAGTAGGTGGCTTCCCTAATCTCGGATTTACCTAGAGGCAAAAAAAAGAAAGAAAGTGATCCTGTGGCTGGGCTCTGGACAATCAGCCAATAGGCTATTACCCACGACAACTTGCCAGCCATACCACCATAGAAGGTTCATTAGCTACCCAATTTCTGTTAGAATCTCTGAGAAGCGAGTCAGTGAGAAAATATGTGCAAATGCTTAGACTAAAAGTCCCTCCGAGTCAGAGGATAGGTTGATAGGTCGTATACTTATCACCCTACTTTATTGGTGAATTATAGTGAATTAAGGTTGCAAGGATTTAAGGCTAAATCCATATTTTAACAGACACCAGGGCTAATTAAGCTTGAAGGCATGAAAAGTCTAAGTGTTCAGGTTCTTTTCGTATTATTTCCCACTGTTGACAAGTTCCTGATGACTAAGTTTTGCTTCCCAAATTCATCATCATTTAAAAAAAAAATTATTCTATTCAGATTGATAAAATGAACTCGGAATATGCAAATTACCACCCCCCCATGCTTAAGTTGGACAATGTCCTCATTGACAAATAAATGGATGCAAAGGGGTTTAGAAAGAAGTCACTTGAGTGATGCCGTGTACCTAATCAGTCTGAATCTTCTAGGTTGTTCTAATGAATCACGTAGAGGACCTGTGTCGACTCGCAGAAACGATTCGACCTAGGAATATTGATCTTGGGATTGTTCTGATGAAGCTTTTCCCATTTTCTCTGAGGGACAAAGCTTCATACTGGTTCAAGACCATTGGGAAGCCGATTGGAACCTGGCTGGAATTACGACGTGAATTCCTGCAAAAGTTCTTCTCAATCGGTCGAACGAACGCGATGAGGCGTGCAATCACGACCTTCTCCCAAGGAGCTGGGGAGAAGTTGCACGAAGCTTGGGACCGATTTCACGATCTTCTCCGGAAATGCCCGCACCATGGTATACCCAGATGGCACCTAGCTCAGATCTTTTACCATGGGCTGGATGACACACATCAGTATTTGGCCGATGCATCTAGTGGCAGGAATTTCCTCGTGAAAGACGAGAACAGCGCATTTGAGTTGTTCGAATCTTTAGCGGAGAACTCGATGAATGCCTCATCCATGAACCAGTTCTAGCAGCCTGGTCAGCAGCGGGTTGGTGTCCATGAGGCTCACACCGAGTCTATTCGAGCCGACATGGATATCATCGTCAAGCAGCTGGATAGAATAAACCTACTTGAGAAAAAGATTGACCAATTTAGTCAAGGTCAATCTGACCTAAACTCTGCTACCCCAAGACCCTCCTATGCACCCCGAGCCCCCCCTGCTCGAGTTAATCTACTCACTTGGGATGCATCTTCTCCTTATTTATGAGATCCTACATATCAAGATCCCGTAAACAATCCCGATCTGGCACCATATGACCAGGGTTATGCACCACCTGCAAACTATAATACGTATCCCCTTGATGGATATACGTCTCAGACGTCTTCGGCCTATGAGGACATCAGTGATATTCAAGGATATGGGCTTAATAACCCTTATTCAGAGACATATAACCCTGGTTGGCACCAGCATCTGAACTTCTGGTCTGGTAACTCACGGAGACCACATCAAGATCCACACTACCAGACCAGGAAATATGGGAATGCGTAGAACACATACCCTAGGCAGCAGCCATTCCCGTCTCAGCAGCAGCAACCCCATTCTATATACCAGCCGCTGCACCAAGCTACCAATCACCCTCCAAAGTGGGCTGACCCTCTGGAGGCACTGAAAGAGGAGCTGCAAGAATCGATGAGGAAATCCACATAGGATAGCTTGCAGATAACGAAGGCGATGGCTAACCAGATACAGACTATACAGAACACGCAAAACCAGCTGTTGCAGGAGCATAGGACTCAGGGAGCCTTACCCTCCCAACCCGTCGCGAACTCTCGGTATGTGCAGAACCAAGGCACCCCACCTAGGTTTCAGGCACCACAGGGACAGGCACACACCATATTACAGGCACCTCCTGCACCACTTGGTTATGCTCAAGGCCAGCCGCCTTTGATGTAGAACCCTGCATACTCTGCCCCTTTCGCTCCCCCACCACCTCATGGACAGCAAGCCGATGCACATGTTGTCTCATTTAGGAGTGGAAGGAAGACATTCGACCCACCACATAGGCAGGCGGGTCCTAATTTTTCTCACCCTTCGCCGCAGGCGGGTTCGACTCCATCTCAGGAGCCACCTATGGTAGATAAGGGTAAGAGGCCACTTGACCCTGAGATTCCCGTCCCTTTTCCTAAGGCTCTGACGTGAAATGTAGTACGGAAAAAGGACATGCGGAATTTTGAGGACCTAAATTCATTGTTCAAGGAAGTACATATTCAGGTCCCCCTCCTTAAGGCAATTGATCACATCCCCACTGTTGCTAGGTTCTTCAAGGACTATTATACCCCGAAGCAACAACCTAGAATTGGACGACAGGCGGTACTGTCAAAAGAAGCTAGCACTGTGATTCTATCCGATTTGCCACCGAAAAAGAAAGACCCTGGTACCCCACTCATATCCTGCTTCTCACAGGATTCTCCATTTGATCGGGCCCTTCTAGATCTGGGTTCGTCCATCAACTTAACTCCCACTGTCGTATTTGATTGATTCCAATTTGGGGAGTTGAAGCCCACCTCGGTCACGATTCAACTGGCTGACAGATCAGTCAAAACATTGAGGGGGGTGGTTGAGAACGTGATTGTAAAAGTCCACAGGTTCTGCTTTCCCACAGATTTTTTTGTTCTAGATATGGAAGTTCCTCCTAATCTCCGAGATGCACCAATTATTTTCAGTCACCCATTTCTGGCGACAGCTCGAGCGAACATTGATTGTGCATCCGGGTGTATGGAGATAGCCCTAGGCAATGAGCGACTTCGGCTTGACATATTCAGGGCAGCAAAGAATTTTGATTGTGATCGAATAGAGGGGGATGGTGAAGACGAAGATTCGGCATATTGTGGTAACATTGGGCTCCTTTGTGACGACCCAATGTCTCATTTGTCTACACTATCAGGGTTCTTGGACCTCGATCCACATGGGACTGAGACCACTGCACTACACATATCTCCCCGAGGATCTGACTGTTTAGGGTGTGCTTCTGACCACATCACCCCTGAACCCAACTATCCTAATCCACACATTACTAAATCGCCCCTGTTGTTGCAGGAAGACGTGACCACAGCTAATGGGTTTCCTGTTAACGCAGTCATAACCGATTATTTCACAGGAAGTGAATCATCGGGAATTCACGTGCATACGGATCAGCAGATTCCCACCTTTGAGTTTGCTCCTCCCGCTCCCATTTCTGACTCTGACCCACCCGTGATTGAATTGAAGCCCTTACCTGACTCACTCAAGTATGTGTTCTTGGGCGAAAGTGAGACATACCTAGTCATTATCAATGCCCACTCAACCCAAGAATAGGAGCACCAATTGATTTCTACGTTGCAAGAACATAGGACTGCTATAGGGTGGAGTATTGTTGATCTCCGCGGTATTCGCCCCTTGTATTGCACTCATCACATCTACACAGATGAGGGGGTGAAACCTTCAAGACAATCTCAAAGATGGCTTAACCCGAATATGCTGGAGGTTGTTAAGAAGGAGATCATCAAATGGTTGGATGCAGGTATTGTATACCCAATCTCTGACAGCCAGTGGGTGAGTCCGATCCAGATAGTGCCCAAGAAAGCAGGACTCACCGTTGTAAAAAATGATAAGGGCGAATCCATCGTGACTCGCACTGCGACATCTTGGTGGGTCTGCATCGACTATAGGAAACTGAACACGGCTACCCAGAAGGATCACTTTCCTCTGCCTTTCATTGATCAGATCTTGGAACGGTTATCCAGACGCAGTTTCTTTTTCTTTCTGGATGGATACTCCGGGTATAATCAAGTAGCGATTAGCCCAGAAGATGAAGACAAGACCACATTCACATGCCCCTTTGGAACATTCGCTTTCAAGCAGATGCCCTTTGGGCTCCGCAATGCACCAGCGACATTTCAGCGTTGCATGATGGGCATCTTCTTTGACATGATTGGGGACTATGTGGAGGTATTCATGGATGACTTCTTCATTTTCAGAGATGATTTCGCATCTTGTCTTGATAACCTCACCAAGATCCTAAAACAGTGTATTGAGGTAAACCTAGTACTATCCTAGGAGAAAAGCCATTTCATGGTGAGGGATGGCAGAGTACTAGGGCACAGGATCTCTAAAAATGGATCAAGGTCGATCGAGCTAAATCTGAGATTATTTCCCACTTACCACCACCTAGCTTGATCAAGTAGATGACAGAAAGCCATTTTCGCGCATTTGAAAGTCGTCAAAAATCGTAGTATAGTCGCGCAAAAATGTTCGTCAAAGATTTGATTTTTAAAGATAACGAGAATTTGAGTCCCGGTCGTTCGTCTCTGGGAGGCATTATTTTTATTTTTGAAATCAATCTTAAAGCCGCTCTACTTTATTTAAATGACATGCTGGTGCGTAATATATAGGCGGTTAAAGAACAAGCACTTAAATCACGCAAATATGATAATCATTTAGCTCAAGGTGATTTCAAACACATAAGAGATATATATATATATAAAATGAAATTTCATTCATCGTGGGAGAGTTTTTGCACAAGGAAATCTAGAGGAAAGCTTATACATGAATGCTTAAAATTAAATCTAAAATTAAATCTAACTACCAGAAAATGATTGCATACAAGAATCAGCGGGGAGATTTCGCATGCATCATTGGGGGAGAAGTAAGACTATTCTACTAAGCAGTAAATGAAAGCAATAAAAATTATGAAGAGCATGATCTAGAGCTAAAAGAATAGAGGGCATTCAGGGGTGGTCCCCAATGGCCTTGGAGTGGTCGAGAGGAGAATGAGGGGCGGCCAATGTAGCTTAGGCCGACCCTTGGAGAGAAGTAGGGTTGATCCAGCATCTTGGCATGGTGTCCTCCATGGTGGTGGTAGTGAGCTCGTGGAGGTGGAGTGAGTGGCTAAGTGGAGGTGGCGTGAATGGCACCAATGGAGAGCAATTGCCAAGGGAGTGAATGGGTGCAAATGGCCACCCATGGGGTCCTTTTATAGACCCAAGGGAAGCTCTCTAGAGAATTATGGAATTCTCTAGAAGGCCTATGGTGGGAGCTCGTGGGAGAGTGAGAGAGAGAGGGTGGATGGTGGTTTTTAGATCCACCAAATGTGGATCTAAAAATTGAATGGCTCTTGGTTGCTATTTTTGGCAACCAAGGCAACCACACATGGTAGAGAGTTCTAGAGAACTCTAGGCTAGATATTTTCGTGTGGATGGTGTGTGTGGGTGTGTGTGGGTCGAAACTTAGGTGGCTAGGTTGATTAGGTTGGGTTCTAGTGGGTTTAGGTCAAGGTAGGTCTCAAATTAGGGTTATAAACCCTAATTCACTAAGGTAAAGTGCAATTAAACTTAATACAAGTTTAATTGGGTGTGTGGAAACTTAATTGAGAGTAAAACAACTCAATTAAGTCAGGTCTAGGTCAATTGGACTCTCACTGAGTCCAATTGGACAGTGTGTGCTGAGATCAGGGCTTAATTGGACTCAATGAGTCCAATTGAATAGGCTGATGGAATTGACTAAGATCCAAGTCAATTAGGTTTAGTGAGGACCTAATTAGGTCCTTAGGGAGGTCTAGAGGTGATGTAATAGGGTTAGGGCACCTTAATTTAGGTTCCTATAGGGTTGGAATTAGGTTTAGTGACCTAGAGATCCAAGATCAAGGCTTAAATCTCAAAACAGGAATTGGAGAGCAATATCAGACGTCTAATTATAGAATCAAACGTCTTATACTCAAAAATCAGAAGTCCAGACTTGTTGTCTAGACGTCCAATCAGAGTCAGGAAGGGTTTTGGGTTCTGTTTTGGGTATTTGCAGAAATTGGACATCTGACAAAGTGTCTAAACATCCAATAACACTACAGAAGTGGGTTTGAAGTGTGCGGGAGTTGGCTAAGGGTCCTGGACGTCTTAAAACTTATTTGGACGTCCAGATAAGGGTTGGAACTAGGGTTTTAGGGCTTCCTAGGGTGTTGTGACCTAATCTAAGGGTGGCTAAGGCTTGGGGAAGTCTCTAGGCTATCCTAGGGCTAGGATGGACCTAAGCTCCTCACATTTTATTGCTTTATTTCTACTTAATAGAATAGAAAACCTTTAACCCCCTTACATTATTACGCCTACATCTAAACTAGGCCTTCTGCTCCAGCTCTGCCACAACTCCCTTTATTTCAGATCCAGCTTCAGATCCTGCTCTAGATCCAGCTCCAGATCTGCTTATTGCCTGCAATCGACATAATACACTTAATCAGCACATTATAACATTATTTTATGTATAGCTAAAGGAAAAGATGCAGATAATGCGTATGCATGCATGAATAACCCTAACTTATGCTAAGTCTTAGCTTAATTTAGGTCAATTAAGACCTATGATTGCTACGCAATCAGTAGATCAGATCATTCTTGGGTCACATCAGCTTCTATCGGAGATTTATACGCGATTTCTAGAAAATTGCACGGCCTTTGATGAATCTCCTTGTTGCTGATGTCCCATTTGAATTCAACACCTCGTGTCTTAATGCTTTCGAAACTTTACGAAGACTGTCTTTGATTCCCCAATTCTCCAACCACCCGACTGGTTGCTTGATTTCGAGATGATGTGCGATGCTTCTGATTTTGCCGTCGGTGCTATTTTAGGCCAGCATTGGGAGAAACAACCCTTCGTCATATACTATGCTAGCAAGATGCTGAATGAGGCTCAGTGCAATTACACTGTCACCGAAAAAGAACTGCTAGCAGTAGTATTCGGGTTGGAGAAATTCAGATCATACTTATTAGGGTCCAAGGTCATCATTTTCACTAACCACTCCGCCCTCCGGCATTTGTTGGCAAAGAAGGATGCCAAACCACGACTCATCAAATGGATCCTTCTATTGCAAGAATTTGATATCAAAATCTGCGACAAGGCCGAAAAGCAGAATGTTGTGGCAGATCACCTATCTAGACTGGACCTAGACCACATTCCTTATTCCTTGCCTATCCACGAGCAATTTCCGGATGAATCTCTTTTGGCAGTTCATTTTGTTGAGTTCCCCTAGTACGTGGATATCGCAAACTACCTTGTTGTAGGCAAGATTCTCGCGAACCTATCCAAGGACCAGAAACTCAAATTCACTGCAAAAGCCAAATACTACCTCTGGTATGACCCACTGCTCTTCCGCATTGGAGCGGATCAGATTATTCGAAGATGCATCCCAGATTCTGAGATCCCCACTATGTCATCTTTTTGCCACAATGATGCTTGTGGTGGTCACTTCTCAGGACGAAAAATCGCTGCAAAAATTTTGCAGTCGGGATTTTTTTGGCCAACCATTTTCAGAGATACACACGAATACGCCCAACACTGCAAACGATGCCAGTCAGTCGGTTCTATGACTAGGAGAGACATGATGCCACTCCAGGCCATCATGGTCGTAGAAGTGTTTGACGTCTGAGTCATCGATTTTATGGGCCCTTTTCTGAACTCGCATGGCTTTGAGTACATATTATTAGCCATTGACTATGTCTCGAAGTGGGTCGAGGCCATCCCGGTGAGACGAGCTGATCATAAGACCGTCATTTCTTTCGTACGGTAGTATATCTTTGCGAGATTCGGAATACCCCGCGCTCTGATTAGCAACGGGGGAAGCCACTTCATCCATGCCCATTTCAGGTCATTATTAAAGAAATATGGGGTACATCACCGTATGGCCACCTCGTATCACCTGCAGACCAATGGGCAGGCTGAAGTGTCTAACCGTCAGATCAAGTTGATTCTCCAGAAGACGGTTAGACCAAACAGGAAGGACTGGTCCGACAAATTAGTTGATGTACTCTAGGCATATCGGACCGCATACAAGGCCCCACTCGGAATCTCACCATATCGCATGGTATATGGCAAGGCCTATCACCTTCCTGTAGAGTTGGAACACTGTGCCTTTTGGGCGGTGCGAAAATGTAACCTTGACCTCGATGCAGGAGGTCAAGAGCGGAAACTCCAGCTCAGCGAATTAGAAGAGATTCGGCGGGAGGCCTATGAGAATGCATCGATATACAAGGACAAGACCAAGGCCTTTCATGACCGCCACATCTGGAGGAAAGCATTCACGCCCAACCACCAAGTCTGGTTGTTCAATTCACGGTTAAAACTTTTCGTAGGGAAGCTTAAGTCCAAGTGGATTGGCCCGTATGTTGTGATTCAGCCATATCCTAATGGGGCAGTCCAGATCAGGGACCCAAAATCTGGGCATATATCTATGGTAAATGGCCAGTGCCTCAAGCCATTTTTGGCCCAGGTACCTCCTCCACCTGACGAGATTGTTCATCTTATTGAGGACATGTGATTGAATGCTCGCCCAGCTGGAAGCATTAAACTCAGCCCATATAGATAGCATCTATCTCACATTCCACCATCATTTATACATAACCATTTTTATACATAGCATATTTTTCTTTTAGCATATTTCCTTTTGTATATTGCATGCTGACAGGTTGGCAAGTGCTGAATATAATTTCAGGAGCAATTACAGGTGATTTTTACCCATTCTTTCCCTGCTGCATTTATTTTCTTTTATATTCATGCATGAGGACATGCAAGAACTTAGGCATGGGGGGGTAGATACAACAAAACTGAAAATTTTATGCCAACATTTAGGAAAATCTCGGAGCTACATGTAAATGTACTTTAGGACCGTAAATAAAAGAACAACCGACTCCACCTCCAATGCTCGCATTGGAGCTAGAAATCATCCGCAACAGCCATTCCTACTCACCCGCTCACCTTGTGTTCTAAATTTACGGTCAAGCTAAATGTAACCCGATACGGGAATTTCACGAAGTACAAATTATACAAGGTTACTTGTTTATAGCATATATACATATTGCATTCATGAATAAGATTATTTTATGAAGAGAATGCATTAGGGATTTTATCCTCTAGTTGATTTCTGTAATCTGGAATCCAGTACAACTTTTCACCCACATGTAGAATTAGCAATGGATTCACAGTGAAGGCTGATAAACGTCTTTAGTCTGTCGAGAAGAAACGGTGCTTCTTTTCGTGAACCCCTGGACAGTGTCTTGGGAGTTAGGCAGATTTTCTTCCAAAATCCACCAAATAGTGTGAGATGAGAGTAAAGTGTACTAGTGCTCTAAGATTAGTACAAGGAATTCGGAGTCCTAGATAATTAGGTGATGATACTTTGAGATTAGACATAGTTTTCGCTCTCAGTTCCTGCGTATACATTTTTGTGTAAAATATTGAGAGCCACCAAATAAGGCAAATACGTGGAGAGCGAGTTTTCATAAACTAGGGCTAAGGTGGATGGTTACGACCATTCTTTATGGAATCCTCGATTGAAGGAGGGTATTGATGCCAAGGTCAGAAATACACTATCCTATTCGTCTCTCCCGATCCTGTGAGTAGGCACTTCCACCAAATAAGCCACCCAATGTCTCTTGAGTACCACCAATCCCTAATAATGCCTCCTCAATAAAGTTTATGGATGTGTGCTAGTTGTGTTATGTTGGAAAAAAAACTGATGAAAAGAAAGAAAAATTGAAAAAAATTAGAAAAAGAAGAAAAAGCAAAGAAAAAAAGAGTGAATATTTAATTCAGTTGCATTGAGGCAATACCACCAAATAAATTTGAGATCCACCAAATATGACCTTAACCCACCTTTCTTGTGTTTCTGACTGCCCGAATACTGGCTGAGGAATTCCGACTTAGTGTTAGGGTTATGGAAACTCAATTAAAGTGTTAATGCCAAGTGAGACCACCAAATACAGATCATATATTTGAATTTGGTGAGATTGTGAGCTCTAAGAAAAAGAAAGAAAAAAAAAGAAAAAGAAAAAGAGAAAGAGAGAATGAATACAAAGGAACCAGAAGAGAGCATAGTTTTTCTCGTCTTTCTCTGAGTTGAGTTACTTGATAGTCTGGGAATCTAGATTCTGAAATACTAATCTCTATGTAGCACCAGTCGAGAATGAGCCACCAAATATATAATCTTTTCCCTCTAAGATTCTCTACCCAAGCTTAAAGCTGGGGTGAAATTCATAGAATATCTTGAATACCCTGAGGGAAGAAGTTTGCCTATCCTGCTAGAATTTTACTAGGGTCAAGTACAGGCTTTAGAGGTGAATCAGTTTTTCACTCGAATCCGTTGCAAAAGCTACATAGCTACACTTTCACGATTGTCTAGATTTCTAGAGCATAGGATGAAAACAAAAAGGAGAAAAATCTCTACGCATACACTTGATAAAATAATCAATCCCTTAGGGACCCTTCTATGAATAACTTAGTCTTGCATTTGCTAGGGACTAGCAAGATTTAGGCATTGGGGTATGATTGCGTAGCAATCATAGGTCTTAATTGACCCAAATTAGGCTAGGACTTAGCATAAGTTAGGATAATTCATGCATGCATAAGAATTATTTGCATATTTACTGCTTTCTTTTAGCTAGGCATAAAATAATGCTATGATGTACTGATTAAGTACATTATATCAATTACAGGTAATAAGCTAATCAGAAGGTAGATCTGAAGCTGGATCTGAAGCTGGAATAACTGGTGTTGCAGTAGAGCTGGAGTAGAAGACTTAGATTAGATGTAGTAGATAATAATGTAAGGGAGTTAAGGTATGCTACTCTATTAAGTAGGAATAAAGCAGTAAAATATGAAGAGCTTAGGTCCATCCTAGTCCTAAGATAGCCTAGAGACTTCCCCAAGCCTTAGCCACCCTTAGATTAGGTCACCGCATCCTAGGAAACCTTAAAACCCTAATTTCAACCTTTATCTGGATGTCCAGATGAATTATAGGACATCCAAAACCCTTAGCCAACTCCTGCACACCTTAAACCACTTCTGCAGTATTATTGGACGTCCAGACACTTGGTCAGACGTCCAATTTCTGCAGAATAGTCAAGACAGAACCTAGAATCCCTCCTGACTCTGATTGGACGTCCAGACAACAAGTATGGGCTTTTGATTTTTCACTATAAGACATCTGACACTATTATTGGACATCCAGAACTGCCCTCCAGACCTTGTTTTGAGATTCAAGCCTTGATCTTGGATCTCCAAGTCCCTAAACCCAATTCCAACCCCATAGGAATCTAAATTAAGGTGCCCTAACCCTAGTACATCACCTCTAGACCTCCCTAAGGACGTAACTAGGTCCTCACTAAACCTAATTGACTTGGATCTTAGTCAATTCCATCAGCCTATTCAATTGGGCTCATTGAGTCTAATTGAGCCCTGATCTCAGCACACACTGTCTAATTGGACTCAGTGAGAGTCCAATTGACCTAGACCTAACTTAATTGAGTTATTTTACTCTCAACTAAATTTTCACACACCCAATTAAACTTGTATTAAGTTTAATTGCACTTTACCTTAGTGAATTAGGGTTTACAACCCTAATTTGAGACCTACCTTGACCTAAACCCACTAGAACCTAACCTAATCAACCTAGCCACCTAAGTTTCGACCCACACACACCCACACACACCATCCACATGAAAATTCCTAGCCTAGAGTTCTCTAGAACTCTCTACCATGTGTTGTTGCCTTGGTTGCTAAAATTAGCAACCAAGAGCTATTCAATTTTTAGATCAACGTTTGGTGGATCTAAAAACCACCATCCATCCTCTCTCTCACTCTCCCACGAGCTCCCATCATATGCCTCTCTAGAGAATTCCATAATTCTCTAGAGATCTTCCCTTAGGTCTATAAAAAGACCTAAGGGGTTGCCATTTGCACCCATCCATCTCTTGGCATTATTCACTTCCATTTTGGTTAGCTACATTCACTTCCACTCCACCTCCACGAGTTGCTCACTATGGCTACCACCATCTCCACACCAGGATGTTGGATCACCTCTCCAACCTCTCTCCAAGGGCCAGCCTAAGCACCATTGGCCGCCCCTCCTCTTCTCAACCACTCAAAGGCCATCGGAGACCACCTCCGAATGCCCTTCTTTCTGCTAGATTAGCTTAAGTTCTTCATAGTTTACATGCTTTTATTTACTGCTTAGTAGTGTAGCTCTTTACTCTCCCCCAATGATGCATGCAAAATCCCCCATAGATTCCTGTATGCGATCAATTTCTGTTAGCTAGATTGATGTTTCTAAGCTTTCCTCTATAAGCTTTCCTCTAATTCCATGTTGCAAACACTCTCTTGAATGAATGAAAGAAATTTTTCTATATATATATACATCTATGTGTTGAGAATCACCATGAGCTTATTGCAATATATTTGGTGTGATTAAAGTTGCCTGCTTTTAACTTCTGATATTTTTGCAACTAAGTCTGTCGTGCTTAAATACGTAATAACCATAAACCGCCATGCGATTTTAAGCAAGTAGAGCGAAAAAGAGATCGATTTCATATTTGCATAAACACCTCCCAGAGACGAATGACCGGGACTCAAAGTCTCATTATTTTTACAAAATCATTTTTTGACGAACGTTTTAGCATGACTATACTACGATTTCTGACGACTTTAAAATGCACGAAAACGGGCATCTGTCAAAGTTGCTCATCGGGAAAGGTGTCAGATAAGGGCAAGGAGGGCCCAATGTGGTCCAGGTGGAGTCTGGACAAGTGATCGGCCACAACATTCTTGGACCTGGCTTTGTTGCGAATTTCCAAGTCAAATTCCTACAAGAGCAGGATCCATCTGATGAGCATGGGTTTAGCATCTTTCTTGGCCAACAAATGCCGGATGGCCGAGTGGTCCGTATAGATGGTCACATGGGATCCCAGAAGATAAGATAAAAGCTTTTTGAGTCCAAAAACTACGGCGAGTAGTTCTTTCTCTGTGACCATATAATTCCGTTGGACCTCGTCCAACGTCTTGCTCGCGTAGTAGATCACCACGGGTTTCTTGTCTTGTCTCTGTCCTAGGATTATGCTGATGGCAAAGTCTGATGCATCTCACATGATCTCAAAATTCTAGGACCAGTCTGGGTGCTGTAACACAGGTGCGGTGGAGACTGATTCCCTGAGAGTGTAGTAAGCCTGGATGCAATCAGGTGTCATGTGAAATAAGGCGTCGTTGGCCAGAAGGTCGGTCAAGGATTTCGAGAGTTTGGAGAAGTCTTTGATGAACCTTCTATAGAAGCCAACATGTCCATGGAATGAGCAGATTTGCCGGACCGAGTTAGGTGGGGGAAGTTTGGAAATCAAATCAACTTTAGCTCAATCCACCTCAATGCCCCTATGCGATACGATGTGAGTAAGGACAATTCCTTCTTGAACCATGAAATGGCTCTTTTCCCAACTTAACACAAAGTTAACCTCGATACATCGCTTTAGGATTTTCTCCAAGTTGCTCAGACAATGGTCAAATGAGTTCCCAAATACTGAGAAATCATCCATAAAAACCTCCAGGTACTCACCACCATCTCTGAAATGATGGCTAGCATGCAACGCTGAAAGGTAGTGGGTGCGTTGCATAACCCGAATGGCATACGACGGAATGCAAACGTGCCATACAAGTAAGTGAATGTGATCTTCTCTTGATCTTCAGGAGAAATTGCGACTTAGTTGTATCCTGAATATCCGTCCAGGAAGCAAAAATATTTCTACCCTGCCAATCGCTCAAGAATCTGGTCAATGAATGGCAAGGGGAAATGATCTTTCTTGGTCGCCTCATTGAGCCTCCTATAATCAATGCACACCCGCCATGCAGTGGTGGTGCGGGTGGGGATGGATTCGCCATCCTCATTGGTGACCACAGTGAGCCCAGCTTTCTTGGGAACCACTTGAGTGGGGCTCACCCAGGGGCTATCGGAGATTGGGTAGAAGATATCAACGTCAAGCCATTTGATAATTTCCTTCTAAACAACCTCCCGCATATTCGGTTTTAGTCGTCTCTGCATCTGACGGGAAGATCAATCCCCTTCTTCCAGATAAATCTTGTGGGTGCAATAGGTGGGGCTAATTCCTCTCAAATCTGAGATAGTCCATCCAATGGCGACCAGATGTTCTAATAGGGTCGCGGTCAACCTGAGTTCCTGATCCTTGGATAGGTGGGTGTTGATAATCACCGGGAAGGACTAGACAAGTGCAAGGAAGACATACTTCAGGTTTTCGGGTAGCGGCTTCAGCTCAAGTGTGGATGGAACAACACTTGACGGATAAAGGAAAGGTGGGAGTTGATCAGCATCAATCTCCTCGAATAGTGGTTGCTAATGGTAATTAGCTCTATAGAGGTCAGCGTGCACAGATGGGGATGGGTCAGAATAGTCGTCACAGGGTTGGGTCTGATGGTCTGATACAGAACTAAGGGTGAGGCATTCCTCAACTAGAGGCTCCACGGGATCGTGCTCCTCAATCTAGTCGCAATTGAAAGACTTGGTCACTTTGAAGATATCCAACTGCATCTTCTTGTCTCCAAAGGCGATTTCCATGCAACCTGTGTCACAATCGATGTTCGCCTTAGCCATAGCTAAGAAAGGTCTGCCTGGGATGATGCGTGTGTTCTGCAGTTGTTTAGGGACTTCCATGTCGAGCACCAAGAAGTCAACCAGGAAGTAGAAGTCCTTGACTCGAACAATCACATCCTCAACAACCCCCTTCGGGGTCTTCACAGATCTATCAGCCAACTGGATGGTCACAGGTGTGGGCGTTGATTAGCCCATAGTTGTGGGCTATTTAAGTATTTAAATGCCTAAACATTAGGATAATTCTAACATTTATTTAGCATAAATTAGGATGTAAATAGATTAATTCATATTTTTAATTTAATTACATAATCCATACATTGCATTCATATTTTAAGTGCATTTAGAATTAGCTTAGAATGCCATTCATCTAATTAGTTAACTAATTAAGTACATTATTTTAGTTAACATAAAACTTGAGGGTTTGTATATAAATAACCATAATATTTTAATAATATCCTTTATTCTTCTTCTTCTCAGCAACGGCTCGGCTGCCGCTGCAATGCCTCCGGCCTCACTAAAAGTGCATTCATGGATCGGCGGAGAAGGTGGATCTGCTCCCGCCTCTCCATTCAAATTTGTGCAGGCCGCTACAAAAGGAGGAGAGAGGATGCTGAGCGAGGCAGGCCTCCGCCACCGACCCACCACTGTGTAGAGAGAACTTCTCTCTTCCACTCCATACTGCCGGCCTCTACCGTGGCGGCGAGTCTCCACCACCGTGGGCGTGTGGTGTGACATGCCACACCACCATCCGGAGCTCGCCCGCATTACCGTGAGCACCTTAGCGTGCATCTCCCTCGCTGTCGTCACCAACCACCACCGCCGCAACCACCGTCACTACAATCACCTTCTCATTCACTTAAGACATCCGGGAAATTTCCTGGACGTCTGAAGCTACCCGCTCACCTGCGATCACACGTCTGAAGCTACCCGCTCCTCTGCGAGTGGTTATTTCTTCTTAAATATTGATCAGTCGATTTTTCCACCACGTTAAACTGCAACCGACTTAAAAGCGAAAGATCGACCAGTCAAATGGCGCCGTTGCCGGGGAGGCAACAGACGCAATAATTTCACCTAATTTTATTTTGATTATTTGTCAATTGCACAGAGATTTGACCATTTATTATTTTCTTTTCTGTGCGAGAAATTTTGTGCAAGAATCAGCCTGTGTGAGAGGCGACCCTTGACGTTGCCAGACGAGAAGTGGACGAGCAATTTTGAAAGGAGGAGAAGGACGAGGACGCGACGGACACCATTGTATTTAGTCGCTAGTTTAATTAGAATAGAATTAAGACTGTAGACTTAATTTTTCATTGCAGTTAGTTTGAAACCCTTGTTCTGGGGCGTATTTTGAGGGGTTTGTTCCCCGATTTTGTTTTGGACCCGTGTTGGGTAATTTTTGGGAGTCTGTTCCCTTTTCTTTAGATTTAGGTTTATTTTTTTTTTTATTATTATTACTTTTATTTGCTTGTGCATAAGTAGTTCTAAAAAAAAATAGAAAAAAAAAAATGAGCTGCCTGCTAGAAGCTGTCTGCCCTAGGACGAACCATTTACGTCTGTATGAGCAGCCTCTAGATTTACTTTTCTGCATTGCGTGAATTCTTGCATCGTAGATCGCTGGAGGCAAGGTACGCATTCTCTTACTTTGCATCCTATTTTTGATCACGCATTGCATTTGGGATTTAATGCGAAGACCACCTAATCTGTACTGAATAAATCTAACAAGTGGTCACATTTTCTTAGAAAAAGGACTAATCAAAGGAAGGACATTTTAAAAACCAAGGATTTGATTTTCAAACTTGGCGTGCGATTCAAAGTTCAAAATCTTTGACGGTGTATGCACACTTATTTCACTTGCACCACGGCACACTTCTAGACACTCCTTAGGTTTGGAAATACTAGGACAAGAGCCCTCCTTTCATTGGATTCTGAAGTGTTCGGAACTTGAGATCAAAGGTTTTGTAAATCCAAAGAGGGGGATACTCTGTCACGGATTTTTGGGGGTAGTTGAGGAGCATCGCGAAAGCACAGCTTCAAAGGAAGGCTTAGGCCTACTTGCATCCCTCGATCTTCCGTCTTTGGATTTACTTGACCATTTGAGATTTAGGGAAGAACACCTAAGCTCCAACTAGGTCTTCTTAGGCGAACCGTAGGTTGACAATAGGCGCGTAATTGATTGGGCAAATTGTATTGTCACTTGGAATCTGACTTAAAATCAAAAGCCTAAATTGGGAAAGACCTAAAAGGTCCTTTTTAAATTGTGTTTTGCTTGGGGAATTCTGATTGAAGTGTGAGTTAGAATGGACCACATTGCTTTTCATCCTTTCACATCTTGCCCACACCCTCACCCCCACTCTACATCCTTCGATCCCAGACGTCGAGATGGTCCATTCCTTGATGGACGTAATGACAATCATTGGGATCCATTTTACTCCTATTATAGGAGTATTGGCCTGGTTAAAACCCAAATCAGTGAGCAGAGCCTAGGAGCGGGATTTGCTTTGCCCAATATCCCACATACCAAAGAAATACCCAACCCATCCTCCCTGAAAAAGTATTATGGTTGGACAAACACTCCTGGGTACTATGAGCTTGAGCCTGACTTCTCTCATGATAGAAATGACCTCTCCTCTTTGAAGATGGAAATACAGAAAATACAAAACGAAATGAGTGAATTGTTAGGAGAATCTTTGAGAGCAGGCCAACAAGAAAGAGATGAAATTAGCCACCCAATCTACCCCATTGAGGATGACGTACACCCCTCTACAATAGATGCATCTCCCGTGGGAGAGCTACACTTTAAGTTGGAGGGAAATTCTAGGGAGAATAGCTACTTTTCGAGGATCGATTTTGAAACCTCCCCATTAGATAACAATTCCTTGAGCGATCTACACTTTAGGTGGGAGGAAAATACACATGACAGTAGCTATGCATTGGATGAAGAAAGGTGGCAACCCGAGGAAGATGATGATAAGGTTGAGTATCCACCTGAATTATATTGGAGTCAAAAGAAGGGAATGATGGTACCATTGGAAGACCTCGACCCAGATGATAGTATTTTCGTGACATTTGATGAAGTGGGTCAAAGTCAAGTTGTTAATCCTACCCTCCCTTCTGATCACGATATGGAACTCAAACCCACCCTTAGGGAACCTAACCCTAAAGAAATTGACCTATCTGAGGAGTCTGATGTTACCAGTGTAAACCATTTACCTCAGATAGAGCACCCTAGGGGATCTGCTGAGATATTAAATGATTCTAGACCTCCGGTACATGATGAATTGTGTGATGAGGAGGAGGACGAATTATATGAGGAACCTACATTCAAGATTTGGAGTGACACTAAGGGTGATTATGTCTTATTTGAAGAGTTAGCCCCTGAGGATGTCACAAATTTAACCAAATTAGGTTTCCTTAGCACACCCATTGATGATATTTCTCCTCATGATAAAATGATGGAAAATTTGGAAGCAATTTCTAAGATTTATGTGGATTCACATATAGACTCCGGGGAAGATTTGAGTAAAGAACAAAAACCCGGGGATGACATTGATAGAATAATCCCTAGATCTGTTGCTTCCAACCTGCCTTCATTCACTTCGAAGTCACCCTCTGATTCGCTTATATCTAAAAGCGAAATTGTGACTCCTGATGAAGAGCAGGAAGATCCATGTGATGGTGCAAGGAATGCTAGGGATGAAATTGAGGATTTAGAAAGAGTGTTTGGGATGGACACCAAGCTGATTAAACCCAACCTAGATCTTATGGCCATCCCACAACATCGTAACTTGGACACCTTAGACGATCCTTGCCTTAGAGAATTGATCACTTTTGTTCTGACTAGGGGGCTTAACAGACCAATATTTCCTGTAGTGGAGTATCGGGTATGGATTGATGATTTCTTTAGTCAGTCCATTACCCTGGGGGTTTATCTCTGTACCATTCCTTCCCCATACCTTTTGGAGGATCCATATTATCCTCCCCCTACCCCTTTGGAGGTTGTTTTACCTATTTATCCATTAGAACCTCTTCTGGTGACCTGGGAAGATTTCATTCCCATTTTAGTTGGGCGAGCATTTGCTATCGGGATTCATCATCAGCTCGCCAACATCCTAGGTTACCTATTTTCTAGTCCAACTTTGCTTTGCTCATTTTTAGGGCCTATTTCTGCAATTCTTGAACTTGATTTGCAGGTTCTTTGGCTATTCAGCCCAGCTCTAACCCAGGTAATATCCTTCTATGCAATGAGGACATTGCAGATTTTAGGCATGGGGGGGTGTACTTGGGGATATACATAGCATAATTACATACATTTGTACATATAAAAAAAAAAAGGTTTTGAGTTTAACTGGCTAGATCTTGCATTCTTAAGCAAATCAGAACTCTAGGGTAGACTAAATAAATTCTAGGGTCAAACTTTAGAAGCTAAATGAGCTACTAGCTTTAGACCTTTAGGGTCCTTTTTGGACTTAAAAACTTAAGTAGGAGTTAAGTTGCGGACCATTCCTCAAGAGGTTGAGAAAGGGAAGCTAGGGTTTGAGTTAAAAGGTGGGGTAGTACCTGGAGTCTTATTCTACCTTTTGGTTTACGGGTCCTTGTAACCTAGGCATCCAAATTTCACACACTTGGTCTGGTAATCAACTTAATTTCTGTCTTTCTGAAAAGAGATTTGATTCTCTTAGTTTTGACTTAAGAGAGGCTTGAAAACACATTTTGATTGGAAGAGTTCCCGCCGCAGGAGAGGTCGAGTATATACTCACCTTGAGGATGGGATGATAACATATTACCTCCTCGGCGCTTGTCTCTTAGGATATCCATCCTACTGGGGGCATGTAAGCGCATTGCGCAGTTCAGGTGCCATGGGCGGCCCTATCACGAAGTGCCGATTGCCATAGGCCTGAATTCGCTTAAGAAATCCATGGGCGATACTATCTCGAAGTGTCGATTGCCAGGAGTTCTTGGGGTCGTTATGGGCGGTGCTATCTCGAAGCATCGAAAGCCAGGCACCCTTAGAGGTATGGTAATGGGGACAATGAATCCGACACAGACTGTGTTGATAGCTGATCTGAGGTTAGACTTAGAAGAATAAAAAAAAAAAGTAAATAAAAAAAGAAATCCTTTAACTCAAATAACTTAGACCAATACACAGGCACGGATGCTTTAATCTCAGGGATCATTAAACTTTAGGGTAGAGTTAGAAATCAGGGAAACTTGTGCCTGCAACTCGTCTTTAGCCAACCTAGTCTGTAACTTAGCAACTACTTAGGAACCTTGGGTCTAGAGCCTGAACTTAATATGCTTCTGAGGGAAGACCAAGTGAGTTGACTAGTCTACTTAGAGTGCTAGGTTTCGTTTAATTTTGCTAGGGACTAGCAAAAACTAGGCATGGGGGTATTTGATTAGCCCATAGTTGTGGGCTATTTAAGTATTTAAATGCCTAAACATTAGGATAATTCTAACATTTATTTAGCATAAATTAGGATGTAAATAGATTAATTCATATTTTTAATTTAATTACATAATCCATACATTGCATTCATATTTTAAGTGCATTTAGAATTAGCTTAGAATGCCATTCATCTAATTAGTTAACTAATTAAGTACATTGTTTTAGTTAACATAAAACTTGAGGGTTTGTATATAAATAACCATAATATTTTAATAATATCCTTTATTCTTCTTCTTCTCAGCAACGGCTCGGCTGCCGCTGCAACGCCTTCGGCCTCACTAAAAGTGCATTCATGGATCGGCGGAGAAGGTGGATCTACTCCCGCCTCTCCATTCAAATTTGTGCAGGCCGCTACAAAAGGAGGAGAGAGGATGCTGAGCGAGGCAGGCCTCCGCCACCGACCCACCACTGTGCAGAGAGAACTTCTCTCTTCCACTCCATACTGCCGGCCTCTACCGTGGCGGCGAGTCTCCACCACCGTGGGCGTGTGGTGTGACAGGCTACATCGCCATCCGGAGCTCGCCCGCATTACCGTGAGCACCTTAGCGTGCATCTCCCTCGCCGTCGTCACCAACCACCACCGCCGCAACCACCGTCACTGCAATCACCTTCTCATTCACTTAAGACGTCCGGGAAATTTCCCGGATGTCTGAAGCTACCCGCTCACCTGCGATCACCCGCCTGCGAACACGTCTGAAGCTACCCGCTCCTCTGCGAGTGGTTATTTCTTCTTAAATACTGATCAGTCGATTTTTCCACCACGTTAAACTGCAACCGACTTAAAAGCGAAAGATCGACCAGTCAGGCGTCAACTCTCCAAATCCAAATTGGTGATACAGGGTCATCGGGATCAGATTGATTGAAGCACCTAAGTCCAGGAGCGCTCTATCAAATGTCATGTCCCCGATATTGTAGGATATCAGGGGTGCTCCTAGTTCAGTTCGTTTGAGCGGAAGGTTGTTTGATATTATGGAACTCTCTTGCTCAAAGAGCACAACCTTCCTAGGTGCTTGGGGTCGTGGCTTACGCTTCGACGTACAAGTGTCCTTTAGGAACTTAGCATAAGTCGGAATGTGCTTGACTACCTCAAGGAGTGGGATATTAATCTGAACCTGCTTGAAAATTTCCAAAAGCTCTACATTTTCCACAACTGCTTTCTTTCTCTTCATCTTCTCCAAGGCCTCAGGGTATGGTGTCTGGATTTGAACTGGGTCAGTCTCCTGGTCCTTGGGTGTTTCCTGCTCATCTTCAGAGTGGGGTATCTCGGGGAGTAAGGTCACGGGAGGAGTCGGCCACTTGGGACCTTGGGTTTTAGTGCCACTTCTCAAGGTCACCGCATTTGCAGAGGCATTGGGACCATTGGTTGATCCTTGAGAAGAAGAGGAAAGAAGAAGCGCCAAACCCAGGGGGTGTTTGTGGGGCTAGCTGAACCATGTGGGCCTGCCTGGGATTGCCTTGGAACCCTTGCAAATTGGGGCATGTGTTAATTACGTTTTGCAGGTTCGACTATGGCTGAGAAGGAAGGGATCCCTGTTGTTTGCAATCCAACAGCTGACTCAACTGTCCCTTCACTAAAGCCATTTCCTCCTGGTGTTTTTGGTTCATTTCAGCCATCATTTTTATCAAGGTGTCCATTTGGTTTTGTGGGGGAGGGGTTGCTCTATTCGGATTATAGGGGGGTCTAACCGGTGGACCTTGCTGATAGGAGGGTGGGTTTAGCTGATGGTTTGGCCTGGGCTGGTTCTGAAATTGAGGTGGTTTCTGGTTCGTCCAAGTGAAGTTTGGGTGATTACGCCATCCGACGTTGTAGGTGTTGGAGAGGGGTCAGGTTTGGAATAACCTTGGATAGCCTGGACATCTTCAAAGATAGAAGGTGAGGAGGGGGAGGGAAGAGGATAATCAGGGGTTGAGGGAGCAAAGGTCCCTCCCTGGAACATGGTCAGGGGTTGTTCTAGGTGCATCTGGCTTAGTGGCTGGACTAGGTCGACATTGTAAGCTCCCTTTGCTAGGGAGAGAGTCTGTAGCAGGTTCCTGGTCTGGTTCAATAGTTCATCTATCTTCTTATCCACCAATTCCACTCGATCCAACTTCTTGGCAATGATATCCATGTCAACCATTCCAGAATTTGCATGTACCTCATAGATCCCACCACGGGGTTCACTGGATCGACTGAACTGGGTTATGGAGGCATTATTGAGCGAATTTTCGCTCATAGACTTGAAGAGCTCAAACGCGCTCTCCTCATCTTTATTCAGGAAGTTTCCTCCACATGAGGCATCGACGAAGTTCCGAAGGTTGCTGTCCAGACTGTGGTAGAAGATCTGGACCAATTGCCACCTCAGAACCTCGTGGTGTGGGCATTTCCTCAATAATTCGTTAAATCTCTCCTACGCCTCATGGAACTGTTCCCTGCCCTGGAGTGTAAAGGTGGTAATGGCTTTTCTGAGGGCATTGGTCTTTCCTATGGGGAAGAATTTCTTTAGGAATGGATGCCTTAGTTCTTCCCAGGTGGAGATAGGTCTTCCTAAAGTTCTAAGCCAGTGAGACACTTTATCTCTCAGCGAGAAGGGGAACATCTTGATCAAAACAATGTCTAGGCTAATGTTTCTGGGTTTTATAGTCCAGGCGATCCGGTCAAGGTCCTTTAGGTGTTGGAAGGGTCCTCATTTGAGCTCCCATGGAAGTGGCTCTGAATCATGCTAAGGATGTTTGGTTTCAGCTCAAAATCATCTCCCCCCTCAGGGACCCTAAGGTGTTGTTCGATTCGAATCGCAGAAGGATTGTAGAAGTCGTGGAGGGGCCTAGGTTGGCCCTAGAATTGTGGTGGATCAGGTGGTGGTTGCCCCTGCAGGTTCTGTAACCGGTGTATGGCTTGCATGATAGTGTGGATCTACCGCTGCTGAAGCTAGTGGTTTGCATTGATCTGGGCCTGGATGATGGCCATCGTATCTGGTGGAGGTTGGTCCTCAACCACATCTACTCTAGGTTCGGCCATATCTCAAGCAAGATCAAGTCTCCTGTTTTCCTGTCCCAAAACAAACAACTCGGGATGAAGTGATCGTCTCCTGTGCATACACTAGAGAAGAATAGGGGAGGGATGCAGAGACAGATAGATGCGAGAAGCGTGTGTGCACAACCAAGAAGACAAGCCTAGTCCTTAGAATGTATTCCGTAGGGGACCTAGAAATCTCCAAAGGAACGATCAAGTCTGTAGGCATGGGACCGCCCTTCCCAAAGCTAATTTGGCCAAGTTGATTATGAGGGGATTGTAGGGAAGGTTCTTCCTTTGGCTTGCACCGCCAGTTCTATAGACCCCACAACCACGGTCGTTTGACACTTCCCCGCAGCCTAGTCACCAGATTCTACTAAGGGAATGAAGGCCAAGTGCCCAGCAAACGAAATCACGCCTTTCGAGACTTAAACCAGTCCTGCCTAGGGCACGTCTATTTTGTTTTAATGGGGCTAGGGCAGTGCTTGTGCTCAAGTTATGTGATGAAGCGTTGATTGGGGTGGTGCCTTTAGTTCTCCGATTCAGATGTGTGTGCACCTAACAAGACATGGTTTTCAAGCAAGGATTTAAGATGTGGTGTCTTTTAACATTTGTCCTTACTTTAGTGTCTTTTAGGGTTGACGTGTCTTAGTATTTTCAGACAAGTTTCAAGTGGGCAAGCTAAGTTTTGCACACAATGGGTGAGAGTGAATTTCCTTTAGCGTGATGAGGCTCTAGAATCCTAATGTGTTCATCCTAGTGTTATGAATTTCTACCAGATGAGTCAATTTTAGGGGTGAGTGGTGTGGCCTAAGTCAAACCATGGTGGCTTCGCAAACACCACTCAAAGAAAAAGAACACTCCAAGAAGATTAGGTCTTTAAGAATGTTAGAGTGTATTTTTTTTTTGTTGGGTGATGAGTTAAGGATGAGGATCAGGCAATCATTCACCATGCCAATTTTTTTCTAATTTCAAAATTCTTTAGATTTTTTTAGCCAAGCAAACAACCATGGGAAAAATAATACTCACAACTAGTCCTTGCTGCGCTTACTCCATCCCTGCCGTCACGAGTCTCACTCCTTCGTCACCCCAACGTCGAGTTCTTGCGTTCAATCAAGTAGAGGGAGAAAATAAGTCAGACGATGTGAGTATGGATGTAGAATGAAAGCGACAAAATAAATCCGTTGCCTCCCTGGCAACGGCGCCAAAAACTGACATGTTACGGACGCGTTTGTGTAACTAGGTCATTGCAGCTTCGTGTTCTCAATGTCAATTTTAAATATAAGAATGGACGTGAGTCCAAGTGTCAAACACAGGGAGGCGTGAAAGCGGGTTTTTCTTCTATCACTTAGTTGTCACGGAAATGGCAGGTTTTTGCTTGCGCGAGAAAATGCGAGAGAGAAAAGCAAAAGAGAGAGAAAGAGAGAGAGAGTTGGGTTAGAATCTTTTGCTCATAGCGTTCATGCAAATCATGATGAGAGAAAACTCAATAAAAAGAGAGCCAACATAATTCAACATGCAACTTGAGTTTTCATAAATACAACAATAGACAAATGCTTAAACAAAAGTAATGCTAGGATAGAGAGAGAGAGAAAGAGAAAGGAGACGGCGAGGCGGCCATGGCAGTAGAGGAGGGCTCCGTCGATGGCTCATCGACTTCGGCGAGTACAAAAAGGTGCTAAGGGTAGCTAAGAGTAAAGTAGAAGGCTTGCAAGTGTAATGAATGCCTTACATGGGTAGTTGGAGGGGGTTTATATAGGAAGAAGGGGTTTCTAATTTAGGTAGGGACTTTAGCGACATTCAGAACGTCGCTAAAATCACCCCAGAAATGTCGGTGAAGGCCCCTGCCCGTCGGTCTTCCTCATGCGCCCGTGCTTCCTCCTATGCACCGTGCTTACAATCCGCATGCGCTCGCTGTGCATCGTCTGATCAAAGATCAGATGGTTGAGGCTTCGCGAGAGCGCGCACTAAGGATTGCGCTTGCATACGCTCCTCGCGCGTCATCGCTCTCGTGAACGTCCGCACGCATCCATGGGCACCACGTAGCGTGATCTCCACCATCCGTGCACTCATCGACAGTTCAATTTCTTCTGTGCGTGCCTTCGCCTTGGATTTGATTCTCGGTGTGGTTCGATCCTGTGTCGGGTGCACGGAGAAAGAGCGTCGACCGCTGCGCTGCGATCCATGGATGGTTGGGCGATGGAGTTGTGCTCGACTGCTGCCGACCGTTGGATGAAGATCCAACGGTTGGATCTTCGTGCTGGGTAGAGAGCGAGGGTGATGCGGTGGCCTCTCGCCTGTCCAATCATCAGATCGGATGGCTTAGAATGCTTGGCGCGATGATGAGGTGTGTCGCGGGTGCGGGTGCACCAGACGCCACCACGTGGTTGCCTGTGGGTCATTGATCATTAGATCAACGGCCAAAACTTCTTGGGCTAGTTGCGAGAGCTCCGGATGTCGGATTTGATCGATTTTGAGCCCATTGGACTCCATTCGTTGTTTTGAATCCATCCGTGTGGTCCGATCGCTGATCTAAGGCCTGTTTTGACATGAACTTGTACAAATGGTCATTAACACTAATTATAAGCAATCTCAATGTGCAATGCATGTAATGCTCCCATGCCCGTTTATGATGTGTTATTTGTGCATGTTACCCTTAAGATAAACTCCGATTGGCAGAATTATCACCATAAAATGTAACGTTATCAGTGCCAACTATCCCTTCCATCACCACCCTACATCCACCGTCAAAACCCATCTCCACCCTCCATTGTTTCCCTCCAAAATCAATACCTTCTAGAATGTATTTTTGGAGGGAAAACTAAGGCACCTCTTCATTTCCCTCCCATTTTCCCTCCAAAAATATCCAAGCACCCCTTCATTTCCCTCCAAAAAAAACCATAGCCACCCCCTTCCCATCCTATAAATACCCTATCCTACCACCACATAATTCCCATGCTCCATTAGTATATTTTCTACCTTATATCCACCTACATCTCACGGCCAAGAAGAAGGAGAGAAGAAGATTAAGGGGGCATCCTACCCGCCCCCTTGGTGACTTCTTCCCCTTCTCTCTTCATTTTGTGCCACGCCAAGGAGGAGGAGCATTCCACTAGGACGGCCAGGCAATTGGAGGAGGAAGGGTGGTGCACGTCCACCCTTGGGAGAAGCATAGGCACGCCCCCCCTTTAGGGCTTGCCTTGGAGGACATCATCTTGGCAAAGCTTTGCAATAAAGGAGTTGGAAAGCCCCTTTTCAAGCCTAGGAGCCACTGAGCTTGGAGCAAGGAGCCACTCATCTTCACCATCATTATAGGAGGATTGGTGTTTTTGTCATTTTTTGTAGTTTTTCTAGTAGTAGAAAGCATTCCTCTACTAGGGTTCTCATATAAACAATCTTCCTTATTAAATCAAGTTGCTTTCTTTACAATTCTTTTGTCGCATTTGTTTTCTTTCTTTCTAGCACTTTTCACTCCCTCTCCCTAATTACTCTAGGCCTCCACGTGCTTAGAGTGAGCTTAGGGAGAGAAATTAATTGTCACCTAGGTGTTAGCTTAGTAATTATAGGTGTTAGTCTTTTTCGCCAACAAAATTCAAGCATTCCTATTATTTCAAAATCAAAAAAATTTATATATTTAAAAGACCAAAAAGAAAGTTGATTTCCATTTTCCAAGCAAGGGATTTGATTTGCAAACAATTTGGCCTCCTTGGACAACCCTAGATGCCCCACTATCTAGGTTATAAATTTTAAAAGCGAAAGTGGATTTACGCGTTACAATGATTTCCAAAACCCTAATTAACAAATCACGTATTTTCATTATCAGGTGTATACAGATCACTCGACCTTAAAGCACTTGTTTGCTTAAAAGGACACCAAAGATAGACTAATTTGTTGGATTTTGCTACTCCAAGAGTTCAACATGGAAATCAAAGATACAAAAGGAGTCAAGAATGTTATAGTAGATCATTTGTCTAGGATCCCTATTAAGGCATCAACATAAATAGGCGGTATTCAAGAAACTTTATCTGATGAGGCCTTAATGGTCGTTTAAACAAAAACTCCTTAGTTCGCAGACATAGTGAACATCTGGTCATGGGCATTACCCCTAGTACTTGGGACAAGCAAAAGCAAGACAAGTTTCTCACCGAAGCTAAATTTTATCGAGGGAGGAACCTGAGTTCTTTAATATTGGCCCTGACCAGTTATTCAGAAGATGTATCCCAGAAGAAGAATAAAAAAGTGTTCTGAGTTTCTGCCATGACCTTCACTGTGGGGGTCATTTCAATGACAAGAAGACTACCTAGAAGGTCCTTCAGTATGGTTTTTTGTGGCCTACATTATTCAAAGATGCACATTTTATGTGGGGGCTTATCTTCGATGTCAACAGAATGGAACCATAGGGAAGAGGGACGAGATGCCCCAACAACCTATTCTTCCTGTAGAGATTTTTGATACATGGGGCATCGACTTCATGGGTCCCTTCCCTATGTCCCATGGCTATGAGTACATCCTTGTGGCTAATGACTACGTGTCGAAATGGATAGAGGCCATCCCCACCAGGACCAATGACCACTTTGAGATTGTGTGGATAGCTGATCCAAGGTTAGACTTAGATGGATCAAACAAAAAAATCACAAAAACATTTCCCTTCTCTCTCTTATGTTGGCCATCATACCAACACAAAATTAATTCACTTGCAGACTGAATAAGGACCACTCAAACTTATGCATGGATGCTTGAACCTCTTGGATAGACAAACTTTTGGGTAGGTTTGGGGGCCAGAGAAACCTCTGTCGACAACACAAAACATCTACTGACCAAGTCTGTATCTTGGTTGATACTTGGGTAACTTAACATCTAAGGGTAGCATCTCAAACTAGTCTCTAGAGGCGAGATAGGATGAGGCACCCTGACAGGTAATTTCAGCCTGGAGTATTTGGTTTTTTTCATGGAGTTTGCTAAGGACTAGCAAAACTTAGGCATGGGAGTATTTGATAGGGCCACTTTAGTGGACCAAATTAGTGCCTAAGTTTATTCAATTATGCTTTGTGATTATCCTAAAGCATGCATTACATATAGATAAATTATCTTGCTTGGATATTTTAATTATGCACATTAATTATCAAAATTTTATTGATGTGCATCTCTGTTGTAGGATTTTATGCGAGCTTGGAAGAAATTCCAAGATGTATAGGGAGTAACTGCAATTTCCCTATGGAATGATCGCACGCATGACTAGGCCTTACCTCGCATACATCTGCACCTACCATATGAAGAGTCTCCATTTTAGGTCAGTGCCTATTCTTAGCAAGTGTTAAAATACTTGCCAAAGATAACCACCGGCTCCTCAAGTCATAGATCTGAAAAGAGGAGGGGATCTTCATGTATGATGATATATCATGGCCAGCTCTCCCTTTCCATCTTCAACCTTTTCCACCATGCACCAAGGCAAGCACTGTGACCCACACATACATAATAGCCACAGCATGCTTCACTCCACCCCATCTCCCATCGCCTTCAGTGCAATGGTGATAGTCTTGTGCGATCACCAAGAACCACCAACGTACCCTACTCCACTCCACCTTGCTACAAGCACCCCATCACCATTCCTCTTCCCTTCCTCCATCTTCATCTTCTTCTTCATTTTCTTCTTCAACCTCATCCTCTATTCCGTATCCACAAGAGAACCCATTACCAACTCCTTTTGACTTAATCCTTGTTTTGACTAGGTCTAGAACTTGAGTAGATCCCATAATCAATTGCTAAGACTATCAATTTTTTTCTTTGATTTTGCTCCTTTTGACATTTTGTATTTCCTCCTCTTTTCCTCAAGAAAGATTTTTCATTTAATTCACAAAATTCTCCTCCCCTTTCTCCTTTTTTTTTTAAATAAAAATGTTTTTTTTGTGAGAACCTCTCAAAGAATTGAATTTCCCATTTGTTTTTCACTTTAATACCCTCCATGCCTAAGTTTTGCAATGTCCTCATTGTAAACCAGGTGGGTATGAATTCAGCTTAGTTCAAGGCTTAGAACAGGGTCAAAGGGTGGGTGAATGGGTGAGGATAACTGTTGCGGATGATTTCAAGCTCTGATATAAGTATCAAAAGTGGAGTCGGCTATTCTAAAGTTGAACTCTAAAGTGCAGTAGGAGTGTAGCTCAAAAAGATGGTTAGAAGGGACTCAGGTTTTTGGAATGATGTATTGCCTCCTCTTAAGCGCTAAATTCAATGCCTTTAACTGAACAGAAGATGGTCAAGGAGAAGGGGTGGTCAGATTGGAGGAATTTTGTAGAACATTCACCTTGATGAGTAGTTTGGTTGGTCCAACCAGGTGCTTGTTCAAATCAATAGGCTGATGATGCAAACCAAACCTAGTTAGTCTAGTGGGTTGATAGATGTGAATAAATAGGTGTGGAGCCCACCAAATGCTTTGTGGCTCAAATAGATGTGGAAATATGAATCTAGGGTTTGGCTGAATCACCTTAGCCTGATCAGAGTAGGGGTCCTCGAATGATAATGGATCAGTGGAAAATGTAGGAACCCTACTGGTGGGATTAAAAGAAAACAAGATGAGGTTGTCAATTTGATCAATGTCCAATTCCCTATCAAAAGATGGAGGTGAATCATCTGCGACTAGATCAAAAAGAGGTGAGTCAGAATAGAAGTTGATTCTGGTAGCGGGTCGGGAATGGGATAAGTTTCTGAAAGGCTCTATAGTTGGTGTGGCTACTTCGATATCTGGGTGCGGTATAAACTCCTCAAGAAATGATTCGAAGATTGGTTCATCTACAGTCTTTTTCATGATGTTCATCCCAATCAAATGTAAATGCCTAGAGAATGCTTATAGGATCTTGGAAATTTGAGTCGGTGAAAGATTCAAACTCTACTCGGCATTTATTGTGTTTGATTCTTATAGATCATAGCAAAATGTTTCCAAATCAAGGGAATATGATTTTGAATCAATGATCTTGGGTTCAGGGACCTCAGAGTCAGAATCAAAGAATGGGTCATGGATACTAAGGTCGTAAACTAGCTCTAATCATCTAGAAACAATGGTTCTCCAAAATCAAAGTATGATTAAAAATCATCGGAGAATTTACAACAATCGACTTCTAAACCTGATTCCAAATCGGGATTTTCACCACAAAACAAATCAAGATTCATGGAGTTATCAACTTGACTTTGATCTAACCTAGTCTCAAATGGCAAGCTTAAAGAGGTGTCCTCATTAAGCATAGGCTCAGGTTCTAGGCCCCTAGGGTAGATCCAATCAAATCCCAATTCTTCCAATTCCTCTGACTCTGTATCATATATTAGTTTGACTTCTGAAAAATCTATTCGTTTTTCTGAGGAGTTTGGAGAGGTATAATCATCAAATATAGGCCCAAAATCATAGTTCAAATCTTAAATATGATACTCATTACATTGGGCCTCATGATCATCCAAAATAGGCTCAGATCTAGATTCTAGGTTAGGGGTTGGAATTGGGTCACTAGAATCTAGACTTGGTTCTATTAGGACATCAGAATCATTCTCGAGGAATACCTTAACAGGATAAGGTGCGAGAGTTACATCCTGTTATCTATTGAGATTTTTTTGGTATTTTTATAAGATAGAATATCAAGTGAATTGTTATCTATTCTAATCTACTCTAACAGAATAAGAGAGAAAGAGAGAAAGAATATCAATATGTATCTAAAAGAGTCTGCAACTAATCTGAAAACATAAGACTACACTAGAAAGTGATAAAAGATAGAATGGGTTGAGAAGAATCTCCCTCGATGGTTACTTGGAGGACAACTCGCTGTAATGGCGCCTGGATGACGATGGTGAGGAGCTAGATGAAGAAGAATGCCGTCAGAGGAAGGAGGACAGAGTAGGACGGCGTCACGGCGATGATCTATTTCTCGAATGTGGTGAGAGGACGACCATAGGATGCTCCACGAATGGGGGTGAGAAGTAGGAAAAAGATATTTCTTTTCTACTCTAGAGGAGCATCCCAGGCTTGGGATAATCTCTCTCTAGAGCTTTGGAGGTGGTGAGGGAGAGAAAGGAAGAGATGAAGAGAAATGGAAGGGGTAGGGGTCCATTTATAGTGGATGAGAAGAGGCTAAATCAGGCATGAGCTGACAATGATAGTAAAGACATCGCTAAAGCTCCAGCTTAAGCATCGCTGTAGGTCTAGGTTACATGTCCGTGCTGGCGTCTGCTGTGGTCGATGGCGAACCGTTTGATCGAAGATGGATGGCTGGGATTGCTCGAAGATCACGAGCTCAGCTGGTACGTCAGATAGGGTGTCGGACTACGCGTGCGATCGCGCATGCATGCACGAGCGTACCTACGCTCATCCATTGCACAAGTGGTGCATCTTGTGTTGCTCGATGAAGATTGCGCAGCTCTAATTGGTTGTGGCAAGTTTCAAACCCGTGCCTTCTCTTTGGGAGCACACTCGTCAACCAATGCGCTAGAGCGCATTTGAGTCCAGAAGATATTTTTGCTGCTGCGACGAAGAGTTAATCTTAGCCTTGATGAAGATCCAATAGCTGAGATTTCGGATGCCTTAATGAAGGGTGGAGATCAGCGATGTGGTGAGCTCAGGGCTATTGGATGTCGATCCAACGGTCTTGATCTCGTAGTGGAAACGCCTTTGAGGAGGGGCGACTGCTGACGATGGATTTGGGCGGCTGGGATGGCGCCACATGGTGCCATTTTGGTAGTCCATCTTCTTTGCTTTGTAGATGACGCCACGTACGTCGGATTGGATTGATTTTCATGTTGTTGGGTTGCGATCATCGATTTGAATCCATCTATGTAGTTAGATTTGTCATTTGAAGCTCTGAATTATGTCACCTAGTCCCTTGGTCGTTGATCTTCCTCGAACTACACAATGTGCTATGGGACTCCAAACAAGACGATTTCAGAGGCGTTGGACTCCTATTGTTGCCATGATCAAATCTGTTCGATCGGATAGTCAATCTAAGGTCCTGAAATAAATCTCCTCTCTTGGCCACAAAAAGACGTGAATTAACCTAAAATTTATGCAAACTATTCTAAATACAGAATGATGTATGATATGCAATATTTATAATATGGAATGCATCTATAAGCTCAGTAACATGCCTAAATAGGCATTTTAACCTAAATGGATGTGTATACATCAATGCCAAATACAAGCATCACTCTACCATAAAACCACCCTTAACCACCCTACAATTTGCGCCAAAAATGCCTATAACTACCCTCATTTTGGTGCCAACTCCACCCTTCAATCACCAACATCCAAACACCACTAAACCCTAATCCTACCCATCCATTTTGGTGCCACATTCTAGAATCCTAGGTTGGCACCAACCTTAACCTAACCCTACCCTAACCACCACCTATACAACCCCTCACTTGGTGCCAACCCATCTCCACCCTCCATCGTTTAACCACCACCCCAAAACATCATCCTAACCCTCCATCACCTTACACACCACCTTAACCCTTCCCCTTCTATTCTATATATACCACCATTAACTAGCACCAAAAATCCATCTTTTGGCTACACAAAAACCCTACATATATACCCTATATTCAGACAAGGACGAAGGGAGATTGAAGGTGAATTAGGAAGGCTCCCTTGCCTTTCTAGTATCTACCTTCTTCTTCCCTCTTCCTTGGTTCAAAGCCAAGGAGCAAATTCACTTTGGAGGATGACCAGGCAGGAGAGGAAAGAGAGTGGATGCCCACCCTTGAAGAGCTAGGAGAAGGAGTATCATCAAGGGAGCAAGGAGAAGGTCTCTTCAAGTCAAGAACACTTTGGAGCTTGGAGCGGGGACCGACTTCTTCATTTCAAGGCTTTCTATTTGCATTTTTTTGTCTTTATATTGTATTAGTAATCATTCCTCTACTTAGGGATTAATTGTGTAGAATCTCTCTGCACAATTGATCTCCGCAAGCTTTTGTAGACATTACTACTATTTTAATATTAAAGTGCCTTTCATCAATTGTTGTGCTTTGATCTTAAGTAAATTTTATTTCATTTCATACACCCACTCCTCCTTTCTAATTATCCTAGGTACACTTGCCTAGGGTAAGCTTGGAAAGGTAGGATTTTCTTTATATCACTTAAGCATATTTCTACCTTTTGTTACCCATATTTCTAAAACTCTAAAAATTCGCAAAAACCCTAAAAAACACCAAAAAGAAGATTTGAGAGAGTGAGAAAGAGAAAATATCAATTTGATAACTAAAGTTGCCTCCTTGGATGAGTCTAGATACTTCCACTATCTAGGTTATAAATTTTAAAAGTTGATTGGATTTGCATGTTACAACGATATTAAAAATCTATTTTAACAAATCACATAATTTTCCGATCACTTTTTGACACCGTTGTTGGGGGGCACGACTTAGTTATCTTTATTTTCACTCTCTCTCATTTATTTGAATCTTCACTATCTCTCTTTTTGTGCTTCTTAGGTGCGAAGCAAGAGCGAAAGCGGGATTTGGAATTTACTTGGAGTAGAAGCTTCAAGTTATCTTTTCTTCCTATGATTTCCAGGTAAGTACTAAGACAAAACCTATCCCAAAATCCTAAAAAAATCTCAAAAAATAAAATTATATATCAAAAACTATATGAAAAAGAAAAATTAAGGGTGGTGGAACTCTAAAATTGATTTGGTTGCTTATTTGCTTCATTCTTCCACCACCTTCATTACATTGGTGTTAAATTTTTAAAAATCTTTCAAAAATCATGTTTGGGCTAAAAAGGCTTCCTAAAATACTCAAATTCTACCCAAGAAGCCTCTTTAAGTCAAGAACTTAAGTTCCAAAATTTAGGAGATTTTGTTGAATAGAAAAAATTAAAAAACTCGTGGACTAAAGAGGGATCAAACCCTAATTCCTTACTATTTTCTTACTGTCCCCGAATTTTATAAATTCTTATACCCATCAAATTTGGACAAAATTTATAATTTTTTGAAACCTTGAAAAATTCTCTACAACATATAAAATTATCAAAAATTTCTAAGGTTGTTTAAGGATTCTACATAATTAATTTTGTGAATCTATCTTTTCTAGACTTTGACACCAGTGTAGAAAAAAATCTCAAAAAAATATCAAAAAAGCTTCAAAAATCCTAAAAAAATAATCCTTAGAATCACTGTTTGATTTCCTTTCGATTGGTGGCATTTTTTCTTTGTTTGGGCCACCACATAAAAATATATTATAAAAAAGATTCACTTCTTAGGAGTTACCAGCATAGGATTTCATCAATTAGGGTTTGGATTTCTCTCTTTTAGTCCTACACAAATTTAAAGGAATTGATTAACACTAACAACAAATTGGTTGCAATTATTGTGTGGCACTTCAAACCTTGTTTGAAAACTTAGACAGAGAGAATCCTAAAATCTACAAAATCTATATCAAACCCTAAATTTCTTCCATTTAATCCTTACTTGCAAATCACCTGTTTTGGCTTAGGCATCACTTTCCTACCCAATTCGCACACACATAAAAAAGAAACAATTAGGGAAACTACCCCCCTAATTCCCTTCACAAACCTGTGCACTTGTAGTATCCTAAGCCTAACTTAAAGTCTATAACAATTTGACCATTAAGGATTTCATCCACATTAGGCTTGATACTTGTTTATTGGATTATTTTCAATTGACTTCAATTCCTTGAATTAACCTAATTTTAGGTTGAAGGGGTCATGTCAAACAATCGGGTGTGGGTTTATACAAGTCCCCAGTGATTTTCTTGGGACATGCTTGGGTGCAATTTGTTATGACCTGGCTCCCGAATCCCTACAGGACAGAGATTGGCTCGACTCGACTAATCCCAAGACTCAGTCGTCCAACAAGAAATAATCGAAAAATAAGAAAATAGACTACATTCACTATGCAATGTAACTAACAGTAAAAGCGTACAAGTAGTAAAGGAAATAAAAGTTGCTAGTCAGTACATACCACCACAACAACAAGAAAGTAGAACAAAAGTAACAATAGTTGGAACAGTAAACAAAGTCTAAAACTCATTAACAGAAAGAGAGTACAACAACAGTAAGCAAACTATTGCTGGGCTCGACTGAGCCCAGCACCCTCTACAGCCAGTAACTCGAGCTGCTCAACTTCTGGACCTGTAAAGGGTTATGAGAAAAATGGAGTCAGCGAATGCTAAGTAGAGTGGTAACCAGACTATCTAAAGCAGTAAAAGCTAACAGGTAAATTTATCTTTTCCAGTTGTTTATTTTCCAAGTAATTTCTTTTTACCCCATTGGTTTACTTTCAGATTTCTTTCTTTATCTCACATGTTCCTCGTGGGAACGATCTTGATTGCAGTCTTTTCCGAAGAGTAGAAGGCACACATGGTGCTCTCCTGGCTGGGAGAGTCCCCCGTGGTAGTCTTACACCCAGTCAACCACCCCGGGGTCATAGACAAACGTAGCGGTGATTATGGCACGCGCGATAAGCACACGGGTAGCTACCTCGCACTGGCACGAGGTCAGTCGTTTCCGCTAGCGGGTATGCCCAAAGTACAGCACGGAACAGCATAGGGCCTAGCCCTCTCAGAAACAGGGGTCTAGCCCCTCAAAACCAAACAGGAGTCTCACCCCTCCACCGTTCGTGCACCCTCGTCTGACTACCCAAGTTTGCCCAGTGGGCTTAACAAGTCGGTGTAGGGTGGCTAGCTCCCTTCCTACACTAGTAGCTCTCCCCGGTACTCTGTACGTGAGGGCCAACAGAAGTCGGTATAGAGTGGCCAATCCTAACCCCGGGTCCCAACCCAAGGGAGGCTAGCTCCGCTCTACACTAAAAAGGGGACAATCGCTCTCCTTGGTACCACATACTCAAGGGCCATCACACTTCCCTTCCACATTTCCAGGCCTTTCCATTCATCCATAGGAGCTCTACTCCTAACTCTCCGTAGGGTTCATACTCATATTCACCATATTATTCCATACCAGGTTTCATTATTCACAATTCCATTCGTATTATACACATGCAGCTCGTATTTCCACAATTTAACATATGCACAAGCGATATCACAGGTATTTGTTTAGTTATCTCAGGCATTTCATATTCTAGCAGGCAGCTCGTATTTATTACAGGCAGTTGCTAACAGTTCAGCTCATTCATTTATGAATACAATCTCAATCACGCATACAAACAGTGCAACTATTTCTCGTCCTAGGATTCATGCCACATCCTAGGTTTCTAGTTATCTAATTTTCATGACTGCATTCATGTTTTATAAATAGAATAGGGGGGAACCACTCTACCAGATAATTCGGGAGTATTGGGGGCTCGAACTGCAGGTCCACGTGCCTCTGCAAGCCCCAGACATGCAACAGATCGAAGTCCTATACCAAGGAGCACATCACAGTGGAACATTCAGAATAGTATATAAGGATTTCTAACATGTAGAGGAACTCACAAGGAAACCACAAATATTTCGTTTGCGTAAAATGGATCCCGATCGAACCCTAAACAAGTCAAAAACATGTCTGCAGAACCAAATCAAACGTCTGGGATAAAGTCCAGATGTCTTAAATGTCAACAGAGTCTCACCTCAGGTTCCTGTGACGATTTTAGACGTCTAAGACTCCTCCGCGACTGTCTGGACCCAGTTCCAGATGTCCGACTAGTCCTCTGGTCATCTGGGAATGCCTCCAGTCGTCTGGTAAGCTGTCTAGATGTTCGAAAAGCGTGGGAGGGCATGTCGCACGCCTTCCCAAAGCTACTCCTATGCACAACAGAGTAACACAACCCTTTTTAGCGAAACAAATGGCCTCTGCGGTGTGGCCTGCATGGCCTTAACTGCGAGGAAGACATACCTACGTGAATACCCACTTTCAAACGTCTGGTGTCGTCCCCAGATGTCCATCTCGTCGTCTGGAAGACACTCTGGACTTCTGATACTGGAGAAACTCTAGTATCAGATCGTGCTCCTACTTCTCTCGCCGTGCTCTGCCGCGGCTCCTCCTGCTCTACTGAAGCTCCGCCCGCTGCAGGAAGTCGAGGATGATTCCTGACGCTCTCGTCCTCCCGCATGCGCCGTGGCGACCGTGCAACACTCCGGCGATCCTCCACGAGCTCGTGACCTTGGCCTTCTCCTCCTCCTCACGTCCTCTCCTCCTCGCTCTCGCTCCCTCTCTCTTGCGTGCCTCACTCATGGTAGTGGAGTGGGAAGAAAGGTGGAGGTGGTGGAGTGGAGAGGAGAGGAAGGGGGCTTCTTATATAAGTAGGAGGGTTAGGGTTCGATGGGGGAAAGAGAGAAGAAGAGAGAGAAGAAAAAGGTCTGCGCACTGGCTGCGCACAGAACCAACATCGCGTACAGATTTTTTAATTTCCAAACATCTGGGAATGGGTCCAGACGTCTTAAAAGGCTCAAAACAGAATGGGTCTTTACATCATAACAAACTTAAAGGAAGTTTCATCCCCGAAAATTGAGCTAGCTAGGGTGCGGAACAGGAATATAAAATGCATAACAAACTTAAAGAGGACCGAAGTCGGTCCCAAAATATGTACCATCAAAAAGCTCTGGGTACTACTCTCGCATTGCCGCCTTAGGCTCCCAGGTAGCCTCCTCGTACCACTGGCTCCTCCATAAAACCTTCACCAGGGGTACCTGCTTTCGTCTCAAACTCCGGACAGCTCTGTCTAGTATCTACACTGGTCTCTCGGGGTAGGTCAGGTCGTCACTCACCTCAACACTATCGTGGCTCAGACCGTGACTGGGATCGGCAACGTACTTCCTGAGGTTGGCCACGTGGAATATGTCGTGCACACCAGAAAGCTGGGGAGGAAGGGCAAGCCGGTAAGCAACGGGTCCTACCCACTCCAGGACGTCAAAGGGCCCCACAAACCTCGATGTAAGCTTCCCCTTCACCCCAAAATGTTGCAGGCCCTTTATGGACGAAACACGAAGAAAGACATGATCCCTAACCTCGAACTGCACCTCTGCATTTTCGGTCAGGATAACTGTTCTACCTACTCCTGACAGTGCAGAGTCGTCTGTGGATCTGCTCTATCACCTCCTGACTCTACCGGATCAGCCTGGGGCCAACCTCCCACTTGGTCCCCACCTCAACCTAATTAAAGGACGCAGTACACCTCCGTCCATATAGAGCCTCGTAAGGTGCCATGTCGATGCTCGAGTGATAACTATTGTTATATGCAAACTCTGCCAGGGGTAAGTGCTCCTCCCAAGAGCCCCTCTAGTCTACTACACAGGCGCACAAAAGGTCCTCAAGTGTCTGTATAGTGCTCTCTGACTATCCGTCCATCTGGGGGTGGTACGCAGTACTGAACCTCAATCGTGTCCTCAAAGCCTGCTGAAACTCAACCCAAAACTGGAAAGTAAAACGAGTATTCCAGTCGGATACAATCTCACGCGGAACTCCGTGTAGGCGTACCACTTCACAAATGTACCTCTCTGCCAACTGTGCTGGTCCCAAAGTGACTCGGATCGGCAGGAAATGTGTCGTCTTCGTCAACCTGTCCATTATCAACCAGACTGCATTGTGTCCTCGCTGGGTAACGGGTAGACCCACCACCAAGTCCATGGTGATGCTCTCCCACTTCCACTCTGGCACAGGACGTGGCTGCAACGGCCTTCACCTGTTGGCACACCAAACATTGCTGCACAAACTCACCCACATCTCGCTTCATCCCTCTCCACCAAAAGTCACATCTCAGATCATGATACATCTTTGTGTTCCCAGGATGTATGCTGAACCTGGACCCGTGCGCCTTCATTAGGAGCTCTCTCAACAACTCCTCGTCCCTGGGAACGCACAAACATCCCCTCATACGCAGCACCTCATCTGTAAAAGAGAAGTCTCCTAGGTCCCCTGACAACACTCTATCTAGCAACGGCTGTAGGTACGGATCTGTCATCTGTCCTGCAATGATGCGGTCTACAGCTCTGGTCTCGTCTGTCATGTCACCGTCACTGCCCCACAATACCCCTATGACTCTTGGGGTCGCCAATTGCCCAACTCCTCCATATGTCTCCAACTCTATGCCTGTAAATTGGCCAAGTGGGCGGGCACCTTCTGGCTCAAGGCGTCAGCCACCATGTTGGCCTTCCCCGGATGGTAGGAGATGCTGCAGTCATAGTCCTTCAAGAGCTCTAACCAACGTCTCTGTCTCATGTTAAGCTCCTTCTGATCAAACAAGTACTTAAGGCTCTTATGATCCGTGAAAATCTCAAAGGCTCACCGTAAAGGTAGTGCCTCCATGTCTTCAGCGCGAAGACAACAGCTGCCACCTCTAAGTCATGGGTAGGGTAGTTATGCTCATGGGGCTTCAGTTGCTGCGAAGCGTAAGCGACAACGTGACCCCGTTGCATGAGCACACCCCCTAACCCCTACAACGAAGCGTCTATGTAGACCACAAAATCGGCACTACTATCTGGGATGGTAAGCACAGGAGCTGAAGTCAGTCTCTCCTTCAACTCCTGAAAACATGCCTCACAAGTGTCTGTCCAAGCAAAGGGCACATCCTTCTGAGTCAACTGGGTCATAGGATGCGCAATCTACGAGAATCCCCTGATAAACCGCTGGTAGTAACCTGCCAGTCCCAAGAAGCTACGTATCTCTGTCACTGTACATGGCCTCTCCTACCTGAGTACAGCCTCAACCTTGGCTGGATCCACAGCCAAACCATCCCCTGAGATCACATGACCCAAGAAGGTCACCCGCCTCAACTAAAACTCGCACTTGCTGTACTTAACATACAACCTGCACCGTCTCAAAGTGTCCTAGGTTTCTAGTTATCTAATTTTCATGACTGCATTCATGTTTTATAAATAGAACATTGGAAACCACTCTACAAGACAATTCGGGAGTACTGGGGGCTCGAACTGCAGGCCCACGTGCCTCTGCAAGCCCTAGACATGCAATAGATGGAAGTCCTATACCAAGGAACACATCACAGTGGAACATTCAGAATAGTATATAAGGATTTCTAACATGTAGAGGAACTCGCAAGGAAACCACAGATATTTCGTTTGTGTAAAACAGATTCCGATCGGACCCTAAACGGGTCAAAAACATGTCTGCAGACCCAAATCAGACGTCTGGGATAAAGTCCAGGTGTCTTAAATGTCAACAGAGTCTCACCTTAGGTTCCTGTGACGACTTCAGACGTCTAGGACTCCTCCGCGACCATCTGGACCCAGTTCCAAATGTCTGACTAGTCCTCCGATCATCTGGGAATGCCTCCGGTCGTCTAGTAAGCTGTCCTGGAATTTGAAAAGCGTGGGAGGCGTGCCGCGTGCCTTCCCAAAGCTGCTCTTGCGCATGACAGAGCAACAAAACCCTTTTTAGCGAAACAAATCGCCTCTGCGGTGCGGCCTGCATGGTCTTAACCGCGAGGAAGATGTACCTGCGCAAATACCTGCTTTCAGACGTCTGGTGTCGTCCCCAGACATCCAGCCCATCATCAGGAAGACACTCCGGATGTCTGATACTAGAAAAACTCCAGTATCAGACCGTGCTCCCGCTTCTCTCGCCGCGCTCTGTCGTGGCTCCTCCTACTCTGCTGCAACTCCACCCGCTGCAAGAAGTTGGGGATGATGCCCCGATGCTCTCCTCCTCCTGCACGTGCCGCGGTGGCCGTGCAACACTCTGGCGAGCCTCCACTAGCTCTGACCTTGGCCTTCTCCTCCTCCTCACGTCCTCTCCTCCTCTCTCTCGCTCCCTCTCTCTCGCGCGCCTCACTCACGACAGTGGGGTGGGAAGGAAGGTGGTGGCGGTTGAGTGGAGAGGAGAGGAAGGGGACTTCTTATATAAGCAGGAGGGTTAGGGTTCGACGGGGGGAAAGAGCGAAGAAGAGAGAGAAGAAAAGGTCTGCACGCTAGCTGCACGTAGAACCAACATCGCGTACAGATTTTTCAATTTTTAGACATCTGGAAATGAGTCCAGATGTCTTGCCAGACGTCTAACTGACAATCCAGACATCTTAAAAGGCTCAAAATAGAATGGGTCTTTCCACAATTTCCCCCCTTGTAGCTTAGTTGTGTTGAATTAAAGGAAGGGTCGTTAATTGTTAACTTTTTGATAATATAAGTAACCAAGTCTTAGGTTTTTCTAATGAGTCAACCTTAGGCTAAGCTTAGATATTTTGCTTGCTTGGGCCCACACACTTCTCTCTTCTCTTCCCTTCTCTTCTCCCCCATTCTTCATAAGTGTATGCACGGATGACTTCTTCTCAATTTCATTCCTCTTCTTTGCATAAAAACATGGAAAACTTACAAAACAAGTCCAATGATCCTGCCACTTCCACCTCTAATCCACAATCTGACCTGCATTCTGACATTCCCATTCCTGCTTCCCTAGTCTGGAGCTACCTCAAAATCCTAAGTTGCAAAATAATAAGAAACAGAATCCCCTATCTAATCCTCTAATCATGATGGGTGAGAAACTGGCTCAATTCCAAACTAATCAGCAACAGTTGGCTAGGACTGTCATGAACCTAGCCAGCCAAAGGTAGAATCAACCAGCTAAGGAGCCTGTCATTCCTCTTAAGTATTTTTATGATCCTTCCAATATGAGGAGAGACCTGGGGTGGTGATTCTCGAGGGGGATTTCGAGATCAAGCTAGCTATTTTGAATTTGATTAAGAATTTCCATGACCCTTTTAGCCATTTAGAGGAACTAACCATCCTCACCCAAACTACCCGTTCCTACAATGTGCGGGAAGACTTATGGCTAATGTGACTTTTTCCTCTAAACCTCAAGGATTGTTAGTGCTTAGGTACTAATTTTGATGTTTTATGCATAGTTATATGTGAGTGCATGCGAAGCCTAAGGGATCAAGTATACAATCGTGGGGGGTGAATAGTATAATACTATTTCTAGTAGAACTTAAAAAATCATTTACCACAGATCAAAAAATGAATAAACACAAAACAAAAAAATAACACCTGATTTAGAGTGGAAACCCTTCTAGGTGAAAACCACTACCTAAGACTCTCAGCTTAGGATTTTCTCGATTAGTCTGCGCTAGTTAAATCCACTATCACGTACCACTTGAATGAGGGTAGCACAACCTTTTACAAACGTCTTCTCTTACACCTGACCAAGAGAAGAACAACAAGTCTTCCAATACAACTTGGATTCCCAGATCAAGAACAATAGAATAAAATGAGTATAGCAATATTTCCTATGGAACCTCAGCAGGAATAAAATAAATTGAGCTTTCTTGAATCGTTAGGGAGTGTGCTTTGAATCACAGTAGTTGTAGATGCAGAGGCACAAAAGCATTAGAGAGAATATGTGTGTTTTTCTTTTTGAAAACTCTTGAGGTGTGTTTTTGAAGAGGGGGTCGAAGGTCCTATTTATAGGTGTTTTTTGATCTGTTTTGGAAATTAATTTAATTATGTTAATGGCTAGGGGACAGGGTGATTGCGAAAATTGCGTGATTTATAAAATGTGATTTTTGGTCATTGTAGCACACAAAATCACAATTGCTTTTAAATTTTTAATCCTATATAGTGGTGGTATTTAAGGTCCTCTAAGGAGGCATAAATGCAAATTTTATAATCTCTTGCTCGGAAGATAGAAATCAAATTTCTTTTTGGGTTTTTGAATATATAATTTGTAGGGTTTTTAAATATGGGAGAAAGTGAATGTAGAGAAGACGAGAATTAGAAACACTAAGAATGAAGCAACAGGTGCCTTGTTTCTCCAACTCACCCCAAGCACAGGAGTCTTGGAATAATGGAGGAACAACACACAATAAGAGAATAACACAAGCTAACTAAAAAGAAAGTAGTGGAATGCTTCTTTAAACAAAAAAATGTTTTACAAACGGGGTTGGAGAACTCACAAGCGAGAAGGATTCTCACTTGTAATCTCCAACACAAATGCAAACACTACACTATAATGCAAAAAAATACAAAAGTAGAGGAAACCTTATGATGAAGAAGGTGATGTTGCTGTAGAACTCCTGCTCCAATTCTAGTTGTCCCAGAACCAAAGGAAGCTTGCTCCTGGATCTCCTCTTGGCAAGCCCTAGGTGGGGCGTGCCTGGCTCCTAGCAAGCCTAGATGGTCTGCTCTTGACTCCTCAAAGGGTGGATGTTGACCACCCTATATGCTCCTCCTCCTAGACATCCTCCGTGCTTGGCTAACCCCTTGGCTTGGAGTGGACACAAGGTAGAAGAGGATAGGAAGTTGAAGGCACCAAGAGGCAATAGCACCCCCTTAATCTTCTTCTTGTTCTCTTCTTCTCCTTAGTCACTGAGAATGGTGGAATATGGGTGAAAGAATGCTTGTACATGTGTAGCCAAAGGTGCTTGGTTATGGTGGTTATGGGAGATATATATAGAGTTGTAGGAAGGGGGTAGGTGTGGTTAAGAGGGGACGGCTAGGATGGATTGTGGGTGGTGGCTATAGGATCCTAAGGCTAGGGTTGATGGCACCAAAGTGGAATGGCACCTAATGGTTGGTGCCAACCCTAGGTGGGAATTAGGGTTAAGGGGTTGTGTGGTGTGTTGTAGGGTTAGGATGGGCTTAGATAAGGTGGTTAGGTGATCCTATGGTGGAGGGTACTTGGAGCCATATGAAGGGATGTTTAGGTGGTGGTTAGGTTGAGTTGGCACCAAGTATAGTGTAGTTAAGAAGGTTATGTTGGCATGGGATTGATGGAGGGTGGAGATGCTTTGGATGGTGAATATCTGGTGGTGTGGAGGGTGGAGATTTAAGGGAGAGTTGGCGCCATTTTGAAGGGGTATGGGTAGGTTGTTTTGGCGTCAACTAAGGGTAGTTAATGGGTGTTTAAGGTGGTGAAGGGATGGGTTAAAGTTGGTGCCAAGGGGTTTTCTAGAAGGGAGGTTAGGTGGATGGTGGAGATAGGTTTAAGGGAAGATGGAAGGTGGGGATGGAGGGGTTTTGGAGGGAAATATTGGAGCCAACTTTAGGTGATTTTGGAGGGAAATTAGTGGTGTCTTTTGGTGGTGATTGACGGGCTAAGGGATGCTTAGGTTGGAGCCAAAATAGGAAGGGGTGTAGGTGGTTGTTGGTGGAGCTAGTAGCTAGGTTGGATGGCCACGTAGGTGGAGCTAAGTAGGACGGGAGTTAGATATGGAATGGAGGAGTAGGGGTAAGGTTAGCTGAGAGCAGAGGGAGCCAAGGTTTAGCTGGAAGAAGGTAGCCAAGAGCTGTCTAAAGTAGATTTGGAGCTGATTCTGACTGAAGAGGTGTTCATAAGAGCTCAGCTACTAAGCTTAGCTAGCTAATTCTTCTACTAGCAGCTTAAGCCTGAGTAGTGGAGCTAAGTTAAGCTGGTCTCACTCATCTGGAGCTAAATTGAGCTTGACCTACTTCTCTTGAGAACTCTTGAGCTAGCCTAGCTACTAAGTTGACAGGTAGTAGCTAAACTAGAAGGAGTTCAGCTGCCATGAGCTAAGTGGAGCTGAGGAGAGCTAGACTTGAGCTGGGGTGAACTCTTGTCAACTAAGTTGAGCTAGCTAGAGCTCCTAGTGAACTGATTGGAGCTAGGAAAAGCTAGACTGAACTAAGTTGAGCTGAGTTAAGCTACCTTAAGCTGCCATACAACTGAGATGAGCGGAATGGAGCTAGGATGAGCTAGACCCAAACTAGTTGAGCTAATATCTAGCTGTGATGAGCTAGGTTCAGCTGAATTGATTTTCTTCTTCACCTTATGCCTTCTAGAGTGCTAGAGTTTTAGAGGTTTGGTTATCTACTTATCCTTAACACTCAAGTAAACATGTTAAAAACACAAAAAAAATGCAATGCATGCCTAACCTAAGTAATGACTAAATGCAACCTGAAAATCCATTTGCGGAGTTAAAATCCTAAGAGCTAGATCAGTTTTAGGGCATAAGAATGATGATCAACTGGTGTTTATTATACCTCCATGCTTATCTTTTGCTATTCTGTTAGCAAAACTATTTTCAAAAATAGATTCTTGGGAAAGGCTAATTTTTTTTTACTTTTGAGGAAAAGGAGATCACGGGACTTTAGTTGATTAAAACATGAAATGCACAGGATTTGTTAAAGATAAACCTCGGGATTCATCTTCGGATCCAAAAATTAGATGAATTGGGATCAATGTATCCTTTACAAACTCACAAGTTAACTCCTCGATAATTCAAATGACCCGAAATTGTTTTGCAGTTAGGATTTCTTTGGCTCTTGAATCCGACTCATAACTTGCATAGTCTTTTAAAACCTTGTGTCGATGCTTTGTGAATGCCTACATTTATGAGGTCGTGTTTTTGAAACCCTTTTTTTTTATCTCCCCCATGCTTATTGCTAGCTTACTCCTACAACAGATGTGTCGGGATCATCATTCCTGTTACCAATCCTCGTGGGGGCTCTAGCGCCAGCACTTTGAGATAGTACTGTCCAAGACACCTCCTAGGAGCTCACAACCCCAAAACACAATGCGATATAAAGGGGCGCTCCAAGCAAACTCTGGCTCTTGCTTCGATATTATGGGTAGAGCACTGTCCAAGACACCTGAGCTGCTAAATTGTGCTTTAATGCTTCGTTTAAAGATATGAAATATAGATATAGAGTAGTGTTGAGACGATAACATGTTGAATCATGTCCTCAAAGGAGGCATTTTCTTCCTTCTCGGTGGTGGGAACTCAAGCCAATCATCTGCTTCAGATTTTAGTAAGATTAAACAAGGGGATTTTCTAGTTTTTCTAAATTATTTTTAGGTGTCGCTATGTGTGAAATTTGACACGAATTTTGCAAGAGACGCAAGTTTTTGGATAAGAAACTAAGCCAAGTAATTTTCAGGTCACAAAAAGAGATCAAGTCACCTGAATCATCATGAGTTCAGGTGGAATTAAGAGGAGGATACTTGATCTAGTCTAAAAATAGACCCAGAAGTTCTAACAATCAGATCCGCATCTTAATCCCTAGTTTGTTAAGGATTAAATCCCATTGTACCTTAAGATGAATCTTCAACCATGGCCTCGATTTCAAGATTTCCTCAAAAATTTTTCAAAATTTTTATTTTTTTGGGTATGCATGCAAAGAAATGAGACATATTTGAATGTTTTTAGGTTTTGAAAATCTTGAATCAAATGTCAAAATTTAAAAACACCCCTCATACTTAAGATATGCCATGTCCTCATGTAGTGGGAAGGGAAAAGAAATCACCTTGGTGAAGGCGATCTGAATTAGGATAGTCAAAACCTTTGAAAAAGAAAATGAAAAATGAAAAGCAGGAAAAATGATGGGTTACCTCCCATCCAGTGCTATCTTTTATGCCGTTCAACCGGGTGTGAAGTCACTAACTATCAGGTACATTGTGGAGGTCTTGAGTGTTAGATTTCGCATTAAGGGCGTTATCAAAATAGGGCTTAAGCCGTTGGCTATTGACTTTGAAAGTGTTGTTTGTTTTAGGATTCAAAATTTCAACAGCACTGTGGGGATGAGTTTGAATCACAATGTAAGGATTGGTCCATTTAGATTTAAGCTTAGCAGGAAAAAGTCTTAACCTCGCATCAAAAAGCCACATGTGCTGATCAGGTTCAAATGCTTTCCGAATAATGAATTTGTCATGAAATTTCTTTGTTTGGTCTTTGTAAATGCGTGCTTTTTCATAAGCCATGTTGCGAAGTTCTTCAAGTTCGATTAATTGCAATTTCCCATGTTTTCTAGCTATGTCCAAATTGTAATTGAATTCTTTTATCACCCAATAAGCCTTGTGTTCTAGTTCAACTGGGAGGTGACATACCTTGCCAAAAATTAGGTGGAAAGGTGACATGCCAATCAGAGTTTTGAAAGCTATACGATAAGCCCATAATGCATCGTCAAGTTTGATTGACCAGTCTTTTCGGTCAGGCTTTACCGTCTTTTGTAATATGTTTTTAATCTCTCGGTTGGAGACTTCAGCTTGGTCATTTCTTTGAGGGTGATATGGTGTAGAGATTTTATGGTTCACCCTATATTTAGCAAGAAGTTGACGGAATTGGGAATGAATAAAATGCGATTCTCTGTCACTAATTATGGCTTTAGGAACACCAAAATATGAAAAAATATTTTTCTTAATAAAATCCACGATGACCTGATGGTCATTAGTGCACGTAGGTACCGCTTCGATCCACTTTGAAACGTAGTCAACAATGAATAAAATGAATTAGTACCCAAAAGAAGTGATAAACGGTCCCATGAAATCGATGCCCCACACATTAAATATCTCAACTTCTAAAGTCAAGTTGAGGGGCATCGTATCGTTAGGGTTCATGTTGCTGATGCTTTGGAAACACAGACAGGATCGTGAAAATTTATGAGCATCCTTGTCTATGCTAGGCCAATAAAATCTGACATTTAAAACCTTGCCCATCGTTTTCTTCCCCAAAAAATGTTTCCCACAAGCCATTGAATGACAGTGGTTCAAAATATCATGTGTTTCTGAAATAGGAACACACTATCTAATGACTTGGTCGGCATAGATGCGGAACAGATCGGGGTCCTCCCAAAAGTAATATTTAATCTTAGCAAAGAACTTATCCCTTTTTTGTTTAGGCCAGTTAGAAGGGAATCATCTAGTTGCGAGATAATTAGCATAATTAGCATACCAAGGGAGGGATTTGATGGTAAGAAGCATTTCGTTTGGAAAAATGTCTATTTGGGTCAATACATCACCAGTCTCTAGTCTTGATAGGTGATCGACCAAGACATTTTGCTAACCCACTTTATCTTTAATCTCCAAATCAAATTCTTGTAACGATAAAATCCATCGAATTAAGCGGGGTTTTGCATCTTTCTTGTTTAGAAAGTATTTCAAGGTCGAATGATCAGTGTAGATGGTGATGTGTGACCCTAACAGATATGAACAGAATTTTTCAAGGGAAAAAATGATCGCAAGAAGTTCTTTTTCAGTGACAGTGTAATTTTGTTGTGTTTCATCAAGAGTTTTATTGGTGTAATAAATCACAATGGGTTTCTTGTTGATTCTTTACCCTAAGATGGCCCCTACTGCGTAATCTGAGGCATTTGTCATTAGCTCAAAAGGATGAACCCAGCTGGGTCCTTGCAAAATAGGTGCCTCAATAATCTCTTGTTTTAAAATGTTAAAACTCTCCAAGCAATTTTCATCCAAATCAAAAGGTTGGTCTTTAGTTAAAAGGTGGCTTAACGGTTGGGAGATTCTAAAGAAATCCTTTATGAATCATCAGTAGAATCCCACGTGCCCTAGAAAAGATTATATTTGTTTCATTGAACTAGGTGGGGGAAGTTTTGAGATTGTATCAACCTTAGCTTTATCTATCGAGATTCCCTTTCCAAAAATAACATGGCCCAGGACAATGCTTCCTGAACCATGAAATGGCTCTTTTCCCAAGTTAACCTCAATATATTTTTGGAGAGTTCTTTCTAAATTCCGAAGACAATGATCAAAAGTATCTCCAAAAATGGAAAAATCATCCATAAAGACCTCCAGGCAATCACCTACCAAGTCAGAAAAGATTGCTAACATACACCGTTGAAAAGTCGCGGGTGCATTACACAATCCAAAGGGCATCCTTCGGAAAGCAATGGTTTCGAAGGGGTAGGTGAAAGTGGTCTTTTCTTGGCCCTCATGGTGGACTGCCACTTGATTGTAGCTAGAATATCCATCTAGAAAGCAATAATATTCTTGTCCGGCTAGTCGCTCCAAAATTTGATCAATAAAGGGGAGAGGAAAATGATCCTTCTTTGTGGCGGTATTTAATTTCCGATAATCAATACAAACACACCACGAAGAGGCAGTCTGAGTTGGGATTTCTTCACCCTTATCATTTGTAATAACAGTGAGGCTAGCTTTATTGGGTACAACCTGTGTAGGGCTAACCCACTAGCTATCAGAGATAGGGTAAATAATTCCCGCGTTGATCCATTTAATGATCTCCCATTTAACGACCTCCTGCATATTAGGGTTTAAGCAACATTGTGGTTGGTGGGAGGGTCTAGAGTCGTTCTCGAGAAAAATGCAATGTGTGCAATAGGATGCGTCGATGCCTTTTAAATCATTTAAAGTCCAACCGATTGCTTTTTGATATTTGATTAGGACTTGGAGTAGTTTTTCCTCTTGTAGCCTCGAAAGATGTGTGTTGATAATAAGGGGCTTTGTATGATTGGAGCCCAAAAACACATATTTTAGATATTCTGGCAAAGGTTTCATATCTAGTTGTAGGCTGGGTTTTGGAATGGGGTTAGTGGTTAGCGTGAACTTAGATGTGGTGGGTGAGGGTGGGTTAGACAATTACTACAGCTCAAGCGAAGACTCGATTGCAAAACATGTATCCACAGAAACAAGATTTGAGGTTTTAGAATTTGAGTTGTCGAAGAAATCCGGCTGGTGGAATCTTTTGAAAGCCTTAAAAATATCTAATGTGATTGTCTTGACACTGCAAGTGATGTCCATTTTACCAGAGTTGTAATTTATATTAGCTTTGGCGGTGGCAAGAAAGGGTCTTCAAAGAATGATAGGTGCATTTTTAAGGCCTTGAAATGACCCTTTTGCCCCCATTTCTTCACCTATAAATAGCCTACCACCCTCCACTTCTTCTTCATCCCTTCCTTCTCTTCTTACCTCTCCTAAGAGCTAAGAACACAAGTTCTAAAGCTCGCTCTAGTGCTCCCAAGCTACGAGAAGCTCCGCTAGAGTTAAAAATAAATATTTTTCCCACTTCTCATCCCATTCGTGAAGCTCTCTCCAACTGTCTTCTCGCCCCTGTTCTGAAAGCGGATATCGCGACGACGGCACCTTGCCTCATCCTCGATTCTTCCAGTTTTGTCCTCCTTCCTCTGTCTTTGTTCTTCTTCCTTTAGGCATCATCCAACCAGCTCGTCCTCTAAGCAACCGTTGAGGAGGATAATTTCTCTTCCACTATCTCTTTATCGCTTTCTAGTGTAGAATTCAATTTCCAACATTAGTTTTCTAGAAATAATCTGTAATAAACATTTGCTTAGTTATAAAAGTAAATTTTCTCTCTCTCTCCCTCTCTCTCTATTTTTCAAGTAGAATAGAATAGCATAGTTAGAATTATTTTAATCCAACCTTTTATCGGAAATACAAAAATATAAACATAGATTTCTAGAAATTGACGTAGCCTTCTCGTATTTGACCTGGGACTCACTTAGAGTTTCGGTAAATTATTTGATAGCGAATTTTCTACAATGCAAAGTCTTCAAAACATTTATTGCATGAAAAATTCACTTATTCGACGGTTACCAATCCTTTATAAGAGAATTTCTCTCATTCCTTTCAATCTCTCTTGGCCGTGAACTCTCCTTAGAGAAGTCCCATCTTGTTACAACCTACAGGTAGTTTCTAATTCTTGAAAAATCTTTCTTTGTAATCAAATGATTATTTTCCTGATTGCCTGTTATTCTTATTCTGATTTTTTAGAAATTTGACATCATGAGTCCAAATACTCATTTCATAAGATCTCTTTGTAACGTTGATCACATCTCCTCTAGAGTAAAATCATGGTCTTCTATTTATTACTCCCAAATTCTTCCTCAATGCCAAATTTTATCTGATGATTTTAAGAATGTTATTCATTACAATATCAAATCTCTTTTTAGTTTTCAGAAGATGCTTCACTTCTTTGGTCCAAATTTCTCTGGAAATTTATTTTGTGAAATTTATCCTTCATTGGTAAAAATCTCTAATGCCAACATGAAACTCTTACATAAAACGTCAGAAGACAAAATTCTTGCTCTTAGATCGATTGTTCGATTGCCAAATGTTGATCAATGTCTAAGCTATTGCCTATATTTGCAAAACTAACATGAAATGACAAACATGGGATGATTTTGAAAATGAAATTTCATTTGAAGATGTTTGTCGTTCTCTTTTGATCACCCTTTGTGATGTTTCTAATCAAGTGCTTCCAACCAAGAAACTCTCTTGTTGCACAATTTCTTGCGTTCATTATTGATTGGAACTTCTTTGGTAATAATTCCAATGTAAGTATTTGTTCCAAGAGAACTACTTACATTGTCTTTTGTATTCTTCATAATATTAAATTAGACTATCCCTTGATGATCTTTAATCATATGATTGATTCCCATGAAGGTTTTCTACCATTTGGAACGTTGTTATCCCATCTCTTTATTTTTCATCATGTATCGTTAACATGTCATCATGTTGACAAATCCATATATCTCATTATTCACTCCTTCTTGGACAATTTTCATCAAAACAATCCTCATATTGAAGATGGTTCTCCAAATGAAGCTAATTCTCCTAATTCTTCAAATAATTCACAATATGATGTCATTTATTCTTGCATCTTACACCATTCTGGATAACGATCCTCAAAATCTTTACAACTATGATTGGGATTTCATGGAGGACTATAGCACTAATCCTACTTGCTTGAATGAGATTGCAAATCTTATGAGAAGAATGGAAGATGACTATGAACAAATGGCGAAGGTCATTGCAAACTTTCAAGATCATTTCATGAAGTTTAAGTCATTTGTGGATGATAGGTTCTTAACACTACAAGAAAAAGCACTATTGGCGATGGGTATTTTGCGATGGTCATGAAACCGTCGCTAATAGTGGATAATTAGCGACGATTACGTATTGCAATGTCACTAATTAGAGTTGGGAGGGTGTGTTGTGAATTTATTAGAAATTTTCCGGCGGTTAAGGGTTAATCATCGGCAATTTGCACTCCCGTTCTCCCTAGCTTGTTTACGGGCGGTGGGGTTGTTACGACCTAGTTCCTAGATCCCTATAGGACTCGAGACCGGCTCGCCTCGACTAATCCTAAGACCTAATCGTCCAACAAGAAATAACCAAAAGCAGGAAAATAAACCACATTCACATATGTAATATAACTAAGTAGGAGAAAAGTACAAAGCAGTAAAGAAAATAGAACAATTGTCTCAGTACATGCCACCACAACAACAACAGAAAGCGGAAAGGAAGCAGAAGTAGCAGGAACAGTAAACTAGGTATCCATTACTCACTACAATAGTAGAGAAAAAGAAAGTGTTGAAAGAACGACTACGGCTAGGCTCGGCTAGGCCCAACACCCTCTACAGCCGGAAACTCGAGCTGCTCAACTCCTGGTCTTGAACAGTGTTATGAAAAGACAGAGTCAGCGAATATTGAATAGAGTGGTGTTTACATTATTTAGGTACAAGTACAGTAAAAACAACAGATTTAATTCCTATTTCTATTTATCTCATTTATGTGTTTCTGTTTCATCCATTTCTCAAAGTATCCAGATATTTCCCGATCTTGCATGTTCCTCGTGGGAACGATCTTGATTGCAGTCTTTTCCGTAGAGTAGATGTTATGACTTGATTCCTGGATCCCTATAGGACCCGAGACCGGCTCGCCTCAACTAATCCCAAGACCCAGTCATCCAACGAGAAATAACCAAAAAGCAGGAAAGTAAACCACATTCACATATGCAATATAACTAAGCAGAAGAAACGTACAATGCAGTAAAGGAAAGTAAATCTGTTGTTTCATTACATACCACCACAACAACAAAAACAACGGAAATGAAAGTAAACAGTAGAGTCAAACAGTAACTAAAGGTCTAATACTTACTACAACAGTAAGGGAACGAAAAAGAAGTGTTGAAACTACGGGTGGGCTCGACTGGGCCCAACACCCTCCGCAGTCGGAAGCTCGGGTTGCTCAACTCCCGGTCCTAAACAGTATTATGAAAAGATAGAGTCAGTGAACGCTGAGTAGAGTGGTATCTATACTATCTAAAATAGTAAAAGAAATAGGTTTAATTCTCTTTTCTATTTATCTATTTTATGTATATTTCCTTTTCACCGATTTTACTCAAACATCCAGATATTCTTGATCTTGCAAGTTCCTCGTAGGAACGATCTTGATTGCAGTCTTTTCCGTAGAGTAGAGGTACACATGGTGCTCTCCTGGCTAAGAGAGTCTCCCGTGGTAGTCCTACACCCAGTCAACCACCCCGAGGTCACTGTCCAGACGTAGCGGTGACTATGGCACGCGTGATAAGAGCACGGGTAGCTACCCTGCATTGACACGCGGTCAGTCGTTTCCACTAGCAGGTATGCCCAAGGTACAATACGGAATAGTATAGGGCCTTGCTCTCTCAGAACAGGGGTCTCGCCCCTCAGAACCAAATAGGGGTCTTGCCCCTCCACAGTCTGCACACCCTCGTCTGACTACCCTGGTTTGCCCAGAGGGCCTAACAAGTCGGTGTAGGGTGGCTAGCTGAACCTCGGGTCTCGTGGGGTGGGTAGCTCTCTCCCTACACTAGTAGCTCACCTCGGTACCGCGTACATAAGGGCCAATAGAAGTCGGTGTAGAGTGGCCAATCCTAACCCCGGGTCTTAGCCCAAGGGCGGTTAGCTTCGCTCTACAGGAAAAGGGGACAGCTGCTCTCCTTGGTACCACGTACTCAAGGGCTAGCATACTTCCCGTCTACATTCCAGGTTTCCATCCAACCACAGAAGTTCTACTCCTAATTCCCCGTAGGGTTCATGCTCATGTTCACCATTTATTCCAATCCACATTTCACCATTCACAATTCATTTCTTGTCCATATACAGGCATCTCATGTTTCCATAATTTGACACATGCAATTGATAATTTCACAGGTAATTGCTCATTAATTACAGGCAGCTCATATTCTAACAGGCAGCTCACAACCATATTATAGGCAATTTCTAGCAGTTTAACTCGATCATGCATACAAATACATCATACATTTCCAACGATTCATTCATTTCTCTATCCTAGGGTTTATGCCATATCCTAGGGTTCCATTCGGCTATTTCCACAAGCACATTCTTATTAATCATTATTAATAGAATTAAACCACTCTACTAGACAATTCGGGAGTAATGGGGGCTCGAACCGCAGACCCAGGCGTCTCTGCGAACCCCAAACATGCACTAGGCTGAAACCCTATACCAGGGAATACATCACAAAAGGAGAGTTCAGAATAGTGTACAAAGGTCTCTAGTACGTAGAGAAACTCGCAAGGAAACTACAGGTACTTCGTTTGCATAAAACGAACCTCGATCGGATCCTAAACGGGTCAAAAACGTACCTACTGTTCAAAATCAGACGTCTGGGAACAAGTCTAGATGTCTTAAAAGGTACCAGAACCTTACCTTAAGTCCTTGCGGTGTCCTCAGATGTCCAGGCCTTCTCTGTGATCGTCTGAAGGCAATTCCAGACGTCGGTCGATGCCTCCGATCGTCTGGACGCATCTTTGGACATCTGATGATCTGATCAGACATCCAAAAGTGCGGCGTTCGCACTCCTTCCCAAGACTGCACCTGTGTATGACAGCGCAAGCGTGATCAGCAGACACATAACCCTGCGCTGCGATATGCATGGCGTAGGGAGATTACGTACCTTCGCAATAATGAGCCTTCAGACGTCTGGCCTTAACTCCAGACGTTCAAGTACTTCGTCAGCCGTCTGGACTCCACTCTAGACGTCTGATACTGGAAAACTTCCAGTATCAGGAACTCCTCCCAGCGCTCTCCACTATGCTCTACCTCGTGCCGCCGAAGCTCCAGCCGTTGCAGATGGTCGGGAGGCCGTCCCCCCGAGCTCTCTCCTCCTCCCGTACACGTCTGCGGTGGCCGCGCGAGCTCCACTGAGCTTCCACCGAAGCTCCTCCATCCTCGGTCTCCTCCTCCTCCTGAGCTCTCCTCCTTCCTCCTTCTTGCTCTCCCTCGCTCGCCCTCCACTTGCCTCACTGAAGGTCTGAAGGGGGGGTGGTGTGTGGAGAGGTGGAAGGGGGAAAGGGGGGCTTTTATAGATGACGTGGGGGTTTAGGGTTCGGGGAAGGAAGGAAGGGAGAGAGAGAAGAAGAAGGTTCTGCATGCCGCTCGCGTGCAGAGCATAGTGTGTGTACAAAAATTCATTTTCAGATGTCCGGAAAAGGGTCCAGACGTCTGGACAAACGTCTGACTAAGACTCCAGACGTCTTAATAGGCTAAATGTGTGACGGGTCTTTATAGTAGAAGGTACATGTGGTGCTCTCCTGGTCGGGAGAGTCTCCCATGGTAGTTCTACACCCAGTCAACCACCCCGAGGTCACTATCGAGGTGTAGCGGTGACTATGACATGCGTGATAAGCGTACGGGTAGCTACCCCGCACTGACATGCGGTCAGTCGTTTCCGCTAGCGGGTACCCCCAAAGTACAACACATAATAGTATAGGGCCTTGCCCTCTGTAACGACCCGATTCTCGAGTCCCTACGAGACACGAGAACCGGACCGACTCGACTAAACCCAAGACCTGGTCGTCCAACGAGGAAGTAACCAAAAGAGCAGTAAAATAAACCACATTCAACTTGAATATACCTAACAGTAAGAAATATAGCAGTAAGGAAAGAAACCACTACAGTATGTACCACCACAACAGTAGAACAACATTCATAACATAATATGAATTGCAGGTAAAGAAAAGTACAACGGAACAAGAACTACTCACTACAGTGGAACCAAAAAGAAAGTGGTACAAGAGAATAGTGGTAACTCTACTGGACCCTACTCGGCCCAGCGTCCTCTGCAGCCGCTGACCCTGGCTGCTCAACACCTGGTCCTGAAAGGTAACGAGTGTAACACGTCAGCAAAACGCTGAGTAGAGTGGCAACTAAAACAAAAGAACAATAGAGTGTACAGTAGCTGTTATGTTCTGTTACTTTCTTTAATTACGTCTTTCTATTTTCCCATAATTTATCTATTTCTCAGATACTTCACTTGATCTCGAATGTTCCTCGTGGGAACGATCTTGATTGCAGTCTTTTCCGAATAGTAGAAGTAGCACGTGGTGCTCTCCTGGCTGGGAGAGTCCCTCGTGGTGATCCTACTCTCGGTCAACCACCCCAAGGTCACGGACAGGCGTAACGGTGACTACGGCATGCGCGGTAAACGCACGGGTAGCTAACCCGCACTGGCACGCAGTCAGTCGTTTCCGTTAACGGGTGCGCCCAAAGCACAGCACGGAACCAGTACAGGGCAGAGCCCTCTCAGTAACAGGGGTCCAACCCCTCTACAGTAACCAAACAGGGGCCTTGCCCCTCCACAGTCCGCGCACCCTCGCCTGACTACCCTGGTTTGCCCCAGTGGGCCTAACAAGTCGATGTAGGAGGCTAGCAGAACCCCGGGGCTCGTGGGGTAGCTAGTACCTCCCTACACTAGTAGCTCTCCTCGGTACTACGTACACGAGGGCCAGCAAGTCGGTACAGGGTAGCCAGTCCTAACCCCGGGTCCCTGGGGCGGCTGGCTCCGCTCTGCACTAAACAGGGGGACAGTCGCTCTCCTTGGTACTCTGTACTCAAGGGCCAGCTCACTTCCCCAATTCTATTCCATTCACTTTCCAGGAGTTCTACTCCTAATTCCCCGTAGGGTTCCAGCTCTTTGACTCAGCGCATTCCGGTTTCACCTTTCCAGTTTCACGTTCATACATCCCATATTCTTAATCATGTTCATTTATTCATAACAGGCAGCTGTTTAAACAAATTTACAGGCAGCTGTTTAAACAAATTTACAGGCAGCTATTATTTCTTTTCCACATTTTCAAGACTGCAGTGTTCACATATTCCACTAGTTTTCCCATCCTAGGATTCATGTCATACCCAAGGATCTATCATACAGTCTAGTTTTCCAACCCTAGGATTTATGCAACACCCTAGGATCTATCATTCAATCTCGTTTCTCATTACTAGGATTCATGCAATGTCCTAGGTTCTATTTATGGTTCCATAATTTAACAGATTATGCTAATAAACTTAAATGCCACTCTACCGGTTACAACAGGAGTACTGGGGACGTGGTCGGGAATCCTGCATGCCTCCGCAACCCCCGAGACTACAACGGAATGGGGTCCTATCACAAGGATCAAACACAAGGAATTTCTCAAAATAGTATACAGCTACTGTAGACAGGTAGAGGATGTAATTCCGAAAAGCATGCAACTCGAAACGTAGAAAACGGACCACGAACGGGCCCTAAAGGGGTCGAAAACGACGAAACAGTGCAAAATCAAACGTCTGGAACTTATTCCAGACGTCTTAAAAAGTGGATCAGGGGTTACCTTGCTCTGCGTGGGCTCTCAGACGTCCAGAAGCTTGCGGGGGCGTCTGGCCTAGTTCCCAGACGTCCGATGGTCACCCAGGACGTTTGTAAGTCGCTCCCGTCGTCTGGCACTTCAGCCAGACGTCTGATTCGCATTGGATGTGAATCTCAGACCCTGCGCGTACCCATTTCCTCTCTCTCTTAGTACGGTCAATCGAAGAAAACGAAGAAGACGGAATAACTCACCTTTCAGACGTCTGTACAGTCTTCCAAACGTCGTGCCTTTCGTCTGTCTAGAAGCCCAGACGTCTGATTCTGGAAAAGTTTCCAGAACCTGGGTGCAACTCGCCCTCCGCTCGTGACGCCCGGCCGCGCCGCGTCTCGTCCGCCTGCTGCTCAAACTGCAGCAGCCTCCCCCGCGTCGCTCCGCACCCGCTGCGCCCCCCGACGACCGGCCCTAGCAGCCCCGACGAGCTCGCCCTCACGGTTGAGCGCCTCTTCCACACGTAGCACCTCCTCCCACGCTCACCGCGGCTATCGCCGCCACCGCTCACTCGTGCTCGCTCTCGCGCACTGGCTGGAAGGAGAAGAGGAAGGGGGCGGAGGTGACGGGAGTGAGGGAGAGTGCGTGGCCTTTTAAGGCCATGCGAGGAGGAGAGAGAGAGCGGACAGGGTGGGTCTGCGAACGCAGGAGAGAGGGAAAAAGAGAGGGAGAGAGAGCGTATGCAGGTCTGCGCGCTCAGGCGCGCAGACGAATCACGCGTGCCAAAAATAACCGATTCCCAGACATCTGGAAGTGGTTCCAGACGTCTGGTCAGACGTCTGGGCCACCTCCTAGACGTCTTAAAAGACGTCTGAAGCGTGCATTCGTAACACCCTCTCAGAACAGGGGTCTCGCCCCTCAGAACCAAACAGGGGTCTCACCCCTCCACAGTCCGCGCACCCTCGTCTGACTACCCCGGTTTGCCCAGAGGGCCTAACAAAGTCGGTGTAGGGTGGCTAGCTGAACGTCGGGCCCCGTGGGGTGGCTAGCTCCCTCCCTACACTAGTAGCACACCTCGGTACCGCGTACACGAGGGGCGACAGGAGTCGGTGTAGAGTGGCCAATCCTATCCCCAGGTCTCAACCCAAAGGAGGCTAGCTCCTCTCTACACTAAAAGGGGACAGTTGCTCTCCTTGGTACCACGTACACAAGGACTAGCACACTTCCCATCTACATTCCAGATTCCGTTTATCCACAGGAGTTCTACTCCTAATTCCCCGTAGGGTTCATGCTCATGTTCACCCCATTTATCCAGATCCAGATCTCATGTTTCATAAACCGTTCCTCATTCTTATACAGGCAGCTCATATTTTAACATGCATCTCGTAATTATATTAAAGGCATTTTCTAGCAATTTATCTTAACCATACATTTCAAGTAAATAGTACAACTCAAACTGGCTCATTCATTTCTACCCTAAGGTTCATTCCATATCCTAGAATTCAATCTGACTGTTTCAACCAAGCACATTCTTATTTAAATATTAATGACTGAGTTAAATCACTCTACCAGGAAACATGGGAGTAATGGGGGCTCGAACCGCAGACCCAGACGTCTTTACGAGCCCCAAACGCGCAGCAAGTAGAAACCCTATACCAGGGGATACGTCACAAAAAGAGAGTTCAGAATAGTGTATAACAGACTCTAGTACGTAGAGGAACTCGAGAGGAAAGTACAGGTATTTCATTTGAGTAAAACGAATCCCGATCAGACCCTAAACAGGTCAAAAATGTGCCTACTATTCAAAATCAGACATCTGGGAATAATCCCAGATGTCTTAAAAGACGTTAGATCTTACCTTGTGTCTTCTATGGTATCCTCAGATGTCTGGAGCCCTCTACGATCGTTTGAGGTGAGTTCCAGACATCGGATCCTCCTTCCTATCGTCTAGAAGGACCTTCGGACGTCTGGCGATGTGATCAGACGTCCAAAAGTGCCTGGAAAAATGCCCTGCACGCCTTTCTAACGACCTTTACCTACGTACGAAAGCCGCAGACCCAAATTAGGCCGGACAGATCTCTACGGTGAGGCCTGCATGGTCGTAATCGTGCAAAAACACGTACCTTAGCACTGTGCGTGCTTTCAGATGTCCAGCCCTAGACCCGGATGTCCTGCTGCCGCCACGGACATTTGGTCGATGCTCCAGACGTCTGATACTGGAAAAATTCCAGTATCAGAACCTCTCTCGCGAGTTATCTCCTTTAAGAGCTCGCCCGCAGGAGCATCCACAGTCCCTCTCGCTGCTGTAGAGGGTCGGAAGGCCGCCTCCCCGAGCCCCTCCTCGCGTGCGTGCCCGCCGTTGGCTGCGTGTACTCCACCGAGCTCCCTCTGAGCTTCGCCAAGCTTCCACCGAAGCTCCTCTGAAGGTCCACCGACCTTGGTCCTCCTCCTCTCACACTACTCTCTCTCCCTCTTGCTTTCCCTTGTCAACCCTCACTCCTCCTCGCCATAGCTGCAAGGAGGGGAGGGAGGAAAGATGGAGGTGGTGGCTGGTGGTGAGGGGGTGAGGATGGTGAGAAGGGGGTTTAAAAAGAAGGGGGGTTAGGGTTTAAGGGTGAGGGGTGCGGAGGAGAGAGAAGCACTGCACGCCGCCTGCGCGCAGAGCGCAAAGGAACATACGAAATTTCCCACTTTCAGACGTCTGGGGCTGTGTCCAGAAGTCTGGACAGACGTTTGACTTAAATTCCAGATGTCTTATCCGACCAAAAAGGCAATGGGTCATTTCAGGGGTTGAGGTCATTTAGCGATGGTTATTATAATAACCATCGCTAATACTAAATTCGCAACAATTTTACATAAATCGTCGCCACTTGAGGTATCGTCTCGAAAGAGAGCGAAATTTTTGTTTTGTGCGCACGCGCAGAAGATAATGGATTTGCGATGGTTAATTGGTTAACCATTGCGAATTCGTATCTCCTCGCGACCTACCAAAAATATCTTCTCATGTAGGCCATGATAAAGTAGCCATTTGTGACGGTTGATTCGATCGACCGTCGCAAATTTGTGACGGTTTATCGGCGAACCATCGCAAATTGGTGACAGTTCATTTGACCCACCCTCACTAATTTTTACTATAACTACTTGTGCACCGCCCCCTCTCCCCCTCCCTTGAAATCATCTCCTCTACTCTCCTCCCCACGAGCCCTCAGCGATTCCCGTCGTCCTCTCCTGCGACCCAAGCTCCCTCCTACGCCGTTGCCTCTCCTTCCCTTCGGTCAGAAGCCCGAGCTCCCCTTCCCCCATTGCTCCGTGACCCCGCCCCCATGGCCCTCCATCTCCCCTCCGCCCATGCGAGATCCCCTGCGTCGGTCGCCCCCTCCACCCCCCCTCGGGCCCCCACCGCCTGCCACCTCGGCCCCCCCGACCCCTAGCCTGTTCCCCCCCACCCCCGAGCCACCTATCCCCTTAGCCCTAAGACCTTGCCCCCGCGACCCCCTCCGCCCCTGACTCGCTCCCACCCCCCCTCGCCCTCTGGGCCACCTGCCATCTCCAGCCATCCCCTCCTCCTCCTCCTCCAATTCCCACGATCACCCTAAACTTTGATAGTTAGTTATTTGTTATCAATTTTTATTCAATTTTTTTTATTAAATTTTTTATTACAATTTGATATTTATTATTTTGATTTGTGTAATTTGATTTAGGTTACGCTCGTCGCCAGACATGTTCTCGTCAATTCACATGTTTCATCGAGGTATGAATGTGTGATTTATTATATTAATGAATTGTGAATGTTCATGAATGTGGGGTTACCCACTTAATTTTTTGAATTATTTTGTGAATGTTCATGAATGTGGGGTGTACCAACTTAATTTTGTTAGTATGTTGTGTATCACTACAAAAAAAATGGCATTTAGTGACGAATTAGATAGTGACATATAATGCATTTACCACTAATTCCTTTGATTTAGAGGTAAATTTTTGTATATGCTACTATAACATTTTGTCAACTGACAATTAACATTAGTGGTAAATATATTTGCCACTATTGCTTTTGATTTAGTGACAATTGTTACTTATGTCACTCTAATATTTTTGTCAAATGATAATTAATATTAGCGACAAATATATTTACTACTATAGTATTTGATTTAGTGACAAATTTTACTTATGTCACTATAATATTTTTTTCGAACGATAAATTGATATCGATGAAATAAGGCTATTGTTTTATCTTCAACATTTTTTTTAATAAGATAAAGTAACTTAGTGGCAATAAAAATATCACTAAATTTTTTTTTATAATTGACAATTGATATTAATGACAAATATATATAACATTATATGTATATATACTAAATAAAAAAGACCTTTAATTATGTTCTAATTTTTTTTACATCATTAGATACAAAAATATTAATTTATTAATATCATTATAGAAATAATAACCATATAAACCCACTTTACATCAACATTTTTTTATTAAACAACATCTAAACAATCTCAAATTTAATTCAAATAAAGTCGATAACTATGTTAAAATAAAAATTATATTTTCAAATGTCACCACTGAAATAAAGAAAAATTAAAATTTATTTCCCTCATCCACCTTCCCCCGTTCGAGACCCGAAGCTTTACCCTGACCCGTACATCTCCTTCCCTCCCCTACACGAGGCGCCAACATCGCTCTTTGCTATCCCTCCCCTTTCGATAGAATTCTCGAAACCCTAACGCCCCGACACCCTCACTCCCACCTCTCACCTCCTCCGATGTGTCCCCAATGCTTTGGGTCCTCGTCAAACTAGAGCAGCGACGAGGAGAAGAGGTCGACACCATCATCTCCCAACCCCTCGACCGCGTCGCCCTCGAGCAGATCGCCGCCCTCAACATCTCCCACTTCCCCCTCACCTCTCCTCTCGCTTCCACCACCTGAAGTCCCTCATCTCCCCTCAACCACCACCACCACCACCACACACTCCCCCAAACAACCCCCCCACAACCCCACAGCCCCCCCCCCCCCCCCCCCCCCCCCCCCCCACTACCCTTCTTCCCCCCACAACACAAGGCCTCCATCACCCCCGTTCCCTCCCCGCCTCGAGACCCCAAACTCCGCGCTGCATCCCCTTCGCCCACCCCACCTCAGCAGAGGAGGGGTTGTTGCTTTTGTTTCTCGCCGTGTGTGGGGAGGAAGGACGGCAGCGGTAAGGCGAGGAGAGAGAAGGGATGGTGGGGGACGGAGGGGGAGGAGCTGCGGGTGTTCTCCTCCTTGACAAGGGAGTAGAGGAGGAGGATGAAGGAGGTGATGAGTCCCTCCCTCAACCATCCCACCTTCCACCACCCCCCGATGACCCCTACCACCATCCTCCCCTCCCTCAACCACCCCCTTCCCTACGACGAACCTCACCACCATCCACCTATCCCTCAGCTATCCTCCCTACCCCCCTGAAAACCTCCACCACTGCCCCTGGCATCACTACAGCACCCCCAGTCACCACCCCGAGCAACCCCATAACGTCAACCCTTAACCTACGACCACCCCTATCTGTGCCTTAACGCCCACCTGCCACCTCCCTTCTCTTTCTCCCGTCTCTAGCATTAAGATAATTTAGTTCATGCTTCGTATTTATTGGAAAGATGAGAGATTCAAAAAGTGGTTAATAGTTAACAAGTAGTACTTTAGATGTCAATATTTATTGATTATATATTTATCCAAATTACTCTAATTACTGGTTATCTCTTTTCTGAATTATCTAAATGCCATTTATACAGTGTTCTATTTCTGAAACCTTTATTGTACTAGTTGAGCAATGTGGTCTTTTTTGTCCTTGCAGTGCTGCTGTGATGACAACATATTTGATGAGAAGTGAACAGAAATCTCTAGAAGGTATTGCTCATAGGACTGTTTTTTTTTTTTGTAATAAAGATGGGAGCCAATTTTATTCATAGAACTGTTGCTGGATTTGTGTTGAGCCCATTTTTAGACTTTACATTCAAATTGTTTTTTGCATGTTGTGCAGATGCACTTGAGTCATTGAGACAATGTTGTGAAAATGATTGTCCTAATTATGATGGTTTTTTAGATCAGGTTGAGGTCTTTTAATCTCAATTTTGAGTTGAAGTTTCTATATGCAATTTGAGTTTGGGAGTATGATATCAAGTAGCAGTGTAAGCCTGACACACTCTTACTAGCAGTTAAAGATGTTTGAGGATATGGGCTTCAAAGTAGATCAATCCAGCCCCATCTACAGGTGTTTTCTGTTGAAAGTATTGGGTGAGTTATCTTGTGTCCATTTTTTTTAGATTGCTCTACAATCTCTGTTCATTCTAGTATTCACATTACCTTGAATCCTCTATAAATTATCTTGTCCTACTGTTGTCATTTTGAATTCTTTTTATGCCCCTTAGCAAGATTTTCCTTCATCATCTTTTTACTCATGTAATATTTGTAGTTTATTCTGCTTTTGGAGACTTTATCAATATAATAAATCTGGTGGTGTTTATTTTTGTCACATTGTTATCTTTCTTCTCCAGTAGAATAACTATTAGTACGTTGAATCACTTGTTTACAGTTATGTTTGAGAATGTCCTTGTGGATTGCACTGTAAGTTATCATATAGTCCATTTGAAAATGTTGTTTGCAGTTGCATACATCTTTGCAAAAGCACATTTGCCAGGATTTCAGTGTCAAAAGACCCTTTTGATTATGTTTATATCTTATACGCTAAACAAAGTAAAAATAGTTTTCTTTTTCAAAAGAAATGGAAAATGGTTTTTATAATGATGGCTAAACTTTTATTTAGATTGTGTGTGGCGGGATGTAATTCTCTACCTCTTTCATCAGGGAGTTTGAATTTAAATTGGTGATTGGGTTCCAAGTTAAACTAACCTACGTCAAAGTAGCACAACTAATTTCTCTCCAAGGTAATCCCTTTCCCTTGAACAGGGAAACATATCATATTGGGATAAGATATCCCTTTCCTTGCATTAATTGGGTGTTGGGTGTGTGGGTTCTTTTTGATGCCCATAGCTTGTTATGTCATAGTGGGATAGAATAAGCATTATTTTTAATTTATGAAATTTGTAAAGAATGGATGATGAAGGAGCTGAGGAGGAGCTGCGGTGGTTCTCCTCCCTGACGAGGGAGCAGAGGAGGAGGATGAAGGAGGTGGAGAAGGCCAGCAGGGAGGCTGAGAAGCTTGTGGAGCTCATCGGGCAGGTCTCTGTGAGGATGTACTTCTCCGTGGGCTTCGATGTCTATAGCAATGAAGAGCTGCAAGTGACGTGTGGGGGAATGCGGGCACAAGCGATTCCGGTAATGTCGCTATGCTTGCTTGATAGCTTTAGAGATATTTGGTGATCTTTGGTTAGAATCAAGCATGTGGTTTTAGTTTTATAAGATTAAGCTGCGTGGTTTTGAGTGTGTTGAAGTGAAATGGTGTGTTGTCATGGTGGTATGTACGTGGTGTTGTGGTGAAATTTTTTTTGTGCTCTTGAAGAAAAAAATCTGTATGGATGATAATTAGAAAAAATTATTCGTTAATTATGGTCTGGGAAAATAAAATTGGCAGAGACCTGTAACAAAGTTGACGTGTCGACTTTGTTTTAAGTAAAGTGGTTTGGTGATTAAGTGGTTTTGGTTGCAGTTGTTTCGTTTTGACACATTTCATTCATAATGAACTATGGCGCATAGGAAGATTTTTTTGTATATAATATTAAGGATATGAGCATGCATCAAGCAATTGTTACTAATGACAGGTTGTTTGGCGCAAATGCATTATTGTGAGGGTTGACTTGCCTAAATCCATGTGCATATGCTCCCAATCAGTTGAGCTTTCTTGTCCAGCATTACAGTTCAAACTGCCTTAAACTGATCAGCCCTGTGCACGTGCTCCTAAATAGTCAAGCTTCTTTTTTGTTGGGCATTGTGGTTCAAACTGGCTAAAACTGATTATTTCCTCCAATTTATTTTGTCTCAACCTGGTTTTTGAACCTTGGTATTGCTGTCAAGGGACTGCCACTGAATGGAAGCAGGTAGCCACTGAATGGGCAAAAAAATCATGGGCATGGCTTCTTTGTCAGTTGTGCTACTGAATCTGTGGTCATCTACCTAGTTGCATTGTAGATGGTGTTCTTTATCAAATCTCCTTGGACGTACTTCTTAAATAAAAGGCATCTATCTCTCTATGTGAGCTCGTTCATCAACTGAGTGCCTGGAGATGGAAAGGGCACTAGAAACACTGAACATTTACAATGTTAGGATGTAATGCCCACGATCATGTTTGCTCTTTAGATTACACTTCATGGTTTTGGACAGTGTGTATAAAGGGCTGCTGTCATGTCCATGATCACGGTTACTCTTTAGATTACTATTCATGGATTTGGACAGTGCATGTAAAGGGCCGTCTAAGATTGCCTTATGATAGGTGTGATGGTGTTGGCTTTTATATAATATAAAACTAATGGTCAAAAGCATTTTGTATCTAAATGTGGTTAATTATTTGGTTTTTTTTTTTGCAAGATGTACAAGGATGTTCAGCTAATGGTAATCAGAATGGGTTTTTTGCACTTTCTAAGAAATGGTTTCTTGGAGTCGCATGCAGCTATCTAAGGTGAGATGAAATGGTGTAAAACGAAAAGAGGATGAAGCATGATAATTGGGGAGTATTCATCAGATGTGGTGATGGAAGGCACAAAAATTGACGGGGAGATGGCAGAAGATAGACTTGTGAATTATTAAGTTCAGAAAAGGAAAATTTTACTCCATAAAGGATGCACATTCCACACTTTACCTTCTTGGTTGAGCTTCCCTTGGTAAATTCTATCACATTATGCATACTTCTTAAATTGATTTCAAAATATTTTTCTCCAGTTTAATTATGTGAATCACTTTATGATGCTTGTGGTTTTCTTGGAAAGGGTGCTGACGCTTGTAGTTGTACCCTTTTATCAAGTTTATAGTTGAGCACTGAAGTTTACTGGCATCGATTTAGAGTTGCAAAGTATTTATTTGTTGATTGCTGTTTCGTTTGACATTGATGAATAGGCTTTAAAGCGCAGGAGTTCTGTCTTAGAGGGTGACCTAGGTTCCATGGGTCCTATATGCAGAATTCGACAAAAGTCTAGCTTGGACTCATCTTCAAAAGAATTAATTATCACTTTCATGAATGGACTTCAGAACTTTGTAGCATCGACTCAAAAGCCCTCTGCATCAGATTCATCTAAATACAAGATCCTCAAAGATGCTGACAAGAGAGAACAGATTTTCTTTTGTCCCTCGTCAATTGACTCAAGTGGCTGGAAGAATATTAGAATTAGTTGATTAGTTAGTACAATCACCCAAGAAGAAAGTTTCTGTATTAAAAGCAGGCACCATGGAGGAGTCTCTACCCAACGGACACATTTGATATGCTCAACAAAGAAGCTCTCAAGAGTGTTAAGGATATTGATTCTGCAAAAGTACTAATTGTACAAGAGAATGGCAAAGCAGATGGGGGCACTGAATCCATTCCTTTCAAGGGTCTCAAGCCTGTTGCTTATCCAGTCCAAGACAAGCCTGAGACAAATGGGCCCATAAGATTACCTTCCTCAGGGATGGCAGAAGCCAATGGCATGGACATTATGACGATCACTACCGAGAAAAAAATATGGCATGTCTGTGGATAGCCCTGCTGCTTTGGTTCCCGATGCGGTCTTTGCAGAAGAAGCCTGCCTTCAAGATGCAGGCACTAGTGGTGTGGAGCTAACATATATCTTAGGTGAACCATCAGTCTTTTACCAACTTGCAGAGCTCCTACTTTGGACCTTGGAGGTGCCTGTTTAATTGATTAAATCACTGATGTTGAAAGATTCGGTATTCTTTCTTATATGTCTATGTTATACAAGTGAATCTGAACACTGAACACTAAATTAATCTTTTTGAATATTTAATTTTTATTTTTGTTTTGTTTGCCAATGAAAGGACTATGATCCTACTAGATGCATTTGCCCATTCGACTTTGGTGGTGATGGTCATCATTGTGAAGGTATGAGTAATATCCATTGTCAGTTTATATATCCAGTGATTTTATCTTTTGTTCTTGGATACATCCTATTAAGTGATTGTGGGTTTTTTTAGTACATTACCTAGTTTTATGGTTGTTGTCTACAGAAAATGGCTAATAAGTATTTAATCCTATTTGCGTTTATTCATCTTAGACTTCATATTAATGAAGTGTTGTTGAAGATTTTGTTAATCATGGTGCTACCTTTTTAGCTCTTAATTGAAGTTTAGAAGATTGCAGCTGGTTGGGATAGCAACAATTTTAAGAGGTTGCTTTTGGTGATTGAGTCTTCATAATTAGTTGTATTTTAATTTTTTCTATTTTTTATTTCTTTCTTTGATTACCCTTAAGAGGATATTTTGGTGTTGAGGTTATTGATACTTTTTGTATATGTATTTTTTTTTATTTTTTAATGTATCTCTTTAAAAGGTCCGGATTGTAATTTATAAGTAGGAGATAAATAAAATTGAGGTTGCTTTTATGTTTCAAAATTATTCAAATAAAAATATTTTTTACTAAAGAATAATAATGATGACAATTAAGTGATATAAAAAGTGTCATTAAAATGAATCTAAAGTGGCAATTAAATGACAAAAGAAAACATCGTTAGAGTAAATCAATGGTGGTGATTTAGATAAATATTTATTGCTAAATAATATTAATAGTGGTAAGTAAATGATAAAATAATAAGTCATTAAAGTAAATCAATAGTGGTGATTTAGTGGTATAAATTAAAGTGAAATGAAGTATATAGTATCATTAATAGTGTCAATATAATTTAATAGTGGTGAAATAATGGTAAATTACCATTAAAGATCATTAACGATAATTGTGGTAATTTAAATGATGTTAAATGGAGTATATAAAGACATTAATAGCGTTAATTAAATTGTCATATAATCCATAGTGGTGAAATTGGCAAATAAATTGCCACTAAAGGAGATTATTAGCGATAGTAATTGTGATAATTAAAGTTTCGCTAATACTGATAATTTAGTGACGATTATATAATTGATGTTAATCTTTTAGTGACGTCAACGAAGGTGGTAATTAAATAATAATTATTATAAATGTCACTAACTATATATAGCAACAAATAGAAAGTCTATAGTGGTAAATATTAAATGTTACTAAAGGTTATTTTTTTGTAGTGTATGTGAATGAATAAGGGGAGTGTCCATATGATTTCTTTAGTTGCATTTGTCTGAATAAATATGGTAGTTGTGAATGTTTAATTCTGTATGTTTATTATTAGAAGAAGTTTATATTACAGGAAAGTTCTGTCAAAAATTTCAATAATTGAAGAAGTTAAAAGGAAGAAAAGAGAGAGAGAATACAAGAGATGAGAATCAATTGGATAGGATAAGTCTAGATAAAGAAGAATGGGAAGATGTGAAGAAAGTAGAAAAGGAGAGGAGAGCATAGGAGGGAAGAGGGGGAAGGATAAGGAGAAGAGGGAGAGAGGAGAAAAAAAGAGACAAGGTCGGGAAGGGTATAGGAGGGAAAGGGGAGGAGAGAAAGGGAGGTAGGGTACTTTAAAGTATATTTATTTTGTATGTATAACTTCTTATTTTTTATTGTAAATTGTATGATTTTAATAAAGTTATGGATACAAACACTTGCATAAATATAGATGCACTTGAGGTCAAATAATAGGCATTATAACATTTAGGTTACAAGTTTTGGGAGGGAAAAATCATATTAAAATATATGTTCGTCGACACTTATGATGATGTTATATGGATAATGCAGAGTGTGTATACCTCACTTACATGTACGAAGTTTTATCTTTATAGCATGTTAGAAGAGTCGTTCTTTGTTCAAAGAAGTTCTAAATAAAGGAGGGTTTTTTAAGATTTGATCACAACTTAAGGTTACTTGTTACATAGAATTGATGTTTGGAGAAATTTTGATAGTTTCTTTTCGCTCTTCTTTGGTATACCAACTGATTTTATCTACGTTTCTAAAGTACTATTAAATGAGAGTTATTGAGAATGTAGTTAAGGTTAGTCTTGAGGGATATACTGGAGAAGTGTAAGGAGATTGTTACGATTCGATTTTCGAATCCCTACAGGACACGAGATCGGCTCGACTCGACTGATCCCAAGATCCAGTCGTTCAATAAGAAATAACAAAAAAGTAGGAAAGTAAATCACATTCACTATGTTAAGCAATTAACAGTAAAGGAGTACAGTAGTAAAGAAGGTAAAAGCTGCTAAAGTATATATCATCATCACAACAGTAAACATTAGTAAGGAACAAGAACGTAAAGGTACAGAAAAGTAAAGGTACAGAAAAGTAAAGGTACAAGAGTTTGTACTCACTATAACAAAAAGGTATTACAACAAAAGTCTACTGCTACTGGGTTCTATTGGTCCAACACCTTCTGTAGTCGGATACTCGGGCTGCTCAACACTTGGACATGAAAAGGGTTATGAGTACATAAAGTCAACGAATGCCGAGTAGAGTGGTAACCAACTAAAGCAGTAAAAGTGAACAGGTAGCTGTTTATTCCAATTCATTTACTTCACAAATTATTTCTTTTCACCCATTGGTTTATTTATCAGATTTTTTTTTGATCTCGAATGATTTTCGTGGGAACAATCTTGATTGTAGTCTTTTCCGAAGAGTAGAAGTCGCACGTGTTGCTTTCCTGGTCGAGAGTCCCCTGTGGTGGTCTTACACCCAGTCAACCATCCCAAGGTCATGGACAGAGGTAACGGTGACTACGACACGCGTGATAAGCGCACGGGTAGTTATCCCGCACTGGCACGCGGTCAGTCGTTTCCGCTAATGGGTATGTCTAAGTACAGCATGGAACAGTATAAGGTCTAGCTCTCTCAGTAACAGGGGCTTATCCCCTAAGAATCAAATTGGGGTCTCGTCTCTTCACAGTCCATGTACCCTCGCCTAACTACCTTGGTTTGCCCAGTGGGCCTAACAAATCGGTGTAAGGTAGCTAGCTGAATCCTGGATCCCGTGGGATGGCTAGTTTTCTCCCTACACTAGTAGCTTTTATCGGTAGAGTGTACACGAGGGCCAAGAAGTCGGTGCAGAGTGGCCAATCCTAACCTCGGATCCCAATCCAAGGGCTGCTAGCAACGCTCTACACTAAATAGGGGACAGTCGCTCTCCTTGGTACTACGTATTCAAGGGCCAACGTAATTCCCCATTCATATTTCCAGATTCATTCCATTTATTCTCAGGAATTCTACTCCTAACTCTCCATAGGATTCATGCTCATATTTTTCATGTCATTCTAATACTAGGTTTTATCATTCCCATTTCTGTGTTCAGGTTATTCACATGCAGTTCGTATTTCTATCATCCACATTTCTAATCTCAGGTTGTACACATGCAGCTTGTGTTTCTAGTATTTAACGGATACAACAGGTAATGTCGCATGTAACTGTTTAAGTAGTACAGGTAATTCATATTTCATAGGCAGCTCTTGTTTATTAACAGACAGTTGTTTTCTATCTACTCATTCCAGACTGCAATTCAATCATGTATACAGACATTTCAAGTGTTTCTTGTCCTAGGATTCATGCAACATCGTAGGTTCTACTCATTCATTCCACACATGCATTTAGATTTATAATTAAATTAGGGGAAGCCACTCTACTAGATAACCCAGGAGTAGTGGGGGCTCGAACGGTAGGCTGACGTGTCTCATCAAGCCCCAAACCCACAACGGAACGAAGTCCTATAACAAGGAATAATCACAAAGGAACATTCAGAACAGTATAGAAAGCATTCTAACAAGTATAGGAACTCACAAGGAAAATGTCGATATCTTGTTTGTGTAAAACTGATCTCAAATGGACCCTAAACGGGTCAAAAATAGGGTATTGACTCAAATTGAACGTCTGGAACAACTTCCAGATGTTTTAAAAGTGTCCAGAAACGCACCTCAGGCTCTGCGTCGACCCCAGATGTCCAGGACCTCTTCTGGATCGTCTGAATCTAGCTCCAGATGTCTGACCTCCTCTCCGAACGTCTGGAAGAGTTGCCAGCCATCTGGTAAGCTGCTCAGACGTTTGAAATGCGTGGGAGGGCGTGGGCAAATCCTGCACGCGATAACAAAATCTTCTCAATATACCCATGTGAAGCGTAGTTGCGGAGTAGCCTGCATGGCCGTATCCGCAAAGGGAACGTGCCTTCATGAAAATCTCTTTTCAGATGTCTGGAATCGCCTCCAGACGTCCGATTCTGGGAAAAACCTAGAACCAGAACCTGCTCTTGCTCGCTCTCGTCGTGCGTAGTCGCGGCTCGCCTCCTCACCTGCAGCTCCGGCTGCAGCAATGTCGGGGATGACTCCCCCGACGCACTCCTCCCGCACGTGCCGCTCCAATCGTGCGCTCTCCGGCGAGCTCTTGCACGAGCTCACGAGCTTAACTCTTCTCCTCACGTCGCCTCCCCTTGTCGTCGCTCTCGCGCTCTCTTTTTTGCGCTCGCTCCTCTCGCTGGGGTGGAGAGGAAGAGAAGGTGGCTGGAGTGGGGAGAATGAGAGAGGAGGAAGGGGGGTTATAAAGAGGGAGTTAGGGTTCATATGAGGAGGGGAGAGAAGGGAAGGAAAAAGAGGATACTGTTTGTGCGTAGCTCATGCGCAGACGCGAAGCTCATACGTAAAATTTTTTATTTTCAGACGTCTGGGAAGGTGTCCAGACGTCTGACCAGACGTCTGATCGACAGTTCAGACGTTTGACCAGACGTTTGACCGACAGTCTAGACGTCTTAAAAGGCTCAGGACAGAACGTATCTTAACAGAGGTGCTGCCGAAATTTCTCTAGACACTGGTTACATGTAACAAGTAACATTGTGATTAAAATCTTCAAGGATAGACTATTAAGTGAAAATCATAATCAAAATACAAACATATATATAACATGTCAATGTTTACTCATAATTAGTGGGTGAATTAGGTACATGTAAAAATAGTTTTTTTTCTTTTAAATGTTTATAGATATAATATGACATTAACTTGAGACCTTTATATCTGTTAATAATTATTTAGGTCATTATGGACAAGTCTTAGATTAGTTTGAAAAATTCAGATTACATTCGATATAAAAATGAAGTGAGGGAGTTCTTGGATTAAGCTTTTCATGATGATAGGAAATCATTCAGATGAGGGGAACTTCTATAGTTGATTTTCTGTTTTTGTCGAAGGTGCTTAAATGGAGAAGTATATGATCGCAACACTGTATTAGAACACGTAATCTATAATGGTTGGTGGCAACATTACCCCAAGTGGATTGATTATGGAGAATTCGTCGTAAAAACTTATGAAACTAATTTAATGAATGTTGATGAGGAGCCTACCTGTAATATTGAAGGTGACATGATTGAGATGTTGGATGAACTAAAGCAGCAGATAACATTGTAAACAATAATGACACGTTACGAAGTTATAACTTTTATGATGTTGTTAAGGCAGCAGATGAACCGATTGCTTCTGGAGTGAGTTTTATGTCAAGGTTGACATTTCTATTGAAATTATTTCAGATGAAGGTTATCAATAGAGCCACATCTAAGTTAATGTTCAAGGCACTTGAATTTATCGGAGAGTTCCTATCTAAGCCTAAAGGTTATCTGGAGTCATCGTATGATGTGAAGAAAAAGATTATGGTACCGGGTTTGAATTGCGAAAAGGTTGACGCTTTCAAATGTGAATATGTTGGTCTTGATACTTGTTCGGAATGTGGCGTGTCAAGATATAAGGTTAGAAAATTTGGGAATCAACATGGCAAGAAACAGGTAGAGAAGATCCTGTGATACTTTCCATTGATTCCTAAGCTTCAACGCCTATTTATATCAAGACTGCGAAATTGATGGAATGGCATGAGCAGAACAAATCACGAGATGGCTGCATTCGTCATCCTGTAGATTTTGATGAGTCAATAAAATTTGATAATAGACATATCATTCACGTAGGAATCACGTAACGTAAGATTGGGTCTTGCAAGCGACATATTTAATCCATTTAAGAATATGTATCTGTCATATTCAATATGGCCAATAGTGATGGTAACTTACAACCTACCGCTTTAGTTGTGTATGCGATTGTCGTTTATGTTGCTAAGATTGTTGATCTTAGGTTCAAAGCAATCAGGAAATGCTATAGATGTATACTTGCAATCATTGGTGGATGAATTGAAACTATTGTGGGATAACGACATTCAGTCATACGACTCAGGAAAGAAAGAATTCTTTATGATGCGTGCTGCATTGCTGTGAACTATCAATTACTTTCCAGCATATGCAAATATGCTTGGATGGATTACAAAAGCAAAATTGGCATATCCAATCTGTATGGATGACACATTATCTCCGATTGCCTGAAAGTAGCAAGTTGTGTTACTTGGGTCACCGCAGATTCTTTTCAATTGACCACAAATGGCGAACAATACAGTTCAAAGATAGATTTGATAGCAAATCTTGTCGATATTCTTCTAGGAATCTAAGAAATAAGCTAATTACAGATTCTGTTATGTTAGGAGTAATGATAATATAGAAATCGTAAGAACTTGAAAACATAAGATTGAGATGTCTTTTTAAAAAAGACTTTGCTGCATTAAAGCATTCAGGTTTTAGGAAAAAAAATATTCTTTTCATGTAACTCCCATATTGGAAAGATCTGACTATCTGACATAACCTGGATTTGATGTACATAGAGAAAAATGTAATGGATAATATGTTGGATGTCCTAAATTTAATAGATAGTCCAAAAGACAATTAAAACAAGAAAAGATATGGAGATTTTGGACATTCATCCAAGGTTACATACGGTAGAGAAGGATGATGGCAGTGTTGAACTCCTAGATGCTATATACAGCTTAAAGCATGAACATATTCAAAAAATATTCTTATTTTTAAAGGAGATACGGGTGTCAAATGGCTATTCATTACAGTTGTTGCATTGTACTAATGAATCTCAAAAAGAAATTAGTGGGTTAAAATGTCATGACTTGCATGTTTATATGCAAGTGTTTTTCCTATTGGCCATACGTGGAGTCTTACCTGATCCCGTTGTAGATGTTTTTATAGACATGAGTCGATATTTTAAAGCTATCTGTTCAAAGACTTTAGATGTTGAAATGCTATGCTACTGGGATAAACAAGTTGTCATTACATTATGTAAAATGGAACAGATTTTTCCCCCAGTCTTTTTTGACATAATGGTGCATTTAACAATACATTTGGAAAATGAAGCAAGGATCATAGGGCCAATTCAATACAGTTGGATGTATCCTATAAAGAGGTATTTGAAAAAATCGAAGGATTACATGTTAAATAAAGCTTAGTCAGAAGGGTCAATTGTTGAGGGATATTTAGTTGAGGAATCCATGAACTTCTGTAGCATGTATCTGGGTGAGACAGACCATGAATTCAATCATTTCGATAGAAATTATGACGGGGGATACAATGAACATGACGGAGATTGTCTTACTATTTTTGAAATTCCAGGAAGGTCAATTTTGCGCACAGAATTTATTGAGATTCCAAAAGTAGATCAGTAATTGGCACACTTGTATATATTAAAGCAAATACTTGAAGTCGACGCTTTCTACGATAAATTTAAACAATTGTTAAATCCAAATGCACGCGATCTACTCTTTCTTGAGTGGTTTAAGCAGAGTGTTGCTAAAATGAAAGAAAATAACGACCCTCAGTGGGTGGATGATTTTGACATAATATTCAATCATCCGTTGAGTTTTGGACATTACCATTCTGGGTACATCATAAATGACTTCAGATACAGAATCAAATTTGTTGATGATGTAAAGGCTACACAGCAAGCTGGCATTGTTCCTTACGAATTAGTTGGTAGGTGTGATGGTTATTATGGATAGATTGATGAAATTATTTAGATTGGCTTCAGATATGATCGCATACTTGTCCTCTTTAAGTGTGAATGGTTTGATATTTTCAAGGAAGGCGTCGGGTTTAAGGTTGATAAGAAACACAAGTATATAAGTCTGAATAATAACCGTCGAATTTTTCACAACACTGAACCATTCACTTTAGCCTGTCAAGTTTCTTAAGTCTTCTACATGACTGATAATGGAAAAAGTGGATGGGTAATTTCTGTTAGAACAATGCCACATAGTTATTACGATTCTCAAAAGAAAGAACTTGAATTAGAACTTGAAGTTTATCAAGAACTTCAACAACCAGATTTAGATCCAAATGCAACAAACATTGATATATAAGATATAATTTACAAACCTTTTTTTTATAATATAAATTTACTCATAAAGAATTTTTATATTGATATAATAATTTTACTCTTATTATAAGTTGTTGATACAATTTTGTTAATTTTTTCTTTCTGCATGGCCAGTATCATTTTAGGGTAACATTACTAATTACTTTCAGTTATATGCATGTTTTTTCTATGAATTATATATTTGTGTTTTTTGTCATTAATTATTTTTCTTTTGTTGTGTAGATGGTGAAACTAAAGAAGTGGGCTTCTCGTTGGAGGAGTCTTGACACCACCCTCGATATCCAGGACCCCCATACCAAACAGCCTCCTTCCACGCAGCCACCTACCACACAGCCTCCCCATACACGGCTTCCCCGCACCCAGACCTTCCCTACCCAGCCTACTTCCCGCCAGGACCCTTACACTCTTACCACCGATACATATTTAGTACCCACTCCCAATTTCATCTCCACTCGTACACACATGTATCCATCTTGGTACACTTGTACAGTCCCTTTCTATAGGGAAGGGGAAGAAGTTAGTTATCCCTGAGTTTATGACATTACCAGAGCTTGAGGATGAGGTTGATAGTCATGACCCTAACTAGGACAAGGGGACGGGGGCGACGTATAGAACTCTCATGACAATGAGGATGAGAAGGGGGACGAGGGGAAAGGGGACGAGAGGGAGGACGAGGGTGATGCTCATGGCCACCCTGAGGCGATCATAAACCCTGATCAGGCAGGACCTAGTACTACTGGTAAGTAAATTGTTATTTTCTATATTTTAAAAGTTTTTAAATTTCGTATTTGCTCTTCATTTGTAATATTATTGTTATTAATTTCAATGAAGAAGAAAGGAAGAGGCTCGACCAGAAATAGGGACTTGGAGGCTATATCAGAGGGTACGAGGGTGAAGGTGAAGATCACCTTTGGTGGGGAAGATCTCGACTACCCTCCTTTTAGTAGCAGGCTCTCCAAGGTTGTGAAGAGCATCATCCCCCTCTTGTTTTGATTGGCAGATTGCCTCAAAGGAACTCAAGAGGGAGATCATTCGTCACTTAGAGGTAATTAATGTATATTGAGGTTTATATATGTTTCTTTTAATGTGATTTGGTGTTATATAAATGTTTAATTTATAGGAGATCTTTGCTTGGGGGGATAATCCTAATGTCTCCAAGTATATCCTCAGTTATGCAACGAGGTGACGTGCTATGGACGTGTGTGTTTAAAAGGATTGTTATAGTTTACGTTCACAATGTCGGTTTTAAATGAAGAAACGGACATGAGTCCGAGTGTCGAACTCAAGGAGGTCTGAAAATCGGATTTTTCTTGTCACTTAGTGTCACGGAAATGACGGATTTTTGCTTGCGAGAAGATGCGGGAGAAAAGTGAGTGAGAGAGAGAGTAGGGTTAGAGTCTTTTAAATCATGTCAATCACTTAGATCAAGATGGAAAACAACATCAAAACTATAGTTAACATGCAGTTCAAGTTTTATAAATACAATGATAGCTAAATGCTTAAACAAAAGGAAAGTAAAGCTAGAGTAAAGGGAGAGGAAGAGAGAGAGAGAGAGGGGAGACGGCGAGGCGACCATGGTAGTGGAAGAAGGCTTTGTCGGCGGCTCGTCGACTCCGTTGATTACAAGATATGCTAAGGGAGGCTAGGAGGGTGATACAACACTTGCTAAGTGAATTGAATGCCTTCCATGAGTGGTTGGAAGGGGTTAAATAGGGAGGTCTTGCTAAAACCTTTCCCAAAACGTCGGTGAAGCACCTTGCCCAGGGGTCGCACGCGTGTGCTGTTCCTCCTCTTCACGCACGATCCGTGTGCATGCGTTGTAGGCCGTCCGATCTCGCGAAGGGTGCGCTTGGATCGCACCTCAAGCGCGCGTGAGTGTAGGCGTTGTCGACCGGCGTAGGCGTGTGCGTGGATGATCGTTGCCTGAGGACGCGTCGCGTAGCACTATCGAGACCGCTCGATGGCGATTGGGCGGTCGAATTTGAGCACGCGGGCAAAATCAGCGGATGGGCTGCGGCGGGCGATTCGAACCCGCACCTCCTTCGTGTGAGGTGGGAGCGCGACCATTACACTGCGGGTGCGAATGGTCGCACCTCTTCACCAATCATCAGCTGTTCGATGGAGATTGGACGGCTGCGGTTAGATCTTGTGTGATGGGGTGACGTTGTGCGGTGGGCAGGGGCACTCTTGATGCTGCCACGTGGCCACCTCGTGGCCGTTGATCATCAGATCAACAGTCAGAACTTCTTGGGTCATTTGTGGAGCTTCGGTGTCGGATTTGGCCGCTTTCGAGTCCGTTGGACTCCGTTCGTCGCTCTGAATCCATCTGTACGGTCCGATTGCTCATTTAAGGTCTGTTTTGTCATGAACTTATAGAAATGGCCATTAATAATGTTTAATAAGCAATCTCAATGTACGATGCATGTCATTCTCTCATGTCCATTTATGATGTGTTATTTGTGCACATTACGCTTAAGATAAATCCCAATTGCTAGAATTATTACCCCAAGATGTAGTATTATCACGAGACGTCATCGAGATTGGAGACTTAAAATAAAAAAGGCGGTAACAAAAATTTCTTTTAATTCCTCTCAAATTTACATTTTAATTATATAATTTATTTTCTTTGTTATTTAGTATTTTGCGAATAGGTTATATGAGGAGGCCTTGAGAAATGTACATCTTTCCATATTGCCAGAGGTATGCAAGGATTGATGTCAGCATTGGAGTAAGCTTGAGACGGAGGTAGTTAAATAATTGTTTTGTGTTAAAATTTAATTATTATTAATTTATTTACTAATAAATAAATAAATAAATATATATTCTAAAGGATTAGAAGAAGAAGAATAAGGTCAACAGAACCAAAGCTTCACTGCAGATTTATTTCTTGGGTCAGATGAGTATTGATAAGCTCAAGACAAGATATGTAAGTACATTTCTTATTTATTTACAATTGTAATTAACATATAGCTTTAAATTATTATCTTTTATAGTTATTTAATTTTAGGTGAGTACACATGACGGTGCCCAATTGGATCATCTTGAAATATATGAGATCACTTATAGCAAGGTTTTAGACGGCGAGTGCACATGGGTTCACGAGACCTATGGAGCCAAGCATGTAAGTTATTTTTTTTTAAATTATTTAAATTTTAACTTTAATTTCAGTTGAACATATTACTTAGATTAAAATATAATTAGGGAGAAATGTATGAGTTGGTCCACCCACCTTTGCCTACAGATGAGAACTCTGCGACCCAATAGCCTGCTATGACACCTGAGGAGACTTTCCGGATAGTCATGCCTTCGGACCACGGTGGATTTGCTCGCAGTGGAGATCAAAACCAGATGCTCACCACTTGGTATGGATGAAAGGGATCATCTGGCGCATCTTTTGTTAAGGTGGAGTAGTTGAGGTTGTAGGTATAGCAGATTTAGACGCAACTGAACGACGTGCCTAAAGAGGTGCGAGCTTCTAGAGAGGAAATCCGTTAGCAGAGACTGGATTTCAAGGAACAGATGATACAACAGCAGGCGTAGTGAGCAGAGATGATGGCACAGTAGTAGGCACAACAGCAGATGTAATAGGCGAAGATGATGGCCATGTTTCGAGGTGGAGATGGACCTGATCACAGTAGCTTCTATTATCCTACACATCGTGGGCCAGACGACAATTTGGCGCAGGAGGTGCTGGTCATGGTATTAGTGCTGGAGTTTAGCTTGCATCTATTCTTTATATTTCTTATTTTTGTTTAGGTAATGTTTAGGGTTTATTTATGTAATGTTACTCTTTGTAAATATTCTTTAAGTTAATTTGTATTAATGTAAATTATTTTTTATTATATTTATTTATTGAATGCTATATATGTGTTATTGGATGTTATGTAGGTTAATTTAAATGTTACTTTTGATTATCATTGGTAAAATCTAAGCAATATATATATATATTTTTTGGCGACGGTTATTTTAATAACAGTCCTCAAGGCCCTTTGGTGATGGTTTTACAATTGTCACGAAAAAGTCAGCAAAACCACTCCCTTCTAGTAGCCTATTTTTTTGCGACGGTTACACAACTGTTTTGAAATTATAATTTGCGACGGTTATTAACCATCGCAAAAGTGTTTTATGACGGGTACAAGTCATTGTAAAAGGTAACTAATCATGACAAATAAGGTTGGTACTATTAGAGATGGTTAGTATTAATAACCATCTCGAAAGAATATTCGCTTCGCAGCTTTTCGCAACACCAAATTGAGATGATTTTGTTACTACTTTGACGATGGTTTTTCTTGTAGTGTAAGTTTGGAGCATTGAAAACAAAGAATGCAATTGAAGACTTGAAGAAGAAATAGATCTTTATTATACTTTTTGTATTGTGGTTTGTCTGTTGTCTTTTTATGTTTAAGACAGTTGAAAATGTATTATGTTTGTAGCAAAAGTATGTTTTATTTGCATCTATATGTTAGTTGTTTGGTTTGACAAAAATATTATTTTTATGTTATATTTGGTGCTGATTGTTAAAATTAATCGATTAATTTTCCCTTATTTTTACGTCTACATGAGTGGAGTAATTTCTTTTTATTTTTTTAAAAGGGGACCAACGGTTTCTTTTTGGTTGGATGGAATCTGACAGGTGTCAAAGCAGACCCCATGTTTGAATTTCAAACGATTGCACTCTCACATTCTCTCTCTTACTTTTTGGTTTTCCTCTTCTTTATTTCTTTTCCCTCTTTTCTCATTTCAAATCTCTCCCTTTCCTCAATCGAACTCCCTCTCCACGTTTTCTCTTCTCCACAGCCAAAGGACCCACACCTTGCAGCCACTTTCACCGATTTTTCTCTCTTGGTATATTTTCTCAACTATCTTTTAATTTTCTTATCCTTTTATTTATTTTTTATTCAATTGATCAGATAATTGATTAGAAAAATTGATTGTTGTGTTTCTTTTTGTTGTTTTGTGTTGTGTGATGATACATGCTAGTTTATGGATGATATTTTTCTCTTGAACCTATAGTTTGATTCATCATGCCTCTCAAAACCAAAGCCACATGTCCACCTAAAACAAACAAGACCTATGATCCTTCTTCCCAAATGCCACCTTCACCTATTTCTCCTAATTCCATGCCTACACCATAATCAAATCCTAAGACAATTGAAAAATTGTTCATCTCCTCTTTAGCTAAGGATACTTTCTATGAGTCTATTCGCAAAGCCAAAATGAAGGCCGTTAGATCACTTGTCTTTGAACATCTTAGGCATATTGAAGAATATGATATTCAAGAACTCATTATCCATCAAAACTTGGCCTATTACTTTAGTCATCACTTTGCCAAGAGTGCTAAAGGCATCTACCCTACCATTGTTAGAATGTTTTATGCTAATTTAACCGTGGTAGATTCTGAACATATTAACTCATCTCTACCACATTTTGATCTTGAGATTACCCCATCTTTGATTGCTACCATTTGTTGTTCGGACCTTGATGGACATACTATTGAATCCATTTCGCAAGAAATTCCATTTCATTGTGTTTGACGATTTCTTCTTGAATCCGATGACATCGAATCTAATAGCAAGGATTTAGCCACTTCAAACTTACCTTTGTTGGCAAATTCCCTTCTAGGGTGATTGATTGGAACATTTTTGGAAAAATTTCTAGCTATAATCGTTGCCCTAAACACATCGCCTACTTGGTTTATTGTATTCTCCACAAATATAAGATGAATTGGCCCATGATTATTTTCAACCATATGGCTTTAGTCCAGACATCTTCTCTCCGATTTAGTACACTTTTAACTCATATCCTTGTCTACTTGAACTTTCCACTTTCTTATCATCTCGTGGATAAGCATGTTGAGTACTTTGATAGCACTACTTTGAAGATAATGGCTAGCAAAGAAAAGCATGATGATGATCTGTCTAGTGAAAGTGCTCCTTTTTCTCGTGGTGTACCTGAATTTGTTTCTTATGCTATTCCGGATGCAAATGTGCAAAGTGGCCATCCCTACCATGAAGATTGGGATTATGTGGAAGCTGATTGTAACCTCGTATGCATGTTTGGGCTTGGACTTCTTATGCGACGCCAAGAAGATGATCGAAGACAAATGGTAAAAGTCGTTGACAATCTTCAAGAGATATCTCCTCTCTTCACTTGGAGATCAAGGACATTGAGAAGCTTTTACCTTAGTTTACTTATAGTTTGTTGGTTAGCTAGTCTGCTGGTTCAGACTTTTCTATGATGGATGTTTTGTATCAAGATTTTTTTTTAGATGTTCGCTTATGTGTTTATTGTGAACTTTTTCTTTGGCATGCATTAAACCTTATGACTCTCCTTTCCGCATGCTAGTTATGTGATGCTTTATATCATCATGGTTTCCCTTACATTCTTTTTAATGTTTTATGCCAAAAAGGAGGAGAAAAGAAAAGTTTGATAGATATCATATTATGTTTGATAGGGGGAGTTAAAGGGCATTAATATACAAGACATCTAAGAAACATTCACTTATTTTAAATAACTTTATATTTTGACAAAAACATCAAAAAGGGGGAGATTATTAGTGCTTAGGCACTAATTTTGATGTTTTATGCATAGTTATATTTCTTATAAAGTTGTTTTGCAGATTTAAATTTGAAGATCATAGTAATGATGAAAGAAAGTTTACATGTTGTTAAAAGATGCTGATTGCAGCAAAAGAAGATTTAAAGAAGAATCAATTTGATGTTTTCAAGCTTGTTCTACATTTAATTTGATGTATTATTTCTCCTTAGAGTTTTTTGTTAAGAGCCAATCGCATTTATTCACATGAACAAATTAGTTTAAGTACCTAACTGTAATATTTCTAATGTCTAACATGGGTATAAAATAAGTAAATAAACTCAAAAATACTTATAATAAATCTCATGCATGTAAAATACTCTAAAATATATTATAAAACAAAATTAAGCTTCTAGAATAGTAGTTATAAGCCTTAAGATATGCTAATTACTAAAAGTTGTGTAAAATACTTTTAAAATATATCTTAAAATAAAAATTATTCTTCTAGAATCAGTTGTAACGACCCGATTCCCGAGTCCCTACGGGACACGAGAACCGGACCGACTCGACTAACCCCAAGACCCAGTCGTCCAACGAGGAAGTAACCAAAAGACAGTAAAATAAACCACATTCAGCATGAATATAACTAACAGTAAGAAGGTACAGCAGTAAGGAAAGAAACTACTACAGTAGGCACCACCACAACAGTAAAACAACATTTATCATATAACAAAAACTGCAGGTAAGAAGGTACAGCGGAAACAAAACTATTCACTAGAACAGAAACAAAAGAAGGTACAAAGCTGTGGTAACTCTACTGGACCCTACTTGGCCCAGCGTCCTCTGCAGCCGCCGACCCTGGCTGCTCAACACCTGGTCCTGAAAAAGGTAACGAGTGTAACACGTCAGCAAAACGCTGAGTAGAGTGGCAAACTAACTAAAGGCAACAGTAGAGTGTACAGTAGCTGTTATGTTCTATTACTTCCTTTTATTTACATCTTTCAATTTTTCTCACTATTTCATTTACTTCTCAGATCCTTTACTTGATCTCGGATGTCCTCGTGGGACGATCTTGATTGCAGTCTTTTCCAAAAGTAGAAGTAGCACGTGGTGCTCTCCTGGCCGGGAGAGTCCCCCGTGGTGATCCTACCCTCAGTCAACCACCCCAAGGTCACTGACAGACGTAACGGTGACTACGGCACGCGCGATAAACGCACAGGTAGCTAGCCCGTACTGGCACGCGGTCAGTCGTTTCCGTTAACGGGTGCGCCCAAAGCACAGCACGGAACCAGGGCAGAGCCCTCTCAGTAACAGGGGTCCAACCCCTCCACAGTAACCAAACCGGGGCCTTGCCCCTCCACAGTCCGCGCACCCTCGCCTGACTATCCTGGTTTGCCCTAGTGGGCCTAACAAGTCGGTGAAGGAGGCTAGTAGAACCCCGGGGCCCGTGGGGTAGCTAGTACTCTCCTAACACTACTAGCTCTCCTCGGTACTACGTACACGAGGGCCAACAAGTCGGTACAGAGCGGCCAAGCCTAACCCCGGGTCCCTGGGGCGGCTGGCCCCACTCTGCACTAAAACAGGTACAGGTACTTCCCTTGGTACTGCGTACCCAAGAGACAGTACAAACTACATCTCAGTTCCATTCCTTTTCTTTCCAGGAGTTCCACTCCTAATTCCCCGTAGGGTTCCAGCCCTTTATCTCAGAACATCATATGTTTCACTTTCCAGATTCACGTTCTCAATTTCCATGATCTCAAACATGTTTCTTTGTTCATAACAGGCAGCTGTTAATTAATTTCACAGGCAGCTTATATATTCCTTTCCATTTTTCCAAGACTGCAGTAATATACATTCCACTAGTTTTTCCATCCTAGGATTCATGCCATATCCTAGGATCTATCATACAATCTAGTTTTCCGGCCCTAGGATTCATGCAACACCTAGGAGCTATCATTCCATACATTTCTCATTCCTAGGATTCATGCAATGCCCTAGGTTCTAGTTATGGTTCCATACTTTAACAGATTTTATTAATACTTAAAACCACTCTACCAGGTACAACGGAAGTAATGGGGGCGTGGTCGGGAATCCCGCGCGCCTCCGCGACTCTCAAGACTGCAACCGAACAAGGTCCTATCACAAGGATCAAACACAAGGAGAGTCTCAAAACAGTGTATAGCTACTGTAGGCGGGTAGAGGAATAAATTTTGAAACGAACGCAACTCGAATCGCGGAAAACGGAGCCCAAACGGGCCTTAAACGGGTCGAGAAAGACAATACTGTGCAAAATCAGACGTCTGGAACTCCTTCCAGACGTCTTAAACGGTGGATCAGAGAATTACCTGTTCGGCTTGGTTCCCCGGACGTCCAGAAGTCTGTGGGGACGTCTCTCCTAGATCCCAGACGTCCGATGGTCTATCCGGACGTCTGGAGGTCACTCCCGCCGTCTGGTACAACTTCCAGACGTCTGATTCGCAAAGGATGACGAATCCGAACACCTGCGCACAGCCAACCCTCCTCCCTCAGTACGGTCAGTCGACAAAAAGGAGGAGAAAGCGGAACTCACCTTTCAGACGTCTGTATGATCTCACAGACGTCGACCTTGCCGTCTGGATATCAATCCAGACGTCTGATTCTGGAAATTTTTCTAGAACCAGAACCTTGCTCGGCCTCCGCTCGCGACGCCGCCCGCGTCGCACCTCGCGCGTCCGCTGCTCCGCCCGCAGCAGGTCCCTCTCCGCGACGCTCTGCGCCCCCTGCGCCCTCCGCCGGCCGGCCAAGCCGCTCCCGGCGAGCTCGCCCTCACGGTAGAGCCCTGCCCTCGCACGCCGCAGCTCCTCCGCGCCTACTGCGGCCGCCGCTGCCGCTGCGCCCTCGTGTCCGCTCGCTCTCGCGCACAGGTAGGAGAGAAGGAGGAGGATGGTGGAGACGGGAGGGGAGGCGCCCCCCCCCCCCCCCCCCCCTTTTAATGCCGCGCGGAGAGGAGAGAGAGACGGTCGCAGTCGCCTGCAGCCGCAGAGGAGATGCAGGATCGCAGGTCTGCGCGCACAGGCGTGCAGACGAATATCCCGTGCGAGCATAACTGTTCGCCAGACGTCTGTAAACTATCCCGGACGTCTGGTCAGACGTCCGGATGTGATCCCAGACGTCTTTACAGACGTCTGGGCCACCTCCCAGACGTCTTAAAAGACGTCTGGGGCACGCGCTCGTTACAATATAACAAACTCAAAGGAAGTTTCGTCCCCGAAACTTGCGCCAACTAGGGTGCGGAAAAAGGATGTCCAAATAACCATAACAAACTCAAAGAGGACCGAAGCCGGTCCGAAAAGACGTACCCGCGAAAAGCTCTGGGTACCGCTCCCGCATTGCCGCCTCAGGCTCCCAGGTAGCCTCCTCGTACCGCTGGCTCCTCCACAAAACCTTTACCAGGGGTACTTGCTTTCGTCTCAACCTGCGGACGGCTCGGTCTAGGATCTGCACTGGCCGCTCGGGGTAGGTCAGGTCGTCGCTCACCTCGACGCTCTCGTGACTCAGTACGTGGCTGGGATCGGCTACGTACTTCCTGAGGTTGGACACGTGGAACACGTCGTGCACACCAGAAAGCTGCGGGGGAAGGGCAAGTCTGTAAGCAACGGGTCCAACCCGCTCCAGGACCTCGAAGGGCCCCACGAACCTCGGCGCGAGCTTCCCTCTCACCCCAAACCGCTGTAAGCCCTTCATGGGCGAAACACGAAGAAAGACGTGGTCCCCAACCTCGAACTGCACCTCTCTGCGTCTGCGATCTGCGTAGCTCTTCTGTCTGCTCCTGACAGTGCGGAGTCGTCTGTGGATCTGCTCAACTACCTCCTGACTCTGCCGGATCATCCTGGGGCCAACCTCCCACTTGGTCCCCACCTCAACCCAACTCAAGGGTGCCGTGCATTTCCGTCCGTACAGAGCCTCGTAGGGAGCCATGCCGATGCTCGAGTGATAACTGTTGTTGTATGCAAACTCTGCCAGGGGCAGGTGCTCCTCCCAAGAGCCCCTCCAGTCTAGTACACAGGCACGCAAAAGATCCTCAAGTGTCTGTATCGTGCGTTCCGACTGTCCGTCCGTCTGGGGGTGATAAGCCGTGCTAAACCTCAACCTCGTCCCCAAAGCCTGCTGAAACTCAGCCCAAAACTGGGACGTAAAGCGGGTATCCCGGTCGGATACGATCTCCCGCGGAACTCCGTGTAGTCGCACCACATCACGGATATACCTCTCTGCCAACTGTGCTGGTCCCAAAGTGACTCGGATCGGCAAGAATCGTGCCGTCTTCGTCAACCTATCCACTATTACCCAGACCGCGTCGTGTCCTCGCTGGGTAACAGGTAAGCCCACCACCAAGTCCATGGTGATGCTCTCCCACTTCCACTCTGGCACTGGAAGCGGCTGAAGCGGCCCTGCAGGCCTCTGATGCTCGGCTTTCACCTGCTGGCACACTAAGCACTGCTGCACGAACTCACCCACATCCCGCTTCATCCCTCTCCACCAGAACTCGCGTCTCAAGTCATGGTACATTTTCGTGTTTCCGGGATGTATGGTGAATCTGGAACCGTGTGCCTCCGTCAGGAGCTCTCTCAACAGCTCCTCGTCTCTGGGGACGCACAGCCGTCCCCTCAAGCGTAACACCTGGTCTGTGAAAGAGAAGTCCCCTGGGTCCCCTGACAGTACTCTGTCGCGCAAAGACTGCAAGTACGGATCGGCCATCTGTCCCGTGATGATGCGGTCTATCAACTCTGGTCTGGTCTGCCGTGTCACCGTCACTGCCCCACAGTACCCTCGTAACTCTAGAGGTCGCCAACTGCCCACCTCCTCCAAAAGGCTCCAACTCTGTAACTGTAGACTGGCCAAGCGTGCGGGCGCCTTACGGCTCAAGGCGTCAGCCACCACATTGGCCTTTCCCGGGTGATAGGAGATGCTGCAGTCGTAGTCCTTCAGGAGCTCCAACCAACGTCTCTGTCTCATGTTGAGCTCCTTCTGGTCAAAAAGATATCTGAGGCTCTTGTGATCTGTAAAAATCTCGAAGGTCTCACCGTACAAGTAGTGCCTCCATGTCTTCAGCGCGAAGACAACAGCTGCCAACTCTAGGTCGTGGGTAGGGTAGGTATGCTCATGGGGCTTCAGTTGCCGCGAAGCGTAAGCGACCACGTGACCCCTCTGCATGAGCACACCTCCTAACCCCTGCAAGGAAGCGTCCGTGTACACAACGAACCCGCCACTACTGTCAGGAATGGTGAGCACGGGAGCCGAGGTCAACCTCTCCTTCAGCTCCAGAAAACACGCCTCACAGGCGTCTGTCCAAGTGAAAGGCACATCCTTCCGAGTCAACTGTGTCATGGGACGTGCAATCTGCGAAAACCCTCTGATGAACCGTCTGTAGTAGCCTGCCAGTCCCAGGAAACTGCGAATCTCAGTGACTGAACGCGGTCTCTCCCACCTGAGCACTGCCTCGACCTTGGCGGGATCCACCGCCAGGCCGTCTCCAGAGATCACATGACCCAAAAAGGTCACCTCCCTCAACCAGAACTCGCACTTGCTGTATTTGGCGTACAGCCTGCGTCGTCTCAGAGTGTCCAGAACCATCCGCAAGTGCTGTCCGTGCTGCGTCCGATCTCTAGAATAGATGAGTACATCATCTATGAAAACCACCACAAACTGGTCCAAGTACGGTCTGAACACCCGGTTCATCAGGTCCATGAAAGCAGCGGGGGCATTGGTCAGCCCAAACGGCATGACCAAAAACTCGTAGTGTCCGTACCGGGTGCGGAAAGCTGTCTTGGAGATGTCGGTCTCCCTGATCCTCAACTGGTGGTATCCAGACCTCAAGTCGATCTTGGAAAACACCGTGGCACCCCGCAACTGGTCAAACAAATCGTCAATCCTCGGCAGCGGATATCTGTTCTTGATGGTGACCCTATTCAGCTGTCGGTAGTCCACACAAAGGCGTAGGGTCCCATCCTTCTTCTTCACAAACAGTACCGGGGCTCCCCAGGGAGACGCACTGGGCCTCACGAAACCCTTCTCCAAAAGGTCCTGCAACTGAGACTTGAGCTCTCGCAGCTCAAGCGGTGCCATCCTGTATGGCGCGGTGGAGATGGGGCTGGTCCCTGGTACTAGTGAGATCTCAAACTCGATCTCACGCTCGGGCGGTAGTCCTGGTAACTCGTCTGGAAACACGTTGGGGTACTCTCTGACCACCGGGATGCTCTGGAAGTCTGCCACGGGGCTGTGCTCTGCCACCACACAAGCTAAGAAGCCCTCACACCCCTGGCTCAAAAGTCTCGCCGCCCGAAGTGCCGAAATGCACCTGAAACCTCCGTCCACTGGCTGCCCGTGAAACTCGAAGGAAGGCAACTCCGGAATGGAGAAGACAATCTTCCTCTCAAAGCAGTCTACCAAGGCGTGGTAAGCGGACAGCCAATCCATCCCCAGAATCACTCCAAAGTCCTCCATCTGTATCATAATCAGGTCAGCTGGCAGGCTGTGTCCCCCGATGCTGACCCCGCAACCCGTGTACACCTCCTCAGCTACAAACAGCTGACCACTCGGACCTCTGATTACGAACGGGTTCTCTAACAATGTATAATCCTGGTCCAAACTAACTGCGAAACTGTCTGCGACAAACGAGTGCGTAGCGCCGGAATCGAAAAGCGTGTAAACGAGTCTGCCAGAAACTGAAACCATACCTGCTACCACGGATCCCGAAGCTCTGGCGTCCCTGTGTGTTAGGGCGTTGATACGCCCCTCAGCTCTAGGTGCGGACGAAGCAGCCACACTCTGCGTCGGACGGGTAGGTGCTGGCCGGTACCCTCCTCGCGACTGCGGTCCTCCTCCTCGCGCCTGGAAACCGCGGCCTCCTGCGCGCCCTCCAGTGCTCTGCGCGGGAAGTATCTGCTGGCCTCCTGCCCTAGATGGGCAGTCCCTCCTGACGTGGCCCGGCTGGCCACACTGGTAGCAGAGGGGAACCCGACTCCCGCCCTCAGTGAGTCCCTGCTGTCGGCTAGGCGGGGGTCCGGTGCTGGCGACTGGCCCCTGTCGAGGGCCCCCAAAGGCCACTGATGGCCCTGCACAACGTGACGGCTCTCCTGCGGACGCCACGTGTCTCCGTTCTCGCCGGCCCTGTGAGAAGTCTGGCTGAAAGGGCCTCTTCCGCCCGCCGTCGGTCTCTCGCGCGGACGGGTTGGTCTCCTCGTAAGTCATGGCTGCCTCTACCACCCTCGAAAACGTTGGCAGCTTCAGGGGTTTGACATACCCCCGGATCGCAGGCCGGAGCCCCTCGGTGAACCTCCAAAGGCGCTCCTCCTCAGTGGCTACCGCTGTCGCTGCAAAGCGGGACAGCTCCAAGAAACGCGTGCGGTACGCGCTCACGGTCATCGTCCCTTGGCGGAGAGTGTGGAACTCCCGCCTCCTCTGGTCCTGCCACGTCTGGGGAAAGTACTGCTCGCAGAAGAGGGTGACGAACTGGTCCCACGTCGGCTCGTCCCTCTCCTGTCCCCGGACCGCCCTCCACCATCGGTGTGCCGCACTCTCCAGCTGGTACGTGGCAAAGGCCACGCGGCACTCCACCGGGGGGCGAAGGGTGTCGAAGATCTTCTCCAGCTGCTCAAGCCAGTCCTCTGCCTCGGTCGGGTCCTCATCCCCCTTGAAGGAGGGGGGCTTCAGCTTCCGGAACTGTCCGAAAAGCTCGAAGTGGTGCTGTAGGGGAGGTGCTGGTGCGCCTCCAGGCGAAGGTGTCTCGTGTACAGAAGTGTCGGAGGAAGGTGGGGGCGGCAGGGGCCCATCCCCTCCCTCGTGTCCAGCGCCGCGTCCGTCGCGTGGCCCCACAGAGGACTCCCCCTCTGCAACCCCAGGAGGAGGTGCTCGGGGCGGTGGGTGGAGCTCCTCTCGTACAATATCCCGTATCAGTCTGGCGAGGTCCTGGGCCTGGATGCCAGGGAGTGGTGGCTGGTCCACCGAGACGTCAACGACAGCCCGTCCACCTCGCCGACCTCGCCCTCGGCCGCGCCCGCGGCCAGTCTCGCCAGTCCCACGACGAGGCATCTCCTGCAAGGAGACGCGAAACAAAACGGAAACGTCAAAACAGACGGTACCTAATAACACTTCTAAGAGCTCAAGTCAAGAGATATGTTGTGGTGGCTACTCTAGCTATAAACATGTGAATTGGTTATTTTCCAGTCAGTTGATTCACTTCTCGGGACGACCTTGCTCTGATACCATCTTGTAACGACCCGATTCCCGAGTCCCTACGGGACACGAGAACCGGACCGACTCGACTAACCCCAAGACCCAGTCGTCCAACGAGGAAGTAACCAAAAGACAGTAAAATAAACCACATTCAGCATGAATATAACTAACAGTAAGAAGGTACAGCAGTAAGGAAAGAAACTACTACAGTAGGCACCACCACAACAGTAAAACAACATTTATCATATAACAAAAACTGCAGGTAAGAAGGTACAGCGGAAACAAAACTACTCACTAGAACAGAAACAAAAGAAGGTACAAAGCTGTGGTAACTCTACTGGACCCTACTTGGCCCAGCGTCCTCTGCAGCCGCCGACCCTGGCTGCTCAACACCTGGTCCTGAAAAAGGTAACGAGTGTAACATGTCAGCAAAACGCTGAGTAGAGTGGCAAACTAACTAAAGGCAACAGTAGAGTGTACAGTAGCTGTTATGTTCTATTACTTCCTTTTATTTACATCTTTCAATTTTTCTCACTATTTCATTTACTTCTCAGATCCTTTACTTGATCTCGGATGTCCTCGTGGGACGATCTTGATTGCAGTCTTTTCCAAAAGTAGAAGTAGCACGTGGTGCTCTCCTGGCCGGGAGAGTCCCCCGTGGTGATCCTACCCTCAGTCAACCACCCCAAGGTCACTGACAGACGTAACGGTGACTACGGCACGCGCGATAAACGCACAGGTAGCTAGCCCGTACTGGCACGCGGTCAGTCGTTTCCGTTAACGGGTGCGCCCAAAGCACAGCACGGAACCAGGGCAGAGCCCTCTCAGTAACAGGGGTCCAACCCCTCCACAGTAACCAAACCGGGGCCTTGCCCCTCCACAGTCCGCGCACCCTCGCCTGACTACCCTGGTTTGCCCTAGTGGGCCTAACAAGTCGGTGAAGGAGGCTAGCAGAACCCCGGGGCCCGTGGGGTAGCTAGTACTCTCCTAACACTACTAGCTCTCCTCGGTACTACGTACACGAGGGCCAACAAGTCGGTACAGAGCGGCCAAGCCTAACCCCGGGTCCCTGGGGCGGCTGGCCCCACTCTGCACTAAAACAGGTACAGGTACTTCCCTTGGTACTGCGTACCCAAGAGACAGTACAAACTACATCTCAGTTCCATTCCTTTTCTTTCCAGGAGTTCCACTCCTAATTCCCCGTAGGGTTCCAGCCCTTTATCTCAGAACATCATATGTTTCACTTTCCAGATTCACGTTCTCAATTTCCATGATCTCAAACATGTTTCTTTGTTCATAACAGGCAGCTGTTAATTAATTTCACAGGCAGCTTATATATTCCTTTCCATTTTTCCAAGACTGCAGTAATATACATTGCACTAGTTTTTCCATCCTAGGATTCATGCCATATCCTAGGATCTATCATACAATCTAGTTTTCCGGCCCTAGGATTCATGCAACACCTAGGAGCTATCATTCCATACATTTCTCATTCCTAGGATTCATGCAATGCCCTAGGTTCTAGTTATGGTTCCATACTTTAACAGATTTTATTAATACTTAAAACCACTCTACCAGGTACAACGGAAGTAATGGGGGCGTGGTCGGGAATCCCGCGCGCCTCCGCGACTCTCAAGACTGCAACCGAACAAGGTCCTATCACAAGGATCAAACACAAGGAGAGTCTCAAAACAGTGTATAGCTACTGTAGGCGGGTAGAGGAATAAATTCTGAAACGAACGCAACTCGAATCGCGGAAAACGGAGCCCAAACGGGCCTTAAACGGGTCGAGAAAGACAATACTGTGCAAAATCAGACGTCTGGAACTCCTTCCAGACGTCTTAAACGGTGGATCAGAGAATTACCTGTTCGGCTTGGTTCCCCGGACGTCCAGAAGTCTGTGGGGACGTCTCTCCTAGATCCCAGACGTCCGATGGTCTATCCGGACGTCTGGAGGTCACTCCCGCCGTCTGGTACAACTTCCAGACGTCTGATTCGCAAAGGATGACGAATCCGAACACCTGCGCACAGCCAACCCTCCTCCCTCAGTACGGTCAGTCGACAAAAAGGAGGAGAAAGCGGAACTCACCTTTCAGACGTCTGTATGATCTCACAGACGTCGACCTTGCCGTCTGGATATCAATCCAGACGTCTGATTCTGGAAATTTTTCCAGAACCAGAACCTTGCTCGGCCTCCGCTCGCGACGCCGCCCGCGTCGCACCTCGCGCGTCCGCTGCTCCGCCCGCAGCAGGTCCCTCTCCGCGACGCTCTGCGCCCCCTGCGCCCTCCGCCGGCCGGCCAAGTCGCTCCCGGCGAGCTCGCCCTCACGGCAGAGCCCTGCCCTCGCACGCCGCAGCTCCTCCGCGCCTACTGCGGCCGCCGCTGCCGCTGCGCCCTCGCGTCCGCTCGCTCTCGCGCACAGGTAGGAGAGAAGGAGGAGGATGGTGGAGACGGGAGGGGAGGCGCGCCCCCCCCCCTTTTAACGCCGCGCGGAGAGGAGAGAGAGACGGTCGCAGTCGCCTGCAGCCGCAGAGGAGATGCAGGATCGCAGGTCTGCGCGCACAGGCGCGCAGAGGAATATCCCGTGCGAGCATAACTGTTCGCCAGACGTCTGTAAACTATCCCGGACGTCTGGTCAGACGTCCGGATGTGATCCCAGACGTCTTTACAGACGTCTGGGCCACCTCCCAGACGTCTTAAAAGACGTCTGGGGCACGCGCTCGTTACATCAGTGGTTATACTTTCTAGAAGAGTGGTTACCAATTTCAAACAATGCATTTCTTCATAGGAGAAGTTACAAGTATATATGCACCTTTTTACAAACAAAAACTATTCAATAACCACCTATTTCATATTTTGTCGACTGAGGAATTAATCAATTAATTTCGCTGGTCAATTTTTTGTGATTTTCTCAAAGAATAATTTTGAGTTTATTAATCAATCAATTAATAAATTAATCAGAGTTACAATAGTTGTACTTGAATTTTAGCATGTGCATACGGCCAGTTGGTTGACATCTTTTGGATTCACACCTTTTCATAAGATCATAACTTCCTATTTTTATTCTATATATACCTGTATGGGTTCCTTCATTCTTATAACAACAAAAATATATTTTGATATACCTTTCTCCTACATTCTTCTTGCAAAATACATTCTTGAGAATTTGCTTTCAATTAAGACTCCACACACCAACATTGTGCCTTCAAGAAGCATACTCCACGCCAACTAAGTGCTTCAAGAAAAGGCATCAGGTCTCTTCTTCCCTTGATTGCGCCAACTTGGTGATCCTAGAAGAGGATCTTCTTCTCTACTTCCTTCATGCCAACTTATTATATTCGAAAGGGAAGTACAAGGAAGTATTTTGATTACTTGATATGCTTTATATATTCATCTTGTTATCCTTGGAAGCAATTTTGATCAATCAAGTTTCTTTATATTAGAATTAAGGTCTTACATCTTTAAATAAAATTTTGATTCTAAACATTTTCTAATACACTTCCTAAGTACAAAATTTATCTTTTTATCAAAAGGAAGTTGCAAGAAAATATTTCTTAAAGTTTATTTTACACGCATATCAATTATATAAAATTCTATTTCTCTTGAACAAAAGTTATAATCATATCTAAAGGGAATTGAAAAGGAATGTTTCTAAGTTCTATTACTTTTTGATTAAAATACTTCCACATTGGCTGAATAGGACTTGTATCATTTTTGCTATCTTTCTACTCGTATTTTGGGTGCCAGGGTTGTTGGCTTCTTGTTCTTCTGATGAGTGAAGAACAAAATAACTTCTTGTGGGTTGTACAAGATGGGGCTTGTGCTAGAGACTCACTACCTTCGATTGAAGTAGTGAAGTTTAGTGAATTTCTTGCTTGGAGAGTAAGAGGAAAATCCTGAAGCAAGAGGAAAATCTTGGTTGGGGATCAACTAGGTAGAGGCTTTTCTCAGATTGAGTTTCTTCTATAAATCTTGGTGTTATTTGTGGATTGAATTTTTGTGGTTGCCATTATTTTCATTTAATATTTGAATTATACTATTCACCCCCTCTTGTATAATTATCAAGGATAAGGCCGCCTATTAGTTCAGAATAGTTGGTAGACCTAGCACAACTTGGTAACAAGTTAAGAGTGCCTTTTTAAAGATGTTTTTCCTTATAGGTCATACTAATGCATTAAGAAGATCCATTACGACCTTTCAGCAAAAACATGGTGAATTTATGATGGTAACACCATCATTTGTCATAACTAATTTGAATTAGTTGAAATCCAATGATAAATGCTCCTAAATGATCATATGAGGATCATAATTCCATATTAAACTAATATGAGAAGATAGAAAAATAAGTTTAATTCTACTATTTTACCATCTTATCATAAATGCGGACTAACCATGGGGTTGATCAGGGGTGAATTTAAGGTCAAATGAATTTAAAAGACCAAGAAGTGAGCTCACATCAAATAAATCAGGGTTTCGCACATTTCGAGGATGAAAATAATACTGAAAATCCTAATTATCAGCCCTACTTAAATTGAACGGGCTTTGGTCAAGATAAATTCAATCTAAACCTCCTAAAAATTATTGAAAAATATTCTAAAAGGTTTAGTATCTTCACTTTGATCATCTGAACCCATTTGACCAAAAACAGAGATTCAAATGGGAATTTACCCTAATTTGGACTCTAGAAAGTCCCACGGTCAAAACTAGCCAAGTTTATGCCCAAAATACCTCTTCTTTTCCTTCTCTGGCCACCTCCAACCTCGGCTCCGGCTAGCTTCTTCAGCCTCCTTCCTTTGGCCACTATATGGACAAATCGAGCAGCCGAAGCTCTTCCTCTCTCTCTTCTACTTCTCGTTAATCAAAGTAGAAGCTTTCAACCCCTTCATCCGCATCATTCTTCCCCACCGGAGGATTCATCCCCTTCATGTCCGGCAAGGCACGCCGATGCAAAATTCCCCTCCTTTCGTCCAATTAGTTAGGTCATCATCTCCCTCTCCTTCTTTAGAGCACGTATAAGACCCTAAAACCTCACTTTAACCACTTGCTCACCCTTTCCTACTCTGTCTTCCCCAAGTTCAGCGAGAGCTCCGGTGAGCTCGTGTCGGCGATCTACGCCACGAAACAACACATGACCACCTCCACAAGTTCCACCATGATCCACTGATCAAAAGCCCCAAAGAAATTTGGGGTTTGATCATTCTTTCACCATGTTGACCAAACCCATCATCTGCTACCAACTCCGAGGTCGACATACCTCCACAGTCCACTAAACACCATAAAACCACTGCCATCATCTTCCTCACCTCATGGCGAAGCTTCGGAGCTATTTGATTTGGGCTTGTAGCTTGTGTTTTGGTTTTTAGGTACCCGTCGGAGCTTCGCTTGTCGCAGCCGTCATTACTACCTCCGCTGGCCACCATCTGTTAACCAACTCCACTGCCACTACGTCGAGCAGTTGTGGAATAAACTCAGGAGGCCACCTTGAACCTCAATTGAAGAAGAGAGCTGTAGCAGCAGCTTCAATTGCTCAAGCCTCACTTGTAGCAGGCACGAGGAGACGAGCTTCCTTAGTCCTACATTGTAGGATTGCAATTTTAAAATGCGTACATAAGGTTTTACGTGCCTTGACCCTTCACCCAAGACATGGGGTCAGGTCCCTCCTTACGAGCATATGCACACCGGTTCGCTCGCCCATGCTAAGTGAGTCGGACTAGCCCCCCTATGCTGAACCAATTTGGTCTGAATGGTCTGGTTTGGAGAGAGAAAGAGGAGAGGTTTTCAGAGAGAGTGGGGGGGTTTTGCTCTCGAGATTTGTGCCTAAGGACTTAGGTGAATTTTGAGAGGTTTGTGCTGAAACACTTAAGTCGTCTGAGGCTTGTCTCTGACATCTGATTGTGGCTTTGTTTAGGGCTACTATTGGCTTTGAGATCTGATTCTAAGTTGGGAATTGAGCCTAATTGTTGAGATTAATTAGTGGTTTCAACCACCACTTTTTTTAGGCTCTTTATTATCTTTTTGTTATTCAATTTTTGAGATACAATTTGGATTATTTATTGAATATACTTGTGATTGATTATTCATTGCATATTATTATTGTGATTTGATTATTGTGCTATGATGTAGACACATTTAATTATGTTAAAATGCCTATTCATGCATGTTCCTAGGTTTAGATTTGCATTTCATATTATAAATATTACATAGCATGCATCATTTTGCATTTAGAGTAGTGTATATTTTAGGTTAATTGCATCATTTTTATGGCTATGATGGAAGGAGATTTATTTCAGGGCCTCGGCTGGACGATTTGACCATACGGATCTAATTAGGATGATGATCGGAGTCTAACGCTTCCGAAATCATCTAGATCGGAATCTCGTAGCACCATATGATGTTCGAAGAAGATTAATGGCCAGGGGGCAATGTGACATCCTTACGGGTTTCGGATGAAAAATCCGATCATACGAATGAATTTAGAGCAACGATTGCAGTTTGACAATGCGAGAATCATCTTGATCCGAGCACTGTGGCACCCTCTGCAACAGAAAGATGGATGGCCCAGATGGTGTCATGTGGCACCATCTAGGTTGCCCAGCATCGACTAGCAACGCTTGCCCACATCACACCTCATCTGTGACCTCCATTCCCAGCCGTTGGATCTTGATCCAACGGCTGAGAAGCTCTCTCCACCGTGTGCCCATAAGACGTCTTGGCGTCACAAAAGCTGGCTTGCTACGTTGGTTGAAGCATTGGTCTTCACCCCTTCCAATTGAGCAATTGATGTAGCATAGCAGCAACACTAGCACAGCGCATGATTGCGTGAGGCAGCGCTAGCGCAGTAGTGCATGCCAGTGCGCGCGCATGCAACATGGCGCGGGTGGCACGAGCACGTGATGCGCGTGCCAACAATGGAGCGGATCTTCAGCGACAGCCTGGGCAGGTCTTTACTAACGCTTGCAACTGTCACTAATTGCCTGTGTGGGGGAAGCCCTTCTTTTTTCCACTATAAAAGGACCTACACCCCTCCATTCTTCACCATCTCTTCCTTTCTTCCTCTCACCACTTCCAAGTCTCTAGAGAGAGCTTGTCCCAATCTTGGGATGCTCTTCTAGAGTAGAAAACCAAATATTTTTCCCTTCTCTCATCCCCATTCGTGGAGCATCCCGTAGCCGCCTTCTCACCTACTTCAGGATGTAGATCCTCGCCGTGATGCTGTCCTGCCCTGCCCTTCGTCCTCCGACTCCATTCTTCTTCGTCCCGCTCCTCACCACCTTCCTCCAGGGGACGTCAGAGCGAGTCGTCCTCCGAGTAATTGTCGAGGGGGATTCTCTCACCTATATCTTTCTTTTTTGCTTTTGTAGTGTAATCTTTCCCGCTTTCTTAGTTGTAGAAAACATTTGTTGCAGAAATATATGTGATTCTCTCTCTCTTATATTTTTGCAAGTAGATAAAGTTCTCATCGACCTAATGTCCAGCTTGATAAAAATACCAAAAAATTTAGAGAAGAAAAAAACAAATAAAAAGCGAAGCGCGTATTTTTCAAACTAAACGTTCGCCTCCCGTGTTCGACCCGGGACTCACTTTTCAAGTTTTGGTTATATTATCTGATAGATGGATTTTCTTGTGAATCGAACTACGACGATGAGTTTTCCAAACCCGAACCCTTTACACATGTGAATCCTGTGCATCATTTTGGCGCCGTTGCTGGGGAGGCAACACTCTTTGATTTTTCTTGCATTTTTCCACCTTACTTAACTTTTATCTCACTTTTTCTCTGATCTTATTGTGATTGCTGGTACTCTTCCGAGGTAGGCCAAAGCGGTTAGATCGGAGAAAAATGCAGATGAAGGTTTTGTAAGTGTACCCCCACCACCCCCACCTTGGATTTCATTTCATCACACTAATAACTTAGGTTCATTTCATAAACCCTAGGATAGATTTTGTTGTTTGTTTGCCACCTCCACCCATCTCATCCTTATATATATATATATAAATACTCTTGTGGGATTTACTGAAAGTGACACACATTAAACACCCACAACTTTCGACTTAAGGCGCACCACTCCACTTTGATTCTACCACTTAATCGAGATCTGACCTCTGGACTCGATACACTTCAACTCAATACACATAAGTGAGTAGAAAATCTGAATAGGTTAAACATTTGTGTGGCTTAACTAAGTGGTGCAGCAGGTCAATTGATTGAGCTGTTTGGGCCGCACCATTGAAGATAAAAGTCATTTATCAGTAGCTTGCCATTTAGGGTTAATCTTTAGGGCTGAACCAAACACTCTACATTATTTTTTGATTTCCAAAGGAATATATCATCACTAGTGCTTTTAAAACTTGGAGTGTTTTCTTGAACTTGATTGAATACACCTAAGATTAAACTCTAAAAGCTACTAAATAAGGTTAAACCCTAAAAGATACATCATCAAATACCTTGTCTGCAAACCTTGATTGTGCATGCACACACATTTGAATTGATCATTAAGGGCACAAGCCATCTAAAGGGTCCATCACATTCCAAGAGTACGATCATCCCAAACCAAACTAAAATTGAGTAGATGTTGGCCTTAAGGATTGATTCGCTTTTTCGGGCTCAGATTGAGATTTTTTTCGATTAATCTGCTTCTACTGGTCCATCTGATGTCAAGCTAGGGGAATAGCGTCAAATGACCGCAGTTGGGGGTACACTAGGAACCGGAGGCGCAAGCCAAAGGAAGAACCTTCTCCCTAGCCCCTCCCTCTAACTGGTTGGATTGGTCAAATAGAAGTAGACCAAATTGTTTCTATCATCTCAAGACAGGTCTTGGAAGTCTGTAGGTCTTTAGGCTACCCACATAAGGATAAGTTTGGTTGATTGTACTGTAGGGCACCTTTCTCCCTTCTGTTTTCCCTCCTCTGCTATGTATGCTTTCACATCTTACACACATTTCCCATCCTATCCTCCTACCAACACGTATCCTCAAGATGATTATTATCCCGACTTGACTTATGATTACCCATCTCCTAACTGGGATAACTTTGATTGGGGATATGATATTGGACCTCAATATCCAAGGCCTAACCCTGGACAATAAGACTATAATTACTATCCTTCCCAGAGCTACAATTATTATAGATCTCAATCCTTTGATGATCAAACCAACCCGATCTATAATCAAGAAGGATATAATGATTATAACATCTACCCTCCACTGAATATAGGTTGCCTCCATTGTTTGAATAACCCGAGACGACCTACTATCAGGGAGGGACCCGAGAACCTCAATATCTTGACTCCCCTAGAATAAACCCAAATCCTCCCAATCCTGAACCGAACCATTTGGTTCAGGTGAACTAGATCTAAGACAGGGTGTTGGCTAACTTGAGGAACATCATACAATCTTTAGAAGCTCAGCCAACACCATGCACTGAAGCATTGGAGCCTATGATAAAAATGATTAATGAGTTGAATAGCTCTTTATTGGATTTGCCCGAAAATGTTAGGAATAGGGGCTTAGGTGAGTTTCTACTTGGAAAATTGTCGAGATTGAGGATGAAATTTGTGGTTGCCCTAGTCCAATCTTGGGATGATTATCAAGATGAACCCTCTTCAGGAAAGTCAATGTCTGAACTCACTCAGGCACCTATTGGGGGGGATACATTTTCTGAGATGGGGGATAACTAGGTTGGGTTAAAGCAACCAATTGAGGATGAGCCGATTGCCTCACTTGAGATCCCAGAGCTAGGGAATGAGGAAAAATGTCTTTAGGGTCTAGGAAATGACATAATTTTGAGACATATATAAATGAGAATCAAGAATTCTTTAATTCTGAGGGTGAGGAATTTTTAGGTGAAGTTTCACTTGAGCTTAAGGAAGATGATTTTAGTGAGGCAAACGGGCCTGAGGAATCTGATGAACAATTTGATAGCCCGATTATTGCAGATTGTGATCTAGCTGGGGTTAACTTGGTGGATTCGAATCCTTATTTACTAGAAGATTCAATCAGTAGTCCTATTCTCCAACCACACCCCAAAGAGCTGAATGATCATACTTTTGAGACAATTGTGCCCAAGTCAATTCTGATTCAATCACGATTTCTGGACTTGGGTAAATCATATGGGGTGAATGATATGCTAGAGGTCTCGGAGCCCAAACACTTGATGTTGGAGGATAGGAATTTGAAAGTGACGATCTGGGAATTTACTTTAGGGAAAGTAGGGGTTTGGATTTAGGAGTTCCTGTTGACCTAAAATCGCATACTTTCTACCATGACCCTTATGATATCATTGATATGCAACCTAAGATTAGAATAATTGACTATCTTCCTAAGCTGAACTTTAAGTGGACACCCGAGTTGAGTGAATTAGATCTACCCATTGTTCACCACTTTAGTCTTTGGTTGCACACCACCAAACTGTAGGCTCAGCCCCGCAAGCACAATAATCTTCGATTTTGGGTGATTTTCATCCAGAACTTTAGAACCACTTGACCCTGCGGCATGGTCTGCACCACAACTTGGTCCAGATCTGTGGACATCTTCTGTTAGCGGGTCTGAGGATTAATCTTTTGATTTTGATTCTGACCTGCATTTGTGAATTCTCAAATTCTTCTTTGTATGTATATTTTGCCTAGTTGAAGGCATTAAACTTAGCACGTGTGTATACTCTCTTGTTTCTGCGGGGCTGTCCGGATTGACACGAAACTCAGGTGATATTCTGTTACTTTGCCGGTTCCATGTCTTTATTTCTACAATGAGGATATTGCATCATTTAGACTTATGGGTTGGATAATTAATCCTGAAATTATTTCGTTAGCTTTGTAGAATTTCTTTTATTTTCCTAAAGAAAAAATTGAATATTCAAAAAGACAAAAAAAGAAAAAAATAGAATTAGGAGAAGATAATTTAGACATTTGGAAGTTATTAACTTTAGAAAACGATACGATATAACCTGAACACTTAGACTCTGTAGGTCTTCGGGCTTAATAAACTCGAGTGTCCACTCGAATGTGGACTTAGCCTCGAGTCCTCACCAAGTAATTTTACTTTAATTTGGTGAATAAATTGGTATGATAAGTATGTGACTTATCAACCCGCCCTCTGATTTGAGGGGACTGTAAGTCTAAGCATCTACACACTATTTGCATTGACTCACTTTCTAGTGATTTTTATTGAAATTGGGTAGCTAATGAACCATCTAGGGTGGTATGGCTAGCAAGATGTCAGTGGTAACAGCTCATCGATCGATTGTTTGGAGCTCAGCCATACGACCATTTTCTTCCTACTACCTTTAGGTAAATCTTAGATTAGGCAGGCCACCTACTTAGAAAAAAAGAGATAAAGAAACACCCAAAAAGAAAAAGAAAAAAATGGATAAAACCAAAAAATAATAATAAAGTCACACTTCACCGCACGAGTATGGTTGGCAAGTGGTCGTGGATAACAGCCCATTGGTCGGTTGTTTAGAGCCCAGCTCACAAAAATGCATAAATAATTCCTAAACACTTAGGAAGAAGCGAAGAAGTAGAATCAACCGGGGAGATATACACTGGGTTCGCCTTTGTGTTGACCCCATAAAAAAGTAAGGAAAAAGCTACTGTTCAAAAAGATAAACCTTTAAGCAGAAACTCTTAAGGTCACCTGGGGTCGTAGAAACCCGAAGTCCATTTTAACGGCTGCTTAGTGAGTCTTTCACTCTTTTTACAAGATACTTAGCACTTAAAGTCCTTTTCGAGTCTTAGGTGGGTTGGGTAGCTGTAAAAAGTTATCTCGAAAGTCTCAAACTCCAAAAGTTCAAAAAAATTAGAAAAGAAGAAAAACCAAAAAAAAGCATCTTTCATTTTCAAAGAAGGCGAGGACTTGGGCGGTTTGCATTTTGGTGACACCTGGGTACTGTTGAGTTTTTGTAGTTAAAACCTTAGTTGAAAATTTCCTTTCATTAATAAATAGCAAATGCCTTAAGCGATCGAGCTTTAATTTTATTTTTATACATAGCATATAGTTTAATTTTGCTAGGAACTAGCAAAAGATAGGCATGGGGGTATAATGTAGACACATTTAATTAGGATAAAATACTTATTAATGCATGTTCCTAGGCTTAGATTTGCATTTCATATTATAAATATTACATAGCATGCATCATTCTGCATGACTGAGCGCAATTGCGCATGCTAGCATGCGTGCGCTCGACATGGCGTGGGAGGCACGGGCGTATGATGCCCACGCCAGCAGTGGAGCGGATCTTCAGCGACAGCTTGGGCAGGTCCTTTGTGATGCTTGCAACTGTCACTAATTGCCTGCGTGCGGGAAGCCCTTCCTCCTTCCACTATAAAAGGACATACGACCCTCCATTCTTCACCATCTCTTCCTTTCACCACCTCCATGGCTCTAGAAAGAGCTTGTCCCAAGCCTGAGATGCTCTTCTACAGTAAAAAAACAAATATTTTTCCCTCCTCTCATCCCCATTCGTGGAGCATCCCGTGGCTGTCTTCTCACATACTTCGGGAAGTAGATCCTCGCCATGATGCCGTCTTGCCCCGCCCTTCGTCCTCTAGCTCCGTCCTCCTTCGTCCTGCTCCTCACCACCTTCCTCTAGGCGACGTGAGAGTGACTTGTCCTCCGAGCAATCGTCGAGGGGGATTCTTTCACCTATATCTTTCTTTTTGCTTTTGTAGTGTAATCTTTCCCACTTTCTTAGTTGTAGAAAACATTTGCTTTAGAAATATATGTGATTCTCTCTCTCTTATATTTTTGCAAGTAGATAAAGTTTTCATCGACCTAATATCTTGCTTGATAAAAATACCAAAAAAATTAAAAAAGACAAAAATGACAAAAACAAATAAAAGTGAATCACGTATTTTTCAAACCAAACGTTTGCCTCCTCATGTTCGACCCGGACTCATTTTTTGAGTTTCTGTTATAAGTATTATTTGATCGATGGATTTTCTCGCGAATCGAACTATGACGTCGGGTTTTTCAAACTCGAACCCTTTACGCGTGCGAATCCGGCGCATCATGCTCATGCTTATATCTTTTGATTAGTGATTGAATTCCAATTTTGCTCCTTGCGAATGACCTTGGAATTCACATTTTTTGAGCACTTATAAATTTAAATGGCGATACAATTTTCGTCTCTGTACTACGACGTATTTATCTAAACTACGATGAATTTTGATCCAACATTCTCTATGAGTCTTGGGAGAGGTTTCAAGAATTACTTAGAAGTTGTCTACACCATGAGAGTGCACTCTGGCAATTAGTGCAGATCTTGTATCATGTACTAGAAGATCAATTGAGATGATTTGTGGATGCCTCATGTGGTGGCAACTTTCTAAATAAGGATGCTGAGAGTGCCTACAAACTATTTGAGGAGATGAGTGAAAACTCATTTAATCTTGCTTCGACAGACACTTTTGGTAGGAATTCAAACCTAAGACCTAGAGTAAATGAAATCAACTCCAGATCTACATCTATTCTAATAACCTAAGATGATATCTAAATGATGGCACATAGACTGGATCAGATATAAATTAACTAGAAAAAATTAGAAGAAAAATTCAATAAAAAACAAGCTCCACATCTAACTCCACCTAACATCATCAAGAGAGAAAACTTGCACAATATTGGTGCTATCCCGACTGAGCAAAAGTAAGGTTATACAGGATCTAACTGGGACATATGATTTTCTGAATCAAAACTCATTCAGCCCTACTATTGAGAATATCTTGGCCCTTCTGGAGCATTTTAGAAATTCCTCCAACAATAAAAAATGGAGGAATAACACGAATCCCTCTTGGAAAGCCCTACTCCAGTTCCTTTCCAAAGACAATATCAAACTGGGATTATGGGCATAATCAATATCAATCTGGGCTTTCTTAAGAAGACAATGTACCTTCTCAGCCCATGCTTAATCCCAACAACCAAAGGAATCATTATTAGGGCAACAATTCCAATCATCCCATTCACCTAGCCCCTTGATTACATAGCAATGATAGGGCCTAATTTGACTGAACGAAGCTATAAACCTAGCATACATTCGGTAAATATTGCATCCATTATATGCACATCATTGCATGTGTATATCCTTAACCCTAATTCTATCATTTTATGGTCTATTGGGTAATAGTACAAATTTTTTCATGTAGGACCATAATCTAGGAGCAACAGTGAAAATCAGATGATACGGAGAAGATGCCTATGCAATCTAAAGACAAGGCGAAGCAGCCATAAGCTAAAGAAAGGAAGGTGGAAACATGAGCATGCAATTCCAGGACAATCCCTAACCCTTTAGGACTGTCCCATGCAGACCCATGCAAACCAGTGTTCACGTCCAAACCACACACAAACCATGCTCACACCCATACACATATATACACATATGTGCACACACATTAAATGTAATTTCATGTGCATTCATAATCTTATATACAATTTTACACATGCATGATTTGTGTACATAGCTACATATTTTCCCTATTTTTATTTACATCTATGTTGACCTGGAAGTAGCTAATATATAGTGGTATTTAATTGATTTTCTCTCTAGGCCCATTCTAGCACACACACTCCCACATCACTTTAAAGCCCAAACACCTCCCTAATCACCTCCAACCTAAACCCAAGTTACTTAACCCCACGCCACCATTAAACCCACCTAAACCTCCACTTAACCCATGCCTATCCAACACCCACTCATCCTTATTCGTTCCCTTGACCAAGCTTGACTTGCACCCTCACCACTAAGTTGCACCCTAGGCTAGAATATTCTACCCTTAGGATGCGCCCTAAAGTAGCCCTCCTAAACCTAGACCCATAGAACACCACACCATGGTGGGCACACTATAAAAGAGCAATCAAACCATAGTGGCCGCCCCCCTCTCCCATTTTTCCTCTCCATGTACACCACTTCCTCCTTCCTCATGAGCTCCATGTTAGCTCCCATCCATGGACAATGGCTAGCTATTTCCCAGTTGGTTTTTGGATTTTCTAGGTGAAGAAGAGGTAGGCTTCAAGCCAAGGATCCTCTTCCTCTCCCATTGGCCTAGTGCCTACATTGGAGAGACACCTATCTTCTACCCCATTCTCCTTTTAGTTTTGTTGATAGTTTAGTTACTTTCCTTTACTGCTTTCCTTTATTTACATTTCAATTAGTTACTCTTTACATTCCTTGCTTTTTAATTCCCTTGCTTAATAGAATAGATTTATTTCAAGCATATTGTAATACTTGCTTTTTGCTTTCTGATTTGCCATACACACTCACACACTTACTCACACATGCCACCCACTCACTCTCATAACTCACTTGCACCACCACTCTCCATGCCACTACCATCACCATTGCCATCACCACCACATGCCTACTTCACTTAGCACCACCACTCCATGTCCCCAATACACACACTCCTACACACTCCACTATCACATTCACACGTGCACTACCCATTAGGAAGCATCTTGTTACATCTACCACCACATACACCACCATCATTAGCCTCCTGGGTATATGGTTTGTCTAAGTGAATTCGTCATTTGTTAAGAAATGTGTCGTAGTATAGGACAAAGTTGCTCAAATCATTTGAATTTATAACTCAGAATCACAAGAGTCTGAGGTCGAACATGGGGAGCAAGTAATAGCAATTTAATCTCACCAATCACAAGAAATATAAGCAATTATAATCAGAATTTTATTTAAAACAACTCAAAATGATATATAGATGAAATCAAGTATCACAGTGCAAAAAGAATGGGTTAAAATGGTGATTTGAATCACCAATTAACCCTTTGAAGTTAAGCTTAAGTATCTCAAATATATGAACAGTAGATCTGAATCAAATATTCCATGTCAATTAGATGTAATAACCCAATAGAACTAATGCACCGGCAGATATCAGACGAAGGCACAAGGCATCAAACACCTTAATTGCTCAGGGTTCAGTTCCAACAGAAGAGGCAAAGGCCTCTCTCCTTCCTTTGTGCCTCAGAGAAGAGGCAAGCACAGTACCACAGAACAGAGGCAAAGGCCTCAGGATCGGCTAAGTATAGAGAGAGCAGTGAAGGGCAAAACCCCCCTCTCTCTTTCCTCTTCTTTCTCTTAGAAACTCGGGTTTAGCTGGGTAATTGAGTGGGGAACTAGGCATGAACAGGACCAGGCTTGTGGGCGTGGGTCGTAAGCGAGGAGTGCTTGGTCGGGTTAAGTGGCTGCGAGGTGTATGGGGACCCGACCCTGGTGTCTTGGGCAAGGGGTTGGGTGCACAAAACACCTTTATGCCACACGAATAGCTGCTACATCCTCGATGTGGGACTATCTGCCCCATGGTCTTTCATTGCGCTCAACTGCAGGATGTTGGCTTAGATTGGAGCAGTAGCTGCAGATGAAGATGCCAATAGAGGGCCTGAAGCAAAGCCTGGGGGTCAATCGCAGCACCTAGGGGTGAAATCTAGAGTAGTTGTAGCCGGAGGACTAAAGGCGTGGTCGGCGAAATCACGGGCGGCGACGGAGGTCCGGCAGGTACCTGAAAAGCAAAATACGGCATCGCGATCACGTCAAATAAGCTTAGAAGAATCGTCATGGAGCGGTGAGTGCTTTGGTGGGTGCGGTGTGGTGTGCGTGAGCGTGAGGAGATCTGATGACCTCGAGGTGAAGGTGCGGAGGTGCTTGTGTTGGGGGGAGTCGGTGAGCGGCCAATCCCCTCAAATACTTGAGGGGTTTTGGTCAGTGAAGTATGGCAAAAGTTTCTGGATCGGTGGGAGGTGTTTTGGTGGAGTGTAGTGGAGTTGTGAGCTCACCGGAGCTACGTCGGAGACGAGGGAGACGATGGTGGCTCGAGCGAGGGAGCGTTTTGAAGCGGGTAGTGAGGGTGTGAAGTGGATTAGTAGGTGGTTTAGAGTTGATTGAGGGTGGTTGCAGACGATGAAAATGCAGAGATGGCATCGGCTATGATTAGCCGGTGCTGGAGTCGAAGATGGCTCCGGGAGAGGGAATGTCGACGTATGAAGGGGTAGAGAGCCCCTTGCAAGTATGGCGAGGTACGGAGGAACTTGGGGAGGATGAACCTACTGGCTATAGTATGTGGCAGCAGGCGAGGAGATCGGAGGAAGGAGTCGTTGGAGCAGAGTTGGAGTTGGCCGGAGGTAAGGGGAGAAGAGGGTTTCTTGGGCCAAAAACTCGCTAAGGAGCATGATTAGAAGACCTAGGAGCTTTTATAGAGCTCGGACAGGCTCTAAAGCTTGGAAACAGGCTTGATGAGCTCGAGAAATTAGAGAAGACCCCTAAAATTTTAAGGATTCACATAAGCTTCATGGGCCAAATCTGAGTCTAAGATGCAATTCAGGAGACCAGGGATGACCTCAAGATCATTCCTTCCAATTTTGGAAGGGATTGGTCGAGAAATCAGGGAGGTGTCCTTGATTGAAGTTCATCTCATTTGGATTCACACCTGCCATGGCGACAAGGACCCAATTGCGAAGAAGATGAAGAACTTAGGGGGATATTTGCAAGGATTTCAAAAGTTAGGGGCACGTATGAGAGAGAAAGAGTTAGACTAGACCAAAATGCAAACTAGGTCAAGATAATCTCTGATTGGACCCAAATTTTGGTACAAGTTAATTTGGGCCCAAGGAATCTGATGGTGAAGTCGGATTTTGGTTTTGACCAAATTTGACTGACTTCTCCTCTTTTCATTCAGTTCAAACTGACCTCTCCTTTCCTCTTTTCTCTTTTTTTTTTTATGAAACCCTTCCCTGCATTAATTTCACAGTGTTTTACACTTTAATACCTCCCATGCCTACGATTCGCAATGGTCCCATTTTAAATTAGGTGGGTGCAAGTTGAATTCAGATCATACATTAGAATAGGTGGGTGATGAATGGGTTGGAATGGCTGTTGTGAATGATTTCAAGCTTTGATATGTATGCTAAAGGTGGAGTCGACTGTTCTAATGGATGAACCCTAAAGTGCAATATGAATTCAGGAAAAAGATATGTCAAGGTTTCGGGTTTTTCAAAAGATGACCGGTTGCCTCCTGTTAAGCGCTAAGTTTAATGTCATCAGCTAGGCGCAATGAAGCTCAAGGAGAATGGAGATCAAAAGATATTGCAGCCAAGGTTGAGTCAGTAAGTTCGATGAACAGTTTGAGTCTCTGATTGTTCACAACAAAAGGTTCAGAATCAAGGCTAAGTTCACTGATTTCGACAACTCCCTTTTCGAATACTTGTCTTACCAGAAATGGTCCAATTCATTTAGATCTGAGCTTGCCTAGGAAGAGCTTGAGTTTGACATCAAAGAGTAGCACTTTCTGACCAGGATGAAAGGTTTTTCTTGATATGTGCTTGTCATGAAAGGCTTTCACCTGCTCTTTGTAGATTCGCGAGTTCTCGTACGCGTCATTGCGTAGTTTCTCGATCTCGCTTAGTTGCAATTGCCGGTGGATTCCAGCCTTCAGAAGATTTAGATTGCACTTCCGTACTGTCTAGTAGGCTTTATGCTCCATTTCTACAGGAAGGTGAGATGTCTTCCCGTACAGGAGTCTAATGGGAAACGTACCTAACTGGGTCTTATGGGCAGTCCTATAGGCCCACAAGACTTTTGGAAGGTGGGCAAACCAGTCCTTCCTGTCAGGTTGAACAGTGACCTGAAGGATCTTCTTGATCTCCCAATTTGACAATTCTGCCAGTGCATTAGTCTGGAGGGGATAAAGAGTCGAGATACAATGCAACTCCCCGTACTTTTTCATCAGGGATTGGAAGTGCACATTAGCGAAGTGGGTTCCTCTGTCAGAGATGATGGCTCGCGGAATATCGAATCGAGAGATGTGCTGACAAATGAATTTAATCACAAACTTATGATGGTTGATTTGGGTAGGGATGACTTCGATCTATTTGGACATGTAGTCCATGGCTAAGAGAATGTATTCGAAACCATCAGATTTTGGGAAGGGGACCATAAAGTTAATCCCCCAGATGTCGAAGATTTCACACGAGAATCATCTATAAAGGCATCATGTCACGTTGACTCATGTTGCGTAAGGCCTGGCAACGAGTGCATGCCTTACAGTAGTTGTGTGCATCTTTAAAAATTGTGGGCCAATAGAATCCACACTGGAGGACTTTTGCTACGGTCTTGTATCCCTAAAAGTGACTACTGTAGACCTCATCGTGACAGAAGGATAGAATTCAATGGAACTCAGATTCCGGAACACATCTTCTGATGATTGATCAGCACCAATGTGGAATAGATACGGATCTTCCTAGACAAAATATTTAGCATATGAAAATAATTTATCTTTCTTGGCTTTTGGCTAATCAGACAGAATCTGATGCGATGCCAAAATAATTTACCATATCAGCATACCATGGAAGTTCCGTTTCTATTGTCCATAGATGCTCATCAGGAAAGTGCTCTGTGATAGGTCCAGAAGGGTCAATGAGTGAAGAAGGAAGGTAGGATAAGTGGTCAGCTATCATATTTTGCTTTCCTGCATTGTCGCGAATTTCAAGATCAAATTCTTGCAACAGCAAGATCCAGCAGATTAATCGGGGCTTTGCGTCCTTCTTCGTTAGTAAGTGCCTTACTGCGGTGTGATCCGAGTAAATGATGATGTGGGATCCTAAAAGGTAAGACCTGAATTTCTCTAGGCTAAATATTACAGCCAACAGTTCTTTCTCCGTAACAGTGTAATTACGTTAAGCCTTGTCCAATGTTTTGCTGGCTTAATATATGACCACTGGTTTCCCATCAATTTTCTGACCCAGCACCGCTCCCACTGTGTAGTCAAACGCATCACACATAATCTCAAAGGGTTGAGATCAGTCAGGAGATTGTAGGATTGGTACTTGGGTGACTCGGTCACGTAGGTTCTCAAATGCGTGAATGCACTCATTTGACACCTCAGAAGGTATGTCCTTTTAGAGGATATTTGTTAAGGGGCGTGTGATCTTAGAGAAATTAGGTATGAACCGGCGATAAAAACCCACGTACCCTAAGAACGATCTAATCTCTTTGATCGAGTTAGGTACGGGTAGCTTGGAAATCAAATTCACCTTAGCCCGGTTGACCTGGATACCTCTCTCAGAAATAAGGTGTCCCAGAATTATGCCTTCAGGAACCATGAAGTGGCTCTTTTCCAAGGAGAGAACCAGGTTCACTTCAATGCATCTTTTGAGGATTTGGACTAGATGTAGGAGGCATTCATCAAAAGATTCACTAAATACCGAGAAGTCGTCCATGAATACTTCAAGGTATTTACCCACCATGTCAGAGAATATGGCTAGCATGCATCGTTGAAAGGTGGTGGGTGCATTGCATAGCCAAAAGGCATCTTGCAGAATGCGTACGTACCGTAGGGGCAGGTAAAGGTGGTCTTTTCTTGGTCCTCTAGATAAGTTGCCACCTGATTATATCCGGAGTAACCATCCAAAAAATAAAAGAATCGATTTCCTGCCAATTTCTCGAGAATCTGATCAATAAATGGCAGTGGAAAATGATCTTTCTTCGTGGAGGCATTCAGTCTTCGGTAATCAATGCAAACTCTCCACGAATTTGCAATGTGGGTCAGGATGGTCTCTCCAGATTCAGTCGTGATAATGGTGAGCCTTGCTTTTTTAGGCACAACCTGTATCGGGCTCACCTAGTGGCTGTCAGAGATCGGGTAGATGATACTAGTGTCTAACCACTTGATGACCTCTTTCTTCACGACCTCCTGAAGATTCAGATTGAGTCGTCTCTGCATTTCTCGGGATGGTGGTGAGCCCTCCTTAGTGTAGATACGATGTGTGCAATATGAGGGGCTGATGCCAGTTAGATCATCGAGAGTCCATCCAATGGCTATTCAATGCTGCTCGAGAACAGCAATTAACTTTGTTTCCTGATCAGATGTGAGTTGAGAATTGATAATCACAGGAAATGTTTGATTAGAACCCAAAAAGAGATATTTCAAATGATCTGGAAGGGGTTTCAACTCCATAACCGGCTTATCAGCATCAGGTGGGGGTTCGAGAGGGGCCTCAGAAGATAAAGTGGGAGCTAAAGGTGAATCTAGGTCAGTTCTGGGCTCCTCTAACTGTGGGTTAGAATTTTCTTGTGGCTGAGGATTAGAAATAATCGGGTCTTCCTCTGCAAGTGGGTCCTCAACCAAAGAAGTAATGTCACATACTTCATCAATTACTCCACAGTTTATTCCTTTTTGGGCCTTAAGTATATCAATTTTTAATGTTTGGTTCTTGAATTTTAACTCGATTTGGCCCTCTTCATAGTTGATATTAGCCTTAGTTGTGGCTAGGAATGGTCTCCTTAAGATGATTGGTGTGTTCCTTAGATTTTCAGGGGTCTCCATGTCTAATATAATAAAGTCCACTGGGAAGTAGAAATCTCGAATTTGAACCAGAACATCCTCAAGAATTCCTCTAGGTGACTTGATTAATCGGTTTGCTAACTGCAAAGTCACCTCTATTGTTTGAGCTCAGTTTCTTCAAAATGGTCTAGTAGGGATGTAGGCATCAAATTTATGGAAGCTCTTAAATCCAATAATGCTTAATTAAACTCTAGATCACCAATTTTGTGGGAGATCAAAGGGGTGCTAGGATCTTTTGCTTTTTGCAGGAGCTTGCTCAAAATGATCGAGCTGACTTGCTCAGGCAATACGATCGAACTCCCATCTTTGGTTTGTGGCTTACGCTTAGGTGTACATAAATTCTTTAGGAAATCTCGCGTGTGCCAGTACATGGTGGATTGCATCCATCAAGGGGATATTTATCTGGACTTGCTCAAAGAGCTTGACCAGATCTTCCTCAAGTGCCACGGGTTTGGGTTTCTTCTTTCCTTTGGTCAAGGCCTCAGGAAATGGAACTTCTGTAGGTTCCTCTAGGATTGGTTTAGGTTTTGGATCTAGGATAGGGGTGTCTTGGATAACCACCCTAGGGTTAGGTTCTGAACTTCCAGGCTGGGAGTGGCTTGGATAAGGTGGATTTTGGTTTGTCTTGCCACTACGGGTGGTAACCGAATTAAGTCCCGCCTAGCTCTGGTTTGGATTTGGTAGAAGGGGTGATTGCTGTTGATATCCTGAGTATGATGTCGAAGCTTCCATCCCGTCAGGTGATGGAGCGGAAGGGACCTGATAGACAAAGTGAGCTTGGCCCTAATTTGGGTTCATAACATGCCTCTAGTTCAGCACGTTATTCGGATTCAGTAGAGGTTGTGATGGAAGTGCGCTAGATTGACCAGAATTCACCATTTGTTTGAGCTGGTTACGGACCTCTGTGATCTCGTCCTTGTGCTGTTTCTGCATAGCCGCATTGGATTTCTGAATGTCAACTAGGGTTTGTAAGATGAGAGTCATTTGATCGTCCTTTGATGGCCTAGATTGATAGTTTGGATTGGGCTTAGGCTGAGCAGGTTGATAAGGGTGTGGAGCTTGTGGTCGGGGCTGGAATTGAGATCTCGAATTTTGATTATTCCCTGACCACACAAAATTAGGATGATTATGTCATTCAGGGTTATAAGTGTTTGAGAATGGATCATTCTGGATGGCGTTGAGGTCCTCGCAGGTCTGAGGAACCCTAGAGAAGTCAGAATACGAGGGTTTAGAGGTCCCCCAACTAGAGTAGGTTGGTATGGAGTTTCCTCCAAAATCAGGATTAGACGGGGGTGGATATGAGTCCATCCTCTGATGAGAGTGGTGATAAATATTATGCACAACCTCCTTACCTGCGGGCGGTTGCGCATACATGCTCTGCTGTGTTGAGGTGGTTCTCTGTAGATGTAGAGCCAATTCATCCACCTTCTTCTTGATAATAGAGACCTTGTCCAAGCGAATGGCCATCAGTTCTAGATCAACAGATGCGGACAAGCCCTGGGTCTCGTGTGCCCCCCGTGTGTTTGTTAATGCTCTGGTAGTCGTTTGGTCGAACATACCCATAGATTCATTGTTTATGGAGTTCTCACACATATTCTCGAGAATCTCCCAAACGGTATCTTCATGCTGACCCATGATGCTTCCACCACAGGTTGCATTGACAAATACTTTGATCTCATTATGAAGCCCATGGTAAAAAGACTAGACTTGTTCCTACTTTGGAACTCCATGATGGGGGCATCTTCGCATGAGATCCAGAAAGCGATCCCATGCCTCATGAAGTGGTTCTCCTAGATTCTGCGTGAAGTGTGTGATCTAGTACCTTAAGGCATTTGTCCAACCAATGGAGAAAAATTTCTGTAAGAATTCATTTAGTAGTTCCCCCCAAGTGTTGATTGGATGATTCAGAGTCTGGAATTAATTGGCAGCTTTACCCATGAGTGAAAAGGAGAACATCTTCATGAGCACGATGTCTCGATTTTGTATGGCAGGCCCGAAGGTTTGGGCCAGATGTTTTAGCTACTTGATGTGCTGGAAGGGATCTTCGGAATTTGAGCCGTGAAATTTAGGAATAGCATGGATCTTGTTTGGTTTAAGTTCAACATCAGGCCCTCCAGCAGGGATTTGTACTCTAGGTTCGATCTCCACCGCAGTGGGATTGTAGTGATCTTGCATCTGAGGCCGTGGTGGTGGATTGATGTATGCATGGAATAGATCATTGAGATGCTGTAACTGATCTTGGAAGTTGGGTTCTTCTCCTTGATTATCCATGGATGAAGATGAAGGAGATCTAGGCTCAGATGAATCAGAAGAGATATTGATCTGGTCGGAAGGTCGCACAAACAAGTGAGTTGAAGCTTGGCCTCGATGAGAGTGAATAGCTAAAGGAGGTCTCAAGGGTGGTCTTAAGGATCTCCTCCCAAACAAACATTAGGGAACTAGATGAGGGACAATATATGTGATGGACCTGATCGAGACACCCAAAAACTTTTGCATGACTAAGGAGGTTTGAGGCAGATGATACCTCTTGGTCAGAAAGTCGTCCACCCGATAAATACTTGGGAAGCCAGGAAGGGAGAGTCCCGCAAAGACCCCTATACAGTAGAGCATCCCCACGGGTTATAGGATTTCCCCCACTCGATCTTCCTTGTCACCGCGGATCCAAGTAGACCGAAATGAATAACTTGACCTCTTAAGTCTATCAAATTTCAATCCTAAATTAAAGTGCATAGAATTTCACTTGAACTTTAGAGTTGATTGTGATTTGTGACCTAATTTGAAGGTTGGTTGACCCACAAGGTGGATCAACTTCACCTAACCTGCCCTAAGATTAAGGATGATTTGGGTAATGAGCTCAAAGTCACTTTGAGTGGTTTGCAAGCAGGTTATTAAGTCCAAATTTTAGGGATTCAAGTGACTGATTAGAGCCTTCTTTTAGGGTTTTCTTGATTAGGTCAATTCAAGCAAGGGTTTAGGTGACACATAATGCGGAAAAATCAATTCTCTTTACTTTAGGCAGGTGTGTTTTCTCAACCCTAAGATGGAAACCCTAATTTGGCTCTTCTTGGTCCAATCAGTTCTTTTCCAAATGTGGCACCTAGGGTTCAATCAAGAAGGTGAACAACCCTAGGTACCTTAAGTCCCTACTAGGTGCAGAAATCTTGGAAGGGGATCTCTAGAGAATCAAATCAGGCAACTTGGGTGATTAATTCTAAGGAAATAATGCAAGTTTGATCCAGAAATAGGGGTTTAAGAGGATGGAAATGAGATTACCTACCCCTAGAGTGGTTGTCGTGTGGCTGATCTTCTCAAATGTACCTTGCACAACACAACAAAGCAGAGAGAGCAAGTTAGTGTTAAATTAAATTGTAAAAAGTGAAATCAAATTACACTCCCTGGCAATAGTGTCAAAATGTTTAAGTGAATTCGTCGTTTGTTAAGAAAATGCATTGTAGTATAGGACAAAGTTGCTCAAATCATTTGAATTTATAACTCAGAATTACAAGAGTTCGAGGTCAAACATGGGGAGCAAGTAATAGCAATTTAATCTCACCAATCACAAGAAATATAAGCAATTATAATTGGAATTTTGTTTAAAATATCACAAAATGATATATAGATGACATCAAGTATCACAATGCAAAAAGAATGGGCTAATATGGTGATTTGAATTGCCAATTAACCCTTTGAAGTTAAGCTCAAGTATCTCAAATATATGAGCAGTAGATCTCAATCAAATATTACACATCGACTAGATGTAATAACCCAATAGAAGTAATGCACCAGCAGATATCAGACAAAGGCATAAGGCATCTGACGCCTTAATTATTCAGGGTTCAGTTCCAACAAAAGAGGCAAAGGCCTCCTCTCTCCTTCCTTTGCGCCTCAGAGAAGAGGCAAGCACAACACCACAGAATAGAGGCAAAGGCCTCAGGATTGGCTAAGTATAGAGAGAGCAGTGAAGGGCAAAATCCCCCCCCTCTTTCCTCCTCTTCTTTCTCTCAGAAACCTAGGTTTAGCTCGGTAATTGGGTAGGTAACCGGCCGTGAACAGGACCAGGCTTGCGGGCATGGGTTGCAAGCAAGTGCTCGGTCGGGTTAAGTGGGTGCGAGGTGTATGGGGACCCGACCCTCGTGTCTTGGGCGAGGGGTCAGGTGCATAAAACACCTTTTTGCCGCACGAACTGCTGCTACATCCTCGATGTGTGACTATTTGCCCCACGGTCTTCGTTGCACTCATCTTCAGGATGATGGCTTTGATTGGAGCAGTAGCTGCAGGTGAAGACACCAATAGAGGGCATGGAGCGAAGCCTGGGAGTCAGCTGTAGCACCTGGGGGTGAAATTTGGAGGAGTCATAGCTGGAGGACTACAGGCGTGGTTGACGAAATTGCGGGCAGCGACGGAGGTTCGGTAGGTACCTGAAAAGTAAAATACAACCTCGTGGCCATTTCAATTAAGCTCAGAAGAACCGCCGTGGAGTGGCGAGTGCTTTGGTGGGTGCGGTGTGGTTTGCGTGAGCGTAGGTCTGACGACCTCGAGACGAAGGTGCGGAGGTGCTTGTGTTAGGGGGAGTCGGTGAGCGGCCAATCCCCTTAAATAGTTGAGGGGTTTTGGTCAGTGAAGTATGGAGAAAGTTTCTGGACCAGTGGGAAGTGTTTTGGTGGGAGGTGTTTTGGTGTTATTTAGGCAGATCTGAAAGTAGGGTTTTGGGTTACTATTAATTCTCAAAATGCGCAAAAATCCATTTCTATTTGCATGAACCCACTTATTTGACTTAAATGCTATCTTGACCTTTAATTCACCCCTAGCCAACCCCTTGGTTATTTTGTGTTCATGATATTTTGTTAAATTACAGAATTAACCCTGGTTTTTTGTTCTCTTCTCAAAACAAAATAAGGTGGAGATATAACCCTTAGATGAATATGTAGGAGCTTTTATCTTTTATTCTAGACTAAATGGGCTAGTTAAGGCTCATGATGGTGTTCCCATCATGGCCGTTCCCTCTCCCTACCATAGAGCCCACCAAGTAGACTCCCTAGAAAATACTTCCTTGGAACAAACTTTAGTCACCCCTAAGTATACTCCGCCATAGTAATCACCACCAACATAAGGACCAATGAACACATCATTACCCACATAATTGACCCTCTCAACCTCAATCGCATTAGGGAGTTTGAGCACTTCATCCTCCACTAAATGGCCTTTTACCTAATCATCATCACTCCCATCATCACCACCACCTCAACCTTCATCCCATCACCCACATGGATTCCCCTCCTACAAAAAGCACCCCACCAATTCCCTCACAAAATTTTGCTTGTCATCTTTACATATGTAGTGAGTGAAAAAGAGTTTTTGTAAATACTTATCATCAAGCTTTGTATAAGTGGTTTCCACCACTATTAGTGTAATGGAACTCCTTCTTCAATGTAAAAAAGTGTTCTTTTTCTTGCAATAAATATTTAGTTATCTCTTTCTTGTTTTTGTGGATACAAGCTTATTCAAAAAGCAAAAAAAAAAAAAAATCACAAAATGGAAACCCTAAAAATGCTTCTTTCGCTTTTTACTTGGTGTTTGTAAATAGGCTTTCACAACTTCGAAAAGCCAAAAAAAATATAAAAAAGAAAAAGATAAAAAGTAAGATAATTTCCCCACTTTGTCATTAAGCAAAAAATAAAAAAAGTAAGCATAGTAGCATTAGGTTAGTGTTGTCTTTCGTGGAGAAAAGAAAAGAAGAAAAAAAATGGAAAAAGCAAAAAATTGCAAAACTAGAATAAAGGAACTCAATTAAGGCCCAACTTTATTTAAGCCTCCCCGTAGGATCGATCGGGACTCACTCGACTTAATCTAACCTGAGTTTCGTAAAAAAAGTTAAATGTTATAGTGTTAAATGCAAAATGAACTACAAGGACATGTTTTTTAAACACTAATTCAACATTTTATCGCACTAAGCAACACTCAGCACCACTCAGCACCCTCGGGTTTCGATAAAAATCAGGGCTCCTGACCTCCTCCCAGAAATAATCATACTACCAACGTAGTTACTTTGAGGAGTGGGAAGATTACTCAAGATCCTAGCCCTTTTACATCCATACATGTGGTGTTGGACTCAAATAGGTTGTTAATATGATGATTTTATCGTTGAAGTGTGTATAGTGGTTAACTTAAATCGGACCTAACCATCTCTTTACAAAATTTTTAACTTGGCCTACTTGATTTTATCTTGGTCACTTTTAGGCCCAGGGTCAAACTCAGGGAAGCAGGGTTACTAGGCAAGTTTCTACGCCTTTCCTACAACGAATCTCTTCCGTTCGTTTATTGTGTTTTTGGTGTTTTTTCTATTTAGATTTTTTTCTGGTAATCTGTCCTTGAGGCACACCCTCAAAATTGGGTTCTTGGCTTTGAGCCAAAACAGGGTTCCAAAATGGGTCTTGCTATTCGCAAGATGGAGTACCTGCAAGTCAAGGATTATCTTTTCTCTTTTATATCTTTTTTTATCTTTTTATTGGCATGAAAGAGAAGTAGAAATAAAGTAAATATAATATATATATATAGGTATATATTATATATGTATAAAGGGGTGGGGGTGGAGGCAGAGATGTAGTGTAGCACGGTGTCGAGTCGGTTGTCGTCTAGAAAGATGCAACCAACAGGACGAAGTGCCGCGTGTAAGGTGTAGGATGGATGGTGGAAGATGAATGCGAACATGCTTTTTGTATGCGTGTATCGGGGAATATCAGCAACTGGTGCAGATATTCCCGCGATACCACGTATGGTAAATAATGTGAAACTATATATATTTGTATATATGTATATATATATATATCTATGTATGTATATGATACTATATAGATGTATATATATATGTGTGTATGTATATAGTAATATATGTATATATAGATATTTGTAGATAAGTGTATATATATATATATATGTATGTATGTATATGGACTAATACATATTTATATAAGTACTAATATATGTATAGATATGTGTGTGTGTATATATATATATATGTATATGTATATAAGTATATGTATATATATATATGTATACTAATACATAAGTATATTGGTACTACTATATGTATAAATAAAAGTATATATATATGTATATAAATATATGTGTATATATATATGTAAATAAATATATGTATATATATCAATATATATATGTATACGTATATATATGTGTATATAATAGTGTATAGGTGTGTGTGTGTGTGTATGAAAGTGTGAGTGTAGGTGTGTAAGAATCGGTGAAGAGAGTGATAGAGTGTTGTGAGAGAGAGAGAGAGCGAGAGAGAGAGGGCAGCCGCACGCTTCCTGCTGGAGTGAAGATGCGCGGCTTAAGACGTTTGTGTGCTCAGGGCGTCGTCTGGAAGTCCCATGCGTCGACTGGAGCTTCACGCGCACGCGCAAGCGTATATGCGCGTGGAGAGGGTCACGCTGGAAGGGAGAGAGGTGGGGAGAGGAGAGGTTGGAACGGGCGCTCGCAGGCACACGCGGGCGAAGGGAGTGGGCGGGTGTGGGCGATGCGGACGCACGTAGATGCGTAGGCAGGCGCTGGAGCGGGCGCGGGGCTGAACGTGTGTTCGGGCGCTGGCCAGTTGCGGCATGCTGGGTGATCGGATAAGTGAGAAGCTTTCCAGTCACCCTACTATAGCTACAGTGTTCCGTAGACTGGCATGAACAGTGGCTACAGTGTAAGGTCGAGCCACGTGACCAGGTACGCCCGGTGCTGTGAGTGCGGACGGCTCGATGCGCGCTGTGGAGTGGCTCCGGTTGCTGGCTTGCGGGCGGGACCTCACGACAGAGCGCGCGGAGAGGGCTGGGTCGCGAGCGAAGGGGCGTGATAGGGCGTGCGGTGGCCTACCGATGTTGGCTGGGGTGCGTGGGAAGCTTGGCTGGCCGCTGTAGTGGCGCACGGTGGCCGGTTGTGGGCGGAAGAGAGAGCGCAGTGCGAAGAAGCAGGAGGCGATGGCGCCTGCAGGCGCACGCGGAGGGCGAGGGTGGCCTGCAGGCTTGCGCGGAAAGGACTGGGTGGCTGCTGCTGCATTGCTGCGTGCTGCTGCCTTGCTACCGCTGCTGGAGCTTTGAGCTTCAAGCTTGAAGCTCCTGCTCCAATGGCTGAAGTGGCGTGGTCGTTCAAACAGGGAAAAGAAAGCCACCACGTCCACCGGCTCTTTGAAGAGCTGGGCGGTGGTGGTTTCACTGTGGTGGGTGTGCACCACAATGATAACTCCTGCCCGCAGGGTGTCTCCTCTGAGGAGGAGGTCCTGCGTATGGAGGGAGAGGGAGGAGAGGGTGGCGGCTTGGAAGGAGAAGTGGAGTTGTAGTGTTTTTGGCTGGGGACCAGGCTGCCTGCAAAGAAGAAACCGTGGTCTTTTTAAAGAAGATGAAGCCATGCACAGCCATGCCCTGGCTATGCATGGCTCACACATGGCTCATGGCAGGGAGAGGCTGGCACAGGGAAGGGCTTGCTGCAGAGCATGGCACGAGGAAGGTGAGGCCATGCATAGCAGCCGTGGGAAAAAAAGTCAAAAATAAAAAAGAAATAAAAAATGAAAATGGAAATTTGTGAGGCAGCATTTGAGGAAAATGTGAATTGCGAGGCCAATTTATTCACTCTCCTCCACTCTTGATTAAATGCATGCATGCATGTATTTTTACAAATGAGATTATGGAAACCTAATATGCACTGATAATGCTAGGAAATAGCACAAGACGACACAATTGCAGGTGTATTTTTGCGGTGCAATCATGCCCCCAAGCCTATCTTTTGCTAGTCCCTAGCAAAACAGTATTTAGAAATGATCTTAAGTTGAAGATTTTCTTCTGAGGCGACATAGGTGTGTTTATTGTTGGGTATTGTGAGAACCAATTGCAGAGAAGACTACCAGTACTTTAAGTCTTATGTGACATATATCATCTCTCAACTAACTAGGACTCTTGATATTTAAACCTTAAGTACGATTTCCAGGACCCAGAAGGTTTTTGCCATACTCGAGAGCTCAAGAGATTATGGCTTGTGCTTAGTGAAGGATCAAGATTGACCAGATGAACATTAAGACTCAAGCCCAGGGTTTCACGAATTTTTAAGTAAAGGTTGGTCCCAGTTTCAGCTCGTGTTTTCGGATTGACCCTTAAGAAGATGACGGAAAACTCAACTCCCATTTTCTGACATTTATGGCTCACAGAAAAACAGGGTATTTGCGACTTGCCCTGAAGAACTTTTTGTAGGGCGAAGACTTTACAAACATTTGTGAGATATACTGACTTATTTGCATCTTTTTTTTTTAATAGAAACACGTGTCAGTATATCTCTTACAACATTATTTGGAGGAGCACATTTTTCTTTTTGGTGGGAGAGTTTCTTTTTGGTGGAAAGAGTTTCTCCTAAGCACAAGACTAAAACCTGGGATAAAAAGTCTACCTACGTGCACAGGTAAGGACTCCACCTTCCCTAATGAACACTAGGGTTGGATCTTATGTTCACCTGGTCTTTCCTAATATGTGTAGTGTGAACCAAGTTTACTTAAGCTCTCAAGTAGAAGCAAACCAACAAATCCTGTACTGGTGTCTCAGGTACAAGAATACGTTCTTAGTTAGGAGAGATTCCGATCTATCTTGTCAATGCTCAAGTGAATTAAGCCGAGCCTGAGCGAATCAAGCTTATGTGGCCTGGAAAGTCTTCAAAACAGATGTTGAATATCCATAAACACTTATTGTATTTTTGTTTTAGCTTTCAAATCATTACTAAACACCATTTATTATTATTATTTTATATATATATTATATATATATATTTTCTTTTTCTTTTTCTTGCATATTTATAAATAGGTGAGAACTGCATGATACCATAAAATACCCAGATCCTATGGATGCCTATCCACCCCCCCCATGCCAAATGATGCTATGTCCTCATATGCATGCAGGGAAAGGTAGAGAAAGGGCGAAAGATCGGGTAACGAGAGCTGAGGTGCAGGGTATACAGCAGGGTGGTAGGGTGGGTGGATGGTGGGTGGTGAAGTGAAAAGTGAAGTGATCGTGATAGTGGCGTGAAAAGTGATGGTGGATGGTGAAAGGTCTGGCATTTCATGGGATGAGAGTGTCCCAGGCGGATCAGAAAATAGATAGGGAGGGAGAAGTTGGCTCTCAGATTGGCCAAGAAGAGGGGCTCTTTGGATAGATGGATCCAAAGGGAATAGCCCCAGTGAGTAGGATGTGGGCTCAAGGTCCCAGTGTGGAGTTGCAAATCCACCTGATTTGGTGGGAAAGAAAGGGCAATCCAGTCTTCAAGAGTGTGGACCGGCGGTGAGTAGCCCGGATATGACTCAGACCACGAGGTATGGGAAGCGGAGAGAACCTCGTCAGAAGTCTGGTCAGGAGAAGGTACGGGAATAGGGAGGGATGGGGGAACGTCACAGTATGTGTTGATCAGGCAGTCGTCAGGTAATCCGCAGCAGTCTAAATAGGTCCCAATTAGTTCGATACACGCGCTGACGGCCATGTCCTCGTCAGACGTGTCATCCTCGATATAATCGCAATCAAAGCTCTTGGCTTCCTTGAAGATGTTAAGCTTGAGCTTTTCAGATCCAACGGCAATCTCAATACAGCCCGACTCGCAGTCGATAAGGGCACGGGCTGTGGCCAAGAAAGGTCGACCAAGGATGATTGGACAATCAGAAAGTGAGCTAGGAACTTCCACATCTAGAACAAGAAAGTCAACAGGAAAACAGAGACTGTTGACCCTAACCACCATGTCTTCCACCACACCCTTCGGGATTTTGACAGAATGATCTGCCAACTGTAACGTGACAGGGGTGGGTTTCAGATTTTCCAAGGAAAATTTTTCGAGCATGATGGTCGATATAAGATTTACGGAAGATCCTAGATCAAGCAGGGCACTGTTAAAATTGCAGCCTTGGATGCTACAGGAAATAAGCGATGTGCCTGGATCTTTCTACTTTGGTGGTAGATTTGATAGTATAGCACAACTCGCATGAGGCGAGAGAACCATCGGATTCTTAGTTTTCTTTGACTATCGCCTGGGTGTTGTGTAGTCTTTGAAAAATCGGGCGACAGTAGGTATGTGGTCGTTAGCCTCGAGCAGGGGTACCTTGATTTCTACATCCCTGAACAAATTACGCAGGTTATCAAAGGTCTGCGTGTCTTTCTTCTTGCCTTTTGGCTCCTTTAGTAGAGCCTCAGGGAATGAGACTGATTCTGGCACGAATTTGGGTGTATCGCTCTCTCATGAATGCGGTGCGCATCCCGAATGAGAGGGCGATGAAGAAGAAGACGGGCCAGGATCAGGTCGAGGTGGATTGATGGTCTGCTTACCGCTCCTCGTAGTGATAGCATTGGACGATGCGGGTCTAGTGGGATCATACGGTGGAGGAGGGCTCGCAATGGGGACATAAGAGTGCAGTGCTGCAGCGGGATTAGCCTGAAATCTCGGTGGAATGCTCGGAGCCTGCAGAATCTGATTATCCTGCCCTTGAGAAGGTTGTACCTGTGGTTGAGGACCATGGGATACGAAATTTCACGGGTTTGGAACAGGTTGGGCGGGAAGATTGCCCTGAGATCGAGTCGTCATGCGTAGTTGACTGATCTCAGCATTCTACTGCGCCAATTGGTGCTGAAGAGAGGTCATGTTCTCTTCATGGAGCTTTGACATACACGTCATCATTTGCATCAATTTGTCAAGAGGACTTGATGCGTGTTAGGTTTGCAGTATGCAAGGGCCTGATGGCGGATTTGCCATAGGATTAGAATGGGCCCTTGGGATGACCGGCGCGGACGGTCGCATTGGTCCACCCACGAGGTTTTGGCGTTGTGGGTTGTTGGACCATGCAAAGTTCGGATTATTGTGCCACCCTGGGTTATACGTGGCAGAGAACGGGTTGTTCCCCAGGGTGCAAGTGTCTTCTATGACAGAAGACGCATTCGCATGTAAGTATGCGTCCGAGCACACGGAGGCTTGGTCCTCTGTGTCGAAATACTGGCTCGCAGAAGCCAGTTCCACATGACTTACCGAGTCGTTTGGCGCGACACTCGGTAAGGAAGGTCTTACAGGGTTTCTCGGGATAAGCCTAGTGTTGGAAGAATTTGGATTGTGATAAAGTGGTGAAGTGGGGGTGTTTGCCATAGAACGGGCGGGGTTGGCCAGAAGCTCGTCCAGCTTCTTGTGCACGATGGAGACTTCATCCAGTTTTTGAGCAATAAGGCTTAGATCAGTGGATGAATGGGAGGGTCCCGTGTCAACTTCGTGGACATTTCGGGGCTGCTTGGTACGATTAAAGGCGACAATGGAATCATTGTTCATCAAGTTTTCACTCATATTTTCAAATAGTTCGAATGCTCCATTCTCATTTTTATTCATAAAATTCCCTCCGCAGGAAGCATTTGCAATCTACTTCAAAGTCTCATTTAGCCCGTAGTAGAAAATCTGGGCTATATGCCACTTAGGCAAACCATGGTGCGGACACTTCCTGAGGAGGTCATTATACCTCTCCCAAGCCTCATGAAATTGTTCACCGTTTTGTTGCATAAATGAAGTGATAGCACGGCGAAGCGTATTGGTTCGTCCGATTGGGAAGAACTTCTTTAGAAATGCTGTTCGCATCTCTTCCCAAGAGTGGATGGTTCTCCCAAGGGTGCGTAGCCATTGCGACGCTTTATCCCGCAATGAAAACGGAAACATTTTCATGAGGACTATAGGTAACCCGATATTTCTTGGTTTAACAGTTTCAGCGAATTAGGTTAGGCCTTCCAAGTGGAGAAAAGGATCTTCACTTGCAAGACCATGGAAGTGAAAATTTATTAGGCCAAGTATGTTCGGTTTCAGTTCAAAGTCATCCTCGCCCATGGGGACCCGAATTTGTCCTATGGTCTTTGTAGTAGCAGGATTCTGACAGGAGCTAAGAGACCTAGGCTCCTCCCGTTCGGGAGGGTTCTGCATTTCCTCCAATGTTTCCCGAATGGCCTCAATTCATTCATTATACATTTCCATTTGGGCTTGGAGGTGGGTTATGGGATCTAAGGCTCCACTACCTGGTGGGTTCTGAGGGCGGTTTCCTCCCTTGGGATTTGGGGGTGGGCATGCAGCCATGTTTGTGGAGGAGGACGATTCGGCTTCTTTTCTAGATTTATCAGTTAATTCAAACAGTTCAGGGTTTTGTGACCTCCTCCCAAACATGCACTTCCGTAGGAAGAATTGGGGAGATGAGAAGGAAAAAGAGATGAGAGAAATGACGCCGCAAAGGTACACTTGATTACAAATCAATACAGTCAAATTCTTAACCTCTACAGTGTGCCCTTAGACCTAAAGATCTAATTTACGTACTATCACGAACTACGGAACCGAATGCGAGCACCGCAGAACCACCGGGCCAGATTGAAAGGCCATTTGCCCCAGTCTTAGACACCCGAAAGCACGCGGGAACCCTCACTAGCACGTAGACGCTACACGCAGGTAGTTAGACCTCCAATCCTTAGTAAGGATCAAGTTACTACCAGTTTTAGTTAGAGGCTTAGGATCAAGTGCTTTTGGAATGTGAAGGGCGTTGTTTACGGGTAATGCCCAAGTGATTGATTTTCAGAGTGTGTAACACAAGCATGCAATGGGGAAATTTCCTCGAATTGAAGTTTTTAATTGGTGAATGGTTTTTAGAGTTCAGCCTTAAGTAGTACGAATTTTAGGATTTCGTTGTATTACCAATTCAACCAATCTCCAGGTTTTTGAGAGAATACAGGTTTTCTTCTAAGCCCAACAAACCCTTCCTCAACATCTGTTGGTTAATGCATGCTACAATGTAATGGACTACCCTTAAATGGAGATTTCTATGTGTGGATGCACGAATCAGTTTTAGATTAGTGTGAAAGGGAGCCAAAGTACTTCAATTCAAGTGCTCCCAATCCCAGAATGATTTCCACACATGGCTCAACCAAAAGATAAAGAAAATTAAATTGTTGGGGTTGAATTATTCAGGATCGAATCTTAGGCAAGTGAAAAGTCATGGTGGGGTTGGAATTTACTCAATTCCAAGTCTCCTCACCAAAAATGTGATCCCGAATTTGCAGATAAGTGAGGCAAAGAGGGTTGCAATCAATCTTTTTATTTGCCTCAAAGAATACTTCACACGGCGAAAAATTCAAGAATCAAGATTCTTGGATTTTCTCTATGCGAAGTTTTGCTGGAAATCTCGGGGCGGTGGGAGTAAGGGCAAACAATCAAACAAGTGAATTTTAATCCACTGTCCCCAAGAGATCCCAAGAAGTTTTTCTAGTTTTTTAGTTTTTAGTTTTTTTTTATTAAGGTGACAAGTTAACCTAAGTTGCTAAGAAAAGAAGACCTACTTGTTCGGCAACGTGTGCGAAGCTCCAATGCGGTGTCAGTGTCTTCACACTCTTATTCCCGCCTTGGATCTGCTCACGTCTTTGACTTCGTATGCCTGCCTTCTCCTTGCAACAGGTTCACCTGCACACCAAAAACAGAGATACCCGTGAAGAGAGGGGTGTGAGAAGAGAAAAATTACAGGAATGGAGTAAAAACTTACTTGAAGGCGCACTTCCCCGGCAATGGCGCCAGAAAAGGTGTGGTGTCGGACCCGAATAGGTTGTTAATATGATGATTTTATCATTGAAGTGTGTATAGTGGTTAACTTAAATCGGACCTAACCATCTCTTTACAAAATTTTTAACCTGGCCTACTTGATTTTATCTTGGTCACTTTTAGGCCCAGGGTCGAACTCAGGAAGCGGGGTTACTAGTTAAGTTTCTACGCCTTTCCTACAACGAATCTCTTCTGTTCGTTTATTGTGTTTTTGGTATTTTTTCTATCTAGATTTTTTTCTGGTAATCTTTGTCCTTGAGGCACACCCTCAAAATTGGGTTCTTGGCTTTGAGCCAAAACAGGGTTCCAAAATGGGTCTTGCTATTCGCAAGATGGAGTACCTGCAAGTCAAGGATTATCTTTTCTCTTTTATATCTTTTTTTATCTTTTTATTGGCATGAAAGAGAAGCATAAATAAAGTAAATATAGTATATATATATAGGTATATATTATATATGTATAAAGGGGTGGGGGTGGAGGCGGAGATGGAGTGTAGCACGGTGTCGAGTCGGTCGTCGTCTAGAAAGATGCAACCAACAGGACGAAGTGCCGCGTGTAAGGTATAGGATGGATGGTGGAAGATGAATGCGAACATGCTTTTTGTATGCGTGTATCGGGGAATATCAGCAACTGGTGCAGATATTCCCGCGATACCACGTATGGTAAATAATGTGAAAATATATATATATATATTTACATGCCTATATATATATACATATACATATATACATATATAACTACATATATACATATATATATACCTATATATCTATAACCATATATATATATATATATGATACTATATAGATGTATATATATGTGTGTGTATGTATATAGTAATATATGTATATATAGATATATGTAGATAAGTATATATATATATATATATACATCTATATAGTATCATATACATATATATATATATATAAGCATATGTGTATATGTATATATATATATATATTTATAAGTATATAGATGTGTATATATATATATATATGTATGTATATGTATATATATATATATATATATATATATATATATATATATATATATATATATATATATATATATATATATATATATATGTATGTATACTAATACATAAGTATATAGGTACTACTATATGTATAAATATAAGTATATATATATATATGTATATGTATATAATAGTGTACAGGTGTGTGTGTGTGTATGAAAGTGTGAGTGTAGGTGTGTAAGTGTTGGTGAAGAGAGTGATAGAGTGTTGTGAGAGAGAGAGAGAGAGAGAGAGAGAGCAAGAGAGAGAGGGCAGCCGTGCGCTTCCTGATGGAGTGAAGATGCACGGGTTAAGACGTCTGTGCGCTCAGGGCGTCGTCTGGAAGTCCCACACGCCGACTGGAGCTTCACGCGCAAGCGCGTATGCACGTGGAGAGGGTCGCGCTGGAAGGGAGAGAGCGCGGGGATAGGAGAGGCTGGAACGGGAGCTCGCAGGGACACGCAGGAGGAGTGGGCAGGTGCAGGCGTTGTGGACGCATGCAGATGCGCGGGTGGGCGCTGAACGCGTGCGCGGGCGCTGGCCGGTTGCGATGCCCGGGTGACCGGATAAGTGAGAAGCTTTCCGGTCACCCCACTATAGCCACAGTGTTCCGCAGACTGGCGTGAATAGTGGCTACAGTGTAAGGCCGCGCCGTGCCATCGGGTACGCCCGGTGCTGTGAGTGCGGACGGCTCGGCGCGCACGATGGAGTGGTTCCGGCTGCTGGCTTGCGGTAGGGACCTCGTGACAGAGCACGTGGAGAGGGCTGGGTCGTGAGTGAAGGGGCGCGACAGGGCACGCGGTGGCCTGCGGGTGTTGGCTGGGGTGAGCGAGAAGCTTGGCCAGTTGCTGCAGTGGCCGTGGTGGCCTGCGGGGGTTGGCTGGGGTGCACGGGAAGCTTGGCCGGCCGCTGCAGTGGTGTGCGGTGGCCAGTTGCGGGCGGAAGGGAGAGCGCTGTGCGAAGAAGCAAGAGGCGATGGCGCCTGCAGGCGCGTGCGGAGGGCGAGGGCAGCCTGCAGGTTCGCGCGGAAAGGGCTGGGCGGCTGCTGCTGTGTTGTTGCGTGCTGCCGCTTGTTGCCACTTCTGGAGCTTTGAGCTTCAATCTTGAAGCTCCCGCTCCAATGGCTGAAGTGGCGTGGTCATTCAAACAGGGAAAAGAAGGCCACCACGCCCTCCGGCTCTTTGAAGAGCTGGGCGGTGGTGGTTTCACTGTGGTGGGTGTGCACCACAATGATACTCCTGCCCGCAGGGTGTCTCCTCTGAGGAGGAGGTCTTGCATATGGAGGGAGAGGGAGGAGAGGGTAGCGAACTGGAAGGAGAAGTGGAGTTGCAGTGTTTCTGGCTGGGGACCAGGCTGCCTGCAAAGAAGAAACCGTGGTCTTTTTAAAGAAGATGAAGCCATGCATAGCCATGCCTTGGCTGTGCATGGCTCATGCACGGCTCATGGCAGGGAGAGGCTGGCGCAGGGAAGGGCTTGCTGCAGAGCATGGCGCGAGGAGGAAGGTGAGGCCATGCATAGCAGCCGCGGGAAAAAAAGTCAAAAATCAAAAAGAAATAAAAAATGAAGATGGAAATTTGTGAGGCAGCACTTGAGGAAAACGTGAATTGCGAGGCTAATTTATTCACTCTCCTCCCCTCTCAATTAAATGCATGCATGCATGTATTTTTACAAATGCGATTATGGAAACCTAATATGCACTGATAATGCTAGGAAATAGCATAAGACAGCACAATTGCGGGTGTATTTTTGCGGTGCAATCATGTAACCCACTCCAAGGAAAAGCAAGTTAACTCTCCTTCCACCTCGACTTAGGAAACTTCAACTACAAAAGAGTAAAGTCCTATTCCTTTTCCACAAGCAATTCATCCACCAGCAAAAAGAAAAAGAAATCCGAGCCCTCTAATAAGGAACTGGTGGAACTTTTTGGGCATGTAGAAATAAACATCCCTCTTCTAGATGTAATTAAGTAAATCCTTGCTTATGGTAAGTTTTTAAAAGATTTGTGTACTCCTAAAAGGTAGTCTAGAAACCTAGGAAAGGTGATCCTTTTAGAGGTAGTTAGCTCAGTTGTGCAAAGCAAACTACCTCTGGAAAAGAAACACTTGGGCACTCCTCTGATTTCGTTTGTCATTAATGACACCACTTTTGATTGTGCTCTTCTTGATCTTGGTGCCTCCATAATCTTATCCCCACTATTGTCTTCGAGGAATTTAGATTCGGTGAATTAAAACCCATCGATGTTACATTACAATTAGCTAACCAATCTACAATTCAATCCTGGGGGATTGTTGAGGATGTCATTATTCGGTTCCATACTTGTTTATTTGCAGTAGGCTTTCTAGTTCTAGACATTGAGGTACCAGAAGCATTAAAGAATGCCTCAATTATTCTTGGAAGACCTTTTCTCGCCATCGCAAAGGCAAATATTGATTATGATTCTGGAAAGATGAAAATCACTTACGGTGGAGAATCAATTACTTTAGATATTTTTCATGCTTCCAGGAGATTCTGAGAACCTGATTTCTTTGATTATTTGGATTCTAAACTAGATAATTTGGTGGAAGAAACCATGCAAGTTTCACACATAGGAACTTGCTTTGCAGTTGAATCTGTTCTTGAGTCACCTCACCCCCTGCCTTAACTTCACCTTCCACATCTGACTCTTCCCCTGACTCTTCCTCTCTCTCTTCCCCTTTGGACCTCAATTTTGAATCTATTTTTGAGCTGGGCCTCTAATTGAATTTAAAACCCTTGTTCAACTCTCTGAAGTATGTTTTCCTAGGACCAAAATAGACTAGGCCCCTGATTATTAATTCTAATCTTACTGGGGATCCAAAGGAAAAGCTTCTCTAAGTCTTAAGCAAGAATCGAAAAGCAATTGGTTGGACTTTAAAAGATTTTAAGGGAATTAATTCATCCTATTGCACTCATATAATTTATCTTGATGACGACTCTTGCCCCTCCCACCAACCTTAAAGGAGATTGAATCCTAATATGCAAGAGGTGGTAAAACAAGTGATCATCAAGTGGCTAGATGCCGGCATTATCTACCCCATCTTCAATGGTAATTGGGTTAGTCTTACTCAAGTTGTTTCCAAGAAAGCAAGACTAACCATCATCACAAATGAGAAAGGGGAAAATATTGTTGTTAGAACTGCTTCTTTTTGGCGAGTGTACATTGATTACAGAAAATTAAACATCGCTACTAAGAAAGATCATTTTTTGCTCCCTTTTATTGATTAGATCCTGGAGTGCTTAGCTGGATAGGAGTTTTATTATTTCCTTGACGGATACTCCAGTTATAATTAGGTAGTAGTCCACCTTGAGGACCAAGAAAAGACTACATTCACCTGCCTCTTCAGCACCTTTGCTCTCCGAAGGATGCCCTTTGGATTATGCAATGCACCTGCTACTTTTCAACGTGTATGCTTGTAATATTTTCTAACTTGATAAGCAAATATCTTGAGTTTTTTATGGACGACTTTTCCATTTTTGGAGACTCTTTTGATTTATGTTACGAATCTTGACAAAACTCTCAAAAAATGCAAAGAAGTCAACTTAGTTCTCAGTTGGGACAAAAGCCACTTTATGATCTAGAAAGACAGCGTCCTGGGCCATGCCATTTCTAAAGATGGAATTGTGGTAGATCGAGCTAAGATTAATGTCATTTCTAGACTTCCCCTGCCCAACTCTGTTAAGTAGATAGATCATTTTTGGGGAATGTGGGATTCTACCATAGATTCATCATGGTCTTCTCTAAGATCTCAAAATCCTTAAGTCAACTTCTCATCAAAGATCAACCTTTTGATTTCAATGACCAATGTTTGGAGAGTTTTGAAAAATTGAAGGAAGAAGTCACTGAGTCACCAATTCTACAGGGACTTGATTGAAATCATCCCTTTGAATTAATGATCGATGCCTTAGATTTTGCTGTGGGGACGATTTTAGGGCAATGTGTTGACAAGAAGCCCATTGTTATCTACTATGCAAGAAAAACTTTGGATGATACACAATGGAATTACATGATTAATGAGAAAGAACTTCTTTCCATTATGTTCACCCTAGAAAAATTCAGATCTTATTTGTTAGGGTCGCATGTCATTGTTTATATGGATCACTCAACATTAAAATATTTGCTGAACAGGAAAGATGCGAAACCCTGCCTTATTCATTGGATTCTCTTACTGCAAGAATTTGATTTGGAAATTAAGGACAAGGCGAGATCGCAAAATGTAGTGGTCGATCACCTCTCGGGTCTTACGACGGATGATGTGCTTACCCTTCTAGATATCTTTCCAGATGAAACCCTCCTTGCAGTTTCCAACCTCCCATGGTATGCCCCTGTAGTTAATTATCTGGCGACTGGACAAATCCCTAGTGATTGGCCTAAGTCTAAAAGGGATAAGTTCTGTGTAGATATCTGATATTTCTTCTGGGAAGAGCCCTATTTATTTCGTATTTGCACTTACCAGGTCATCCGATGGTGTGTTCCTAATTCAGAATTTCATGATATTTTGAACCACTGTCATGTGATGGCCTACGGTGGACATTTCTTGGGCAAGAAAACTGTGGCCAAAATTTTGAGTTCTGGATTCTATTGTCCTAGCATACGCAAAGATGCTTAATAATTTGTTAGATCTTGTGTGCATTGCCAAAGCATCAATAACATGATTAGGAATGATATGATGCCCCTTAACCCAATTTTGGAAGTTGAAATTTTTGATGTTTGGGGTATTAATTTCATAGGACTGTTTGTCAACTCTTGTGGGTACCTGGACATTTTGGCTGCAGTCGACTATGTGTCAAAATAGATTGAAGCAGTACCCACCTGCACCAATGATCATCGAGCTGTCATCAAATTTGCACCTAAACCTACAACCCACCTTTACGAAGTTCAAACACAAACACAACCCCCATAGCCCTACAGTGCAACCCAACCCTGAAGCCACTAAATGTGGCAACATCCTGATAAACACCAATTTATCATCAATCTTAGGCTACAAATCACATCTAGTTCCTAGGGTTTCTATATTTCATTATGGTATTAGGTTGCATTTAGGCATTAATGCACATTTAAGGTTTAGGCATGCATTATCATATTTTCTTATAATTTTATGTATTGATACACTTCATTTCATTGTCAGGGATGAATACATAATAGAAATCAAGTAAACCCTGACAATTTGAAAGGCAGAAAGGCAAGAAGAAAGAGATAGAAGCTCATTACAGTTGGATCCTAGCTCAACCTAGCTCATCTTAGTTGGATCCAACTCATTCCTAGCTCAACCCAACTCATCTCAGATCGATTCAGCTCATTCCTAACTCAAACCAGCTCATGGCAGCTCATCTCCAGCTTAAGTAGCTCAACTTAGCTCAACTCATTTGAGCTTAACTACTAGACCTAAGTTAGCTAGCTAAGCTAGCTAGGAGGTCTTCAGGAAGATCAACTCCAACTCATCTCAGCTCCAAACAAGATGAAGCCATCTCATTTCAGCTGAACATTACTTAGCTTAGCTGCTAGCAAAGAACTAGCTAGCTAAGCTAGTTGCTGAGTCCACAAAAGATCTTCTTCAGCTTCATCTCAACTCCATGAAGGCACACTCAGCTCAAGGTTCCTCCTCCAAGCTCCTACCCTATACTAGTTAAGTTATCTCCTACTCCCACTCTTCATGGTCGACTAGTCACCCACCAAAAAGCTAACTAATCTACTCAACAAGTAATTAAAGTGAAAGAGAGGATGAGAGACAGAGAGAGAGAGAGATAGAGAAAGAGAGGGAGAGAATAATTCTATTTATGGCGAATCAAATGGTTTTACAAATAATATATGTGAAAAATTAAATCTACACTAGAAAGCGAATAAAAAGAGATAGAGAGAGAAAATCCTCGTTGACGACTGCTTGGGGAACGACTCACTTTGACGGCACTTGGACGAATGAGGTTGAAGGTAGAGGAAGAATGGAGTTCGAAGAAGAGGGGATGAGGTAGGGCGACATTGCAGTGGGATCTGCTTCCTCGAAGGGGGTGGGAGGATGGTTGGCGGGAGCTTCAAGAATGGGGGTGAGAAGACAGGAAAAAAATTATTTTGTTTCTCTAGTGGAGCATCCTAGGGCTTGGGACACACTAAAGAGGGGCTCTTAAGCTCTAGAGAGGGGTAGAAAAAGCTACAAAGGGATGGATTGTAGAGGGGGGAGTGGTAGGGCTTTTATAGGTGCAGAAGTGCATTTCCCGGCCAAGCACGCACACAATGCACTTAATGCAACGTGCATAGTGCCCGTGCGCTGGCATGATGAAGTGATGGTAACACCATCATGAGCCCTAACTAGCCACATTTAATTAGGTTTGAATGATAAAAGCTCTTGCCTGATCAAATGAGGGTCACAACTCCTCATCATTCTGATTTAATAAGAAAACAGGGAATCAAGGTTAATTCTGTAATTTTAACAGCACATCACAAATACAGAATAACCATGGGGTCACTCAGGGGTTAATTGAAGGTCAAATGAGCATAAAAGTATAAAAAGTGAGGCAACAGCAACTGAAATAAAGTTTCACGCATTTCGAAGGAGAAAACAGCACCAAAATCCTAATTATCAAACCTACTTAAATTGAAGAGGTTTTGGTTAGGATAAAATTATTCTAAGCCTTCTAAAATACAAGAAAAATATTCTAAGAGGTTTGGTACCCTTGGTTTGACTATTTGAACCCATTTTGACCTAGAATAGAGTTTCAGAAGAAATTTACCCTGATTTGAAATTTTTTGCAAATTACCCAATCAAATGTGATTAAAACTCAAATCCAAGCTCACAATTAGATTCTTAGGTCTAAATTTTGTTAGAATCAAAATTTGGGACTAATCTGAGTTCATCTTGGCTTACTTTGCATTTTAACCCTTAAAAACTTTATTTCTTACATTTAGCCCCCCAGGTTTCAATTTTCTCGCAATCAAGCCCCAACTTTTTCGACATTCTTGCAAAAATGCCCCTACCACCATTAGCGTATAAATGCACCTTCAGGCTGAGATTCAAGAGGAGATTTCTCCCTTAAATCATGATCAAATCCCTCCAAACTTGGAGGGATCTTGAGAGGTTTCCTAATCCGATAAAACCAGATCTTGAGTCCTAATTTGGACCCTAGAGCTTAGGTGAGCTCGAGATTTCAGGGGATCCTTTTCCTTGAAATCAAGAACAAATCGAGCCTCTTTCCTTGCTTTGAGCTCATTTTTGAGTTCTATAAAGAGCTCTCAAGTCCAGGTTGTCCTCCTTAGCCAAGAAACGACCAGGAATACCTTTCCTCTCTCTCCTCCGGCCACCGTTCCTTTGAGCTTTGGAGAGCCTCTTTGCCTCCTTCGAGCCAGACAACGGTCAAATTGATCAACTCACCTTCCTCCTCTCTTCGTCGTGCATCTTTCCAGCCAAAGGAAGAGCATCTTCGTCCTCTCCTTCTTTGCCGCTCCCTCACCATCGACACCATTTTCCCTGACTTCGACCCATCACCGTTGGATGACTCTACCCTCTTTCTCCCTCTCTAAGTCCCTCTAACCTCCTCCTCTACTCCTCTACTTCATTTCTATCCACTTGAACTCCACTTTCGACCACCTACCACCCTTTTGCCCCTCATCTTCCCCACGGCTGGTGAAGCTTTGGCGAGCTCGCACGGCCATCACACCACACCAAACTCACCGCCATCACTTCCTAAAGCTCCACCTCACCTCTCCCTTCAAAAATCCTCTGCCTATTTTCACATCCACCCACTCCACAACTCCCCCAAACACACACACCTCTAGTCACCTTTTCCGTCATCGACAAGCCTTCTCTGACAACCATACGCCCTCCAACCACCACCATCGCACTTGCCTTCGCATGGCAAAGCTTCTGAGTGTATTTGACAGGACCACGAGGTTGTTTTCTTGACATGCAGGTCTCGCCAAATGGTCGCCTTCCGCCTCGTCCACTTGTGCTCCGACCGTCGAACCACCACCAATCCACCTCCAGGCAGCGCGGATCTTACTTGCGAAGATAATTGCACCCTCAATTAGAGAAGAGATCAACAACAACAACCAAATTCTTTAGACCTTCACCTGCAGTTGCGCGTGAAGGAAAGAAGTGGGATTAGTCACACATTGTGGATTTAGTACTCCGCATCAGTGCAGAAGAGGAAATCTCGCCATTTGCTCTTCGCCTCCGAATGCACAGGGGTGAGGTCCCTCACACCCCCACGTATGTGCTAGCACATGCCCTCGCCCATGGTTCACACCATGTGTGTCTGGGTCAGATCCGATTGCCTGGTTACTGTTCATTCAGGTCTGAGAGAAAAATCTGAGGGGTTTTTGCACTGTGGCCTCGAGATTCGTGCCCTCCTCTCCTTGCTCCACACTTAGAGTTGATAAGCTTTGTGCTTCTCTACTGTGCATTGTGCTTATGAGGCTTGTGCTTTGCCTTGGTTCTTCTGAGGCCTTGGAGTTAAGGCATCTGTGCCTTAGTCTGACATCTGAGGCCTTGACTTGGTTTTGTTCCTTAGTTATAGTGGACACATCTGTTGACGTGGAAATTAACATTTAGTGGTTGAGGTTACTGTTGGATTATTTGAGATATTTGATTAGAGCTTAAATTCTAGGGTTAATTTAGTGGTTTCAACCACCATTTTTACTCATTCTTTTTGCACTTTGATACTTGATATTCTGAGATACATTCCTGACATATATTGCATATCCTTGTGATTCACTTGCATTATTATTTTTGCTAATTATGATTAGTGGATTGATTTGCTTAAATTGCTCCCTACGAACGACCTCGGACTCACTTTTGTTTTCGAGCTTATAAATTTAAATGTTGATTTGCTTTTGTTGACTGTATTACGATCGTATTTTAAACTTGATGAAAGCTTGTTAACATTTTGGCACAATTGTTGGGGAGCAACGCGCATTTCATTCACTGATTACAATTCTGATTTGGTACTAACTTGCTTTATGTGATTTGTTGTGATGTTGCGAGGTGAATCTGAAGATCGGCCACGCGACAACCACACTAGGGGCTGGTAATTTCATTCCCTTCTTCTTAAGCCCCTTATCTCTCGAAGGATTAAAAAGAGAATCAATTAGGATTAACTCTCATTTCATAGTAATCAATCATCTGAGTTGCCTGATTTGATTTGATTAGAGATCCCCATCCTAATACTTGCACCTATTAGGGACTTAAGATGACTTGGGCTATTCACCTTCTTAATTGAGCCCTAGGTACCAACTTGGAAAGAATTGGACTTGGAAAATAGAGCCAAATTAGGGTTTCCATATTAGGGTTTCAGGAAAACACACTTGCTTGATTTATAGAGTATAGATTTCTCGCATCGTGTGTTACCCAAGCCCTGGTTGAATTGATCTAATCAAGTGAACCCAAAAAGTAGGCTCTAACAATCACTTGAATCACTAAAACTTGTCACCTAATAACCTGTTTGCAAACCACTTAGGGTGATTTTGGGTTCTTTACCTAACTCATCCTCAATTTTAGGGCAGGTTAGGTGAAGTTGATCCACCTTGTGGGTTAACCAACCTCCAAATTAGACCATAGATCAAAATCAACTCTAAAGCTCAAGTAAAATTCAAGGCACATACTCAAGATTAAAATTGGTAGACTTAAAGTCCAAGCCTGGTAGTCAAGCTTGCTCATTCCAATCTACATAGATTCTTAGTGACAAGGAAGGTTAGGTAAGGGAAACTTTGTAACTCGTGGGGATTCTCTACCATGTAGGAGCCTTTGCGACTCTCCCTTCCTGGCTACCCAAGTAATTCTCGAGTAAGTTTCTGATTCAGAGGTATCATCCGCCTTGAACCTCTGTAGTCATCCAAAAATTTTTTTTGGGTGCCCGATGAGAGACTCATCATGGCTGATAGTTATCATTAATTAACTAGTTCCCTAGTTAATTAACTAAGTATACATTAAATATATGGTTAATTATACTATAGGGGTTAAAATAATAAGGACCTGAAAAATAAGTTAAAAACATTAATTAAATATTAATTAATCATAATAATAATTTAATTAATAATTTGGACTCAATTAATAATTACCTACATAAAAAGGTATTTAAACTAAATTAGTATTATGACCTAAGTATGTAATTAACCTATTTAATTATATCATTTAAATAAATATATCTAAAAAGGGAAAAAATGTAATTTCAAGGCATAAATATAATATTTACCTAATTTATAATAACATATAAAATGTTGAAAAATAAATAAATTAAAATAAGCCTTAAAACTCACTATTTACGTTTAGGTCCTTAACTTGTATTTCATTGGAGTCCTTTTATTTCATTCTGGTCCTTTTATATTTACAAAAATACCCTTGCATACATCTTTATCGTCTTCTTCATCTTCATCTTTGTTGTGGATGGTCCACGAACTCCGATGTCCGTACCTCGCGATTACCAACCATTCGACGTCAGTCAGCCTTCATCATCGCCATCCAGCTTCCTTTCATTGCCCACTATCCATCTGACGGATCAGATTGTCAAGTAATCGTATTTAGATTAGGTGTTTAACCTCATTGGCGTCGAAGATGATGCCGGAGGTTATAATGAACCTAGACCTAAAATTGTTTAGATACATCCCTTAGGACCCTCGTTGTCACCTATAAATAGCTCCTCTGACCTTTGATTGAGGGGATCAACTCCCTAGCCCTCTTTCCCATACTGAGTTGCCCTAGGCTATTCTTCCTCTTCTCCAGCGACTTCTACTTGATTCCTCTGTTGCTCTCCATCGAGTTTGACTTCCTCTTCATCTCCGCCGTCCACCATTGCATCTGTTGACGAGGTTACGCCACCATCTTCTCTCTTTACACGCTGTATTCGTTTCCACCGGAGCTCTTCCTTTGCCCCTGTAATTTCCTCCTCCATCACGAGCGATTGGCAGAGCTCTCCTGATCACCTTTCGTCCAGGCAATGGTAGAGTAGCTTAGATTCAGTTTACCTTAGATCTAGCCAGTTAGTTAGGTAATTAGAGTAGAGTTTAGCTTAGTTTCAATGTCATCTTGTATAGCTTTGGTGAGCCAATTCCAGCTTGCTGAGACTTCATTCACTCATTAAATCACAGGATCATCTTCTTTATCTCTCCACGAATCCATTCCACTTCTTTTCCTCTTAATTTGATCAGCTTATCTGCCTACTCCACTCACCCATGCTTGAGTACCTCCGCTGTCCATGGCAAAAGTCTCAGAACCTTAATCACAACCACTTGGGGCCTTCCATCACTAATTCATCACATTAGGGCCCTGATCTCACTTCTAATTTCACCTATAGTCATCTACATAATAAACACCCAATTCTACTCAACCTCTGAGCGAGCTTAGAGGAGTTGAATCATCTAATTCACCACACACACACCATCGTCTTACTGTTGTGAGCATTTCCCCTGACTCAATTGAGTGAGAGGGTAGCTCTTGAGTTTAGACGAACTCAAGAGGCATTTTTTTTGAATTCCTTGACAAATCCTTACATCAGATTATTAATTGATTAAATTGTTGAGTTCTTGAGGTTCTTCATGACCTTAGGAACATCTTGATGTCTTCTTTTTAGTATTTTGTGGAGATTTGATCTCCAATGACAACTCACGGTCTTCAGCAGAGCTCCGGCGACCTTAATTTGAGCTTCAGCTTTCGATACTTCACAGGATGCTCCAAAACGAGTTTTTATGAGATAAGGATTAGAAAACACTGATTGGATTTGTGTTTTATTGTTTAATTCTATTTGATGGTCATCGTCTTCCCCAACTTTGGAAGTTTATAATAGAGGTTTAGAATTTAGAAATAGGTTTTGAAGCAAGAGCGGATTCCAGAGAACCTAATCTAAGTCTTTAATGGGTCTAACAAACTCTAGAGTCTTCCACCAAACAGATCTACTTCAAATCTTCGGCGATGAGCTCAAAGTTAGTTGTAGAGTATTCAAAACTCGATTTTGATGCTGTGATAAACTCTTTATGTTGAATTTAGTGTATCTGGGCAGGTTAATTGAATATGTAAATTCTGATTTGGAAAGTCAAATTTTGGGCTTCACAGGTCAAAGTCGAGTCCAATTCGAGACTTAAAATGCTTGAATCTCTAATTTAATGGATTGGTTAAGTTCCTGATTTGATTTTGAATTGTTTAGAATTGATTTAGATAAGTTCTATGGAGTTTAGATGGAGTTCCAACTTTTGTCTAGTTTGGGTTCAAACTGGAACTCAAGACTACTCAGTGTTTTTGTTGAGATTTAAACTCAAATCTTGCCTAGATGTGTACTTTGACTCATTGAATTGATCTAAGTCACTTCTCAAGGCTTTTAGTTGTCTGTTGGGTTGATTCAAGCTAGAATCAGTGTTCTGTACACTGAATCAAGAAGTTTTCAAGCTTCTAAAGCTTCTTAAGCTTTCTTTAATGCCAAACTCTCTCTTATTCCACGTGGAATGACACCCTGAAGTCTTTCATATCCTCAATTGAGAATATTTTCTCTTCTGTAGGTCACTTAACTTGAGAGCATAACCGTGAAGCATGTTCCAGGTACATGGAATAGAACCATATTCATCATTCAAATACGTGGATCAAATTTGATCCAAAGTCAAAATTGATTTCAAAATTAGAAACTAACATAAATAGCTTTCCATCGAGCCTTTGATCACTTAATTCGATCTAGTAAGCCGACAAGAATCATCGTCTGAAGTCTGATGACAGAAATGCGTTGCGAAGAAGAGACTTGCTGCCAATTGATCGCACATTGATAGTTGAAGATGCTGTGCACACATATAAGTGATATGTGAACCCAGTGCTTTAGTCGTCAAGTGCTGGGTGCACATATCCCTTTTGACCATCTGATTCTCGCTAAGCTTGTGCTCGTGTGTGTCGCGTGCACGTGTAGGTGTGTGTGTCTGTGCACTTGTGTGCATGGGGTCGAGTGTGGGCATGAGCTTGTGGGCCTCGAATGAGCCTGATACTGGGCAAAGCTAAAATGTCTGAAATATACTCTAAATCCAACTAGGCTTGGGCCTAGAGTAGGGTCTGGTCTCACCCCTAGTGGGCACTGTGTATCCTCGAAAGAGGTCTGGGTTGTCAATTAACTCAATTTTTGGTTAAGTAAGAAACATGTGGGTTAAGGGCTTAAAAATGGTTAAGTATGGATATGAGTGCACAATAGAAATTAAAGAGTGAGAAAGAAGAGAAAATGAAGAATAAGAGAAGAGGGAGAAGCTAAATGCTGAGAGTTAAAAGAGAAGTTAACTACTGATTAAAGAGAGAGAGAGACGTTTGAAGGTATAATTAGAAGTCTAAAAATTACATTTAAGTCGTATGATCAATAAAAGAGACGTTTGATGCAAGGTTGAGCTGAAGTACAAGAAAGAGAAATGAAGTGCTTGAGCTTAGTGTTAAAGAGGCATTGTTTGTATTGATAATCCCTTTATGCCTTATATTTTGTAAACATTTGTAATTAATGTTCCTTCTCATGCTATTCATTGTAAAATCATTCATATACTTTTCTTTTGTAAATGGAATAGTTGCAAGTTTTCATTGTTGAATTTTATATGCAATTATTCATGTACTTAATATATTACTTAATTATAGATTTAATTAATTAATTTATTAGTTAATTATGCATTAGAATAAAAATGATGAATTAAACTACATTTATGCCTCCCAATGAACGACTTGGGCTTAACCAATTAAAAAGAATTAAATTTAAAATGTTAGGTTAGCTTGATCCTATACTACAATCAACGACAATCATTTAACAACTCAAGTTAACCTAAGTCCACTCTTTACATGATTAATTAAGACTAATAACCTTAATTAATTGTGTTGAGAATTGAACCATCAGTGCCTCAATTAGGTCCATAACACGTTTTGTCCCTCATTTGATTCTTTAGTGCATGTTCAGGAGGAGGTCCTTAAGACCATGCTTGAGACCTCCACTAGTAGTTCATTCTCGTCGAGGCCAAGCCTCAACTCACTTGTTTGTGCTACCACCCAATCAGATTGACATCTCTTTCAACTCTTCCATATCTGAACCCATATCTCCATCATCTACATCCATGGAGAACCAAGAAGAAGAGCCCAATATTCAGAATCAATTGCAACACCTCACCGATCTATTCCATGCATCCATGAACCCGCCGCAACGTCTTCAAATGAGAGATCACTACAATCTTGCTTTGGTGGCAATCGAACCCAGGGTGCAAATCCCAGCTAGAGGACCTAATACTGAACTAAAGTTGAATCTGATTAATGCTATCCCCAAATTTCATGGCTTAAACTCCGAAGATCTCTTCCAGGACATCAAACAGTTAAAACACTTGGCCCAGACCTTTGGACCTCCTGTTCAGAATCAGGACATTTAGCTCATGAAGATGTTCTCCTTCTTGCTTAGGATAAGGTAGCTCACTGGGATTAGACACTAACTCGTCTGATCAAGACTTGGGAGGAACTCTAATATGAATTCCTGAAGAAATTCTTCCCAATTAGTCACACCAATGCACTGAGGCACCAGATCACGCATTTCACGCAAAATGCGGGAGAACCACTTCATGGATCTCATGAGGAAATGCTCCCATCACGAAGTTCCTAAATGGGAACAAGTCCAGTATTTTTACCAGGGACTCCGTGTGGATATTAGGCTATTTGTCAATGCAACCTGTGGTGGCAACATCATGGGTCAGCATGAAGATACCATTTAGGAGATTCTCGAGAACATGTGCGAGAACTCCAAAAACAATGATCTATGGGTGTGTTCAATCGGACGACCACCCATGCATTGACAAACACGCAAGGGGCACACGAGACTCAAGGCCTATCCGCATCCATCGATCTTGAATTGGGGGCCAGTCACTTGGATAAGGTCTCTATCATTGCGAAGAAGGTGGATGAATTATCTCGACATCTATAGAGAGCCACCTCTGCACAGTAGAGCACATATAAGAAACCGTCGTTAGGTAGGGAGGCTGTGCATAACATTCACCACCACTCTTATCAGGGGATGGACCCGTATCCACCCTTGTCTGATCCTGATTTTGGAGGAAACTCTGAACCTGCCTACTATAGTTGGGGAAACTTTGAACTCTCGTACTCTTACTACTCTAGAATTCCTCAGACCTGCAAGGATCTCCACGCCATCCAGAATGATCCGTTCTCTAGCACATATAACCTTTGATGGAGCAATCATCCTAACTTCAAGTGACCAGGAAATAATCAGAACTCAAGACCTCAATTCCAACCTCGACCACAGGGTCCGCGCTCATATCAGCCCGTTCAGCCTAGGTCCAATCCGAATTACCAATTCGGGCCGTCAAGGGAAGATCAAATGAATCTGATTCAACAAACCTTGGCTAACATCGAAAAAAATAATGTGGCTATGCACAAACAGCACAAGGATGAGATCGCAGAGGTTCGAAATCAGCTTGCGCAGATGGCTGGGTCTCGCCAGCCTGGTTCACTCCCATCTCAACCTCTGCCAAATCCAAATAACGTGCTGAACCAAAGCTACATTATGAACCCGAATTAGGGCAATGCTCAATATGTTTATTAGGCCCATTTTGCTCCATCACCCGATAGGATGGTGGCTTCCACATTGTATTCGAGATATCAGTAGCAACCACCTCTTTTACCGACTCCAAACCAAAACCAGGCTGGCCTTAATGCTATTACCACCGGTAGTGGCAAATCAACTCAGGATCCACCTTATCCTAGCCACTCTAGACCTGGTAATTCAGAGCCTAACTCTAGGATGGTTATCCAGGAAACCCCTATCCCAAATCCAGAGCCTGAACCAATCCTAGAGGAACCTACAGAGGTTTCATTTCTTGAGGCCTTGACCAAAGGAAAGAGGAAACCCAAACTTGTGGCACTTGAGGAAGACTTGGTAAAGCTCTTTGAGCAAGCTCAGATAAACATCCCCTTGATGGATGCGATCTACCACGTACTAGCTTATGCATGATTTCTGAAGGACTTGTGTACACTGAAGCATAAGTTGTGAAACAAAGATGGGAGTTCGATGGTATTATTTGAGCAAGCCAGCCCTATCATCTTGAGCAAACTCCCATAGAAAGTGAAAGATCCTCGTACTCCTTTGATCTCCTGTAAGATTAGTAATCTAGAGTTTGATTGAGCTTTATTGGATCTAGGAGCCTCCATAAATTTGACCCCTACATCCATACTAGATCATTTCGAGGAGACTGAGCTCAAATCGACTAAGGTGACCTTATAACTAGCAGACAGATCAATTAAGTCACCTAGAGGAGTTCTCGAGGATGTTCTAGTTAGGATTCGAGATTTCTACTTTTCGGTGAACTTCATCATATTAGATATGGATACTCCTGAAAATTTGAGAGATGCACCGATCATCTTAGGGAGACCATTCCTAGCCACAGCTAGGGCAAATATCAACTTCGAAGAGGGCTAGATCAAGTTGAAATTCGGGAACAAGACATTAAGGATTGATATCTTTAAAGTCCAGAAAGGAATAAACTGTGGGGCGATCGAAAAAGTGTGAGACATCAGTTCTTTGGTTGAGGACCCGATTATAGAGGAAAACCTGATTATTCCACAACCTCAACCACAAGATGTTGATCCGCAGATAGAGAAGCCCAGAGTTGATCCAGACCTACCCATACTTACACCTTATCTTCTGAGGCCCATCCTGAACCTCCACCGATTGCTGATAACCCAGTACTAGAATTGAAGCCCCTTCCGGATCATATGAAGTATGTTTTCTTGGGTTCCGATCAAACGTTTTCTATGATTATCAATTCCTGACTCACACTTGATCAGGAAACAAAGCTAATTTCTGTCCTCCAATAGCATCGAAGAGCCATCGGATGGACTCTAGATCACCTGATTGAGATAAGCTCCTCTTATTGCACACATCGTATCTACATTGAAGAGGGCTCATGACTATCTCGAGAAATGCAGAGACGACTGAATCCGAATCTTCAAGAGGTTGTGAAAAAGGAGATCATCAAGTGGTTAGATGCTGGCATCATCTGCCCGATCTCCGATAGCCACTGGGTGAGCCCCATCCAAGTTGTGCCTAAGAAGGCAAGGTTCACTGTGATTACGACCGAATCTAGAGAGACCACCCTGACTCGTATTGCGAATTTGTGGAGAGTCTGCATAGACTATTAGAAATTGAATGGCTCCACGAAGAAAGTTCATTTCCCGCTCTCGTTCATTGATCAGATGCTTGAGAAAACTGGTAGGAAATCGATTTTTCTTTTTCCTAGAAGGGTACTCCGGATATAATCTGGTGGCAATCCATTCTCAAGACTAATAAATGACCACCTTTACCTATCCCAACGGTATGTACGCATTTCGTAAGATGTCATTTGAGCTTTGTAATGCACTCGCCACTTTTCAGCGGTGCATTCTACCTATATTCTTCGATATGGTGGGTAAATACCTTGAAGTCTTTATGGATGACTTCTCGGTATTTGGTGAATCTTTTGATGATTGCCTCATGCATTTGGTCCAGATCCTTCGAAGATACATCGAAGTGAACCTGGCTTTCATGGGAAAAGAGCCATTTCATGGCTCCTAAGGGCATCGTGCTTGGACACCTTGTCTCTGAGAAAGGTATCCAAGTTGATCAAGCTAAGGTAAATCTGATTTCCAATTTACCTGTGCCTACCTCGGTCAAAGATATTAGATTATTTTTGGGGCACGTCAGATTCTATCGTTGATTCATATCTGATTTTTCTAAGATCGCGCACCCCTTAATGAATTTTCTCTCAAAGGACAGGCCCTTTGAGATGACGAGTGAGGGCATTTACGTGTTCGAAATCCTACGTGATCGAGTCACCCAAGCACCAATCTCGCAATCTCTTGACTGATCTCAACCCTTCAAGATCATGTGCGATGTGTCTGACTACGTAGTAGGAGTGGTGCTAGGGCAGAAAATTGACAGGAAGCTGGTGGTTATATATTACTCCAACATGACACTAGACGAGGCTTAGCGTAATTACACGATTACAGAGGAGCTGCTGGCTATAGTATTTGGTCTGGAGAAATTCAGATCATATCTTCTGGGATCCCACTGCATCATTTACTCGAATCATACTGTAGTGAGGCACTTACGAAGAAGGATGCGAAGCCTAGATTAATCCGCTTGATCTTGCTGTTGTAAGAATTCGATCTTGAAATTCGCAACAAGGAGGGAAAGCAGAATGTGGTAGCTGACCATTTATCTCACCTTCTTCGGTCATTGACTCATTCGAACCTATCACTAAGCACTTTTTGGATGAGCATCTATTGGCCATTAACATACTTCCTTGCTTTACAGATATCGTAAACTACTTGGTTACGGGGAAAGTCCTAGTAGATTGGGTGACCTCCCAACGAGACAAGCTGATTTCCGATGCCAAGTACTATGTTTGGGAAGATCCGTATCTTTTCCACATCGGTAATCACCAATTGATCCAGAGATGCATTCCCAACGACAAGGTCCATGATGTTATCTCATTCTGTCATGATCTGCAGATGCATCCCGACGACGAGGTCAATGATGTTATCTTGTTCTGTCATAACTAGGCCTGTGGTGACCATTACTCTGGGTGAAAAATCGTAGTAAAGATCCTCCAGTGTGGGTTCTTTTGTTCAAAGACACACAATCTTGTTGTAGGGCATGTGCTCGTTGTTAGACCCTTGTCAATATGGGCCCACGTGATATGATGCTTTTGAATCCAATCATTGTGTGTGAAATCTTTGACATTTGGAGAATTGATTTCATGGGACCCTTTCTAGGATCTAATGGCTTCGAGAACATCTTACTTGCTGTTGATTATGTCTCGAAATGGATTGAAGCCATCCCTACTAGAACAAATGATCATAAAGTTCTTCGGTTCATTCAGGAGAACATCTTTTCTAGATTTAGGGTTCCTAAGGCCATCATCAGCGATGGTGGGTCTCATTTCACCAATGTGCACTTTTAGTCCCTGATGAAAATGTACGGGGTGTCACATCGTATCTCGACTCTTTATCAGTCCTAGACTAATGGATTGGCTGAATTATCCAATCAGGAGATCAAGAAAATCCTTCAGGTCACTATTAAGCATAACAGGAAAGATTGGTCTACTCACCTTCTAGAAGCCTTGTGGGTCTATAGGACCACCCATAGGACTCAGGAATGTCTCCCTTCAAACTCATGTACGGGAAGGCATGTCACCTCTCTATAGAAATGGAGCACAAAACCTGCTGGGTAGTACAAAAGTGCAATCTAGATTTCATGAAGGCTGGAATCCACTGTCGGTTGCAAATGAGCGAGATTGAGGAACTATGCAATTATGCGTACAAGAACTCGCATATGTCCAAAGAGCAGGTCAAAGCCTTCATGATAGGCACATTTCGTGGAAATCTTTCCATCCTGGTTAGAAAGTATTACTCTTTGATGCCAAGCTCAAGCTCTTCCTAGGAAAACTAAGATCGAAGTGGATTGGACCATTCCACATTCGACGAATCTTTGGAAATGGACTTGTCGAAATTAGTGAACTCAGCCTCAACTCAGAACCATTTGTCGTGAACAGTTAGTGACTCAAATCGTTCCTCGAACTCACCGATTCAAACCTGGCTGCTGTGTAATTTGATCTCCATTCTCCCTGAGCTACATTGCGCCCAGCTGATGGCGTTAAACTTAGCGCTTAACGGGAGGCAACTAGTCATTTTGAAAAACCCGAGACCCTTCAGACCTATCTTTTCATTGAAATCATATCGTACTTTAGGGTTTGTCCATTAGAAAAGCAAACTCCACCTTTGATATTTGTATCAGAGCTTGAAATCCTCCGCAATAGTCCCCCCGACCCATTCACCACCCACCAAATCTGTTATAATGTACGATCTATGCTAAACTTGAACCCACCTAATTTACAATGAGAACATTGCAAATCTTAGGCATGAGGGGTATTAAAGTGCAAAACGTTGTGAAATTTGATTCATAGAGGAGTTTCATTCAAAAAAAAATGGAGAAAGGAGAAAGGAGAGGTCAATTTTGAGCTGAATTGAATAAATTATGGAGGAGAAAAGAAAAGAAAAAAAATGAAGGAGCAATCATAAGGAAAGAAAATGAGATAGTCCCTGTGATTGTGTATGGAACTGACCTAACTTTTAGCTGGATCGGATGATGAATTGAGATCTGGAAGGTTAAAACTTAGGAGATTAGTGATGAGTACTGACCTTAGGCCTCTTGGGCCTATTTTAGGGCTTAAACACTCACATATTTGTTAAGATCCAGATTAGTCCTTAAGAGGTTGAGGAAAGTGTGAGGTCAATGTATTAAGTTTAAGGCTTAGGGATTATTCGATATCGTTGCCTATCCTTTGGTTTGTGGGACTTAGTAATCTAGGCACTGAAAATCACACACCAATCTGGTTCAGTGCGCTTAACAAAGAAATAATGCCAAAAGTGTTTCGTTATGAAAAAGTCATCTCGAATATCTGACTTAGGAGTGACTCGAAGACACAAGTTGATTGGATGAGTTATCTACGTGGAGAGGTGAAATGAAAAAATAATCCCCTCGAAGATGCCTAATAACATATCGTCTCCTCGATGCTTGCCTCCTAGGATATCTAAATACTCTATCAGGGGCATGTAAGCACCTTATGCTGGTTCAGGTGCCATTGGCGGGATTATCCTGAAATGTCGATTACCAAGGCTTGAATTTAGCTACAAAACACCATGAGCAGCACTATCCCAAAGTGTTGAAAGCCAGGGTTCTGGGGGTTGTCATAGGTGGTGCTATCCCGAAGCATCGAAAGCCAGTGACCCTTCGAGGATTGATGGTGGGGACAAGGAATTCGATACAGACTGTGTTTAGGGCTAATTTGATGTTGGATTTAGAGGAATATAAAAAGAAAAGAGAGAAAACTCTCAAAATGAAAAATCCCTCTCTATCTCTCTTACCAAAAATGCACTAGCAAACTGAACATGGACATAATACATTTACGCATGGGTGCTTTAACCGCTGGTTGAACGAAACTTTGGGTAGTTTTTGCGGGCCTAAGAAACCTTCGTGGTAGACCCAAGGCTAAAGCTGGTCAGGTCTGGATCTTGGCTAGTACTTGAGTACCTATAGTCCTATTTTTGGTATTTTGATTTGATTTCTAGAGATGCGGCTTAGTAGGGCATCTTGACGGTTACATCTGGCTTAGAGATCTAGTTTGGTCCATAAGATTTTGCTAGGGACTAGCAAATGTTAGGCATGAGAGTATGATGGTAGCACCATCATGAGCTCTAACTAGCCACATTTATTCAGGTTGGAATGAGAAAAGCTTTTGCCTAATCATCTGAGGGTCACAACTCCACATCATTCTGATATAAGAAAATGGGGAATTAGGGTTAATTCTATAATTTTAACAGCACATCACAAAAATAGAATAACCACGGGGTCACTTAGGGGCTAGTTGAAGGTCAATTGAGCATAAAAGTCTAAAAAGTGGGACAACACAGACTGACTCAAGGTTTCATGCATTTCGAGGGCGAAAACAACACCAAAACCCTAATTATCAAACCCACTTAAATTGAAGAGGTTTTGATCAGAATAAAATTAATATAAACTTCCTAAAATTCATAGAAAAATATTCTAAGAGGTTTGGTACCCTTGGTTTGACCATTTGAACCCATTTGACCTAGAATAGAGTTTCAGATGGAAATTTGCCCTAATTTGGGTTTATGTGCAAATTGCATAGTTAAACGTGGTTAAAACTCAAATGCATGCTCACCATTAGATGTTTTGAGTGCAAATTAGGTTAGCACCAAATTTTGGGCTTAATCTGAGTCCATCTTGACCTAGTTTGCTTTTTAGCCCTTAAAAACTCTATTTCTTACATTTACTCCCTCAGGTTTCGATTTTCTTGCAAACAGGTCCCCAACTTTGTCTTCGTTCTTGCGAAAAGGCCCCTACTACCAACGCACCTTCAGGCCGAGATTCAAGAGGAGATTTCTCCCTTAAATCATGACCAAATCCCTCCAAACTTAGAGGGATTGATCTTGAGAGGTTTCCCAATCCGATAAACCAAATCTTGAGTCCTAACTTGGAACCTAGAGCTTATGTGAGCTGGAGATTTTAGGGGATCTTTTTCCCTGAAATCACGAGCAAATCGATCCTCTTTCCTTGCTTTTGAGCTCATTTTTGAGCTCTATAAAGAGCCCTCGAGTCCAGATCGTCCTCCTTAGCCAAGAAACGACGGGGAATACCTCTCCTCTCTCTCCTCTGATCATCATTTGTTCGAGCTCCACTGAGACTCTCTGCCTCCTTCATTGAGCTGGCCAACGATCAAATTGACTGGCTCACCTTCCTCCTTTCTTCGTCGTGCATCTTTCCAGCCAAAGAAAGAACACCTTTGTCATCTCCTTCCTCGCCACTCCCTCATCGTCGATCTGATCTTCTTCGACTTTGGCCCATCATTGCTGAATGACTCCGCTCTCTTTCTCCCACCCTAAGTCCCTCTAACCTCCTCCTCTACTCCTCTACTTCATTTCTATCCACTTGAACTCCACTTTTGAACATCTTACCGCCCTTTCACCCCTCGTCTTCCCCATAGCCAACGAAGCTCCGATGAGCTCACATGGCCACCACATCACTCCAAACTCATCGCCATCACTTCCTAAAGCTCCACCTCACCTCCACCTTCAAAAGCCCTCTACCTATTTTCACATCCACCCACTCCACAACTCCCCCAAAAACACACACCTCCGATCACCTTCTCTGTCACTGACATGCCCTCTCCAACCACCGCACGCCCTCCAACCACCACCACCGCACTCCCCTTCGCATGGTGAAGCTTTTGAGCATATCTGACAGGGCCATGAGGCCATTTTCTTGACTTGCAGGCTCGTCGAACAGTCGCCTTCCGCCTCATTCACTTGCAGTGCTTCGGTCGTCGAACCACCACCAATCCTTCTCTAGGCAATGCGCATCCCCTTAATTGGAGCAGAGATCAGTAGTAGTAGCTGAATTCTTTAAGACTTTCACCTGCAGTTGTGCGGGAAGGAAAGAAGTGGGATTAGTCCCACATCGTGGACTCAGTACTTTGCATCAGCGCATAAGATGAAATCTCACCATCTGCTCTTTACCTAGGAACACACAAGGGTGAGGTCTCTTACGCCCCCACGCACGAGCAAGCACATGCCCTCATATGCGGTTCACATCACGCGAGTTTGGGTCGGATCGGATTGCCTCGTTATTGTTCATCCAGGTTTGAGAGAGAAATCTGAGGGGGGTTTTTGCATTGTGGCCTCGAGATTTGTGCCATCCTCTCCTCACTCTACACTTAGCATTGCTGAGCTTTGTGCCTCTCTGCTATGCCTTGATTCGCTTTTGTTAACTGTACTATGATGCGTATTTTAAACTTGACGAAAGCTTATTAACATGAAGGCATAGCAAGGAGGTGCCTCTGCCATTAGATTGTGATCCAAGGGCCCATGGTTACTCAAGCTCGTGCTTAGATTGCTCCTTGAGTGCATATGATAGCATGTTTAGTGCCTTGCGCATTTGTGCCTCCACGTGTCGCGCAACTGCCACTTGATGGAGATTGAATGTCATTAATCTCACACTGATCGCACGTTGAGTCAGTGAGGCCCATGCATGCGTCGATGTGGCTGCCTCTCAATTGCTTGATTGCGATCGAGAGGTCCAATTTCTCTCCAATCCCGTGTTGAGGGAGGAGTGCGGAGGGTTTCGAATGCGCATCTATTCTTTGCAAGTGAGGCATAGGCACCGCTGTGCTGAGGCAAGTAAGGCGTGATGTTAGCTGTAGGGCGGCGATTGTGCAGTCGAGATCTTGTGTGGGGTATATTGCTGGTGGGGCGATGTGGCTTTATTTCAACCGTTGGATGGAAATCCAATAGTTGAAATCCCATGATGGCATGTGCTTTGCAGTCTGGGAAGGTGGGTGAAGGCTTAATCACAGCCATTGGATCTTGATCCAATGGTAGGGATTGATGGAGTAGGGGAGATGGAAGGGCAAGCGGGCAGTTTGGATGGCTGTGATGGTGCTACATGGCACCGTCATGGTCGTCCATTTCCCTTTGTTTGTAGGAGACACTATAGATGTCTGATTGAGGTGATTTTTGCGTTGTTGGACTGCGATCATCACCCTAAATCCATCCCTACCATCAGATTCCTTGTTTGAAGCTTGGATTTGTGTCGCATTATTCCCTTGCCATTCAAATAAGCAAATTATTGTACAATTTACAGAGTGTACCCTAAATGCATGATGTTGAATGTTATGCGATATTTACAATTCTAAATGCAAATATTTCACTTAGGAACCCACATAATAGGCATTTTCACATGAAATAATGTATACTTATCACACCCCTGTGCTTATCTTTTGCTAGTTCCAAGCTAAACTATACTAAATGCTATTTATAAAGATAGAATTAGAATCTGATTACTAAGGCATAATTTATTTATCAACAATAAGAAATTTATACCTAGGATTTTTACTATTAAGACTCAACAACACCTGAGTGCCTGCCAAAATACAGACCGCCCAAGTCCTCGCCTTATTATGTACATAAAAGAGAAGATACATATTTTTTTATTTTTCTTCTTTTATAATCTTTTTAAACTTTTCATGTTTAAGGTTTCGGGATAGCTTTCTGCGGTTACCTAACCCACCCAAGACTTGAGAAAGCCAGAAGTTCTAAGCATCTTTTGAGCGGAGGTGATTGACTCACTAAACGGAGACCAAAGCAGACCTTAGGCATCTATAAACCCTAGGTGACCCTAAATGAAAGAATTCTGCCTAAAAGTTTATCTTTACCGATCGGTAGCTTTCTCCCTACTTTTAATTTTGGTGGGGTCAACACAATAGCAAACCCAGTGTATATCTCCTTGGGTTTATTTTACTTCCCCGCTTCTCCTAAGTTTTAGGAATTTTTCGTACATCTTTTAGGGCTGGGCTTTGGACAAATAGTAATGGGGAGTTACCCACGACAACTTGCTAGCCATACCTGTATGGTGAAGTGTGGCTTTTTTTTCTCCTTTTTTCTATTTTTCATTTTTTCTTTACTTTTTGGGTGTTTTTCTATTTTTTTCTTTTTTCTTTTTCTAAGTAGGTGGCTTCCATGATTTAAGATTTACCTAAAGGCAACAACCAAGTAGATTAGACCACATGGCTAGGCTTTGGACACCTGGCTATGAGCAATTACTCACAACAACATGCCAGCCATACCACCCTAGTACGTTTATTAGCTACCTAATTGATAAACACCAATTTATTATCATTCTTATGCCCTTAAACATACCTAGCTCTTAGGGTTTTAACATCGCAATTGGGTTTTTGGGTTGCATTTAGGCATTTTCATAGGATAAGCATGCATTGCATTGTTTTGTAGTTTTAACATCTCTATTTAAGTGTTAGGGATAACATAGAAAGATAGAACCCATAGGCCCTGGCACCAAGAAAAGGCAAAAGATGAAGAAGCTTATCTTAGCTGGATGGTAGCTCAAGCTAGCTTATCCTAGCTCCATTCAGCTCACCTCAACTGAATGGTAGCTTAGGCTAGCTCAACTCAGCTAATCCCAGCTCCATGTAGCTCCTCTCAGCTCCATCCAACTCCAGAAAGCTCTACCTGACTTGGGTTAGCTACTGCCATCAACTAGCTAATGCTAGTCAGCTGAAGAAGCCCTCAACCAGCTTGGGTTAGCTCAACTCTAGCTCCCGAAGATTCAGATCAGCTCAACTTGGTTGAGCTGAGCTACTTGACCTAAGCTAGCTACCTCAGCTAATTGGGTAGTCTTCGGGAAGACCAGCTTTGGCTCACCTTAGCTCAAGACAGAAGAAAACCAGCTCAAGCTTGCTTAGCTTGGCAGCTAGCAAAGAACTAGCTAGGTTAGGTAGCTATTGAGCTCTACTTCAGCAGCAGTCAACTTCGGAAAGCTCCAATGCAGCTCCATTTCAGCTCCTCCTTAATAAACCCTAATCCTCCTACATCCTCCTTCACTCATCTATCAGCTAAGCTAGCTTAGCTAGCTTAGTTTAGCTCCAACTACTCCACCTCACCTCCACTCACCATGGTCGACCACCAACACCACCTCTCCTTGGCGCCAACACAACCTAACCACCACCTTCCCATGGTGTCCTTCCAATTGGCACCAACCAAAGGCACCTCTCCACATAATAACTACCACCACCCTTGGCACCAAAAACTCCTTCAACAACCACTCTCTTTGGTGCCAACTAGCCTCTCCATCTCCACCCTTCATCCACCACCAAATCCAATCCCAACCACCCAATTGTTGGTGCCAACAAGCCCTTCTAGAAGCCAATCCCTTGGCATAAAAATGGTGGCATACAACCACCTTGGATGGCCACCAAGGGGTGGCTTTCATCCTTAACCAACCCCATCAATGACCCTTCAATTGGCGTAAATTAGTGTCCACCTTAGGATCCCATAACTTCCACCATAAACCATCCTATCCCTCCATTGAAAGGGCACGCTAACCCCCCTCTCCACTCCTATGTGTACCTCATCCCAACCAACATTTCACATCACCCTTGGCTACATTATTAACTTATATCCCCACCCATACAATTCGATCAAGAGAGAAAAAAAGAAGATTAAGGAGGCAACACCCACCTCCTTGGTGCCTTCTTCTTCTTCTTCCCTTCTTTCTTGTACCCAAGCCAAGGAGGTCTTCACATCAAGGGGACGGCCAGGCAGAGGAGGACTTAGGGTGGACATCCACCCTGAGGAGAGAAGGAGGTACTCCCATCTATGGTTTGCCAAGGAAGGGCACTCATTCTTGGAGGAGGAGCACTCTTCGACTTCGGAGCAACTGAAGTTGGAGTGAGAGTTTCACTGTGGCATCATCTTCTACCAAGCCTTTTCCATTTTCCTAGCTTTAGCAATTTTTCATTTTGCATTGGTTAGCTAGTAAATTTTCTTGGAGATTACAACTGTTGAATCCCTTCCACTTGTGAGTTCTCCAATTTTGTAAACCAAATTCTCAATTTCAATACAAGCTTTCCTTTATCAATTTAGCTTGCTAGTTTGGTTTCTTTGTCTCTACACTTCCATTATTCCCAGTTAGTCGTGCTTGGAGTGAGTTGGAAAAGTAGAGCACATAGTAGCTTAACTCTTTTTCTCTTCTTAGTTAAATTATTTTGGTGTGATTTACCTTATTAAAACTTCAAAAAAAAAATACATATATAACAAAGCCAAAAAGAGAGATTTCCTTATCAAACAAGCACGACTATTTCATTTCACATTTTTCCTCTCTTGGGACAACCTGAATACTTCCCAAGTATTTGGCCTTTATAAATTCAAAAGCGAGCAGATTTCACGTGTTACGACATAAAAATCATATTTTAAAATCATGTGATTTCTCGCATCATTGGCACCGTTGCTGGGGAGGCACAGCTTTGCATATTACTCTTGCTTGATACTTGGGTCTCATCCATTTCTCTCTTTTGATTTTGTGTGTAGGGATAGGTACATATAGAAAAGGGTGTGATTTTGGAGCGAGAGCTCGAAGAACTTTTTCTTCCCACATATTTTTGAGGTTGGTTTCCTTTTTTTGTCACATAAAAATTCTAAAAAAATATTTAAAAAATTATTTAAAAAGGATTTTTAGAATAAAAAATATAAAAAAGGGGTGGTGGTCCTTAAAATTAATTTGTTTGCTTGATTGCTTTAGTCACCACCACCTTAATCAAGTGTTGGTGCATTTATTTTCAGAGCCAGACTTCTATTTGGACTTTAAAAATCAAGTCCTATCATCACATGCCTCCTAAACTCTTGAAATTCTACCTCAAGGTTCCAAGTCAAGTTAGGAACATACATTTCATATTTCATAGCATTTGGATTTGTAGAAAATTTTTTAATTCATGGACTATAGAGGGGTCAGACCTTCTGATTTCATTATTTTGTTACTGTTTACGAATTTTAGGAATTGTTCTACTCATCCAATTTCTATTAAATGTAGCTTTATGGAATCCTTGGAAAATTCCTCATAAATAAAATTATCAAAATTTTTGGTGGCCGGTGGTTGACAGTTGGCAATTCTCGTGCATGTTTTGTAAACAAAGATCTTGTCGTAGTATAGTGCGTGAAAACGCTCATAAAAAATAATTTATAAAGATAACGAGACTTGGAGTCTCGGTCGTTTGTCTCTAGGAGGCATTTATGAAAAAGTAGATTTGAAATCTTTCTCGATCACTCTACTTGTTCAAAATCGCTTGTCAATATACGCTGAGTTCGTATTTCTGCACGACATGCTTAGTTGCCAGAATATCAGAAATTAAAACATGCAACTTCAATCACACAAAAATATTGCAACAAGGCTCATGGTGATTTTCACAAATATATATATATATATATGGAAAAAGATTTTCATTGATTCACGATGGTGTTTACAACATAAAGCTCATGGAAAGCTTGTAGAGGAATGCTTGAAAACATAAATCTAGCTAATAGAAAAAGATTGCATACGTGAATCTAAGGGGAGATTATGCATGCATCATTGGGGGAGAATTTAGAGCTACACTATTAAGCAGTAAATAAAGCAGTAAAATTATGAAGAACTATAATCTAATCTATCAGAACTAAGGGCATTTAGAGGTGGGCTCCGATGGCCTTTGACTTGGTTGAGAGGAGGAGGGGCGACCAATGGTGCTTAGGCTAGCCCTTGGAGAGAGGTTGAGGAGGTGATCCAACATCATGGTGTGGAGATGGCGGTGGCCATGGTGAAGCTACTCGTGAAGGTGGAGTGGAGGTGGAATGAAGCTAAGCTAAAATGGAGCAAAGATTGAATGGGTCCAAAGTGCCATCCCTTAGGTCTTTTTATAGACCTAAGGGAAGCACTCTAGAGAATTATAAAATTCTCTAGAGTGGCCTATGATGGAAGCTCGTAGAAGAGTGAGAGAAAGGATGGATGGTGGTTTTTAGATCCACTTAATGTGGATCTAAAAATTGAATGGCTCTTGGTTGCTAATTTTTGCAACCAAGGCAACGACACATGGTAGAGAGTTCTAGAGAACTTTAGGCTAGGTATTTTCATGTGGATGGTGTGTGTGGGTGTGTGTGGATCAAAGCTTAGGTGCTAGGTTGATTATGTTAGGTTCTAGTAGGTTTATGTCAAGGTAGGTCTCAAATTAGGGTTGTAAACCTTAATTCATTAAGGTAAAATGCAATTAAAGTTGATACAAGTTTATTTGGATATCTGGAAACCTAATTGGGAATAAAATAACTCAATTATGTTAGGTTTAGGTCAATTGGACTCTCACTGAGTCCAATTGGACAGTGTGTGTTGAGATCAAGGTTCAATTGAACTCATTGAGTCCAGTTGAATGGACTGAAGAGATTGACCATGATCCAAGTCAATTAGGTTTAGTGAGGACCTAATTAGGTCCTTAGGTAGGTTTAGAGGTGTTGTAATAGGGTTAGGGCACCTTAATTTAGGTTCCTAGAGGTTAGAATTGGGTTTAGGGACCTAGGAATTCAAGATCCAAGCTTGAATTCAAAAACAGGAACTAGAGAGCAGTTCCAGACGTCTAATAATAGTGTCAGACGTCTTATAGTTAAAAATCAGAAGTCCAGACTTATTGTATGGGTGTCCAATTAGAGTCAGGAGAGATTCTAGGTTCTGTCTTAGGTATTATGCAGAAATTGGATGTCTGACCAAGTGTTTGGACGTGCAATAACACTGTAGAAGTGGGTTTAAGGTGTGCAGGAGTTGGCTAAGGGTTCTGGACGTCCTATAACTCATCTGGACATCCAGATAGAGGCTAGAATTAGGGTTTTAAGGTTTCCTAGGGTGTGGTGACCTAATTTAAGGGTAGCTAATACTTGGGGAAGCTTATAGGCTGTCCTAGAGCTAGGATGGACCTAATTTCTTTACAATTTATTGCTTTATTCCTACTTAATAGAATAACATACTTTAATTCTCTTACATTATTATCTACTGCATCTAATCTAGGTCTTCTGCTCCAGCTCTGCTGCAACATCAGTTTTTCTTTATTCTTCAGATCCAGCTTTAGATCTAGCTTCAGATCTAGTTTCTAATCAGCTTATTACTTGCAATTGACATAATGCACTTAATCAGTACATTATAGCATTATTTTATGCATAGCTAAAAGAAAGCAGTAAAGGTGCTAGTAATGCTTATGCATGCATGAATTACTCTAACTTATGCTAAGTCCTAGCCTAATTTAGGTCAATTAAGACCTATGATTGCTGCTCAATCATACCCCCATGCCTAAATCTTGCTAGTCCCTAGCAAATGTGAGACTAAATTATTCACAAAAGGGTCCCTAAGGGATTGATCATTTTATCAAGTGTATGTCTAGAGAATTTTCTCCTTTTTATTTTCATCATTTGCTCTGGAAATCCAGACAAATGTGAAAGTGCAGCTACGTGCTTTTGCAACAGATTTGAGTGAAAAATTAATTCACCTCTAAAGCCTGTACTTGACCCCTAGTAAAAATTCTAGCGGGATAGGTGGACTTCTTCCCTCAGGGTATTCAAGATATTCTATGAATTCCACCCGATTTTAAGCTTAGGTAGAGAATCTTAAAGGGAAAAGATTATATATTTGGTGGCTTACTCTCGACTAGTGCTACATAGAAATTAGTACTATAGAATCTAGATTCCCAAATTATTACGTAACTCAACTCAGAGAAAGATGAGAAAAACTATACTCTCTTTTGGTTCCTTTATATTCATTCTCTCTTTTTCCTTTTCTTTTCTTTTCTTTCTTTTTCTTGGAGCTCACAATCTCACCAGATTCACACATATGACCTGTATTTGGTGGTCTCACTTGGCATTAACACTTTAATTGAGATCCATAACTCTAACACTAAGTGAGAATTCCTCAGCCAGTATTCAGGCGGTCAGAAACACAAGGTGGGTTAAGGTCATATTTGGTGGATCTCAAATTTATTTGGTGGTATTGCCTTGATGCAACTGAAATAAACACTAAATATTCACTCTTTTTTTTTCTTTGCTTTTTCTAATTTTTTTTCAATTTTTCTTTCTTTTCATCATTTTTTTCTTTTTTTTTTCATTTTTTTCATTTTTTTTCTATGTAAAATTTTTGTTCATTTTTTTTCAGCACAACACAACTAACACACATCCATGAACTTTATTGAGAAGGCATTATTAGGGATTGGTGGTACTCAAGAGACATTGGGTGGCTTATTTGGTGGAAGTGCTTGCTCAAGGCACTAGGAGAGACGAATAGGACGGTGTATTTCTGACCTTGACATCAATACTCTCCTTCAGCCGAGGATTCCGTAAAGAATGGTTGTAACCATCCACCTTAGCACTAGTTTTATGAAAACTCGCTCTCTGCGTATTTGCCTTATTTGGTGGCTCTCAAAATTTCGCACAAAAATGTATACACAGGAACCAAGATCGAAAACTATGTCTTATCTTTAAGTATCATCACCTAATTATCTAGGATTCTGGATTTCTTGCACTAATCTTAGAGCACCAGTACACTCTACTCTCATCTCATATTATTTGGTGGATTTTTGGAGGAAAATCTGCCTAGCTCCCAAAACATTGTCCAGGGGTTCAGGAGAAGAAGCACTGCTTTTTCTCGACAGACTAAAGACGTTTATCAGCCTTTACCGTGAATCCATTGCAAATTCTACATGTGTGAAAAATTGTACTGCATTCCAGATTGCAGGAATCAACTAGAGGATAAAATCCCTAATGCATTCTCTTAATAAGATAATCTTATTCATGGATGCACTATGTATGTATGCTATAAACAAGTAACCTCTTATATTTGTACTTCATGAAATTTTCCTTTTGGGTTACATTCAGCTTGACCCTAGATTTAGAACAAAAGGGTGAGCGGGTGAGTTGGAAGTGGTTGTTGCGGATGATTTTTAGCTCCAATGCGAACATTGGAGGTGGAGTCGGTTGTTCTTTTATTTAGGGTCCTAAAGTACGTTTGACATATAGCTCCAGGGTTTTCCTAAATGTTGGCATAAAAATTTTCAATTTTGTGTATCTACCCCCCATGGCTAAGTTCTTGCATGTCCTCATGCATGAATATAAAAGAAAATAAGTATAGTAGGGAGTAAATGGGTAGAAATCACCTGGAATTGCTCCTAAAATTTTAACGTTCAGCATTGGCCAACCTGACAGTATGAAATATGATGAACACACATGAATTCATGATAAATTGCTTATTTATGATAGTTCCTTGGCTTAGTATTGCATATCATGTTATAAATATTGCATAACATCCATTGCATGGCATTTAGGATAATTGTATGTTTTGTATATTAATTCCTTCATTTTATATGGCCAGGAGGCAATAAGACATCCTTACGGACTTTGGATGAAAAATCCAACCGTACGGATGGATCTAGAGCGACGATTGCAGTCCGACAACGCAGAAATCACCTCCATCCGAGCACCGTGGCATCCTCTGCATGCAAGGAAGGGTGGACGGTCTAGATGGTGCCACGTGGCACCATCTGGAGCACCTAACGCCACCCGCCACTTCTCCAAAGGCCGATCATCAAGTGATCTCAACCGTTGGGTGAGAATCCAACAGTTGAGAGCTCGCCCTCACCACGCAGCTGCGGCTCTTCCTCTCGACACATTGGCGGACTTGGCGCAATGGTGGGAGCGACGGTTCTCAAGGGAGGTGCGCGGGTTCGAATCCCTGTAGCCCCCCCAATTCTCAAATCAGCTGGGCAACAGCACAAGCAAGCGGCAACACAGCGCACGTGTGCGCGCCGGCGCAGGCCAACGTGCACACCAGCAGGATGCCGTGCGATCAGCGTGCGTGATGGGCGTCAGCGCAACACGGGTGTGTGCGAGGTTGGTGCCAGCTTTCAGTGACAGCTTCGCTGACCTACATAGCGATGCTGACAGTCATCACTACTTCATTGCAAGCCAGCAAAGCCAGCAAAGGGCGTGAGCGGATGTGAGCTGTCTACAGCAACGTTTCCAGCGATGGTCTGGAGGTCGCTAAAGGTCCTTTACCCATTTTTAGCCTCTTCTCCTCCACTATAAAAGGGCCTACACCCCTCCCTTCCAAGCCATCTCTACTTACTCTACTCCCACCTACTCCTAAGCTCTAGCAAGCCTACCAACGCTCCATTAGAGCTTGTTCTTAAGCTCCTAATACGCCTACTGGTGTAGCGAACCTCTGCCCCACTAAATATTCCTCCAACTTCCCATCCCCATTCATAGGTCACCTTGGAGCCATCCTCCAACCTCCATTCCTGTAGCAGATCATCTCCATCTTCTCACCTCCCTTCTGGAGCCACGCTAAAGCTTTCCTTTACCCGACGTCCTCTTGCATCTCACCTCCGTCGTCCCTCTCCTTACCTCCTTCGTCCGAGCTTCCACTAGGCGCCGTCCTCTCGTCGAACAGTTGATTTGGGAGATTTCCTCTCACCCCCCTCTTTTTGTGCTTTCATAGTTGATTGTAATAGACATTGAAGTGATATCTATACCATTTTCGTTCCATCTCTATCTTGTGATTCGTTTGCTTGTTTTCTTCTTACAAAAATACAAGAAATAAGAAAACCCTAAAATACCAAAAAGAAACAAATCGAAGAGAGGTTTTCACTTAAAGTAAACGTCGCCTCCCTGTGTTCGACTCGGGACTCCCTGAAGTTTCAGTATAAATTTTATCTGATCGACGTGTTTTGTAACTATGACCACGGGTTACTTGTAACCCTGATTTCTAACATGCAAAACCCGTGCAACCATTTTGGCGCAGTTGCCAGGGAGACGACATAATTTACTTTATTATTTTCTGCGCTTCTTTGCATTTACATAGCACTAACCCCATTTGTCTTTGATCTACTGCCTTGCAGGTACCCTAGCATGGAGACCCAATCACGGTAGACCGGAGTAAAGTGTGGGTAGTGTACTCTGTAAGTGTCCCCCACATTCCCCTCCACTAGTTCATTTCGCTACACTCATAACCAAGACCTAATCTACTTAGGTGTTTGCATAAACCTAGGATAGAATTGTTTGTCTTGTTTGCTACCTTCATCCACCTCATCCCTACATTCAAAAAGAAAAAAAAAGATACTTTCTGTGGGACAAATTAATATACACACTCTATACACCCACATTTGAGGCACATAATCGGACTTGATTTTCATTTACTCAATTGGGCTTTTGACTTGTGGACCCGGTACATGAATTCAACTCATAAAAGAGTAGAAATCATATTAGGATAACCACCTTTTTGTGTGCCTTAATCGGTGGTGCATTTGAGCCAATTGATTGAATTGTTTAGGCGGCACCACCTAATCTAAAAGAGGTTCATTTTGTAGCTGCTCCACAGGATTTAATAACTAGGTCAAGCCAGACACTCCTTATTTTTCTTGATTTTTAAAGGAAAATACTTGAACACGTGCTTTCAAAAACAAACTTGGTTTGCCTCACAAAACTTGGTTGAAAACACCTAATATTTGAATCCTAAAAGATACTAAGCAAGATTCGAACCATAAAACTCACCTCATCATTAATAATCTTGCTTGAAAACCTCTTGGTTGTGCACATTCACACATTCTCAAACAAATCATTAAGGGCACAACCCATTAAGGGCCCATCACAATCCAGAAGTACCATTGTCCTAAGCCTAACTAAAATTGAGTAGACGTTGGCCTTAAGGACTGGTTTGCTCTACGTGATCCAGACTGAGATTATTCATGATTAACCTACTTCTACTAGTCAATCTGATGTCTAGCTAGGAGAGCAGCGTCAAACGACCGTGGCTGGGGGGTATACTAGGAACTGGAGGCGCAAGCCAAAGGAAGAACCTTCTCCCCAGTCCCTCCTTTTAACTGGTTAGATTTCCTGGACATAAGTAGAGTAAATCGTCCATAGTCTTGGGATGGATTTTGAGAGTCTGTAGACCTTTAGGCTACCCAACCTAAGGACAGGCTTGTATATTTGTGCTGCAGGGTTCCTCTCCTACCCGTCCTTCTGACTTCCTTCCAGTGTATGCTTGGAAGGAGGTCATTGAACCCTAGATTGGAAGGATCTTTAGACCATTCCTAGAGGCGGAGGTTGAGCTTTAGCCAAGCAGATCCCATGGTTGATCAACAACCACCTCCTCCGCTCCCGAACTAGCAAGAGATGATTCAGAGGTAGTTGGAAGAATTGCAGCAGATGCAGCAATGGTTCCAACGAATGAATGGTCAGAGAGCTCGCCCCTTGAAGGATTTTTATGATCCTTCAAATTATGAGGATCATCTCGGCGTTGTGATTCCCGTCGGAGATGTTGACATCAAGCCCCAAGTTTTGAGTCTAATTAAACACTTTCACGGGCTTGGTTTAGAGGACCCATTCCAACATTTGGAAGACCTGATCACTCTGGTTCAGACCACCAAATCGTGGAATGTGGATGAAGAACAGATGCTCATGAGGCTTTTCCCCCATTCACTCAGGGATAAGGCCGCACATTGGTATCGTACCATTGGAAGGCCAATTGCTACCTGGACAACTTTGAAATTGGCATTCCTGAAGAAATTCTTCCCAATTGGGCGAACCAATGCATTGCGACGGGCAATTACCACTTTTGCCCAGTGGCAGTGGGAACCGTTTCATGAGGCTTGGGAGAGATTCCAGGATCTATTGCGGAAGTGTCCACACCATGAGGTGCCTAAATGGCAACTTGTGTAGATTTTTTATCATGGGTTGAATGATCAACTTTGTAATCATGTGGATGCTTCTTGCGGAGGTAATTTCCTCAACAAGGATGCAGATAGCGCGCGTATGATTTGTTTGAGGAAATGAGCGAAAATTCTTCAAACCACACCTCTCTGGAAACCTTCAACCGATCTCAACAAATTAGATCAAATGCCAATGAGGTCCAAGATTCTCATACTTCTGATATGGAATTGATTTGCAATAGATTAGATAAGATGGATCTGGTTACTAAACGAATGGAAGAGTGGATGTTTGGAAACTCTAACTTTTCTAGATCCACTCAATCCCAGGGATCGGGATTTCATTCTTCACAAGTTCCTACGGGACGGGAGTTTGTGAACCAACTGGAACCGGCTCGACCTTCGAGCCAACTCTTCTTGAAACCATATGGGTTCCAAATTGGGGCCTTTGATCCCAGTCTTTCTGATCCTTCTTCATCCTCATCTTATGAGGATGTTCATGCTGTGCAAGAGAATGTTAGCTCCAACCCTTATTTGAATTCTTACAATTCTGGTTGGAAAAATCATCCTAACTTCTCTTGGAAAGATCAGGGGCAGCAGACCCAATATCGACCCAACTATGTACCTTAAAAATCAATGGGTTAGGGTCATGTATATACTCGATTGCCCCTGAATCAGGTTAATCAACCCATGAGGAATGCTCAACAACCCTTCGAGCAGGCTAACTTGAACCTGAAAATGGTAGAAATGCAAGGGTCAATGCTCCAGCTCATGCAACAGATGAAAACTTCGCTGGACACCTTGTGATCCGGACTTAGTACAAATAACCGATAGCCCGAATCTCTACCATCACAATCTGTACTGAACCCAAGGAATGTTCAGAACTGAGGCACTAGGCCTCAAGGGTTTGGTAATGATGGGGAGTCGCATGCTCAAGCTCTTGCTATCTATTAGGCTACCCCAGCGCCTCCTGGAGTGAACCAAGTTCCTACCATAATCAACCGAGAGCCTCCTATTTTGCCCAACCCTCCCCAAGGCACTAACCAACAGCATTTTGCCAGGACAAACACCATCACCTTGAGGAGTGGTAGTAGACACAAGGGACCTCCCCAACCCCATGTCAACCCCATTAGGCCCCGTAGCAAGAATTCCAAACTCCTAACTAAGAATGTGATCAACAAAACATCAGAGTCTGATTCGGGAGTATGTTGTTGTATGGGCAAACATAAAAGGTCGGAGGATAAATTGGAGGAAAGATGCCCTTACTTTAGGCTTTCAAATTGACAATCATTTTACTCCTTGTGGCTGTCGGATCAATCCTCACCTACGCCATAGGTTTACTGAATGCATATAAAGAAAGGCGTAGAGCGAAATCTGAAATCAATAGGAGAGTAGTTTTGTCCAATAACACAAGCACATTGATCTTAAACAAGCTACCTCCTAAGAAGCGGGACCCAGGAGCCCCGCTGATTTCCTGCACAATAGGAAGCATTACTTTTGATCGGGCCCTCCTCGACTTGGGTGCTTCCATTAATGTGATCCCCACCTCACTGCACATGGAATTGGGTTTAGGCTACCTAAAACACATTGGCATAACCTTGCAGTTAGCTGATAGATCCATTACAAAACCAAGGGGTATTTTGGAAGATGTTTTAGTCAAGGATAATGATTTGCATTACTTTGCTAATTTCATGGTCCTGGACATGGAAACCCCAAAATAGCTCAACCACACCCCGATTATTTTGGGAAGACCTTTCCTGGCTACTGCCAAGGCGAGGATTGATTGTGAATTGAGAGATATAGAAATGGCCTCAGGGGAAAAGATAAATCGATTCAATATTTTTGAGGTCTCAAAGAAGAATAAAATTAAGTGTGGTTTGATGGGGGAGCTTGGTAGAATAAAGGAAGTAATGGCCATACATACCTTAGATAACCTTTTAATGGCCAACTCAACCCAAACTCCGGAAGAAGATCACATGGTTGCGGAAATAATTGAGGACAAAAGAAAAAAGCGAGCAATTGTAGCAACACAGGATGAGAAAGATATACATGAAGTCAAAAATTTGTTGGATGATTCACATGATCAAGATAAAACCCAACAACATCCTTATCCTAAATGCTTAGAGTTTGAGGTCCAACTTGTGGGTAGGAATTCTGAGGTTCAGGATGGTTGGTTTAAGAACCCAGAGTGTGAGGATGAAATTGAACATTGGGGGAGAACTCTTCAAACATTAGGTATTCTAGAGTACCCACAAATCCCCAGCACATCACAAAACCCTCGTCCTTTTTCACCCAACCATTGCACAAATTTTATACCCAACCACACTTCCTTTGTAATAAATCAACAAAACTCCTATTGGAGATCATTTGGGCTCTCCCTGCACCACTAGCTTGCTACTTTCATTGTTCATCTCTTTGGCAAGCCTATTTTCACTCTCCGGGACCTATACCTGGGGGACCGGAAACTGTGTTGTTGTGGCCTCAATGTTTAGTTATTTTTTATTGAGGACCTCGCCTAGCTGAAGGCACTAAACTCAGCACATGTAAAGACTGTTCCAAGCTGACCAGAGTCTCACGGAAATCAGGTGCTATTCTTCCACTTCTACTCTCCTGCATGCTTTCATTTTGCACAATGAGGACATTGCAATAGTTAAGCATGAGGGGGTGGACATATTTTATAACCTTTTTGTCAGCTGTAACAGTAATTTCCTATTATTTGATTCTTAAAAAAAAAGAAATTTAGAATTAGGAGAAGAGAACTTAGGCATTAGGAGTTGCAAACTTTAGGAATTGATTCTTTGAGACCTGAATACTTAGACTCTTTAGATCTTCGAGCTTAATTAGGCCGGGTGTCCACTCGAATGTGGACTTTGTCTCGAGTCCTCACCAATCCAAATTCATTTTAATTTGGTAAATAAATTGGGATGATAAGTATATGACTTATCAAGCTGCCCTCTGATTTGGGGGCTTTTAAGGCTAAGCATCTACACACTATTCACACTGACTCACTTTCCGACGATTTTTACGGAAATTGGGTAGCTAATGGACCGACTTGGGTGGTATGGTTGGCAAGTTGTCGGTGGTAACAGCTCATCGGTCGGTTGTCCAAAGCCCAGCTACATGACCATTTTCATTGTACTATTTTTAGGTAAATCTTAGATCAGGAAAGCCACCTACTTAAAAAAGAAAAAAGAAGAAAAAGAAAAAAGTAGAAAAAGGAGAAAATAAAGAAAATAAATAAAGCCACACTTCATCGCACGAGTTCCTAGGCTTAGCATTGCATATCATGCTATAAATATTGCATAACATTCATTGTATGGCATTTATGATAGTTGTATGTTTTTTATATTAATTCCTTCATTTTATATGGCCAGGAGGCAATGCAACATCCTTACAGACTTTGGATGAAAAATTCGACCATACAGATGGATCCAAAGCGACAATCACAGTCTGACAACGCAAAAATCACCTCGATTCGAGCATTGTGGCATCCTCTGCAAGCAAGGAAGGGTGGACAGTCCAGATGGTGCCATGTGGCACCATCTGGAGTGCCCAACACCACCCGCCACTTCTCCAAAGGCCAATCATCAAGTGATCTCAGCCGTTGGATTCTGAGAGCTTGCCCTCACCACGCAGTTGCGACTCTTCCTTACGACACATTGGCAGACTTAGTGCAACGGTGGGAGCTGCGGTTCTCAAGGGAGGGGTGCGGGAATAGCGCAAGCAAGTAGCAGCGTGCACACCAGCAGGTTGCCATGCGATCAACGTGCGTGATGGGCAGCAGCGCAGCGCAGGCGCGTACGCGGTTGGTGCCAGTTTTCAGTGATAGCTAGGCTGGTCTACAGCGATGCTTATAGCCATCGCTACTTCATTGCAAGCTAGCAAAGCCAGCTAATGGCGTGAGCGGATGTGAGCTGTCTACAACAATGTTTCCAGCGATGGTCTGGAGGTCGCTAAAGGTCCTTTACCCATTTTTAGCCTCTTCTCCTCCACTATAAAAGGACCTGCACCCCCTCCCTTCCAAGCCATCTCTACCTACTCTACTCCCACCTACTCCCAAGCTCTAGCAAGCCTACTAATGCTCTATTAGAGCTTGTTCTCAATCTCCCAAGGTGCCTATTAGTGTAGCGAACCTCTGCCCTACCAAATATTCCTCCAACTTTCCATCCCCATTCATAGGTCACCTTGGAGTTGTCCTCCCACCTCCATTCTAGTAGCAGATCATCTTTGTCTTCTCACCTCCATTCTGGAGCCATGCCAAAGATTTCCTCTACCCGACATCCTCTTGCATCTCACCTCCATTGTCCCGCTCCTCACCTCCTTCGTCCGAGCTTTCGCCAGGCGTCGTCGTCTCACCGAACATCCGATTTGGGAGATTTCCTCCCACCCCCCTCTCTTTTTGTGCTTTCATAGTTGATTGTAATGGACATTGAAGTGATATCTATACCATTTTCGTTCCATCTCTATCTTGTGATTCGTTTGTTTATTTTCTTCTAAATGACAAAATCCTAAAATACCAAAATGAAACGAATCGAAGCATGATTTTCACTTAAAGTAAACGTCACCTTGTATAAATTTTATCTGATCGACGTGTTTTGCAACTATGACAACGGATTACTTGTAATCCCAATTTCTAACATGCGAAACCCGTTCGACCACAATATGCGAAAAGGAAATATGCTAAAAGAAAAATATGCTTTGTATAAAGTGAGTATGTATAGGGTGATGGTAGATGTGAGGTAGATGCTAAGTTTAACGCCTCCAGCTGGGAGGGAACTTACTTAGATGTATCAGTTCTAGCATAGGAGCCGATCAAAATTAAGAGAAAGATGTGCTCGTATGCTCCCAGAATCAGTGGTCTGGAGATGCGAACCAGCTGATTGTGCACCTCTACTCCAAAAAGTCTAGCTATAAGAAAGTGTGGAGTAATGACAGAAAATAGAGGATAATCAGAGGGGGGATCATGATGTTGATTCAGCTGATTTATCATGTCCCACAATTTAGCAGGAAGTTGCTGAGGGAGTAGATCAAAATGTATCTCAGAACCAGAATCTGAGTCATAGGGATCCTCATAACGATAATTGACATCAAAGATTGTGCCCTCTCCAGGCTATGGATCATATGGGGGTATCCGTGAAAGTAGAAGATATGTGGGGAGGTCACTGAAATCCTCGTCAGAAATTACTTTGTCCTCATCAGTACTCATCTCTGATTCATCGGAGGCTGACTCTTCAGGCTCGAAGTCGAGCCATCCATTAGTTTGACTAGGATGGTAGGTGCGTCCCTAGCTCATTATGCTCAAAGCTTCACCCTCGTATGCATTGGGTTCCTCAGTAATTCTTGCCTTAATTAGCATATTTATTTCTTCATTCAAGTCATCCATAGCTACTTCTGGTCTTCGAATGTCAGGATCAGGGATAGAAAGTGTCATCTTAGAATCTATAGCATCCGAATTAGGGATGTAGGTGAAAGAAAAAGAGTGCAGATTAAAAGATGTTGGCTCTAGCACAGGTTCACCTACAATGGGAAGTGGCTTAGGCTGAACAGTAGTGTCACATGTAATGTTTGCCTCAAGATCCATATCCTCAAATGGATCTACTTCCCTTATCACGGTTGGGTTATCTAACCCAAAAGGTATCTCCCAGGATTTAGGATAATCCGATTGTGGCTTAGTCCTGGAGACATTAGTCCTTTCCTCCTCAGTTTCCTGAATGGAGTTCTTAAACGAACCCATTCTGAATATTTCCTGCTCCTGTCTCATATCCAAGCTAGATTCTTCTTCCCCTGAATTATCTTCCAGCATTTGCTCCTGAGAATCTCCTGTGTGTCCTTCTGGCGTAGTCGTTTCAGATTCTTCGAGGTCTTCAAGGCTATTTTCCACTTGATATCTCAAAAGTAGTAGTTCTTGAGTTTCCTGATTTTGTCCAAATAGCCTTGTTATCCCTACTGTTCCTTGAAGGAGCTCCATCACAGCTTGTTGATACTGAATCCAGCTTTGTCTTTGGTTCGGCTTAGTGATAGCTTGGATTTCGTGTAGATAGAATGCGGCCTTCTCCTTAGCACTAGCTACAGCTCTCTGTATTCTATAATGCGGTCGCATATGCACTGGTAGTTCTTCAGGGGTTCCAAGGGGTGAATCAGGTCTACGCATATTCCATGTGTGAGAAGTAGGAGTGTGAAATCCATACCCTTGGTTATAAGATGCAGTCCTTTGAGGGACTGATTGGTATGGGTTATATTATCTAGGGTTAGGATATGGGTTAACCATTTCGATAACCTGAGGAGAAGGATCAGGCGAAGTGAAAAGTCGTCTTCACCACCTTGGGTTCTGATCCCAAGGTTGAGCTGATTCAGTGACCCGGGCTCTCAGATAAGCTAGTGAGTCTAGCTCTTCTGGATCTTGATTAGGTCTAGATCCAGGGTTAGCCATTGCGGCTAAGCAGATAGAAGAAGAGGGTGGGGGAAAAGATGGCCTAGGAGAAGTGACTCACCTCCTTGGGAGTGGCTCCCAAGGTCCAACCAATCGAGGTCTGAGTGACCTCCTTCCTCACATGCACCAACCAACCCCTATGTTGGTGCAACTAGCTAGACAAGGCTAAGGCCCTATCAATCAGATGGTCCTTTTGATCAGATGACCATATTTTTCATTTTAAGTTTAAATTCCTGAAGAAAAATTTGTCATGCAACCGACTGAAAGTGATTCCCGCCTCTCAAGCTAACCCAGCTAGTCTGGTTATGAGAGGACTAAGGGGAAGGTTCTTCCTTCGGCTCATGCCTTTGATTCCATTACCCCCGAGCCACGGTTGTTTGACATTGCCTTGCAGACTTAGTCACCAGGTTCGACAAGAGAGGTTGAAGCCACTTAGTAGTACGACAACAAATTCGGGTTTACTTACGTGTTTTAAAATTAATTTCAACCCATTTTTCTTTAGTTGAAGTTTGTGGTGAGTGGCCCACAAGGTGACTAAGTTCACCGGCTAAACACTAAACTTGACTAAGTCTAGGCTAGCTTAAGTGTGGTCTCTAGAATGTAACCCTAATGGTGTGACCTAGGGTTCATGTAATTCTAGGGTTTTTTTTTTCTGTGTTTTTTCTTTCAGTAGATCACGAAAATAAGAATAATTCTCTAATAAAATTTGGAATCGGAATGAGTTAAAATTTAGCAAGTAGATTCCTTTTTCAATTATCTTTTCAGAGAATATTTTTTTTTTGTAATTTTTACTATTTTAACCTAATTTCTAGAGAATTTTAAATGTCAGGGGGTCAGATCTGGAATTTTGACCCCTGATCAGTTTTTCATATTGAAATAGTATTAAATGATCTTCAAAAATTCAGGAAAAATATGAGAATTAAAGCTAATGAGATCAGCTTTCAAACCCCATCACTTTTAGTCAAAACAGATTTGTGGATTGCTCGAAATTACTTTTTGAATTTTGAAAAATTTCAAATCTGGGTTAGTCTGACCCCTTTGCACTTTGCAAATTTTGTACTTATAATCTTTTCAAATGAACAATGTCAATTGAAAGGTGGTTTAGAAATGAAGGCCTAGCCCGAATTTCAGAATTTTTTGCTCATTAATTATTTGGCATGTAAATTTTTTATTGGAATTTGAAGCCTGGTCGAAAATTAGAGGGTGGTGGGAAAGCTTTTAATTGGTGTTTGAATTCAAAATTCAAACTTTCCACTAAAATGATTTTTTTTCGAATAATTTTTAATATTTTTTATTTTATAAATATATATATTTTTTGCCCAACTAACTAACCTAGGATTCACAATGAAGCCTAATCTAACTACCTAATTTTTTTGATTTTTTTTTCACGAAAATAATTGGAATTTTTTTTTCAAAAGAAATTGCTAGCAAGGAAAGGAAATCAAACCTAAACTAGGAAAGACATGATGTGCACTTGGTATTTTTTTTTCTGTGCTCACGTGTGCAGATCCTATTTTTCCCTGTTTTCCTGCACATCAAAAGACAAGAAGAGGGAGATTTATCAGTGATAATTTTAGAGATCAAAATAAAAAATGACGTTGCCTCCTCGGTAATGACGTCATTTGACAGAGGGCGATTCTCGTGCGTGTTTTGAAAACAGAGATCTCGTCGTAGTATAGTGTGCGAAAACGCTCTTCAAAAATAATTTATAAAGATAATGAGACTTGGAGTCCCGATCGTTCATCTCTGGGAGGCATTTATGGAAATGCAGATTTGAAATCGATCTCGATTGCTCTACTTGTTTAAAATCACATGTCGATTTATGCTAAGTTCATATTTATGCACGATATGCTTAGTTGCTAGAATATCAGAAATTAAAACATGCAACTTCAATCACACAAAAATATTGCAACAATGCTTATGGTGATTTTCACAAATAGATATATATATGGGAAAAGATTTTCATTGATTCACGATAGTGTTTGCAACATAAAGCTCATGGAAAGCTTGTAGAGGAATGTTTGAAAACATAAATCTACCTTACAGAAAATGATTGTATACATGAATCTAAGGGGGGATAATGCATGCATCATTGGGGGAGAATTTAGAGCTACACAATTAAGCAGTAAATAAAATAGTAAAACTATGAAGAACTATAATCTAATCTATCAGAACTAAGGGCATTCAGAGGTGGGCTCCGATGGCCTTTGACTTGGTTGAGAGGAGGGGCAGCTAATGGTGCTTAGGTCAGCCCTTGGAGAGGGGTTGAGGAGGTGATCCAACATCTTAGCATGGAGATGGTGGCGGCCATGGTGAAGCTACTCGTGAAGGTGGAGTGGAGGTGGAATGAAGCTAAGCTAAAATGGAGCCAAGAGTGAATGGGTCCAAAGTGTCACCCCTTAGGTCTTTTTATAGACCTAAGGGAAGCTCTCTAGAGAATTATGGAATTCTCTAGAGAGGCCTATGATGGTAGCACGTAGGAGAGTGAGAGAGAGGATGGATGGTGGTGTTTAGATCCACAAAATGTGGATCTAGAAATTGAATGGCTCTTGGTTGCTAATTTTAGCAACCAAGGAAACAACACATGGTAGAGAGTTCTAGAGAACTATAGGCAAGGTATTTTCATGTGGATGGCGTGTGTGGGTCGAAACTTAGGTGGCTAGGTTGATTAGGTTAGGTTTTAGTGGGTTTAGGTCAAGGTAGGTCTCAAATTAGGGTTGTAAACCCTAATTCATTAAGGTAAAATGCAATTAAACTTGATACAAGTTTAATTGGATGTGTGGAAACCTAATTGAGAGTAAAATAACTCAATTAAGTTAGGTCTAGGTCAATTGGACTCTCACTGAGTCCAATTAGGCAGTGTGTGTTGAGATCAGGGCTTAATTGGACTCATTGAGCTCGATTGAATAGACTGAAGAGATTGACTATGATCCAAGTCAATTAGGTTTAGTGAGGACCTAATTAGGTCCTTAGGGAGGTCTAGAGATGATGTACTAGGGTTAGGGCACTTTAATTTAGGTTCCTAGGGGGTTAGAATTGGATTTAGGGACCTAGGAATTCAAGATCCAAGCTTGAATTCAAAAACAGGAACTAGAGAGCAGTTCTAGACATCTAATAATAGTGTCAGATGAATTGTAGTGAAAAATTAGAAGTCCAGACTTATTGTCTGGGTGTCCAATCAGAGTCAGGAGGGATTCTAGGTTCTGTCTTGTGTATTATGCAGAAATTAGACGTCGGACCAAGTGTCTGGACGTCCAATAATACTGCAGGAGTAGGTTTAAGGTGTGCAGGAGTTGGTTAAGGGTTCTGGACATCCTATAACTCATCTAGATGTCCAGATAGAGGCTAGAATTAGGGTTTTAAGATTTCCTAGGCTGCGGTAACTTAATCTAAGGGTGGCTAAGGCTTGCTGAAGCTTCTAGGCTATCCTAGGGCTAGGATGGACCTAAGTTCTTTACAATTTATTGATTTATTCCTACTTAATAGAATAACATACCTTAACTTCCTTACATTATTACCTACTACGTCTAATCTAGGTCTTCCGCTCCAGTTCTGCTGCAACACCAATTATTCTTTATTCTTCTGATCCAGCTTTAGACCCAGCTTCAGATTTAGCTTATGATAAGCTTATTACATGCAATTGACATAATGCACCTAATCAGTATATTATAGCATTATTTTATGTATAGCTAAAAGAAAGCATTAAAGGTGCTAGTAATGCTTATGCATGCATGAATTACCCTAACTTATGTTAAGTCCTAGCCTAATTTAGGTCAATTAAGACCTTTGATTGCTGCGTAATCAGTGGTGGTACTGAAAAATCCAATTTACCTACAGGTATCATTTCCGAACAATGATTAGTACCAATAAAAATTCCAAGAAAATATCAAACACATTCCTAAAATAACAAAAAACAATTCTAGAATCTTTGTTTGTTTTTCCTTTCAGTAGTGGTGTTGTTTGCCCTATTTGGATCACTACTTAAAAAGAAAAGCCTAAAAGAAACTCATTTGATAGTCAATTACCTGACTAGGGTTCAAGTCAATTAGGGTTACTTTCATTTCTTTAGTCCCACAATTATAAAGGAAACTTACCTTCACCCATACAACTTGTTTGCCTTTGATTGTGGAACTTAAAACTTGTTTTGAAAATGTAATGAGAGAAACCTTAAAAGCCATTAAACAATCTCAAACCCTAAAAGGCGATCAAAACAATAAAAACTTTTTGTGTGTTAACCAACTATTTTGGCATTGGACCCACTCCGTTCAATACTCACACACCAAAAAAAAAAATTTAATCAGGCATTACCCTAATCAACGCCCATCACATTCCTTTGCACTTCAAGTCTCCTAAGCCTAATTAAAAATTTTAGTCACTTGATCACTTAAGGGCTTCATCAATTTTAGCCTTAATATTCAGATTTGAAGTTATTTTTAATCGTTCCTAATTCCCTTAATAAACGTTGTGTCGGACTAGGAGGGAAGTCAAATGATGGGTATGGGTTTACACAAGCCCCTGGTGATTTTTCCAGGACATGCTTAGGCCCAAGCCACTTTATAGTTAAGTTGGGTTAATTCTGGGAAGTAGGTCCACTTATTGATTTCTTGATTTTCTGGGTTCCCAAGTCTTAGGTTCTTAGGAAGGCTACCTTAAGCTAGGCTTAGATTTTGATTGCTTGATTTGCACACATTTCTCTCTCCTTTTTTCCTATTGCTCTCCTCCGATCTTCTAGTGTATGCACGAGCGAAGGTCCTAGAATCTGCACTTAGAGGGACCATTTAATTTCTCCCCGCACACAAAAAAATCTTCTTCCTCTTTGCATTCTTCCTCTGATAAAAAAAATGGAAAACACTCAAAATAGGTTCAGAAATCCTACCACTTCTGCTTCAACCTCTCAACCTGACCCTAATGCTTCTGTACAAAATCCATTAGCTAACCTACATGCTGACATTCCGATCCCTCAATTTCCCAATTTGGAGCTACCTTAAAATCCAGAACAGCTAGATCAAAATCAGAATACACCTAATCCCCTCTTCATGATGGTTGAGCAACTGGCTCAACTTTAATTGAATCAACATCAATTGGCTAGGATAGTCACAAACCTAGCCAACCAAAGGCAGGGTTGACCACTTGAGGAACCTCTAGTACCTCTTAAGGAATTTTATGATCCTTCTAATTACGAAGAGAGACTCGGGGTGGTGATACCCGAAGGGGATTTCGAGATCAAACCTGCCATTTTGAACCTTATCAAACACTTCCATGGTCTTTCAAGAGAGGATCCCTTCAGCCACCTTGAGGAGTTAACTGTCCTCGCTCAAACAACCCATTCCCGGAATGTGCAGGAAGATTTGTGGCTCATGAGGCTCTTCCCTCTCTCTTTAAAAGACACGGTTGCATATTGGTTCAAGAAGGTTGGGCATCCTATCACCACCTGGCAATAATTAGAAAGTGCTTTTTTGAAGAAATTTTTTCTGATTGGTCATGATAAGTCCACTTTAGTGGACTATTATTTAGCCTAAGTACTCTTTAATTATATGTTCCTAATTTCTAATTGCTTAAGAGTTAAATGATAATTTATCTTAGTCTGCATATAATTTTATGCACCAATTTCACATTTAATAGCATATTGTTATGAAAACCCATTTGGTGGATGTAGGGTGGATGCAAGAATTATTGAAACATGGAGGACATCATTCCTAGATGGGATTTGTACCTAACAACCGTCTAATTTCATTCTATAAGACATCTGAGCTCAGTTTGGATGTCTGATGGCCATTGATAAATATGCATTTATTCATGATAAAATGCCTACTTATGTTAATTCCTAAGCTTAACAATGCATTTAGCATTGTGAATAATGCATAAAATTCATCATATTGCATTTAGGATGATTTGTATAAATTACATAGTAATTTGTATATTATTGTAGCCAGGAGATAGGGTGATATATTTTCGATCTTCAAATGAAGAATCTAACCATACGGATGGATTTGGATCGACAATTGCAGCCCAACGGAGAGACAATCGGTCCAATCCGATATCCGTAGCACTTTTAAGGAGCATTTGAAGATGGACAACCTATATGATGCCACGTGGCATCATCCGAACCATGCAAGGACTACCTTAAGCGCCCCCATCATCCTGTCGTCGCACCTTAGCCATTGGATCAAGATCCAACTGCTAGGATGCCTCCGCGCCCTCAGCAGCAAATTCCTCCTCGAGACACATTAGTGCCACAGTGCAACGATGGGGCGACACACTCGCAAATTGGCGACCAGCGTTCGAAACCTCCCATGCCCCCCACATCCTCAGAGCACGCATGGATTTCAATTGAAGCCGCTCGATCAGGATCTAGCAGCATACAATGCGCCGCGTGGTCGATCAGACTATTTCAACCTTCACACGTGATTGCATGCGACATTTGATGCGATTAGGCGCGCATGCACGAGGCGTGCACGATCTGGAGTGTCCATTGGCGATTTGACAGTTGGGATGCGTCCTCGCTTGATCCAGCCTGAATGTGCGAATGATAGCAGTGGCGAATGATGGTCTTCAGTGACATCCAAGGCAGGTCTTTAGCGATGTTTTAAATGTCGCTGTTGACCCGTACCCGAGATACACCCTCCTCCCACCACTATATAAAGCCCTACATCCCTCCCATTTCTCATCATCCCTTCCTATGCTCTCCTCACCTACTCTAGAGCTCAAAATACACCTCGGGCTTTTGTCCCAAGCCTTTGGGATGCTCTACTAGAGAAAAGAAAAATTATTTTCCATCTTCTCATCACCATTCGTGGAGCTCTCATTGGCCGTCTTCTCAACCCCATTCCGGGAAGCAGATCACGCTGTGACGCTGCCCGTCCTCCCCTCATCTTCTGATGCCGTTCTCCTTCCTCCAACTCCTCAACATCTTTGTCCAGGCCACGTCAACGCAGCTTCATCCTCTGAGCAGTCGACAAAGAGGATTTCGCTCACCCCCTTTCCCTTTTATTACTTTCATAGTGTAGAAGCATTTGTAATAAACATTTGTCAAGCATTTATCTAGACGTAGTTTTTGATTCTCTCTTCCTTCATACTTAGCAAGTAGAATAGTTCTTTCCTACTTTCTAGAATAGATTAGTATAGATAACATTCCTACTTGTTCCCACACTATCATAAAATGCCAAAAAAGCAAATACAAAATACCAAAAAGAAACAAAGCAAAGTGTGGATTTCAAGAAACAAACATCGCCTCCCCGTGTTCAACCCAGGACTCCCTTTCGAGTTTCGGTAAATTTTATTTGGTTAGCGGATTTTGCTACTACGGCGACGGGTTTCTCGAAACCCTAACTTTTCTTTGCGAAAACTTGCTTATCATTTTGGCGCCATTACCGAGGAGGCAAAGGACTTTGATTCGATTTTCCGTGTTTTTCCACATTACTTACATATTTTTCTAACCTATCTTTCTTCTTCAAAATCACTGTCTTGCAGGAACCCGATCGTAGAGCTGAAGGCGGTAGATTGGAGTGAACTGCAGGTAGAGATATTTGTAAATTGTCCCCCCCCCCCACTTCCCCACCCACTAGATCATTTCGCCACCTTAATAATCAAGACCTAATCTACTTAGGTGTTTTCACGAACCATAGGATAGGAATTGCTTGTCTAGTTTGTCACCTTCATCCACTTCATCCTCGCATAAAAGGAAAATTAAAAAAATATATCTGATCTGATTGTGGGATGAAAGTAACGCACATACTATACACACCCACACTTGAGGCATATAACCTCTTTTGATTTTTACTCAACTGGGATTTCGACCTGTGGAACTGGTATACGCACAAATCAACACATAAAAGAGTAGAAATCAGATTAGGTTAATCACTTCTGTGTGTCTTAATTGGTGGTGCATCTGGGTCACTTGTTTGAGCTATTTGGGTCGCACCACCTAATCAATTTAAAAATGATTCATCTTGTAGCTACTCCATAGGATTCAAATAATTATGTCAAGCCAGGCAATCCATATTTTCTTGATTTGTAAAGGAAAATACTTGAACTCGTGCTTTCAAACTTGGTTTGCCTCACAAAACTTGGTTGACTACAACTAATATTTGAATCCTAAAAGCTACTAAGCAAGATTCAGACCTTAAAATTCACCTTACAAAAATTTAATCTTGCTTGAAAAATCATTGGTTGTGCATATACACACTTGCGAATTTATCATTAAGGGCATAACCCAATTAAGGGCTCATCACATTCCAAAAGCACTATTATCCCAGGCCTTAAATAAAATTGAGTAGATGTTGGCCCTAGGATTCATTGAGTCCATTTCAAGGTAATCTCTTGAACACATTTCGAATTAGTGACGTCTGCTTACTTTAAAAGGTGCTAAGTTGGGGGGCTCGATTGTCAAACAACATAAGCAAGCATTGGTTTGTCATAATTAACGGCCTTCGGGACAAGGTCCTCCTGCTTCGTCGGCCCAACTTTATCACCTTTGGGAGTAAGGACAACACCAAATTCATTATGTGGTCAAAGTTTATTTCTAAAGCATAGGTCCTTAAGCTACCCAATTTAGGGACAAGCTTGTATTTTTTGTGTTGCAGGGTTCCTTTTTCCCCGTCCTTCTGACTTCTTTCCAGTGCATGCTTGGAAGGAGGTCATTGGATCCTCGCTTCGAAGGACCTTTAGACCATTCTTGGAGGCGGAGTTTGAGTTATAGCCAAGCAGATCCCATAACTGATCAACAACGACCTCCCCCACCCCTGAACTAGTAGGAGCTGATTTAGAGATAGTTGGAAGAGCTGCAGTAGATGCAACAATGGTTTCAACGGATGAATGGTCAGGGCGCTTGGCCCTTGAAGGATTTTTATGAGCCTTCAAATTACGAGGATCGTCCTGGCAATGTGATCCCCGTTGGAGATGTTGAGATCAAGCCCTAGGTTTTGAGTTTGATTAAACACTTTCACAGGCTTGGTTCAGAAGACCCATTCCAACATTTGGAGGATCTGATTACCTTGGTTCAGACCACCAAATTGTGGCATGTGGATGAAGAACAGATGCACATGAGACTTTTCCCCCATTCACATAGGGATAAGGTTGTACATTGGTATCGTACCATTGGAAGATCGTTTGCTACCTGGACAGCTTTGAAATCGGCCTTCCTAAAGAAATTCTTCCTAATTGGATGAACTAATGCTTTGTGATGGGCAATTACCACTTTCGTCCAGCGATCGGGGGAACCATTTCATGGGGCCTGGGAACGATTCCAGGATCTATTGTGGAAGTCTGCATAGCACGAGGTGCCTAAATGGCAACTTGTGCAGATTTTCTACCACAGGTTGAATGATCAATTTCGTCATCATGTGGATGCTTCTTGCAGAGGCAATTTCCTCAACAAAGATGCAGATAGCGCGTATGATTTGTTTGAGGAAATGAGTGAAAACTCTATAAACCAAGCCTCCATGGAAACCTTCAATTGATCCCAACAAACTAGATCAAATGCTAATGAGGTCCAAGATTGTCATACATTTGATATGGAATTGATCAACAATAAATTAGATAAGGTGGATCTGGTTGCTAAACGAATGGAAGGGTGGATGTCCAGAAACTCCAATACTTCTAGATCCACTCAATCCCAGAGCTCGGGATTCAATTCTTTGCAAGCTCCTATGGGATGGGAGTTTGTGAACTAACTTGAGTCGACTCGACCTTCGAGCCAGCACTTCTCGGAACCTTATGGGTTCCAAACTGGGGCCTTTGATCCCAGTTTTTCTAATCCTTCTTACTCTTCATCCTCATCTTATGAGGACGTTTATGCTGTACAAGAGAACACTAGGTCCAACCCTTACTCGAACTCCTATAATTCTGGTTGGAAAAATCACCCTAACTTCTCTTAGAAAGATCAGGGCCAGCAGAGCCAATATCGACCCAACAACTATGTACCACAAAAACCAATGGGTCAGGGTCATGTATATACTCAGTTGCCCCCGAATCAGGTTAACCAGCCTATGTGGAATTCCCAACAATCCATCGGGTAGGCTGATTTAAATGTGAAGATGGTAGAAATGCAAGGGTTAATGTCCAACTCATGCAACAAATGAAAACTTCTTTGGACACCTTGCAATCTAGACTTAGTGCAAACAACCGACATCCCGAATCTCTACCATCACAACCTGTACCAAACCCAAGGAATGTCCAAAATTGAGGTGCTAGGCCTCAAGGGTTTAGTAATAGTGGGGAGCCACATGCTTAAGCTCATGCTATCTATCAGGCTACCCCACTCCCTCCCGAAGCTAACTAAGTTCCTACCATAATCAATTGGGCATCTCCGATTTTGCCCAACCCTCCCCAAGGCACTAACCAACAGCACCTTCCCACTGCAAATACCATCACCTTGAGGAGTGGTAGTGGATACAAGGGTCCTGATGGAGACACATTTAATTAGGATAAACTACCTATTTATGCATGTTCCTAAGCATAGATATGCATTACATGTTATAAATATTAAATAGCGTGCATCATCCTGCATTTAGAGTAATTTGTATAAATTTTAGGTTAATTACGTCCTTTTATGGTCAGGAGAGGAGATTTAATTTGGAGCCTTGGATTGATGATCTGACTATACAGATTTGATCAGGATGATGATCGGGCTCCGATGCCTCCAAAATCATCTTGATCGGAGTCCCATAGCAACTTATGCAGTCTGAGGAAGACCAATAGCCAAGGGACTAGGTGATGCAATTCAGAGCTTCAAACGAAAAATTCGACTGCACGGATGGATTCAAGTTGACAATTGTGTGCATACATCTAAATAACCAAAAATGTCTATTAATGCATGTTCTTAGTACCATATTAGCATCGTGCATTGTAAATATTGCATAACATGCATAATCATGCATTTAGGTCAAATTGTTCAAATTGTATAGTAATTGTCTCCTTTTATGGCCAGAGACAGGGTGATTATTAATCAGGGCCTTGGATCAAGTATCCAACTGTATAGTTTTGATCAGGGTGACGATTGGAGTTCAACGACTCCAAGATCGCTCCGATCGGACATCCGTAGCACCAGATATAGTTCTAGGAAGCTCAAAAATCAAGGGCCAAGATGGTGTCAATCCACACTTTAGACGATAAATCCAACTGCACGGATGGATTTGGATCGACGATTGCAGCCTAACGGAGTGAAAATCGGTCCAATCCAACATTCATGGCACTTTCTGGAAGTCAAAGAAGATGGACGGCTAAGATGGCACCACGTGGTGCCATCCCATCCGCCCAATCAGCCCAAGGAATCATCGCTGCCCTTTCTCTCCTCAACGAATTAATCAATCTTAGCCGTTGGATCTTGATCCAACAGTTGAGATCAACGCCCGCTGCTCTCTTTATCCTCGCGCGCCCTCTCTCTCTTCCCGCACGCACGATCGGATCTAGGCTGTTGGATCTTGATCCAACGGCTGTGAGCGTGCTCGCCTTGGTGAGAAACGTGACAATCCAGCACGATAGCGCAATGGTCATGCAGCTGCAGGCGAGACAGAGGTCATGTGTTCGAGCCTCTTCGAGCGCCTCAATTCAGCCGGGGAGCAAGGCACGTTGATTTTGGTCGTCAGATGTAGATTGTGCGGGCGAGGAGCGGGCGATGTGGCGTAACTGATGCACATGGTTCACGCACGCGTGATCTCATGCAGATGCAAATGCCCGATTAGATGCAGGGGGCACGATGCATTTTGAGCCATTAGATGCAAGATCCAACGGTTGAGGAGGGGCAAGCACTGACTCTCAATGGCTGAAGAAGAATTCGAGCGCTTTAAGCCGTTTGATCTCTTGATCGGATGGCTGAGAGCGAAAGAACGTGGGAGTGCGTTAGGCGCGTGGGAGAAGAGGCAGCAGGCATGCGTGAAGCTACGGCGACGTGGGGTCTTTAGTGACACTTAATTCCATCACTAAAGACCCCCTCATTTAATGTTTTAACTATGTAATGACCAAACCGGAATGGGATGCTCCTTGAGAGCCAAATCCAAAGTTTTTTCGCTCCCATTCCGGAAGTGGATCCCGCGATGACGACGACGTGCTGCCTCATTCCCGCTTCTGCTTGCTTCATCCTCCTTCTTCCCACTCCATCTTCTGTCTTCCAGGTGTCGTTCCGTTTGGATCATCCTCCAAGCAGTCGTCGAGGAGGATAACATCTCTCTCCCATCTTTTTATCGCTTTCTATAATAGAATTTCCTACTTTCTAGCTGTAATCATTTCCCACTTTCTAGTTGTAAAAATAGTATTATTATATCAAGTGATTGTTCTCTCCCTCTGTCTTTTTTAGTGTTAATATCAATTCCATTGTAATTATCTTGCTTTCAAACAAAAATTACAATAAAAATATAATCACGGATTTAAGATCGACGTAGCCTCCCTATGTTCGAATCGGAATTTCTTTACGAATTTCCGTTAAATTTTATCTGTTGATGGATTGCTTCGCAAATCGAATTTCAACGATGGGTTTTTTCAAATCTAACTCCGGTCACGTAGTTTTCCGCCTCCAACATTTTGGCGCCATTGCCGGGGAGGCAATGATTTTCGATTTTCCTTTCTCATTTCGTGCACTTTATTGATTTCTAACTTGCTTTATTTCTCGTCTTTTGTTTTGCAGGTACCTCAATAGGGAATCTTTAAGTGGTAGATCGAAGTAAGGTGCAGTTGAAGACAATTATAAGTGCTCCCCATTCTTCCCCCTCCATATATTTCATTTCACAATATTAATTCAAACCCCAATTAACTTAGGTATTTGCATAAATCCTAGGGTTAGTTTGATTGCTTGGATTTCCACTCACATTCATCTCACCCTCAAATGAAAAAAAAATCAACAAAAAGATACTTCTAATGGGATAAATCAACATATACACTATATACAGGCACATTCAAGGCACATAACCTAATTGATTTTTATCTACTCAACCAGGATTCTGATATGTGGAATCGGTACATGCAAATCAACATATAAAAGAGTACAAATCAGTCTAGGTTAATCATTTTGTGTGCCTAACTCAGTGGTGCAATTTTGGCCAATTATTTGAGTTATTTGGGTCGCACCACTTAACCTAAAATCAACTCACCAAGTAGCACCCTTTAGGGTTTTCAATTTAGGTCAATATCAGGCAATCCACTTTACTTTTTGATTTCAAAAGAAAAAGATCTTTACTCGTGCTTGAAAATCTAGTTTGCCTCTGAAACTTGATTGAATTAACCTAATTCCAAACCCTAAAAGCTACTTAAGTAAGATTTGAACCTTAAAATCCAGTCATAAAAAATAATCTTGCTTGAAAATCCTAGTTGTGCATGCACTCACACATATTCAATCAATAATTAAGGGCACAACCCATCTTAAGAGCCCACTACATTCCATAAGCACTACAATCTCAAGCCTAAATAAAATCAAATAGATGTTGGCCTTAAGGACTTATTTGCTCTTCGGGGCCCAATCTGAGATTGTTTATGATTAACTTGCTTGTACCAATCAATCTGATGTCTAGCTAGGTGACGAGTCGATTGTTCGCTTTAAAGTCGTTTGCAGTTTTATGTGGTGGAAAATCGACTAATCAATATTTAGAAAGAAATAACCACTCGCAGAGGAGCGGGTCGTATCCACAGGGAGGCAATGAGGCAATAATATCTCAATTATTTCGTATTCGTTCAGTCTCGTGAGAAATCCGTAGTTAAATCTGACATGAAATGCGACGAAAAGAAGATGCACAATATCTTGAAAACATATGGGTAGATGTGCAATTTTTCCTCACTGAAATATTCAATAAACATGTGATGATTTTATGCAATTTTCCATTGACATGTATTAAAGAAAATTTGTGCACATTTAAATTCCAAAATCAATGTCAAACAATGTTAATTACAAAAGCTATGCAATTGTAAAAGAACTTGAGTATAAAGTTGCAAATTTTACCACAATAAAATATTCATAAACAAAAATTCTTTTCCTGGCAATGGCATGAAATGTAATAACTAATTAACCCATTAACAGGGCATTTTACCTCTCTCCTCCTCGCGATCGGGAGAGGTTCAATCGAGGAGAGGTTTGCACAGGCGGGTGGATTAAGCGAGGCAGTCGCGATGGTGGTAGTCGCACGTCGAGCGATGGTCGGAGTCGACCGGGTGGAGCTCCGGCGAAGGTGGCTGCAGCCGGTGCTGCAGCTGCTGTTGGCGGTGAGCGAACGTTGGCAGGAGGGCATGGGTACGCGCTCTGTTGTTGGCGAAGTGCGGGTGCAGCTGGCGTGGGAGGAGGGCGCTGCAGCTAGCGTGGGAGGAGGGCGCTACAGCTGGCGGGAGGTGCTGCTGCGCTGGCTGGAGGTGTGGGAGCGCGCTCTGTTGGCGGTGAGGGTGGGTATTGCAGGCGCGGAAGGAGGGCGTGGAGATGGCGCGGGTGCGCTGGCTGGAGGGTGCTAGCAGTGAGGTTCTACAGGTGCGGCTGCAGCTGGCGTGGGCGCGCACTCAGCAGATGCGGGGAAGGTGCTGCGGGTGAGGGAGTGAGCGGGTGAGGTTCTGCAGGTGTGGCTGGAGGTGAGCGGGAAGACTGTTGCGGCGTGGGTGGCGTGGGTACGCAGGTTGCAGGGCGTGGAGATGGCGCGGGTGCGGGAGTGAGCGGGTGGCTTCAGACATGGGAGGAAGTGCGGGTCTTGCGTGCGGCTGGAAGTGAGCGGGAGGCTTCAGACGTCCGAGAAATTTCCCGGACGTCTTAACTAACTGAGAAGGTGATTGCAAAGTGGCTGCGGCGGTGGTTGTTGGTGACGACGGCGAGGGAGATGCACGCTAAGGTGCTCACGGTAATGCGAACGAGCTCCGGATGGCGGTGTGGCCTGTCGCACCACACGTCCACTGTGGTGGAGACTCGCCGCCACGTTTGAGGCCGGCGGTGTGGCATGGAAGAGAGGAGACCTCTCTGCACAGTGGTGGGTCGGTGGTGGAGGCCTCTCGAGCTCGGCTGCCTCCCTCCTCCTTTTGTAGTGGCCTGCACAAATTTGAAATCAACTACCCGACCAGATCCAACACATCCGCTCCTCCTTGAATGGGTTCTTCACTGCGGCAGCTGGTGGCGTTGGAGCGGCAGCCAGCCATTCATGCAAGAAGAAGAATAAAGAAAATAATGTTAAAATATTATGGTTATTTATATACAGACCCTCAACTTTTATGTTAATGAAAACAATGTACCTAATTGGTTAACTAATTAGATGAATGTCATTCTAAGCTAATTCTAAATGCACTTAAAATATGAATGCAATGCATGGATTATGTAATTAAATTAAAAATATGAATTAATCTATTTACATCCTAATTTATGCTAAATAAATGTTAGAATTAACCTAATGTCTAGGCACTTAAATACTTAAATAATCCACATCTATGGGCTAATCAAATACCCCCATGCCTAGTTTTTGCTAGTCCCTAGCAAAATTAAGCGAAACCTAGCACTCCAAGTAGACTAGTCAACTCACTTAGTCTTCCTTCAGAAGCATATTAAGTTCAGACTCTAGACCCAAGGTTCCTAAGTAGTTGCTAAGTTACATACTAGGTCGGCTAAAGACGAGTTGCAGGCACAAGTTTCCTTGATTTCTGAGTCTACCCTAAAGTTTATTGATCCTTGAGATTAAAGCATCCGTGCCTGTGCATTGGTCTGAGTTATTTGAGTTAAAGGAAAATTTTTTTTTGTTATATATGTATTTTGTTTGTTTGATTCTTCTAAGTCTAACCTCAGATTAGCTATCAACACGGTCTGTGTAGGATTCATTTTCCCCATTACCATACCTCGAAGGGTGCCTGGCTTTCGATGCTTCGAGATAGCACTGCCCATAACGACCCCAAGAACTCCTGGCAATCGACACTTCGAGATAGTATCGCCCATGGATTTCTTAAGCGAATTCAGGCCTATGGTAATCGGCACTTCAAGATAGGGCCGCCCATGGTACCTGAACCGCACAATACGCTTACATGCCCCCAGTAGGATGGATATCCTAATAGACAAGCGTCGAGGAGGTAATATGTTATCATCGCGTCCTTAAGGTGAGTATATACTCCCCTCTCCTGCGGCGGGAACTCTTCCAATCAAAATGTGCTTTCAAGCCTCTCCTAAGTCAAAACTAAGAGAACCAAATCTCTTTTCAGAAAGACAGAAATTAAGTTAATTACCAGACCATGTGTGTGAAATTTGGATGCTTGGGTTACAAGGACCCGTAAACCAAAAGGTAGAACAAGACTCCAGGTACTACCCCACCTTTAAACTCAAACCCTAGCTTCCCTTCCTCAACCTCTTGAGGAATGGTCCGCAACTTAACTCCTACTTAAGTTTTTAAGTCCACAAAGAACCCTAAAGGTCTAAAGCTAGCAGCTCATTTAGCTTCTAAAGTTTGACCCTAGAATTAACTTAATCTACCCTAGAGTTCTTATTTGCTTAAGACTGCAAGATCTAGCCAGTTAAGCTCAAAACTCTTTTTTTTTTTATTTATACAAATGTATGCAATGAATGCACTATGCTATGTATATACCCTATGTATATCCCCAAGTATACCCCCCCATGCCTAAAATCTGCAATGTCCTCATTGCATAGAAGGATATTACCTGGGTCAGAGCTGGGCTGAATAGCCAAAGAACCTGCAAATCAGGTTCAAGAATTACAGAAATAGGCCCTAAAAATGAGCAAAGCAATGTTGGCCTAGAAAATAGGTAACCTTGGATGTTGGCGAGCTGATGATGAATCCTGATAGCAAATGCTCGCCCAACTAAGATGGGAATGAAATCTTCCCAGGTCACCAAAGGAGGTTCTAAAGGATAAACAAGTATAACAACCTCCAAAGGGGTAGGGGGAGGATAAGATGGATACTCCAAAAAGAATGGGGAAGGAATGGTGCAGAGATAAACCCCCAGGGTAATGGATTGACTAAAGAAATCATCAATCCATACCCGATACTCCATTACGGGAAATATTGGCCTGTTAAGCCCCCTGGTCAGAACAAAAGTGAGCAATTTTCTAAGGCAAGGATCGTCTAAGGTGTCCAAGTTACGAGGTTGCAGGATGGCCATAAGATCTAGGTTGGGTTTAATCAGCTTGGTGTCCATCCCTAACACTCTTTCTAAATCCTCAATTTCATCCCTAACATTCCTTGCACCATCACATGTATCTTCCTGCTCTTCATCAGGAGTCACAATTTCGCTTTCAGATATAAGCGAATCAGAGGGTGACTTGGAAATGAATGAAGGCAGGTTGGAAGCAATAGATCTAGGGATTATCCTATCAATGTCATCCCCGGGTTTTTGTTCTTTACTCAAATCTTCCCCGGAGTCTATATGTGAATCCACATAAATCTCAAAAATTACTTCCGAATTTTCCATCATTTCATCATGAGGAGAAATATCATCAATGGATGTGCTAAGGAAACCTAATTTGGTCAAATTTGGGATATCCTCAGGGGCTAACTCTTCAAATAAGACATAATCACCCTTAGTGTCACTCTAAATCTTGAATGTAGGTTCCTCATATAATTCGTCTTCCTCCTCATCACACAATTCATCATAAACCCAAGGTCTAGAATCATTTAATATCTCAGCAGATCCCATAGGGTGCTCTATCTGAGGTAAATGGTTTACATTGGTAACATCAGACTCCTCAGATAGGTCAATTTCTTTAGGGTTAGGTTCCCTAAGGGTGGGCTTGAGTTCCATATCGTGATCAGAAGGGAGGGTAGGATTAACAACATGACTTTAACCCACTTCATCAAATATCACGAAAATACTATCATCTGGGTCGAGGTCTTCCAATGGTACCATCATTCCCTTCTTTTGACTCCAATATAATTAAGGTGGATACTCAACCTTATCATCATCTTCCTCGGGTTTCCACCTTTCTTCATCCAATGCATAGCTACTTTCATGTGTATCTTCCTCCCACCTAAGGTGTGGATCTCTCAAGGAAGTGTCATCTAATGGGGAGGTTTCAAAATCGATCCTCAAAAAGTAGCTATTCTCCCCAGAATTTCCCTCCAACTTAAAGTGTAGCTCTCCCACGGGAGATGCATCTATTGTAGAGGGGTGTGCGTCATCCTCAATGGGGTAGATTGGGTGGCTAATTTCATCCTTTCTTGTTGGCCTACTCTCGAAGATTCTCCTAACAATTCAATCATTTCGTTTTGCATTTTCTGTATTTCCATCTTTAAAGAGGAGAGGCCATTTCTATCATGAGAGAAGTCAGGCTCAGGCTTATAGTACCCAGGAGTGTTTGTCCAACCATTATAATTTTTCAGGGAGGGTGGGTTGGGTATTTCTATGGTATGTGGGATATTGGGAAAAGCAAATCCCGCTCCTAGGTTCTGCTCACTGATTTGGGGCTTAACCAGGCCAATACTCCTATAATAGGAGTAAAACGGTTCCCAATGATTGTCATTATGTCCATCAAGGAATGGACAATCTCGGCATCTGGGATCGAAGGATGCAGAGTGGGGGTGAGGGTGTGGCCAAGATGTGAAAGGATGAAAATCAATGTGGTCCATTCTAGCTCACACCTCAATAAGAATTCTCCAAGCAAAACACAGTTCAAAAAGGACCTTTTAGGTCTTTCCCAATTTAGGCTTTTGATTTTAAGTCAGATTGTAGGTGATAATACAATTTGTTCAATCAATTTACGTGCCTATTGTCGACCTATGGCTCGCCTAAGAAGACCTAGTTAGAGCTTAGGTGTTCTTCCCTAAATCTCAAATGGTCAGGTAAATCCAAAGACGGAAGATCGAGGGATGCAAGTAGGCCTAAGCCTTCCTTTGAAGCTGTGCTTTCGCGGTGCTTCTCAACTACCCCCAAAAATCCGTGACAGGGTATCCCCCTCTTTGGATTTACAAAACCTTTGATCTCAAGTTTCGAACACTTCGGAATCCAATGATAGGAGGGCTCTTGTCCTAGTATTTCCAAACCTAAGGAGTGTCTAGAAGCGTGCCATGGTGCAAGTGAAATAGGTGTGCATACACCGCAAAAGATTTTGAATTTTGAATCGCACGCCAAGTTTGAAAATCAAATCCTTGGTTTTTAAAATGTCCCTCCTTTAATTAGTCCTTTTTCTAGAAAATATGTGACCATTTGTTAGATTTATTCAGTATAGATTAGGTGATCTTTCCATTAAGTCCTAATGCAATGCGTGATCAAGAATAGGATGTAAAGTAAGAAAATGCATACCTTGCTTCCAGCAATCAACAATGCAAGAATGCACGCAATGCAGAGAAATAAATCTAGAGGCTGCTTATACAGACCTAAATGGTTCGTCCTAGGGCAGGCAGCTTCTAGCAGGCAGCTTATTTTTTTAATTTTTTTAATTTTTTAACTACTTATGCACAAGCAAATAAAAGTAATCAATAAACTAAAAACCTAAATCTAAAGAAAAGGGAACATGCTCCCAAAAATTACCCAACACGGGCCCAAAACAAAATCGGGAAATAAATCCCTCAAAATATACCCCAGAACAAGGGTGAAATTTTCTAGCACAGAAAAGAAAATAATAAATGGTCAAATCACTATGCAATTGACAAATAATCAAAATAAAATCAGGTGAAATTATTGCGTCAGTTGCCTCCCCAGCAACGGCGACGAGTCTATTGTTCGCTTTAAAGTCGTTTGCAGTTTTATGTGGTGGAAAAATCGACTAATCAATATTTAGAAAGAAATAACCACTCGCAGAGGAGCGGGTTGTATCCACAGGGAGACAATGAGGCAATAATATCTCAATTATTTCGTATTCGTTCAGTCTCGTGAGAAATCCGTAGTTAAATCTGACATGAAATGCGACGGAAAGAAGATGCACAATATCTTGAAAATATAAGGGTAGATGTGCAATTTTTCCTCACTGAAATATTCAATAAACATGTGATGATTTTATGCAATTTTCCATTGACATGTATTAAAGAAAATTTTTACACATTTAAATTCCAAAATCAATGTCAAACAATGTTAATTACAAAAGCAATGCAATTGTAAAAGAACTTGAGTATAAAGTTGCAAATTTTACCACAATAAAATATTCATAAACAAAAATTCTTTTCCTGGAAATGGCATGAAATGTAATAACTAATTAACCCATTAACAGAGCATTTTACCTCTCTCCTCCTCGCGATCGGGAGAGAGGTTCAATCGAGAAGAGGTTTGCACAGGCCGGTGGATTAAGTGAGGTCGTCGCGATGGTGGCAGCCGCACGTCGAGCGATGGTCGGAGTTGGCCAGGTGGAGCTCCGGCGAAGGTGGTTGCAGCAGGTGCTGCAGCTGCTGTTGGCGAAGTGATGCACACGCTGGCTGGAGGGTGCGGGTGCGCGCGTTGTTGTTGGCGAAGTGCGGGTGCTGCAGGCGTGGGAGGAGGGTGTGCGCGGTTGTGCGGGTGGCTGCTGTAGCTAGTTTGGCTCTGTTGCAGGCTAGAAGTGTCGCGGGTGAAGTTCTGCAGGCATGCGGGTGCGGGGAAGGTGCTGCTGGCGCGGGAGTGATTCTGCAGGTGCGGCTGCAGCTGGCGTGGGTGCACAGGCGGTTGCGCGTGGAGATGGAGAAGGTGCAGGCGTGGGGAAGGTGGAGTGAGCGGGCGTGAGGGCTGGAGGCTGTGCACGCCTTGCGTGTGGCTGGAGGGCGGTTGCGCACTCTGTTGGCATGGGTGTGCAGGAGGTGAGAGCAGAAGGAAGTGGCAGGTTCTTGCGTGCGGCTGGAGATGAGCGGGTGGCTGCTGCTGCGTGGGTGGTGGAAGTGAAGTGGGAGGACGGTGATTGCTGCTGGAGTGGGGGGTGGACTTCAGACGTCTGGGAAATTTCCTGGACGTCTTAACTGATTGAAAGGGTGATTGCACAGTAGCTGCGGCGGTGGTTGTTGGTGACGACGGCAAGGGAGATGCACGCTAAGGTGCTCACGGTAATGCGAACGAGCTCCAGATGGCGGTGTGGCTTGTCACACCACACGCCCACGGTGGTGGAGACTCGCCGCCACGGTTGAGGCCGACGGTGTGGAATGGAAGAGAGGAGATCTCTCTGCACAGTGGTGGGTCGGTGGTGGAGGCCTCCCGAGCTCGGCTTGTAGTGGCCTGCACAAATTTGAAATCAGCTGCCCGACCAGATCCAACACATCCTCTCCTCCTTGAATGGGTTCTTCACTGCGGCAACTGGTGGCGTTGGAGCGGCAGCAAGCCGTTCATGCAAGAAGAAGAATAAAGAAAATAATGTTAAAATATTATGGTTATTTATATATAGACCCTCAACTTTTATGTTAATGAAAACAATGTACCTAATTGGTTAACTAATTAGATGAATGTCATTCTAAGCTAATTCTAAATGCATTTAAAATATGAATGCAATGCATGGATTATGTAATTAAATTAAAAATATGAATTAATCTATTTACATCCTAATTTATGCTAAATAAATGTTAGAATTAACCTAATGTCTAGGCACTTAAATACTTAAATAGTCCACAACTATGGGCTAATCACTAGGGGAGTAGCGTCAAACGACTGCAGCTGGGGGGTACATTAGGAACCGGAGGTGCAAGCCGAAGGAAGAACCTTCTCCCCAGTCCCTCCTTCTAACTGGTTGGATTGATTGGACGTAAGTAGAGTAAATCGTCTATAATCTTAAGATGGATTCTGAGAGTCTGTAGATCCTTAGGCTACCCCACTTAAGGACAGGCTTGTTTTGTTGTGCTGTAGGGTTCTTATCCCCAGTCCTTCCGACCTTTTCCTAGTTTATGCTTGGAAGGAGGTCATTGAATCCCTGATTGGAATGACCACTAGAGTATTCTAGGAGGCGTAGATTGGATTTTGGCCAAATTGATCCCATGGTCGATCAACAACCTCCTCTGCCTCAGAATCCACAAGAGATGTTTCAAACGCAGCTGGAACAAGTGTAGAGAATGCAAGAATGGTTCCAGAGAATGCAGAGCTCTCAGCCCTTGAAGGATTTTTATAATCCTTCAAATTATGGGGAACGTCACGGCGTCCAGATTCCTGTTGGAGATGTAGAAATCAAGTCCCAGGTATTAAGATTAATCAAACACTTTCATGGTCTTGGCTCTGGAGACCCGTTTCAACACTTGGAGGAATTGACCACTTTGGTCCAGACACCAAGGCGTGAAACGTGAATGAAGAGCAGATGATCATGGGCTCTTTCCCCACTCTCTTAGGGATAAAGCCGCTCATTGGTATAGGACCATAAGAAGGCCGATCGCAATATGGAATGATCTGAAATTAGCTTTCCTGAAGAAATTCTTCCCTGTCAGACGTACCAATGCTCTGAGATGGGTGATTACTATCTTCACCTAGCGATCGGGGGAGCAGTTTCATATTGCCTTGGAGCGATTCCAGGACTTATAGCAGAAGTGTCCACACCATGAGGTGCCGAAATGGCAGCTCGTGCAGATCTTCTACCACGGGTTGATTGAGCAACTCTGAAATCACGTGGATGCTTCTTGCGGAGGCAATTTCCACAACAAAGATGCAGATAGCACGCATGATTTGTTTGAGGAGATGAGTGAAAATTCAATCAATCATGCCTCCATGGATACTTTTATCGGTCCCAACAACCTAGATCGAATGTTAATGAAGTCTACGACTCTCATTCATTCGATATGGAACTAATTTGCAATAAACTTGATAAGGTGGACTTGGTTACTAAAAGGATGGAGGAGTGGATGGGTAGAAACTCAATGAACAACTCTTGGTCCACTCAATCTCAGAATTTGGGATTCCATTCGTCGCGAGCTCCTTCTGGACGGGAGTTCGTGAATCAACTGGATGTGGCTCACCTGTGAGTCAACATTATTCGGAACCCCACTGGTTCCAAATTGGGACCTTTGATCCCAGTTTCTCTGATCCCTCCCTTTCTTTTTCTCCATCCTCGCCTTGCGAGGATGTCTATGCTATACAGGAGAATGTTAGGTCCAACCCTTACTCCAATGCTTACAATCCAGGTTGGAGGAACCACCCTAACTTCTCCTGGAAAAACTCGAGGTAGCAGACCCAATTCCAACCCAGCAACTATGTTCCACAAAGACCAATGGGTCAGGGTCATGTTTACACTCAGCTACCCTCGAATCAGGTTAATCAACCAGCTTAGAATTGTCAGCCTGTAGGGCAGGCTGATTTGAATCGTCAGATGATAGAGATGCAAGGATCTATACTCCAGCTCATGCAGCAAATGAAACCCTCACTGGATAACTTGCAAATTGGGTTTATTTCTAATTCCCATCAACCCGGATCTCTGCCATCTCAACTCGTACCCAACCCGCGTAATATCCAGAATCTGAGCAATTAAGTCCAAGGGTACAAGAATCAGAGGGACTCACACGCACATGCTCAGGTGGTTGAGCAGGGTCCTTCCTCTTCTGCATCTTCAAATCAAAGGTTTCTGGCTAATGAAATCCCTCCAATCTTTCCTAACCCTCCCCAAGACCCAAACTCATATGCATCTGCTAATTCTATTACCTTGAGGAGTGGAAAACAAACTCATGATCCACAACCACACTGTTCTGATCTACCAAATCCTGGAGAGCCTGAGGAGAGAAAGGAGAACTCTAAAGAAGAAATCAAGGCTTAGGAACCTGATTCCAAAAATCTAACTCATGTTCCTTTTCCTGAGGCCTTGATTATACCTAGGAAGAAGAAGCCTGTTGATAGTAACGAGGAGCTTTTGAATATATTCAAGAATGTCGAGATCAATATGTCTCTCCTCGACGCTATCAAACACATACCGGCTTATGCCAAATTTTTAAAGGATTTATGCACACAGAAGCATAAGTTGAGGGAATTTATTTCGAGGAACATGGTACTCTTCGAGCAGGCTAGTTCTGTTATCCTGCATCACCTTCCTCAGAGAAAGAGAGATCCAGGTGCTCTTTTGATTTCTTGTGTCATTGGAGATTATACTTTTGATAGTGCACTTTTGGATCTAGGTGCATCTATTAACCTAATTCTGACTTCTCTTTACGAGAAGTTCAGATTAGATGAACTTCGATTGACTTCAGTAACGCTGCAGTTAGCGGATCATTCGGTCATAAATCCGCAAGGCGTTATTGAAGATGTTATTATCAAGGTTAATGATTTCTATTTTTCTGTAGATTTCTTTGTCCTTGACATGGAAGTACCTGAAAATTTAAGGAACACGCCTATCATTTTGGGGCGTCCATTTCTGGCTACCACTAAGGCCACTATCAATTGTGAGAGCGGTAGTATGGAAATTGCCTTTGGTGATCGAAAATTGAAATTGGATATTTTTAAGGCGATTAACAAATTCGAGGATTGTGGATTTATAGAGGAACTTAAGAATGACAACTTGAATATTGAAACATGTATAGCGATTTTGCAATCGAAAGTTCCTCCTGTTGTGATGGATCTGACCCACAACCCTCTGTGGCAAACCCGCCACATTCTGAAGAGGTTATTGATTTTGTTCACTTTCAACCTCTTCTTCTTGATGAATCTTCATTAGCATCATCCTTACCTTCAATCCTAAACCCACCCCAGCTTTAACTGAAATCATTGCCTGAGAGTTTGAAATATTAGTTTTTGGGATCACAAAAGACGCTCCCTGTGATTATTAGTGCTAGATTAACTAACGAGCAGGAAATTAAACTGATTAAGGTCTTAAAGGAACACAAGGAGGTAATTGGTTGAACCATTCATGACCTTAGGGGGATTGAGTCATCTTACTACAATTACAGAATATTCATGGAGGATGGATCCCGCCCTTCTCACCAAATGCGGAGGAGATTAAACCCTAATATCCGAGAATTGGTCAAGAAGGAAATTATCAAGTGGCTCAATGCAGGAATCATTTATCCGATCTCTGATAGTCTTTGGATAAGTCCCGTGCAAATTGTTAACAAGAAAGTTGGGATTACCGTTGTGACTAATGAGAAAGAAGAATCTGTCACAACTTGTTCAGCTTCCTTTTGGAGGGTCTATATTGATTACAGGAAGTTGACCACAGCCACAAAAAAGGATCATTTCCCTTTGCCCTTTATCGATCAAATCCTTGAAAGGCTGGCTGGGTAGAAGTACTTTTGTTTCCTAGACGGTTACTCGGAATACAATCAAGTCCCTATCCATCCCAAGGATCAATAAAAAATGACTTTCATTTATCCCTACAGAACCTTTGCTTTCCATAAGATGCCATTCAACTTATGCAATGCACCCGTGACTTTTCAAAGGTGTATGCTAGCCATATTCTCTGACATGGTGGGAGAGTTTATGAAAGTCCTTAGGAATGATTTCTCTATTTTAGAAGAATCGTTTGATTCTTGCCTGGCTAATCTTGAAATGATCCTTAAAAGATGCATCAAAACAAGATTGATTCTTAGCTGGGAAAAGAGTCATTTTATGACACAAGAAGGCATCGTCTTGGGTAATGTAATCTTTGAACGGGGATCGAAGTTGACAAAGCTAAGGTTGATGCTATCTCTAAACTTCCTCCTCCCACATCTATCAAACAAATTCGATCATTTCTTGGTCATGTGGGATTTTATAGGAGTTTCATCAAGGACTTCTCTAAGGTTGCTCGACCTTTGAGCAACCTTCTCGCCAAAGATACGCCATTTGATTTCAACGAATCATGCAATAAGGTATTTGATTTTCTTAAAATGGTAGTCACTTGTGCTCTGGTGTTGCAACCACCGATTTGGACAACCCCATTCGAGATCATGACTGACGCCTCTGATTATGCGGTCGGGGCTATTTTGGGTCAGAAGATCAATAGGAAGCCCTCTGTCATCTACTACGCTAGCAAAACTCTGGACAAGGCCCAGAGAAATTACACTATTACTGAGAAGGAATTACTAGTTGTAGTATTTGCTTTGGAGAAATTTAGGGCTTATCTCTTAGGGTCTCATGTCATAGTATATACCGACCACTCGACCTTGAGACATCTCTTGGCCAAAAAGGATGCCAAACCCCGACTTAGTCGATGGATTCTTCTACTTCAAGAATTCGATTGAAATCAAAGATAAATCCGGGGCATAGAATGTGGTGGTAGATCATCTTTTGAGACATATGAGTGATTCTTCTCGTCTGAATATTCCGATTGCTGATGCTTTTCCGGATGAGACTATCCTTGCAGTTTCAGGTGTCCAAACCCCATGGTTTGCTGACATTATAAATTATTTGGCCGTTGGTCAAATCCTTCAGGATTGGACCAAGCAACAACAAGATAGACTCAAATCTGAAGCCAAATATTACTTCTAGGAGGACCCTGAACTGTACCGCATCAGCTCTTATCATATTATTCGTTGATGTGTTCCGGAGAATGAATTCAAAAGTATACTCGAGTTTTGCCATGCATTTGTGTGTGGTGGACATTTCTCCAGGAAAAAGACGCATGCAAAGATTTTGCAATATGGATTCTATTGGTCATCTTTATTCAAGGATGCCCAGGAATTCTCGAGGTCATGTTCTCGATGCCAGGCACTTGGGAGCATAACTAGGAGAGACATGATGCCTCTAAACCCCATTCTTCCCGTTAGAAATCTTCGACGTTTGGGGCATCAATTTCATGAGACTCTTCCTCCCTTCATTTGTACACCAGTACATTCTCGTCACTGTTGATTACGTGTCCAAGTGGATCAAGGCTATTCCCACCCAAACCAATGATCACAAGGTGGTCATCGGTTTCGTCAAGAAGAACATCTTCAGTCGGTTCAGGATTCCGAGGGCCATCATCAGTGATGGTGGTACTCACTTCACGAATGCCCAGTTCCGTAATTTACTAGCAAAATACGGGGTTAATCATAGAATCTCCACACCTTACCACCCCCAGACGAACGGACAGGCCGAGATCTCCAATCTGGATATCAAGAATATTCTTCAGAAAATGGTTAGGCTTGATTGTAAAGATTGGACTCAAAAGCTTGAGGATGCTCTTTGGGCTTACCGTACGACATACAAAATGCCTATCGGCATGTCACCATTTCGTCTGGTGTATGGAAAGGTGTGCCATTTACTCATAGAAATTGAACATAGGGCATTCTAGGCAATCAGGCAGTGTAATCTGGATTTGAGTTTAGCTGGAAAGATCAGAAAACTCCAACTATCTGAGTTGAAGGAGCTTAGAAACGATGCATACAAGAATGCCAAGATCTATAAGGCTCGGACCAAAGCTCTTCATAACCAATTGATATCCCGCAAGAGCTTTGAGCTGAACCAAAAGGCCTGGCTCTTTGATTCTCGACTTAAGCTCTTTTCTGGAAAACTTCGGTCAAAATGGAATGGCCCATTCATCATCGATCAGATATTTTCAAATGGGGCAGTTCAAATCTCTGACCCAAAGATGGGTAATTCATTTAAAGTCAACAGTCAATGTCTGAAGCCTTTTATTGACCGTATTGTTCCAGAACCCGTCTCGGACACGGTTGCTCTAATCACATTGTGATTTCTTTGGCTGGACTTCGCCTAGCTAATGGCATTAAACTCAACAATTGTACAATTTGACCCAGAGCTAACCGAGCATCATATTCAGGTGATATCTTCTACATTCTACACTTCGTTTCATGTCTTTCATTCTCAATGTGGACATTGCATTAGCTAGGCATGGGGGGGTGGATTCATTTCTGAATCATTTTGTCAGCTCTGTGGAATTCTTGTAAATTTTACTTATTTTTCTAAAGAAAAAAGAATTAGGAGAGAATACTTGGGCATTAGGACTTTTCAATCTTAGGAAATATTACAGTAGGATTTGAATACTAAGACCCTTTAGGTCTTTGGGCTTAATAAGTCCGGGTATCCACTAAAATGTGGATTTGTTTATCAAGTCCTCACCATCCTGAATTCTATTTCAATTTGGTTAAATAAGTTGGGGTGATAAGTATACGACTTATCAACCCACCCTCTGATTTGAGGGAACTTTAAGTCTAGGCATCTACACATTATTCGCACTGACTCATTGTTCAACGATTTTAGTGGAAATTGGGTAGCTAATGAACCTTCTAGGGTGGTATGGCTGGCAAGTTATTGTGGGTAACAGCCCATAGGTAGGTTGTCCAGGGCCTAGTCACTGGACCATTCTTTTCCTACTGCCTTTAGGTAAATCTTAGACCAGGGAAGCCACCTACTTAAAAAAGAAAAGTTCAAAAAGAAAAGAAAAGGAAAAAGAAAGGAGAAAAGAAAAAAAAGAAAACAAAAAGAAATAAGCCACACTTCACCACACGAGTATGGCTGGCAAGTTATCGTGGGTAACAGTCCATTGATAGGTTGTCCAGATCCCAACTCAAGAAATGCACGTTTAATTCCTAAAACACTTAGGAAGAAGTGGAGAAGTAGAATAAGCTGGGGAGATATACACTGGATTCACTCTTGTGTTGACCCCATAAAAAATAAAAGTAGGGAGAAAGCTACCAGTCGTATAGATACACCTTTAGGCAGAATTCCTTTTAAGGTCACCTAGGAGTGTAGAAACCCGAAGTCCATTCTGATTGTCGATCAACGAGTCTACCACATTTACAAAAAGATGCTTGGAACTTAGGGTTCTCATCAAGTCTTGGGTGGGTTGAGTGGCCATAGAAAGTCACTCTGAAATCCTAAACTAAAAAATCTAAAAAATTTGAAAAGAAGAAAAAGAGAAAAAGCGATCCTCCTTTAAATAAGGTGAGGGCTTCAAACAATTTGCATTTTGGCAGATACCTGGGCACTGCTGTGTTTTTGAAGTTCAGGTCCTACGTAAAAATTTCTTAATGTTGAAAATGACTTTTGCCTGAGTAATCCAATCTTAATTCTTTTATAAATAACATGTAGTTTTTGCTATGGACTAGCAAATGATAGGCATGGAGGTGTGATGTGCACACATCTAAATAGCCAAAAATGTCTATTAATGCATGTTCCTAGTATCATATTGTCATCATGCATTGTAAATATTACATAACATGCATAATCATACATTTAGGTCAAATTGTATGAATTGTATAGTAATTGTCTCCTTTTATGGCCATGGATAGGGTGATTGTTAATCAGGGCCTCAGACTAAGGATCCAACCATACGAATCTGATCAAGGTGGCGACTGGAGTTCAACGACTCTAAGATCGCTCCAATCGAACATCCGTAGCTCAAGATATAGTTCGAGGAAGCTCAGAAATCAAGGTCCAAGATGGTGTCAATCCGCAATTTAGACGACAAATCCGACCACACGGATGGGTTCGGATTGACAATCGCAGCCTAACGATGCGAAAATCGATCCAATCCAACATCCGTGGCACCTTCTGGAAGTCACAAAAGATGGATGGCCAAGATGGTGCCGCGTAGTTGCCCAATTAGCCCAAGGAACCACTGCTGCCCTTTCTCTCAGTGAATCAATCAATCTCAGCTGTTGGATCTTGATCCAACAGCTGAGATCAACGCCCGCTGCTTTCTCTATCCTCACATGCCCTCTCTTTCTCTCTTCGCATGCACAATCAGATATGGGCCGTTGGTCTTGATCCAACGGCCGTGAGCGTGCACGCCTTGGTGAGAAATGCGACAATCCAGCACGATAGCGCAATGGTCATGCAGCTGCAGGCGAGACAAAGGTCATGCGTTTGAGCCTCTTCGAGTGCCTCAATTCAGCCGGGGAGCAGGGCGTGTTGATTTCGGTCTTCAGATGCAGATCGTGCAGGCGAGGAGCGGATGACGTGGTGCAACGGATTTGCGCGATTCACGTATGCATGATCTCATGCAGATGCAAATGTCCAATCAGACTTGGGGTGGCGTGATGCATTCTGAGCCGTTGGATGAGAGATCCAACGGTTGAAGAGAGGCAAGCACTGACTCTCAATGGCTGAAGAAGAGTTCGAGCGCTTTAAGTCGTTTGATCTCTTGATTAGACGGCTAAGAGTGCAAGAATGTGGGAGTGTGTTAGGCACATGGGAGAGGAGGCGGCAGGTGCACACGAAGCTGCGATGACGTGGGGTCTTTAGTGACGCTTAATTTCGTCACTAAAGACCCCCTCATTTAATGTTTTAACTATGTAATGACCAGATTGCCCCCAATCCTTTCAACTATTAAATGAGACCCCTACCCTATGAAATTCTCATCCCTTCCTTCAGCTGTCTTCCTCTCCAAAGCTCTAGAGAAGCATGTCCCACACACGAAATGCTCCTTTAGAGCCAAATCCAAAGTTTTCTCACCCCCATTCCAGAAGTGGATCCCACGATGATGGCGATGACGTGCTGCCTCGTTCCTACTTCCTGCTTTGTCCTCCTTCTTCCCACTCTGTCTTCTGTCTTCCAGGCGTCGCTCCATCTGGCTCATCCTCCAAGCAGTCGTCGAGGAGGATAATATCTCTCTCCCTTCTTTTTATCGCTTTCTAGAATAGAATTTCCTGCTTTCTAGCTGTAATCATTTCTTGCTTTCTAGTTGTAAAAATAATATTATTATATCAAGTGATTGCTCTTTCTCTCTTTCTCTCAGTGTTAATATCAATTCCATTGTAATTATCTCACTTCCAAACAAAATTTCCAAAAAAAATATAATTGCTGATTTAAGATCGACGTAGCCTCCCTATGTTCAACCCGAAATATCTTTACGAATTTCAGTTAAATTTTATCTGTTGGCGAATTGCTTTGCAAATCGAACTTCAACGACGGAGTTTTTTAAATCCAACTCCGATTGCACAGTTTTCCGCCTCCAACAACGATCGCAGCCCAATGATGCGAAAATCGACTCAATCTAACTTCTGTAGTAGCCCTTACAAAGGAAAGAAAATAGATGGCTCAGATCACACCACGTGGAACTATCTAGGCTCCCCATGGGCGTGCACACACACCATACGTTTGTAACGCATGGGTGCATGCAGTAGTAGGTGCGCGGAGGCAGTCCAGCAGTGGGTAGCGTGTAGCGTAGCGTGCGGAGGTAGCGAGCGCCAGTGGGCATGCACGACAAGGGTGCCCGCAGTGCGCGCGCGAGCGCCGCACGTGAGGCATGTGAGTTGGAGCTTTAGGGATGCTTGCGGTGGATCTTCAGTGATATTTATGGCTGTCACTAAAAATCCTATGTACGAAATGGATCCTTTCGTCCACTATAAAAGGACCCCTACCCCTCCCATTCTTCTTCATCTCTTCCTTTCTCTCCCTCACCTCCTCCAAGGCTCTAGAGAGAGCTTTTCAAAAGCCTGGGATGCTCCTCTAGAGTAGATAACCAAAATATTTTCCTGCCTCTCACCCCTATTCGTGGAGCATCCCATGGCCATCCGCTCACCACCTTCCAAAAGAAGATCCTCGTCGCGACGCCGCCCGGCCATGCCCTCCGTCGTCCACCGCCATTCTCCTTCCTTTCGCTCCTCTCCACCTTCCTCCAGGTAACGTCAGAGTGAGTCGTCCTCGAAGCGGCCATGGAGGGGGACTCTTCTCACGTCTATGTTTATTGCTTTCTAGTGTTGCTTTATATTTTCTTAGTTGTAGCAAACTATTTGAGATACATATGTGATTGTTTCTCTCTCTCTCTTTGCAGGTAGATTAGATAAAAATTATTTTGACCTGGTCTTTTGCCTTATAAAATTACAAAAAAATACAAAAGATAAAAACAACAAAAAGAAATAAAGCCTAAGCGTGGATTTCAAAACTAAACATTTTCCTCCCCATGTTCTACTTGGGACTCCCTTTTGAGTTTCGGTAAATTTTATCTGGTTAGCGGATTGTTAAACAGGATTTGTATGCTGAAAATTTAAGTTTGAAAACCTTATCGTCATAGTTGCGTAAAAATTTGTCAAACAGATAATTTTAACTGAAACTCAAAAGAAATTTCTGGTTGAACATACAGAGGTGGATGTTTGACAAAAAGTCGCATTTGATTTGTTGTCACGAAGCAAATTAGCTAGTTGAATTGAATCTACGCTACTATGTATTTAAAGAATAATGAATAGAGGAGAGATAAAAGAATGATACAAAAAGAGAAAAACAGAGAGAATAAACATCAGTTTCATAACCACCGAGTGATGTTCATTACAACTAATCGTTATTGTAATTTCCCTTCTTGGAGGGGGTGAGATATGCGTGACGTAATAAAAATAAATTGCGGAATTAAAATAGATAATCTCATAAAATGAACAATCACACAATGAGCACAAGTATTTTTTGCTGGAAACCCAAACCGGGTGAAAACCACCACCTAAGCCTCTCGAGTTAGGATTTCCCGATCGACCTAGTCGATTAAATCCACTAAACCCAGTCACTTAAACGAGGGTGACTGAACCTCAATTACAACCACACTACTTAGACCGAGGGTAATGTACCTCAATACCCCTTCTCTTCACAAGAAGGAATTTGTCTCACGAAGGAGACGGGAATTCGCAAAGCGAATACCCAACCAAAGACAATATAAAGTACAACAATCCTATAAAGCCTCAAATATGTAATCCTAGCTTTTATAGGAGTTAGGAAACATTCCTTTGGCGGAAGTGCGTCGAAGTGACGACGTGGATGCGTGAACCACGCTTTGGCACAATAATGCTCTCGTAACATCTGCGGGAGAGCGAGTGCAGAGCAGGACGAAGCTCTTAGGTGTGAAGTGAGTGCTTGTAGAGCTAGAGCTTCTTTTATTTGATCTTCTTCTTCTTTTAGACACAAGGAGTGGAAATATTCTAGTAAGGGTGTGTCTTACAAGCCAAGGGGTCCTCCTCTATTTATAGAGGTCCTAGGAAGGATTTGGAAGGCCTTGGAAGGCTTCCATAGCCGTTGGGTGTAAATCTAATGCAAATCAGGCCGTAGTCAGAATTAATAATGATTCTGATAGGGTCATCAGATGTTTGGTCCTCGCATCAAACCTCTGGGAAATCTGTTTAGGACATTTGGGAACTAAGTCAGATGTTTGATTTTAGGCGGGTTTCCTTCTTGACTTGAATCAGACCGAAATAGGGTTCTAATGTAAGTTCATCAGATGACACACAGGACATCTGGCACAAGGTCTAGATGTCTGGAAACCTATTTGTTCTCTAGAAATGGATTCCCAATGAGTCTAATGGCTATAAAATCTCTGAAAGAAGATTTTGGGTTAGTCGAGGCAAAACAGTCATGTATCAGACGTCTAGGGTCCTCTATGGACGTCTGATACGAGGCTAATGGTCATCGTTTGCTAAGGAAGCCAATGGTTCACTAATTGGATGTCTGGCAAAGGCATCAGACGTCCCTTAAGACATCTAGACTAAGGTCTGGATGACTGATTTCGTCAGATAGAACTAAGTCCAGCCTACATAATTGGACGTCTGAGTCAACAGTCAGACATCTTAAAAGTTTTTATTAGATGTCTGAAATCTAGATTAAATGTCTAAAAAGGCTGTCAGAACCCTATTTTGGTTTTCTAAGTTCTCTATAGAAAATTGAAGTATCCTAGGATTGTGCAAGTGTTCCTAGGACTACTGTGAGGGTTCTTTGAGGCTCTTTAACATGATTCTAAGAAACAAAAATAAGGAGCAACAAAAGAAACAAAAATGCATAGTACAAAGGAAAGGAAATCTATCCTATTCTTCATCTCATTCTTTCTTCAAGCTATCGTTCCTCACGAAGCTCCTTTGTTCTCCATCAAGCTCCTCCAATCCTCCATGGATGCGAGTTCGAACTCCATCTATCCACGTCTTCATTTGCAATTAACTTAAGATCTAAGATTTCAAGTGCAAATGTTAAATGACACGTGTTTTGTTATCATCAAAATAAATGATCGCGGTGCTCTAGCACCAACAATCTTCCCCTTTTTGATGATGACAAAATCATAAATAATAATGCATAAAATTCTCCCCCTTTTTGACATTATCAAAAATGTTTAATTGATTTTAAATTTCCTATAACTCCCCCTTAAAACATGCTCTTCTAGAATTGGATTGAATTTCTTTTAACAAGAGTAATGTCCTCCCTCTTTTTGTCACATCAGGATAGCTATTATTTTCTCCCTCGTTCTAAAGGAAATATAGCTAACAAGATCTCCCCCTTAATGATTGACACATAACTCATAATTTTAACTCCCCCTATCTATATGCTAATGATAAAAAGATAGGGTTAAGGGTTACCTCACCTACCATGGCCAATAAAATGGCTCAAATAGAGGTCGTGGATGCCATATCGGATGGGGCTCCCATTCGTAGTTTGGAGGCTCAGGCATCGGCACCGGTCTCCAGTCTGGCGGTCGACGTGCAGCGGGTTGTTCAGTTGTTCATATTCTCGTCGGTCTTCTTGTCCTTCTCCTTGGTCTACTCTTTGGTCCTCTCAACTCGAGTTGACCGTTCTTTAGCTTGTAGGTCCAATCTCTTGTATTATAGTCACCCTTGAAACCTATAAAATAAGATTCTAATTCTTTCTTCGGTATCCAAGTGAGCTTGGATCTGGATCTGTTAGCAGGTCTCATTAATGGAGATCCTTTCTTAACCTTAGGGCTATATAAGTTATCTACCTTATTTATCAAATTATTTGATTTCTCTCTAAGACATGCAAGTTCACCTTCAATAGCATGCATCCTGGTTTTTAAGCTAGAAATTTCAATTTTTAAATTAGTGTTTTCTTCAATCAACTTATTATTTTCATCGATAAGGTTATGATTTTCTAATAATAAATCATCATTTTTAGGACTAGCTTCTAGATCCTTAAGTTATTTTTCTAACCTTTCATTTTCATTTTTAAGAAAACTAAGGTGTTTTTTAAGATTTTTATTTTCTACCTTAAGTGATTTACTAACTTCAAAAAGCTCATTAAATGCGTTCTGTAAATCGAAATTTACCTCGTCGTTTGAGTTGCTTCCGCTTAAGCTGTCGCTTTCTTCTATTGCCATGAAACCAAAGCAAGCGGTTTCTTCCTTTTCAGAATTTTCTTCTTCCTCTTCCTCCGAGCTTGAGTCATCCCAAGTTGCTTGGAACGCTTTCTTCTTAGACTCCTTCTCCTTTTCCTTCTTCTCCTTCTTGAGAAGAGGACACTTTGGTCGTAGATGCCCTTTCTCGTTGCAGTGATAGCAACGTCTCAGACTTTCCTTCTCCTTTTCTTTCTTTGACTCCTTACAAAACGTGGAAAATTTATTAAGTAAAATTTTAAAGTCTTCATCGTCAGAACTTACCTTGCTATCTGATGTGACTCTAAATGCGAGGGTCTTCTTTGGTTTAGGCTCCGGTGTATCCTTCTTCTTTTGCTTTAACTTTGTCTCATAGGCCATTAGGTTGCGTAGGAGATCCTCCATATTGAGCTGCTCTACTTCGTTTGTCTCCTCGATGGCGGTGAACTTTTTCTCCCATTCCGGTCCAAGGGAACGGAGTAGTTTTCCTTGAAGCTCCCCCTTGAGGAAGGTCTTACCTAAAGCTTTTAAGTTATTTACAATGAGAGTGAACCTAGTGTTCATCTCACTTAAAGTTTCGTCAGTCTTCATAGAAAATGATTCAAATTCTTGTGAAAGTAAATTAATTTTAGAAGATTTTACCTTAGAGGTACCCTCATGAGTTACCTCGAGAGTGTGCCAAATCTTGTATGCGGGGGCGCATTGCGAGATTCTGTTAAACTCCTCCGGACTCAAACTGCAATACAATGTGTTCATTGTTTTTGCATTTAGAGAGAGCTCCCAGATTTGTTGTTGCAAGTAGCCTCCCGCAGGTTTCTCCGGGATGTCAAACGGCATCTCGCATTTGGCCCAAATTGTGAAGTCATTGGCTTGCAGCCAAGTCTTCATTCGCAGCTTCCAGTAGGGGTAGTTGCTCTCGATGAAGAATGGCGGATGGGTCATAGACTGTCCCTCAGAAATCCTTCTTGCGGAGCTGCTTCCCTCCATCAAATCCTCGTCGGTGTGTAATGCCGAAAATGCGGAACCTGCTCTGATACCAACTGTAATTTCCCTTCTTGGAGGGGGTGAGATATGCGTGACGTAATAAAAAGAAATTTCAGAATTAAAATAGACAATCTCACAAAATGAACAATCACACAATGGGCACAAGTATTTTTAGGTGGAAACCCAAACCGGGTGAAAAGCACCACCTAACCCTCTCGAGTTAGGATTTCCTGATCGACCTAGTCGATCAAATCCACTAAACCTAATCACTTAAACGAGGGTGACTGAACCTCAGTTACAACCACACTACTTAGATTGAGGGTAGTGTACCTCAATACCCCTTCTCTTCACAAGAAGGAATTTGTCTCGCGAAGGAGACGGGAATTCGCAAAGCGAATACCCAATTAAAGACAATCTAAAGTGCAATAATCCTATAGAGCCTCAAATATGTAATCCTAGCTTCTATAGGAGTTAGGAAACTTCCCTTTGGTGGAAGTGCGTCGAAGTGACGATGCGGATGTGTGAACCACACTTTGACACAACAGCGCCCTCGTAACGTCGGCGGGAGAGTGGGTGCATAGTAGGACGAAGCTCCTAGGTGTGAAGTGAGTGCTAGTAGAGCTAGAGCTTGTTCTATTTAATCTTCTTCTTCTTTTAGACACAAGGAGTGGAAATATTCTAGCAAGGGTGTGTCTTGGGTGTGTCTTACAAGCCAAGGGGTCCTCCTCTATTTATAGAGGGCCTAGGAAGGCTTTAGAAGGCCTTGGAAGGCTTCCATAGCCGTTGGGTGCAAATCCAAGGTAAATCAGGTCGTAGTCAGAATTAATCATGATTCTGATAGGGTCATTAGACGTCTGGTCTTGGCATCAGACGTTTGGAAAACCTGTTTAAGACATCTGGGAACTAAGTTAGACATCTGATTTTAGGCGGGTTTCCTTCCAGACTTAAATCTGACCAAAACAGGGTTCTAATGTATGTTCATCATTCAACACACAGGACGTTTGGCACAAGGTTCATACATTTGGAAACCTATTTGTTCTCTGGAAATGGATTCCCAACGTGTTTAATGGCTATAAAATCTCTGAAGGAAGATTTTAGGTCAGTTGAGGCAAAACGGTCATGTATCAGACGTCTGGGGTCCTCTACGAATGTTTGATACGAGGCTAACGGTCATCGTTTACTAAGGAAGCCAATGGTCCACTAATTGGATGTTTGGAAAAGGCATCAGATGTCTCCTAAGACGTTTGGACTAAGGTCTGGATGTCTGATTTCGTCAGACAGAACTAGCTAAGTCCAGCCTACATAATCGGACGTTTGAGTCAACAGTTAGACGTCTTAAAAGTTTTTATCAAACGTCTGAAATCCAGATTAGACGTATGAAAAGGCTGTTTGAACCCTATTTTGGTTTTCTAAGTTCTCTATAGAAAATCTATGTATCCTAGGATTGTGCAAGTGTTCCTAGGACTACTGTGAGGGTTCTTTGTGGCTCTTTAACATGAATTTAATAAACAAAAATAGAGAGAAACAAAAGAAACAAAAATACATAGTACAAAGGAAAGGAAATCTATCCTATTCTTCATCTCCTTCCTTCATCAAGCTATCGTTCCTCGTGAAGCTCCTTTGTTCTCCATCTATCCACATCTCCATTTGAAATTAACCTGAGATCTAAGATTTCAAGTGCAAATGTTAAGTGACATGTGTTTTGTTATCATCAAAATAAATGATCGCGGTGCTCTAGCACCAATAGTTACAACTACTCGTTACCCTAGAAAGCAAGAAATCTACGCTAGAAAGTAATAAAAGAGAAGGTGGAGAGAAGTTATCCTCCTTGACGGCTGCTTGGAGGATGAGCCCCGTTGATGGAGTGCCTAGAAGAACGTGGTGAGATGCAGGATGAGGGAGAACGAAGACGGACGATAGAGGACTGGTTAGGGCGACTTTGCAACAGGATCCGCTCCCTGAACGGCAGTGAGAAGACAACCGTAGGCACTCCACGAACGGGGATGAGAAGGTGGAAAAATTCTAATTTAAACTCTGATGGAGCATCTCGGGTTTGAAATAAGCTCTTAGAGCTTTGGAAGGGGTGAGTGAAGGGAGGAAGGGATAAGAAATTAGAGTGGTAGGGGTGCCCTTTTATAGATGTGAGAGTTGAGGTAAAAAGAGGCATTTCACTCTTTAAAACATTAATGCACAGGTCTTTAGTGATGGATTTAAATGTCACTAATGACCTGAACATGGGCTTAAGTCGCGCGCCTGCCCACCCCCTCACCTTCTGCGCATAAATCGTACGATCACGTTAAAAAATCATCAGCCATCCGATCGTGAGATCGGACTGTTAAGGATTCATCTCACCCACGCCTTCATCGTGCGTTTACGCGTGTGATCACGCGTTCGCATTTGAGCAAGCCATGTCTCGCCTCCTCACCTGCACGATCATCATCTGACGGCCTAATTTGAGCCGCACATGCTCACCCGCGTGATGCACGACTCGAACTCGCGACCTCCGCATCGTCCACAGGCACACGACCAATGCGCCATCGCCTCGACTTATCTCCAAGATGAGAGCATCCGCATTTGCTCCTAACCGTTGGATTTCGATCCGACAGTCAAGATTTGATGATCGGCTGAAGAGAGAGCAGCGACAGGCTTTCATGGCCGGTGTGGGTGGCTAAGATGGCGCCATCTTGGCCGTCCATCTTCTGTGTCTTGTAGATGGTGCCACGGATGTCGGATTGGATTGATTTTCGCATCGTTGGGTTGCAATCGTCGATTCGAACCTGTTCGTGTAGTTGGATTTGTCATTTGAAGTATTGATTACGCAATAATCATAGGTCTTAATTGACTTAGATTAGGCTAGAACTTAGCATAAGTTAGGGCAATTCATGCACGCATAAGCATTATCTGCATCTCCATTGCTTTACTTTAGCTATGCATAAAATAATGATATAATGTGCTGATTAAGTGCATTATGTCGATTGCAGGCAATAAGCTGATCTAGAGCAGGATCTGGAGCTGGATCCAGAATAACGGGAGTTGCAGCAGAGCTGGAGCAGAAGGCTTAGATTAGATGTAGGAATAATGATGTAAGGGAGTTAAAGGTTTGCTATTCTATTAAGTAGGAATAAAGCAGTAAAATGTGAAGAGCTTAGGTCCATCCTAGCCGTAGGATAGCTTAGAGACTTCCCCAAGCCTTAGCCACCCTTAGACTAGGTCACAACACCCTAGGAAGCCCTAAAACCCTAGTTCCAACCCTTATCTGGACGTCCAGATAAGTTATAGGACGTCCAGGACCCTTAGCCATCTCCTGCACACCTCAAACCCACTTCTGCAGTGTTATTGGATGTCTAGACACTTTGTTAGACGTTCAATTTCTGTAGAATACCCAAAACAGAACCTTGATTTCCCCTGACTCAGATTGGATGTCCAGAACTGAAGTCTGGACTTCTGATTTTTGAGTATAAGTCATTTGATCACATTTTTGGATGTCTGGTACTGGTCTCTAGTCCCTGTTTTGAGATTTAAGCCTTGATCTGGGATCTCTAGCTCCCTAGACCTAATCCCAACCCCATAGGAACCTAAATTAAGGTGTCCTAACCCTAGTACATCACCTCTAGACCTACCTAAGGACCTAATTAGGTCTTCACCAAACCCAATTGACTTAGATCAAAGTCAATTACCTTCACCTAAGTCAATTGGACTCATTGAGTCCAATTGAGCTTAGATCTCAACCCACACAAGTTCAATTGGACCTAGTGAGAGTCCAATTGACCTAAACCTAACCTAATTGAGTATTTCACTCTCAATTAAGTTCACGCTCACCCAATTAAACTTAGGTTAAGTTTAATTGCAAATTCTCCATAGCAATTAGGGTTTGTAACCCTAATTCAAGACATACACTTACCTAAATCCCTTAGGACCTAACCTAGACCACCAAGCCACATAGAGCACAACCACACACACACACACCCATTCATGCACACACACTTCTCTAGAGTTCTCTAGAACTCTCTTGAAGTGGCACCACCTCTTGGTTGCCAAATTTAGCCACCAAGAGGCATTCAAAATGAGATCCACATTTTTTGGATCTCATAACCATATGGCCGACCACTCTTGGACTCTCTCTAGAGAGTTTCACACCTCTCTAGAGAGAAGCCCTTAGGTCTATAAAAGGACCCAATGGGTGGCCAATTGCACCCATTCACATTCTTGGCACCCATTCACTCCCTTGGCTCCATTCACATCCACCTCCACTTAGGCTAGCCACTCCATCTCCACGAGTTCACCACCACCATGAAGGACACCATGCCGGGATGCTGGATCACTCCTCTCTCTCTCCAAGGGCCAGCTTAAGCTCCATTGGCCGTCTCTCATTCTCCTCCAGACCACTCCAAGGCCATCGTGGACCACCCCCGAATGCCCTTTTGTTCTGCTAGATCTACATTAGTAGTTTATTCTCTTCATAGTTTTACTATTTTTTATTACTGCTTAGTAGCATAGTCCTTATTCTCCCCAAATGATGCATGCAAAATTCCCCCGTAGATTCTTATATGCGATCATTTTCTGGTAGCTAGATTTACCTTTTAAGCATTTCTGTACAAGCTTTCCTCTACAGTTTTGGTTGCAAACAACTCCCAACTGAATGAATGGAAAATGCATTTATATATATATCTCCATGTTTTGAAATCACCATGAGCTTATTGATTGCTATCCTATTTGCATGATTCAAGTTGCTTGTTTTCAATTGTTTATCTATTCTGCAACAAACATGTTGTTTCCTGAGAATATAGAGAATCTAGCGATAGACGCATTTTCCGTAAACAGTCACCGCCTCACTAGAATCGTGCGCATAGAAACTCACACGTTCACCTTTGTGATTTATTTAACACATGCGCACGTAATCAGGGTTCATAATGGAAGTGGTGAAATCTTAATTAGGAGATTGGAAACCAGCGTGTGAATTTAAACAAGGTAGAGAGGGAGAAGATCGAATTCTAAAGTAAAACAAATGCCTCCCAGAGACGAACGACCGGGACTCAAGTCTCATTATCTTTTATTAAATATTTTTGTTTGATCGTATTACGCACTATACTACGACACTTTTTCCTAGCAAACACGCACGATACGCATTCATAACAAGTATGGATTTGCACCACCTGGCCCCTTGACCTCTGATCTTTCTTGGACTGCATCTAATGCTATGGAAGTCTGATCGGGGCAATCTTGGAGTCAAACTCCGATCATCTCTCTAATTAGATCTGTATGATTGGATCTTCAATCCGAGGCCCTGATTAAATATCACCCTGTTCCCTGATCACAAAAAGAGAAAATTAACCTAAATTTTATACAATCTAAACTAAATGTAAGATGATGCATATTATGTAATATTTATAATGTATGATGCAACTATACACCTGAGAACATGCATAGATAGATTGTTTATATGATATAAATGTGTTTACATCATAGCTCCATGCCTATCTTTTGCTAGTCCCTAGCAAAACTATATGCTATTTATAAGAGAATTAGAATCAGATTTCTTGGATAAAAGTTATTTTTCAACTCTTAGGAATTTCAAGTAAAACCTGAACTACAGAGACACAACAGTGCTTGGGTGTTTGCCAAAATGTAGACCGCCTCAAGGCCTCACCTTATTCAAAGAAGGATCTTTTTTTTTTCTTTTTTTCTTTTTTTTTTTTGAATTTTTGAGTTTAGGGTTTCGGAGCAGCTTTCTACGGCCACTCAACTCACCCAAGACTCGATGAGAACCCTAAATTCTAAGCATCTTTTCGTGTGAAGTGTTAGACTCACCGATCGGCAATCAGAATGGACATCGAGTTTCTACACCCCTAGGTGACCTTAAAAGAAGTTTTGCCTAAAGGTGTATCTATTTGATTGGTAGCTTTCTCCCTAATTTTATTTTTATGGGATCAACACAAGGGCGAATCCAGTGTATATCTCCCTAGTTTATTCTTCTTCGCTTCTTCCTAAATGTTTAGGAATTATACGTGCATTCCTTGAGTTGGGATCTGGACAACCGACCGATGAGCTGTTACCACCGACAACTTGCCAGCCATACTCGTGCAGTGAAGTGTGTCTTATTACTTTTTTTTATTTTCTTCTTTTCTATTTCTTTTTTTCTTTTTCTCTTTTTGGATACTTTTCTTTTTATTTTCTTTCTTTTTTTTAAAGTAGGTGGCTTCCTTGATCTAAGATTTAGCTAAAGGTAGCAAGAAGAGAAAGGTTGTGTGACTAGGCTCTGGAAAACCAACCAATGGGCTGTTACCCACAATAACTTGCCAGCCATACCTTCCTAGAAGGTTCATTAGCTACCAAATTTTCGTTAAAACCATTGAAAAGCGAGTTAGTGCAAATAGTGTGTAGATGCTTAGACTTAAAGTCCCTTTAAATCAAAGGGTGGGTTGATAAGTCATGTACTTGTCACTCGAACTTATTAACCAATTAAAATTTGAATTCAGAATGGTGAGGACTCGATAAAAAAATCTACATTTCAGTAGACACCTGAGTTGATTAAGCCCTAAGACGTGAAGGTCTAAGTGTTCAGGTCATATCGTATCATTCCTATGGTTGAAAAATGTTTAGAGCCCAAGTTCTCTTTTCCTAATTCAATTTTTTTTAAATAAAAAGAAAATAAAAAAATCTATGTAGCTAACAAGATAATTCAGAGAAGAATATCAACCCCCATGCCTATCTAATTCAATGTCCTCATTGTATTAAAAAAACATGAAACAGAGTGGAGTAGAGTGGCAAGCACCTAAATTTCGTGATTAACAGGTCAACTCCGAGATGAAAAAGAAACTATATATGTGTTGAATTTAGTGCCTTCAACTAGGCACACTATACAAATAAAGAAGAAATAAAGAATTCACAGGTGCAGGTCAGAATCAGAATATAAGGAAATCTAGTTTTGGACCTGCCAGGAGAAGATGTCTACAGACATGGACCATATTATGGTCCAGACCCATGCTCTATGGTCGAGTATATCTAAGGTTCTGGATAAAAATTATTCAAAACCTAAGATTAGCATGTAAGTGGGGTTGAGCCTGCTTTTTGTGAGGATGCAACCCAAGACCAAAAAGTCGAGTTACAGAGAAATCAAGCTCAAAAGGATAATCAATAAATTTGTACTTGAGTTGCACATCCTCAAGAAAAATGTCATAAGGCTCTTGGTAGAAGGTTGGGGGTTTCAGGCAAATCAGAACCCTTAGACTTGGTCTTTTGCTTCCTCTAGAGTTGGCTTCCCATATCATCATTTCCCAATTCCTATCCTTCATAATCAGAATTTCGAATTCCAGGAACTCCTGCATATTAATCTCCCCATTTGAAATTTCCAAGTCTAGGAGTTGTGATTGAATCAAAATTGACTTGGGTCGAATGATCTCAAGAACAAAATCCTCATTATGCTCAACGAGGTGTAATTGAGGAATGGGGCTTTGAATTGAATCCTTTATGAAATGAGGATCTGAATCCACCATGAGAGCCTCAATAGGATCAAGTTCAATTTTAGGGCCATCAAATGATTCATAGAATTCCTCAAGCCCACTCATCTCACTGAAATCATGTGTTGTAAACTTCGGTGAGACTTTGCATAATGATTCTTCATCTTTAGAATCAAAGAATTCTAAATCTGTATTAATGTATGTCTCAAAATCATCAATCACTTTCTGATGCATGGAGACATATGTTTCCTCATTTCCCCACTCAGGGATCTCAAGTGAAGAATTCAATTCATCCTTATTTGATTGCTTTAGAACAATCTGGTTAACCCTGGTCTCATAAAACGTGTCCCCCCTACAGGTGCCTGAGTGGATTTTGACATCGGTTCTCTTGACAGGGGTTCATCTTGGGAATCATCCCAAGATTGGACTTGAGTAATCACAAATCTCATCCTCAATTTTGATAACTTAAGTAAAAACTTACCTGAGTCCTTATCCTTAACATCTTGGAGCCAATCCAACAAATACTTATTAAGATCGTCAATCATTTCAATCAAAGGCTCCAATTCTTCAGGGCATGGTGTTGGCTGAGCTTCTAAAGATTGTATGGTATTCCTTAAGTTAGCCAACACCTTATCTTGAACATGGTTAACCTGAATCAAATTGTTTAGTTCGGGGTTGGGCGTGTTTGGGTTCAGTCCAGGGGAGTCAATGAATTGAGGTTCTTGATACCCTCCTTGATAATAGGTCATCTCAGGTTGTAGCTGAAAATGAGATTTGTACGCTAAAAATTTAAGTTTGAAAACCTTATCATTGTAGCCACGTAAAAATCTGTCAAATAGATAATTTTAACCGAAACTCAAAAGAAATTCTGAGTCGAACATAGGAGGTGGACATTTGATAAAAAATCGCATTTGATTTGTTGTCACGAAGTAGATTAGCGAGTTGAATTGAATCTATGCTAGCTATCTACTTAAAGAATAATGAATAGAGGAGAGAGAAAAGAATGATACAAAAAGAGAAAAATAGAGATAGAATAAACATGAATTTCATAACCACCGAGTGATGTTCATTACAACTACTCGTTACACTAGAAAGCAAGAAATCTACGCTGAAAAGCAATAAAAGAGAGGTGGAGAGAAGTTATCCTCCTCGACGGCTGCTTTGAGGACAAGCCGCGTTGACGGAGTACCCGGAAGAACGTGGTGAGATGTAAGACGAGGGAGAACGAAGACAGATGAAGGAGGACGGGGTAGGGTGACATTGCAGCGGGATCCGCTTCCTGAATGGCAGTGAGAAGACAACTGCGGGTGCCCCATGATCGGGGATGAGAAGGTGGAAAAATTCTAATTTAAACTTTAATGGAGCATCTTGGGTTTGGAACAAGCTTTTAAAGCTTTTGAAGGGGTGAGAGAAGAGAGGAAGGGATAAGAAATTCGAGTGGTAGGGGTGCCCTTTTATAAATGTGAGAGTTGAGGGAAAAAGAGGTGTTTCACTCTTTAAAACATTAATGCACAGGTCTTTAGTGACGGATTTAAACGTCACTAAAGACTTGAACATGGGCTTAGGTCGCATGCCTGGCCACTTCCTCAGCTTCTGCGTGCAACGCATGATCACGTTAAAAAATCCTTAGCCGTCCGATTGCGAGATCGGATGGCTTAGGGTTCATCTCTCTCGCGCCTTCATTGCACACCTACATGTGCGATCATATGTTCGCATCTAAGCGAGCCATGTCTCGCCTCCTCTCTTGCATGATCACCATATGATGGCCCAATTTTAGTCGCACCTGCTCTCCCGTGCGATGTGCGGCTCGAACTCACGACCTCCACGTCGCCCACAGGAGCACGACCAATGTGCCATCGCCTCGACTTGTCTCCAAGATGAAGGCGTGCGCATTCGCTCTTGACTGGTGGATTTCGATCCAACAGTCGAGATTTGATGATCGGCTGAAGAGGGAGAGCAGCGACTGGCTTTCATGGCCGGTGTGGGTGGCTGAGATTACGTCACGTGGTGCCATCTTGGCCGTCCATCTTCCGTGTCTTGTAGGTGGTGCAATGGATGTCAGATTGGATCGATTTTCACACCGTTGGGCTGTGGTCGTTGAGCTGAACCCATCTGTGCGCTGTTGAAGTATGGATTTACACCACCTGGCCCCTTGTCCTTTGATCTTTTTCGGACTACATCTGATGCTATGGAAGTCTGATCGGGGTGATCTTGGAGTCGTTGAACTCTGATCGTCTCCCTGATCAAATTCGTATGGTTTAATATATAATTTGAGGCCCCGATTAAATATTGCCCTGTTCTCTAACCACAAAAAGAGAAAATTAACCTAAACTTTATACAATCTAAACTAAATGTAAGGTGATGCTTGTTATGCAATATTTATAATGTATGATGCAACTGTACGCCTAAGAATATGCATAAATAGATGGATTATGTGATATAAACGTGTTTACATCATGGATTTCTACGCACTACGATGATGGGTTTCGAACTCAAATCTTTTCACGTACGGAATCACGCTCACCATTTTGACGCCGTTGCCGGGGAGGCAACGCTCTTTGATTTTTCTCGCCCTTTTCTACCTTACTTAACTTTTGATTCACTTTTTCTCGGATTTTACTGTGATTGAAGGTACTCTTTTGCGGCAGACTAAAGTGGTTAGATCAGAGAAAAGTGTGGATGAAGGCTCTGTAAGTGTATCCCCACCACCCCCACCCTAGATTCCATTCCATCACCTAATAAATCAAATCCAAACTAACTTAGGTGCTTGCATAGACCCTAGGTCAGTCCTAGTTTGATTGTCATTTCACCTCACCTCACCCACTCGCATAATTTAAAAAAAAAAAACAAAAACTCTTCTCTTGTGGGATTCAATTTAAGAGATACACTTAACACCCACAAATTCCATCCTAAGGTGCACAATCACTTCGATTCTACCACATAACTAGAATCTGACCTGTGGATCCAGTACACCTTAACTCAACACACAAATAAGTGATTAGAAATTTGATTAGGTTAAACATTTTGTGTGCCTTAATTAAGTGGTGCAGCAGGCTAATTGCTTGAACTGTTTGGGCTGCACCACTCAAATTAAAATTGATTCATCAAGTAGCTTGCCACTTAGGGTTCAATTTTTAGGAACTAACCAGGCACTCCACATTTTTTTCCTGATTTTTAAAGGAATATCTCATCACCGGTGCTTTCAAAACTTGGAGTGTTCTATTGAACCTGATTGAACGAACTTAAAGATTAAATCCTAAAAGCTACTAAACATGATTAAACCCTAATAGGCACATCGTCAAATAACTTTGTTTGAAAACCCTGGTTGTGCACACACACACATTTGAATTGATCATTAAGGGCACAACCCATCTAAAGGGCCCATCACATTCTAAGAGCATAATCATCCTAAGCTTAATTAAAATTGAGTAGACATTGGCCTTAAAGATTAATTCACTCTTTGGGACTCCAACAGAGATTTTTTTCGATTAATATGCTTCTACTGGTCCATCTGATGTCTAGCTAGGGGAGTAGTATCAAACGACTGCGGTTGGGGGTATCAAAGGAACCAGAGGTGCAAGCCAAAGGAAGAACCTTCTCCCCAATTGACCTGATAGAAGTAGACCAAATCATTTATTTCATCTCAAGACAGGTCTTGGGAGTCTGTAGGTCTTTAGGCTACCTACCTAAGGACAGGTTTGGTTGATTGTATTGTAGGGCACCTTTCTTTGTTCTATTTTCCCTCCTACTTCATCATGTATTCTTCCACACCATACACACAATTCCAATCCTACCCTCCTACGACCACTTACCCTCAAAATGATTACTATCCTGACTAGACTTATGATTACCCATCTCTTAGTCGGGATAAATTGATTGGGGATATGATTCTAGACCTCAATGTCCAGGACCTAACCTCAGATATCATGACTATGATTATTATCCTTCTCACGCCTACAATGATTATAGATCTCCATCCTTTGATGATCAACCTAACCTGATCTACAATCAAGAAGGATATAATGATTATAACTCTTATCCTCCCTAGGATTATGCTGAACATAGGTCACCACCATTCTTCAAACAACCCGAAATGCCCTTTATCAAGGAGGAACCTAAGAACCTCAATTTCTTGACTACCTTGGTTTTAACCCAAACCCACCCAACCCTAAACCGAACCATTCGGTTCAAGTGAATTAGGTCCAAGACAAGGTGTTGGCTATCTTGAGGAACACCATACAATCTTTAGAAGCTCATCCAACACCATGCACTGAAGCATTGGAGCCCATGATCAAAATGATTGATGAGCTTAATAGTTCGTTATTGGATTGGCTCCAAGATGTTAACGATAGAGGCCTGGATAAGTTTTTACTTGGGAATTTATCAAGATTGAGGATAAAATTTATGGTTTCCTTAGTCCAATCTTTGGATGATTCCCAGAATGAACCCTCTTCAAGAGAGCCAATGTCAGAACCCACTCAGGCACTTATCGGGGGGGGACATACTTCACGAGATTAGGAATGACTAGGTTGGTCTAGAGCAACCCATTGTGGATGAACAAATTTTCTCACCTGAGATCCTTGAGTGAAAGAACAAAGAAAAATATGCCTCTATAGACCAAGGAACAACATACGATCTTGAGACCTATATAAATGAGGATCAAGAATTCTTTGATTCTGAGGGTGAAGAATATTTAGGTGAAGTCTCACTTGAGCTTAAGGAGGATGATTTTAGTGAGACTAACGGGCTTGAGGAATTTGATGAATTATTTGATGGCCCTATAATTGAGGAATTTGATTCGATTGGGGCTAACTTGGAGGATTCGAATCCTGATTTACTAGAAGATTCAATCAATAGCCCTATTCCTCTACCACACAGCAAAGAATATATTGATGATTTTGAACTTATCAAACCCAAGTCAATCCTGATTCAGCCATGATTTTTGGACTTAGGTAAATCTCATGGGGTGAATGATATACTAGAGGTCTCGGAACCTAAACACTTGGAGGATAGGAATTTGGAAGTTAAAATCTGGGAGGCTAATTCTGAGGGAATTACAATTTTGCATCTAAGGGTTCCTATTGACCTGAAACTATCTACCTTCTATCAAACCCTTATGATATCTTGGATGTGCAACTCAAGATCAAAATAATTGATATTTTTTTGAGCTGAACTCTAAGTGGACACATGAATCTATTGAACCAACTATACCTATTGTCCGCCATTTTAGACTTGGGTTGCACACCACTAAACCATAGGCTTGACCCCGCAAACACGACAATCTCCGGTTCTGGGTGATTTTCATCCAGAGCCTTAGAACTACTTGACCCTAGGGCATGGGTCTGCATCACAACTTGGTTCACATCTGTGGACATCTTCTGCTGGCGGGTTTTAGGATCAATCTTTTAATTTTGATCTTGACCTGCACTTGTGAATTCTTAATTTCTTCCTTGTTTGTATGTTATGCCTAACTAAAGACAATAAACTTAGCACATGTGTATACTCCTCTCTCTACGAAGTCAACTGGATTGTCACGAAATTCAGGTGATATTCTGTTTACTCTGTCCTTTTCATGTCTTTATGTTTATAATGAGGACATTGCATCATTTAGGCATGGGGTGGATCATTAATCCTGAAATTATTTTGTTAGCTTCATGGAATTTCTTTTATTTTCTTTTAAAAAAATAAAAGATAAAAAAGAAGAAAATTAGAATTAGGAGAAGTGAACTTCGGCATTAGGTGTTGTTAACTTTAGGAAATGACCTGAATACTTAGACTCTTTAGGTCTTCAGGCATAATCAGCCTGGGTGTCCACTAAAATGTGGACTTGGTCTTGAGTCCTTGCCAAGTTAATTTTATTTTAATTTGGTAAATAAATTAGGGTGATAAGTACATGACTTATCAACCCGCCCTCTAATTTGAGTGGAGTTTAAGTCTAAGCATCTACACACTATTTGTACTAACTCACTTTTCGGCAGCTTTTATGGAAGTTAGTAGCTAATGACTTTCTAGGGTAGTATGGTTGGCAAGTTGTCATGAGTAACAGCCTATTGGCTGGTTGTCTAGAGCCCAATTACATGACCATATTCATTTTACTACTTTTAGGTAAGTCTTGGATCAGTGAAGCCACCTACTTAGAAAAAGAAAAAAATGATACTCAAGAAGAAAAAAAGAAAAATAGAAAAACGAGAAAAATTAAAATAGAAAAATAAACCACACTTCACCACACGAGTATGGTTAGCAGGTTGTTGTGGGTAACAGCCCATTGGCCGGCTGTCCAGAGCCCAGCTCACAAAAATGCATAAATGTTTCCCAAAACACTTAGGGAAGAGGCGGGGAAGTAGAATCAACCGGGGAGATATACACTGGGTTCGCCCTTGTGTTGACCAGATAAAGAAAAAAGTAGAGAGAAAGCTACCGATCAGAAAGATAAACCTTTAAGCAGAAACTCTTAAGGTCTCCTAGGGTTGTAGAAACTTGAAGTCCATTTTAACAGCTGCTCAGTGAGTCTATCACATTCACAAAGATGCTTAGAACATAAAGTTCATTTTGAGTCTTGGGTGGGATGGATAGCTGAGAAAAGGTACCTCGAAACCCTAAGCTCAAAAATTCTAAAAAAATTAGAAAAGAAGAAAAAATAAAAAAATACATCTTCCCTTTTCAAATAAGGTGAGGACTTAGGCTGTTTACATTCTAGTAGACACCCGAATATTATTGGATTTTTGTAGTTTAGGATCTTAGTTGAAATTTTTTATTGTTAATAAATAACTTACGTCTAGGTGATTAGACTCTAATTCTATTTTTATACATAGCATTTAGTTTGATTTTGCTAGGGACTAGCAAAATATAGGCATGGGGATATGATAAAGACACATTTAATTAGGATAAACTACCTATTTATGCATGTTCCTAAGCTTAGATATGCATTCTATGTTATAAATATTGCATAGCATGCATCATTCTGCATTTAGAGTAGTTTGTATAAATTTTAGCTTAATTGCATGCTTTTATGACCAAGAGAGAAGGGATTTAATTTAGAGCCTCAGATTTATAATCTGACCATGCGTATCTGATTACGACGACGATCGGAGTCCAACACCTCCGAAATCATCTTGATCAGAGTCCTGAAGCACCTTATGCAGTTCGAGGAAGATTAATGGCCAAAGAGCTAGGTGACGCAATTTGTTGCTTCAAATGATAAATCTGACTGCATGGATAGATTCGGGTTGACGATCGCAGCCCAACGATGCAAAAATTGACTTAATCCGACTTCTGTAGCAGCCCTTACAAAGGAAAGAAGATAGACGGCCCAGATAGTGCCACGTGGCGCTATCCAGGTCACCTATGGGCACGCACCCACCACCACATGCGCACAGCGTACGGGCACTCGCAGAAGCAGGTGCGCGGTGGCAGCGCAGCAGTGGGTATTGTGCAGCGCGCGTGAGGTGCGTAGCGTAGCGTGCGGAGGCAATGAGCACTAGCAAGCATGCGCGACACGGGTACGCGGAGCGCGCACCTGAGTGCCGCACATGGGACATGTGAACTGGAGTTTTAGCGACGCTTGCGGCGGATCTTGAGCGACGTTTATGGCTATCACTAATTGTCCTATGTACGAAATGGATCCTTTCCTCCACTATAAAAGGACCCCTACCCGTCCTATTCTTCTTCATCTCTTCCTTTCTCTCCCTCACCACCTCCAAGGGTCTAGAGAGAGCTTGTTTCAAGCCCGAGATGCTCCTCTAGAGTAGAAAACCAAAATATTTTCCCACCTCTAGCCCCTATTCATGGAGCATCCCGTGGCCATCCTCTCACCACTTTTGAAAGAAGATCCTCGCCGCGACGCTGTCCTACCCCACCCTCCATCCTCCACTGCCGTTCTCCTTCCTCCCGCTCCTCACCACCTTCCTCTAGGTGACGTTAGAGCGAGTTGTCCTCCAAGTGACCGTCGAGGGGGACTCTTCTCACTTCTATGTATCTTTTACTACTTTCTAGTGTAGCTTTCCATTTTCTTAGTCGTAGTAAATTATTTGAGATATATATGTGATTGTCTCTCTCTCTCTTTCTCTATAAGTAGATTAGATAGAAATTATTTTGACCTGATCTTTTGCCTTATAAAAATATAAAAAAAATTACAAAAGATAAAAATAATAAAAAGAAATAAAATCGAAGCACGGATTTCAAAACCAAACGTTCGCCTCCCCATGTCCGACCTGGGACTCCCTTTCAAGTTTCGATAAATTTTATCTGGTTAGCAGATTTCTACTCACGTTGACGACAGATTTCCAACTCAAATCTTTTCACGTACGGAATCACGCTCAGTAGGTCCCACCCAAACCCATGTAAAAACCATTAAGACCCATAATAAGAATTCTAGACTCCCAACTAAGAATGTAATGAACAGAACATTAGAGTCTGATCCAGGAGTATGTTGTTGTATGGGCAAACAGAAAAAGACGGAGGAGAATTTGGAGTAAAGGATGCCCTTAGTTCAGGCTTTCAAATTGACAATCATTTTACTCCTCGCGACTCTTGGATCAATCCCCACCTATGCCACAGCTTTACTAAATTCATATAAAGAGAAGAGTAGAGCGAAATCTGAAAACTCTAGGAGAGTAGTCTTGTCTGATAACACAAGCACACTAATCTTAAACAAGCTACCCTCTAAGAAGCAGGACCCAGGAGCTCCGCTGATTTCTTGCACAATAGGAAACATTACTTTTGACCAGGCTCTCCTCGACTTGGGTGCTTCCATTAATGTGATCCCTACCTCACTACATAGGAAACTATTTTAAGGCCATCTGAAACACACTAACATAACCCTGCAGTTGGCCGATAGATCTATTACAAAACCAAGGGGTCTCTTGGAAGATGTTTTAGTCAAGGTTAATGATTTGCATTATCTTGTTGATTTCATGGTCCTTGACATGGAAGCACCAAAATAGCTCAACCACACCCCAATTATTTTGGGAAGATCTTTCTTGGCCATCGCCAAGGCAAGGATTATTGTGAATTGGGGAATATAGAGATTGCCTTAGGGAATAAAACAAATTGATTTAATATTTTTGAGGCCTCAAAGAAGAATAAAAGTAAGTGTGGCTTGATTGAGGAGCTTGGCAAAATAGGAGGTAATGGCTAACCTAACCCAAACTCAGGAAGAAATCATGAGGTTGCAGGGATAATTGAGGACAATGAAGACATGCAACCAACAGTGGCAAACCGGGATGAGGAAAATATTCATGAAATTAGGAATTTGTTGGAAGATTCACCTGATCAAGTTAAAACCCAACAACGTCCTTATCCTAAATATTTAGAGTTTGAGGTTCAAATAATGGGTGAAAATCACAAAGATCAGGATGGTTGGATCAAGCACCCGGATTTTGAGGATGAAATTGAACTTTGGGGAGAAACTCTTGAAAAGCTTGGTATTCTAGAGTACACTCACACATTACAAACCCCTAACACATCACAAAAACCTCATTGTCCTTTCTCGCCCAACCATTGCACAAATCCTACACCCACCCAAACCTCCTCTGTATTGAGTCAACAAAACTCCTATTGGAGACCATTTGGGCTCTCCTTGCATCACCAGCTTGCCACTTTCATTGATTATCTCTTTGGCAAGCCCACTTTCACTCTCTGGGACCCGTATCTTGGGGCCTAAAAACTTTGTTCTTTTAGCCTCAATGTTTATAATTTTTGTTTGAGGATTGTGCCTTGCTGAAGGCACTAAACTCAGCATGTGTATAGACTATTTTGGAGCTAAGCGGAGTTTCACGGAATACAGGTGATATTCTTCCTATTCTACCCTCCTTTATGCTTTTATTTTACAATGAGGACATTGCATTAGCTAGGCATGGGGGGTGGATACTTTATGATTTGATTATTTTGTCATCTCGTAATAGTAATTCTTGTTATTTAAAAAAAATGTTTAGAATTAGGAGAAGAGAACTTAGGCATTAGGAGTTGTTAACTTTAGGGAATGATACTTTAGGACCTGAACACTCTGACTCTTCAAGTCTTCAGGCTTAATCAACCAGAGTGTCCACTAAAATGTGGACTTATTCTTGAGTCCTTGCCATGTTAATTTTACTTTAATATGGCTAATAAATTGGGGTGCTAGGTACAGGACTTATCAACCCGCCCTCTGATTTGAGGAGATTTTAAGTCAAGCATCTACATACTATTTGCACTGACTAACTTTTTGGCAGTTTTTATGGAAATTGGGTAGTTAATGAACCTTCTGGGGTGGTATGGCTGGCAAGTTGTCGGTGGTAACAGCTCATTTGCTGGTTGTCTAGAGCCCAGCCACATGACCACTCTTCCTCCTGCCTTTAGGTAAATCTTAGATCAGGGAAGACACTTACTTTTAAGAAAAAGGGGAAAAAGAAATACCCACAAAAGAAAAAAATATATATAGAAAAAGGAGAAAAAAATAAAAATAAATAAGCCACACTTCACCGCACGAGTTTGGTTGGCAAGTGGTTAGTAGTAATAGCTCATTGGCCAGTTGTCCAGAACCCAGCTTAAAAAATGCATAAATAATTCCCAAAACACATAGGGAAGAAACGAAGAAGTAGAATAAACCAGGGAGATATACACTAGGTTCGCCCTTGTGTTGACCCCATAAAAACACAAAAAAAGATGTAAGGAGAAAGCTACCAGTTGAACGGATAAACCTTTAGACAGAATATTTTATGTCACCTAGGGTCGTAGAAAGCTGAAGTTCATTTTAATGGTCGCCTAGTGAGTCTATCACTTTTTCACAAGATGCTTAGAACTTGAAGTATTCTCGAGTCATGGAAGGGTTGGGTAGCCGTAGAAAGCTGTCTCGAAACTCTAAACTAAAAAATCTAAAAAAAATTAGAAAAGAAGAAAAATAGAAAAAAATGTATCTTCCCTTTTTAAAATAAGCCAAGGACTTGAGTAGTCTGCATTTTGGCAGGCACCCAGGCACTGCTGAGTCTTCGTAGATTAGGCCATTAGTTGAAAATTTCTAATGTGATCAACAAATCTTTCCTAAGTGATCAGATCTTGGTTCTATTTTATACATAGCATTTAGGTTAATTTACAGAAATGCCGTTTTTGCGTATTTGGAAGTCGTCGGAAATCGTAGTATAGTCGCGCAAAAACGTTCGTCAAAAATTGATTTCTAAAGATAACGAGACTTGAGTCTCTGTCGTTCGTCTTTGGGAGGCATTGCTTTTACTTTTGAAATCGATCTTTTTGCCGCTCTACTTTGTTTAGAATCGCATGCCAGTTCGTGATAATTACATATTTACGTACGACATGCTTAGTTGCAAGAATATTAAGAGTTAGAAAGAGGCAACATTAATCACGCAAAAGATAATAGCAATCATTAAGCTCATGGTGATTTCAAACAGATATATATATATATATATAAATGTGTTTTCATTCATTCATTTGGGAGTTGTTTCACAAGGAATCTAGAGGAAAGCTTGTACATAAATGCTTAAAAATTAAATCTAGCTACTAGAAAATGATTGCATACAAGAATCGATGGGAGGATTTCGCATGCATCATTGGGGGAGAAGTAACACTATACTACTAAGTAGTAAATAAAAGCAGTAAATATAAAAAGAGCATAATCTAAATCTAGCAGAATGGAAGGGCATTCAGGGGTGGTCCCCAATGGCCTTTGAATGGTTGAGAGAAGAAGGAGGGGCGGCCAATGGAACTTAGGCCGACCCTTGGAGAGAGGTTGGGGAGCTGATCCAGCTTCCTGGCATGGAGATGGTGGCCTCCATGGTGGTGCTCAACTCATGGAGGTGGAGTGGAGATGGAAGTGGCTATTCTAAGTGGAATGGATGCCAAGGAAGTGAATGGTTGCAAATGGCCACCCAAGGGATATTTTTATAGACCTAAGGGAAGCTCTCTAGAGAATTATGGAATTCTCTAGAGAGGCCTTTGGTGGGAGCTCGTGGGAGAGTGAGAGAGAGAGGGTGGATGGTGGTTTTTAGATCCACCAAATGTGGATCTAAAAATTGAATGGCTCTTGGTTGCTATTTTTGGCAACCAAGGCAACCACACATGGTAGAGAGTTCTAGAGAACTCTAGGCTAGATATTTTCGTGTGGATGGTGTGTGTGGGTCAAAACTTAGGTGGCTAGGTTGATTAGGTTGGGTTCTAGTGGGTTTAGGTCAAGGTAGGTCTCAAATTAGGGTTATAAACCCTAATTCACTAAGGTAAAGTGCAATTAAACTTAATACATTTTAATTGGGTGTGTGGAAACTTAATTGAGAGTAAAACAACTCAATTAAGTCAGGTCTAGGCCAATTGGACTCTCACTGAGTCCAATTGGATAGTGTGTGCTGAGATCAGGGCTCAATTAGACTCAATGAGTCCAATTGAATATGCTAATGGAATTGACTAAGATCCAAGTCAATTTGGTTTAGTGAGGACCTAATTAGGTCCTTAGGGAGGTCTAGAGGTGATGTACTAGGGTTAGGGCACCTTAATTTAGGTTCCTATGGGGTTGGAATTAGGTTTAGGGACCTAGAGATCCAAGATCAAGGCTTAAATCTCAAAACAGGAATTGGAGAGCAGTATCAGACGTCTAATAATAGAATCAGACGTCTTATGCTCAAAAATCAGAAGTCCAGACAACATCCAATCAGAGTCAGGAAGGATTTCAGGTTCTATTTTGGGTATTCTGCAGAAATTAGACGTCTGGCAAAGTGCTTGGACGTCCAATAACACTGCAGAAGTGGGTTTGAAGTGTGTGGGAGTTGGATAAGGGTCCTAGACATCTTAAAACTTATTTGGACGTCCAGAGAAGGGTTGGAACTAGGCTTTTAGGGCTTCCTAGGGTGTTGTGACCTTATCTAAGGGTGGTTAAGGCTTAGGGAAGTCTCTAGGCTATCCTAGGGCTAGGATGGACCTAAGCTCTTCACATTTTACTATTTTATTTCTACTTAATAGAATAGAAAACCTTTAACCCACTTACATTATTATTCCTACATCTAAACTAGGCCTTCTGCTCCAGTCTGCTATAACTCCCGTTATTCCTGATCCAACTTCAGATCCAGCTCCTGATGAACTTATTGCCTGCAATTGACATAATGCACTTAATCAGCACATTATAACATTATTTCATGCATAGCTAAAGGAAAGCGGTAAAGATGCAGATAATGCGTATGCATGAATAACCCTAACTTATGCTAAGTTCTAGCTTAATCTAGGCCAATTAAGACCTATGATTGTTGCACAATCATACCCTCATGCCTAAATCTTGCTAGTCCCTAGCAAATGCAAGACTAAATTGTTTACAGCAAGGGTCCCTAAGGGACTGGTTATTTTATCAAGTGTTTGCATAGAGATTTTTCTGCTTTTTGTTTTCATCCTATGCTCTAGAAATCCAGACAATCGTGACGGTGCAGCTATGTAGCTTTTGCAACGGATTCGAGTGAAAACTAATACACCTCTAAAGCCTGTACTTGACCTCTAATAAAAATTCTAGCGGGATAGGTGGATTTCTTCCCTCCGGGTATTCAAGATATTCTATGAATTTCACCCTGGCTTTGGGTTAGGTAGAGAATCTCTGAGGGAAAGGATTATATATTTGGTGGCTCATTCTCACTTGGTGCTACATAGAGACTAGTACTACAGAATCCAGATTCCCGAATTACTAAGTAACTTAACTTAGAGAAAGATGAGAAAAACTATGCTCTCTTTGATTCCTTTGTATTCATTCTCTCTTGCTCTTTTTCTTTCTTTTTCTTAGAGCTCACAACCTCACCAGATTCACACATAGGATCTGTATTTGGTGGTCTTACTAGGCATTAACACTTTAATTGAGTTCTCATAACCCTAACACTAAGTCGGAATTCCTCAGCCATTATTCAGGCGGTCAGAAACATAAGAAAATATAGGCATGGGGGTATGATACATATGTAATTATTCATGATAGAATTCCAACTTATGTTAATTCCTAAGCTTAACATTGCATTTAGCATTTGAATTATGCTTAACATTCATCATATTGCATTTAGGATGATTTGTATAAATTACATAGTAATTGTATATTATTGTGGCCAGGTGACAGGGCAATATATTTCAAAGCTTCAAATGAAGAATCCAACTGTACGGATGGATTCAGATTGATGATCGCAGCCCAACGACATGAAAATCTGTCCAATCCGATATCTGTAGCACTTTCAAGGAGCATGTGAAGATGGATGGCCCAGATGATGCCATGTGGCATCATCCAAACTATCCAAGGACTACCCTAAGTGCACCCATCATCCCACCCTCGCACCTCAGTCGTTGGATCAAGATCCAACGTCTAGGATGCCTTCGTGTCCTTAGCAGCAAATTCCTCCTTGAGACACATTAGCATCCGTAACGGAACGATGGGGCAACACACTCGCAAATCGGTGATCAAGCCAATTTGATCAGTGCGATTAGTTCGAAACCTCGCATGCCCCCTGCATCCTTAGCGCGTGTGTGGATTTCAATTGAAGCCACTTGATCAGCATCTAGCAGCATACAATGCATCGCGTGGTGCGATCAGACCTGTTCAGCCTTTATGCGTGTGTGACATCCCATGCGATCAGGCGCGCATGCACAGGGTGCACGTGATCTGGAGCGTCCATTGGCAATCCGACGATTGGGATGTGTTCTCGCCTGATCCAGCCTACATGCACAGATGACAACGGTGGCGAATGATGGCCTTCAGCGACGTCCAAGGTGGGTCTTTAGCGATGTTTTAAATGTCGCTGTTGAACCTTACTTGTGATACACCCTCCTCCTACCATTATATAAAGTCTATATCCTTCCCATTTCTCATCATCCCTTCTTATGTTCTCCTCATCTAGTCTAGAGCTCAAAACACACCTTGAGCTTGTGTCCCAAGCCTTTGGGATGCTCCACTAGAGAAAAGGAAAATTATTTTCCACCCTCTCATCACCATTTGTGGAGCTCTCATCGATCGTCTTCTCAATCCCATTCTCAGAAGTGGATCACGCTGCAACGTCGCCCATCCTCCCCTTATCTTCCGACACCGTTCTCCTTCCTCCAACTCCTCAACATCTTCGTCCAGGCCATGTTAACGTAGCTTCTTCCTCTGAGCAGTCGACAAAGAGGATTTCTATCACACCCTTTCCCTTTTACTACTTTCATAGTGTAGAAGCATTTGTAATAAACATTTGTCAAGCATTTATCTAGAAGTAGTTTTTTATTCTCTCTCTTCCTTCATACTTAGCATGTAGAATAGTTCTTTCCTGCTTTCTAGAATAGCTTAGTATAGATAATATTCTTGCTTGTTCCCACACTATCATAAAATGCCAAAAAAATAGCAAATACAAAATACCAAAAAGAAATAAAGCGAAACATGGATTTCAAGAAACAAATGTCGCCTCCCTGTGTTCGACCCGAGACTCCCTTTTGAGTTTTGGTAAATTTTATTTAGTTTGCGGATTTTGTGACTACGATGATGGGTTTCCTGAAACCCTAACTCTTCTTCGCAAAAATCCACTCATCATTTTGGAAGAAGCGGAGAAGTAGAATAAGCCAGGGAGATATACATTGGGTTCACCCTTTTGTTGACCCTGTAAAAAATAAAAACTTGGGAGAAAGCTACCGATCGGAAAGATAAACCTTTAGCCAGAAATTCTTAAGGTCACCTAGGGTTGTAGGAACCTGAGGTCTGTTTTAACAGCCGCATAGTGAGTCTATCACTGTTTCGCAAGATGCTTATCACTTAGAGTCCTTTTTGCGTCTTGGGTGGGTTGGGTAGCCGTAAAAAGTTATCTCGAAACTCTCAACTCCAAAATTCAAAAAAAAAATAGAAAAGAAGAAAAAGTAAGAAAATGTATCTTCCCTTTTCAAATAAGGCGAAGACTTGAGCGGTTTGCATTCTGGCAGACACTCTGGTACTATTGAGTTTTCGTAGTTTAGGATCTTAGTTGAAATTTTTTATTGTTAATAAACAACTTTGGCTTAAGTGATTAGACCCTAATTCTATTTTTATACATAGCATTTAGTTTGATTTTGCTAGGGACTAGCAAAAGATAGGCATGGGGGTATGATGTGGACACATTTATTTAGGATAAAATGCCTATTTATGCGTGTTCCTAAGCTTAGACATGTATTTCATATTATAAATATTGCATAACATGCATCATTTTGCATTTAAAGTAGTCTGTTTAAATTCTAGGTTAATTGCATCCTTTTATGTCTAGGAGAGGAGATCTATTTCAGGATCGCGGATTGATTCGACTGTACGGATCTGATCAGGATGGCGAGTGGAGTCCAATGCCTTTGAAATCATCTTGATTGGAGTTTCGTAGCACATTATATAGTTTGAGGAAGATTAAAGGCCAAGGGGCAAGGTGGTGCCAATCAGATCCTCAAACGACAAATCCATTCACATAGATGGATCCGGATCGACGATCGCAGCCCAATGGTGCAAAAATCGATCCAATCCGATGTTTGTGGTGCCACCTACAAAGCAAAGAAGATGGATAGTCATGATGGTGCCACATGGCACCATCATAGCCACCCAAATCCACTCAAAGGCTGCCCCCTCTTCGTTGAAGGATCTTTAAGCATGCCTCTCCACCATTGAATGAAGATCTAATGGCGGATAGGGTGCCACGCTTCATCTAGCTCGCGACTGTTGGATGGAGATCCAATTGTTGCAAGCATTCAGTCATTAATTCAGAAATGCGACATTCCCACAACCATGGCGCAGTGGTTGGTCGAGTAGTTCGCAACCCAGCAGTGCCCGTTCGAAACCTGCCACGGCCTCTGATCTAGCGGGCACGGGTACAAATCAATTGTGTTGATACGGACTTTACGCTGTTTGAAAAATGTCTTTGTAACACGTAAAACCGATCAACTCTTAAATTTATAAAACCTAGATAGGGAAGTATCTAGGGTTGTCCAAGGAGGTAACTTTTTGCGAAATCAAATCTCTTGCTTCAAAATGGAAATCAACTTTCTTTTTTTTGCTTTTGAATATATGATTTTTTTGTTTTGAATAACGGCAACACGAGTTTGAAGGTGGAAAGCAAACTACACCTAATAGCTAAAACCTAAGTGACAAAAACTACTTTCTTTCTAAACTCACCCTAGGCATGTGAAGGCCTAGGGTAATTAGAAAGAAAGGGGTGCAAATGCACTAAAGGTAAAGCAATAACAATTGCAATAAGGATACTACAAAAGCTATTTAAGAAGGTAATTTTTTATAGAAAAGAGGAATTGTTTTACACGAGAAACCCTAGTAGAGGAATGCTTCTACTACTAGAAATAAAAATGTATAAAATGAAAACAATGATCCTTTGAAAATGTCGGTGAAGAAGACGAAGCTCTTGCTCCAACTACGGCTGCTCCTGTAGTTAAAAAGGGCTCCTTTTCTTGATTGTCTTCCTCCAAGGTGTGGCTTTCCATGGCAAGCCCTAGAGGTGGGCATGCACTTGCTCTCCAAGGGTGGATGTTCACCCTAGATGCTCCTCCAAGGGTGGGCTTGAACCACCCTTCTCCTCCTATGCCTGGCTGTCCTTCGAGTTGAAGAATGCTTCTCCTTGTCATGGCTCAAGGATGAAGAGAGAAGGGGAAGAAGGAACCAAGGGGGCGAGTAGGATGCCCCCTTAATTTTCTTCTCTTCTTCCTTGGCCTCGAATTATGGTGGGTATATGGTAGACTAAACTAAAATGGAGGATGGGGAAAATGGTGGTGGTTAAGGGTTCTTTTATAGAGTAGGATGGGGGGTATAGGTGGCTCTTGGAATGGATGGCTAAGATGGAGCTTGGAGTGGTGGTTATGGGATCTATGGTTATGGATTTTTGGCACCATTCAAAGAGATGTGGAGGGGGGTAGTTATGGGCATGGAGGCACCCCATGGTGGACATCCATGGTGGAGGAAGTGCTTCCATTTTGGCGCCAAAATGATGTTCTAGAAGGGGGGGAATTTTGGAGGGAAAATGGAAGGTGGAGATGGGCTTTAGGCTTAGGTGTAGGCTGGAGATTGATGGATTTTGGAGGGAAAAAGGTGGCACCAATATGGAGGTGGTTATGGTGGTTTTGGCACCACCTTGTTGGTGCCTTTTGGTGGTGGTCATGGGGTGAAGAGGTGTGGTTGAGGTGGCGCCAACATGGATAGCTTAGGTGGACTATAGGTAGGTTTAGTTGGTGGAGCTAGTTAAGTAGGGTTTTAGGAGGTGGATGGCCAAGGGAGTTGGAGCTTAGCTAGCTTTGCTAGTAGTAGAGTAGAGGAGGAGGCAATTGGAGCTAGGGTTTGAGGGGAGGAACTGGACAAAAGAAGTTTGGAGTTGAACTGGAGCTGGCAGCTGCTGAAGAGGGTGGCATGGAGCTACTTTAGTTGGCTTAGCTTGCTAGTTCTTTGCTAGCTATTAAGCCAAGCTAAAGCAAGTTGGCTTCTACTGAAAGGAGCTGAGGTGAGCTGGGTCTGATGCTCCCGGGGAGGACCTAGCTAGTTGAAGTAGCTAAGCTGAGTCCCTGGAGCTGGACTTAAGCTTTCTGAGCTAAGATGAAGTCATCTTTATCTAGCTAGAGTTGAGTGGAGCTGGATATAGCTGGTCCTGAGCTGAGGTGAACAGCAGTCAACTCAGCTGAGCTAGCTAGAGCTCCTAGTGAACTGATGGGAGCTGAGATGAGCTAGACTCAGCTAAGTTGAGATGGATCTGAGTTGACTTGAGCTAAGATGAGCTAAGATGGGCTCTCTTGAGCTGCCATTCAACTGAGATGAGTTGAATGGAGCTAGGATGAGCTAACCCTAGTTCAAGTGAGCTGGGTTCCAACTATGGTGAGGTGGATAAAGCTGAGTTCTAGCTGGTTTGGGCTTCTCCATCATTAGTTGCCTTCTTGAGTGCTAGGGTTTTAGGGATCTATCAATCTGTATATCCCTAACACTCACAAAAACACATCAAAAAGACAATAAAAAATGCAATGCATGCCTAGCCTAATTGATGCCTAAATGTAACACAAAAACTCGTTTGCAGAGCAAAATCCTAGGAGTTAGGTTTGTTTTAATGCATAAGAATGATGATAAATTGGCATTTACCATGCGTCCGTTGGATGGTCATCAAGCAGCGGAGAGGGCGACAATGTGGCCAGATCAGACCCACATGATTTGCACGCACATGATCGTGCACTAACCGACCCCCAATCTGACATGCCATCAAGCACACGATTTGAGAGTGCGATCCTCGCACCATCTCAATCGTTCAATTCCAACCCAACGGCTGCCAACCGTCCTCACCTACACTGTAGAGTACATGCACCGCACGTGCGTGTGTGAGCGCCAACAGGCCCTTTAGCGACGTTTAGGGTGGAGCTTCAACGACATATTTGATGTCGCTATTGACCATGGGCAATCGAAGCCTCTTCTCCTTCCACTATAAAAGGACCAACACCCCTCCATCCATCTTCATCTCTTCCTTTCTTTTCCTCACCACCTCCAAGGCTCTAGAGAGAGCTTGTCGTAAGCTCGGGATGCTCCTCTAGAGTAGAAAACCAAACATTTTTCCCGCCTCTCATCCCCCTTTGTGGAGCATCTCGTGGCCGTCCTCTCACCACCTTCTGGAAGAAGATCCTCGCCACGACTCCATCCTACCTCGCCCTTCGTCCTTCGGCTCCATCCTTGTTCATTTCGCTCCTTATCACCTTCCTCCACGTAATGTCAGAGTGAGTTGTTCTACAAATGACTGTCAAGGGGGACTCGTCTAACCTCTATCTATCTTTTACTGCTTTCTAGTGTAGTTTTCCGCTTTGTTAGTTGTAGCAAACTATTTGAGATATATATGTGATTGTTTCTCTCTCTCTCTTTGCAAGTAGATTAGATAGAAATTATTTTGACCTGATCTCTTGCCTTATAAAAATACAAAAAAAATTACAAAGATAAAAACAACAAAAAGAAATAAAAGCGAAGCACAGATTTCAAAACCAAACATTCACTTCCTCGTGTTCGACTTGGGACTCACCTCGAGTTTTGGTTATAAATTTTATCTAGTTAGTGGATTTCTATGCACTACAATGATGGGTTTCCAACTCAAATCTTTTCATGTACGAAATTACGCTTATTGTTGAATGCAAAAAGAGGAGTTTTAAAGATGCGTTCATTGTAGTACACTCCTAACTCATACAACAAGACATTTAAATTTATAAACTCAGATTCTAAAGGGTGTCCGACGTCGTTCGTGGGGAGCAAATATGGTTAATCTTCATTTAAAACAGATGAACACAATTAATTGAGCATCAAAATAGATATTCATTGAATACAACTTGTCAAATTGTACCTCAAATGATGATGAGATAAAAAGAATAAAGAGAATTTAAAAAGTGTTGATTTAGATCACCAATTAGGTCCTCTAATTAAGCATGCATCTCATATTCAAATAATTAAACAGTATCTCAATCAACTTAACTTAGGTTCTTAAATCATCCAACAGTGCTCAGAATCAAATCAGATCAGATGGCAGGAGTACAACATCAGATGAATTAAGTGTCAACAGAACACAGTGCCTCACAGAAGGCACACAAGCACAAGGCTTTTCTATTCTAAGCCTTCTTCTTTTTCTTCTTCTTCAAAGCCTTCGCTTCCTCAAGCACAGGGCTTCTTCTTCAGAGGCTAAGTGTTGAGAGCCTCTCCTCTTCAACACAGGGGCACAAGGATGGCGCAGCAAAACCCACCCCCCTCTCTTTCAGAAATCTCACCTCCTCTCTTCTCTCTCACAGACCCAAGTGTAACCGGGTATACGGGTGTGAATAGTAACTGGGTAATCGGGCGTGAACAGGGACCAGGCCTACGGGCATGTATCGCAGGAAGGAGTGAATAGTCGGGTGAGTGGAGACTCGATCCCCGATGATCTTTAGCGAAAGGGTGAGAACACTTTTGCCTTTTATACACTGTTAGGATTTAGTCCCACACGATGTGGGACTATCCTTCCTGCTGCCTTCACTCCCACAGAGCCACAGATGGTGCTTCGTTAAATTGAGGTAGTGCTGAGGCTGATGGCTTCAATTGGAGGACCTAGGAAGGGTCCTAGAGTTGGGTCGCATCGCCTGGGCGTGGTAGCAATGAAGAACTTGCCCAGAGGACTGCGGCTAGAACCGGAGAAGATGGTGGCGTTAGTGGAGCGTCAGCGAGTATCTGAAACACAAAGAATGGCCTTGTGACCATGTTAAAGTAGCTTGATAGCTTCGTCATTTGAAGGCAAACATGATGGTGGTGATTTTAGGGCGTGTGGGTGTGTGCAGTTGTCAGCCGAAGTCGGGGAGGACGTGCGGTGGAGCTTGAGTTCGGTGGGTGGTTTGAGAATCCAATCCCCTCAATTTCTTGAGGGGTTTTGGTGGGTGAAGGATGGTGGAGCTTTTGGGACCGGTGGCATGGCATGTGGTGGATTGTGAAGGGCGGTTGGCCTCGCTAGAGCTTGGCCGGAGAGAAAGAAGATGACGGGGGAGAGGGTTTGTCGGTGGTTGAAACAAGAGGTTGAGGGGTTGATGAGGATCTACAGAGGTAGAGGAAGAGATTGGACCTATTTATGGATGAAGAGAGAGAGAGAGAAGTACGATGACTGTGATTGGCCGATCGAGGAAGGGATGAAGACCTCCAGTAGGGGGAACGAGGAAGGAGTAGGGCAGCTCTTGATGTGGCTGGCGAGAAGCGGACGAATGCGAGGAAGGTTGTTGTGCTCCCAATTAGGCTATTGGGAGGCTGTAAGAAGATGGGGAAGGATGCTCGCCGGAGCTGGTCGGAGGAGGTCGGAGGGAGAGATTTTAGTGAGGAAATGCAGCCAAACCAAGTTGAAAAACAAGGCCTGAGCTCTGGGAGCTTTTATAGAGCTCCAAAATGCTCTTAATTCCTAGATTGAGCATGATTTTCTCTAGGAAGTAGAGGAGTTTCCTCTTTGTGAAACACGAGCTTGGTGGAGCTTCTCAGGCTCCAATCAAGCCAAATTTGAGGTGTAATCGTCAGAGGATCCTTTAAGGACCAATCCCTCCAAATTTGGAGGGATTTGGTCGCCAAATGCAGATGCTTTCCTTCTTTGAAGTCGGCTGGCTTTGGGTTTAGGAGTCTGTGTGGGATTCAGGAAGCAGGGTAGTTGGTGAAGAAGATGACAAAAGATAGGGGATTATTTGTAATTAATTCGAAAGTTAAGGGCTTGGATGTGAGGAATAGAGTTTTAAAGGACTAGAATGCAAATTAGGTGAAGATGAACTTTGATTGGGCCCAAACTTTTATACAAACCTAAGTTTGACCCAGGAAATCTGATGGTGAAGTCAGATTTGAGTTTTGACCAAGTTTGACTAGAAAATTTATGCAAAGACCCAAATTAGGGTAGAACTGTGTCTGTGACTCTATTTAAGGTTAGAATAGGTTCCAATGGTTAAATTAAGGATACCAAACCTCATGGAATATTTTTCTATGATTTTTAGAAGGTTAGATGAATTTTATCCTGACCAGAACCTCAGTAATTCAAGCCGATTTGAAAGTAGGGTTTTGGGTGTTGTATCAGTTTTCGAAATGCGTGAAATCCTATTTCTATTTGTGTGGACCCTCTTATTAAATTTTAATGCTTATTAGACCTTAGATTAACCCTTGGCAAACCCTGCGGTTATCCTGCATTCATGATATGATAAAATTATAAAATCAACCCTATTTTAATATATTCCTCTCAGAATGGATGTGTAGGGAATTATGACTCTCAGGTGATTATGTTGGAGCATTTGTCTCTTGATTTTGATAAATTAAAGGTAGTTATGGCTCATGATGATGTTATCATCACTTATCAGCCATCAATAATGGACCCACCGCCATTTGCATTTTTTAAGAAGTCCATAACTCAATCTGGACGTCTAATGAACTGACGGTGCCCGACCTCAACTCACCGCCTACCCCCTTCTCACAACAACTCCCTCCAAGTTTGTCAGCACGACCACTCAATTCCACCACCTCACCACTACAGTCAATTTGTTGGAGAAGGCCGAGACTTCGCGGGAGAAGAACCAGATTGAGAGAGAGAGCTGCAACAGTAGGAGGATTTTTAAAAGGAGAAGAAACCAATTGCACGGGGGCATCTCCATCTTGTCCACCAGACACAAGGCTTGCACCATGGACCCAATAAACATAGTGGCCTAAGTGTGCTCCACCTTCACCATGAGCCCACTATGGCCAACCATGTGGTGACAGTGTACGACCCCCATCACCACCGCAGCAACCACATCACCATCACCACCAGCAAAACCCAACCCACCACCACGTCTCTCCACTGTTCACCATCCTCCTCGAAACAATGCACCACCACCATCCTTCCCCCCCCTCATGGTAGCCACCTTGCATGGCCCCCACCCCCACAACTGTCCTCTCCCTCACCTGCTCTCGCTGCACACCACCTTCCATCACAGCCACCACCATCATCACCTCCGCCTAGTCCCCTACATCTTCTCCTTCTCTTCTACCCCTTCCTTCGTTTCACCAAAGAAACCCAATCCCATCGCTGGCCACCTATTCCCAGTGTCCACCTCTAATCACCATCGTCATTGTGACTACCACCAACGTCCTCCACAAACCTTTTTCGTGCATACGCCGTCGTCCAATAGACCACTGGTGGCTCCTCACGCATCGACGCATCCACCGCTGCTGACCACCCCCACAGCATCATCGCTATCTACTCACTTTGGCCAACCTTGCCCTGTAGTAGCTCCGCACCTGATGGCCCAACCCGCATGCGAGGAAGAGAGAGGGGAAATCCCCTATTTTGCCTCTCATTTCTATTTATGCATTTTTCCATTGCAAATTACTATTCATTTATTTATATGATATTATAGTGAGGTAATTTGCATGTGAACTCCCTACATTCATGTTTAATTGCATAGAATGATGATTTATGTGAGAAATGAGATTGAAATGGTTCGTATTGATATCTTTGAATAGATGAGGCACCATTAATTATTTTAATAGGCTAGTTCCTTGATCGATCTATTTTTTACTTAAGCAAATATTTTATCGAAGTAGAAATGAGCGACGAAATATCAATCGTCAATAATTAAATTAAACCACTCACAAGAGAGCAGGTCATATCCACAGGGAGGAATAGATCCAATAAATTCACGAGTAGAGAGCCATTATGTTTGCATAAGTATTCGTGAAATCAATTCAATAAACATGCTGCTCTGAATGTACTTGCAATTTTATGAAAAGTTATGGACTATTTATGTAAATTTTGCATCAGAGCTCAAGCTTCCAAAATATGTAAATGATGCAGGTGTAGTGGCAGAGGATGTACTTCTTAATTGCATGCAAATATGAATCAAATTTCAATGTGAAATGGTATGCATAACAGGAACCGATCAAATATGTGAAAATATAAGTGCATGCTTGCAAATTCACCAGAATATAATAATCAAAGAATTAAAATCCCACAACTTCCAATGGCTTGCAAATGTAAATTTTAATATATGCAAAAACAGAGGAAATCTTCCTCTCGTGCGTGCGGGAAGAGGAGCGATGCCAGGCTGCGGGAAGCTTGGAGGAGAATAAGTGTAACGAAAGCTTTCCAATGGAGGTGGTGGTGCTCCGAATGGTAGCCGACGATCTCACCAGCGACATGGAGGATGGCCGACGTTGGTGGTGGCTTGCCGACGTGTGCGGGCTGCTTCCGACCTTTAGACGGGGTGGCCGAGCTCGTGAGGGTACAGCGAGTCTGTTGGAGTTGACGGCGCATCGAACGATGGATGGTGGGGTCGATTGCATGTGGGGATCTCTTTCCAATGATGGGTTCTTCTTCGTTGAGTGAAGTAGGAGAAGAGGAAGAGGACCATGAAGAAGAAGATGGAGAAGAGGACAGCTGCGTGTGGGGCATTGCACGCTAGGAGAGTGCGCATGGGCGTGGCTGCGTGCGGTGAGGGGGCACACGTGGTCTGCTGCTGGCCTTTGGCAGGAGTGCAGAGTGGCGCGCGCAGAGCATGTGACCTGCGCGTGGAAAGGAGACAGAAGGGGATGTGCAGACTGGTTCGCGGTGTTGGCTGCACGAGGGGGTTGGCTATGGGGCAGTGCACTGTCACCCACTGCCGATCGATGAAGAGTTCGCGGTGGCGCCCCGGTGCACGCTGAGAGGGCCACAGTGCACGCAGCTTCCACGGTGCAGGCTCTGCTTCATGGTGGAGAGGAAGGGAGAGGATGGATGCCGATCTATCCAGTGGGGGACTGCACCTAAATGCCTCTCCCGTTTGTTTCTTGCTGCGAATCTGGACCAGCGACTCGCCTGACGAGCTAATCTCAATTGTTGGGGCATTGAGTTGAAGTCTGGCGATGAGGGCGCGGTCTGTTGCAAGGGGAAAAAAGGAAAATGGGTTATTTACAGAGATATTCCAAAATAATGCATGTAATGCATGCATGTCACCATAATTTATATTTCCTTCTATTACATGTGAATGTAATGTATAAAATAAGCATGCCATCATATTTATAAACTAATCTATTTATAAATCTAAGTATGCTATGTACAAGTAGAAATCCTTCTAATATCTAGGCATTTATGCGTTCGATTGGCCTACAAATGCGGTCTCATCAAATGTCCTCATGCCTAATTTTTGCTAGTCCTGAGCAACAGTGAAAATAATGGAAGTAATTAAGAGAATTCTTCTTTCTTTATTCCACAAATTTAGAGATCGAGACAAATGTGAAGTGATAATAATAATTTCTTAGGTAACAGATCCAAGTGAAAATAGCCAACTTACATTTGCAGTTCGTACTTATCCCTTGGTAAATATTTCTATTGGGATAAGCAACTACTTCTCTCGGGGAAAAAGTAGAAACTAATTTGAAATTTGACCCCGACTTTTTGGCTTATGTAGGGTAAACTGAGTTGAATGGATTCGTATTTGGTGGCACACATTCATCTGGTGCTACATGTAATTTAGTACTACAGACTCTAGATCTCTAGACTATCAAACAAGTCAACTCAGAGAGAGGCTAAACAACTGTGCTCTCTTATTATTCCTTTGTGCTCACTCTTTTCCTCCTTTTCTTTCTGAGATCACAAATCTTACCAGATTTTGTAAATGTACTCACTATTTGGTGGCCTCACATGACACTCACACGTCAATAAAAGTCCTAATAGCCCTACAACTAAGTTAGAAGTCCTCAGCCAGTATTTGGGTGATCAGAAATACTGAAAAGTAGGTATGGGTCATATTTGGTGGATCGCAATGAGTGTTTTTGTTGTTGTCTCAAAAACATTGACACAAAAAATGACATGAATATAAAACTCCAAACTTGAACTCTTTTATTTTTCTTCTCTTTCTCTCTTTTTTTTTTCTTTCTTTGTTTCTTTTTACTTTTTCTTTTCTTTTTATTTTTTTTTCATTTTTTTTTCAACTACTAACACAAAATGACACATACTTTTATTCATGAGGCATTATTAGGGATGATGATGGTCAAAAGGATATTGTGTAGCTTATTTGGTGGAAGTATCTACTCTCGGCACTGGGAAGGAGTGGGATAGAACAATTGTATTTTTGACCTTTGACACTATTACCCTCCTTCACCCAAGGACTCTATGAAAGATGGTCGTAACAATCCACCATAGTCATAGTTTTATTAGGACTCAATCTTTATGTATCTGCCTTATTTAGTAACCCTCAAGAAGTTACACAATGCTCGCACGCGGGAACAGAGAGCAAAAACTATGCCTAACTCTGAGGTATCATCATCTAATTGTCCAGAACATAAGCGTCCTTGTACTAGACATAGCCACCAGTAATCTCTCTACTTTCTTCTCACAAATATGAGATGGATTTAATAGAAGATCGTATACCTGACTCCCTTTTAACTATCCAAGGGTTCAGTAGACTAAAAATGCTTATTGATTTTCTAAAAAGATCCATTACCAGGTCTACGTGTAATTGAATGTAACTATACTAGATGGTAAACTTATGAAATAATTCAAGAAGAAAATCTTCAATAACACTTCCTTGATAAAATTTTCTGCTAGGGACTAACCAATTTAGCTTAAGAAGATGAAAGATTTTTTTTTTTGGATAATACACTATCCTAAATATATGCAAATATTTATAAATGCTATAAACATCCTCGAGTTATCCCCCCCATGCCTAAGATTGACAATGTCCTCAGTGGAAAAATACAAACATAGAAGAATATCACCTGAGGAGGAGGGTGGGAGGAGCTGAGGCTCCTCAAGCGGAAGTGCATCCAAAACCTGGCCATCTGAAAGAGTAACATAAGGTTTAAGTTGTTGGCCATTCACCTTAAAGCTCTCACCAGAAGTAGGGTTCCGAATTTCTACAGCTCCATGAAGGAAGGTATTGATAACGACGTATGGCCCTTCCCAGCAGGACTTGAGCTTTCCTGAAAATAATTTAAGTCTGGAATTGAAAAGTTAGACCCATTAGTTGGGCTGAAAGGTCTTTCTAATAATGTGCTTATCATGGAAGACCTTTGTACGTTGTTTGTATGCTTGAGAAGTTTCATAGGCTTCATTACGAAGCTCCTCAAGCTCACTTAATTCTAGCATACATGCCTTTTCCGCTTTATCTAGATTCAAGATAATGTTTTTAATAGCCCAATAGGCTTTGTGTTGGATTTCAACAGGAAGATGGCACGCCTTTCCGTAGATAAGACGGAAAGGAGACATGCCTAAGGGAGTCTTATGTGTGGTTCTGTAGGCCCAAAGAGCATCATTTAGTTTTTTAAACCTATCCTTACGGTCGGGCTTGACAGTTTTTTCTAAAATTTTTTTAATCTCCCTATTAGACAGTTCAACTTGTCCACTTGTTTGGGGATGGTAAGGTGTGGCTATCATGTGGTTGACTCCCAAATTTTGGAGTAGTCTTGTGAAGTGTACATTCTTGAAGTGAGGTCCTCCATCACATATTATCGTCCTTGGGCACTCGTACCAAGAAATGATATTAGCCTTAACAAAACCCAAAACCGCAGAATGGTCATTGGTCTACGTTGGTATGGCTTCTATCCATTTCGATACATAGTCCACATCCACAAGGATGTACTCATATCTGAAGGACACATGAAAGTGACCCATGAAGTCGATGCCACAAATATCAAAGATCTCAGTAGGGAGGATAGGTTGTTGGGGCATCTCATCCCTTTTTCCGATGGTTCCCGTCTGCTGGCAATGTAGACATGTGGCCACATGTGTATGTGAATCTCGGAATAATGTGGGCAACCAAAAGCCAGACTGAAGAACCTTATGTGCAGTCTTTTTTCCACTAAAATGTCCCCCACAGTGGAGGTCATGGCAGAAACTCAAAACACTCCTTTGTTCTTCGTCAGGGACGCAACGGTGGAAAAGTTGGTCAGGGCCTATTCTAAAAAGCTCGGGTTCCTCCCAATGATAAAGTTTAGCAATAGCAAGAAACTTGTCTCGCTTCTGCTTGTCCCAAGTACTGAGGATAATACGTGTGACAGATAGTTCACTATGTCAGCGAACCAAGGAATTTCGGCCTCCACAGCCATCAGAGACTCATCAGGGAAAGTCTCTTGGATACCGCCAGCGGGGTTTGATACCTCAATAGGGATCATAGAAAATTGATCTGCCACCACATTCTCAACTCCTTTCTTATCTTTAATTTTCATGTCGAACTCCTAGAGTAGCAGAATCCAATGAATTAGGCAAAGTTTGGTGTCCTTTTTAGCAAGAAGATGCTTTAAGGCAGAATGATCAGTGAACACCACAACCTTGGATCCCAAAAGATAAGATCGAAACTTTTCCAAAGCAAATACTACAGCAAGAGGTTCCTTTTCAGTGACCGTGTAGTTTTGCTGAGGATTTGTAAGGGTCTTGCTGGCATAATGCAACACATGAGGTTTGCCATCAATCCCTTGACCTAGGACCACTCCCACTGCGAAATCAGAAGCATCGCACATTATTTCAAATGGGAGGGTCCAATCTAGTGCTTGTAGAATCAACGCGGTAATAAGGGCTTTCTTCAAGACTTGGAAAGCCTCGCCACATTTATCATCAAAATTGAAGGAAACATCCTTCGCTAATAGGATGTAGGGTGGCTTAGATATTTTGTTGAAATCTTTAATGAAATGCCTATAGAACCCATCATGGCCATGGAAAGATCTAACCTAACGAACATTAGTGGGTGATAGAAGCTTAGAGATGGAATTAATTTTTGCGGTATCCACCTCTAATCCTCTCTTGGAAACTACATGCCCCAACACAATGCCCTGCTGAACCGTAAAGTGGCTTTTCTCCCACCTAAGCACCAACTTTTCCTCTTTGCAACGGGTTAAGACTTTATCAAGGTGCAAAAGGCATAGGTCAAATGATGAGCCGTAAATGGGGAAATCATCCATGAAAATCTCTACAAACTCATCGATCATATTAGAAAAGATAGCCATCATGCAACGTTGGAAGGTAGTAGGTGCATTACATAACTCGAATGGCATTCGACGAAATGCAAATGTGCCATACGGACTCGTGAAGGTGGTACACTCTTGATCGTTAGGAAAAATGACTATCTGATTATACCCATAGTACCTGTCAAGAAAACAAAAGTACTTGTTCCCCACCAGTTGTTCCAAAATCTGATTGATAAACGGTAAGGGGAAATGGTCTTTCTAAGTAGCCGTGTTCAAATGACGGTAATCAATGTAGACCCTCCAACCAGTTGAGGGTCTAGTGGTCACCAACTCTCCTTGCTCATTCTCTTCCACAGTGATTCTTGCCTTCTTGGGCACCACGTGTATAGGATTGACCCATTTACTATCTGAAATGGGATAGATAATTCCTGCATCCAGCCATTTCAGAATCTCCTTTTTAACAACCTCTCGCATATTGGGGTTGAGCCTTCTTTGCATGTCTTGGAAGGGTTTCACGGACTCATCCGTATATATGTGATGCATGCAAAGGGAGGGGTAAACACCCTTAATATCAGCAATTGACCAGGCAATCGCTTCCTTGTGCCTTTATAAACACTCAAGAAAAGCTTCTTCATGCGATTCGGATAATGTAGATGAGATAATAATGGGGAGCGTGTCATTAGGGCCAAGGAAAGCATACTTCAATGTGCTCGGGAGGGGTTTCAGCTCCAACTCAGGAGCCTTTTGGATTGAGGGTTTAAGTTGATACGTCCCTGCCTCAGGTAGCGAGTCTATCTTTAAGGTCCATAGTAGGGACAGAGACTCTGTGTGTATCCCCAGCAACTCTTCTAATTCGAGTATTTCCCCTTTAGTTTCTTCAATAGTCGGAGGATGGTCCTTAGATATGACCTTTTGAAGGGGATCTCTACACAAGAGTGCTGGAGTAGTCTCCTCAATTATTTCATCAACAACCTCAATCTAAGATCAATCTTCAAATTCGGATTGCTCGTAGGTATCAAAAACATTCAACCGGATCTTCTTGTTCCTAAAGCCCATTTTAAGTGCCCTTGATCTACAATTGATAGAGGCATTGGATGTGGCCAAGAAGGGGCATCCCAGAATAATGGATGGCTTGATGGGCTTATTAGATAGGTCACTATCTAGCACAAGAAAGTCAATAGGGAAGAAGTCCTCCACTCTCACCAGGACATCTTCCAGTAATCCCCGTGGTGTCTTAAGAGATTTGTTTGTGACCTAGAGGATGACTGGACTAGTCTTTAACTTGCCTCCTCCCAAAAAGTCATAGACAGAGCTTGGTAAAATGTTCACCCCCGCACCCAGATCGAGTAGAGCCTCGACAATGTGTTGGTTTCCTATAACCACTGAAATATACGGGGCCCCTGGGTCTTTCTTCTTTGGGGGTGTTCCATGTTGGAGCACCGAGCTAACATGGTCAGGCAGGATGACCTTGGTTTAGACCTGTTTCCTAGATCGGAGCTTTTGGGTGCACAGGTCTTTCAGAAACTTGGCATAGGTCAGGATCTGTTTGATAGCTTCCAACAAAGGCAAGTTGATTTGAACTTGCCTAAAAGTGTCCATAATCTCTTCCATCCTATCCTTGGCTCTAGATGAGCCAATAGAAGATTTCCCAGGAGCAGATAAGCGCTCTGGATAGGGCACCCTCAGCTTCTGGGTAGCGGGGTCGTCATGGCGGGAGAGGGGTGGTAGACTGACGACATCCTCAGGGTGGGTGATTTCAAGCAAGGGAGAGCAGTATGGGTCTTCCTCGGTGGAGATGGAAGTCAGGTCGGGTATAGGAGGGGAATCCTGAGACGTGACCATAGGAGTGTTATCAAGCTTGTCGATTTTCTTTCCACTCCTCAACATGCTCACAGCTTGGGCATGCTCCCTGAATACGATCCCCTTGCCCTTTGGGTTCTCCTCAGAAGAGCTAGGCAACTTCCTCGAATCACGCTGCCTAACTGTCTCATTAAGATGACCAATTTGGGATTGCATATCAGTAATCATCTTATTCTAAGATTGGATGACCATATTTTGATGCTCTTGCATCACTTTCATCATGGCTTTAAGTTCATCCATCTCAGAGGGTTTATTCTGAGGAGGGTTTTCATAGGATGGCTGGTATATGGGTTGGGGAGGTAGGGGTCTTGTATTCCCTGAGTTAGAAGCATCACCTTGCTTCCATGAGAAGTTTGGATGGTTCCGCCACCCTGGATTATAGGTATTAGAATACGGGTTATTACGAGGAGGTGGGAGGAAACCTTGGGCCGCATTTAGGTCGGCCTGAATCAACTCAAGGAATTGATTCGCCTGGTGGCACTCCGTAGTGGCATGCGTTGTGCTTTGGAAAATGGAGCATTCACTTGAAGCTTGAGAGATAGAGGCTGCTTGCGGGTTCATGCTGGGGTTTGCTAAAAGCCTATCAAAGTTTTTGTTTAACAATTGAATCTGATAAGCCAAATCCTGAGTAGCCCCGGCTTCATGGGCCTCTATCTTCCTCTGCAAGATTGATGGCTTTCTTTCTTGATAGGCATAGGACATATGTATGGAATTGTCACTTAATGTTTCAAATAGTGTTCAGGCTTCATCCTTTGTTTTGGTCATAAAGGTTCCTGCACAGATAGCATTGATGGTTTGCCTAGGCCTTTTAGATAATCCATTATAGAACCTTTCAACCAACTGCCATCTTGGCACCTGATGGTGGGGGCATAACCTAAGAAGGTCATTAAAGCACTCCCAAGTCTCATGAAATTACTCCCCTTCCTGTTGAGTAAAATCCATAATCTCTCTTTTGTAATGGTTGGCCTTACTCATAGGAAAATACTTTTTCAAGAATTCTTCCTTAAGGGTGGCCCAATCATTTACCCTTGCATCGAGGGCATGATACTAGTGCTTGGCCTTATCCTTTAGGGAGAATGGAAATAGAGTCCTCATCAGGGCCTCATTAGTAAAGCGCTAGAGCTTCACCGTGGAACAGACCTCGGTGAATTCCTCAAGATGCCTGTAGGGATCCTTCCTAGCAGTACCATAAAAGGATGGGAGCAAAGATATGGTGCTGCTCTTGATTTCATATGGATTATCCACTCCAGGTCTTCAGATAGGTAGGGCTTGGTGGGTTGTAGGGAGGAAATAGTCTCTCAAAGTTCTCTGATTTTCACCAACCCTAATCTCTTCTTCAGGTCATTCTTCAGCCATTTTTCTTCTTTCTTGGTTAGCTTTGCTTATAATTCTCTCAAGCTCAGGGTTGAAGAGAAGACTTCTTCTAAGAGAGCACCTACCAAGCATACACCAAGCAAATGCAAGGCAAGAGGTCTTTTGTTAATTTAAAGTTCTTTAAGGCCTCTTCCAACTCTTCGGATTGGCTAAATATGGTCAAGGCAGTTTTTCTCCGTTCCCACGTAAGTGGTATAAGAGAAATGAGGCACTTGAAATTTTTGGTCAATGATTGTTAAGAAGGTTGAGGTTACTTTTAGTCCTTTTTGGGTGATCAATCAAGTTGTCAAACAATTACGCACCCTAAATTGACCTTTGAGTGCTCTAAAGATGTACACTTTGTTACAATGATATTCTCTAATGCTCAAGTAAAAAGGTACTCCAAGGATGGAACCAAGGGATGCAAGTAGGGTGAACCCTTCCTTTGAGGCGTTGCATTAGTGGTGCCTCCTAACTACCCTTGAATTCCTTTAAGGGGTGTCCCCCTCCATAAAGTATCAAGTCACTCGGGCAAAAGTTAATATCACCATTTCAAAGCGAGATAGGAGGGTTTGCACCGATAAAGAGATCGATGCCTATAGCCTTAAGGGTCTAAGTCCTAGTGCAGTGCCTATAGTGTGTGCTCAGTGCAGGAAGTGTGCATTCACTGCGAAAAGTAATTTTGCTTTTGAAAACCGCAATCACTTTATTCAAGCACTTCCTGTATATTTTCCTTTCTTTTCAAGAAATAATGTGATCACTTGCTTAATCTTTTCAAATCAGTTTAAGTGGTCTTCTTTAATTATGTTCAGATGCAATGCGTGTGTAGATAACTGATGCAATAAGATAAGAAATGCATACCTTGCTCCAGCACTCTCCTATGAAAAAATGCACGCAATGCAGTAAGAAAATCTTGATGTTGCTCAAGCAATCCTAAATGATCGTCCTATGGATATGCAGCTTTTAGCAGGCAGTTTGGATTTATTTTCTTTCCTTTTTCTTTATGAAAATAAATGTGCAATCAAAATATCTAACTAAAATAGAATGATCCTAGAATCCAATGAATCAGGGACACTCCCCTAAAAACTGGCCCCAGAGTACAAGGATGAGAAAATAAATAACTATGCTAATCCTAAAGAGTCTATCCTAAAATTCTAAATCAGAAGTCTAAGAGGAAGATTCCTCCTAGATGGCCCTCCATGCATCTCCATACGAGTGGGATCAAGGCTCACAAGCTCCTACGATTATCTTTGAGGTGTGTCGCACAAGGTCGACATCGTTTCTTCGCTACACCAGTCGCTTCATTAGATTCCTCGCACAAAAAAGAAAAAAAATGATCAGATAAATGCACAATTCAGAGTAATTAGAAATAAAGTCAGGTGAATTTATTGTGTTGATTGCCTCTCCGGCAACGACGCCATTTGATCGATTGATTTTTTCCTTAAGCAAATATTTTATCGAAGTAGAAATTGATCGGCGAAAAATCAATCTTCAATAATTAAATTAAACCACTCACAAGAGAGCGGGTCATATCCATATGGAGGAATAGATCCAATAAATTCACGAGTAAAGAGCCATTACGCTTGCAGAAGTATTCTTGAAATCAATTCAATAAACATGCTACTCTGAATGTGCTTGTGATTTTATGAAAAGTTATGGACTATTTATGTAAATTTCGCATCAGAGCTCAAGCTTCCAAAATCTGTAAATGACGTAGGTTTAGTGGTAGAGGATGTACTTCTTAATTGCATGCAAATATGAATCAAATTTCAATGTGAAATGGTATGCATAACAGGAACCAGTCAAATATGTGAAAATATAAGTGCATGCTTGCAAATTCACCAGAATATAATAATCAAACAATTAAAATCCCACAACTTCCAATGGCATGCAAATGTAAATTTTAATATACACCAAAACAGAGGAAATCTTCCTCTCGTGCGTGCGCGAAGAGGAGGCGATGGCAGGCCGCAGGAAGCTCGGAGGAGAATAAGTGTGATGAGAGCTTTCCGATGGAGGTGGTGGCACTCCGAATGGTGGTCGACGGTCTCGCTGGCGACGTGGAGGATGGTCGGCGTCGGTGGCGGCTCGCCGTCGTGTGCGGGCTGCTTCCTATCTTCAGATGGGATGGCCAAGCTTGTGAGGGTGCAGCGAGTCTGTTGGAGTCGACGGTGCGTCGAACAACGGACGGAGGGTCTGGCTGTGTGTGGGGATCTCCAGCCGATGATGGGTTCTTCTTCGTTGAGTGAAGCAGGAGAAGAGAAAGAAGACCATGAAGAAGAAGATGTAGAAGAGGATAGTTGCGTGTGGGGCGTTGCACGCTAGGAGGGTGCATGCGGGCGTGGCTACGCACGGTGAGGGGGGTGCGTGCGGTCTACTACTAGCCACTGGCAGGAGTGCGAAGTGGTGCGCGTGGAAAGGAGATAGAAGGGGATGTGCAGACTAGTGCACGGTGTTGGCTGCGTGAGGGGGGTTGGCTATGGGGCAGTGCGCTGTCACCGCACCGTCGATCATCGTGGAGTTCGCGGTGGCACCCCGGTGCATGCTGAGAGGGCCACAGTGCATGCGGCTTCCATGGTGTAGGCTCTGCTTCACGATGGAGAGGAAGGGAGAGGATGGATACTGATCTATCCAGGGGGGCTGTGCCTAAATGCCTCTCCTGTTTGTTTCTCTCGCCACAAATCTCGACCATCGACTTGCCCGGTGAGTTAATCTCAACTGGTGGGGCATTGCGTTGAAGTCTGGCGACGAGGGTGCGGTCTGTTGCATGGGAGAAAAAAAGAAAATGGGTTATTTACAGAGATATTCCAAAATTATTCATGTAATGCATGCCTGTCACCATAATTTATATTATCTTCTATTACATGTGAATGTAATGTATAAAACAAGCATGCTGTCATATTTATAAACTAATCTATTTATAAATCTAAGTATGCTATGTACAAGTAGAAATCCTTCTAATATCTGGGCATATAGGCATCCGATTAGCCCACAAATGCGATCTCATCAAATGCCCTCATGCCTAGTTTTTGCTAGTCCTAAGCAAAAGTGAAAATAATGGAAGTAATTAAGAGAATTCTTCTTTCTTTATTTCAAAAATTTAGAGAACCAGACAAACGTGAAGTAACAATAATAATAGCCTAGGTAACGGATCCAAGTGAAAATAACCAACTTACATTTGCAGCTCGTACTTATCCCTTGGTAAATATTTCTATCGAGATAAGCAACTACTTCTCTCGGGGAAAAAGTAGAAAATAATTTGAAATTTGACCCTGGCTTTTTGGCTTATGTAGGGGAAACTGAGTTGAATGGATTCATATTTGGTGGCACACACTCATTTGGTGCTACATGTAATCTAGTACAACAGACTCTAGATCTCTAGACTATTAAACAAGTCAACTCAGAGAGAGGCTAAACAACTGTTCTCTCTTATTGTTCCTTTGTGCTCACTCTTTTCCTTATTTTCTTTCTGAGATCACAAATCTTACCAGATTTTGTACATGTACTCACTGTTTGGTGGCCTCACATGACATTCACATGTCAATAAAAGTCCTAATAACCCTACAACTAAGTTAGAAGTCCTCAGCCAGTATTCGGGTGATCAGAAATACTGAAAAGTAGGTATGGGTCATATTTGGTGGATCGCAATGAGTGTTTTTGTTGTTTCCTCAAAAACATTGACACAAAAAATGATATGAAGATAAAACTCCAAACATGAACTCTTTTCTTTTTCTTTTCTCTCTCTTTTTTTTCTTTCTTTGTTTTTTTTTACTTTTTCTTTTCTTTTCATTTTTTTGTTTTATTTTTTTTTTCAACTACTAACACAAAATGACATATACTTTTATTTATGAGGCATTATTAGGGATGATGGTGTCAAAAGGATATTGTGTGACTTATTTGGTGGAAGTGTCTACTCTCGGCACCGGGAATGAGTGAGATAGGACAATTGTATTTCTGACCTTCGACACTATTACCCTCATTCAGCCGAGGACTCTATGAAGGACGGTCGTAACCATCCACCATAGTCATAATTTTATTAGGACTCAATCTTTATGTATCTGCCTTATTTAGTGACTCTTAGGAATTCACACAATGTTTGCACGCGAGAATCGAGAGCAAAAACTATGCCTAACTCTGAGGTATCATCATCTAATTGTCCAGAACTTAAGAGTACTTGTACTAAACTTAGCGCACCAGTAATCTCCCTACTTCTCACAAATATGAGGTGGATCTAATAGAAGATAGTATGCTTGACTCCCTTTTAACTGTCCAAGGATTCAGTAGGCTAAAAATGCTTATTGATTTTCTACAAAGATCTATTACCTGATCTACGTGTAAGTGAATGTAACTGTACTAGATGCTAAACTTAAGAAATAATTCAAGAAGAAAATCTTCAATAACACTTCCTTGATAAATTTTCCTCTAGGGACTAACCAATTCAGCTTAAGAAGATGAAAGATTTTCTTTTTTTTTTTGAATAATACATTATCCTAAATGTATGCAAATATTTATAAATGCTATAAACATCCTCGAGTTATCCCCCCCCATGCCTAAGATTGACAATGTCCTCATTGGAAAAATACAGACATAGAAGAATATCACCTGAGGAGGAGGGTGGGAGGAGCTGAGGCTCCTTAAGCCGAAGTGCATCCAAAACCTAGCATTCTGAAAGAGTAACATAAGGTTTAAGTCGTTGGCCGTTCACCTTAAAGTTCGCACCAGAAGTAGGGTTCTGAATTTCTATAGCTCCATGAGGGAAGGTATTGATAACAATGTATGGCCCATCCCAGCGGGACTTGAGCTATCCTGAAAATAATTTGAGTCTGGAATTGAAAAGCCAGACCCACTAGTTGGGCTCAAAGGTCTTTCTAATAACGTGCTTATCATGGAAGACCTTTGTACGTTGTTTGTATGCTTGAGAAGTTTCATAGGCTTCATTACGAAGCTCCTCAAGCTCACTTAATTCTAGCATACGTACCTTTCCCGCTTTATCCAGATTCAAGATAACGTTTTTAATAGCCCAATAGGCTTTGTGTTGGATTTCAATGGGAAGATGTCACGCCTTTCCGTAGACAAGACGGAAAGGAGACATGCCCAAGGGAGTCTTATGTGCGGTTTTGTAGGCCCAAAGAGCATCATTTAGTTTTTTAGAACAATCCTTACGGTCGGGCCTGACAGTTTTTTCTAAAATTTGTTTAATCTTCCTATTAGACAGTTCAACTTGTCCACTTGTTTGGGGATGGTAAGGTGTGGCTATCATGTGGTTGACTCCCAAATTTTGTAGTAGTATTGTGAAGTGTACATTCTTGAAGTGAGGTCCTCCATCACTTATTATCGTCCTTGGGCTCTCGTACCGAGAAATGATATTAGCCTTAGCAAAACCCAAAACCACAGAATGGTCATTAATCCGCATGGGTATGGCTTCTATCCATTTCGATACATAGTCCACATCCACAAGGATGTACTCATATCCGAAGGACACAGGAAAAGGGCCCATGAAGTCGATGCCACAAATATCAAAGATCTCAATAGGGAGGATAGGTTGCTGGGGCATCTCATCCCTTTTTCCGATGGTTCCTGTCTGTTGGCAACGTAGACATGCGGCCACATATGTATGTGCATCTTGGAATAATGTGGGCAACCAAAAGCCAGACTGAAGAACCTATGGGCAGTCTTTTTTCCACTAAAATGTCCCCCACTGTGGAGGTCATGGCAGAAACTCAAAACACTCCTTTGTTCTTCGTCAGGGACGCAACGGCGGAAAAGTTGGTCAGGGCCTATTTTAAAAAGCTTGGGTTCCTCCCAGTGATAAAATTTAGCATCAGCAAGAAATTTGTCTCGCTTCTGCTTGTCCCAAGTACTGAGTGTAATGCCTGTGACTAGATAGTTTACTATGTCAGCAAACCAAGGAGTTTTGTCCATGGTCTTCAGAGACTCATCAAGGAAAGTCTCTTGGATACCGTCAGCGGGGTTTGATACCTCAATAAGGATCCTAGAAAGATGATCTGTCACCACATTCTCAACTCCTTTCTTATCTTTAATTTCTAGGTCAAACTCCTGGAGTAACAGAATCCAACGAATTAGGTGAGGTTTGGTGTCCTTTTTAGCAAGAAGATGCTTTAAGGCAGAATGATCAGTGAACACCACAACCTTGGATCCCAAAAGATAAGATCAAAACTTTTCCAAAGCAAATACTACAGCAACAAGTTCCTTTTCAGTGACCATGTAGTTTTGTTGAGAATCCTTAAGGTTCTTGCTGCAATAATGCGACACATGAGGTTTGCCATCAACCATTTGACCTAAGACCGCTCCCACTACGAAATCAGAAGCATTGCACATTAATTCAAATGGGAGGGTCCATTCTGGACATTTCTACATCGTGCATTGTGTGCATTTCTACATCGTAAAGTGCTGGAGCAAGGTGCGTACTTCCTATCTTTCTGCATCAGTTATCTATACACACATTGCATTTGAACGTAATTAAAGAAGACCACTTAAGCTAATTTGAAAAGATTAATCAAGTGGTCACATTAGTTGAAAAGAGGAGTAAAATATACAGGAAGTGTTTGAATAACTTGATTGTGATTTTCAAAAGAGAACATTTTTCGTGGTGTGATGCACACTTTTTGCACCGAGCACGCATTGTAGGAATTGCACTAGGACTCAGACCCTTAAGGCTATAGGCGTCAATCTCTTTATCGGTGCAATCCCTCGTATTTCACTTTGTGATGATGGTATAAGCTTTTGCCTAAGTGCCTTGATACTTTAAGGAGGGGGACACCCCTTAAAGGAATTAAAGGGTAGTTAGAGGCACCACTAACGCATTGCCTCAAAGGAAGTGTTCACCCTACTTGCATCCCTTAATTCCATCCTTGGAGTACCTTTTTACTTGAGCATCTAAGAATATCATTGCAATAAAGTGTACGTCTTTAGGGCACTCGAAGGTCAATTTAGGGTGTGTAATTGGATTGACAACTTCTTTGGTCACCCAAAAGAGCTAAAGTGACCTCAACCTCCTTAACAGACATTAACCATGAATCTCAAATGCCTCATTTCTCTTGTACCACTTACGTGGGAACGGAGAAATTCTACCTTACTCTATTTGTCCTATTTGGAAATTTGGAAGCGGAATTAAAGTACTTTAAAGCGACAAAAAACCTTTGGCCTTGTGTTTGCTTAGTGTATGCTTGGTAGGCGCTCCCTTAGGAGAAGTCTTATTTTTGATCTTGAACCTGAGAGACCTTTTAGGAGAGCCAACCTAGAAAGAAGAAAGATGGCGGAAGAGATCAGAAGTAGAAATTAGGGTTGGTGAAAATCAAAGAACCTTGAGAGACTATTTCCTCCCCACAACTCACTAAGTGATGAGAGCCTCATCATGAGCCATAACTAGCTCATTTTGACCGAATAAAGAGAATAAAAGCTCCTACATAACTTAGAAGGGGGCTTAATTGGAGGAATAAGTGTTCTGAGAAGAAAACATGAAATAAAGGTTAAAACTGTAATTTTACCATTGCAGTACATAAATGGGATTTCTCAGAGACAAAACATAGGTCAAATGGTCCAAATAAGATAAAAAGTGGGTTGATGCAATCAGAAATGGGTTTATGTGCAAACCAGGAATTAAATGACATCTTGTAACCCTAAAATAGACCCGCTTAATTCAACAAGGTTTCGATCAGGATAAAAATCAAATAAACCCTCTAAAATCATGGAAAAATATTCCCTAGGGTATAGAACATTCAATTTGGCCTTCGGAACCTAGTTTGACCTAGATTAGGGTCCTAGCTCATCAATTGACCTAATTTAGGTTTTTACGCAAAATATCCAGTCAAACGTGGTCAAACCTAAAATCTAACTTCACCATTGGATTCCTTAGGTCCAAATTAGGTTTGTACCAAAATTTGGACCTAAGGGGAGGTCATCTTGACCAAGTTTGAAATTTAGTAGACCCAATTACATTTTGGTCCTTATCTTTTGAAAACCATTACTTAAACCCCCTAACTTCCTCGCCACTCTTGCAAGTAGGTCCCTCCACCATTATTCGGGAGAGATCCTACTCTGGCGAGGATTAGAGAAGGAATACTCTCTGATTCCTTAGAGATCTCCTCCTAGATCTGGAAGGGAGATTCTCTAAGGAATACCCTTCCATCTGAACTCAATCATGATCCCTGATTTGCACCCAATCTCTCATGCGAACGCATGAGAGATTTGGGTACTTAATTGTTTCCATCTCTAGCAAGGATCCCCAAGCTTGGAAGCTTGGCTTCCAAGCACAGGAGTCCCTTCCTGTGCCTATAAATTAACCTTCATCTCCAGTCGCACCTCCTTAGCTTGACTTGGCTGGGATTCCACCTCACTTTCCTCTTCTTTTCTGGCCAAGGGGTCCAGCGAGCTCCGGCAAGCCCTCCTACTCTTCCTCGTCGCTCTACCACAAAACCAGTGGCAGAGCCATCCTCCTCATCCTCCTCCACGTCGCGCAACACCCACGCGAGCTGCCCTAGCCCTGTCGTCGCCGCCATCTTCCCCCACTGGACATTTCTTCTCCGACGACAATAGGTACTACCGGCCGCCTTCTCGTCCCATTCGTCCCTTTAGTTAGGTTAAAACTGTTCCTCTCTATCCCCTCTTTCATTTCCCTCATCTAATTTCACCAAACGCCCCTCGACCGCCGTTGTCCACCACCATCTTCTTCATCTCCGGCCACCCTCCGCCGAGACGATCCCATCACTCCGCAGCCCCACACGTCTCGCCGACCATCGCATATCCACCACCTCACCTCACTGAACATCCTCCACCCGTCCATAGATTCTCTACGCCTCCACAACTACCCCCCGATCAAACCCATTCGTTCGGCCACAGGGTGACCTAGGCACGCATGCCTAGGCCACACTGCGACCTGCCACCTAGCACCTCACCTTCACCATGACACGATGAAGGTTCTCCTGTGGTCTAATTAATCTGCAAGGCTCTTTTTGTGTCAGGCAGGTTTTACGCTCCAGCCGCCATTAGCGGTGACTCGAGGAAGTTGCTTGCTTTCTCCAGGCTACAATGCTCCAGGAGCCCAGGTCCAGATAACTCAGGGAGGCCTCGCGAAGACATCTATTCCAGAGAGTGGCACCGCGAAGCCTACAGTGCTGCGATTGGAGGACGAACTCCTGCGGGCGCACGCGAAAGAGAGGTGGAACAATAGTCCCACCTCGGTAAGCTGTGAAGCGCTGGAGTGATTTAAATTGATTTTCTGCTATTGGTTCGTTGCCTCCAAAAGCACATGGGGTGAGGTCCCTCACCTATACTCACCGCCTCGTCCGTGAGCTCACCACATGGATCTGGCGACCCGACTCGACACTTACCTGAGCACTCCTCGCGCACCACACGCACGTCGGTGTGCCTGGACCCGGGCGTGCGATCCGACCCATTTACTCAGCTCTGGGAGAGCATGCTAAAGAGTGATATACAGAGAGAGAGTCGCGGGTGTGGGTAGAGGGGTAGGTTTTGCTCCTCTTTGGTTTGTGCAGGGAAGGGTAGAAGGGAGAAGCGAAGCTGACACTTAGTCGTGGCAAGCAAAGGAAAAGAAGAAGGAAGGAGGCCTTCATAGAGGAAAAAGAGAAAGGCAAGGTAGAGGGAAGAGGCGAAGGAAAAAGAGAAGAGGAACTGAAGAAGAAAGAAGAAATAAAGAAAGGGAAAGGTAAAGACAAGCAGAAGAAGAAGAGAAGCTGAAGGGAAGGGAAACAGAACCAAGGAAGGAAGAAGAAGAGAAAGCAGAGCCAAAGAGAAGAAGACCCGCAGAGAAACGGAGAAAGATACTGTAGGAGAAGAAAGAAGAAGCACAAAGAAGAAAGGAAGAAAATCAGAAGAAGAACAAGAGAGGGGAAAACATAATTTTAAGACGTCTGATCCTATGATCAGATGTCCAAATTCCTTCTTTTTTTCTACAATTCACTTTTAAACTCATGCATTTATATATTTTGAATTAAGTTGTGAGTAATTAAGTGTTCAATTACATTTTTGAGATTAGTAATAAATTCCAATTGCTCCCTGTGTTCGACCTCGGATACTTAGGTTTTCGAGTAATAAATTTTTATTTGTTGACAACGCTTGATCACCTATACTACGATGTAACTAACTGTTAAAACACAATCGAGACCGCGTCAACATTTTGGCGCAGTTGCTGGGGAGCAACACGCAATTTATCACTAGTCTCTACACTCTTTTTATCATATTGAACACTAACTTCCCTTACTTTGCTTTGTTGTGGTCTTGCAGGTATTTCACGAGAAAATCCCTCCTGCAAGTCAACCACTCCAGGGCAAGTAATTTATTTTCTTCCTTAAACTATCCCCTAAGCTTTGAAAGACAAAAGGAAGACATTAATTTAGGAATCAATTGCCTTCTTTCTATAGTAATCACCATCTTTAAGGCAAACGTTTCCTGATTTTACAAAATTTTTCAAATCTTCATGAAGTTGGAGTGATGTTTTAGATTCTATCCCACAAAATTCATGTGCCTAATAGAAATCACGCTTAATCTCTGCGGACAACACACTTCTTGCTTTTAAGTCCAAAGAGAACCTTTTCAAAAATAAAAAGAGGATTGGAAATAGAACCAAATTAGGGTTTCTACAGTAGGGTCTTGGAGTGCTAGTTCACACATGCCTATATAAAAGGAAATGAACCCTCTTGCATCAGTGTGCTACCCAAGCCCTTGATTGAAGAGATCTTAACAAGACAATCCGTAAGAAAAATTGAGCTCTAAAATCACTTGAATCTTAAAATCTTGGACCTAATAACCTGGGAGTCAAATCAGGGTGATCTCTAGGTCTCAAGCCTAGAATCATTCTGCCATCTATAGGACAGGTCAGGTGAAGTTGACCCCTTGGGTCAACCAACCTCTAAATTAGGTCACAACATCAAAACATCTAAAAGCTCAAGTGAGAACCCTAAAGCACCTTTGAAATAAAAGTGGTAGACTTAAGCGGTCAAGGTCCCCATTCTGGTCTACCTGGAATCTCAGTGACAAGAGAGGTCGGGTGGGGGAAATCCTGTAACCCGTGGGGACGCTCTACCATGTAGGGGTCTTTGCGGGACTCTCCCTTTCTGGTTGCCCAGGTAATTCTCAGGTGGACGACCTTCTGATCCAGGGGTACCATCCGCCCTGAACCTCCATAGTCATCCAAACGTCTTTGGGTGTCTTGATTGGGTCAAAAACATCTCCAGTCCCTCATCTTTTATCTTTAGAGCACACACATACTTTTTTAGTGGGACTCTTTATTTAGATCTAATCGCTTCATAACTTGATTCTACATCTTGATTCAAACTCTGATTCTACATCTTAATTCCACCGCCTGATCCAAGTATGCAGCCACACCATTTAGGACTACCATTCAAGAAACCTGAATATCGGAGATCCATGAGAGATAGGATGATTGAGGATGCCCTGAAATTCTATGAAAAAGAAGACAAAACCTCAACACCAGTAGAAAACATTTAGGTTGATGTCCCAACAACCACAACCTTTATCATAACTTGTGCCCAAGTACTATTGGTAGAAGCCACAAAAGGATCAACCCATGACTTGCTCATTACTGGATACATTGAGATAGAAAAACTGCACAATCTTGAATACCTTCAATGTATGACAAATCCTCGACTTTGGAAGCAACACCAAGATAGTCTTGAAAAATGGGAAGAGATAATGAGATTAGTAAAATAAATTATCGACCAAAAGTACCCGTATATACCACAAACAGAAGATGAACCATCTTGGGACAACATCGAGGATCAATTTGATCTCGAGTTTGAGGCACAAAATGGTTGTGGATTCCCAACCCAAATGGAATACAATATGCCTGATATTAAAGAAGGTTGGGAAGCTCCAAATGCAGGAAAATACCATGTTGAGCCCATTCTAGACCATGAATCACCAGGCTTAGAATCCCAAAACTCCTGCAATAATGAGAGTAGAGCTGAACCACTCGAGGGTGTAAATTCCGTCCCTTATCCTGATAAGGTGACCCTCGAAGGTTATTCGAACCTAGATTCTAATAATTCAACCCACATCCTAAGCCCAGAATCTAGATCTAAAACCTATTTTGAAGATTTCAAGGCCCCATGTGAGGAAGATCCATCTTTTAATGAAGAATATGATTTTGGGCCTCTATTTGATGAATATCCCTCGCCAACATCCTCAGAGGAACTAATCAATTTTTCGGAAGTCATGCCAATCTACGATACAGAAACTGAGGAGTTGGACAAGTGGGGTTTCAATTGGGTCTATCTTATCAGCTTAGAACTTGAGCCTCTACCAGATAAGGACACCTTTTTAAGCTCGGAATTAACATCTAGGCTAGACCCCAGTCAGGCTGCTGAATCTACAACATATGATTTATTCTATGGTGGAACTCATGATCTTGAATCTATTTTAGATTTTGATTTTTGCAAACTCTCCGACGATTTCGAATCTGACCATAACATCAAAGAAAATCTGCTTCCTGATTATAACAAGCCAATTCTCTTTGAAGTCACTTGCTCCATATATACAGAACCAATCAAAACCTGTTCTCTACCTCGACCCGCAACCGGACTCAATTTCTATTTTGATTCACCTTTTGCTGAGCCGTTTGCAGATGATTCAACTCCATATCTATAGCAGGTATCGGGTATTGATCAGACCGAAAAACAGGAGCCATCATTCTTTGATCACCCTTGTAGGGTTTCCACACCATGCACTGATTATTCTTTGGAACCCTACTCTGACCAGGCTGATTCGACTCAGCTTAAACCCGAGTTTTTACTTCCACATCCATCCGAGCCACATTGCATATGGTGGGTTCCACATCTGTTGATCTACATCTATCAACTCACCAGACTGATTGGGTATGGGCTACTTCATCAGCCCACTGATCTTAACAAGCACCTGGTTGGACCAACCAGGCTCTTAATCAAGGTGCTTGTTTTACAAAATTCTGCTGATTTGACCACTCCTTCTCCACCCCATGTTCCGCTCGGCTGAAGGCATCAAATTTAGAGCTCAACGGGAGGCAACCCGCCATTCCAAAAACAGAGACCCGTCTGTACTCCACATCCATTGCACCTTGAGTTCAGCCTTAGATAGTTGATCCCACCTCTGGTACACATATCAGAGCTTGAAATTGTCAGCATCAGTCATTTTCGACCCATTCACCCACCCGATGTATCCTGTTCTAAGTCCCTGATCTCAACACTATTTCACACCTTCTGTTTACAATGAGGGCATTGCAAAACTTAGGCATGGGGGGGTGATAAAGTGCATACATACAGAACCAAGAAAAAAATTAGAAGGATTCTCACAAAAAAATTCACATATGACATAAACACAAAAAAATTGAAAAGTTATGAACAAATGGAGGGAGGAAATTTTGTGAGTCACATAATTATAAGGAGGAGAAAAAGAGCAAAAATGACAAAAAGGAGCACAAAATGAAAAAGAAAAAGAAATAGTCATTAGTAAAAGATTAAGGAATTAACTGAAGTTGTAGACCAGATCAAGAAAAGAGAAAAAGAAAAGTGCTAAAGAGACATAAAAAGAGATTAACAGGAACACTGATCTTAGGCCTCTTGGGCTAGATTCTTTAGCTTAATAATTCACGTATCCACTAAGATTTGGATAATCCTTAAGAGGTTGGGGAAAATGCGAAGCTTAATTATTAGGTCTAAGGCTTAGGAAGTATTCGGCCTCGTTAACTGACCTTCGGTTTGCGGGATTCGGTAACCTAAGCACCCAATTCACACACAGTCTAGTTCAATGCGCCTAAATATCAAAATCATGCAAAAGCATTTAAATGTTCTGAAAAAGTCACCTAGATTAGGAGCGTCCGATCAACACAAGTTGATTTGGATGAGTTCTCGGCACGGAGAGGTGGAAAATTCCCCTCGAAGATGCATAACAACATATCATCTCCTCGGTGCTTGTCTCTTAGGATATTTAAATATCCTACCGGGGGCATGTAAGCACTCTGCTGGTTCAGATATCATGGGTAGCATTATCACGAAATGTCGATCTCCAGGGTCTGAATTTGGCCACGGAATGCCATGGGCAGGATTATCTCGAAATCTCGAAAGCCAGGGTTCTGGGGGTTGCCATGGGCGGGATTATCTCGAAATCTCGATAGCCAGGGACCCTTGAGGATTGATGGTGGGGATGAGGAATCCGATACAGACTGTGTTGAGAAGCTAATCTGAAGCTAGAAATAAAAAGAAAAGAGAGAGAAAGCTCTCTAAACAAATAAATCTTCTGTCTCTCTCTTACAAAAATGCACTGCAAACTGAACCTAGGCTAAAAATGTCTCATGCACGGGTGCTTTAACCATGGAGTCCAACAAACCCTAGGTTAGTTTCTGTGGGCCTTAAAAACCTTTGTAGAGGACTGAGGCTAAAGTGGGTCAAGTTTGGATTTTGGTTGATACTTGAGTACCTCTAGGCCTATTGTCAGCATTCTGACCTAATCACAAAAGAAAAAGAAAAGCACTTATCATAATTGATGATAGACACTTAGGGTCTAGAACAGAAGTTAAAACCTTGAAATTTTGCTAAGGGACTAGCAAAAGCTAGGCATGGGGGTATGATGAGAGCCTCATCATGAGCCATAACTAGTTCATTTTGACTTAATAAAGAGAATAAAAGCTCCTACATAACTTAGAAGAGGGCTTAATTGGAGGAATAAGTGTTCTGAGAAGAAAACATGAAATAAAGGTTAAAACTGCAATTTTACCATTGTAGTACATAAATGAGATTTCTCATAGACAAAACAAAGGTCAAATGGTCCGAATAAGATAAAAAGTGGGTTGATGCAATCAGAAATGGGTTTATGTGCAAACCAGGAATTAAATGACATCTTGTAACCCTAAAATTGATCCGCTTAATTCAAAAAGGTTTCGGTCAAGATAAAAATCAAGTAAAACCTCTAAAAATCATGTAAAAATATCCCCTAGGGTTTATAACATTCAATTTGGCCTTTGGAACCTAGTTGGACCTAGATTAGGGTCCTAGCTCATCAATTGACCTAATTTGGGTTTTTATGCAAAATGTCCAGTCAAATGTGATCAAAACTAAAATCCAAATTCACCATTGGATTCCTTAGGTCTAAATTAGGTTTGTACCAAAATTTGGACCAAAGGGGAGGTCATCTTGACCTAGTTTGCAATTTAGTACACTTAATTATATTTTGGTCCCTATCTTTTGGAAACCATTACTTAAACCCCCTAACTTCCTCGCCACTCTTACAAGCAGGTCCCTCCACCATTATTGGGGAGAGATCCTACTCTGGCGAGGATTAGAGAAGGAATACTCTTTGATTCCTTAGAGATCTCCTCCTAGATCTGGAATGGAGATTCTCTAAGGAATGCCCTTCCATCTGAACTCAATCATGATCCCTGATTTGCACCCAATCTCTCATGCGAACGCATGAGAGATTTGGGTACTTAATTGTTTCCAACTCTAGCAAGGATCCCCAAGCTTGGAAGCTTGGCTTCCAAGCACAGGAGTCCCTGCCTGTGCCTATAAATTAAACTTCATCTCCGGCCGCACCTCCTTAGCGCGACTTGGCCGGGATTCCACCTCACTTTCCTCCTCTTCTTTTCTGGCCAATGGGTCCAGCGAGATCCGGTGAGGCCCCCTACTCTTCCTCGTCGCTCTACCACAAAACCAGTGGCAGAGCCGTCCTCCTCATCCTCCTCCGCGACGCGCAACACCCACGCGAGCTGCCCTAGCCCCATCGTCGTCGCCGTCTTCCTCCACTAGAAACTTTCTTCTTCGGCTACAGTAGGTTCTGTCGGTCGGCTTATCATCCCCTTCATCCCTTTAGTTAGGTTAAAACTGTTCTTCTCTATCCCCTCTTTCATTTCCCTCATCTTATTTCACCAAACACCCCTCGACCGCCGCTGTCCACCACCATCTTCTTCATCTCTGGCCACCCTCCGACGAGACGCTCCCATCACTCCACAGCCCCACACGTCTCGCCGACCATCGCATAACCTCCACCTCCCCTCACTGAACATCCTCCACTCGTCCATAGACTCTACACCTCCACAACTACCCCCCGATCAAACCCATCCGTCCGGCCACAGGGCGACCTAGGCACGCACGACTAGGCCGACCCGCGGCCTGCCACCTAGCGCCTCACCTTCGCCGTGACACGGCGAAGGTGCTCCTGTGGTCTGATTAAGCCGCAAGGCTCTTTTTGTGTTAGGCAGGTTTCACGCTCCGATAGCCATTAGCGGTGACTCGAGGAAGCTGCTTGCTTGCTCTAGGCTGCAATGATCTAGGAGCCCAGGTCCAGCTAACTCGGGGAGGCCTCGCGAAGACATCTATTCCAGAGAGTGGCACCGCGAAGCCTACAGTGCTGCGATTGGAGGACGGACTCTTGCGGGCGCATGTGAAAGAGAGGTGGAACAATAGTCCCACCTCGGTAAGCTATGAAGCGCTGGAGTGGTTTAAATTGATTTTCTCCTATTGGTTCGTTGCCTCTGAAAGCACATGGGGTGAGGTCCCTCACCTATACTCACCGCCTTGTCCGTGAGCTCACTGCATGGATCTGGCGACCCGACCCGACACCCACCTGAGCACTCCTCGCGCACCACACCCACGTTGGTTCGCTTGGACCCAGGCACGTGACCTGACCCGTTTACCCAGCTCTGGGAGAGCGTGCTGAAGAGTGATATACAGAGAGAGAGAGTCGCGGGTGTGGGTAGAGGGGTAGGTTTTGCTCCTCTTTGGTTTGTGCAGGGAAGGGCAGTAGGGAGAAGCGAAGCTGACACTTAGCCACAGCAAGCAAAGGAAAAGAAGAAGGAAGGAAGCCTTCGCAGAGGAAAAAGAGAAAGGCAAGGCAGAGGGAAGAGGCAAAGGAAAAAGAGAAGAGGAACAGAAGAATAAAGAAGAAATAAAGAGAGGGAAAGGTAAAGACAAGGAGAAGAAGAAGAGAAGTTGAAGGCAAGGGAAACAGAACCATGGAAGGAAGAAGAAGAAGAGAAAGTAGAGCCAAAGAGAAGAAGACCTGCAGAGAAAAGAAGGAGAAAGATACTGTAGGAGAAGAAAGAAGCAAGGCAACTGTAGAGAAGAAAGAAGCACAAAGAAGAAAGGAAGAAAATCAGAAGAAGAAGAACAAGGGAGGAGAAAACATAATTTTAAGATGTCTGATTCTTTGATCAGACGTCTAAATTCCTTGTTTTTTTCTATAATTCACTTTTAAACTCATGAATTTATATATTTTGAATTAAGTTTTGAGTAATTAGGTGTTCAATTACATTCTTGAGATTAGTAATAAATTTCAATTGCTCCTTCTGTTCGACCTCGGATACTTAGGTTTTCGAGTAATAAATTTTTATTTGTTGACAACGCTTGATCACCTATACTACGACGTAACTAACTGTTAAAACACGATCGAGACCGCGTCAATACTAAGCCCTACCTATTCGAAGGCCTAGAGTGGATAATCCCTTTGAGATCAAGAGCAGTACCATATCTTTGCTACTCTCTTTCTATGGTACTGCTAAGTAAGGTCCCTACAGACATCTTGAGGAATTCACCGAGGTCTGTTCCACAATGAAGCCATAATGAGAACCTTATTTCCTTTCTCCCTAAATGATAAGGCCAAGCATTGATATCATACCCTCGATGCAAGGGTAAATGATTAGGCCACCTTAAGGGATAATTTTTGAAGTACTTTCCTTTGAGTAAAACCAATCATTACAAGAGAGAGATCATGAGTTTTATTCAGTAGGAAGGGGAGAAAATTCATGAGATGTGGGAGCATTTTAACGACTTACTCAGTGATGTGCACCCATTTAATAGGCCTAAAATGCCTATTTTTGTATGTTCCTAGGTCTATAGAAGTATCATGCATTATAAATATTGCATAACATGTATCATCATACATTTAGATTAGTTTATATAAATTATAGGTTAATTTATCCTTTTTGTGGTTAGGCGATAGGGTGATATTATTTTGGGGCCTCGGATTGAATATCCAATTGTATGGATCTGATCAGGGCAACGATTGGAGTCCAACACCTTTGATGTTGCCCCAATCGGACCTCCATAGTATTAGATGTAGTTCGAGGAAAATCATAGGACAAGGGGCAAGGTGGTGCAAATCCGTACTTCTGACGGCAAATCCAACCACATGGATGGGTTCGTATCAACAATCGTAGCCTAATGGCGTGAAAATTGACCTAATCCGACAACTGTGGCACCATCTACAAGCATTGGAAAATGAACGGCCTAGATGGCGCCATGTGGCGCCATCCAGGCCACTCGCTGTCGCTCGATGCTCCTCCGCATCAAAGGTTGCGCGATCTTGGCCGTTGGATTGAGATCCAACGGCTGAGAGCGTCGCGACCTTACATCAGAAACACGACATAATGTGAGGTGTAGCGCAGCAGTCCAAAGCCTTATGCGCAACACGCGGCGTGAGTTCGAATCCACGCAAGGGGATTTAATCCGCTGACGAAGACGTGCTATGAAATTGCATCGTTTGATCTCAATTGAACGATAGCGGCGGTTGCAATGTGGTGCCCTCTCAAGCACCGAACGGAAGAGCACGTCGTACACGTGCGATGACGTGCAATCATACATGCCATCGCAAGTGCGTGCATGCAATGGCGGATGATGGATCAACTTAGCACAATCTCGACCGTCTGATTGATCAATTGGATGGCTGATAGCGCTTGAGTGCAATGGAGCATGCAACGACCGAAGATCAGCGATTGCCTACGTGGCTGCACAAGAGATGTCCGATCAGCGGTGAACGATGGAGTTGGAGCAGGTGCCTTCACCGATGTTTACCTTCAGCGACATATGCATCCATCACTAAAGGCTTTGCATTTAATTTTTAACTTTTTTTTTTTTGAGATTGTTAGTTTTTAAGATTTTAAAGGACCTTTTTTCCCGTGTACCTCAACTATATAAAGGACCCTACGTCCTACATATTTGATCATCCCTTCATCTCTCTCCCTCCCTAAGAGTTAAGAACAATGTTCTTAAGCTCGCTCTAGTGCTCTCAAGCTACGGGAAGCTCCGCTAGAGTTAAAAATAAAAAATGTCCACTTCTCACCTCCTTCGTGAAGCTCTCGCCAACCCTCCTCTGACCCCCATTTCGAAAGCGGATCCCGCGACATCGATGTCCTGCCTCATCCTCGATTCTTCTAGAGTCGCCCTTCGTCCTCTGTCTTATCTCTCCTTCTTTGTGTCGTCCGTTCAGCTCGTCCTCCAAGCATTCGTCGAGGAGGATAATCTCTCACCCCCTATCTTGTTATCGCTTTCTAGTGTAGATTTTGATAAGTCTACTTTTGTGGACTATTATTTAGCCTAAGTACTATTTTATTATTTGTTCTTAGTTGTTAATTAATTACAAGTTATAGGGCAATTAACCTTGGCCTACATTTAATTTTATGCTTCAATTTTATATTTAATAACATATGTTATGATAATATAATTTATTTGATGAATGCAGGCTAGGTACAAGAATCAGGTGCTCATTTTTAATTCTATAAGACATCTTAAACTTTGATTGGACGTCTGGAACTGCTATCACAAATTCACGGCATTACATTTTTTTTAAGATGTCTGATGCTCTAGTTAGACGTCTGAAGAAGAAACCGCTCGTGCTTATCTATCGTTCCAACCACTCGTGATCGTCGCGAGTAGTTGGAGACACTTGCGGCCGAAGGAAAAGGAGGAGGTCTTTGTTTAAAAAGAAGCTGCATTCTCCGAGGGAAGAATCTTCTCCCCCTGGTGGGGATCTTCTCCCTCTCCACCACCGTGGAACAAGCGCACCCTGTGTTTCAAGCTTGCACCATGGACTGAAGCTGCCCTCAGCCTCCGCTCATCTCGACGAGGTGGTGCTCGGTGACAGAGAGCACCACCACCATCAGCTGCTCCCTCCACCGTTACCACCTTCACCTTCTCCACTTTCTTCTTCAACCTCCTGCTACCGCTCCTCCAGTCGAATCCATCAACACCACCACTCCTCAACACCACGATCACTGCACACATGTAGCCACACCCTTGTGCAACGCCCACCAGGCAGCAGCATCACCTTCATCCTCCTCGCACGCACAAGCCTCCAGTAGCCACGCACGGCCATTCTCATCGCGCGTGCGTGCATGCGAGCTTTCCCACCAAGCACTATTCATTTTCTTCATCACCGCTAAAGAACCCAAACAAGCTGCCGCTCCTCCGCTACCGGCCACCTCCGCGTGCCACGAAGCTTCGCTCCAACAACACCATCGACTTTGCCTTGCCCTCACAAGGCCACCCACGCCCGCGGCAAACCTTCTCGCCGTCCATGCACAAGCTCATGCAAGCTGCCGCTGGTAGCATCCAAAGCTCCGACTGGCTACCGCCGGCCACCTCTGTCGACGCCACGACCACCAATGCGAAGCCCGCATCTCAGCCGATCTACTCCGAGCACCACGCGTTCAGCCGTGCCCTCTCCTTCATGCGAGCACGAGGGGAAGTAATCCCCTGTTTTGCTACAGTGAAGGTTGCAATTAGTAATTATGAATAATGCCATTATAGAGAATACTATTCATTTATTTATCTCCTTATTATACTAAGATAGAATTGCATGAATGTCCCTCAAGTTTAATTGAATGACGAATAGTGCATTTATCTTTTAACTAAGCAAGTATGGGATATTGATTATAGGGAATGGGTTCGATTTTGATTTGTATTGACGATATTTGTCAGTACTACGATTACGATTCACGTATGCCGTAGTGGTGATTTTACATAAAACCTCCCTATATTTTTAATTAATTACATAAATGCTAAACTTATGTTGAAAATGAAGTGCAATAACTAGTATGCATGCCCACTGATATTTCAAATAAAAGAAGCATAAAGGCACTAGTCTAAATAGGCTAATTCCTCCCTATGGAGACGACCTAACTATTTTCGTGGTTAGATTCTAAGAATTAAAATGTTTTGAAGAGCGATTTTCTACCACGCGATCACATACAATAACACGTCATTTCATGCTAGAGTTTTTATTGAAAACGAATATCGCTATTTCAAATGGCGCTGTTGCCGGGGAGGAAACACGCCTATTAATTTTTTCAGGAATTTTATATTATTTTGAAGCTATTTTAAAAGCTTTTTTGAATTCTTGACATTGGTTCTCTTTGTGTGCACGAATCGAACGACGAACGTGATGAGCACGCACGACGGAGGCGATCTTTTTGGAGGCCAGCAATAGGAGCATGTGGGCCTTGATCCCATGCGCATAGGCTTACGGAGAAGCCTATTTTTGATTTAGTCAATAGATCTTAATTAGATTTAGTTTAGATAGACATTAGAACTTAATTTTTGTCTTTTGGACCCTTGTCGGGTATTTTTGGGAATGTGTTCCCAGTGTTTCTTTATTTCTTATTGCTCTTGTATGCAGGAGTGTATTTTTGGGAGAGTGTTCCCATTTATTTAGATTATAGGATTATTTGAATTTTTTGAACTGCATGTCGGTTAGTTAGTTAGATTAGGTTTGTTTGCTTATATATATATATTTGAACTGCCTGCTAGAAGCTGCATATCTATAGGACAACCATCTAGGACTAAATGAGCAGCATCTAGTTTATTTTTACTGTATTGCATATATTATTGCATGAAGAAAGCTAGAGTAAGGTAGGTCTTCTCTTGAGCATCAATTACCTGTCATGCATCTGCATTGAACCTAAGTCTAAGACCACTAAAGTGCTTGAATCGAATTAATTTAGTGGTCACTTTAAAAATTGGGATTGCTAAGAGGTTGGACCTTAAAATCTGTGACTTAAAATTGTGTGCAAAAGGATCTTGTTTGCGAAATTTCAAAACTCAAAACACAATCGTATGTTTGCACACCTGAGACACTGTGCACCTCACACATAAGGTCACTAGATAAATTTCTACCTCTCCTCTTTTGCACCACAAGGGAAGTTAGTCAGAAATCAACAAGCCTATCCACTAAGTTACTCCGGTTCCTCGTGTGTGGGCTCGATTCGAGACTTCCATCCCTTGCAAGTAGGTTATAGGCATTAGTGAAGGTTGGCCTAGGAAGCGTAATTTGTGCAAAACTTGTTTGGTCTCCAACTGAACATTTAATTCTAAGACCTACTGTTTTAGGTAACGATGGCTTCGAGAGATAACCGGGTTTGATTGTTATGTCGTTGTAATATAGCCAGTTGTTGCCATCATTTCAAATATATAAATTTTTTTACTCGGAAAAGAGTTCCCGAGGTCGAACTCAGGGAGCAAGTTGTATTCTAGAGATATACATGTTTCTTTTACAAAAATAAACAAAGGGAGAGAAAGAATGTGGTGTCTTTTTTTTTTCTCTTTGTTTCTCCTCGTCTCAGATCTGCTTCTTCTTCGTTCTGCAGAGGTGATGCTCTTCTTTCTTTCTTCAGATCTCCTTCTTTTTTCTTTGTTCTGCAGAGGTGATCTTCTTCTTCTTCGTTCTGCAGAGGTGATGCTCTTCTTTCTTTCTTCAGATCTCCTTCTTTCTTCTTTGTTCTGCAGAGGTGATCATCTTCTTCTTCATTCTGCAGATCTCCTTCTTCCGTCTTTTCTTTTTCAAGTCAGGGATGTCGCCCCTCCTTTCTTCTTTTCCCTTCAGGCCGTCGTCTGATTTCCAAATCAGACGACTTAAACTGCCTGTTGCTACATGTCTTCCTCAGCTTCCTTCTTCTTCACCTGTTCCTGCACACTTCAGAGCTTACGTCAGAGGACAAAACCTACTCTACCCTCTCCTCCGCGTCTCTCTCTCTCTGAAACCACTCTTGGGAAAGCTCTCCCAGAGCTGCCGGGTAATCGGGTACGGGTCGTGCCCGGGTCTAGGCCCACCGGCGTGCGTGGTGGGCGAGGAGTGCAGGTCAGTCTAAGTCGGGTCGGGTCGGGTCAGGTCTGCGGGGCGTGAGCGCGGAAGAGACCGGGTAACCGGGCGGGTGAAGGGGACCTCACCCCGTGTGCTGAGGCAGTAAGCCTCCAGCACTTTTGCATCTTATATCGCTGCGCCTCTTCAGACTTTTCCGAGGTGGGACTAAATGTCCCACCTCAATTGCGCGCCCGCAGCGGGGAAAGCAGCGGGAGATCGCGGCGTCACGCGAAGCCTTCTGCCTTAGCTGCGAGCCTGGTGTTTTGTCGAAACGCCTCGCAAGGCCTGAGAGTCGAATCTGGGTGTGGCGCGCCTGTAGCTGCAGGCGGAAACAGCTCCTTCTGCACGGCAATGGCGGCGGAGGTCGGGTGGCCTGTTCACAGAAAAACGGCCTCTCGGCCTAATCAGAAAGTGCCGGGAGCTTCGCCAGGGTGCGGCGAAGCTTGTGTGGGTGGTGGCGAGGCGCGGGGCGGCGTGCAAGGGCTGCCCTAGGTCGGACTGTGGGTCGGAGGATGGGTTTGTTGGGGGAAGCGTTACGGAGGTGTGGAGTGGCAGTGAAGGGGTGGGGGGTGCTCAGTGTGATGAGGCGGAGGTTCGGTGAGGGTCGGAGAGGTGTGTGAGGCTGTGGAGCGATGGGGGCATCTCGCCGGAGGGTGGCCGGAGACGAAGGGGGTGACGATGGTCAGGGTCGGTCGAGGGCTTAATTGAATAAATTGAAGGCGGGGAAAGAAAGAGGAGAAGAAGGGGAGTAGTTCTAGCTTACTTGCAGGGACGAAGGGGGAGGAACAGGGCGACAGTCGAATCGACTGTCGCCGGAGAAGACGATGCTCAGGGAAAGGGGCGGCGGCGAGCAGAGAGCCGGAGAGGCGCCAGCTGGGTGCGGCGTGGCGCGGAAAGAGCAGGGGAGGAAGTCTCTGCTGCTGGTATTGCGACAGAGCGAAGAGGAGAAGGGGGAGGAACCGCCGGAGCTGGTGAGCGTCTGCCGGAGAGAGAAGAGAGGAAAGTTGGGGGTTTTCTCCGTCAGACCCGAGCTGCCCCGGTCGGTGGAGCAACGGGGGGTATTTATAGGGATCAAAACAGGGAGGAAGGCGGAGGGAGACGACGTGTCTCCCTCGCCGGAGGATGGCCGAAAACAACAACCCATACCGTCCGTGCGTTCGCACGGCCGGTATGGTGGGTTACAACGACCAGGGGGGTGTCCCTGCGACGGCTGACGATGCAGGGCACCCCCGGTTTACTTGCCAGGTCCCCCACCTCACCCTGCGCGGCGCCATGCTCCGCGCAAGGTCGCCGGAGCATGGTGCTGGCAGGTTTTGTAGGGGGGACCTGATCGCAAAGAACGAAGGAGAGTTAGGGGCCAAAATGCGAGGGTTCAAAAGTTGAGGGCCAAAGAGTAAATATATGAGGACCAAAGTGTAAAGTCAGTCAAGGAGGTTTCTTCTTAGGCTCAAGTTTTTATACATGACTAATTAGGACCTAAGGAATCTGATGGTGAATTTCATTTCTATATTAAACCTTGTTTGACCGGTCAATTTATGCGAAAACCCAAATTAAGTTATTAATTGGGCATGGTTCTCAATGTAGGTCAAAATGGGTTCTGAAGGCCAAATTGAAGGTTCTAAACCCTAGAGATTATTTTTATATGAATTTTAGAGGGTTTATTCTATTTTTACTTTGCCTCGAACCTCGTGAATTGAAGTGGGTTGTTTTAGGGTTACAGATTATCATTTAGTTTCTTGGAATTGCTGTAGCCCTTGCTAGATCATTTCATCCCACTTTTATTCTTATTAAGCTGCTTTAACCTATGTTTGGGCCCTGAATTACCCTGTATGCAGATTATACTGGTAAAATTGCATTTTTACCCCTTATGACTTGTTTTCTTCTCAAACTCAGAATTATCTGAGTTAAGCCTTTCCTTGAGATATGTAGGAGCTTTTATCCTTTGTATTAGGTCAAAATGAGCTAGTTATGGCTCATGATGAGGTTCTCATCATACCCCCATGCCTAGCTTTTGCTAGTCCCTTAGCAAAAACTTAAGGTTTCAACCCTTGTTCTAGACCATGAAGTTTTTAATAGTTTTAGATAAGTGCCCTTTTTTATTTGAGCATCGATTAGGTTAGAATACTGACCATAGGCCTAAAAGGTACTCTAGTACCAATCAAGATCCAAATCTGTCTAGCCTTAGCCTCAGTCTTTTAGCAAAGGTTTTTAGGGTCCACAAGAACTAACCTAAGGTTTATTGGACTTCATGGTTAAAGCACCCGTGCTTGAAATGATTTTAGCCCTGGCTCAGTTCGCAGTGCGTTTTGTAAGAGAGAGATAGAAAGTTTTTCTGTTTGGAGAGTTTTCTCTCTCTTTTTCTTTTTAGTTCTAGCCTAGGATTGGCTTTTCAACACGGTCTGTATCAGATTCCTTGCTCCCATCATCAATCCTCAAGGGTTCCTGGCGATCGATGTTTCGAGATAGCACCGCCCATGGCAACCCCCGGAACCCTGGCTATTGAGATTTCGAGATAATCCCATCCATGGTGTTCCGTGGCCGAATCCAGACCCTGGCAATTGACACTTCGAGATAATGCCATCCATGGAATCTGAACCAGCAGAGTGCTTACATGCCCCCAGTAGGATATGTAAATATCCTAGGAGACAAGCACTGAGGAGATGATATTTTGCTACGCATCTTCGAGGGGATTTCCCGCCTCTTCGCGCTGGGAACTCGTCCAAATCAACTTGTGTTGATCGGCCGCTCCTATTCTAGGTGTTCTTTTCAGAATTTTGCGACGCTTCTGCGTGATTCTGATTTTTACGCTTACTGAACCAGGCTGTGTGTGAGGTTAGGGTGCTTAGGTTACTGAGTCCCGTAAACCAAAAATTAGTTAACGAGGCCGAATACTCCCTAAGCCTTAGACCTAATACTTCAGCTTTTCATTTTCCTCAACCTCTTGAGGAGTGTCCAGATCTTAATGGGTACTAAGAGTCTATTCAAGAATGCCTAAGGTTTGCATTCTTTACTAATCTCTTTGTGCACTTTTCTTGAATGAGGTCTAGAACTTAGGTTAATTCCTTAGTTCCTTACTAATGACTATCACTTTTTCTCATAATTTTGTGCTCCTTTTTCATTTTGTTTCTTTTCTCCTTCAAAAAATTTCCTTCTCCTCTTTTCCTCTTATTCTTTTTCGAAAATTTTTTTAATTTTTATGGTGTTTTTGGCATATGTGAATTTTTTTGTTTGAAACCTTTTCTTACAAGTTTTGCACTTTCATACCCCCCCATGCCTAAGATTTGCAATGTCCTCATTGTAACCTAGGGGGTCTTAGTTCATTCCTTAAGATAGAAATTTGGATGAGTGGATGGGTCGGGTTGAATTTTTGCGGACGATTTCAAATCCCAGATGCAAGCATCTGAGTTGGGGTCGGCTGTCTACAAGGGTGAACTTCGAGTGCTAAAAGGTGTCAGAACAAGTTTCAGGTTTTCAAAGAGAATGACGGGCTGCCTCCCGTTAAGCGCTGAGTTTTACGCCATCGGCTGGGCGCAATAAGCTCAAGGGGAAAGGAGGATATAAGATGCCTCAGCCAAATCAGTAGAAGTTACATCAATGAACGGCTTGAGTCTCTGACCGTTCACGATGAAAGGTTCAGAATCGTGGCTGAGTGGACTGATTTCGATTGCTCCATTCCCAAAAACCTGTCGGACCAAATATGGTCCGACCCACTTAGATCTCAGTTTTCCTGGGAAGAGTTTGAGTCGGGCATCAAAGAGTAGGACCTTTTGACCAGGATGAAAGATCTTTCTCGAGATGTGTTTGTCGTGGAAGGCTTTAACCCGCTCCTTGTAGATTTGCGAGTTCTCGTACACGTCTAGGCGTAATTCATCGATCTCGCTGATTTGGAGTTTTCTGTGGGTCCCAGCCTTGGAAAGATCTAGATTACAGTTCCGTACTGCCCAATAGGCTTTATGCTCCAGTTCTACGGGAAGGTGGCATGCCTTTCCGTACACCAGTCTAAAGGGAGACATGCCCAATTGGGTCTTGTGGGCGGTCCTATAGGCCCAAAATGCTTCCGGAAGTCGGGACGACCAGTCCTTCCTGTCAGGTCGAACGGTGACTTGCAGGATTTTCTTGATCTCCCGATTAGACAGCTCAGCTAGACTATTAGTTTGGGGGTGGTAAGGAGTAGAGATTCGGTGAGACACCCCGTATTTGGTCATCAGTGACCTAAACTGAGCATTTGTGAAATGGGTCCCCCCATCAGAGATTATTGCACGAGGAATCCTGAACCTTGAGAAAATGTGTTGATGAATGAATTTGAGAACGATTTTGTGATCACAGGTTTGGGTCGGTATGGCTTCGATCCATTTGGACACGTAGTCCACAGCCAACAGAATGTATTCGAAACCATCCGAAACAGGAAAGGGGCCCATAAAATCAATCCCCCAAACATCAAAGATTTCGCATACTAGAATCGGTTGCATAGGCATCATGTCGCGATGGCTCATGTTGCCCAAAGTCTGGCAACGACTGCATGCCTTGCAGTGACTGTATGCGTCTTTGAACAGTGTGGGCCAGTAAAAGCCGCACTGGAGGACTTTTGATGCGGTTTTATGCCCGGCAAAATGGCCACCGCATGCCTGGTCATGGCAGAAAGAGAGGATATTGTTGACTTCCCCTTCCGGGACACATCTCCGGATGATCTGATCGGCACCTATGCGGAAGAGGTACGGGTCTTCCCAAATGTAATACTTGGCATCGGAGCGTAATTTGTCTTTCTTGGCCTTCGGCCAATCGGACGGGATCTGATGAGATGCCAAGTAATTTACTATATTAGCAAACCATGGAAGGCTAGTACCAATAGTCAGCAGGTGCTCATCGGGAAAATGCTCAGTGATGGGTCCGGAAGGGTCAATTATTTCAGAAGGAAGACGGGACAAGTGATCAGCTACCACATTTTGCTTTCCCGCTTTGTCGCGAATCTCAAGGTCAAATTCTTGCAACAGCAAGATCCATCGGATTAATCGAGGTTTTGCGTCCTTCTTTGCAAGGAGATGCCTCACAGTTGTGTGATCCGAGTATATGATGACACGGGAACCCAGAAGGTATGATCTGAAATTTTCTAGGGCAAATACTACAGCTAGCAGCTCTTTCTCAGTAACCGTATAGTTACGCTGAGCCTCATCGAGTGTTTTGCTGGCGTAGTAAATGACCACAGGTTTCTTGTCAATTTTCTGTCCCAAAACCGCTCCTACAGCGAAGTCGGATGCATCACACATGATCTCAAAGGGTTGAGACCAATCAGGGGACTGTAGGATCGGGGCTTGGGTGACTCGGTCACGCAGGATTTCAAATGCTTGAGTGCATTCCTTGGAGAGAAGAGTGGTCAGGGGGTGTGCGATTTTTGAAAAATCAGGGATAAATCGTCGATAAAAATCGACATGCCCTAAAAAGGATCGGATGTCCCTGATCGAGCTAGGCATAGGAAGGTGAGAAATCAGATTAACCTTAGCTCGATCCACTTGGATACCTTTCTCCGAAATTGAGTGTCCTAGGACAATTCCCTCAGGCACCATGAAATGGCTCTTTTCCCAGGAAAGAACCAAATTCACATCGATGCACCGCCTGAGTATCTGGACCAAGTGTTGGAGGCAATCGTCGAATGATGCTCCGAAAACTGAAAAGTCATCCATGAAGACTTCCAGATAATCACCTACCATATCTGAGAATATGGCAAGCATGCATCGCTGAAAAGTAGCGGGTGCATTGCAAAGACCGAAAGGCATCCTTCGGAAAGCGTATGTTCCGAAGGGGCAGGTGAACGTGGTCTTTTCTTGGTCCTCAGGATGGATTGCCACCTGGTTATAACCGGAGTACCCGTCAAGAAAGCAGAAGAACCTATTTCCCGCTAGTTTTTCGAGAATTTGATCAATGAAGGGTAGTGGGAAATGATCCTTCTTCGTGGAGGAATTGAGTCGACGGTAATCTATACAGACTCTCCACGAGTTGGCTAATCGGGTAGGAATGATTTCTCCGGTCTCAGTCGTTATAGTGGTGAGTCCTGCCTTCTTGGGCACGACCTGAATTGGGCTCACCCAACGACTATTGGAGATCGGGTAGATGATTCCAGCATCTAACCATTTGATGATCTCCTTTTTCACGACCTCCTGCAGATTGGGGTTTAAGCGTCTCTGCATTTCACGAGAAGGTCGTGTGCCCTCTTCTGAATAGATATGATGAGTATAATAAGAGGGACTTATTCCAGTTAGATCATCGAGAGTCCATCCGATGGCTCTGCGATGTTGCTGGAGGACAATAATCAGACGGGATTCCTGTTCAGGACTGAGGTTGGAATTGATAATCACAGGAAAGGTCTGATTAGAACCCAAAAATACGTATTTCAAGTGAGCAGGAAGGGGTTTCAGTTCGAGGATGGGGTTTTCAGCAGCAGCGGGTGGTTCAGTATAGATGTGAGGTTCAAGGGTGGGAGTTACTGGGTTGTTCATATCTGGATTCAACTCCTCTGTTTGCGGGTCAAGATCCTTCTGTGGTTGATGAGGCATAATCGAGTCATTCTGGAGGTGTGATTCATCAACCAAAGTCTTGATGTCACAAATTTGTTCGATGACGCCGCAATTAATTCCTTGTTGGGCCTTAAATATATCAATTTTCAATGTTTGATCTCCAAACTTAAGCTCTATTTGGCCCTCCTCACAGCTGATGTTGGCTCTAGCAGTAGCCAAGAAAGGTCTCCCTAGAATGATTGGTGTATCCCTAGGGTTCTCAGGTGCATCCATATCTAAGACTATAAAGTCCACTGGAAAATAGAAATCCCGTACTCTCACGATAACATCTTCGAGAATCCCTTTTGGTGACTTTATAGATCGATCTGCTAATTGTAATGTCACCTCGGTTGGTTTCAGCTCAGATTCTTCTAGATGGTCAAGTAAGGATGTGGGTATCAGGTTTACGGATGCACCCAAGTCTAACAATGCTCTATCAAATTGGGTACCACCTATCTTATAGGAAATCAGGGGAGTTCCAGGATCTTTTGCCTTGGGTGGGAGTCTACTAAGGATTACAGAGCTGGCTAGCTCTGACAGAACAATTGGGCTCCCTCCCTTGGTTCGCGGCTTATGCTGGGGTGTACATATATTCTTTAGAAATCGTGCGTAAGCTGGTACGTGGCGGATTGCATCCATCAAGGGGATGTTTATGTGGACCTGCTCAAAGAGATTGACCAGGTCCTCCTCAGGGGCCACGGGTTTGGTGGTCTTCTTTCCCTTGGTCAGGGCCTCGGGAAACGGGATCTTGGTTGGTTCTTCTAGGATAGGTCCAGGTTGTGGATCTGGAACAGCGGTACCTTGGATAACTATCCTAGGGTCATGGTTATCAGGCTGGGAGTGGTTTGGATAATGCGGGTCTTGAGTTGTCTTACCACTACGTGTTGTTACAGAATTTAATCCGGCCTGATTTTGGTTTGGGTTTGGTAGGAGGGGTGGCTGCTGCTGAAATCCCACATAAGAAGTTGAGGCTTCCATCTCGTCTGGAGATGGAGCAGCAGGAGCCTGATAAATCCATTGGGCGTGGCCTAAATTTGGATTCATAACGCACTTCTGGGTTGGCACGTTATTTGGGTTAGGAAGAGGTTGGGAAGGGAGTGTGCCTGGTTGGCGAGAATTTGCCAACTGGGCCAGTTGAGTTTTAACTTCTGTAAGCTCGTCCTTGTGCTGTTTCTGAATAGCCGCATTCGTTTTTTGAATGTCAGCCAGAGTCTGAAGGATTAAGGACATTTGATCTTGATTTGGCCCTGATGGATAAGTAGGGTTGGGCTGAGGCTGAGGCGGCTGGTAGTGACGAGAGGGCTGTGGGCAGGACTGAAAAGGTGGTCTTTGGGTTTGGGAATTTCCCGCCCACTGAAAATTGGGATGGTTTCGCCATCCAGGGTTGTAAGTGTTGGAGAATGGGTCGTTCTGGATGGCGTTGAGGTCCTCGCAGGTCTGAGGAACCTCCTGAGAATCAGGGAAAGGAGGAATGGAGTTCCCCCGGCTGGTGTAGAAAGGATCGGATGATCTTCCAGTCCAAGAATCAGATGGGGATGGATATGGATCCATCCCAGGGGAAGATCGGTGGAGGATGTTTTGCACAGTCTCCTGTGTGGAAGGAGGTTGTGCAAAGGAGTTACGCGCGGAGGTGGCTCGCTGCAAGTGCTGAGTCAGCTCATCCACCTTCTTTTCAATGATTGAGACCTTGTCCAATCGACTGGCCATTAATTCCAGGTCGACTGATGCGGACAGGCCCTGCGTCTCATGTGCTCCCTTAAGATTCGTCGCTGCGCGGGTATTCGTCCTGTCGAATAGTCCCATGGAGTCATTGTTGATGGAGTTCTCGCACATGTTTTCGAGAATCTCCCATACGGTGTCTTCATGTTGACCCATGATGTTTCCTCCGCAAGTTGCATTGACGAAAAGGCGGATGTCCTCACGGAGTCCCTGGTAAAAAGATTGGACTTGTTCCCATTTAGGAACTCCGTGATGGGGGCACTTTCTCATGAGATCCTGAAAACGATCCCATGCCTCATGGAGAGGTTCTCCTGATTGTTGAGTGAAGTGTGTAATCTGATGGCGCAAGGCGTTGGTCCGACCAACGGGAAAGAACTTTTTCAAAAACTCGGATTGAAATTCTTCCCAAGTGTTGATCGGCCGGGTCTGAGTTTGATACCAATGGGCGGCCTTGTCCATAAGAGAAAAGGAGAACATCTTCATGAGAAGAATATCCCGATTTTGCACATCTGATCCAAAAGTGTGGGCCAGATGCTTTAGCTGTTTGATGTGCTAGAAGGGATCTTCAGAATTAAGCCCATGGAATTTAGGTATAGCATGAATCATGTTGGGCTTTAGTTCGGAATCAGGTCCTCCAGTCGGGATTCTGACTCGAGGCTCAATGGCCACCGCAGCAGGATTGTAGTGGTCCCGCATCATAGGACGCTGTGGTGGGTGCACGAAGTTTTGGAAGAGGTCATTGAGTCGCTGGAGCTGGTGTTCCAGATTATTTTCTTCCTCAACTGGCTGAGCCATGATGGGGGAAGAAGAAGAACTTGGTTCTGAATCAGAAGAGAGAATAATGTGAGGGTGTTTCTGCACAAACACGGGCGTCGAGGCTTGGCCTTGACGAGAGCGAATTTCTAAAGGAGGTCTTAAGGGTGGTCTTAGAGACCTCCTTCCGTACATGCACAGTTGGAAGAGGTAAGTTTAGAAGGTGCTGGACCCAATCAAGGCACCCAAAAATGTGTTGGGTGACTATAGAGGTGCGGGGCAGATGGACCCCTTGATCAGAAAGATCGTCCACCTGAGAATTACCTGGGCAGCCAGAGAGGGAGAGTCCCGTGAAGACCCCTACACGGTAGAGCGTCCCCACGGGTTACAGGGTTTCCCCCACCCGACCTCTCTTGTCACTGCGGGTCCAGGTAGACCAGAATGGGGATCTTGACCTCTTAAGTCTACCAATTTTAGCTTAAGATCAGGGTGCTTAAAGTTACACTTGAACTCTTAGGTATTTTGAGTGAGAAAGTGACCTAATTTTAAGGTTGGTTGACCCAAGAAGTCAACTTTACCTCTTGTTCCTTTGAGAGCTTTTTGGGTCCTTTCTTTTAGGGTTCAAGTGTTTAGAGAGCCAATTGTTTTAGGTTTCCTTTGAATAGGTATTTTCAGACAAGGGCTTGGGCACACTTCATTTGGTTTTCTCAATTCTTGCTTAAGGAGTGTGTCTCTAAATCCCTAGTGTTGGATCCTAGGTTGGCTCTACCTGGTCTAGTTAATTCTTTGTTGGGTAATTAGGGCTCAAGCAAGAATGTGTTAGCCCTTAAATACCCTTAATAGTGTGCAGGAATAATGAGTTGAAAACATGCAACTTTTATGGTTACTAAGTATGGAAGACAGGTTAGCCCTATATTACTTGTTCTTTTCTTTCTTTTGAGTTTTAGGGGTTAATAGCGAGAGGAAAAATTTACCTGTCCTCGGAGTGGTTGTTGTGCGGTTGCTTGTCTTCTTGATTTCCTGTAGTTTTCTGTCCTCGGAGTGGTTGTTGTGCGGTTGCTTGTCTTCTTGATTTCCTGTAGTTTTCTGCACAAAAGAGAGGAGATTATCAGAAATTAAAAAGAAACAGGAATGTTTACCTCTAGAATAGCCGTTGCTCCCCGGCAACGGTGCCAATTGTTTTAGGTAACGATGGCTTCGAGAGATAACCGGGTTTGATTGTTATGTCGTTGTAATATAGCCAGTTGTTGCCATCATTTCAAATATATAAATTTTTTTACTCGGAAAAGAGTTCCCGAGGTCGAACTCAGGTAGCAAGTTGTATTCTAGAGATATACATGTTTCTTTTACAAAAATAAACAAAGGGAGAGAAAGAATGTGGTGTCTTTTTTTTTTCTCTTTGTTTCTCCTCGTCTCAGATCTGCTTCTTCTTCGTTCTGCAGAGGTGATGCTCTCCTTTCTTTCTTCAGATCTCCTTCTTTCTTCTTTGTTCTGCAGAGGTGATCTTCTTCTTCTTCGTTCTGCAGAGGTGATGCTCTTCTTTCTTTCTTCAGATCTCCTTCTTTCTTCTTTGTTTTGCAGAGGTGATCTTCTTCTTCTTCGTTCTGCAGATCTCCTTCTTCCGTCTTTTCTTTTTCCAGTCAGGGACGTCGCCCCTTCTTTCTTCTTTTCCCTTCAGGCCGTCGTCTGATTTCCAAATCAGACGACTTAAACTGCCTGTTGCTACAGTGTCTTCCTCAGCTTCCTTCTTCTTCACCTGTTCCTGCACACTTCAGAGCTTACGTCATAGGACAAAACCTACTCTACCCTCTCCCCCGCGTCTCTCTCTCTCTGAAACCACTCTTGGGAAAGCTCTCCCAGAGCTGCCGGGTAATCGGGTACGGGTCGTGCCCGGGTCCAGGCCCATCGGCGTGCGTGGTGGGCGAGGAGTGCAGGTCAGTCTAAGTCGGGTCGGGTTGGGTCAGGTCCGCGGGGCGTGAGCGCGGACGAGACCGGGTAACCGGGCGGGTGAAGGGGACCTCACCCCGTGTGCTGAGGCAGTAAGCCTCCAGCACTTTTGCATCTTATATCGCTGTGCCTCTTCAGACTTTTCCGAGGTGGGACTAAATGTCCCACCTCAATTGCGCGCCCGCAGCGGGGAAAGCAGCGGGAGATCGCGGCGTCACGCGAAGCCTTCTGCCTTAGCTGCGAGCCTGGTGTTTTGTCGAAACGCCTCGCAAGGCCTGGGAGTCGAATCTGGGCGTGGCGCGCCTGTAGCTGCAGGCGGAAACAGCTCCTTCTGCACGGCAATGGCGGCGGAGGTCGGGTGGCCTGTTCACAGAAAAACGGCCTCTCGGCCTAATCAGAAAGTGCCGGGGGCTTCGCCAGGGTGCGGCGAAGCTTGTGTGGGTGGTGGCGAGGCGCGGGGCGGCGTGCAAGGGCTGCCCTAGGTCGGACTGTGGGTCGGAGGATGGGTTTGTTGGGGGAATCGTTACGGAGGTGTGGAGTGGCAGTGAAGGGGTGGGGGGTGCTCAGTGTGATGAGGCAGAGGTTCGGTGAGGGTCGGCGAGGTGTGTGAGGCTGTGGAGCGATGGGGGCATCTCACCGGAGGGTGGCCGGAGACGAAGGGGGTGACGATGGTCAGGGTCGGTCGAGGGCTTAATTGAATAAATTGAAGGCGGGGAAAGAAAGAGGAGAAGAAGGGGAGTAGTTCTAGCTTACTTGCAGGGACGAAGGGGGAGGAACAGGGCGACAGTCGTATCGACTGTCGCTGGAGAAGACGATGCTCAGGGAAAGGGGCGGCGGTGAGCAGAGAGCCGGAGAGGCGCCAGTTGGGTGCGGCGTGGCGCGGAAAGAGCAGGGGAGGAAGTCTCTGCTGCTGGTATTGCGACAGAGCGAAGAGGAGAAGGGGGAGGAACCGCCGGAGCTGGTGAGCGTCTGTCGGAGAGAGAAGAGAGGAAAGTTGGGGGTTTTCTCCATCAGACCCGAGCTGCCCCGGTCGGTGGAGCAACGGGGGGTATTTATAGGGATCAAAACAGGGAGGAAGGCGGAGGGAGACGACGTGTCTCCCTCGCCGGAGGATGGCCGGAAACAACAACCCATACCGTCCGTGCATTCGCACGGCCGGTATGGTGGGTTACAACGACCAGGGGGGTGTCCCTGCGACGGCTGACGACGTAGGGCACCCCCAGTTTACTTGCCAGATCCCCCACCTCACCCTGCGCGGCGCCATGCTCCGCGCAAGGTCGCCGGAGCATGGTGCTGGCAGGTTTTGTAGGGGGACCTGATCGCAAAGAACGAAGGAGAGTTAGGGGCCAAAATGCGAGGGTTCAAAAGTTGAGGGCCAAAGAGTAAATATATGAGGACCAAAGTGTAAAGTCGGTCAAGGAGGTTTCTTCTTAGGCTCAAGTTTTTATACATGACTAATTAGGACCTAAGGAATCTGATGGTGAATTTCATTTCTATATTAAACCTTGTTTGACCGGTCAATTTATGCGAAAACCCAAATTAAGTTATTAATTGGGCATGGTTCTCAATGTAGGTCAAAATGGGTTCTGAAGGCCAAATTGAAGGTTCTAAACCCTAGAGATTATTTTTATATGAATTTTAGAGGGTTTATTCTATTTTTACTTTGCCTCAAACCTCGTGAATTGAAGTGGGTTGTTTTAGGGTTACAGATTATCATTTAGTTTCTTGGAATTGCTGTAGCCCTTGCTAGATCATTTCATCCCACTTTTATTCTTATTAAGCTGCTTTGACCTATGTTTGGGCCCTGAATTACCCTGTATGCAGATTATACTGGTAAAATTGCATTTTTACCCCTTATGACTTATTTTCTTCTCAAACTCAGAATTCTCTGAGTTAAGCCTTTCCTTGAGATATGTAGGAGCTTTTATCCTTTGTATTAGGTCAAAATGAGCTAGTTATGGCTCATGATGAGGTTCTCATCACCTACAATCTACTAAAAATAGATCCCATTGAATTTGCATTTGCTTTGACAGTAGAACTCTCTAGGAAGTTTCTACTTGTGTTATGAATTCTTCTAAATCCTAAGAGAGTTAAAACTGTTTTGCTTAAAGAAATGGAACACCCTTACTCCTATCATTTAGATTATCAGAGTCAATACTTCCCATCTTTTAACCAGGATCCCATGCCTCAAGTGTATTCATCCTTTGATGGGTACATTGACAATTCATGGGATCATTCTTATTCTTATCCTGGGAGTACTGGCTCGATAACTCCCACTTTTGAGCAGAGCCTAGGAACAGGATTTTCCAACCCTAGAATCCCTACTTCTATGCAAACACCCAACCCTCCCACCATTCATGATTTTCCGTATCGGGGTTGGACCGATACCCCTAGGCAACCAGAGCCTGAAATTGACTATCCTCCCCAACCTGATAATAGTAGCCTCTCCTCTTTTATGATAGAAATGCAAAAACAACAAAAGGAAATGATGGAATCTATGGGAGAGATGCTGACTAATAGTCAATAATTAGACAAAGAAATAAGACAACTTAGCTACGCTCTTCCCATTAATTCTGATCCCTACCCATACGACCATGATCATGAAAATAATTCTGAGGAAACCATTGACAATAGGGATCCAGTTTTATGTAGCTATCACTTAGACTCTCCCAATGAGACACGACCACTAAAGGAGAACGATCATAGTGATTATCCACTCGAGCTATATTGGAGTCAAAAGCAAGGGAAGATGGTACCTCTTGAGGACCTTGACTCTAATGGCAGTATTCTCCTTACCCCTACAAACCCGAGTCAAGGTTGTATTGTTCGTATCACTTCCCCTATTAATTATCTGGTGGAATCCCATTCTACACTTAGTGAGCCTACTCCTGACCCTCCACTTAGGGAATCAACACCTACCATTCAGCATCCTAAGGATTTAAATGCACCCAATGAAGGTGACCCTAAGGGAATGGAGGATGAATTAGATCAATTTTGCTCTCAGGGATATGAAGAGTCTATTTCAGAGGATGAGGATGCCCCAATAGAGGAACTTGGACTAAAAATCTGGAGTGAATCATAGGGGAATTATTTATCATTTGAGGATTTACCTCCAAAGGATATAAAGAATAAGGTGAAATCCAGATTCCTCCCTTCTTTTGAGAGTCATCTGCCATCAAAATAGGAGTTGATATTAGAGGAGGACAAAAAAAATAGTGAGAAGCCTAGGGGAGACTCTTAGGGACAAAACACGTCAATTGAGGATTTATACCCTGAGAAGAATAACGAATTCAGTGATATAGGATTGCTCCAAAATATTAAGACTATTCCTCCTTTAGGAATAATTAAGGATACTAATCCAACTCCTGTCTTCACTAATGAATCACATATACACCCCAACAAAAATTTGAGTGAACCAAACGAATCTGGGGATGAGCTTAATGATAATGATTCTGATATTTTGACCCTGCTATCAAAGAGTTATAATTTGGAGTCTACCCTTGATTAAAATATGACTTTGATCATTAATGCTAGGTAGGGTAACGTGAAATTGTTTACAACTGTTAGGGAGTATACACAATCTTAATCATTGTTGGAATTGGACCTGACATCGCCTAAGCCCTCATTGGACTTAACCATTACCTTCCAACACTACAAACAACCCTTATACTCCCTAATCGATCCTTGGCTCAGATCTCTGCTCATGTACATTCTTTCTAGAGAACATATCAGGCCAGTACATCCTCAGGTAGAATAGCGAGTGTGGATTGATGCTTGTACTTTTAGTCTTGCCATTCAAGGGTTTCAAATATTAATGTTTATATCTTTTAAAACGAGTTCTGCTCTGGAGGATCCTTGTTATCCTCCACTTATTCTGTTTCGGGAGGTCCCTTTTCACATTCCTTTTGTTATTCCTAAACCTCCCTAGGTAGACAACGAGGTTTTCTGCTTTCATATCTTCTGGCGAGAATTTGGGATTACGTTGCATCATCAGCTCGCCAACATCCGTGGCTACCTGTTTTCTAGGCCCACACTGTTACGCATATTTTTAGGGCCTAACCTTTTCTGTCTGGAACTAGACTTACAGGTTCCTTCTAAGTCTGCCTGCTAACAGAAAATGCAGTGCTTGGTGGGAGGCAACCCACCGGTCAGGATAACATCGTCGTCAGGTGATTTCTTTCCTTTCTCCCCCTGTTTTAATTTTACAATGGGGACATTGTAGGATTTATTCATGGAGGGGTGCATTTTGCATTTTTGGAAGTATTCATGTATTTTGCATTTTACGAAGTATTCATGCATTTAGGTTAGCATATAAAAAAAAATCTCTTTTCTTGAGCTAAATGGGTTAGTCCATAGTAGAATACCTTTGTCATTGGAGGTTTTTCTTCTTGAATTATTTCTTAAGTTTAGAATTCAGTACATTTATTTCATGTGCACGTAGACTGGGTAATGGATCATTGAAGAAAATCAATAAGCATTTGTAGTCTACTGAACCTTTGAACATTTAATAGGGAGTTAGGCAAACTATCTTTTAGTAGATCTACCTCATATTGGTGAGAAGAAAGTAGAGAGATTACTGGTGCGCTAAGTCTAGTGCAAGGACTCTTAAGTTTTGGACAATTAGATGATTATACTTTAGAGTTAGTCATAGTTTTCGCTCTCTGTTCCTGTGTGCGTACTTTGTGTGAATTCCTTAGAGCCACCAAATAAGCAAGATACACAAAGATTGAGTCTTAATAAAGCTATGACTCTGGTGGATCGTTATGAATGTCCTTCATAGAGTCCTTGGCTGAAGGAGGGTAATAGTGTCAAAGGTTAGAAATATGCCTGTCCTATCCATTCCTTCCCAGTGTCGAGAATAGGCACTTCCACCAAATAAGCCACATAATTTCCTCTTGGCCATCATCATCCCTAATAATGCCTCATAAATAAAAGTATGTATCGTGTTGTGTTGATTGAAAGAGAAACAAAAAAAGAAGAAGAAGAAACAATTATAAAAAAAATAAAAAAAAGAAAAGAGAGAGAGAAAAAAAAGAAAATAGTCTAGGGTTATCGTTGTAACATTGTTTCTTAGGCAACAAAACACCTATCACGATCCACCAAATATGACCCATACCTACTTTTCAGTATTTCTGATCGCCCGAATACTGGTTGAGGACTCTAACTTAGTTGTAGAGTTATTAGGACTTTAATTGAAGTGTGGATGCCATGTGAGGCTACCAAACAGTGAGTACAATTACTAAATCTGGCGAGATTTGTGATCTCAGAAAGAAAAGAAAGAAAAGAGTGAGCACCAAGGAAAATCAAGAGAGCACAGTTGTTTAGCCTCTCTCCGAGTTGACTTGTCTAATAGTCTAGATATCTAGAGTCTGTAGTACTAGACTACATGTAGCACCAGATGAGTGTGTGCTACCAAATACAAATCCATTCTACTCGATATCTCCTACCTAAGACAAAAGCCGGGGTCAAATTACATATTATCTTCTGCTTTATCCCCGAGGGAAGTAGTTGCCTATCCTGACATAAATATTTACCAAGGGTGAAGTATGAACTCCCAATGCGAATTGGCTTTTCACTTGGATCCATTACCTCGGCTGCTATCACTTCACATTTGTCTGGATCTCTAAATTTTTGGAATAGAAAAAGAAATCTTTCTGGTGACTTCTATTGTTTTTCACTTTTTGTTAGGGACTAGCAAAACTTAGGCATGGGGGTATTTGATAAGTCCACTTTTGTGGACTATTATTTAGCCTAAGTACTATTTAATTATTTGTTCTTAGTTGTTAATTAATTAGGAGTTATAGGGTAATTCACCTTGGCTTGCATTAAATTTTATGCTTCAATTTTATATTTAATAATATATGTTATGGTAATATAATTTATTTGATGAATGCAGGCTAAGTACAAGAATCAGGCACTCATTTTTACTTCTATAAGACGTCTTGGACTTTGATTGGACGTCTGGAACTGCTATCACAAATTCACGGCATTACATTCTTTTTAAGACGTCTGATGCTCTAGTTAGACATCTGAAGGAGAAACCGCCTATGCTTATCTGCTGTTCCAACCACTTGCGATCATCGGGAGTAGTTGGAGACACTTGCGGCCGAAGGAAAAGGAGGAGGTTTTTGTTTAAAAAGAAGCCATGTCCATCAAGGGAAGAATCTTCTCCCCCTGGCAGGGATCTTTTCCCTCTCCACCACCGTGGAACAAGCGCACCCTATGTTCCAAGCTTGCACCATGGACCGAAGTTGCCCTCGACCTTCGCTCGTCTCGACAATGTGGTGCTCTGTGACAGAGAGCACCACCACCATCAGCCGCTCCCTCCACAGTTACCACCTTCACCTTCTCCACTTTCTTCTTCAACCTCCTGCTACCACTCCTCCAGTTGAATCCATCAACACCACCACTCCTCAACGCCACGATCATCACACACACGTAGCCACACCCTTGCACAACGCCCACCAGGCAGCAGCATCACCTTCATCCTCCTCTCACGCACAAGCCTTTAGTAGCCACGCACGACCATTCTCATCGAGCGTGCGTGCATGCATGCTTTCCCACCAAGCACTATTCATCTTCTTCATCACTGCCAAAGAACCAAAACAAGCCGCTGCTCCTCCGCTGCCAGCCACCTCCACGTGCCACGAAGCTTCGCTCCAACAACGCCATCGACTTCGCCTTGCCCTCACAAGGCCGCCCACACCCGCGGCAGTCCTTTCCGCCGTCCATGCATAAGCACGCACAAGCCGCTGCCGACAACATCTAAAGCTTTGACCGGCCACCGTCGGCCACCTCCATCGACGCCACGACCACCAACGCGAAGCCCTCATCCTGGCCGATCTACTCCGAGCACCACGCGTTCCGCCGTGCCCTCTCCTTCACGTGAGCACGAGAGGAAGTAATCCCCTATTTTGCTACAGTGAAGGTTGCAATTAGTAATTACAAATAATGCCATTGTAGAGAATACTATTCATTTATTTATCTCCTTATTATACTTAGACAGAATTGCATGAATGTCCCTTAAGTTTAATTGAATGACGAATAGTGTATTTATTTCTTAACTAAGCAAATATGGGATATTGATTACAGGGAATGGGTTCCATTTTGATTTATATTGACGATATTTGTCAGTACTACGATTACGATTCACGTATGCCGTAGTGGTGATTTTACATAAAACCTCCCTATATTTTAAAGTAATTACATAAATGCTAAACTTATGTTGAAAATGAAGTGCAATAACTAGTATGCATACCCACTAATATTCCGGAATAAACGAAGCACAAATGCACTAGTTTAAATAGGCTAATTCCTCCCTATGGAGATGACCTAACTATTTTCATGGTTAGATTCTGAGAATTAAAATGTTTTGAAAAGCGATTTTCTACCACGAGATCACATACGACACGTCATTTCATGACAAAGTTTTTATTGAAAACAAAGATTGCTCTTTCAGATTTCCAACTTTATAATTATAGCAATTAGTTGTAATTGACATTAAATTAGTTATAAAAGTTGTTTCTCCTCTCTCTCTCTCTCTTTCTCTCTCACATTCTCTTTTGTTTATATTCTAAGTAGTGTAGCAACCATTCTGAATGTTTCATTTATAAAAAAAATATAGAAAAATATAATTGCAGATTTAGAATTGACATAGCCTCTCTATGTTTGACCCGAGACTCATTTTGAGTTTCGGTAAAATTTTCTGATTGACGGATTTTTATGCAACTACAACAATAGGTTTTTAACATCTTTTCGTGTATAAAATCTTGTTCATCGTTTTGGCACCGTTGTCGGGAGGCAATGGATATCGATTATTTTTTTGCATTCTTTGCAGTTATTTGCTCTCTAACCTCTTTTATTTCTTTTATTGTCTTGTAGGTACCCCAACAAGAAATCTTCAAGTGGTAGAAATGAGTAAAGTGCTGTTGAAGACCATTGTAAATGCTCTCTCATTCTTTCCCCCTCAGATTTCATTTCATCACCTTAATTCAAACCTTAATTAACCTAGGTGCTCTCTTAAACCCTAGGCTTTGTTTGGATGTTTGGTTGCCACCTCCTCCCACCTCACCCTCCATTTTAAAAAAAATGTAAAAAAATCCCACAAAGGTACACAACCTCTTCTGATTTTTCATATTCAACTGGTTACCCGATCTTTGGAACTGGTACACTCATCAACACATAGTCAAGTAGAAATCTAATTAGGTAACCACTTGTGTGCCTAATTCAGTGGCGCATCAGGCTAATTGCTTGAGTTGTTTGAGTTGCACCAGATCATTTAAAAATAACTCATCAAATAGCTTGCTCCTTAGGGTAAACATTTAAGGTCAGTACCAGGCACTCCACCTTATTTTGATTTCAAAGGAAAACATCTTCACCCGTGTTTGCAAATCTTGGTGTACCTCTTGAACTTGATTGAATCAACATTAATCCAAATCCTAAAATCTACTTAAGTAAGATTTGAAGTCAAAAATCCATTCATCTAAATAATCTTACTTGAAAACCCTGGTTGTACACTCACTCATACATTTCAATCAATCATTAAGGGCAGAACCCATTTTAAGAGCCCAACACATTCCAAAAGTACTACTATCCCAGGCCTAATCTAAAATTGAGTAGACGTTGGCCTTAGGATCCATCAGTTTGTTTTAGGGTATTTCTCAAACTATGGTGCGAATTTGTGACGTTTGCTTTCTCCATAAGGTGCTAAGTTAGGGGGCATGATTGTCAAACAATTTAAGTAGTCAGGGGTTTGGCATAATTAGCGGCCTTCAGGACATGCTCCCTCTGCTTTGCCAGCCCAACTTAACCAGCTTATGGATTAAGTACAACACAAAATTCATGTTGTGGTTTGAATTTTATCTTGGTGCCTAGGTTCTTAAGCTACCCAACTTAAGGACATGCTTGTATTGTTGTGCTGCAGGGTTCTATTCTCCAGTCCATTCGATCGCTTCCTAGTTTATGCTTGGAAGGAGGTCATTGAATCCCCATTTGGAAGGACCATTAGGCAATTCAAGGAGGTGTAGGTTGAATTTTAATCCAGTAGATCCCATGGCTGATTAACCACCTCCTCAGGATCCGCACGAGATGCTGCAAAGGCAGCTGGAACAATTGTAGCAAATGCAAGCATGGTTCCAGCGAATGAATGGTTAGGGTGCTCAACCCTTGAAGGATTTTTATGATCCTTCGAATTATGGAGAACATCCCGGTGTCCAGATTCCAGTCAGAGACATGGAAATCAAGCCCCAAGTGTTAATCCTAATGAAACATTTTCATGGGCTTGGCTCTGAAGACCCGTTTCAGCATTTGGAGGACTTAACCACTTTGGTTCAGACCACCAAAGCACGAAACATGGACGAGGAACAAATGATCATGAGCCTTTTCCCCCATTCTCTTAGGGATAAGGCCGCACATTAGTACCAGACTATTAGAAGGCCAATAGCTACATGGAATGATCTCAAATCGGCCTTCTTAAAGAAATTCTTCCTAGTTGGGTGTACCAATGCTTTGCAACAGGCTATTACTACTTTCGTCCAGTGGCCGGGGGAACTGCTTCATGGTGCTTGGGAGCAATTCTAGGATCTATTACGGAAGTGTCCACACCATGAGGTGCCGAAATGGCAGCTCGTGCAGATCTTTTATCATGGGTTGACTGAGCAACTTTGTAATCACGTGGATGCTTCTTGCAGAGGCAATTTCCTCAACAAGAATGCAGATAGTGTGCATGACTTGTTTAAGAAAATGAGTGAAAATTCTATCAATCATACCTCCATGGACACTATTAATCGGTCCCAGCAACCCAGATAGAATGTTAATGAGGTCCAAGGCTCTCATTCATTCGATATGGAACTGATTTGTAATAAACTTGATAAAGTGGACCTAGTTGTGAAAAGAATGGAAGAGTGGATGGCTGGAAACTCTGCAAACACTTTTAGATCCACTCAATTCAATAATTTGGGATTCCATTCTTCATGAGCTCCTACTGGATGGGAGTTCGTAAATCAATTGGAAGTGGCTCAACCTATGAGTCAACATTACTTGAAACCCCGTGGGTTCCAAACTGGGGCCTTTGATCCTAGTTTCTTTGATCCTTCTCCTTCTTTCCTGCCATCTTCTCCCTATGAGGGTGTGTATGCTGTATAGGAGAATGCTAGGTCCAATCCATATTCTAACTCCTATAATTCGGGTTGGAGGAGCTACCCTAATTTCTCCTGGACAAATTTGGGGCAGTAGACCCAAATCCGACTTAGCAATTATGCACCGTAAAGGCCAATGGGTCAGGGTCACGTATACACTCACTTGCCCCTTAATCAGGTCAATCAGCCAATGTGGAATTCCCATCAACCAGCAGGGCAGGCTGATCTGAACCGTCAGATGGTAGAAATGCAAGGATCCTTGCTCCAGCTTATGCAACAAATGAAAACGTCGCTGGGCAACTTGTAATCCGGGCTTATTGCTAACACCTGTCAGCCCAGGTCGCTACCATTTCAACCGGTACCTAACCCTTGTAATATACAAAATCAGGGCAATAGAGGTTAAGGGTATGAGAATCAGAGGGACCCATATGCACATGCTCAGGTGGTTGAGCAGGGTCCCTCCTCTTCTACTTCTGGATATTTGGCTAATCAAGCCCCTCCTATTTTTCCTAACCATCCTCAAGACCAGAACCTATACACCTCTGCAAACTCCGTCACCTTGACTAGTGGAAAGCAAACCCCAGACCTCGAACTACCTTCTTCTAGTAACCAAAACCCTGGTGAGCCTGCGGAAGAAAAGGAGAAAGTTGAAGAAGAGAACAAGGCTTAGGAACCTGAAATTAAGGACACCACCAGGAAGAAGAAAACTCAAGATAGCAACGAGGAGCTCCTGAATTTATTCAAGAGTGTTGAAATCAATATTCCACTCCTTGATGCTATTAGGCACATCTCGAGGTATGCTAAGTTCTTGAAAGATTTATATACTCAAAACGCAAACCAAAGGAACCCATCTTGAGGATGGTGATACTCTTTGAGTAGGGTAGTTCTATTTTCCTACATCACCTTCCTCAAAAAAAGAGAGAACCATGTGCCCCTTTGATTTCATGTGTTATCAAGGATTGCACCTTTGACAAGGCACTCTTGGATCTAGGTGCATCCATATACCTAATTCCAACTTCTTTGTAAGAAAAGTTCGGATTAGGTGAACTCAGGCTGACCTCAGTAATGTTGCAATTAGCAGATCGTTCGGTTACAAACCCGAAAGGTGTTATTGAGGAAGTTATTTCAAGGTTAAGAACTTTTATTTTCTTGTAGATTTCCTTGTCCTTGACATGGGTGTACCTGAAGATTTAAGGAACATGCCTTTCATTCTAGGGCGTCTGTTCCTGGCTACCACTAAGGCCAATGTCAACTGTGAAAGTAGTAGTATGGAGATCGCCTTTGGGGATAGAAAATTGAAACTTGATATTTTCAAGTTGATTAACAAATTTGAGGATTGTGGATATATTGAGGAACTCGAGGATGATGATCTGAATCTTGAGACTTGTATGGCTGTTGCCATTCTTGAGAATTCCTCCTGCACCAATGAGCCTAACCCACAACCCTCCGTGGTAGACCCGTCACACCCTAAAGAGGTTGTTGATTTTGTTCACTCCCAACCTCTTCCATTGGATCGTCCTAATGAATCTCATCAGCATCCCCCTTACCCTCCATCCTGAACTCGCCCCAGCTTGAACTAAAACCATTGCCCAAAAATTTAAAGTATGAATTTTAAGGACCTAAGAAAATACTTCCTGTGATTATTAGTGCTAAATTTACTGAGCAAGAATTGAAATTGCTTAAGGTCCTAAAGGCACATAAGGAGGAAATTGGTTGGTCCATCCATGAGCTTAGGGGGATCAAGACGTCTTATTGTAATCATCAAATTTTTATGGAAGATGGATCCTGCCCTTTTTGCCAGATGTAGAGGAGACTGAACCCCAATATGTGAGAATTGGTCAAGAAAGAAATAATCAAGTGGCTTGACACAGGAATCATATACCCGATCTCAGATAGTCCCTGGGTTAGTCCCGTGCAAATTATTCCTAAGAAAGCTGGGATTACTGTAGTAACTAACGAGAAAGGTGAATCTATCACGACCCGTTTAGGTTCCTCTTGGATAGTTTGTATTGATTATAAGAAGCTAAACATAGGCACAAAAAATGTTAATTTCCCTTTGCCCTTCATCGACCAAATTCTTGAAAGTTAGCTAGGCAAAAGTATTTTTGTTTCCTGGATGGTTATTTGGGATATAACCAAGTTCCTATCCATCTCGATGACCAGGAAAAGATAACTTTCACTTGCCCTATAGAACCTTTACATTTCGTAGAATGCCATTTGGGTTTGCAATGCACCTGCGACTTTTCAAAGGTGCATGCTATCCATCTTTTCAGACATGGTGGGAGATTGTATGGAAGTATTCATGGACGATTTCTCCATTTTCAAAGATTCATTTGAGTCTTGCCTGGCTAACCTGGAATTGATCCTTAAGAGATGCATCGAAACACGATTGGTCCTTAGCTGGGAGAAGAGTCACTTCATGACACAGGAAGGCATCATCTTAGGTCATGTAGTCTCTGATCGGGGAATTGAAGTTGATCGAGCTAAGGTGGATGCTATCTGCAAACTTCCTCCACCCACATTTGTTAAACAAATCTGATCATTCCTTGGTCATGTGGGATTTTATAGGAGCTTCATGAAGGAGTTTTCTAAGGTTGCTTGGCCTTTGAGCAACCTTCTGGCCAATGATATGTCATTCAATTTTGATGAATCATGCCACAAGGCATTTGATTTACTCAAAATGGTAGCCACTTGTGCTTTAGTGTTGCAACCACCTGTCTGGACAACCCCATTCGAGATCATGACCGACGCTTCCGATTACACGAACGGGGTTATTTTGGGTTAAAAATTGACAGGAAGCCCTCTATCATCTACTTCACTAGCAAAACTCTAGACGAGGTCCAGAGGAACTATACTGTTACAGAAAAAGAATTGCTAGCTGTAGTGTTACATTGGGAAAATTCAAGGTTTATCTCTTAGGATCTCATGTCATCATCTATATCGACCACTCGGCCTTGAGACATCTCTTGGCCAAAAAGGATGCCAAACCTTAGCTCATATGATGAATTCTCTTACTTCAAGAATTCAATCTTGAAATTAAAGATAAATCCAAGGCATAAAATGTAGTGGCGGATCATCCTTCGAGAATCCTAATTGATTCTCCTCATCCAGATATTCCAATTACTAACACTTTTACGGACGAGACTATTCTTACTATTTTGGGTGTCTAAACCCCTTAGTTTGTTGACATAATGAATTATTTGGCTATTGGTCAAATCCCCCAGGATTGGACCAAGTAAAAATGGGATAGATTTATATTCAAGGCTAAATATTACTTTTGGGATGACCCAGAACTGTATCGCATTGGCACTGATCAAATTATTCGTTGATGTGTAATGGAGAATGAGTTCCAAAGCATACTTGAGTTCTGCCATGCATCTACTGTTAATCGGGCGAGATCGAGGGTTTTTGAAAGATGCATTCATTGTAGTAATAAATCCTTAAAAATCGCTAAAAAAACAGATAAAATTTATACTCGAATGAAAGTCTGAGGTTGTTCGCTGAGAGAAAATAGGAATTCATGCGCTAATTTTAATAAATAATGTAAATGAGTATAATTAATGATAACAATTACTCAAAGCTAATATTCAATGTAGCACATGAGTATATCAAGAATCTATTAAGGAAAAAGTCATCTAAGACAAAAATAATGGTGATTTGAATCACTCAAAGCTAATATTCAATGTAGCACATGAGTATATCAAGAATCTATTAAGGCAAAAAGTCATCTAAGACAAAAATAATGGTGATTTGAATCACCAATTATTAGTTTAGATACATATGTAATAATTACTTAATCATCTAAATAAATGAATAGTTTCAACCATGCAAACTTTAGTGCACTTCATCAGACTACTGGGCACTCAATCAGACGGCTTAAGTTAGCCTTACTACAGTGCTAAGAGGGCACTGTGCTTCTTCTTTAGCCTTTTCTTCTTTCTCGATTCTTCTTCTCTTCTTCTTTTGTCTACTGCCCTCTTCAGGCCTTGGCTCTTCCCTTCAATTCTCCTTCCTCTCCTCTTTATGCACAGGGGGACACTTACGAAATTGGCTAAGTGTTACCCAACCCACAACAGAGCAAAACCCCTCGACCCCCATGCTCTCTTTCTATCTCTGGGTTCCACTCTCCTAGAGCCTTACACAGTACCGGGTAATCGGATTCAGATCTAAGCGCACCTGGGACTAGGGCTGTGGGTGTGGGTCACAGCCGAGGTGTGCGCGGGTTAGGCGAGTCGAGTCAGACTAGGCCCGCATGTATAGTGTCATGGGTGAGGCACGTGTGAGGGTGCGGGGGACCTCACCCCTCAAGTGACTTGAGGCGATAAGCCCCAGGTAGAAAAATAATTTAAGTGGTTGCATTGCTTCATGCACTTTTGAGGTGGGACTATATGTCCCACCTTCCTCGCGTGAGCATTTGCAGGTGGGACTCCATCGAATTGTAGTGGTTGTTAAGGATATCTCCCCCAATTAGAGACCTGGGCGTGTGCCTTGAGCAAAGCTGCAGCGCCTGGAGGGTGTGGCCTGGAGCTTCGTGGTTAGAAGTCGAAGAACAAAGGTGGCGATGGGTGGAGGATGGTAGAAGTTCGGCGTGTACCTGAATGGAGAAGCATGGCCTTTCATCCCCATTAAAATACTTCAGGTACTTCGTCGGATGACAGCGAACGTAGTGGTGTGTGTGATGAGGTGAGTGTGTGTGTGTAGGTGTAGGGCGAAGTCGGAGATGGCGTGCGATGGTGGGTTTGTTCGGTGCAGTTGTTGGGTGCGTAATAGGGTGAAATAGGATGGGGGTTTTGTGTGGGTGGATGAGGCGAAGCTCATGAGGTGGTTGGCGAGGCGGATGAAGGTGTGCAATGGCAAATATGCCTTGTCGGAGGAGTGATCGAAGATGGGGAAGACGAGGGTGAACGGTGGTGTCGTGGGTTATTTTTGAGATTTTTGGGTATAAAACTAACCTAAGGATCTAAACTAACTAAACTGATCCTAATCTAATAGACGAAGGGGGGAGAATGACATCGGTGATGGTAGGCTGGCGCCGGGGAAGAAAATACTCCGATAGAGGGGGACGGCGACGATGACAGAGGTAGAGCAACAACGGTTGGTATTGCACGATGCGGTGGAAGGTGAGGATGAAGAATCCGCCGCTGGTATTGCAGTCGGATGATGAGGATAGGCAGAGGGAGTCACCGGAGCTCGAGGAGCTATTCAGCTGAAATAGGAGAGAGGAATTTGGGGAATTTCCAGTCGAAATAGAGTCTGGGATGGACAATATGATTGAGGCTTCTTTTATAGGCCTCTGGAGGACGATTTGAGCTTGGGAAGCAAGCTTCCCAAGCTTGGATGGTCACCGGAGATGGAGACCCGAATCTTTCAAAGGTTTGCACTAGGATTTGGGCTAATTTTAGAGCTTCGAATCTAGCTCAAAAGGTAGGGAATTCCTTGACGAACTTCCTTTTCAAATCTGAGAGGGATTCGTCAAGGAACCAAATCAAGCTCGTCGGAGTTGTAGGATTAGGATTTCATGATGGTAGGGACTTGTTTATGAAAATGATGATAAAGAAAAGGACCAAAATGCAATTTATTCAAAAGTTAGGGGCATGTGCGTGAGATAAAAGAGTCAAATAGGACTAAATTGCAAACTAGGTCAAGATGAACTCAGATTGAGCCCAAATTTTGTTACAAACCTAATTTTGACCTAAAGAATCCAATGGTGAAGTTGGATTTTGATTATAACCTAGTTTTACTGGGAAAATTGCATAATTACCTAAATTAGGGTAAAAGGTTGTCTGAGACTTTGTTTTAGGTCAAGACGGATTATGATGGTCAAATTGAATGTATCAAATCATAGAGAATATTTTTATATGAATTTTAGAGGGTTTAAGTGAATTTTATCCTGACCAGAACCTCAATTAATTAAGCGGATCTATTTTTAGGATTTCAGAAGTCATTTAATTCTCAAAACACGTGAAAACATATTTTTGTCTGTACTAACCCACTTGTTAGACTCTTAGTATCAGTTAACCCTTAATTAACCCCTGAGAAAACCCGTGATTGTACTACAATTGAGATATGCTGTTAAAACTGTAGTTTTACCCCTATTTTCTTATCTTTCTTTCAGAATGATTATGTAATGAATTAGGTTTCTCTGGTGGTTATGTAGGAGCATTTATTCCTAGAATATGACTAAATAAAGCTAGATATGGCTGATGATGTTATCATCATCTGCGTGTGGTGGACATTTCTCTGGGAAAAAGACAACTGCAAAGATTTTACAATCTAGATTTTATTGGCCATCTTTATTCAAGGATACCTAGGAGTTCTCGAGGTCCTGTTCCATATGCTAGGAACTTGGATGCAAAGCCAAGAGAGACATGATGCCTCTAAACCTGATTCTTCTCGTTGAAATCTTCAATGTTTGGGGGATCGATTTCATGGGACCCTTCCTCCCTTCATTTAGACACCAGTATATTCTTGTAACTATTGACTACGTGTCCAAGTGGATTGAGGCTATTCCTACCCGAACAAATGACCACAAGGTGGTCATCGATTTTGTCAAGAAGAATATCTTCAGTCGGTTTGGGATCCTAAGGGCTATCATTAGCGATGGTGGTACCCATTTCACAAATGTCCAGTTCCACAATTTACTAGCAAAATATAGGGTGAATCATAGAATTTCAACATCTTACCACCCCCATATGAACAACAGGCCAAGATTTCTAATTGGGATATCAAGAACATTGATTGCGCAGTAATCATAGGTTTTAATTGACCTAAATTAGGCTAGGACTTAGCACAAGTTAGGGAAATTCATGTATGCATAAGCATTATCTGCATCTTTACTGCTTTACTTTAGCTATGCATAAAATATTGTTATAATGTGCTGATTAAGTGCATTATGTCAATTGCAGGCAATAAGCTAGATAAGAAGCTATATCTAGAGCTGCATTTGGAGACTGGATCTGAAGCTGGATCAGGAATAATGGGTGTTGCAGCAGGACTGGAGTAGAAGACTTAGATTAGATATAGGGAATAATGATGTAAGGGAGTTAAGGTTTGCTATTCTATTAAGTAGGAATAAAGTAGTAAAAAGTGAAGAGCTTAGGTCCATCCTAGCCCTAGGATAGCCTAGAGACTTCCCCCAAGCCTTAGCCACCCTTAGATTAGGTCACAGCACCCTAGGAAACCCTAAAACCCTAGTTCCAACCCTTATCTGGATGTCCAGATAAGTTATAGGACATCCAGAACCCTTAGCCAACTCCCGTACACCTCAAACCCACTTCTGCAGTGTTTTTGGACGTCTAGACACTTTGTCAGACGTTTAATTTCTACAGAATACCCAAAACAGAACCTAGAATTCCCCTTGACTCAGATTGGACGCTCAGAACTGAAGTCCGGACTTCTAAGTTTTGAGTATAAGTCATCTGATCCTATTTTTGGATGTCTGGAACTGCTCTCCCGTTCCTGTTTTGAGATTCAAGCCTTGATCTTGGATCTTTAGCTCCCTAGACCTAATTCCAACCCCATAGGAACCTAAATTAAGGTACCCTAACCCTAGTACATCACCTCTAGACTTCCCTAAGGACCTAATTAAGTCCTCACCAAACCCAATTGACTTAGATCAAAGTTAATTACCATCACCTAAACCAATTGGACTCATTGAGTCCAATTAAGCTCAAATCTCAACCCACACAAGTTCAATTGGACTTAGTGAGAGTCCAATTAACCTAAGCCCAACCTAATTGAGTTATTTCACTCTCAATTAGGTTCACACTCAGTCAATTAAACTTGGGTCAGGTTCAATTGCAATCTCCCCTTATCAATTAGGGTTTGCAACCCTAATTCAAGGCATACACCTACCCAAAACCCTTATGACCTAACCTAAACCTCTTAGCCACCTAGGGCACGACCACACACACACACACTCCTCTAGAGTTCTCTAGAACTCTCTTCAAGTGGTGCCAACTCTTGGTTGGAAAATTTAGCAACCAAGAGGCATTCAATTCTTAGATCCACAAATGGTGAATCTAAGAAACCACCTCTCTCTCTCTTGGCCGGCCACTCATGGGACTCTCTCTAGAGAGTTCAACACTTCTCTAGAGAGACTCTGTTACGTCTATAAAAGGACCTAAGGGGTGGCCATTTGCACCCATCCACATACTTGGCTCCATTCACATCCACCTCCACTTAGGCTAGCCACTCCACCTCCAAGAGTTGAGCACCACCATGAAGGACACCATTTCCACACTAGGATGCTAGATCACTCCTCCAACCTCTCTGCAAGGGCTGGCCTAAGCTCAATGGGATGCCCTTCCTTCTCCTCTCAACCACTCTAAGGCATTGGAGCCTACCTCCGAATGCCCTCACTTTCTGATAGATTAGTAGCTAGCTCTTTACATTTACTGCTTCTATTTACTGCTTAGTAGTGTAGTCATTATTCTCCCCCAATGACGCATGCAAAATCCCCCCGTTGATTCCTGTATGCGATCGTTTTCTAGTAGCTAGATTTACATTTTTAAGCATTCCTGTACAAGCTTTCCTCTACATTCCATGTTGCAAACACTTCTCTGAATGAATAAAAAAATATATATTTCTATACATATCTCTATGCTTGACGTCACCATGAGCTTATCGATTGCTATTAAATTTGTGTGATTCAAGTTGCCTGTTCTCATTTATATATATATTTTGCAACAAGCATGTCGGTTCCGAAAAATATAGAAAACCTAACTATAGATGCATTTTCTGTAGACAACCACCACGTAACTAGAATTGTGCGCACTGAAACCTATACTTTTACCTTTGTTATCTATTTAACGCATGCTCACATAATCAGAATTCATAATAGAAGTGGTGAAGTCTTAATTCAAAGATTGGAAATCGGCGTGCGATTTTAAATAAAGTAGAGAGATAAAAGATCGATTTCAGAATTAAACAAATGGCTTCCAGAGACGAACGATCAGGACTCAAAGTTTCGTTATTTTTACAAACTTATTTTTTTGACGAACGTTTTTGCGCGACTATATTACAATTCTGCCGACTTTAAAATGTGCGAGAATGGTTTCTGTCAAATGGCGCTGTTGCCGGGGAGGCAATGCCATTTTTTTTCTTGATTTTGATTTTTTAATCTATCACTGACAAATCTTCCTCTACTTTATTTTTGGATGTGCAGGACAACACAAGGAAAATGGGATCTGTGCACACAATGAGCGTGGAAAAGGAATTCCAGTGCGCATCTCTTCTTAGGACAGTTTTTTTTTCTCCGAACCCTAGGATTAGATTTGCTTCCAGCAATTTCTTTTGAAAAAAGGAAACTTATTCATTTTTGAGAAAAAAAAATCAAAAAATCTAGATTAGGTTTCTTTTGAATCCTAGGTTAGTTTGAAAAAGAAAAAACTACATATTTTTGAAAATCCTTTGCAAAAAAAAAAATTTCTTTATGAAAAGAAAATGTGCAAGAGTTTTTGAAAAAAGAAAATTGGTGGAAAGTTTGGATTTCAAACTCAAACCTTCTTTAAAAGCTTCCCCACCATTTTCTGATTTTTGCCAAAGATTCAAAATCTATTTTTAAAAATTCGATTTTCAAAAAATTAGTAAGCGAAAAATTCTAAATTTGGGTTATACTTTCATTTTCAAACCATCTTTCAAATGGCACCATTTTTTTGAAAAAATTTTAAGCATAAAATTTTTAAAAATTTGCGAAGTGCAAGGGGGTCTGACTGACCCAGATTCAAGATTTTTCAAAATTCAAAAAGCAATTCCGAGCAATCTGTGAATTTGTTTTGACAAAAAATGGTGGGTTTGAAATTAGATCTCATTGGCTTCATTTTCCATATTTTTTCCAAATTTTTGAAGGTCATTTCATATTGTTTCGAAGCGAAAAATCAACCAGGGTTCAAAATTCCATATCTAACCCTCTAACATTCAAAAATCCTTAAAAATTCAGTTAAAAGAGTAAAAATTCCAAAAAAATATCCTATAAAAATATAATTGAAAAGGAAATCTACTCGCCAAATTTCAAGCTAATTGGATTCCAAATTTTACCAGAGAACTGATTGTAATTTTTGTGGTCTGCTGAAAATAAAAGAACAAAACCCTAGAATTGCATGAACCTTAGGCTAAATCTTTAGGCTTACAACTTAGAGACCACATTTGGGATAACCTAGACTTAGTCAAGTCTAGTACTTAGTTGGTGAGCTTGGTCACCTTGTGGGCCACTCACCAAAAGAAAACCCCAACTGAAGAAAACGAGCTAAAATCAATTTTAAAACACGAACTAAACCCGAATTTGTTATCGTACTACTAGGTGCTTTCAACCTCTTGGCTGGGTTAGCCGAGAGGCGGGAATCGCTTTCAGTCGGTTGTACGACGAATTTTCTTCAGGAATTAAAACTTAAAATGAAAAATTCGATCATCTGATTCATAAGGACCATCTGATTGACAGGGCCTTAGCCTTGTCTGGCTTGGCTACACCAACCCAGGGGTTGGATGGTGTATGCGAGGAAGGAGGTCACTTAGACCTCACTTAGTTGGACCTTGGGAGCCACTCCCAAGGAGGCGAGTCACCTCGCCAGGACCATCTTCTCCCCCCACTTCTACTCTCGTAGCCACAATGGCTAATCCTGGACCTGGACCTAGACTAGGTTAGGATTTTGAGAATATGGACCCGATGGCTCGTCTAGAAGCCTGGGTGGTGGAATTTAAGGAGCGGCATTGGCAAAGCATGGACCTCATTTTGGCGATGCTTGACAGGATGCAGCACTTGCTGCGAGGAGAACAACTGCGGGATTTCTATGATCTAGCCGCACAAATTGTCGCACCATTAGTCAGAATTCCCGTAGACGGAGACATGTTTGAGCTCAAGCCCAATGTGATTGGGTTGATCAGCACTCACTTCTATGGGAACTCAAGCGAAGATCCGTTTCAGCACCTAGAGGACCTGAGTTGACTAGCAGAAACGATTCGACCCAGGAATATCGATCTTGGGATTATTCTAATGAAGCTTTTCCCATTTTCTCTGAGGGACAAAGCTTCATACTGGTTCAAGACCATTGGGAAGCCAATTGGAACCTGGCTGGAATTACAACGTGAATTCCTGCAAAAGTTCTTCCCAATCGGTCGAACAAATGTGATGCGACGCGCGATCACGACTTTCTCCCAAGGAGCTGGAGAGAAGCCGCATGAAGCCTGGGATCGATTTCACGACCTTCTCTGGAAATGCCTGCACCATGGTATACCCAGATGGCACCTAGCTCAGATCTTTTACTGTGGACTAGATGACACACATCGGTATCTAGCCGATGCATCTTGTGGTGGGAGTTTCCTCACAAAAGACAAGAACAACGCATTTGAGTTGTTCGAATCTTTGGCAGAGAACTCGATGAATGCAACTTCCATGAACCAGTTCCAGCGGCCAGGTCAGCAGCAGGTTGGTATCCACGCGGCTCACACTGAGTCTATTCGAGTAGACATGGATATTATCGTCAAGCAGCTGGATAGAATAAACCTAATTGAGAAAAAGATTGACCAGATTAGTCAGGGTCAATCTGACATGAACTCTGCTGCTTCAAGACCCTCCTATGCACCCCGAGCCCCTCCTGCTCTAGTTAATCTACTAACTCGGGATGCATCTTCTCCTTATTTTTGTGATCCCGTATATCAGGGTCCCATAAACAATCTAGATCTGGCACCTTACGACCAGGGTTACGCACCACCCACAGATTATAATGCGTATCCCCTTGACGGATATACATCTCAGACATCTTCGGCCTATGAAGGCATCAATGCTATCCAAGGATACTAGCGTAATAACTCGTATTCAGAGACGTATAACCCTGGTTGGTGCCAGCATCCAAACTTCTCCTGGTCTGGTAATTCACAGAGACCGCATCAAGATCCACACTACTAGACCAGGCAATACGGGAATGCACAAAACACGTACCCTAGGCAGTAGCCATTCCCGCATTAGCATCAACTCCGTTCCTTATACCAGCCGCTGCACCAAGCTGCCAGTCACCCTCCAAAGTAGGCTGACCCTTTGGAGGCACTGAAAGAGGAGCTGCAAGAGTTAATGAGGAAATCTACACAAGATAGCTTGCAGATTATGAAGGCGATGGCTGATCAGATACAGACTATATAGAACACACAAAACCAACTATTGCAGGAGCATAGGACTCAGGGAGCCTTGCCCTCCCAACTCGTCCCGAATCCTCGATATGTGTAGAACTAAGGTGCCCTGCCTAGGTTTCATGTACCGTAGGGACAGGCACACGCCATATTACAGGCGCCTCCTGGACCACCCGATTACGCACAAGGCCAGCTGCCTTTGCAGAACCCTGCATACTCTGCCCCTTCTGCTCCCCCACCACCTCATGGACAGCAAGCCAATGCACATGCTGTCTCTTTGAGGAGTGGATGAAAGACATTCGACCCACCACTTAGGCAAGCGGGTCCTGATTTTTCCCACCCTTCATCGCAGGGGGGATCGACTCCATCTCAGGAGCCACCTACGGTAGATAAGGGTAAGAGGCCACTTGACCCTGAGATTCCCGTCCCTTTTCCTGAGGCTCTAACATGGAATGCAGTATAAAAAAAGGACACGTGGAATTTTGAGGACCTAAAATCAATGTTCAAGGAAGTACATATTCAGGTCCCCCTCCTTGAGGTAATCGATCACATTCTCGTTGTTGCTAGGTTCTTCAAGGACTACTGTACTTCGAAGTGACAACCTAGAATTGGATGACAAGCGATACTGTCGAAAGAGACTAGCGTTGTGATTCTAGCTGACTTGTCACTGAAAAAGAAAGACCCTGGTACCCTACTCATATCCTACTTCTTGTAGGATTCTCCATTTCATCGAGCCCTTCTAGATCTGGCTTTGTCCATCAACCTAACTCCCACTGCCGTATTTGATCGATTTCGATTTGGGGAGTTAAAGCCTACCTCAGTTACAATTCAACTGGCTGATAGATTAGTAGAAACACCGAGGGGGGTGGTTGAGAATGTGATTGTAAAAGTCTGCGGGTTCTGCTTTCCTGCAGACTTTTTCGTTCTCAATATGGAAGTTCCTCCTAATCTCCGAGATGCACCAATTATTTGGGTCGCCCATTTCTAGCGAGAGCCCGAGCAAACATTGATTGTGCATCCGGGTGTATGGAGATAGCCCTAGGTAATGAGCAACTTCGACTTGACATATTCAGGGTAGTAAAGAATTTCGATTGTGATTGAATAGAGGAGGATGGTGAAGATGAAGATTCAACATACTGTGGTAACATTGGGCTCCTTTGTGACGACCCAATGTCTCATTCGTCTACACTATCAGGGTTCTTGGACCTCGATCCACACGGGACCGAGACCACTGCACTACACATGTCTCCCCGAGGATAAGACTATTTAGGGTGCACCCCTAAATCCAGCTATCCTGATCCACACATTACTGAATCACCCCTTTTTTTCCAGGAAGACGTGACTATAGCTAACGGGTTTCCTGTTAACGCAGTCATGACCGATTATTTCACAGGAACCGACTCAGCAGGAATTCACGTGCATACGGGTAAGCAAATTCCCACCCTCGAGTTTGCTCCTCCTACTCCCATTTCTGACTCTGACCCACCCGTGATTGAATTGAAGCCCGTACTTAACTCACTTAAGTATGTGTTCTTGGGCGAAGGTGAGACATACCCGGTCATTATTAATGCTCACTTAACCCAAGAATAGGAGCATCAATTGATTTCTATGCTGCAAGACCATAGGGCTACTATCGGGTAGAGTATTGTTGATCTCCGCGATATTCGCCCCTCGTATTGCACTCGTCACATTTACACGGATGAGGGGGTGAAACCTTCGAGACAACCTCAAAGACGGCTAAACCCGAATATGCTAAAGGTTGTTAAGAAGGAGATCATCAAATGGCTGGATGCAAGTATTGTATACCCAATCTCAGACATCCAATGGGTGAGTTCGATTCAGATATTGCCCAAGAAAGCAGGACTCACCGTTGTGAAAAATGATAAGGACGAATCCATCTTGGCCTGCACTACGACATCTTGGCGACTCTGCATCGACTATAGGAAACTTAACACAACCACCCAGAAGGATCACTTTCCTTTGCCCTTCATTTATCAGATCTTGGAATGGTTAGCCGGACGCAGTTTCTTTTGCTTTCTGGATGGATACTCCAGGTATAATCAAGTAGCGATTAGCCTGAAAGATCAAGAGAAGACCACATTCACATGCCCCTTTGGAACATTTGCTTTAAAGCAGATGCCCTTTGGCCTCTGCAACGCACCAGCGACATTTCATTGTTGTATGATGGCCATCTTCTCTGACATGATTGGGGATTATGTGGAGGTGTTTATGGATGACTTCTCCATTTTCGGAGATGATTTCGCATCTTGTCTTGATAACCTCACCAAGATCCTGAAATGGTGTATTGAGGTAAACCTAGTACTATCCTAGGAGAAAAGCCATTTCATGGTGAGGGATGGCATAGTACTAGGGCACAGGATCTCCAAAAATGGACTCGAGGTCGATCGAGCTAAATTGGAGATTATTTCCCACTTACTGCCACCTAGCTCGATCAAGCAGATCAGATCATTCTTGGGTCACATCGACTTCTATCGGAGATTTATACGTGATTTCTCAAAAATTGCACGGCCTTTGACGAATCTGCTGGTTGCCGATGTCCCATTTGAATTTGACACCTCGTGTCTCAGCACCTTCGAGACTTTATGAAGCACTGTCTCTTATTCCCCAATTCTCCAACCACTTGACTAGTCACTCAATTTTGAGATGATGTGAGATGCTTCTGATTTTTCCGTCGGTGCTGTTTTAGGCCAGCGTCGGGAGAAACAACCTTTTGTCATATACTATACTAGCAAGACACTGAATGAGGCTCAACGCAATTATTCTGTCACTGAAAAGGAACTGCTAGCAGTAGTATTCAGGTTGGAGAATTTAGATCTTACCTATTAGGGTCCAAAGTCATCATCTTCACTGACCACTCCACCCTTCGACATTTGTTGGCAAAGAAGGATGCTAAACCTTGGCTCATTAGATGGATCCTTCTATTGTAGGAATTTGATATTGAAATCCGTGACAAAATCGGAAAGCAGAATGTTGTGGTGGATCACCTATCCAGACTGGACCCAGGACACATTCCTTATTCCCTGCCTATCCACGAGCAATTTTCGGATGAATCTCTTTTGATAGTTCATTCTATTGAGCTCCCCTGGTATGCAGATATCGCGAACTAGCTTGCCGCAGGCAAAATTCCCACGAACCTATCCAAGGACCAGAAACTCAAATTCACTGCAGAAGATAAATTCTACCTCTGGGATGACCCACTGCTCTTCCGCATTGGAGTGGATCAGATTATTCGAAGATGCATCCCAGATTCTAAGATCCCCAGTGTGTTATCTTTTTACCACAATGATGCTTGTGGTGGTCATTTCTCGGGACGGAAAACCGCTGCAAAAATTTTGTAGTCGGTATTTTTCTGGCCAACTATTTTCAGAGATACACACGAATAAGCCAACACTGTAAATGATGCCAGTCGGTTGGTTCTATGACCAGGAGAGACATGATGCCACTCTAGCCCATCATGGTGGTAGAAGTGTTCGATGTCTGGGCATCTATTTTATGGGCCCTTTTCCGAACTTGCATGGCTTCGAGTACATATTACTTGCCGTCGACTATGTCTCGAAGTGGGTCGAGGCCATCCCGGCGAGATAGGCTGATCATAAGACTGTCATTTCCTTCATACGGCAGTACATCTTCACGAGATTCAAAATACCCTATGCTCTGATTAGTGACAGGGGAAGCCACTTCATCCATGCCCATTTCAAGTCATTGTTAAGGAAATACGGGGTACATCACCGTATAGCCACCCCGTATCACCCGCAGACCAATGGGCAGGCTGAAGTGTCTAATCGTTAGATCAAGCTGATTCTCCAGAAGACGGTTAGACCAGACAGGAAGGGCTGGTCCAATAAATTAGTTGATGCACTCTGAGAATATGGACCGTATACAAGGCCCCACTCGGAATGTCACCATATCGCATGGTATGTGGCAAGGCCTGTCACCTTCCTGTAGAGCTGGAACACCATGCCTTCTGGGCGGTGCGAAAATGTAACCTTGACCTCGATGCAGGAGATCAAGAATGGAAACTCCAGCTCAGCGAATTAGAAGAGATCCGGCGGGAGGCCTATGAGAATGCATTGATATACAAGGACAAGACCAAGGCCTTTCATGATCACCACATTTGAAGGATAGCATTCACGCCCAACCAGCAAGTCTGGTTGTTTGATTCACGATTAAAACTTTTTGCAGGGAAGCTCAAGTCCAAGTGGACTGGCCCATATGTTGTGATTCACCCATTTCCTAATGGGGCAGTCCATATCAGGAACCTAAAATCTAGGCATATATCTACGGTAAATGGCCAGCGCCTCAAGTCATTTTTGGCCCAAGAACCTCCTCCACCTGACGAGATCATTCATCTTATTGAGGATGTGTGATTGAATTCTAGCCCAGCTGGAGGCGTTAAACTAAGCAATTATAGATAGCATATCCCACATTCCACCATCATCTATACATAACCATTTTCATATATAACATATTTTTCTTTTAGTATATTTTCTTTCTGCATATTGCATATTGACAGGTTGGCCGATGCTGAATATATAATTTCACGAGCAAGTACAGGTGATTTCTACCCATTTACTCCCTGCTGTATTTACTTTCTTTTACATTCATGCATGAGGACATGCAAGAACTTAGGCATGGGGGGCTAGATACAACATAACTGAAAAATTTTTATGCCAACATTTAGGAAAACCTCAGAGCTGCATGTAAAACGTACTTTAGGGCCCTAGATAAAAGACAACCAACTCCACCTCCAATGCTTGCATTGGAGCTAGAAATCATCTGCAACAGCCATTTTCGACTCACTCGCTCACCTATTGTTCTAAATTTAGGGTCAAGCTGAATGTAACCCGAAAGGAAAATTTTATGAAGTACGAATATAAGAGATTAATTGTTTATAGCATATATACATATTGCATTCATGAATAAGATTATTTTATTAAGAGAATGCATTAGGGATTTTATCCTCTAGTTGATTCCTGTAATCTGGAATCTAATACAATTTTTCACACACATGTAGAATTTGCAATGGATTCACAGTGAAGGCCGATAAATGTCTTTAGTCTGTTAAGAAGAAGCAATACTTCTTTTCCTGAACCCCTGGACAGTGTTTTGGGAGTCAGGCAAATTTTCTTCCAAAAAAAGTCCACCAAATAGTGTGAGATGAGAATAGAGTGTACTGGTGCTCTAAGATTAGTACAAGGAATCCGGAGTCCTAGATAATTTGGTGATGATACTCTAAGATTAGACATAGTTTTTGCTCTCGGTGCCTGCGTATACATTCTGTGCGAAATTTTGAGAGACACCAAATAAGGCAAATATGCGGAGAGCGAGTTTTCATAAAACTAGGGCTAAGATGGATGGTTACGACCATTCTTTACGGAATCCTCTGCTAAAGGAGGGTAGTAATGCCAAGGTCAGAAATACATTGTCTTATCCGTCTCTCCCGGTGCCGTGAGTTGGCACTTCCACTAAATAAGCAACCCAATGTCTCTTAAATACCACCAATCTCTAATAATGCCTCCTCAATAAAGTTCATGGATGTTACTAGTTGTGTTATGTTGAAAAAAAGAAAAGAAAGAGAAAAAAAAATGAAATGAAAAAAAGATGATGATGAAAAGAAAGAAAAATTGAAAAAAATTATAAAAATAAGAAAAAGCAAAGAAAAAAGAGTGAATATTTAGTTCAGTTCCATTGAGGCAATACCACCAAATAAATTTGAGATCCACCAAATATGGCCTTAACCCACCTTTCTTGTGTTTCTGACAGCCCGAATACTAGCTGATGAACTCCAATTTAGTGTTAGGGTTATGGAAACTCAATTAAAGTGTTAATACAATGTGAGACCGTCAAATACAGATCATATATGTGAATCTGGTGAGGTTGTGAGCTCTAAGAAAAAGAAAGAAAAGAAAAAGAGTAAGAGAGAATGAATACAAAGGAATCAAAAGAGAGCATAGTTTTTCTCGTCTTTCTCTGAGTTGAGTTACTCAGTAGTATAGAAATTGAAATTCTGAAGTACTAATTTCTATGTAGCACCAGTCGAGAGTGAGCCACCAAATATATAATCTTTTCCCTCTAAGATTTTCTACCTAAGCTTAAAGCCGGGGTGGAATTCATAGAATATTTTGAATACCCCGAGGGAAGAAGTCCGCCTATCCCGCTAGAATTTTACTAGGAGTCAAGTATAGGCTTTAGAGGTGTATCAGTTTCTCACTCGAATCCATTGCAAAAGCAACATAGTTGCACTATCACGATTGTCTGGATTTCTAGAGCATAGGATGAAAACAAAAGGAGAAAAATCTCTAGGCATACACTTGATAAAATAATCAATCCCTTAGGAACCCTTCTGTAAATAATTTAGTCTTGCATTTGCTAGGGACTAGTAAGATTTAGGCATGGGGGTATGATTGCACAGCAATCATAGGTCTTAATTAACCTAAACTAGGCTATGACTTAGCATAAGTTAGGGAAATTCATGTATGCATAAGCATTATCTGCATCTTTATTGCTTTACTTTAGCTATGTATAGAATAATGTAATAATGTGCTGATTAAGTGTATTATGTCAATTGCAGGCAATAAGCTAGATCTGAAGCTAGATTTGGAGCTGGATCTGGAGACTGGATCTGAAGCTGGATCAGGAATAATGGGTGTTGCAGTAGGACTGGAGCAGAAGACTTAGATTAGATATAGGGAATAATGATGTAAGGGAGTTAAGGTTTTCCATTCTATTAAGTCGGAATAAAGCAGTAAAATGTGAAGAGCTTAGGTCCATCCTAGCCTTAGGATAGCCTAGACACTTCCCCCAAGCCTTAGCCACCCTTATATTAGGTCACAGCACCCTAGGAAACCCTAAAACCCTAGTTCCAACCCTTATCTGGATGTCCAGATAAGTTATAGGACGTCTAGAACCCTTAGCCAACTCCCACACACCTTAAACCCACTTCTACAGTGTTATTGGATGTCCAGACACTTTGTCAGACGTCCAATTTCTACAGAATACCCAAAACAGAACCTAGAATGTCCCCTGACTCAGATTGGATGTCTAGAACCGAAGTCTGGACTTCTGATTTTTGAGTATAAGTTGTCTGATCCTGTTTTTGGACGTCTGGAACTACTCTCTAGTTCTTGTTTTGAGATTCAAGCCTTGATCTTGGATCTCTAGCTCCCTAGACCTAATTCCAACCCCATAGGAACCTAAATTAAGGTACCCTAACCCTAGTACATCACCTATAAACCTCTCTAAGGACCTAATTAGGTCATCACCAAACCCAATTGACTTAGATCAAAGTCAATTACCATCACCTAAACCACTTGGACTCATTGAGTCCAATTGAGCTCAAATCTCAACCCACACAAGTTCAATTGGACTTAGTGAGAGTCCAATTGACCTAAGCCGAACCTAATTGAGTTATTTCACTCTAAATTAGGTTCACACTCATTCAATTAAACTTGGGTCAGCTTTAATTGCAATCTCCCCTTAGCAATTAGGGTTTGCAACCCTAATTCAAGGCATACACCTACCCAAACCCCTTATGACCTAACCTAAACCTCTTAGCCACCTCGGGCACGACCACACACACACACTAAGTCATGCACACACACTCCTCTAGAGTTCTCTAGAACTCTCTTCAAGTGGCGCCAACTCTTGGTTGGCAAATTTAGCAACCAAGAGGCATTCAATTCTTAGATCCACAAATAGTGGATCTAAGAAACCACCTCTCTCTCTCTTGGCCGGCCACTCATGGGACTCTCTCTAGAGAGTTCCACACTTCTCTACAGAGACTCCCTTAGGTCTATAAAAAGACCTAAGGGGTGGCCATTTGCTCCCATCCACATACTTGGCTCCATTAACATCCACCTCCACTTAGGCTAGCCACTCCACCTCCATGAGTTGAGCACCACCATGAAGGACACCATCTCCACGGCAGGATGCTGGATCACTCCTCCAACCTCTCTCTAAGGGTTGGCTTAAGCTCCATGGACCGCCCCTCATTCTCCTCACAACCACTCCAAGGCCATCGAAGCCCACCTCCGAATGCCCTCAATTTCTGATAGATTAGTAGCTAGCTCTTTACATTTACTGCTTCTATTTATTGCTTAGTTGTGTAGTCCTTATTCTCCCCCAATGACGCATGCAAAATCCCCCCGTAGATTCCTTTATGCGATCATTTTCTAGTATCTAGATTTACATTTTTAAGCATTCCTATACAAGCTTTCCTCTACATTCCATGTTGCAAACACTTCTCTGAATGAATAAAAAAAATATATTTTTAAACATATCTCTATGTTTGACATCACCATGAGCTTATCGGTTGCTATCAAATTTGTGTGATTCAAGTTGCCTGTTATCATTTATATATATATTTTGCAACGAGCATGTTAGTTCCAGAAAATATAGAAAACCTAACTATAGATGCATTTTCTATAAATAGCCACCATGTAACTAGAATTGTGCGCACTGAAACACATACTTTTACCTTTGTTATCTATGTAACGCACGAGCACGTAATCAGAATTCATAATAGAAGTGGTGAAGTCTTAATTCGAAGATTGAAAATCGGCATACGATTTTAAATAAAGAAGAGCGATAAAAGATTGATTTCAAAATTAAAGAAACAGCTCCTAGAGACGAATGACTGGGACTCAAAGTCTCATTATTTTTACAAACTTATTTTTTTGACGAACATTTTCGCACGACTATACTATAATTCTAATGACTTTAAAATGCGCGAGAATGGTTTCCGTCAAACATCCTGCAGAGAATGGTTAGGTCTGATAGGAAAGACTGGTCTTAAATGCTTGACGACTCTCTTTGGGCCTACCGTATGACGTATAAGACACCTATCGGCATGTCTCCATTTCATCTGTTGTATGGTAAGGTGTGCCATTTACCTATAGAGATTGAACACCAGCCATTCTGGGCAACTAAGAAATGCAACTTTGACTTAAGTTTAGCCGAAAAGACTAAGAAACTCCTACCATCTGAGTTTGAGGAGCTTAGAAATGATGCATATAAGAATGCCAAGATCTATAAGGCTAGGACTAAAGCTCTTCATGACCAGTTGATATCCCGAAGCAGCTTTGAGCTAAACCAGAAGGTCTGGCTCTTTGATTCTTGACTTAAGCTCTTTCCTGGCATGCTTAAGTCGAAGTGGAACGACCCGTTCATCATTTATCGGATATTCCCAAACAAGGCCGTTGAGATGTTTGACCCAAAGACAAGTAACTCTTTCAAGGTCAACAGACAACGTCTAAAATCTTATGTTGATCTCATTATTCCAGAACCCATCTCAGACAAGCTTGCTTTGACCTTGATTTGACTCCTTTGGCTGGACCTTACCTAGCTGATGGCACTAAACTCAGAATTTGTACAGTCTGACTTAGAGCAGACTAGAGCATCATAGAATACGGGTGACATTTTTCCCATTCTACCCTTTTCTCATGCCTTTTATTTTTAATGAGGACATTACATAAGCTAAACATGGGGGGTGGATTTATTTTTGAATCATATTGTCAGTTTTGTGGATTTCTTGTAAATTTCCTTTATTTTTCTCTTTATTAAAATAAATTGAATTAGGAAAAGAAAATTTGGGCTTTAGAAAATTTTCAACCATAGGAAATAATGTTAGGACTTGAACACTTAGATCCTTCAGGTCTTTGGGCTTTATCAGCCTGTGTGTCCACTAAAATGCAGATTTGATTCTCGAGTCCTTGCCATTTGAAAATTCATTTCTTATTGGTTAAATAAGTTGGGGTGATAAGTACACGACTTATCAACCCACCCTTGATTTGAGGAGACATAATCTAAGCATCTACACACTATTTTCACTGACTCACTTTTCAATGGTTTTAACGGAAATTAGGTAGCTAATGAACCTTCTAGGGTGGTATGGCTGGTAAGTTGTCATAAGTAACAGCCCATTGGCTGGTTGTCTAGAGCCTAGCCACACGACCATTCTCTTTCTGCTACCTTTAGGTAAATCTTAGATCTAAGAAGCCACCTACTTAGGGAAAAAAAAGAAAAAAATTGAAATAGAAAAGAAGAAAAAAATAAATAAGCCAGACTTCACCGCACGTGTATGGCTGACAAGTTGCCGTGGGTAACAACCCATTGGCTGATTGTCCAGAAACTAGCTCATAAGAATGCACAAATAATTCCTAAACACTTAGGAAGAAGCAAGTAAATAGAAAAAGCTTGGGAGATATACATTGGGTTCGCCCTTGTGTTGATCCCATAAAAATAAAATGTAGGGAGAAAGATACCAGTCGAATAATTACACCTTTAGGTAGAATTTATTTTCAAGGTCACCCAGGGTCGTAGAAAGCTGATGTCCGTTATGATTGCTGATTAGTGAGTCTATCACAATTTTACAAAAAGATGCTTAACACTTAGAGTTCCTTTCGAGTCTTGGGTGGGTTGGGTAGCCATAGAAAGCTACCCCGAAACTCTAAACTCAAAAATCCAAAAAAAAGAGAGAAAGAAAGAAAAAAATGTATTTGCTTTTGAATAAGGTGAGGGCTTGGGAGGTCTGCATTTTGGTAGACACCCGAGCACTATTGAGTTTCTGTAATTCAGGTCTTTAGTAGAAATTTGTTATTGTTGAAAAATAACTATTGCCCAAGTAATTTGATTCTAATTTTTTTATAAATAGCATGTAGTTTTACTAGGGACTAGCAAAAGATAGGCATGGGGGTGTGATGTGCACACATCTAATGGACCTAAAATGCCTATTTATACATGTTCATAGGTCTATAGAAGCATCATACATTATAAATATTGCATGGCATGCATCATCATGCATTTAGATTAGTTTGTATAAATTATAGGTTAATTTTCCCTTTTTTGTGGTCAAGTGACAGGGAAATATCATTTTGGGGCTTAGAATTGAAGATCTAACTGTACGGACCTGATTAGGGCGATGATTGGAGTTCAACGCCTCCGATATCGCCTCGATTGGACCTCCGTAGCATCAGATGTAGTCTGAGGAAGATCAGAGGTCAAGGGGCAAGGTGGTGCAAATCCATACTTTAGACGACAAATCCAACCGCACGAATGGGTTCAAATCGTCGATCGCATCCCAATGATGTGAAAATCGACTCAATCTGACAACCGTGGCACCATCTGCAAACATTGGAAAATGAATAGCATAGATGGCACCATCTAGTTTGCCCATAGCCACCTGGCTCTCCTCTTCCTCATCAAAGGTTGCGTGATCTTGGCTGTTGGATCGAGATCCAATGGTTGAGAGCGTCGCAACCCTTAGAAACTTGACATAATGTGAGATGTAGCACAACGGTCCAAAGCCTTACGCGCAACATGCGGCACGGGTTCGAATCCGCACGAGTGGATTTAATCCATTGACGAAGAGGTGCGATGAAATTGCGTCGTCCGATCTCAATCGAGTGACAACGGCGGTTGCGACGTAGCTCCCTCTCGAGTGCAGGATGGAAGAGCTCACCGCACACGAGCGATGATGCACAATTGTACGTACCATCTCATGCACGTGTGCACAATGGTGGAAAATGAATCGGCTTAGTGCAATCTCAACCGTCCAATTGATCGATCGGACTGTTGATAGCGCTTGAGCGCAATGGAGCATGCAATGGTTGAAGATCAGCGGTCACCGACATGGCCGCACGAGAGACGTCAGATCAGCAACAGATGGTGGAGATGGAGTAGGTGCCTTCATTGACGTTTACCTTCAGCGACATATGCATCTGTCACTAAAGGGCTTGCATTTAATTTTTAAGATTTGAAAGGACCTTTTTGACCTTGTACCTCAACTATATAAAGGACCTTACGCCCCACATATTTGCTCATGCCTTCCTTCATCTCTCTTCCTCTCTAAGAGCTAAGAACAGTGTTCTCAAGCTCACTCTAGTGCTTCCAAGCTATGGGAAGCTTCGCTAGAGTTAAAAATCAAAATTTTCCACTTCTCACCCCCTTTGCAGAGCTCTCACCAGCCGCCCTCTTAAACCCTCTCCGAAAGTGTATCGCGTGACATCGATGCCCTACCTCTTCCTCGGTTCTTCCAAATTCGCCCTTCATCCTTCGTCTTCTCTCTCCTTCCAAGCGTCATCCGTCCGACTCATCCTCCAAGAATTCATCAAGGAGGATAATCTCTCACCCCCTATCTTTTTATTGCTTTCTAGAGTAGATTTCCAGCCTTATAGTTATAGTAATTAGTTGTAATTGACATTAAATTAGTTATAAAAGTTGTTTTCTTTCTCTCTCTCTCTTTCTCTCTCTCATTCTCTTTTGTTTATATTCTAAGTAGTGTAGCTACCATTGTGAATGTTTCATTTATAAGAAAAAAGTATGAAAAAATATAATTGCATTTAGAATTGATGTAGCTCCCCGTGTTTGACCCGAGACTCACTTTGAGTTTTGGTAAAATTATCTGATTGACGGATTTTTATGCAACTACGATGGTTTTTAACTAAATCTTGTCACGTATAAAACTCGTTCATCACTTAGGTTATGCCCCCACAATCAAGTACCAAAATGGCAACTGGTCGAAAGGTTCTATAATGGCCTATTTGAACGGCATAGGCAAATCATCGATGCAGCCTGTGCTGGAACCTTCATAACCAAAGTTGAGGATGAAGCCTGGAATTTATTTGAAACATTAAGTGATAATTCCATTCACATGTCCTCTGCCTATCAAGAAAGGAAACCATCAATCTTGCAGAGGAAGATAGAGGCCCATGAAGCTAGGGATACACATGATTTGGCTTATCAAATTCAATTGTTAAATAAAAATTTTGATAGGCTTTTAGCAAACCCTGGCATGAACCCGCAAGCAACCTCTATTATCCAGGTTTCAAGTGAATGCTCCATTTGCCAAGCACTACACACGCCATTGCAGAGTGCCATTTGACAAATCAATTCCCTAAGTTGATTGAGGTTGACCTGAATGTAGCCCAAGGTTTTCGACCACCCCCTCATAATAACCCATATTCCAATACTTATAATTTGAGATGGTGAAACCATCCAAACTTTTCATGGAAGCAATGTGATGCTTCCAACTCAGGGAATGCAAGACCACAACCCCCCAACTTGTTTATCGGCCATCCTATACAAACCCTCCTTAGAACAAGCCCTTTAAGATGGATGAACTAAAAGCCATGATGAAAGCGATGCAAGAGCATCAGAATGTGGTCATCCAATCTCAGAATAAGATTATCACTGATATGCAATCCCAAATTGGTCATCGTATTGAGGTAGTTAGGCAACGGGATCTGAGGAAGTTGCCTAGCTCTTCTGAGGAGAACCCAAAGGGTAAGGGGGCCATATATAGGGAGCACACTCAAGTTGTGACCGTGCTAAGGAGTAGAAAAAATCGGCAAACCTGATAGCTCTCCTACGGTGACCCCTCAGAATTCCCCTCCTGCACTGAACTTGACCTCCACCCTCACCGAGGAAGAGACACACTTCCACCCTCAGTTGAAATCACTCACCCAAATGATGTCGTCATTCCACCACCCCTGTCCCAACACTATGACCCCTCCACCCAGAAGTCGTGGGTACCCTATCTTGAGTGCCTATCCTCCCTTGGGGTATCTTCTATTGGCTCATCAGGAGCTAAGGATAAGATGGGTGAGATTATGAATACTTTCAGGCAAGTCCACATCAACTTTCCTTTATTGGATGCTATAAAACAGATCTCGTCCTATGCCAAGTTTCTAAAGGACCTATGTATCTAGAAGTGTCGATCTAGAAGACAGGTCCAAGCTAAGGTTATCCTGCCTGACCATGTTAGCTCAATGCTCCAACATGGAACACCCCCTAAGATGAAAGACCTAGGAGCCTTGTATATTTCAGTGGTTATAGGTAACTGATTACGTAGCAATCATAGGTCTTAATTGACCTAGATTAGGCTAGAACTTAGCATAAGTTAGGGAAATTCATGCACGCATAAGCATTATCTGCATCTTTACTGCTTTACTTTAGCTATGCATAAAATAATGTTATAATGTGCTGATTAGGTGCATTATGTCGATTGCTGGGAATAAGCTGATCAGGAGCTTGATCTGGAGCTGGATCAGGAATAACGGGAGTTGTAGCAGAGCTGGAGTAGAAGGCTTAGTTTATATATAGGTAGAATAATGTAAGGGGGTTAAAGGTTTTCTATTCTATTAAGTAGAAATAAAACAGTAAAATGTGAAGAGCATAGGTCCATCCTAGCCCTAGGATAGCCTAGAGACTTCCACAAGCCTTAGCCACCCTTAGATTAGGTCACAGCACCCTAGGAAGCCCTAAAACCCTAGTTCCAACCCTTGTCTGGATGTTTAGATAAGTTATAGGACGTCCAGGACCCTTAGCCACCTCCCGCACACCTTAAACCTGCTTCTGCAGTGTTATTGGACGTCTAGACACTTTGTCAGACATCCAATTTCTGTAGAATGCCCAAAACAAAACCTTGATTTCCCCCTGACTCAGATTGGACGTCCAGAACTAAAGTCTGGACTTCTGATTTTTTAGTATAAGTTGTCTGACCACAATATTGGACATCTGATACTGATCTCCAGTCCTTGTTTTGAGATTCAAGTCTTGATCTTGGATCTCTTGCTCCCTAGACCTAATCCCAACCCCATAGGAACCTAAATTAAGGTGTCCTAACCCTAGTACATCACCTCTAGACCTACTTAAGGACCTAATTAGGTCCTCACCAAACCCAATTGACTTAAATCAAAGTCAATTACCTTCACCTAAGTCAATTGGACTCATTGAGTCCAATTGAGCTTAGATCTAAACCCACATAAGTTCAATTGGACTTGGTGAGAGTCCAGTTGACCTAAACTCAACCTAATTGAGTTATTTCACTCTCAATTAGGTTCACACTCATTCAATTAAACTTTGGCTAAGTTTAATTGCATTTTCCCCTTAGCAATTAGGGTTTGTAACCTTAATTCAAGACCTACACCTACCCAAACCCCTTAGGACCTAACCTAAGCCACCTAGCCACATAGAGCACAACCACACACACACACACACATTCATGCACACACACTTCTCTAGAGTTCTCTATAACTCCTTGAAGTGGCGCCACCTCTTGGTTGCCAAAATTAGCAACCAAGAGGCATTCAAAATGAGATCCATAATTTTTGGATCTCATAACCTCTTGGCTGGCCACTCATGGTCTCTCTCTAGAGAGTTCCACACCTCTCTAGAGAGAAGCCATTGGGTCTATAAAAAGACCCCATGGGCGGCCAAGTGACCCCATTCACTTCCTTGGCAAATTCACTCCATTGGTGCCATTCACTCCCACTTCCACTTAGCTAGCCACTCCACCTCCACGATCTCACTACCACCACCATGGAGGACATCATGCCGGGATGCTAGATCACTCCTCCCTCTCTCCAAGGGTTAGCCTAAGCTACATTGGCCGCCCCTCATTCTTCTCTCGACCACTCCAAGGCCATCGGGGACCACCCCTGAATGTCCTTTATTCTGCTAGATTTGGTTTATGCTCTCCATGATTTTTACTGCTTTTATTACTGCTTAGTAGCGTAGTCTTAACTTCTCCCCTAATGATGCATGCGAAATGCCCCTATTGATTATTGTATGCAGTCATTTTCTGGTAGATAGATTTAAATTCCAAGCATTTCTATACAAGCTTTCATCTATAGTTTTTGTGGCAAACAACTCTCCGATGGAATGAATGAAAATGCATTTTTTATATATATATCTCCATATTGTGAAATCACCATGAGCTTATTGATTGCTATTATACTTGCATGATTCATGCTGCTTGTTTCTAACTCTTAATATTCTTGCAACTAAGCATGTCATACCTAAATACGTAATAATCAGGAACCGGCATGCATTTTTAAACAAAGTAGAGCAATAGAAGATCGATTTTAAAAGTAAACAAATGCTTCCCAGAGATGAACGAATGGGACTCAAAGTCTTGTTATCTTTAGAAATCATTTTTTGACGAATGTTTTTGCGCAACTATACTACGATTCCGACGACTTTCAAATGCGTGAAAATGCCTTCCGTCAAATGGCGCCATTGCCAGGGAGGCAACGTCATTTTCTATTATTTCGATCTTGAAAATATCACTAAGAAATTTCTCTCTACTTTGTTTTTGATGTGCAGGAAAAATAGGAAAAGAACGGGATCTGCGCACACAACGAGCATGGAAAGCAAATCTAGGTGCGCATCATCTCATCCTTAGATTAAGTTTTACTTTCTGCAATTTCCTTTGAAAAAAAAGAATTTTTTTCTCATTGTGGTGAAAAAGAAAAAAATCAAAAATAAAAAAAACACACAAAAAAATCTTTGAAAAAAAATCTAGATTAAGTTTTCTTTCGAATCTAGGTTAGTTTGAAAAGAAGAAAAAAGCTATTTTCGTTGAATCCTTTGAAAATTTCTTTTTGAAAAAAAAAACATTCCAAAGTTTTGAAAAAAAAAAATTTCTTTGGTGGAAAGCTTAGATTTCAAATTCAAACCTCTTTAAAAAGCTTTTCCACAATCTTCTGATTTTCAGCCAGATTTCAAGCTTGATTTAAAAATTCGATTGCCAAAAAATTAGTACGCAAAATATTCTAAAATTTGGGCTAATCATTCATTTTCAAACCATATTTCAAATTCCACTGTTATTTTAAAAAAAATTCAAGTATACAATTTTTAAAAATTCAGGAATTGCACGGGTTAGACTGACCCGATTCAAAATTTTTCAAATTTCAAAAAGCGATTTCGAGCAATCTGGGAATCTATTTTGACTAAAAATGGTGGGGTTTGAAAGCTGATCTAATTGGCTTTATTTTTCATAGTTTTTTTGAAATTTTAAAGGTCATTTGATACTGTTTCAAAGTGAAAAACCGACCACTGGTCAAAATTCCAAATATGACCCCCTGGTATTCAAAATTCCCTAAAAATTTGGTTAAAATAGTAAAAATTTTGAAAAAATATTATCTGGAAAGCTAATTCAAAAAGGAATCTACTCGCAAAAGTTAAAATTAATTGGATTCCAATTATTATCAGAGAACAAACATTACTTTTGTGGTCTGCTGAAACAGAAAAAGAAAAACCCTAGAAGTGCATGAAACTTAGGTTGAATCTTTAGGGTTACAATTAGAGACCACACTTTGGGCTAACCTAGACTTAATCAAGTGTAGTTAGCCGGTGAGCTTGGTTATCTTATGGGCCACTCACCACAAACCCCACTGAAGAAAATGGGTTAAAATTAATTTTAAAACACAAAATCAACCTGAGTTCATTGTCATAGTACTGGGTGTTTTTAATGTCACTTGCCAAACCTGGTGACTAAGTTTGCGGGGTAGTGTCAAACGACCGCGGCTCGGGGGTCAATGGAACCGAAGGAGTAAGCCAAAGGAAGAACCTTCCCCTTATTTCCCCCGTAACCAGATTGGCTAGGTTAGCTTGAGAGGTGGGAATCACTTTTAGTTGGTTGAACGATGAACTTATCTTTAGGAATTCAAATTTCTAACGAAAAATCTGGTCACTTGATCCATAAGGATCATTTGGTTGATAGGGTCTTAGCCTTGTCCTGCTTGCCTACACCAACCTAGGGGTTGGGTGGTGTATGCAAGGAAGGAGATCGCTTAGACCTCAACTGATTTGACCTTGGGAGTCGCTCCTAAGGAGGTGAGTCACTTCTATCTACTTAGCCGCAATGGCTAAACCTGGATCTGGACCTAATCAGGATCTAGGAGAGCTGGACCCACAAGCTTATCTAAGAGCCCAGGTCACTGAATCAGCTCAACCTTTGGATCAGAACCCAAGGTCGCGAAGATGACTTTTCGCTTCGCCTGATCCTTCTCCTTGGGTTACCGAAATGGTTAACCTATATCCTAACCTTGGATATTATGACCCATACCAGTCGGTCCCTCAAAGGACCGCATCTTATAACACAGGATATGGATTTCATACTCTTGCTTCTCACCCATGGAATATGGGTAGACCTGATTCACCCCGTGGAACCCCTAAAGAGCTACCGGAGCATATGCGGCCGCATTACAGAATACAGAGAGCTATAGCGAGCGCTAAGGAAAAGGTCTCATCCTATCTACACGAAATCCAGGCTATCATTGAGCCGAACCAAAGACAAAGCTGGATTTCGCATCAACAAGCTGTAATGGAGCTCCTTCGGGAAACAACAGAGATAACAAGGCTAATTAGACAAAATCGGGAAACTCAAAAACTACTACTTTTGAGATATCAAGTGGAAAATAGCCTTGAAAACCTTGAGGAATCCGAAACAATTACGTCGGAAGGACACACAAAAGATTCTCGGGAGTAAATACTGGAAGATCACTTAGGGGAAAAAGAACCTAGCTTGGATATGAGACGGGAGCAGGAAGTATGCCGAATGGGTTCATCTGAGAACTCCATTAAGGAAATTGAGGAAAGGACTGATATCTCTAGGACTAAGCCACAATCAGATTATCCTGAATCCTGGGAGACACCTTTTGGGTTGGATAACCCAATCGAGATAAGGGAAGCAGATCTAATTGAGGATATGGATCCTAAGGCAGACATTACATGCGACACTACTGATCAATCTAGGCCACTTCCCATTGTAGGTGAACCTGTGCTAGAGCCAACATCTTCTGATATGCACTCTTCTTCTTGCACCTACATCCCTAATTTGGATGCTAGAGACTCTGAGATGACACTTTCTATCCCTAATCCTGACATCTGAAGAACAGAAGCAGCTTTGGATAACTCGAACGAAGAAATAAATATGCTACCTGAGGCAGGAATTACTGAGGAGCCCAATGCATATGAGAGTGAAGCGTTGAGTAGAATGAGCTGGGGACGCACCTATCAATGGCTCGACCCCAAGCCTGAAGAGTCAGCCTCCGATGAATCAGAGATGAGTACTGATGAGGATGAAGTAATTTTTGACGAGGATTTCAGTGACCTCCCTATAGATCTTCTACTTTCACAGATACCCCCATATGACCCATAGCCTGGGGAGGGCATGATCTTTGATGTCAATTATCATTATGAGTATCCTATGACTCAGATTCTGGTTCTGAGATACATTTTGATCTACTCCCTCAGCATCTTCCTGCTGAATTGTGGGACATGATAAATCAGCTGAATCAACATCATGATCCCCCCTCTGATTATCCTCTATTTTCCACCACCACTCCACACTTTCTTATAGTTAGACTTTTTGGAGTAGGGGTGCACAATCAGCTGGTTCGCATCTCTGGACCACTGATTCTGGGAGCATATGAGCATATCTTTCTCTTAATCTTAGCCGGCTCCTATGCTAGAAATGACACATCTAATTGAGTTTTCGCCCAGCTGGAGGCGTTAAACTCAGCACGTATAGATACCATTCACTCCACATTCCACCATCATTTATATATAACCATTTTTATACATAGCATATTTTTCTTTTAGCATATTTCCTTTGCGTATATTGCATGATAACAGGTTGGCCGGTGCTGAATATTATTTTAGGAGAAATTACAGGTGATTTCTACCCATTCTCCCTACAGTATTTATTTTCTTTTATATTCATGCATGAGGACATGTAAGAACTTAGGCATGGGGGGTAGATACAGAAAAATTGAAAAAAATTTTTTATGCCAACACTTAGGAAAACCTCGGAGCTACATGTAAAATGTACTTTAGGACCTTAATTAAAAGAACAATCGAGTCCACCTCCAATGCTCACATTGGAGCTAGAAATCGTTCTCAACAGCCACTTCCGACTCACCTGCTCACCTTTTGTTCTAAATTTAGGGTCAAGCTGATTGTAACCCGATACGGGAAATTCATGAAGTACAAATTATGTGAGGTTACATGTTCATAGCATATATACATATTGCACTCATGAATAAGATTATTTTATTAAGAGAATGCATTAGGGATTTTATCCTCTAGTTGATTCCTGTAATCTGGAATCCAGTACAACTTTTTATACACACGTAGAATTTGCAATGGATTCACGGTGAAGGCTGATAAATGTCTTCAGTTTGTCGAGAAGAAGCAGTGCTTCTTTTCTTGAACCCCTTGATAGTGTTTTGGGAGTCAGGTAGATTTTCTTCCAAAAATCCACAAAATAGTGTGAGATGAGAGTAGAGTGTACTGGTGCTCTAAGATTAGTGCAAGGAATCTGGAATCCTAGATAATTAGGTGATGATACTTTGAGTTTAGACATAGTTTTCGCTTTCGGTTCCCACGTATACATTTTTGTGTGAAATTGTGAGAGCCACCAAATAAGGCAAATACGCGGAGAGCGAGTTTTCATAAAACTAGGGCTATGGTGGATAGTTACGACCATTCTCTATGGAATCCTCAGCTGAAGGAGAGTATTGATGTCAAGGTAAGAAATACACCATCCTATCCATCTTTCTCGATGCCGTGAGTAGGCACTTCCACCAAATAAGCCACTCAATGTCTCTTGAGTATCGCTAATCCCTAATAATGCCTCCTCAATAAAGTTCATGGATGTGTGCTAGTTGTGTTATGTTGTGAAAAAAAAAGAAAGAAAAAAAAATTGAAATGAAAAAAAAAATTGATGAAAAGAAAGAAAAATTGAGAAAAAAAAACTTAGAAAAATAAGAAAAAGCAAAGAAAAAAAGAGTGAATATTTAGTGTTTATTTTAGTTGCATTGAGGCAATACCACCAAATAAATCTGAGATCCACCAAATTTGGCCTTAACCTATTTTTCTGTGTTTCTGACTGCCCAAATACTGGTTGAGGAATTCCGACTTAGTGTTAGGGTTATGAGAACTCAATTAAAGTGTTAATCCTAGTGAGACCACCAAACATAGGTCATATACGTGAATCTGGTAAAGTTGTGAGCTCTAAGAAGAAAAATAAAAGAAAAGAGTAAGAGAGAATGAATACAAAGGAATCAAAAGATAGCATAGTTTTCTTGTCTTTCTTTGAGTTGAGTTACTTAGTAATCCGGGACTCTAGATTCTGTAGTACTAGTCTCTATGTAGCACCAAGTGAGAGTGAGCCACCAAATATATAATCTTAGCCCTCAAAGATTCTCTACCTAAGCCTAAAGCCGGGGTGGAATTCATAGAATATCTTGAATACCTCGAGGGAAGAAGTTCGCCTATCCCGCTAGAATTTTTATGAGGGGTCAAGTACAGGCTTTAGAGTTGAATCAGTTTTTCACTCGAATCCGTTGCAAAAGCTACATAGTTGCACTTTCACGATTGTCTGGATTTCTAGACCATAGGATGAAAACAAAAAGGAGAAAAATCTCTATGCATACACTTGATAAAATAATTAGTCCCCTAGGGACCCTTGCTGTAAATAAATTAGTCTTGCATTTGCTAGGGACTAGCAAGATTTAAGCATGGGGGTATGATTGCACAGCAAGCATAGGTCTTAATTGACCTAGATTAGGCTAGAACTTAGCATAAGTTAGGGAAATTCATGCACGCATAAGCATTATCTGCATTTTACTGTTTTACTTTAGCTATGCATAAAATAATGTTATAATGTGCTAATTAAGTGCATTATGATGATTGTAGGGAATAAGCTGATAAGGAGGTTGATCTGGAGCTCGATCAGGAATAATGGGAGTTGTAGCAGAGCTAAAGTAGAAGGCTTAGTTTAGATATAGGAAGAATAATGTTAGGGGGTTAAAAGGTTTTCTATTCTATTAAGTAGAAATAAAATAGTAAAATGTGAAGAGCATAGGTCCATCCTAGCCCTAGGATAGCCTAGAGACTTCCCTAAACCTTAGCCACCCTTAGATTAGGTCACAACACCCTAGGAAGCCCTAAAACCCTAGTTCCAACCCTTGTCTGGATGTTCAGATAAGTTATAGGACGTCCAGGACCCTTAGCCACCTCCCACACACCTCAACCCACTTCTGCAGTGTTATTGGGCGTCTAGACACTTTGTCAAACGTCCAATTTCTGCAGAATGCCCAAAATAGAACCTTGATTTCCCCCTGACTCAGATTGGACGTCCAGAACTGATGTCTAGACTTCTGATTTTTTGAGTATAAGTCGTTTGACCACAATATTGGACGTCTGATACTGGTCTCCAGTCCCTATTTTGAGATTCAAGTCTTGATCTGGGATCTCTTGCTCCCTAGACCTAATCCCAATCCCATAGGAACCTAAATTAAGGTGTCTTAACCCTAGTACATCACCTCTAGACCTACCTAAGGACCTAATTAGGTCCTCACCAAACCCAATTGACTTAGATCAAAGTCAATTACCTTCACCTAAGTCAACTGGACTCATTGAGTCCAATTGAGCTTAGATCTCAACCCACACAAGTTTAATTGGACTTGGTGAGAGTCCAGTTGACCTAAACCCAACCTAATTGAGTTATTTCACTCTCAATTAGGTTCACACTCATTCAATTAAACTTAGGTTAAGTTTAATTGCATTTTCCCCTTAGCAATTAGGGTTTGTAACCCTAATTCAAGACCCAAACCTTCCCAAACCCCTTAGGACCTAACTTAAGCCACCTAGCCACATAGAGCACGACCACACACACACACACCCATTCACGCACACACACTTCTCTAGAGTTCTCTAGAACTCCTTGAAGTGGCGCCACCTCTTGGTTGCCAAAATTAGCAACCAAGAGGCATTCAAAATGAGATCCATAATTTTTGGATCTCATAACCTCTTGGCCGGCCACTCTTGGACTCTCTCTTGAGAGTTCCACACCTCTCTAGAGAGAAGCCATTGGGTCTATAAAAAGACCCCATGGGCAGCCAAGTGACCCCATTCACTTCCTTGGCAAATTCACTCCATTGGTGCCATTCACGCCCACTTCCACTTAGCTACCCACTCCACCTCCACGAGCTCACTACCACCACCATGGAGGACATCATGCTGGGATGCTGGATCACTCCTCCCTCTCTCCAAGGGTCAGCCTAAGCTACATTGGCCGCCCCTCAATCTTCTCCCGACCACTCTAAGGCCATCGGGGACCACCCCTAAATGCCCTTTATTTTGCTAGATTTGGTTTATGCTCTCCATGATTTTTACTACTTTTATTACTGCTTAGTAGCGTGGTCTTAACTTCTCCCCTAATGATGCATGTGAAATCCCCCCATTGATTCTTGTATGCAGTCATTTTCTGGTAGATAGATTTAAATTCCAAGCATTTCTGTACAAGCTTTCATTTATAGTTTTTTGTTGCAAACAACTCTACAATGGAATGTATGAAAATGCATTTCTTTATATATATCTCCATATTGTGAAATCACCATGAGCTTATTGATTGCTATTATATTTGCGTGATTCATGTTGCCTGTTTCTAACTCCTAATATTCTTGCAACTAAGCATGTCATACCTAAATACATAATAATCATGAGCTGACATGCATTTCTAAACAATGTAGAGTAATAGAAGATCGATTTTAGAAGTAAATAAATGCCTCCAAGAGACGAACAACCGGGACTCAAAGTCTCATTATCTTTAGAAATCATTTTTTGACGAACGTTTTTGCGCGACTATACTACGATTCCGACGACTTTCAAATGTGTGAAAATGCCTTCCATGAGTAACCAACACATTGATGAGGCTCTGCTTGATCTGGGAGTGGGGGTGAACGTTTTTTCGAGCTCTGTCTACGACCTTTTGAGAGGAGGCAATTTGAAGACTAGTCCTGTCATCCTCCAAGTCATAGATATATCACTTAAGACACCACGGGGATGGCTGGAAGATGTCTAGGTAAGAGCGAGGGACTTCTTCTTCCCTGTTGACTTTCTTGTAGTTGACACTGACCCATCTAATAAGCCCACTAAGCCGTCTATTATTCCGGGATGCCACTTCTTGGCCACAGCCAACGCCTCTATCAATGTAGATCAGGGCACTTATGGTTGAATGTTTTTGATACCTACAAGCAATTTGGATTGAAAGATTGTTCTCAAATTAAGGTGGTTGATAAAATCATTGAAGAGACTACTCCAACACTGTTATGTAGGGATCCCCTTCAAATGGTCATATCTAAGGACCATCTTCCGATTATTGAAGAAAATGAAGGGGATATGCCCGAATTGGATGAGTTGTTGGGAGTACACACAAAGTCTCTATCCCCTCTGTTTAAGCGAGGTGAGATCAATGTTTAAAATCAATGCATCGTAGTATAGTTGAAATTGCTCGAAAATAAATAAATTTTATTACTTGAAATTGTAAATCCGAGGTCCAACATAAGGAGCAAATTGGGGTTTAAAAATCAAGAGCACAACTTTCAAATTGAATCTAATATGCAACAAAAAATCAGAGTTATAATGCAAAATCTAAATATTGCCACAAAATATCAATGTATATGAAGAGCATAAAAAATGGATGTCTGATTTACTTAAACTAGTGATTGCTACAGTGCTGTGCTATTTCTCTTCTTTTCTTCTCTGTCTCTGTTCTCTGTCTGGCTTCCTTCTTCTTTTCTTCTTTGATTTCTTCGTGCCTTAGCCTTCTTCTTCCTTTGCTTCTTCTGCCTTTAGCTTTTGGCTTCTTCTTTTTCTTATTCTTCCTTTCCTTCTATCTCTGCGACTTCTCTTTCTTTTTGGCTTCATCTCCTTCCTTTTCTTCTTCAACCCTTCAGCCTTCAGCTCTTCCTCTTCAGCCTTTCCTTCTCCTTCCTTAGCTTCTCAGGCTTCCGTCCTCTCCTTCCTTGGCTTCCTCTTCTTCTCCTGCCTGCGAGAGAAAAACCTACCCGTACTCGCCCCTACGATCTCTCTTCCTCTTTCTCTCTTAGGTTCTCTCTCCCAGAGCCTTCTCGGGTAATCAGGTCGAGTATGCGCGCTCGGGACTAGGCCCACCGACATGCATTGTGGGCGAGGAGTGCAGGTTGGTCGGGTATACGGGTCAGGCCAGGTCCGCAGGCAGTGGGTCACGGACGAGGCTGTGAGGGTGAGTGGGACCTCACCCCGTGGTCAGGAGGTGATAAGCCTCTATCACTTTTACAATTTTTCTCACAGCACCCGCTTGTCAACTTCCGAGGTGGGTCTAAATGTCCTACCTTTCTTCGCGAGAGCCTGCAGCAGAAATCCTCCTCTGATTGCAGCAGCTGCTTGGGGCATCAGTGCCAATTGGTTGGCTGGGGCTTTGCGTGAAGGGATTTCGCATGACCTGGGGCACTTCACCTGGAGCGGAGAGACCTGGAGGAGCTCCCAAGCAAGCTCCTTGCTGCGTAAATGGCGGTGGGGACCTTCAACACCTGTTAACAGGAAAACGGCCTTGTGGCCTAGTCAGAATGTTCAGACAGCTTTGCCTAGACACGGTAAAGGTAGTGTGGTGGTCGGCGTGGTGTGGGGTGGCTGGAGCGTGCGTGCCTAGGTCAGCCTGTGTGCGTGGAAGTGGGTGTGCTCGGGGGGAGTTTTGGAGGCTTGGCACGGTGAGTGGAATGAGGGTTTAGGGTCAGTGAGGTGTGGTGGTGCTCATGGGGTAGTTGGCAAGGTGGATGGAGGTGTGGAGCGGCGGGAACACCTCGCCGGAGGTTTGGCCGGAGGTGGAGAAGGTGGTGGTGACTTACGGCACCGAGGCGTGTTTGCAAGAATAAAAGATTGAAAAATTTTTAGAAGGGAGAGAGGACTTAGCTAAGTGTGGATAGACGAAGGGTGATGCAGAGGAGGCAGCCAGCTCGTATTGCTGTTGCCGGAGACGAAGTACTCAATGGGAGGACAGCGACGACGAGTGGGTTGCAGGGACGTCGGCTGGTGCGGCGCGACGCGGACGGAGTGAATAGAGAGAACCCTACCACTGGTATTGCGGTAGAGCAACGAGAGAGAGAGATGGGTCGTCGGAGCTTGCTGAGTTATTGATCGGAGGGGGAAGAGAAAAAATAGGAGGTTTCTCAGGCCAATTTCAAGCTTAGACGTTGCGAATTGATCTGGGCATGCTTTTATATACCCTGGCATTGCAACCTTGCTAAATTTGGAAGGTCGAAGGTGACCCGAATCTCTCATGCATTCGCATGAGAGATTGGGTGCCAAATCAATCCTCCGACTATGTTCAAACTGGAGGAGATTTCTCAGAGAATCTCCCTTTCAAATTTGAAGGGGATTCTCTGAGAAATCATGGAGATCTTTCCCTCGATACCTCGCTGGAGTAGGATTCCCTCCGCTATAATGGTGGAGGGACATAATTGCTAAGAATGACGAGGAAGTTAAGAGGGTTTCTGTAGAGATTTTCAAAAGATACGGGTAGAAATGTAATTAGGTTGGACCTGGTCGCAAAGTAGGTCAAGGTGAATTCCCCTTAGGTCCAAATTTTGGTACAAACATAATTTAGACCAAAGGAATCCAATGGTGAATTTGGATTTTAGGGTTGACCATGTTTGACTGGGCAATTTACACAAAAACCCAATTTAGGGTAAATATTTGACTGAGACCCCAATTTAGGTCAAAATAGGTTCTAAGGGCCAAATTGAAGGTTATAAACCCTAGAGGATATTTTTTCATTATTTTTAGAAGGTTTAGGTGAATTTTATTCTGCCTAAAACCTTGTTAAATTAAGTGGGTCTGTTTTAGGGTTATAAAAGTCATTTAATTCATAGAATTCACATGAACCCTTTTCTATTTGAACCAACCCACTTTTTATCTTGTTAAGACCATTTGACCTATGTTTAGCCCATGAGAAAACCTGTTGTTGTACTGCAATGGTAAAATTGTAATTTTACCCCTTGTTTCTTATTTTTCTCTCAAAATGGTTATTCATTGAGTTAAGACCTCCAGTTGGTTATGTAGGAGCTTTTGTTCTCTTTTTTGGGTCAAAATGAGCTAGTTAGGGCTCATGATGGTGTTTCCATCATACCCCCATGACTAGCTTTGGCTAGTCCCTTAGCAGAATTTTAAGGTTTCAACTTCTATTCTAGACCATGAATTCCTTGATGTTCAGAGATTATGATGAGTGCTTTTTTTCTTTTCTTTTTGATTAGGTTAGAATGCCAACAGTAGGATTAGAGGTACTCAAGTACCAATTAAGATCCGGACCTGACCAGCTCTAGCCTCGGTCCTCCGTGAAGGTTTTTAAGGCCCACAGGAATTATCCTAACGTTTGTTGGACTCCGCAGTTAAAGCACCCATGCTTGAAACATATTTTAGCCTTGGTTTAGTTTGCAGTGCATTTTTTTGTAAGAGAGAGATAGAGGATTTTATTTGTTTGGAGAGTTTTCTCTCTCTTTTCTTTTTATTTATAGCTTTGGATTGGCTTCTCAACACGGTCTGTATCAGATTCCTCGTCCCCATCATCAATCCTCGAAAGGTCCTAGCAATCGATGCTTCGTGATAGCATCGCCCATGACAACCCCCAGAACCCTGGCTTTCGAGATAATCCTGCCCATGGCATTCTGTAGCAAAATCCAGACCCTGGCGATTGACATTTCATGATAATGCCGCCCATGGCATTTGAACCAGCACAGGGTGCATATGTGCCCCCAGTAGGATATGTAAATATCCTAGGAGACAAGCACCGAGGAGACGATATGTTATTACGCATCTTCAAGGGAAATTTCCCACCTCTCCATGCCGGGAACTCCTCCAAATCAACTTGTGTTGATCGGCAGCTCCTAATCTAGGTGACTTTTTCAGAACATTTAAATGCTTTTGTATGATTTTGATAATTATGCGCACTGAACCAAACTGTGTGTGGATTGGGGTGCTTAGGTTACCGAGTCCCGCAAACCAAAGGTCAGTTAACAAGGCCGAATACTCCCTAAGCCTTAGACCTAATACTTAAGCTTCGCATTTTCCCCAACCTCTTGAGGACTATCCAGATCTTAGCGGATACTTGAATTTTTAAGCCTAAAAGTCTAGCCTAAGAGGCCTAAGATTAGCATTCCTATTAATCACTTTTGTGTCTCATTTAGTACTTTTTCCTTCATTTTTCTTTTTCTTGATATGGTCTAGAACTTCAGTTAATCCCTTAATTTCTTACTAATGACTATATCTTCTTTTTTCTTTTCATTTTGTGCTCCTTTTTGACATTTTTCACTTTTCCTCTAGTTTTTGTATGGCCTCAATATTTTCTTTTCTCCTCTAATTTTTGTTCTTCTTCACCATTTTCTATTTTTTAGTATTTTTGGCATATAAGATTTTTTTTTTGTGAGAACCCTTCTGAATTTTCTTGATTTCTGTATATTTGCACTTTACCACCCCCCCATGCCTAGGTTTTGCAATGTCCTCATTGTAAATGGAGGGTGTGAAATAGTGTTGGGTTCAGGGACTTAAAACAGGATTTATCAGGTGGGCGACTGGGTCAAGAATGACTGTTGCAGACATTTTCAAGCTCTAGCACGTGTACCAAAGGTGGGATCGACTATTTTAAGAAAATAGAACTCAGGGTGCAATAGATATGAAGTACAGATAGATAATCAGAGGGATCTCAGGTTTTTGGAATGACGGGTTGCCTCCCATTAAGCACTAAATTCAACGCCTTTAGCCGAGTGGGAAATGGTATGGAGAGAGAGTGGTCAAATCAGCTGAGTTTTGTAGAACAAGCACCTTGATCAACAGCCTGGTTAGTCCAACTAGGTACTTGTTTAGATCAACAGGCTAATGATGCAGCCTAAACCCAATCAAGCTGGTGGTTTGATAAGTGTAGATCAAGAGATGTGGAAACCATATACTACAGAGCTTGGAATAATGTGGACGTGTGAATTCAAGGTTTGGCTGAGTCGAATCAGCCTGGTCAGAGTAGGGACCCGTAAAATAATCAGTGGATAATGCGAAAACCCAATAGGAGTGATCAGCGAATGATGGAGCATGGTTTGTGATCTGATCAATGTCCGAAACCCGATAAAGATGTGGAAGTGAATCATCTGCAATCAGCTTAGTAAGAGGGGAATCAGAATAGAAATTGAGTTTGGTTGCGGGTTGGGGTTGAAAACGGGTTTGGGTGGGTTCTGTATATGCGGAGGAGATGGCTTCAATAAAAATTGTGTATGAGGGCTCTTCTAGAAAGGAGTTACAGGTGGTTTCATTTAGAGAGTCCTCATAGTAGCTATTAAATTCAAAAGTGAATAACTGAAGAGTGTTTATAGGATAAGGGAAATTTGAGTCAAGAAAAGATTCGAACTCTGGGTTGCAGTCACTCTCAACAATTTCTGGTTTTGATTCTTGAGGACCGAAAAGATATGATTCCATCCCACTGGAACCTGAATTTAAATCAGTGATCTCAAGATCCGAGACCTCAGAGTCGGAGTCGGAGAATGAATCATGTGAGCTAAGGTTGTAGATTGGCTCGTCGAAGTCAGGAAACAGAGGTTCTCCAAAATCATGGTAAGATTCGAAATCGTCGAAGACATTGATCTCGCCTCACTTAAACATTTTGGCGCCATTGGTGGAGATGAAGTACTCAGTGGGTGGAGGACGGCGATGATGAGTGGGTTGTAGGGACATTGGCTGGCGCGGCACGACGTGGACGAAGAGGATAGAGAGAACCCTCCCACTGGTATTGCGACAGAGCGATGAGAGAGAGAGAGAGAGGGATCGTCGGAGCTTGCTGAGTTATTGACCGGAGGGGGAAGAGAAGAAATAGGAGGTTTCTCAAGCCAATTTCAAGCTTAGAGGTTGCGGGTTGATTTGGGCATGCTTTTATAGGCCTTGACAGAAGGTCTTGTGCTTGGAAGCCAAGCTTCCAAGCATGGAACCTTGCTGGAGTTGGAAGGTTGAAGGTGACTTGAATCTCTCATGCATTCGCATGAGAGATTGGGTGACAAATCAAGCCTTTGACTGTGTTCAAACTAGAGGAGATTTTTCAGAGAATCTCCCTTTCAAATTTGAAGGGGATTCTCTGAAGAATCAGGGAAATCTTTCCCTCAATACCTCGCCGGAGTAGGATTCTCTCTGCTATAATGGCGAAGGGACCTAATTGCAAGGAACAACGAGGAAGTTAGGGGAATTTCTGCAGAGGTTTTCAAAAGATAGGGGTAGCAATGTAATTGGGTTGGACCTGGTCGCAAAGTTGGTCAAGGTGAATTTCCCTTAGGTCCAAATTTTGGTACAAACTTAATTTGGACCTAAGGAATCCAATGGTGAAGTTGAATTTTAGGTTTGACCACATTTGGTTGGGTAATTTACACAAAAATCTAATTTAGGGTAAATATTTGATTAAGACCCCAATTTAGGTCAAAATAGGTTCTAAGGGCCAAATTGAAGGTTCTAAGCCCTAGAGGATATTTTTTCATGATTTTTAGAGGGTTTAGGTGAATTTTATCCTGCCTAGAACCTTGTTAAATTAAGTGGGTCTATTTTAGGGTTACAAAAAGTCATTTAATTGCTAGAATTCATATGAACCCTTTTCTGTTTGAACCAACCCACTTTTTATCTTGTTAAGATCATTTGACTTGTGTTTAGCCCATGAGAAAACCCGTTGTTTTACTGCAATGGTAAAATTGCAGTTTTACCCCTTGTTTCTTATTTTTCTCTCAGAATGGTTATTCATTGAGTTAAGACCTCCAGTTGGTTATGTAGGAGCTTTTTTTCTCTTTTATGGGTCAAAATGAGCTAGTTAGGGCTCATGATGGTGTTCCCATCACCCTCCCTGGACTTTGAAGGTAGACCTGCTACCTGAGGCAGGAACATCTCAACTTATACCTTTAATCCAAATGGCTCCTGAGTTGGAATTTAAACCCCTCCCAAGTACACTGAAATATGCTTTCCTTGGTCCTCATGACACGCTTCCCATCATTATCTCATCTGCATTATCTGAATCGCAAGAGGGAGTAGTGCTCGAGTGTTTATAACGGCACAAGGAGTTATTTCTTGGTCGATAATTGATATTAAGGGTGTTGACCCTTCTCTCTGTATGTTTCATATATACATAGATGAGTCTGTGAAACCCTTTCAAGACATGTAGAGAAGGCTCAACCCCAATGTGCGGGAGGTTGTTAAAAAGGAGATTCTGAAATGACTGGATGCAGGCATTATCTATCCCATTTCAAATAGTAAATGGGTTAATCCGATACATGTGGTGCCCAAATAGGCAGGAATCACTATGGAAGAAAATGACCAAGGAGAGTTGGTGACCACTAGACCCTCAACTGGCTAGAGGGTTTGCATTGATTATCGCCATATAAAGAACATTTCCCCTTGCTGTTTATTGACCAGATTTTGGAAAAACTAATAGGGAACAAGTACTTCTATTTGTTAGATGGGTACTTTGGGTATAATCAAATAGCTATCTTCCCTAATGATCAGGAGTGCACCACCTTCACAAGTCCGTATGGCACATTTGTGTTCTGTCGAATGGCATTTGGGTTATGTAATGCTCTTACCACATTCCAACGATGTATGATGGCTATCTTTTTTGACATGATCGACGAGTTTGTAGAGATCTTCATGTATGATTTCTCCATTTATAGCTCGTTGTTTGACCTATGCCTCTTGCTCCTTGATAAAGTCTTAACATGTTGCGAAGAGGCAAAGCTGGTGCTTAGTTGGGACAAGAGTCATTTTATGGTCCAATAGGTCATTGTTTTGGGGCATGTAGTTTTCGAGAGAGGATTAGAGGTGGATAAAGCCAAAATCAAATCCATCTCTAAACTTCCATCGCCCACCAATGCTCGTCAAGTTAGATCTTTTCTTGGCCATGATGGATTTTTTAGGCGCTTCATTAGATATTTCAGTAAAATCTCTAAGACACTCTGCGACCTGTTAGCGAAGGATGTTTCCTTTGATTTTGATGATAGATGTGGTGAGGCTTTCCAAGTTTTGAAGAAAGCCCTTATTACTGCACCGATTCTCCAAGCACCAGATTGGGCCTTCCCATTTGAGCTTATGTGTGATGCTTTTGATTTTGCCATGGGAGCGATCTTAGGTCAAAGGGTTGATGGTAAACCTCATATGTTGCATTATGCTAGCAAGACCCTTATGAATCCTCAGCAAAACTACATGGTCACTAAAAAGGAACTTCTTGTTGTAGTATTTGCTTTGGAAAAGTTTCGGTCTTATTTTTTTGGGTCTAAGGTTATGGTGTTCACTTACCATTTACCTTCTTGCTAAGGACACAAAACCTCATTTGATTCGTTGGATTCTACTACTCTAGGAGTTCGACTTGGAAATTAAAGATAAGAAAGGAGTTGAGAATGTGGTAGCAAATCATCTATCTAGGATCCCTATTGAGGCATCAACCCTTGCTGGCGATATTCAAGAGACTTTTCCTGATGAGTCTCTAATGGCCGTGGAGGCCAAAACTCCTTGGTTTACTGATACAGTGAACTATTTGGTTATGGGCATTACCCTCAGTACTTGGGACAAGCAGAAGTGAGATAGGTTTCTTGCCGAAGCTAAATTTTATCACTAGGAGGAACCCGAGATGTTTAGAATAGGCCCTGACCAGTTATTCCATCATCGTGTCCCTAATGAAGAACAAAGGAGTGTTTTGAATTTTTGCCATGATGTCCACTGTGGAGGGCATTTTAGTGGGAACAAGGCTGCCCATAAGGTTCTTAAGTCTGGCTTTTGGTGGTCCACATTATTCAGAGATGCACATACGTACATGGGCGTAAGTCTACATTGCTAGCAGATAGGAACCATCAGAAAAAAGGATGAGATGCCCCAACAACCTATTCTCCCCATTGAGATCTTTGATATCTGGAGCATCAACTTCATGGGTCCCTGTCCTGTGTCCTTCAGATATGAGTACATCCTTGTGGCCATAGACTATGTATCAAAATGGATAGAAGCCATACCTACATGGACCAATGACCATTCTGTGGTCTTGGATTTTGTTAGGGCTAACATCTTTTTTCGATATGGGTGCCCAAGGTCTATCACAAGTGATGGAGGGCCTCACTTTGAGAATGTGCACTTCACAAGACTACAAAATTTAGGAGGCAATCACATGATAGAAACACCTTACCATCCCCAAACGAGTGGTCAAGTTGAAGTATCTAATAGGGAGATTGAGTAGATTCTGGAGAAGACTGTTACGCTCGACAAAAAAGATTGGTCAAAAAAATTGAATGATGCTGTTTGGGCCTATAGGACAACGTATAAGACTCCCTTGGGCATGTCTCCTTTCCGTTTGGTCTATGGAAAAGCGTCACCTTCCCGTTACAATCCAACACAAAGCTTATTGGGCTATTAAAAATGTCAACTTAAATCTAGATAAAAGGGGTAAGGCACGCATGCTGGAGTTAAGTCAGCTTAAGGAGCTTCGCAATGAAGCATATGAAACCTCCCAAGCTTACAATCAACATACAAAGATCTTCCATGATAAGTACATCATTAGAAAGACCATTGAGCCCAACCAGTGGGTCTGGCTTTTCAATTCCATACTTAAATTATTTCCTGGAAAGGTCAAGTTTCGCTGGGATGGGTCATATGTTGTTATTAATGCCTTCCCTCATGGAGCAGTTGAAATTCAGAATCGTAATTCTGGTGAGATATTTAAGGTAAATGGCCAACAACGTAAATCTTATGTTACTCTTTCAGATGGCCAAGTTTTGGACGCACTTCGATTTGAGGAGCCTTAGCTCCTCTCACTTTCCTCCTCAAGTGATATTCTTCTGTCTTTAATTTTCTAATAAGGACATTGTCAATCTTAGGCATGAGGGGGTATAACCTAAGGTTGTTTTTAGCATTCATAAATATTTACATGCATTTAGGTTATGTGCATTAGTTTTCGAAAAAAAAAATTCTCTTTTGTTTTCTTGAGCTGAATTGGTTAGTCCCTAGCAAAAAATTTTTTTTCAAGGAGGTTTCATTGAAGATTTTCTTCTTAAATTGTTGCTTAGTTTAGAATCCAGTACATTTACTTCACTTGCGCGTAAACTAGGTAATGGATCTTTTAAGAAAACCAATAGACATTTTTAGTTTGTTGAAGAGAAGTACTATTTTTTTTTTCCTGAACCCGTGGACAGTTAGAAGGGAGTCAAGCAAACTATCTTCTATGAGATCCACTTAACATTTGTGAGGTGAAAGTAGAGTGACTACTGGTGCACTAAGTTTGGTACATGGTCTCTTAAGTTCTAGATAATTAGATGTTGATACCTCAGATATAGGCATTATTTTCACTCTTAGTTCCTACGTGCGAATATGGTGTGTGAATTCCTGAGAGTCACCAAATAAGGTAGATACGCAAAGATTTAGTTCTAATAAAACTTTCACTATGATGGATGGTTATGACCGTTCTTCATAGAATCCTTGGTTGAAGGTAGGTAGTAGTGTCAAAGGTCAGAAATATGCTTGCCCTATCCATCCCTTCTCGGTGTTGAGAGTAGGCACTTCCATAAAATAAGTCACACAATATCCTCTTGAACATTATTATCCCCAATAATGCTTAATGAATAAAAGTTTGCATCGTATTGTGTTGTGTTGGTAGTTATGAATATATATATATATGTATGTATAGAAAGAAAGAAAAAAGAAGAAGAAAAGAATAGAAGAAAAAGTGTGTTCAAGTTCATAGCTATATCTTGGGGTCCATTTCATCATGTGTCAATATCATTGAGGCAACAAAAAAACTCATTGCAATCCACCAAATATGACCCATACCTACTTTTCAGTATTTCTTATCACCCAAATACTGTCTAACGACTTCTGACTTAGTTATAGGGTTATTAGAACTCTAATTAAAGTGTGAATGCCATGTGAGGCCACTAAACATTGAGTACATTTACAAAATTTGGTGAGATTTGTGATCTCAGAAGGAAAAAAAAAGAAAAAATGAGTGAGCACAAAGGAACGTTAAGAGAGCACAGTTTTTAGCCTTTCTCTGAGTTGACCTGCTTGATAGTTTAGAAATTTAGAGTCTGTAGTACTAAACTACATGTAGCACCAGATGAGTGTAAGTCACCAAATATGAATTCATTTGACTCAGTATCTTCTACCTAAGCCAAAAAGCCAAGGTCAAATCACAGATTTTTTTTCTTGCTTTATCCCTGAGGGAAGAAGTTGCATATCCTAATAGAATTTTTACCAAGGGTTAAGTACGAACTTTAAATGTAAGTTCGTTTTTCACTTAGATCTGTTGCCTAAGCTATTATCACTTCATTTTCACATTTGTTTGGATCTTTAAATTTTTGGAATAAGAAAAGCAGAAATCTTTGGTCACTTCCATCATTTTTCACTTTTGCTCGGGACCAGCAAAACTTAGGCGTGGGGGTATTTGATAAGTCCACTTTAGTGGACCATTATTTGGCCTAAGTACTCTTTAATTATATGTTCCTAGTTTCCAATAGCTTAAGAGTTAAATGGTAACTTATCTTAGTTTGCGTATAATTTTATGTACCAATTTCACATTTAATAGCATATTGTTATGATAACCCATTTGGTGGATGCAGGCTGGATGCAAGAATTATTGAAACATGGAGGACATCATTTGCAAATGAGATCTATACCTAACAATCATCCAATTTCATTCTATAAGACATCCTGAGCTCAATTTGGATGTCTGATGACCATTAATTGTGGACCCACCACCATTTGCATTTTTTAAGATGTCCATAACTCAATTTAGACGTCTAATGAACTGACGGTGCCCAGCCTCAACTCATCGCCTCCCCCTTCTCACAACAACTCCCTCTGAGTCTGTCGGCACTGTCACTCAATTCCACCGCCTCACCACGACAATCAATTTGTTGGAGAAGGTTGAGTCTTCGAGGGAGAAGAAACAGATTGAGAGAGAGAGCTGCAACAACAGCAGGATTTTTAAAAGGAGAAGAAACCAATTGCATGGGGGCATCTTCATCTCCTCCACTAGATGTAAGGCTTGCACCATGGACCCAATGAACATGGTGGCCTAAGCGTGCTCCACCTTCACCCTTCACCCTCATCTCCACCACGAGCCTACCATGACCAGTTGTGCGGTGATAGCACATGACCCCCATCACCACCGCAGCAACCCCATCACCATCACCACCACGAGTCGATTGTTCGCTTTAAAGTCGTTTGCAGTTTTATGTGGTGGAAAAATTGACTAATCAATATTTAAAAAAGAAATAACCACTCGTAGAAGAGCGGGTCGTATCCACAGGGAGGCAACGATGTATTTAAATTCACACCGGTTAAAAACGTTTGTTCATTGTTAGTTTAGACAAGAATCAAGACAAAATTGCCTTCAGATTAAGGTTGAATCAAGAAATCATGCTGAAATAGCAATTCTTAATAACTAGAGGATATTTGTTGCAATGCAGATTCAATAAAATATCATTAAAATATGACAATGGCAGAAAATGTAATTATTAATGGCATGGATACTGTAGCAAAATAGGGGATTTATTCCCCTTGGCAGTGCGCGAAGAGGAGTTGACGGCCGGAGGTGGGAAGCTCGGAGGAAGTTCTTTGGACCGTGGACTTTGCAGCGGTGGTGGCGGCGAGTCGCGCGGTGGCTAGAGCCGGCCAGACGGAGCTCCGGCGAAGGTGGCTGCCAATGGTGCTGAAGTGCCGTAGGCCGTGCGGCTTGGGCAGGCGCGGCTGGTGTCTTGGCGAGGAGGTGTGCGCACGGGACTACGCGTGCACGGAGGTGGCGCTGCTGATGTACGTAGCTGATGCTACTGTAGGGTGCACAAGGAGGTGGCGCACGTTCTGCAGTGCGATGGAGGTGCAATGGAGGAGGGTGGCTCTGCTGCAGGCATGTGGGTGAGCATGCAGCACCGGCGGGAGGCGTGGGTGCACTACTATTGGCGGAAGGTGCGGATGCACGCACGCACTGGTGCGGCATTGCAGGTAGCGGCAGGGAGGCTGCAGGCGGAAGGCGCGCAGGTGCGAGAAGGCTGCAAGCGGGTGCGCGCATTGTTGGCGGTGGGCGCAGGTGCGCACGAAGGCTGGAGGGCGTGCGGATGAGGGCTGGTGCTTCAGGTGTGCGGACGAGGGCAGGCGGTTGGCGGTGAAGTGGGCGAGTGTGGTTGTTGCTGGAGTGGGGAGGTCAAAGCTTCAAACATCCAGGAAACTTCCTGGACGTCTTAACAGGCTGAGGGGTGATTGCAGTAGCTGTGACGGTGGTTGTTGGTGACGACGGCGAGGGAGGTGCACGGCGAGGTGCTCACGGTAATGAGGATGACCTTTGGATGGCAGTCTAGCCTGTCACACCACACGCCCACGGTGGTGGAGGGTCATCACCGTGGTTGAGGCCGACGGTGTGGAATGGAAGAGATGGACTCTGCACAGTGTGGGTTGGGGGTGGAGGCCTCCTCCACTCGGTAGCCTCTCTCCTCTTTTTGTAGCTGTCGGCACGAATTTGAATGGAGAGGCGGGAGCAGATCCACCTTCTCTGCTGATCCATGAATGTGGCTTTAGTGCGGCAGGAGGCGTTGCAGCGGCAGCAGAGCCGTTGCTAAAAAGAAGAAGAATAAAAAATATTATGGTTATTTATATGCAAACCCTCAACTTTTATGTTAACTTAAACAATGTACCTAATTGGTTAACTAATTAAAGTAATGCCATTCTAAGTTAATTCTAAATGCAATGCATGAATTATGTAATTAAATTAGAAATATGAATTAATCTATTTACATCCTAATTTATGCTAAATAAATGTTAGAATTAACCTAATGTCTAAGCACTTAAATACTTAAATAGCCCACAACTATGGGCTAATCAAATACCCCCATGCCTAGTTTTTGCTAGTCCCTAGCAAAATTAAGCGAAACCTAGCACTCCAAGTAGACTAGTCAACTCACTTGGTCTTCCTTCAGAAGCATATTAAGTTCAGACTCTAGACCCAAGGTTCCGAAGTAGTTGCTAGGTTATAGACTAGGTCGGCTAAAGACGAGTTGCAGGCACAAGTTTCCCTGATTTCTGACTCTACCCTAAAGTTTATTGATCCCTGAGATTAAAGCATCCGTGCCTGTGCATTGGTCTGAGTTATTTGAGTTAAAGGAGAAAGTTTTTTTTTTTAGAATAATATATATATATATATTTGTTTGATTCTTCTAAGTCTAACCTTAGATCAGCTATCAACACGGTCTGTGTTGGATTCATTGTCCCCATACCACACCTCGAAGGGTGCCTGGCTTTCAATGCTTCGAGATAGCACCGCCTATAACAACCCCAAGAACTCCTGGCAATCGACACTTCGAGATAGTATCGCCCATGGATTTCTTAAGCGAATTCAGGCCTATGGCAATAGGCACTTCAAGATAGGGCTGCCCATGGTACCTGAACTACACAATGCACTTACATGCCCCCAATAGGATGGATATCCTAAGAGACAAGTGCCGAAGAGGTAATATGTTATCATCGCATCCTCAAGGTGAGTATATACTCCACCTCTCCTACGGCGGGAACTCTTCCAATCAAAATCTTTTTTCAAGCCTCTCCTAAGTCAAAACTAAGAGAACCAAATCTCTTTTCAGAAAGAAAGAAATTAAGTTAATTACCAGACCAAGTGTGTGAAATTTGGATGCTTGGGTTACAAGGACATATAAACCAAAAGGTAGAACAAGACTCCAGGTACTACCCCACCTTTTAACTCAAAACCTAGCTTCCCTTCCTCAACCTCTTGAGGAATGGTCCACAACTTAACTCCTACTTAAGTTTTTAAGTCCACAAAGGACCCTAAAGGTCTAAAGCTAGTAGCTCATTTAGCTTCTAAAGTTTGACCCTAGAATTAATTTAGTCTACCCTAGAGTTCTGATTTGCTTAAGAATGTAGGACTTAGCCAGTTAAGCTCAAAACTTTTTTTCTTTTTAATATGCATGCTATAAACAAAATGCCTCAGGTCCTCTCCCCCATGCCTGGTTCAAACAATGTCCTCATTGAAAACAAAAATAGCTAAAGGAAAATATTACCTGAGGCGGAGAATGGTAGGAGCTAAGGCTCCTCAAGAGTGACTTCGTCAACCAGATGGCCATCTAAAGTTATGTACGGTTTTAACCGTTGACCGTTGATGATAAAGGGAGTTTTTGAAGAGGAAGGATTTTTGATCTCCACAGCTCCATGCGGAAATACTTTGGTGATTATGTAAGGCCCATCCCAACGAGATTTTAACTTCCCAGGAAAAAGCTTAAGTCTGGAATTGAAAAGCCAGACTTGTTAGTTGGGCTCAAAGGTCTTTCGAAGAATAAACTTATCATGCAAGACCTTAGCTCTTTCTTTATAAGCTTGAGAGGTGTCATAAGCATCATTCCTCAGCTCCTCAAGCTCACTTAATTCTAGAAGTCGTGCCTTACCTGCCTTCTCTAAATCCATGTTAACATTTCGAATAGCCTAAAGTGCCTTATGTTCCAACTCAACAGGTAAATGGCATGCTTTTCCATACACAATCCGAAAGGAAGAAGTACCCAAAGGGGTCTTATAGGCCATTCGATAAGCCCACAAAGCATCATCGAGCTTTTGGGACCAGTCTTTCCTATCAAGTCTAACGATCTTTTCCAAAATATTTTTTATCTCTCTATTTGACACTTCAACCTGGCCACTTGTCTGAGGATGGTAAGGGGTAGCAACCTTGTGAGTCACTCCCAAACTCCTGATTAACCGATTGAAATGGTGGTTTCGGAAATGAGGTCCCCCATCACTTATAATAGTCTTGGGGCAGCCGAAACAAGATATGATATTGGTCTTCACAAATTTCAAAACCACAGAGTGGTCATTTGTGCGCGTAGGAATGGCCTCTATCCATTTAGAGACATAATCAACTGCCACCAAGATATATTCATAACCATAGGACGACGGGCAGGGGCCCATAAAGTCAATTCCCCACACATCAAAAATTTCAACAGATTGAATAGGATGTTGAGGTATTTCATTCCTCTTCCCAATCGTTTCAGTCCGTTGACATCTAATACAGGCCTTAACAAAATTATGAGAATCCTTAAATAAGGAAGGCCACCAAAAATCGGACTGGAGAACCTTAAAAGCAGTTTTCTTAGCACCAAAGTGTCCTCCACAATGAAGTTCATGGCAAAAACTCAGCACACTTTGTTGTTCCTCTTCAGGCACACAATGTCTCAATACTTGGTCTTGTCCAATTCGAAATAATTATGGCTCTTCCCAATGAAAATATCTTGCTTGAGAAATGAATCTCTCTCTTTTCTACTCATCCCAAGAGCCAGGAGTTTGTCCAGTGACCAAGTAATTTACAGTGTCTGCATACCAAGGTAAAGTTGATGTTACCGCCATCAGAGTTTCATCGGGAAATGTCTCGTGAATGTCTCCAGAAAGAGAGTCATTAAGAGGAAGGTGAGACAGGTGGTCAGCCACAACATTTTCTACTCCTTTCTTTTCACGTATTTCCAAGTCAAATTCTTGAAGGAGTAGGATCGACCTAATCAGACGTGGCTTAGAATCTTTCTTAGTAATGAGATGTTTCACTGCTGCATGATCAGTAAAAATAGCCACCTTAGACCCAAGTAGATAAGACCTAAACTTCTCCAGAGCAAAAACTACAGCAAGTAATTCTTTTTCAGTGATGGTGTAGTTTTGTTGAGGTTTGGTTAAAGTCTTGCTTGCATAATGCAGCGAATGAGGTCTTCTCTCAACCCTTTGTCCAAGGACTGCTCCCACTGCATAATCCGAAGCATCACACATAAGCTCAAATGGGAGTGTCCAATCAGGAGCTTGGAGAATAGGTGTAGAGATCAAGGCCTCCTTTAGAGTTTGAAATGCCTCAGCACACTTTGAATCAAAACTGAAGGAAGATTCCTTCGCCAACAAGTTTCAAAGTGGCCTAGAAATCTTACTAAAATTTTTAATAAAGCCCAGCATGGCCCAGAAAGGATCTAATCTACTTGACATTCGTAGGAAATGGAAGTTTAGAAATAGAATCAATCTTGGCTTTATCTACTTCCAAACCTTGCTCGGATACAACATGCCCAAGTACAATTCCTTTCTGTACCATGAAGTGACTTTTCTCCCAGCTGAGGACTAAACTAGTCTCCTTACATCGTTTCAACACATTGTCCAGGTGCAGGAGACACTGGTTGAAAGATGAGCCATAAATGGAGAAGTCATCCATAAACACTTCAACACACTCATCAATCATGTCCGAAAAGATAGGCATCATACACCGCTGGAAAGTTGCAGGGGCATTACATAATCCAAACGGCATACGCCTGAATGCAAAAGTACCATAAGGACTCATGAATGTCGTCTTTTCCTGGTCATCAGGAAAGACTGCCACCTGATTGTACCCAGAATATCCATCGAGAAAGCAATAGTACTTATTCCCTGCCAATTTTTCAAGAATTTGATCAATAAAAGGCAAAGGAAAGTGATCCTTTTGGGTAGCGGTGTTCAACTTGCGGTAATCAATACAGACCCTCCATCCAGTTGAGGGTCTAGTGACAACTTGTTCACCTTGGTCGTTGAGTTCCACAGTAAAGCCTGCCTTCTTTGGCACCACATGAATGGGACTGACCCATTTACTATCAGCAATGGGATATATGATCCCGGCATCCAACCACTTTAGGATATCCTTTTTAACCACCTCCCTCATATTAGGGTTCAGACGTCTCTGCATGTCCCTAAAAGGCTTGATGGAATCATCAGTATAGATGTGGTGCATGCAGAGTGTAGAGTCTATGCCCTTAATGTCAGCAATGCTCCAAGCAATAGCTTCCTTGTGCCTAGATAGGCATTCAATCAAGGCTCCCTCCTATGCCTCAGATAGCACAGTCGAAATGATAACGGGGAGCGTATCATTGGCACCTAGGAAAACATACTTGAGAGTGTCAGGGAGGGGTTTCAACTCAAGGTCGGGGGCTTGTATGGTTGAGGGTTTCATAATAGATGACCCCATCTCAAGTAGCAAATCTACCTTCAGCGGAAATGATGGGGGAAGAGACTCAGCAGAAACTCCTAGCAATTCCTCAAGTTCTAGTATATCCCCTTCACATTCCTCCAAGAGATGGGAATGCTCATTTAGCATGACATGTTGAAGGGGGTCATCACATAACATTGCAGGAGTTGCCTCTTCAATCAAGTCATCTATCACCTCAACTTGAGAACAATCCTCAAGTCTGGCTTGTTTGTAAGCATCAAACACATTAAGCCATATTTTCCTGTTCCCAAAGCCCATTTTCCATGCCCCAGTATTGCAATTAATTGAAGCATGAGAAGTTGCAAGGAAGGGGCGGTCCAAAATGGAGGGTTTGGTTGGCTTGTTGGTAGGGTCAGTGTCCAACACTAAGAAGTCAACGAGAAAGAAGAAATCCTCCACTCTTATGAGGACATCTTCCAAAATTCCCCGTGGTGTCTTAAGTGATCGATTAGAAACTTGAAGGATTATAGGGTTAGGCTTCAGATTGCCTCCCCCAAGTTCATACACGTAGCTCGGAAGGATGTTTACCCCCGCACCCAGATCAAGTAGAGCCTCATCAATTTGTAAGTCACCAATAACTACAGAGATGTATGGGGCTCTTGGGTCCTTAAGTTTCGGGGGTGTGCCATGTTGAACAATTGAGCTAATAGAATCAGGCAGGACAACTTTTGATTGGACCTGTTTTCTTGATTGCCACTTTTTCGTGCACAGGTCCTTTAAGAAGTGGGCATAAGACGGAATCTGCCTGATAGCTTCAAGCAAAGGCAAGTTAATCTGCACTTGCTTGAAAGTTTCCATAATCTCATTCGTCTTATCTTTGGCTCCAGATGAGCCAGCAGAAGTCTGCCCAGAGGTGGATAAGCGCTCTGGAAAAGGCACTCTCAATCTCTGGGTGGAAGGGTTGTCATGTCGAGTAAGGGGTGGAATGGGGGCAACTTCTTCCGGTGAGGTGATTTCAAGCGAAGAAGATTTGGGCAAGTCTTCTCCGGTGGGGGTGAAAGTCGGGGTGGATGGTTTTTTAGGGGGTGAAACTATAGGAGCATCGGGTTTGGAAATTTCTTTCCCACTCCTCAGAATAGTCACCGCCTGAGCATGCTCCCTAAAGACAATCCCTTTTCCTTTAGGATTTTCCTCAGTAGCACTGGGGAGCTTCCCAGTCTCCCTCTGTCTAACGGCCTCAACAAGGTGTCCAATTTGCGATTTCATCTCATGTATAGCCTTGTCATGAGATTGGATGATGGCACTTTGACTTTCTTGCATAGTTTTCAACATAGCCTTCAATTCATCCATCTCAGATGTTTTAGGTTGGGCAAGGGTCTGAGGTTGGTTCATTTGATGGTTTTGAAAGGATTGTGGTTTGTAATTTCCTGAATTTGAGACATTTCCTTGTCTCCATGAAAAGTTTGGGTGGTTCCTCCATCCCTCATTATAAGTGTTGGAGAAAGGTGATTGCGCAGCAATCATAGGTCTTAACTGTCCTCGATTAAGCTAGGACTTAGCATAAGTTAGGGTTATTCATGCATGCATACGCATTATCTGCATCTTTACTGCTTTTCTTTAGCTATGCATAAAATAATGTTATAATGTGCTGATTAAGTACATTATGTCGATTGCAGGGAATAAGCTGATCAAGTGCTGGATCTGAAGCTGGATCAGGAATAATGGGAGTTGTAGCAGAGCTGGAGCAGAAGGCCTAGTTTAGATATAGGAATAATAATGTAAGGGGGTTAAAGGTTTTCTATTCTATTAAGTATAAATAAAGCAGTAAAATGTGAAGAGCTTAGGTCCATCCTAGCCCTAGGATAGCCTAGAGACTTCCCCAAGCCTTAGCCACCCTTAGATTAGGTCACAACACCCTAGGAAGCCCTAAAACCCTAGTTCCAACCCTTCTCTGGATGTCCAGAGATGTTTTAAGACGTCCAGGACCCTTAGCCAACTCCCGCACACTTCAAACCCACTTCTGCACTGTTATTAGACGTCCAGACACTTTGTCAGATGTCCAATTTCTGCAGAATACCCAATACAGAACCTGAAATCCTTCCTGACTCTGATTAGATGTCCAGACAACAAGTCTGCACTTCTGATTTTTGAGTATATGATGTCTGATTCTATAATTAGACTTCTGATACTGCTCTCCAATTCCTGTTTTGAGATTTAAGCCTTGATCTTGGATCTCTAGGTCCCTAAACCCAATTCCAACCCCATAGGAACCTAAATTAAGGTGCCCTAACCCTAGTACATCAACTCTAGACCTCCCTATGGACCTAATTAGGTCCTCACTAAACCTAATTGACTTGGATCTTAGTCAATTCCATCAGCCTATTCAATTGGACTCATTGAGTCCAATTGAGCCCTGATCTCAGCACACACTGTCCAATTGGACTCAGTGAGAGTCCAATTGACCTAGACCTGACTTAATTGAGTCCTTTTACTCTCAATTAAGTTTCCACACACCCAATTAAACTTGTATTAAGTTTAATTGCACTTTACCTTAGTGAATTAGGGTTTATAACCCTAATTTGAGACCTACCTTGACCTAAACCCACTAGAACCCAACCTAATCAACCTAGCCACCTAAGTTTCGACCCACACACACCCACACACACCATCCACAAGAAAATATCTAGTCTAGAGTTCTCTAGAACTCTCTACCATATGTGGTTGTCTTGGTTGGCAAAAATAGCAACCAAGAGCCATTCAATTTTTAGATCCACATTTGGTGGATCTAAAAACCACCATCCACCCTCTCTCTCTCACTCTCCCACGAGCTCCCACCATAGGGCTCTCTAGAGAATTCCATAATTCTCTAGAGAGCTTCCATTGGGTCTATAAAAAGACCCCATGGGTGGCCATTGGCACCCATTCACTCCCTTGGCAATTGCTCTCCATTGGTGCCATTCACGCCACCTCCACTTAGCCACTCACTCCACCTCCACAAGCTCACTACCACCAGCATGGAGGACACCATGCCGGGATGCTGGATCAACCCTACCTCTCTCCAAGGGTCAGCCTAAGCTACATTGGCCGCCCTTCATTCTCCTCTCGACCACTCCAAGGCCATCGGGGACCACCACTGAATGCCCTCTATTCTTCTAGCTCTAGATCATGCTCTTCATAATTTTTATTGCTTTCATTTACTGCTTAGTAGAGTAATCTTACTTCTCCCCCAATGATGCATGCGAAATCCCCCCGCTGATTCTTGTATGCAATCGTTTTCTGGTAGTTAGATTTAATTTTAGATTTAATTTTAAGCATTCATGTATAAGCTTTCCTCTAGATTTCCTTGTGCAACAACTCTCCCACGATGAATGAAATTTCATTATATATATATATCTCTTATGTGTTTGAAATCACCTTGAGCTAAATGATTATCATATTTGCGTGATTTAAGTGCCTGCTCTTTAACCGCCTATATATTATGCACAAGCATGCTGTTTAAATAAAGTAGAGCGACTTTAAGATCGATTTCAAAAACAAAAACAACGCCTCCCAGAGATGAACAACCGGGACTCAAGTCTCGTTATTTTACAAAATAATATTTTTGACGAACGTTTTGCGCGACTATACTACAACTTTCGAAGACTCTCAAATGCGTGAAAATGGCTCTCCATCAAAAGGGTCATTACGAGGTCTTGGACGGAACCCTTGAGCAGCATTCAAATCCGCTTGTACAAGCTCAGGGAATTGGGAGGCCAAGTGGCAATCCACAGTGGTGTGTGTATTGCCTTGACAAATTAAGCATTCGGAAGCTTGGGATGTGGAGGTGTTAGGTACGAATGAACTCAGGTTCGACATAAGCCTTTCCATGTTTTGATTCAATAATTGAATCTGATAGGCTAAATTCTGGGTGTTCCTTGCCTCATTCGCCTCCAACTTTCTTTGCATGAGAGTGGGCTTTCTATCCATGTAGGCAGAATTCAAGTGAATAGAATTCTCACTCAAACTATCAAATAAGTTCCAAGCTTCATCCTCAGTCTTAGATAGAAAGGTTCCTGCACAGGCACCATCCACAGTTTGCCTATGCGAATCATTAAGTCCGGTGTAGAACCTTTCAACCAGTTGCCATTTAGGCACCTGGTGATGTGGGCAAAGTCTCAGCAAGTCGTTAAAGCACTCCCACGCATCATGGAATGCTTCCCCATCCTTTTGAACAAAACTCAATTTCCCTCCTAAAGTGATTTGTTTTGCTCATGGGGAAGTACTTCTTCAAAAACTCCTTCTTCAGGGCATCCCAAGTATTTATATTATCAAGGGTGTGATACCAATAGTTGGCTCTCCTTAAGGGAGAAGGGAAAGAGGGTCCGTATTTGAGCGTCATCAGTAACGCCCTACAGCTTCACTGTGGAACAGACCTCGGTGAATTCCTCTATATGCCTGTAAGGGTCTTCCCTAGTAGTACCATAAAAGGAGGGTAGCAAGGATATGGTACTACTTTTGATCTCATACGGATTGTCCCCTCCAGGTCTACGTAGTGCAGGGCTAGCTTGATTGTTTGGGATGAAATATTCCTTAAGGCTCCTTTGACTGGCCATTTCTACCCTTGGAAGGTCTCTTCTTAGGATTCTTTCAGGTTCAGGATCAAACACAAGTTGTCTCCTAAGAGAACGCCTAGCAAGCATGCACTACAAACACAATTCAAAAGGACTTGTTCGATCTACAAATTTAGGCTTTTGACTTTAGTTCAAATTGTAGGTGACAAAACAAGTTTCCTAATCAATTACGCACCTATTGTCAACCTTTGAAATGCCTAAAAAGACCTAGTTGGAGGTTAGGTATTCTTCCCTAAATCTCAAATGGTCAAGTAAATCCAAAGACGAAAGATCGAGGGATGCAAGTAGGCCTAAGCCTTCCTTTGAAGCTGTGCTTTCGTGGTGCTTCTCAACTACCCCCAAAAATCTGTGACAGGGTATCCCCCTCTTTGGATTTACAAAACCTTTGATCTCAAGTTCCGAACACTTCAGAATCCAACAGTAGGAGGGCTCTTATCCTAGTCGTTTCAAGACTTAGGAGTGTCTAAATGAGTGTTGTGGTACAAAAGATATAAGTGTCCACTCACCGCTAAAGGATTTTGAATTTTGAATCGCACACCACGTTTTACAATCAAGTCCTTGATTTTTAGATGTCCCTCCTTTAATTAGTCCTTTTTCACAAATATATGTGACAACTTGTTAGATCGCTTCAAGACAAATTTTGTGGTCTTTGAATTAAATCCAAATGCAATGCATGATCAAGAATAGGATGCAAAGTAAGAGAATGCGTACCTTGCTTCCATTAATCAACAATGCAAGAAAGCACACAATGCAGAGCAATAAATGTAGAGGCTGCTCATACAGACCTAAATGGTTCGTCCTAGGGGCAGGTAGCTCGTTTATTTTATTTTATTTTTTTTAAACTACTTATGCATAAGCAAATAATAGTAATCAATAAACTAAAAACCTAAATCTAAAGAAAAAGGAACAGGCCCCCAAAAATTACCCAACACGGGCCCAAAACAAAATCGGGGAACAAACCCCTCAAAATATACCCCAGAATAAGGGTTTCAAACAAAATGCAATGAAAAATTAAATCTAAAGTCTTAATTCTACTCTAATCAGATTAGCGACTAAATATACAATGATGACCATCGCGTCCTCGTCCTTCACCTTTTCGAAATAGCTCGACCAATTCTCCTCTGGTGACGTCAAGGGTCGCCTCTCACAATGGCTGATTCTTGCACAAATTTCTCTCACAGAAAAGAAAATAATAAATGGTCAAATCACTGTGCAATTGAGAAATAATCAAAATAAATTTAGGTGAAATTATTGCATCTATTTCCTCCCCAGTAACGGTGCCATTTGACGAGTCTATTGTTCGCTTTAAAGTTGTTTGTAGTTTTTTGTGGTGGAAAAATCGACTAATCAATATTTAAAAAAGAAATAACCACTCGTAGAAGAGTGGGTCGTATCCACAGGGAGGCAATGACATATTTAAATTCGTATCAGGTAAAAACGTTTGTTCATAGTTAGTTTAGATAAGAATCAAGCCAAAATTGCCTTCAGATTAAGGTTGAATCAAGAAATCATGCTGAAATAGCAATTCTTAATAACTAGAGGATATTTGTTGCAATGTAGATTCAATAAAATATCATTAAAATATGACAATGGAAGAAAATGTAATTATTAATGGCATGGATACTATAGCAAAATAGGGGATTTATTCCCCTTGGCCATGTGCGAAGAGGAGTTGACGGCCGGAGGCGGGAAGCTCGGAGGAAGTTCTTTGGACCAAGGGCTTCGCAGTGGTGGTGGCCGGAGTCGGCTGGACGGAGCTCTGGTGAAGGTGGCTGCCAATGTTGCTGAAGTGCCGTAGGCCGTGCGGCATGGGCAGGCGCGGCTGGTGTCCTAGCGAGGAGGTGTGCGCATGGGACTGTGCGTGCGCGGAGGTGGTGCTACTGACGTACACGGCTGCTGCTACTGCAGGGTGCACATGGAGGTGGCACATGTTCTGCAGTGTACTGGAGGTGCGCTAGAGGAGGGCGACTCTGCTGCAGGCATACGGGTGAGCGTTGCAGCTGGTGCTGCACGCTGGCGGGAGGCTGCAGGCGGAGGGCATGTAGGCGCGGGAAGGCTGCAGGCGGGTGCGCGCACTGTTGTCGGTGGGTACGGGTGCGCACGAAGGCTGGAGGGCGTGCAGATGCGGACTGGCGCTTCAGGTGTGCGGACAAGGGAAGGCGGTTGGCGGTGAAGTGGGTGAGTGTGGTTGTTGCTGGAGTGGGGAGGTCGAAGCTTCAGATGTTCAGGAAACTTCCCTGACGTCTTAACTGGCTGAGGGGTGATTGCAGTAGCTGTGACAGTGGTTGTTGGTGACGACGGCGAGGGAGGTGCACGACGAGGTGCTCACGGTAATGCGGACGACCTCCGGATGGTGGTGTGGCCTATCACACCACACACCCACGGTGGTGGAGGGTCATCGCAACGGTTGAGGCCGGCGGTGTGGAATGGAAGAGATGGACTCTGCACAGTGTGGGTTGGGGGTGGAGGCCTCCACTCGACAGCCTCTCTCCTCTTTTTGTAGCTGTCAGCACGAATTTGAATGGAGAGGCGGGAGCAGATCCACCTTCTCTGCTGATCCATGAATGTGGCTTTAGTGCGGTAGGAGGCGTTGCAGCGGCAGCAGAGCCATTGCTGAAAAGAAGAATAAAAAATATTATGGTTATTTATATACAAACCCTCAACTTTTATGTTAACTTAAACAATGTACCTAATTGGTTAACTAATTAAATGAATGCCATTCTAAGTTAATTCTAAATGCATTTAAAATATGAATGCAATGCATGAATTATGTAATTAAATTAGAAATATGAATTAATCTATTTACATCCTAATTTATGCTAAATAAATGTTAGAATTAACCTAATGTCTAGGCACTTAAATACTTAAATAGCCCACAACTATGGGCTAATCAATCACCACCACCAAAACCCAACCCCCCACCACGTCTCTCCACTATTCACCATCTTCCTCAAAACAACCCACCTCCACCATCCTCCCCCCCCACCATAGCCACCCTGCATGGCCCCCACCCCCACAACCATCCTCACCCTCACCTATTCTCCCTCACACCACCTTCCATCATATCCACCACCATCATCACCTCTGCCTACTCCCCTACATCTTCTCCTTCTCTTCTTCCCCTTCCTCTATTTCATCAAAGAAACCTAAACCCATTGCTAGTCACCTACTCCCAGCATCCACCTCCGATCACCATCGTCACTGTGACTACCACTGATGTCCTCCACCGACCTTCGTCGTCCATACATCGTCGTCCAATAGACCACCAGCGACTCCTTCTCATGCATCGACGCATCCATCGTCGCCGACCACCTCCATGCCTGGCCACCGTCTTCAGCCACCTCTCGCCACCCTGTCACCATCATCGTGATCTCCTTGCTCCGGACAACCTTCCCCTGTAATAGCTTCGCACCTGGTGGCCCAACTTGCAGGTGAGGAAGAGAGAGGGGAATTCCCTTGTTTTGCCTCTCATTTCTATTAACCCATTTTGCCATTGCAAGTTACTATTCATTTATTTATATGATATTATATTGAGGTAATTTTGCATGTGAACTCCTTACATTCTTGTTTAATTGCATATAATGATGATTTATGTAGGAAATGAGTTTGAAATGGTTCGTATTCTTGTCTATTGATATTTCCGAATAGACAAGGCACCATTAATTATCTTAATAGGCTAGTTCCTCCTTGTGGAGATGACCTAACTATTTTTGTGGTTAGATTTTGAGATTAAATGTTTTGAAAAGCGATTTTCTACCATGCAACTAAATGCCCTAAGAAGATCCATTATGACCTTTCAGCAGAAACCTGGTGAATCTCCCCACGAGTATTGGGAGAGGTTTCAGGAATTACTAAGGAGTTGCCTTCATCATGAAATTCCACGATGGCAGCTAGTGCAGATCTTCTATCATGGATTAGAAGATCAATTGAAATGATTCGTGGATGCCTCATGTGGGGGTAATTTTCGTAATAAAGTTGTTGATAGTGCCTACCAATTATTTGAGGAAATGAATGAAAACTCATTTAATTTGGCATCGATGGATACTTTTGGTAGGAATACAAACCCAAGACTTGGGGCTAATGAAATTGACTCTAAATCTGCATATATTCCAATAACTCAAAAGGATTTGCAAATGATTGCACAAAGACTGGATCAGATGCAAATTCATGAGAAAAAGATTGAAGAAAAGATAAATCACAAACAAGCTCGACATCCAAAACCACATAACATCATGAGAAGATAAAATTTAGACAATATCTGTGTTGTCCCAACTGAGCAGCACTGATTTTCTATGGTTTCACAAGATTTGACTAGGACTTATGATTTATTAAATCATAACCTTTTCAACCCTGCCACTGAAAATAACTTGACTCTCCAGGAGCATTTTAGAAATTCCTCCAATTCCTACAACCAATATTGAAGGAATAACCCGAACCCCTCTTGGAAAGCCCCAAATCAAGTTCCTTTCCAAAGATAATTTGAAGACGAGATTTATGGGCAAAATCATTTTTCACTTGGGCCTTCTCAAGAAGATATCAATGCGTAAGTGATGAAGATTGTTAATCGGGTTTTTCAGGAGTTTAAATATGTTTTGTTGTAGCAAAATCTCCCAAATAGCTCATTTAACAAATAAAATTTATAACTTGAATATCTAAAACAAAGTCCGAGGTCGAACACAGGGAGCAAGTATTGCAATTCACGCACTAAACTCAATTAAAATATAAATGAGCATAGTAAATCAAGCCAATAATGATATTCAATGAATAACAACTACTCAAATATGATATTCAATGTAAAACATGAGTACTCTAAGAGTTTAAGAGGACAAAAAGATATCTAAGACAAAATAATGATGATTTGAATCACCAACTATTAGTCTAAGTATACATATATATCAATTACTCAATATATAAAATAAATGCATAGTGGCTTGAACACTTAAACCATAATTCCACGCTAGCCAAGTTTCAATGAATCCACAATGCACAATGTTAGAGTCAATCAAACGTTACCTCCTCACTATAGATGTCTTAAACGTTGCTTGCTATAGTGCTTTTGCACTATTCTTCTCCTTCTCTTCTACTTCTTTCCTTCTTTTTCCTTCACCCTTTTCTTCTTCTCTTCTAAGTGCCTTCTCCTTAGAGCCTCTTCTTCACAAGCACAAGAGATAACAATTCCCTTACAACTAAGTGTTCAGCTTTCACACAGAGGTGCAAAAACCCCCCTACCCTCCTCTCACTTTCTTTCCTTCCTCTTTCAAACCCAACGCATAATCGGACCCAAACTCAGGCTATTGGGTGATGAGCGTAGGGGACCAGGCCTGCGTGGTGTGAACTGCATGTGAGGTGTGAGGCTAAAGGTGAGTGGGGACCTTACCCCTAGTGTATTTGAGGCGATAAGGCTATGTGAGATATTCCTTTTATGCCACAGCTGTGCCTCCTAAATCCACGATGTGGCACTGATAAACGCCAGGTTGTCATCATTCTTATCCATTAAAATAAACCTAGCTCTTAAAATTTTGCTCCACAAATGGGTTTTTGGATTGCATTTAGGCATCAATTAGGTTAGGCATGCATTGCATTTTTTATTATGTTTTTTATGTGTTTTTGTGAGTGTTAGGGATAAACAGATTGTCAGATCTCTAGAACCCTAGCACTCAGGAAGGCAATTGGTGAAGGAGAAGTTCAAACTAGCTGGAACTCAACTTGATCCAACTCACCATAGCTAGAATCTGGCTCACCTGAACTAGGGTTAGCACATCTTAGCTCCATTTAGCTCATCTCAGTTGAATGGAAGCTTAAGAGAGATCATCTGAGCTCACCTTAGCTCAAGTCAGCTCAGATCCAAGTCAACTTAGTTTAGTCTAGCTTATCTCAGCTCCCATCAGTTCACTAGGAGCTCTAGCTAGCTCAGTTAAGTTGACTAGAGTTCACCTCATCTTAAGACCAACTACATCCAACTCCACTCTAACTCCAGCCTGCTGAAGATGACTTCATCTTAGCTCAGGAAGCTCAAGTCTAGCTCCCGGGGACTCAGCTTAGCTCAACTTAGTTGAGCTAAGCTACCTTAGCTACCTCAACTAGCTAGGTCCTCCCTAGGAGCATCAGATCTAGCTCACCTCAGCTCCTTTCAACAGAAGCCAGCTTGCTTTAGCTTGGCTTAGAAGCTAGCAAAGAACTAGCAAGTTAAGCTAGCTAAAGTAGCTCCATGCCACCCTCTTCAGCAGTTGCTAGCTCCAGTTTAGCTCCAAACTTCTTCTATCCAGCTCCTCCCCTCAAACCCTAGCTCCAATTGCCTCCTCCTCTACTTTATTACTAGCTAAGCTAGCTTAGCTAGCATAGCTTAGGTATGCTTTAGCTCCCTTGGCCATCGACCACCGTAAAAATTTACCTAACTAGCTCCACCAAGTAACCCAACCTAAGTCCACCTAAGCTCTACCTAGTCCACCCCTAAGTTGGCGCCAACATAGCCACCTCTTTACCCCCTAACCACCATCAAAAGGCAGTAAAAGTTGGTGCCAAAAACACCCATAACTTCCCCCTCCTTGGCTCCAACTTTTCCCTTAAAAAATGCCCTCATCTCAACCCTACACCTACTCCCTCAACCCATCTCCACCATCCACCTAACCCCCCTTCTAGAAGACCCTAGGTTGGTGCCAATTGGTGGTGTCTCTCCACCACCAAGAGCCACCAACACCACCATAACTACCACCCCACAAACCCCTTAGGTTGGCGCCAAACACCCTCCACCCTAGGATCCCTAACCACATCCCAAAACCTAATCCTAGCACTCCATCATCTCCATGCCAACTGGTAAGTCAATTTTTGCTTTCGAATAATATGATTAAGATGATTTGTCATTTTGGTATCAAAGTGGTGGAAAATCGCTTAACAAAACAATTAGAATTAAAATTAAACCACTTACAGGAGAGTGGGTTGTGTACAAAGGGAGGCAATGACTTATTTAAACTGGCAATTAGGTAGAAATCAAGTTCGCTGAAATATTTGTAAAATCAAACAACACCTATGTAGCTCCGAATGTAAACCTTAAATTTATAGGGAAGTCAAGGGTTGTTAACATAATTTTTACATAAGAAAATTATCCATGTGCAAGGGTATGCCACGTACTTTTCACTTGCATGCATACTAAAATGTAATTCAAAATTAAATGTAATGCACATAGAGATGAATCAATGAGGCTTAACAATTCTCTAGAAGCATAAGCATAAAGCCATAAATTCACCACAATTTAATTAATAAAATAAATCAAGAAAATGAATGTTGACAATGGCAATTTCTGTAAATAGAAATTCAAGCAAAAATAGGGGATTATACCACTCTCCTCCTCGTGCACGGGAGAGAGGCTCATTCGAGGAGTAACTCTGAGAAAAGGTCGGCCGAAGTGAAACCTTCGCGGCGGTGGCGGCGACGCGTCACGAGATGGCTTAGGCCGGCTGGACAGAGGAGAGAACTGGCAATGGCAGCGGCTGTTGCTGCTGCTCTTGCGCGCTCTGCTACTGGAGGGCGCGTGGTGGGTGCTACGGGCAGCGGTGCGGTGAGGTGTGGACGCACGCAGGGAGGCACACGTGGGCTGGAAGTGGAGCGTAGCTGCTGCGGGTGTGCGGCAGGGGTTGAGGCACGTGGGGGGGGTCATGCGCTAAGCCACTGGTGAGCACGCTTTTGCTGTGGTGGAGGTGCAGCGTGCACGGGTAGGTTGTTGTGAGGGGCAGGCGCACATGGAGGGATGCGGACACATGCAGAGGGGTAGGCAGCTGCTGTGGGTGTGCAGCAGGGGCACCGTGGGCTAGTGGAGCGCGGGTGCATGCTGCAGGAGGTGCATGGGTGAGGAGCTGGTGGGGCATGCAGTAGCTAGGAGCTGTGCGTGGAAGGGAAGATGTGCTCGGGCAGTAGGAGGTGGCTGTTGCTAGCCGCTTTGGCGTGAAGGTGGTCTGCGGTGATGGTGGTGGTGTGTTCTTTGAGGCCTGCAAATAGAGTAACGAAGGTGATGATGAATAGTATCATGAAAGAGAAAAGAAAAGAGAGAATAAAGAGAAAGAAGAAAGGAGTTCTTTGCGTGGCCGATGAGGCACATGCTCACAGTAAGTGGCCGAGCTCGTCAGCTTGGTGCGGCAGCCTGTCACTCCACCGGCCCACGGTGTGGCAAGGCTCGGCCGTGGAGACAACAATGATGGGCAGATGCACGGTGATGGGCAGGCAGCGTCTCTAGGAGCATGGCAGCCTCCATCTCTTCCTTATCCCAGTCGAGGAGACCAGATCCACTTCTGGCCCTCCTCCTTGACTAGGCTCTTCAATGCGACAACTGGAGGAAGAAATGCAGCTGTTCATCATAGAAGAAGAATAAAACAATAATAAAATATTATGGTTATTTATACACAAACCCTTAACTTTTATGTTAACTTAAAATAATGCATGCAATACACCTAATTAGTTAACTAATTAAATGAATGAAATTCTAAGTTAATTCTAAATGCATTTAAATATGGATGCCACACATGAATGATGCACTTAAGCTAAAAAAATGAATTAATTTAATTACATCTTAATGTATGCTATTTAAATGTTAAAATTAACTTAATATCGAGGCACTTAAATACTTATATAGCCCACAAATATGGGCTAATCAAATACCCCCATGCTTAGTTTTTGCTAGTCCCTAACAAATCTAAGCAATAACCTAGCACTCTAAGTGGACTAGCCAACCCAATCAGTCTTCCTTTAGAAACATGTTAAGTTCAGACTTTAGACCTAAGCTTCCCAAGTAGTTGCTAAGTTACAGACTAGGTCGACTAAAGACAAGTTGTAGGCACAGATTTCTCTGATTTCTAAATCTACCCTAGGGTTTATTGATCCCAGAGATTAAAGCATTCGTGCATGTGCATTGGTCTGAGTTATTTGAGGTTGGTATGATTGCCAACCTAGAGAGGAAAAATGATTTTTTTTAATATATATATATTTTGTTTGATTCCTCTAAGTCTAACCTTGGATCAGCTATCAACACGGTCTATGTTGGATTCATTATCCCCATCATCGTACCTCTAAGGGTGCCTGGCTTTCGATGCTTCGAGATTGCACCGCCCATAGTGACCCCAAGAACTCTTAGCAATCGACACTTCGAGATAGTATCACCCATGGATTTCTTAAGTGAATTCAGGCCTGTGGCAATTGGCACTTCGAGATAGGGTTGCCCATGGTACTTGAACCGCACAATGTGCTTACATGCCCTCAGTAGGATGGATATCCTAAGAGACAATTGCCGAGAAGGTAACATGTTATCATCGCATTCTCAAGGTGATTATATACTCTACCTCTCTGACGACAAGAACTCTTCTAATCAAATTGTGTTTTCAAGCTTCTCCTAAGTCAAAACTAAGAGAACCAAATTCTCTTTTAAGAAAGGAATTAAGGTGATCACTTACTTACATAAGACCAAGTGTGTGTGAAATTTGGATGCTTGGGTTACAAGGACCCGTAAACCAAAAGGTAGAACAAGACTCCAGGTACTACCCAGCCTTTCACTCAAATCCTAGCTTTCCTTCCTCAACCTTTTGAGGAATGGTTCACAACTTAATCTCCTACTTAAGTTTTTAAGTCCATAAAGGACCCTAAAGGTCTAAAGCTAGTATCTCAACTTAGCTTCTAAATTCAGACACCTAGAGTCAACTTAGTCTAACCTAAAGCTCTAGTCTACCTAAGAATGCAGGGCGCAGCCAGTTAAGCTCAATGCAAAATGTTTTTTTTTTTTGTTTTTGTGTGTGTGTGTGTGTGTTTTGTTTTCAATGCAAATGTATTCAATGTAGAATGCTTTAACTAAATGCATGAATGAACTATGTATAAATGCTATGTATATCCCCAAGTACACCTCCCCATGCCTAAAGCCTGCAATGTCCCCATTGCATAGAAGGATATTACCTCGGTCAGAGTTGGGTTGCCATTGTTTTGTTAGCAGCTAAGTAGCCAAAGAACATGCAAATTAGTTCAAGGATCATAGAAATAGCCCCTAAAAATGAGCAAAGTAATGCTGGCCTAGAAAACAGGTAACCTAGAATGTTGTCGAGCTGATGATGAATCCCAATAGCAAATGCTCGTCCAACTAGGATGGGAATGAAATCATTCCAGGTCACCAGAGAAGGTTCTAAAGGATAAACTGGCATAACAACCTCCAAAGGGGTAGGGGGAGGATGACAAGGATCCTCCAAAAGGAATGGGGAAGGAATGGTGCAAAGATAAACCCCTAGGGTAATGGATTGACTAAAGAAATCATCAATCTATACCCGATACTCCATTACAAGAGATATTGGTGGTCTGTTAAGCCCTCCGGTCAAAATAGTAGTGAGCATGTCTTTAAGCCAAGGATTGTCTAGGGTATCCAAGTTTCGAGGTTACGGGATGGTCATAAGATCTAAGTTGGGTTTAGTTGGCTCGGTGTCCATCCCTAACAATCTTTCCAATTCCTCAATTGCATCCCTAGCATTCCTTGCACTATCAGAAGTATCTGCCTGCACTTCATCAATGATCATTTCAACGTATGGAGTGGCCATTTCGCCTTCAAACATAGGCAAATCAGAGGATGACTTCAAATCAAATGAAGGTAGGTTGGAAGCAATAGATCTAGGGATTATCCTATCAATGTCATCGCTAGGTTCTTTTTTTTTACTCAAATCCTCCCTAGAGTCTATATGTGAATCCCAATATATCTCAGAAGTTGCTTCCATGTTTTCTATTATTTTGTCATGAGGAGAGATATCATCAATGGATGTTCTAATGAAACCTAATTTGGTCAACTTTGTGACATCCTCGGGGGCTAATTCTTCAAATAAGACATAATCACCCTTAGTGTCACTCCAAATCTTGAATGTAGGGTCCTTATATAATTCATCCTTCTCCTCATCATATGATTCATCATATACCCGAGGTCTAGAATCATCTAAAATCTCAGCAGATCCCCTAGGGCACTCTATCTGGGGTACATGGTTTACACTGGTAACATTGGACTCCTCAGATAGGTGAATTTCTTTAGGGTTAGGTTCCCCAAGGGTGGTTTGGGTTCCATCTTGTGATCAGACGGGAGGGCGGGATTAACAACTTGACTTCGACCCACTTCATCAAATGTCATGAAAATACTATCATCGGGGTCGAGGTCTTCCAATGGTACCATCATTCCCTTCTTTTGACTCCAATATAATTCAGGTGGATACTCAACTTGATCATTTTTCTCCTTAGGTTTCCACCTTTCTTCATCCCATGTATAGATACTTTCATACATATCCTCCTCCCACTTAAGGCATGGACTTCTCAAGGAAGTGTCATCTAGCGGGGAGGTTTCAAAATCAATCCTCGAAAAGTAGTTATTCTCCCTTACATAATCCCCAAAATTTCCCTCCAACTTAGGGTGTGGCTCTCCTACGGGGGATGCATCTAGCGTAGAGGGGTGCATGTCATCCTCAATGGGATAGGTTGGATTGCTAATGTCTTCTTTTTCTTGCTGGCCTACTCTCGAAGATTCTCCTAACAATTCAATCAATTTATCTTGCATTTTTTGAATTTCCATCTTCACGGAGAAGAAATCATCATTACTATCAGGAGAGAAGTCAGGCTAAGGGTTAAAGTACCTAGGAGTTTCTATCCAAGCATTATAATCATTCAGGGAGGGTGGGTTGGGTATTTCTATGGTGCGTGGGATATTGGGCAAGGCAAATCCTGCTCCTAGGTTCTGCTCACTGATTTGGGGCTTAACCAGGCCAGTACTTCTATAATAAGAGTAAAAAGGATCAAAATGATTATCATTATGTCCATTAAAGGATGGTCCATCTCGGCTTATGAGATCGAAGAGTGTAGGGTAGGGGTAAGGGTGTGGGCAAGATGTGAAAGGATGAAAGTCAATGTGATCCATTCTAACTCACACCTCAATCATAATTCCCTAAGCAAAACACAATTCAAAAAAGGACTTTTTAGGTCTTTCCCAATTTGGGCTTTTGATTTTAAGTCAGATTGTGGGTGACAATACAATTTGTTCAATCAATTTACATGCTTATTGTCGACCTACGGGCCACCTAAGAAGACCTAACTGGAACTTAGGTGATCCTCCCTAAAGCCCAAAAAGTTTAGTCACCACCAAACACAACAAAGAAGGATGCAAGTAGGGTTAAACCCTTCCTTTGAAGTGTTGCTTTCGCGGTGCTTCTTAACTACCCTAAATCTGCAAGGTTTGGAGCCAACTTCACCATTGAACTAAAGTTTGGGTCACTTTAGACCTCAGTAATAGGAGGCTCTAGTCCTAGCGGTTCCAAACCTGAGGAGTGTCTAAAAGCGTGCCTTGGTGCAAGAGATATAAGTGTGCATATACTGCAAAAGATTTTGAATTTTGAACCGCATGCCAAGTTTGAAAATCAAGTCCTTGATTTTTAAATGTCCCTCCTTTAATTAGTCCTTTTTCAAAAATTAAATGTGAGCACTTTATTAAATCGCTTCAAGACAGATTATGTGGTCTAAAAATTAATCCAAATGCATTTGCATGATAGGTAGAAATGCAAAGTTAGAAGTGCATAACTGATTCCAGCATTCTTCATGTAAAATGCAAGACAGGAAGTGAGATCTAGATGCTACTCATTCAATCCTAAATGATTTTACCTAAGGGCAGGCATCTTCTAGTAGGTAGCTCATGTTTTTTTTTTAGCTACATAGGCACAAAAAAATTAAGGATAAACAACCCACAAAGAAAACCTAGATCTAAAGAAAAGGGACAAACTCCCAAAAAGTTACCTAACACGAGCCTAAAAGAAAGTCAGGGAACAAACCCCTCAACTACACCCGAGAACAACCAAAATGTGTAAGAAAAATTAAGTCTAAAGTCTTAATCCTACTCTAATCAAATCAGCGACTAAATGTGTAGAGACGATCGTCACGTCCTCGTCTTTCCCCTCCTGGCGATCTGGTTCCTTGCAAGGTGGCTCGAATAATTTCTCCTCTGGCGACGTCAAGGGTCGCTTCTCATGATGGCTGGTGTGATGGTGAGTTGTAGAATGTGTGCCGTAGATTGTTGCATTCACATTAGAAAAAAAATCTAGAGTTAAATATGATTCAAAATTTAAATCAATGTGAACAAATGAATGAATGAATGTGATTTAATTAAGCATGTTGCCTCCCCGGCAACGACATCATTTGGTAAGTTGATTTTCTCTTTCGAATAATATGATTAAGATGATTTGTCATTTTAGTATCAAAGTGGTGGAAAATCGCTTAACAAAACAATTAGAATTAAAATTAAACCACTCACAGGAGAGCGGGTCATGTCCACAGGCAGGCAATGACTTATTTAAACTTGCAATTAGGTAGAAATCACGATCCTTGAAATATTCATCAAATCAAACAACGCCTATGTAGCATAGAATGTAAACCTTTAATTTATGGAGAAGTAAAGGGTTGTTAATGTAATTTTTACGTAAGAAAATTATCCATGTGTAATGGTATGCCAAGTACTTTTCACTTTCATGCATACTAAAATGTAATTCAAAATTAAATGTAATGCACATAGAGATGAATCAATAAGGCTTAACAATTCTCTAGAAGCATAAGCATAAAGCCATAAATTCACCATAATTTATTTAATCAAATAAATCAAGAAAATGAATGTTGACAATGGCAATTTCTGTAAATAGAAATTCAAGCAAAAACAGGGGATATACCTCTCTCCTCCTCGTGCACGGGAGAGAGGCTCATTTGCGGAACTACTTTGAGAAAAGGTCGGTTGGAGCGAGGCCTTTGCGGCGGTGGCGGTGGTGCGTCGCGAGATGGCCTGGGCCGGCTAGACAGAGGAGTGAAGCGGCAACAGCGGCGGCTGTCGCTGCTGCTCTTGTGTGCTCTGCTACTGGAGGGCGTGTGGCGGGTGCTACGGGCAGCAGTTTTGCAAGGTGCGGACCCACGCAGGGAGGCATGCGCAGGTTGGAAGTGGGGAGCAGTTGCTGCAGGTGTGCGGTAGGGGCTGAGGAGCGGGGGGGGTCGTGCGCTGAGCCTCTGGTGGGCGAGTGCCTGCTGTGGTGGAGGTGCAGCGCGCGCAGGTAGGCTGCTGTGAGGGGCAGGCGCATGTGGAGGGATGCAAACACACTTAGAGGGGTGGGCGGCTGCTATGGGTGTGCCGTAGGGGCGCACGCGGGCTAGTGGAGCATGGGTATGCGTGAGGTGCATGCTGTAGGAGGTGTGTGGGTGAGGAGCCGGTATGGTGTGCAGCAGTTGAGAGTTGTGCGTGGAAGGGAAGATGTGCTCGAGCAATAGGAGGTGGTTGTTGCTAGTCGCTTTGGCGTGAAGGTGGTCTGCGATGATGGTGGTGGTGTGTTCGTTGAGGCCTCCAAACAGAGTAATGAAGGTGATGATGATGAATAGTATCATGCAAAAGAAAATAGAGAATAAAGAGAAAGAAGAAACGAGTTCTTTGCGTGGCCGATGAGGCACACGCTCACGGTAAGTGGCCAAACTCACCGGCTTGGCGCGGCGGCCTATCACTCCACCGACCCACGATGTGGTGAGGCTTAGTCGTGGAGACCATAGTGATGGGCGGATGGACGATGATGGGCGGGTGGCGTCTCCAAGAGCATGGCAACCTCCATCTCTTCCTTATCCCAGTCGAGGAGATCAGATCTAGTTCTGGCGCTCCTCCTTGGCTAGGCTCTTCAATGCGGTAGCTGGAGGAAGAAATGCAGCCGTTCCTCATAGAATAAGAATAAAATAATAATAAAATATTATGGTTATTTATACACAAACCCTTAACTTTTATGCTAACTTAAACTAATGCATGCAGTACACCTAATTGGTTAACTAATTAAATGAATGCAATTCTAAGTTAATTCTAAATGCATTTAAATATGGATGCCACACATGAATTATGCATTTAAGCTAAAAAAATGAATTAATTTAATGTCGAGGCACTTAAATACTTAAATAGCCCACAAATATAGGCTAATCACCAACCACCACCTTCCCTTCCTATAAATACACCATTAACTACCCACATTTCTTCATCCTCCATTTAGTTAATTCTACCCTACATCTACCCTAACCCATGGCCAAGGAAGGAGAAGAAGAGAAGAATATTAAGGGGACACTCTACTCGCCCCCTTGGTGCCTTCTTCCCCTTCTCACTTCTTCCTTGTGCCATGCCAAGGAGGAGCATTCCACCACTTGAAGGATGGCCAGGCATTGAAGGAAAAAGGGTGGTGTACGCCCACCCTTTGGAGGAGCCATTAGGGTGCACGACCACCCTTGGAGAGCATAGGGTACGCCCCCTTTGTGGGCTTGTCTTGGAGGTCTTCATCTTGAAGGAGCTTTACAAGGAAGGAGTTGGAGGACTTCTTTTCAAGCTCGAGAGATACTAGGCTTGGAGCAAGAAGCCTCTATCTCTTCTTCACCATCATCATCATGAAGAAGACTAGTGTTTTTACCTTTTGTATTTTTGATTTCTAGTTGTAGAAGCATTCCTCTACCAGGGTTTTGTAAAACATTTTTCTCCTCTAGTAAAATTGTCTTTTTCTTAATTGGTTTTCTCGCAATTTTACTTTTGACTTAGTGTAATCACCCCCTCTCTCTAATTACTCTAGGTTTCCACCTACCTAGAGTGAGCTTAGAGAGAGGAATTACTTGTCACTTAGCTTTTAGTTTAGTAATTTTAGGTGTTAGTCACCTTCCTGCCATTAAATCCTCGTTGCTTTAGTTATTTCAAACTATAAAAATTACATATTTGAAAATAACAAAAAGAAAGTTGATTTTCATTTCCGAGCAATTGATTCGATTTTGCAACATATTGCCTCATTGGATGACCCTAGATACTTCCCTATCTAGGTCTTAGAATTTTAGGTGTTGGTTGGTTTTACACGTTATAACGACATATTTTACAAAATGCGTAAAATCCATATTAGGCACTAATGCCACTCTCTTTCTTCGTGTGAACTGTAGGGTGGTGCCTTCGTCAATTGGATGAGTTCCTGACACTAGAGTCCTCAATTGAAGACCTGGAGCTGAAGCCTGGAGCAATCGTGGCTAGAACACTACGAACGGGGCCAGAGAAGATGACGCAGCGGTGGAGCTGTCAGGCGAATACCTGGAAACATGAACAAAGCCTTGCGGCTAAGTTAAACCAGCTTAGAAGCTTCACAAGGATGCGGTGAGGATGTTGGTGGCGGTGGTGAGCTGCGAAAGTGGTCGTAGGTGGCTAGCGAAGGCGGAGGAGGTCGCGTGAAGGTGGGTTGTTCGGTGGGTGGTTTGGATGAGCGATTGATGGAATTAGGAGAGGGCTCTTGGTTGTGGTGGAACGACAGAGCTTTTGGAGTTGGTGGTGAGGTGTGTGGTGTGGTGGAGTGACTGGAGAACCTCACCAGAGGTGCGGCCAGAGTGGAGGAAGATGGAGGTGAATGGCAACGTCGGGGGCCAAATCTAGGATAAGGAGTCCCAAACTAACCTACGAAGCTAAAGGAAGCTAACCTAAATCTAATGGATGAAAGGGATGGAGAGGTGTCATCTTTGATTGGCCGACGCTGGAGAAGGGGAAATCTCCGGTGGGCGAACGACAAGGAAAGGAGGGAGATGGCATTTGTTGGTACCACAAGATGCGGATGATCATGGGGAAGGAGAATCCACCTACTATTGTATGTGAGGGTGGACGAGGAGGGTGGTCGAAGGAAGCCCTCCAGAGGTACGTTGGAGAGGGGCCGATGGTAGGAATTTGAAGAGGGTTTTGGCCCTAAATCTTGCTAAGGAGATCGGCGATGCAATGGGCATGCTTTTATAGGTGCTAGATGGTCATTCCAAGCTTGGAATCTAAGCTTGAAACCATGGCAACTTGATGAAGAAGGAAACCTGAACCTTTGAAAGGTTTGCATGAGCATTTGGGAATGATTTCGAGCCCAATGTGCGGCTCAATTGGAAGGCAATTACATCAAGAATCTCCCTTCCTATTTTGGGAGAGATCTGCCAATCAATCAGGGAGAAATCCCCACTTGAAGGTCACCAGAGTAGGACTTCCTCTACGATAATGGTGGATGGACCTGATGGCAAAGAATTATGACAAAGCTAGGGGCATTTTGTAATTATTTTGAAAGTTTGGGGAATAAGTGTGAGAGAATAGAATAAGATTGGATTGAAATGCAAACTAGGTCAAGAGGATCTCTGATTGGGCCCAAATTTTGGTATAAACCTAATTTGGACCCAAGGAATTTGATGGTGAAGTGAAATTTTGGTTTGACCTAGTTTGACTGGGAAAAATTACATAGAAACCCAAATTAAGGCAACTATCCATCTGAGACTCTATTGTAGGTCAAAATGGGTTCTGATGGTCAAATCAAAGGTACCAAACCTTATAGAATATTTTTATATGATTTTTAGAAATTTTAGGTAAATTTTATCTTGACCATAACTTTAGTTAATTAAGCAGGTCTGAAATTAGGGTTTCGGATGTCTATTAATTCTTACAACGCGTAAAAACTCATTTCTGTCTGCACGGACCCTCCTATTAGACATTTATGAACATTTAACCTTTAATAAACCCCTGGGAAACCCTGTGGTTACTCTGCATTTAGGATATTATGTTAAAACTGTAGTTTTACCCCTATTTTAATGCATTTCTCTTAGAATGAATATTTAGTGAGTTATGGCTCTTTGGCAATTATGTAGGAGAATTTGTCTGTTGATTATGAATAATTAAAGTTAGTTATGGTAGATGATTACATTATCATCAAAGACCTTGCATGTGATGCGAAGAATGCATGATTTGTTAAAGCTAGGGTTTAAGTCATTGCAACACAATTTTGCAATCACTTTTAAAATCTATAAAACCTAGGTAGTGGGTATCTTGGGTAATCCAAGGAGGCGGGAATGCACTTTTAATAATATTTCTTAACAAAGAGGAAATCAATTTTCTTTTTAGGTTTTTGGATGGAAGATTTTTTTTTGGTTTTGAAATAACGAGAAATTATGCAATTGAGAGCAGGAAAATGATTACACCTAGATTACTAATGCTAACACTATAGTGACAAGATAGTCTTCTCTCTAAACTCACCCTAGGCATGTGGAGGCCTAGAGTAATTAGAGAGAGAGTGAAAAGTGCTAGAAACAACAAAAAGATGCAACATAATGAAGAGAAGGCAACTTTAATTAGGTAGAAAAAATGTTTTACACAAGATAAGTAGAGGAATGCTTCTACTCTAGAATAAAAAAAATACAAAAGAAGTAAAACACAAATCCTCTTGATGATGGTGGTGAAGAGGAGAGAGTCCTTGCTCCAAGCTTAGTTGCTCCTAAGCTTGAAAAGGGTCTCTCCAACTCCTTCCTTGGAAAGCTTCTCTAAGGTAATGTCTTCCTTGGCAAGCCCTAGGGGGGCGTGCCTTTGCTCCTCTAAAGGTGGATGATCTCCACCCACAAATACCCTCCTTGGGTGGCATGCACCACCCTCAAGACCTCCTCCTAATGTCTTCCTTGCCTGGTTGCTCCCCTGGCTGGTAGGGGCACAAGAGAGAAGGGAAGAGGGGAAGGCACCAAGGGGACAGAATGTCCCCTTAATCTTCTTCTTCTCCTTCTCTTGGCCGAATATAAGGTGGAGTAATGGTGGAATTAATGAAGCCAAAGGATGAAGGAAATGGTGGTGGTTATAGGTCATTTTCTAGAGTAGAGGGGGTGGAGGTTAGTATTGACTATGGTTAAGGGAAGAGTGGTGTTATGGATGGTTAGGATATGGAAGTTGGTGGATGGATGGTGGATTAGGGTTGGCGTGGAGGTAGAAGGGTGCATGAGGTGGTAGTTATGGTGGGCGGAGTAGAGTTGGCACCAACTCTAAGTGGGTTAGAGTTAAGGGTTGGTTGATGTGTTGTATTGTTAGGATTAGGTTATAAGGTGGTAGTTAGGAGATGAGTGATTAGGGTAAGTTGGCACCAAATTAAGGGATGTGTGGAGGTTTGGTTAAGGGATTTGGCACCAACTTTAGATGGGTTTAGGTGGGTTAAGTGGCATGGGATTTGTGGAGGGCTACGATGGTTCCATGTGGTGGTGGTTGTGGGATCAAGGGTAGATATAATTGGTGCCAAGGTGAAGGGGTGTGGGTGGTGTTTTGGCACCATTTATATGGTGGTTAGGAGGTGGTTAAGGTGATGTCAGGTGGCTCCAAGTATAGGTTTCTAGAAGGGGGTTAGGTGTAGGGTTAGGATGGCTAGGTAGCTTAGGTGTAAGGTGTTGATAAGGGGGGAATTTTGGAGGGAAGGAGTTGGCGCCAACTTCTTGGTGGTTTTTGGAGGTGGTGGTGTGAAGAGATGTGGGGTTGTTGGTTGGTGCCAAAATGGGAAGGGAGTGGAGGTGTTTTTAAGTGGAGCTAGTAGTAAGTTGAGGTGGAGCTAGGTTAGGATTTTATGTAGGAGTTGGACGACCATGGAGGGGGAGCTGGTTTTGAGCTTAGCTAAGCTATCTAAGCTAGCTTAGCTAGTAGAGAATGAGTAGGATGGAGCTATGGTTTAGGAGAGGGGAGTTGAGGAAAAATTATTTGGAGCTGGAATGAAGCTGCATTGGAGCTGGAATGCTGAAGAGGCCTTCGGGAAGAGTCAACTACTCAGCTTAGCTAGCTAATTCTTACGCCAGCAGCTAAGCTTGGGTAGTTGAACTAAATTGAGTTGGTTTCAACCTAATTGAAGGTGGTTGGGTTGGAACTGCCTCTGATGGGAACTCCTGAGCTTGCTTAGCTACTAGTTGACAAGTAGTAGCTAAGCTGGAGGGAGTTCAGCTACCATGAGTTGAGTGGAGTTGGGGAGAGCTAGACTTGAGTTGAGGTGGACTCTTGTCAACTTGATTGAGCTAGCTAGAGCTCCCAGTGAACTAATTGGAGCTGAGATGAGCTAGACTCAACTAAGTTGAGCTGAATTTGAGCTGACTTGAGCTAGGTTGAGCTAAGATGAGTTGCCCTGAGCTGCCATTCAGCTAAGATGAGCTGAATGGAGCTAAATGGACCTAACCCAAACCCAAGTAAGCTAGTATCCAGTTATGATGAGTTGGAATTTTTTGAGTCCCAACTGGAATGAGCTTCCTTTCCACCAATTGACTTCATGAGTGCTAGGGTTTTAGGGATTTATCTATCTATTTGTCCCTAACACTCAAACAGACATATTAAAAATACAACAAAATATGCAATGCATGCCTAACCTAATTGATGCCTAAATGCAGCCCAAAAACTCATTTGCGGAGTTAAAAACCTTAGAGATAGATCTGTTTTAGGTCATAAGAATGATGATAAACTGGTGTTTATCAGCAAGGCATCAAATGATTGAGGTAACCCATGTTGTGACCAATTTACAAAACCATATTGGGGTTACACTAGATCAACGACTTGTAGGAAATTTGCCTTCTTAATCTATGCCAAATCCCAACAACCAAAGGAACCACTTTAAGGGCAGAAACCCTTGTCATCCCAATCAACCTACTCCTCAGTACCCTCTAGGTTTCCATCAAAATTAGGCTTCCCAACCTCCTCTTAGAAATAATCACACTGCGAATGCAGTTAATTTGATGATTGGGAAAATACTCCAAAATCCTGAGCCTCCTAAATCCACAACAGAGACTTAAATAAAAAAAAAGTAAATCAACTCTTCTCCCTCTAACTCAATTTAGGAACCGTCAACTGCAGAAAAAGATAGCCCCATACCTTTTCCACAAGCCTTTCACTCCACTAATAATAAGAAAAATAAATCCAAGCCCTCTAATGAGGAATTGATGGAACTTTTTGGGCAAGTAGGGATAAACATCCCTCTTCTAGATGCAATAAAATACATCCCTTCCTATGCTAAATTCCTAAAAGATTTATGCACTCCTAAAAGGCAGCCTAAAAACTTAGGAAAGGTGATCCTTCCTGAGACAATTAACTTAGTTGTGTAGAGCAAACTGCCTCTTAAAAAGAAAAACCTGGGTGCTCCCTTGATTCAAGTGGTCATTAATGATACCTTCTTTGATCGTACCCTTTTGGATCTTGGTGCCTCTATAAATCTTATCCCCACAATTGTATTCAAGGAATTCAAGATCGGTGAATTGAAACCTGTTGAGGTTACATTACAATTAGCTAACTGATTTACAATCAAACCAAAGGGGATTGTTGAGGATGTTATTGTCCAAGTCCAGAATTGTCTATTCGTTGTAGGCTTTCTGGTCCTGGATATTGAGGTACCAGAAGCTCTAATGAATGCCCTAATTATTCTTGGAAGACCCTTCATAGCCACACTAAAAGCAAACATTGATTGTGATTCTAGAAAGATGAAAATCAAGTGTGATGGCTAATCTATCACATTAGATATCTTTCAAGCTTGAAGGAGATTCCAAGAACCTGATTTCTTTGATGATTCAGATTCAGAAATAGAAAACCTAGTGGAGGAAACCATGCAAATTCCACACGTGGACTCTTGATTTGCAGTCGAAATAGTTCCTGAATCCAATTCTGATTCACCTCACCCTCCTACCATAACTTCACCTTCTACATCTAATTCTCCACCTAACTCTTCCGCTCTCCCCTCCCCCATGGACCACAAATCAAAAATTCTTTCAGAGTCGGGTCCACAATTACAGTTAAAACTTTTGCCCGACTCAGTAAAATATGTTTTCCTATGACTTAATAAAGCCATGCCCCTAATTATCAATGCCAACCTTATAGGGGCACAAGAGAAAAAACTTCTCCAAATATTAAGCAAAAATAGAAAAGCCATTGGTTAGACTTTATCAAATCTTAAGGGAATAAACCCATCCTACTATACTCATCGAATATACCTTGAGGACGACTCTCGCCCCTCCTGCCAACCATAAAGTAGATTAAATCCTAACACGTAGGAGGTGGTAAAAAAGGAGATCATCAAGTGGGTTGATGCTGGCATCATTTACCCCATTTCTGACAGCTCTTGGGTTAGTCCTACACAAGTTGTTCCCAAAAGGCAGGACTAACCGTTATTACTGATGATAATGGGGAAAATATAGCCACTTGGACTACTTCTTGGCATGCGTGCATTGATTATCGCAAATTAAACACCACCACCAAGAAGACCATTTTTCACTCCCATTTATTGATTAAATCTTGGAGTGTTTAGCCGGACGAGACTATTATTGTTTTCTCGATGGTTACTTCGACTATAATCAAATAGCAATCCACCCTGAGGACCAAGAAAAAATCACATTCACCTACCCCATCAGAACCTTTGCTTTCCGAAGGATGCCCTTTGGTTTGTGCAATGCACTTGCGACTTTTATCGCACAAGTACCCTCGAAATTGACTCTAATTGATGTTATTAACACTTGTAATTGTAGAGTCATCAGATAACTCCCCGAATCTTCCTTTCGACTCTCATGATTTAAATGACTTACCCAACGATCCATGATGCACTTCACGCCTAGTTAAATGGTGTAAAAGATAGCACTGGATGGGAGGTATCCCATCATTTTTCCCACTTTTATTTTTCTTTTCTTCTCATAGGTTTTGACCATCTTGATTCTGACCTCTTTTCACTTAGGTGATTTTTGTTCCTTACCTAATGCATGAGGACATTGCATATCTTAAGCATGGGGGTGTGTTTTAAATTTTAATGATCGTTTCAGGATTTTCAAAACCTAAAAGCATTCAAATTTTTTTTTTCTTTTTGCATCCATCTTCATAAAAATAAAAAAAACTCAAAACACTTTTGAGGAAATTTTCCAAACTCGAAACTAAGGTTGAAAATTCATTTCAAGGTACACTGGAATTTAACCTTTAACAAACTAGGGATAAGGATGCAGATCCATTTGTTAGAATTTTTGGGTCTACCTTAGACTAGATCAAGTATCTTTTAAAAAATTCCTCCTAAAGTCTTGATGATTCAGGTGACTTGATCTTATTTAATGACCTGGAAAATAATTAGCTTAGTTTCTGATTCAAAAGCTTACGTCTCTTTTTGGAAATCTTCTGTCAATATTTCACACACAAGCCAACACAACCCAAGTGCAAAAACATCTAAAAATTTCTAAAAGGCCCCCTGTTTAGTCTTAGTGAAAGTCTAAGGCAGATGATTGGCGTGAGTTCCCACTGCTGAGGAGGAAATGACCTCCTTTAAGGATGTGATGTCAACATGTTATCGCCTCATCGCTGCTCCATATCTATATTTCATATCTTTAGATGGAGCGTTAAGGCGCAATTTTGTGGCTCAGGTGTCTTGGATGGTGCTCTACCCATAGCATCGGAGTAAGAGCTTGAGTTCGCTTGAAGTGCCCCTTACACCGCTTTATGTTTTGGGGTTGTGAGCTCCTAGGGAGTGTCATAGATGGTGCTATCTTGAAGTACCAGTGCTAGAGCCCCCTTAAGGATTGGTAACGAGAATGATGATCTCGACACATTTGTAGTAGGATTAATCTAAGGATTAGCATGGGGGAGTAAAAAAAAATTATAATAACACGACCTTACAAATATCCCAATAATGTTGGCATATCATAAAGCACTAACACAAGATTTTTAATGGTTATGCAAGTTGCAAATTGGATTCGTGAGACAAGGAAATCCTAACTGCAAAAATAATTTCAGGTCATTTGAATTAGAAAGGAGTTAATTTATAAATTTTTGAAGGATACATTGATCCCGATTTATCTAACCCTTGGATCCAAAGATGAATCCTAATGTTTTATCTTTAACAAATCCCGTACCTTTCTTGTTTTCAATCAACCAAAGTCCCATGGTGATATTTTCCTCAAAAGTAAAAAAAAAATCAGTCTTTCCCAAAAAGTCATTTTGTGAAAATCAGTTTTGCTAAGAGAGTAGCAAAAGATAAGCATGGGGGTGTTTCTTATGCCCTAAAACATACTTAGCTCTTAGGATTTTAACTCCACAATTGAATTTTTGGGTTGCATTTAGGCATTTTCATAGGATAGTTATGCATTACATTATTTTATAGTTTTAACATCTCTATTTGAGTGTCAGGGATAAAACAGAAAGACAAAACCCACAGACCTTGGCACCAAGAAAGGAAAAAGATGAAGAAGAAGCTTATCTCAGTTGGATGGTAGCTCAGGCTAGCTTATCTTAGCTCCTGATCGCACGTGTTTCGCAGTTAGAAATAGGGGTTACGAGTAACCCATCGTTATAGTTGCAAAACTCATGGTCAAATAAAATTTATACCAAGACTCAAAAAGTGAGTCCCGAGTCGAATACGGGGAGGCGAATGTTTGGTTTTGGAAATCCGTGCTTCACTTTTATTTGTTTTTGGTCATTTTTATCTTTTCTAATTTTTTTGGTATTTTTAACAAGCAAGAGATTAGGTCGATGAAAACTTTATCTACTTGCAAAAATATAAGAGAGTGAGGAAGGGGGAGAGAGAGAGAGAAACAATCATCTATTCATGAAGAATTATTTGTTATACTATGAAAGCGGAAAATTTACACTACGAAAGTGTAAAAAGATAGAAAGGGGTGAGAGAAATCCCCCTCAACGGTTGCTCGGAGGACGACTCGCTCTGACATCGCCCGGAGGAAGGTGGTGAGGAGCAGGATGAAGGAGGACGGAGCTGGAGGATGGAGGATGGGGCAGGACAGCGTCGCGGCAAGGATCTTTTTCCCGAAGGGCAGTGAGAGGACGGCCACAGGATGCTCCACGAATGGGGATGAGGGGAGGGAAAACTATTTGATTTTCTACTCTAGAGGAGCATCCTGAGCTTGAGACAAGCTCTCTCTAGAGCCTTGGAGGTGGTGAGAGGAAGAAAGGAAGAGATGAATAAAAATGGGAGGGGTAGGGGTCCTTTTATAGTGGAGGAAAGAATCAAATTTGTATACAGGACATTTAGTGATGGTCATAAACATCGCTGAAGATCCACCGCAAACATCGTTGAATACAACCCATGCGCCCATGCTGCCACTGCGCTGGTGAGCGCTGTACGTGCCCTTGTCACATGCGAACGCGCAATACGTGCCGCTGCCTCCGCGCGCGTGCTCCGTTGCTGCATGCGTCGGTGCGCTTGCTTGTACATGCCTCCTTGCACGCACGTGCACCTGCACTACTGTGCATGTGTGGTGGTGCATGCGTGCACATGGGCGGCCTAGGTTGCACCACGTGGCGTAATCTGGGCCATCCATCTTCTTTCCTTTTTAGGGGATGCTATGGAGGTTAGATTGAGTCGATTTTTGTGCCGTTGGGCTGCAATCATAGACCCGAATCCATCCGTGTGGTCGGATTTGTCAATCGATGCTTCTGATTGTGTTACCTCGTCCCTCGACCTTTGATCTTCCTCGGATTGCATATGGTGCTACGGGACTCCGATCGAGGCGATTTCGGAAGCGTTGGACTTCGATCGTCGTCTTGATCAGATCAATATGGTCGGATCGTCAATCTGAGGCTTTGAAATAAATATCCTTCTCTCCTGACCAGAAAAAGGATGCAATTAACCTAAATTATTTACAACTACTCTAAATGCAGAATGATGCATGCTATGCAATATTTATAACATGAAATGGAAATCTAAGCCTAGGAACATGCATGAATAGGCATTTTAACCTCAATAGATGTGTCTACATCAGCTCCATTTATCTCACCTCAGCTAAATGGTAGCTCAGGCTAACTCAACTCAGCTGATCCCAACTCCATTTAGCTTCTCTCAGCTCAATCCAACTCCAGGAAGCTCTACTTGACTAGGGTTAGCTACTGTCATCAACTAGATAACCCTAGTCAGTTGAAGAAGCCCTCAACCAGCTCGGGTCAGCTCAACTCTAACTCCCAAAGACTCAGATCTACTCGTCTTGGTTTTGTTGAGCTACTTGACCTAAGCTAGCTACCTCAACTAGCTGGGTAGTCTTCGAGATGACCAGCTCCAGCTCACCATAGCTTAAGATAGAAGAAAACCAGCTCAACCAAGCTTAGCTTGGTAGCTAGCAAGGAACTAGCTAGCTTAGCTAGCTATTGAGTTCTACCTCAGCTATCTTCAGCAGCAGTCAACTTCGGCAAGCTCCGATGCAACCCCATTTTAGCTCCTCCTCAGTAAACCCTAATCCTCCTACTTCATCCTCCACTCATCTACTAGGTAAGCTAGTTTAGCTAGCTTAGTTTAGCTCCAACTACTCCACCTCACCTCCACTTACCTTGGCTGACCACCAACACCACCTCTCCTTGGCACCAACACAACCTAACCACCACCTTCCCTTTATGTCCTTTCAATTGGCACCAACAAAAAGCACATCTCTACATAATAACTACCACCACCCTTGGCACCAAAAACTCCCTCAACCACCACTCTCTTTGGTGACAACTAGCCTCTCCATCTCCACCCTTCATCCACCACCAAATCCAATCCTAATCACCCAATTGTTGGCGCCAACAAGACCTTCTAGAAGCCAATCCCTTGGCACTAACAATGGTGGCATGCAACCACCTTGGACAGCCACCAAGGGATGGCTTTCACCCTTAACCAACCCCATCCATGACCCTTCAATTGGCAGCAATTAGTGTCCACCTTAGGATCCCATAACTTCCACCATAAACCAATCCTAGCCCTCCTTCAAAAGGGCACGCCAACCCCCTCGTCTCCACTCCTATGTGTACCTCATCCCAACCATCATTTCACATCACCCTTGGCTACATTATTAACCTATATCCCCACCTATACAATTCAGCCAAGAGAGAAGAAGATTACGGAGGCGACACCCACCTCCTTCGTGCCTTCTTCCCTTCTTTCTTGTGCCCAAGCCAAGGGTGTCTTCACATCAAGGGGATGGCCAGGTAGAGGAGGAGGACTTAGGGTGGACATCCATCCAGAGGAGGGAAGGAGGCATGCCCATCTAGGGTTTGCCAAGGAAGGAGGACACTCATTCTTGGAAGAGGATCACTCTTCAACTTCGGGGCAACCAGAGTTGGAGCGAGAGTTTCGCCACGACATCATCTTCTACTAAGCCTTTTCCGTTTTCCTAGCTTTAGCAATTTTTCATTTTGCATTGGTTAGCTAGTAGATTTTCTGGGAAATTACAAGTGTGGAATCCCTCCCACTTGTGAGTTCTCCAATTTTGTAAACTAGATTCTCAGTTTCAATACAAGCGTTCCTTTCTCAATTTGGCTTGGTAGTTTGGTTTCTTTGTCTCTACACTTCCATTATTCCAAGTCACTCATGCTTGGAGTGAGTCGAAAGAGTAGAGTACATAGTAGCTTAATTCCTTTTCGCTTCTTCTTAGTTAAATTATTTTGGTGTGATTTGCCTTATTAAAAATCCAAAAAAAAATTACATATATAAAAAAACCAAAAGAGAGATTTCCTTATCCAACAAGCAAGAGTATTTCATTTCGCATTTTGCCTCCCTTGGGATGGCTCAAATACTTCCCAAGTACTCAGTCTTTATAAATTCAAAAGCAAGCAGATTTCGCGTGTTACAACAACATATATAAAAATCAGATTTTAAAACCACATGATTTCTCACATCACTAATCCCTGTTAAGATCACCTGAGAGTGAGTCAGTGTGAAAAGTATGTAGATGCTTAGACTTTAAGTCCCCTCAAATCAGAGGGTAGGTTGATAAATCATGTAGTTATCACCCTAACTTATTTGACAAGTTAAAATGAATTCTAAATTAGCAAGGACTATAGAAACAGGTCCACATTATAGTGGACACTTGGGTCAATTAAGTTGTAGACCTGAAGAGTCTAAGTGTTTAGATCCTACTGTATTATTTCTTAAAGTTGAAAAGCTTCTATTGCCTAAGTTTTCTTTTCCTAATTCTCTAATTTTTATCTTTTTGATTTTTTTTAAATAAATAAAGAGAAAATAAGTGGAAAGATACTATGGAGCTGACAAAATAAATCAGACTGAATATATCCACCCTCCATGCCTAGCTTATGTAATGTCTTCATTGTAAAATATAAGCATAAGAGAGTAGAGTAAACAAGATATAACCTGAATCTCATGACAACTCCGATCAACTCCTAATATATCCAATCTGTACAAAGTGCCGAGTTTAGTGCTGTTAGCTAGGCACAGTCTAGCCGAGAAGGAAGTCAGGCTAAGGTTAGAGCAACCTTGTTTGAGATGGGTTCAGGAATAACATGGTCAATGTAAGGTTTGTGACACTGTTCGTTGACCTTAAAAGAATTACCCATCTTTGGGTCAAAGATTTCAACGGCTTCGTTAGGAAATATCTTATTAATAATGAATGGGCCGTTCCACTTTGACCTAAGCTTGCCAGGAAAGAGCTTAAGTCATGAATAAAAAAGCCAGACCTTCTGGTTCAGCTCAAAGCTCTTTCTGGAAGACATTTGGTCATGAAAAGATTTTGTCCTCACCTTATAGATCTTAGCATTCTCGTATGCATTATTTCTAAGCTCTTTTAGCTCAGATAACTAGACTTTCCTAGTCTTCCCAACTAAGTCTATGTTCAAATGACACTGCTTTATAGCATAGAATGCCCAACGTTCAATCTGGATAGGTAAGTGACACACCTTACCAAACACTAGATGATATGAAGACATGCCTATATGGGTCTTATACATTGTATAGTAGGCCCATAGTGCATCATCAAGCTGCTAAGTCCAATCTTTCCTATTGGGCCTAGTTATTTTCTAGAGAATATTCTTGATCTCCAGATTGGAGACCTCAACCTGTTCATTCGTCTAGGGGTGGTAAGGTGATTGCACAGTAATCGTAGGACTTAATCCACCTGAAGTATGTTAGAATCTAGCATAACTAGTGATTAGCGCATTCATAAATTGCATATCAAGCATTACATTTCCTTATTAAGCTGCATATGTTATGATATCATTTTTCCATGCTAATTGGGGTTTATTCTTGTTTGTAGGACATTAGTTGATTAAAAGTTGTTCTATGTTGCAACGGAAAATCTGTGCAAATGGATTTGGGTTTTGAAAACCTGTCATTGTAATGCGATTTGCAAGAAAAAATCGTCAACAGATAAATTTAATCGAAACTTGAAAAGAATTCCTGGTCGAACACAGGGTGGCAGATGTTCGATTAAAAATCACGTTTGTTTAATTTGTCACGAAGAAGATTAGCCAGTCAGATTGAATCTAAACTAGCTATCTACATAAAGAATAAATAATAGAAGAAAGAGAGAGAATATTACAAATAAAGAGAAAACAGAGATAGAATAAACATGGATTCCATTACCATTGAGCAATGTTCATTACAACTATTTGCTACACTATAAAGCAGGAAATTTACATTAGAAAGAAGGAAATCTACACTAGAAAGTAGTAAAAGAAGGTGGAGAGAAGTTATCCTCCTCAACAGCTGCTTGGAGGATGAGCCGCAACAACGGAGCACTCGGACGAAGGTGGTGCGATACAGGATGAAGGAGAACGATGAAGGATGACGTTGTAGCTAGATTCGCTTCCTGAATGGCGATGGCAGGACCATCGCGGGATGCTCCACGAATAGGGTGAGAAGGTGGAAAAATTGTATTTTTAACTCTAATGGAGCATCCTGGGTTTGGGAAAAGCTCTTAGAGCTTTGGAGGGGGTGAGATAAGAGAGGAAGGGATGAAGAAGTGGAGGGCGTAGGTCCTTTTATAGATGAGGTTTGAGGGGGCAAATGGGTCATTTTAACATCAAAACATTAATGTCAGGTCTTTAGTGGTGGATTTATCTATCACTAAAGGCCTGACGTTGGCGACATGTGCATGTGTGCCGCGTGCCTCTTCTTCACCTCACATTGCGCCTATCTCTCTCATTGCAATGACGTGGGTGCGTGCCAGAATTGTGCCTATCTCTCTCATTGCATGCATGCACATGAGATGAACCATGCAATGCCATGTCATCATGCACGTGCAGTGCGGTCTTCATGTAGCACGGCACATCACCGCCTCAATGGCCTCTCGATGAGGATCACGGCTGAACTTTGATTGTGCATGCTCGTTGTTGCCTTTGCCCCCTCGCAACGATTCGAACTCGTGCTCACGGGTTGAGAGGCACGCTCAAGATCACTACGATGTCTCCGCAAATGGTTGCGAAGAAGAATATGTGCACTTGCGTCTTGACCATTGGATGGTGGATGGACGGCTCAGATCACATGAGGCTGAGCTTCTTCAAGGCTGAGGAGAGAGACTGAAGACATGGCAGCTGCTGGGCCGTTGGATCATGATCCAACGGTCCAGATTGTCCACGCATTTGTGGAGAGAGAGTCGAGCGACCTTGCTTGGACCGGTTGGGAAGCTAGGATGGCGCCACGTGGTGCCATCTTAGCCGTCCATCTTTTGTGAGTTGTAGGCAGTACCACGGATGTCAGATTAGATTGATTTTCACGTTGTTGGGCTGCGATCGTCGATCCGAACCCATCCGTGCGGTTGATTTGTCATTTGAAGTGCGGATTTACACCATCTTGGCCCTTGACCCATGATCTTTCTCGGAATGCATCTGATGCTACAGAGATCCGATCGGGGCAATCTTGGAGTTGTTGAACTCCAATCGTTGCCCTGATCAGATCCATATGGTTGGATCTTCAATCCAAGGCCCCGATAAGATATTGCCTTATTTCCTGACCACAAAAAGAGAAAATTAACCTAAAATTTACACAATCTAACCTAAATGCAAGATGGTGCATGTTATACAATATTTATAATTTATGATGCAACTCTATGCCTAAGAACATGCATAAATAGACAGTTTATGTGATATAAACATGTTTACATCATTTTGGAAAAAATAAAGCTGGGAATAGAGCTAGAGCTGGATATTTGGAATAAAGAAGTTTAAGAACACATGAAGAGAAAAAGAATAAAAGATGTTTAATAGTTGTTTAGAGTTAATGTAGAAAATGAGAAGAAGAATTAGGATTCTACTTTAGAAACCCTAAGAAACTAGTGCCCAAAACCTATTTAGGATACCCAAGTACTTAGGAACCTAAACCCACCCTAGAAAACCCTAAATTCACTTTATAGCACACTTCTGTACATTCAGACAATGTTTCTGGACGTCCAATTCCTGCAGAAACTCCAGTTAGAACCCAACTCCAATACTATTACAGTATTGGATGTCCAACCTATGCTTTAGATGGCCAATTTTGAAGTTTAAGTCATCTGACTAACCTTCTGGATGTTTGGAGGTCTTCTCTGGTTCCTGTTTTTGGAGCCAGAAGCCCTAGCTTGCCTTCTTTAACTTAGAAACTCTACCATACAGTTTAGGAAACCTATTTAGAGGCTTCCTAAACCCATTAGACCGAGCCACATTCAATTAGGTGTAGTATAACCTAATTGGGTGCAACCAATTCTACTTAGGTTTAGTTGGAACCTAATTAGGTCAACCTAATTAGACTTAGTAAGTCTAATTGGACCTAACCCAAATCTAATTCGGTGCGTTCACACCTAATTAGATTTACACCTATCTAAATTAGGTTCACATTTACCATACTTAGTTTAATTAGACTCAATTATACCTAAACTGAACCCAACCTAGGTTGAACCAACCCAAACCCAATTAGACCCACAACCTAAGCTTGCAAAACCATGCATACACATTCCCATACACATGTCACGCACACACATACGCACCCATGCCCACACACACTTTTCTTAGGCCCTAAGGAAGAGGTCGATCCTCTTGTTGCAACACATAAGAATGATCTTATCTCTTTTGATAACCAAAGAGATATCAAAAGAGATAAGATCTTTTGATAACCAAAGACCACCTTAGGATTCTATCCCAAGGCATCCGAACCTAGCCCTCCTCCTCTCTATAAGACACACGACAGATGGCCATGTGTGCTCCCACCCTCTTTTAGACCCCTTGGACAACCCCTTACTCCTCCTGAGGTCCACCACCATCAAGGTTGTTCACCACCTCCATAGGTGGCCGGCCACCACCTTCTTCCCTCAATTCCTCCAAGGCCACCAAGGACTTCCCCTTGGAAGCCCCATAGTGCCCTCCTTCTAGTAGACTAATTCTTCTTCTAGTTTATGCATTAATTCTAGTTCTAGTTGTAGTTGTCTTCTAGTTATATAATCCCAGTTGTTTTAGTTCTAGTTGATCTTATTTAATTAGCAAGTATTACTTTAATCTTTCATCAAGTTGTGAACCAATTCCATATATTTCTAGTTCATGAATACGAATTGATTTTTATTGTGGCATGATCATTGGGTTTTGTTTTGATTAGTTATTTTTCTGCTTTCCAAAAAAAGAAAAAGAAAAAATCTAAAAAATAAAATCGAGAAAAATATATATGGATGGCTGCTCTTGCTCGTATTAATGAATCTATTATCTGTTGGTGTTAGAGTATCACGATCATTTATTTTGATGATAACAAAACACTTGTTATTTAACATTTGCTTTTGAGTGTTAGTTTTCAAGTCAAATTGCAAATGGTTACAAGTGTAAAAGATGGAGTTCAAGTTCGCATCCATGGTAGTTTAAAGGAGCTTGACGGAGAAGGAGCTTCGCGAGGAGCGAAAGTGTGAAGTCAGAAGAATATGATAGTTGTCTTTTCTATCTTGTACTTTGTATCTCTTTGTTATTTACTCTTTTATTTCTTAGATTACTTATTAAAGAGCCCAAAGTAACAATACAGTAGTCCTAGGTACACTTGCATAATCCTAGGACACTTAGGCTTTTCATACAGAACTTAGAAATCCAAGATAGGCATCAGATAGCCTGATCAGACATCCAATCTGGAAATCAGACGTCTAATCTTGACCTTTAAGATGTCTGACTGTTCACATAGACATCCAATAACTTAGGCTGGACTTAGTAGGTTCTGTCTGTTGAAATCAGACGTCCAGACCTTAGTCTAGACATCTTAGAAGACGTCTGATGGTTGTGCCAGACGTCCAATTAGTGGAACATTGCTTAACAAAGTAGACATTGAGAAAAATCACCTTTAGGCTTCTATCAGACGTATGATATGTGACCATTGAGCATCGATTGAGTCGAAATCACTTGTCTTGACGATTATAGCCATTTAGGTTCTTGGTAATCCATTCCTACACTTAATTAGGTTTCTAGATGTCCAGACCTAGTGCCAGACATCTTGTATGTCGTCTGATGGTTTTTCACTAGAACCTTGTTTAGATCTGAACCAAGTCAGGAAGGAAACCTGTCTGGAATTAGATGTCTAATTTAGTTCCCAGACGTCTTAAGAGTGACTTCTAAACATCTGATCCTTTTTCCAGATGTCTGTTGACCCTGTCAGAATTATTAATGATTCTGGTTGCGGCCTGTATTGCCTTGGGATGAACCCCAACAGCTACCTAAGGCTTCTAAGGCCTTCCAAAGCCTTCTTAGGCCACCTATAAATAGAGGGGTTGACCTCCCTTGCTTAGATACACGAAGCAACACATTTCCACATCTATTTGTGTCCAAAACACTTTAGAAGAAGATCTTGCTCTCCATTTCACAGTTCCACATCTTGAGAGCTTTCTTTTCGCAACACACCCGCTTTCTCACTTTCGATTTTGAGAGAGCCGTCATGCATTGCATGGTTCATGCATCCGCTTCGTCACGCTGACACACGTAGACCTAAGGGAAGATCCTTCACCTATAGTAGGTAGATTCAATATTTTACTTTGTGGCTTTATAGGTTTGTGTTGTAACTTTATCTTTGTTATTGTGTTGGGTATTCGCCTTGCGAATTCTCGTCTCCTTCGTGAGACAAAAACCTTCTCGTGAAGAGAAGGGTTTTGAGGTATACTACCCTCATTTAAAGTAGAGTTATTGTATTGGGGTTTAGTCACCCTTGTTTAAGTTACTTGGTTAGTGGATTTGCTCGACTTGGTTGATCGGGAAATCCTAAGTCAAGAGGCTTAGGTGGTGGTTTTTACTCGGTTTAGGTTTCAACCTAAAAATTACTTGTGCAAATTGTGCGATTGTTCTTTTTGTGATATTGTGATATTTTATTCTGCATTTTAGATATTTCCACAGATCTCCCCCTCTCTTGTAGGGATTTACAATTGGTATTAGAGCAGGTTTCCACTTTTTAGGAGTTACATCCGCGGAAGATCTGATGGAGGGGAGCAGTTTCGCTATTCGGATTTTAGAGGGGTAGTCTACAACCCATCCACCATTCTTCGACGGGAGCTACTACCAGTACTGGAAGCTGAGAATGAAGAACTAGCTTCAAGCCGACGACTTCATCATCCAGGCCCGATGCGAGACCCCCTTCGACATCTCGGAGAGACTCGCCGTAGGATACTCGTAGCAGCAGATCCAGGAGCTCTCTCTAAATGCAAAAACAATGAACGCATTGTATTGAGCTTTTAGCTCGGAAGAGTTCAACAGAATCTCTCAATGTGCCACTACATACGAGATTTGGCACACATTTGAGGTAACCCATGAGGGTACCTCAAAGGTAAAGTCTTCTAAACTCAACTTACTTTCTCAAGAATTTGAATCCTTTTTTCTGAAGACTAACGAAACTTTGAGTGAGATGAACACTAGGTTCACTCTCATAGTAAATAATTTGAAAGCTTTAGGGAAGACCATCATTAAGGGGGAACTTCAAGGAAAGTTACTCTATTCCCTTGGATCGGAATGGGAGCAGAAGGTTACCGCCATCGAGGTGGCGAACGAGGTAGAGGAGCTCAACATGGAGGATCTCCTAGGCAATCTAATGGCCTACGAGACAAAGCTAAAGCAGAAGGATATACCGGAGCCAAAGTCGAAGAAGACCCTCGCCTTCAGAACTGCATCGGATAGCGAGGTAAGTTCTGATGATGAAGACTTCAAGTTTTTACTTAAAAATTTTTCCAAGTTTTGTAGGGAATCAAAGAAAGAAAAGGAGAAGGAAAAGGAAAGCCCGAGATGCTGCTACCACTGCAATGAAAAGGGGCATTTACGACCTGAGTGCCCTCTTCTCAAGAAAGAGAAGAAGGAGAAGGAGAAGAAACACAAGAAGAAGGCATTCCAAGCAACTTGGGATGACTCAAGCTCAAAGGAAGAAGAGGAACATTTCGAGGAAGAATGCTTGCATGGGTTTCATGGCCATGGTAGGCAATAGCGAAGCGACCTGATAATGAGGTAAATTCTGAACTTCAAGATGATTTTGATGAGTTGTTTGAAATTTGTAAATCACTTAAGGTAGAAAATAAAAATATTAAAAAGAATCTTAGTTTTCTTAAAAATGAAAATGAAAGGTTAGAAATAAAACTCAAGGTAGAAGCTAGTCCTAAGGATAATAATTTGTTATTAGAAAATAAAGACTTAATCAATGAAAATCGTAAATTGATTGAGGAAAACACAAGTTTAAAAATTGAAATTTCTAGCTTAAAAACCAAGATGCATGCTATTGAAGATGAACATGCATGTCTTAGGGAGAAATCAAATAATTTGATCAATAAGATAGAAAATTTGTCTAGCCCTAAGGTTGAGAATGGATCTCCTTTAAGGAGACCAACTAACAAATCCGGATGTAAGCTCACTTGGATATCGAAAAGTCAACTAGAATCTTATTTTGTAGGTTATAAAGATATCAACATCCAAGATTGGACATACAAGATGAAGAATGGTCAACTCAAATTGGGAGGACCAAGGAGTAGACCAAGGAGGAGGACTAGATGACCGACGAGACGATGAACAACTGACCAAGTCGCACGTCGACCGCCAGATTGGAGACCGACGCCAATGCCCGGACCTCCAAGCTATGGATGGGAACCTCATCTAGTTTGGCATCCATTGCCATTTGGGCCATTCTATTGGCCATGGTCGGTGAGGTAAAACCTCTTAACCCTATCCTTTATCTATAGCATGTAGATAGGGGGAGATTATTAAAATTAATGAGCTTTTTGTCAATCATTAAGGGGGAGAACTGTTAAGTTAGCTATATTTCCTTTAGAAAGGGGGAGAAAAATATATAGCTATCTTGTTATTACAAAAAAGGGGGAGAACATTATTCTTGTTAAAAGAAATTTAACCCAAAATTAGAAGAGCATGTTTTAAGGGGGAGTTAAGAAGAATTAAAATTGATAAAAAATCTTTTTGATAATGTCAAAACGGGGGAGAATTTTATGTATTATTATTTATGATTTTGTCATCATCAAAAAGGGGGAGATTGTTGGTGCTAGAGCACCACAATCGTTTATTTTGATGATAACAAAACACTTGTTATTTAACATTTACTTTTGAGTCATAGTTTTTAAGTCAAATTGCAAATGTTACAAGTGTAAAAGATGGAGTTCGAGCTCGCATTCATGGCGGATTGGACGATCTTGATGGAGAAGAAGGAGCTTCACGAGGAGCGAAATCTTGAAGTCAGAAGAATATGGTAGATGTCTTTTCTATCTTGTATTTTGTATCTCTTTGTTATTTGCTCTTTTATTTCTTAGATTACTTGTTAAAGTACCCAAAGTAACAATACAGTAGTCCTAGATACACTTGCACAACCATAGGATACTTAGGCTTTTCATAAAGAACTTAGAAATCCAAGATAGGCATCAGACAGCCTGATCAGACGTCTGATTTTGACTTTTAAGACGTCTGACTGTTAACTCAGATGTCTAATAACTTAGGCTGGACTTAGTAGGTTCTGTCTGTTGAAATCAGACATCCATACCTTAGTCCAGATGTCTTAGAATATGTCTGATGGTTGTGCCAGACATCCAATTAGTGGAACGTTGGCTAACAAAGTAGACATTGAGAAAAATGACCTTTAGGCTTCTATCAGATGTCCATAGAGGACCTTAGACATCTGCTATGTGACCTATCAGAATCATTAATGATTCTGATTGTGGCCTGTCTTGCCTTAGGATGAACCCCAATGGCTACCTAAGGCTTCTAAGGCCTTCCAAAGCCTTCTTAAGCCACCTATAAATAGAGGGCTAGCCCTCCCTTGTTTAGATACACCAAGCAACACATTTCCACATCTATTTGTGTCCAAAATAATTTAGAAGAAGATCTTGCTCTTCATTTCACCATTCCACATCTTGAGAGCTTTCTTCTCACAGCACACCCGCTCTCCCGCTGTCGATTTCGAGAGAGCCATTGTGCATTGTGTGGTTCATGCACCACCGTCGTCGTGCTGACGCATGTCCACCTATGGGAAGATCCTTCACCTATAGTAGCTAGATTCAATCTTTTAGTTTGTGGCTCTATAGGTTTGTGTTGTAACTTTATCTTTGTTATTGTGTTGGGTATTCGTCTTGCAAATTCTCATCTCCTTCGTTAAACAAAAACCTTTTTCGTGAAGAGAAGGTGTTTGAGGCACACTACCCTCATTTAAAGTAGTGTTGTTACATTGAGGTTCAGTCACCCTCGTTTAAGTGAGTAGGTTAGTAGATTTGATCAACTTGGTCGATCAGGAAATCCTAAGTCAAGAGGCTTAGGTGGTGATTTTTACTCGGTTAGGTTTCCACCTAAAAATTACTTATGCATATTGTGTGATTGTTCTTTGTGAGATTATGATATTTTATTCTGCATTTTAGATATTTCCGCAAGATCTCACCCCCTCCCATAGGGATTTACATTATCGAGCAGAACTCCTCGATACTATGCATATAATCTATGTTTTCAGACAAGCACTATTTTTATACTTGCTATATCTATTTGCGCTATACTATGATTGTGTTTTGAGAGAGCAATGGGTGAGTTTACTGTTCAGGAAATCCACCATTAGTAGATTTAGCTAGTTTGCAAGCATGTAAATTGGAATCACTTTCGCATCGCACCGCCTCCTAGAGTTCGACTGGGACTCCTTTGAGTTTCGTTATACTTTTTGTTTAGGTTTGACACGCAACTATATTATGACATAACTTAATTTACTTCTCATTTCTTAAACAAACATAAGGTGTGGAAATCCAATGATTAACCCCGTATTTAGCCAATAAGTTCTAGAACTAGGCATTGGTGAAGTGTGTGCCACCATTGCTGATGATGGCCCTAGGGATCCTGAATCGACCGAAGATGTTCTTCCTGACAAAGTCGATGACCACCTTGTGGTCTTTTGTTCGGGTGGGAATTTTCTTTATCCACTTGGACACATTATCACAGTAACCAAAATATACTGGTGTTCAAATGAAGAGAGGAAGGGTCCCATGAAGTCGATACCCCAAATGTTGAAGATTTCGACTGGTAGAATCAGATTTAGGGGCATCATATCTCTCTTGGCTATGCTTCGGAGTGCCTAGCATTGCGAACACAACCATGAGAAGTCTTGGGCATCTTTGAATAAAGATGGCCAATAAAACCCAAATTGAAGAATTTTTGCTATCGTCTTCTTCCCGAAAAATCGTCCACCACTTGTAGATGTGTGGCAGAACTGGAGTATAGTCTGGAAATCGTTTCTTGGAATGCATCAGTGAATAATCTAATCAGTAACGATGCGATTCAGCTTGGGATCATCCCAAAAGTAATATTTAACCTCAGATATAAGTTATCCTGTTGTTGCTTAGTCTAGTCTTGGCGGACTTGACCAATGACCAAATAGTTGACGATGTTCGCAAACCAGGGGGTTTGGACACCTGAGATTGTTAGAATAGTCTCATCTGGAAAAGTATTAGAAATCAAGATATCCGGATGAAGAGAATTAGTTAAGATTCTCAACAGATGATTAGCCACCATATTTTGTGCCCTAGCTTTGTCATTAATCTCCAAATCAAAATCTTGAAGTAAAAGAATTCATCTAATGAGTTGGGGCTTGGCATCCTTTTTGTCCAAGAGATGTTTCAAGGCCAAGTGGTCGATATAGATTATAACATGAGATCCTAATAGATAAGCCCTGAATTTCTCAGGTGCAAAAACTACAACTAGCAATTCCATTTTAGTGACGATGTAATTCCTCTGGGCCTCGTCTAAAGTCTTGCTAGCATAGTAGATAACAGAGGGCTTTTTTCAACTTTCTAACCCAAGATAGCCCTGACTGCATAATTAGAAGTGTTGGTCATAATCTCAAATGGGGCTATCCAAACCAGTGGTATCAACACCAGGGCATAGGTGACTGTCGTTTCTAATAAATAGAATGCCTTATGGCACGATTCATTGAACTCGAACAGCTTGTCTTTGGCCAAAAGATTGCTCAAAGGCCGTCAACCTTCAGGAAGTCCTTGATGATCCTTCTATAGAAGCCCACATGACCAAGGAAAGAGTAAATTTTCTTAATAGATGTGGATAGGGGAAGCATCAACTTTAGCCTTGCCAACCTCAATCTCCCTACTAGAGACTACGTAACCCAAGATAATTCTTTCTTGTGTCATGAAGTGACTCTTCTCCCAGCTAAGAACCAATCTAGTTTTGAACATCTCTTAAGGATCAATTCTAAGTTAGCCAAGCAGGAATCAAAGGAGTCTCCAAAAATGGAGAATTCATCCATGAACACCTTAAGACAATTGCCCACCACGTCGAAGAAAATGGCTATCATGCACCTTTGAAAGGTTGTAGGTGCATTGCAAAGCCCAAAGGGCATTCTACGAAATGCAAAGGTTCCATAGGGATAGGTGAGGGTTGTCTTTTCTTGGTCTTTAGGACAGATAGCAACCTGGTTACATCCCGAATAACCATCCAAGAAACAAAAGTACTTCTGCTCGACTAACTTTTCAAGAATTTGGTCAATGAAGGGCAGAAGGAAATGATCCTTTTTGGTGGTTGTGTTCAACCTCCTATAATCAATACAGACTCTCTAAGAGGAAGCTGAACAAGTAGTAATGGATTCCCCTTTCTCTTGGGAACAATCTATACGGGGCTAATCTAGGGACTATCAGAGATCGAGTAGATAATTCTTGCATCGAGCCACTTAATAATTTCTTTCTTAACCACTTCTCATATATTGGGGTTAAGTAGTCTCTACATCTCGCAAGAAGGACATGATCCATCTTCCATATAAATCTGATGATTACAATAAGAAGGCTTGATCCCTTTAAGATCATGGATAGTCTAACCAATTGCCTTTTTATTCGTCTTAAGGACCTTAATCAATTTTAGCTCTTGCTCCTTAGTCAATTTAGCACTTATAATCATTGGGAGCATCTTTTAAGGTCCCAAAAATTCATACGTTAGATTTTCAAGCAATGATTTCAATTCTAGTTAGAAGATGCTGGTGAAGAATCAACATGACGTTCTAAAGGAAGAGGTTGGGAGTGAACAAAATCAACAACCTCTTCGTGTTGCAGCGGGTTTGCCATGGCGAGCTATGGGTTAGGATTGCATGTGTCACTGGAATCCTCGAGTACGTTAATCAACAAGCAAGTTTCAACAGCTCATCATCCTTAGGGTGTCCTTCGCACTCTTTTTTTCCCACACATATCTACTTGAGGAGCCTTTGCCTCCTCACTGCGCACTTTTGGAGGTCGCTACTTGTGTGTATTATGTAAAACCTCTAACAATAGCTCAGAAGTACCCTATTTTCACCTGTGTCTGGCGAGAATTTGGCATCACTCTCCATCACCAGCTTGCCAACATCTTGGGTTACTTATTTACTAGGTCAGGTTTGTTATGAATCTTTTTCGAGTCTCTACTTTATTTCTAGAGCTCGATTTGCGAGAATCACCCGTTGGGAGACATCCCAACTCCACCTCAGGTAATATCATTCCTTGCTTTTGCTTTCCAATGAGGGCATTGTCAGATTTAGGCATAGGGGGGTATAACTTGAGGTTGTTCATAGCATGATACATATTCTGCATGTAGTTAGAGCATCCATATTGCATTTTTAAAAAAATAGAGAAAAAGAAGGAATCTTTGTGAGATAAATTGCAAGTATATTGAGAAGGAAAAGAGAGAGACACAGAGAGGAAAAGGTACAAAAATTATGCTGGTCCCAGCATTTGATTATGGAAGAGTTACCTAAGTTCTAGGCTATAATGAATTATTAATTTAGTCCTGAAGTGCTAAAGAGGAGAGAAGTGACGGATACCAACTTTAGGCCTCCTGGGTCTATTCTAAGGCTTAAACACTCACGTATTTGTTAAGATTTGGACTATTCCTTAAGAGGTTGAGGATGTTGCAAGGCTGATATATTAAGTCTAAGGCTTAGGGATTATTCAACCTCGTTGCCTGCCCTTTGGTTTGCCGGACTTAGTAACCTAGGCCCCAAAAATCACACACCAGTCTGGTTCAGTGGGCATAATGAAGAATAATGCTAAAAAGTGTTCTGCTCTAAAAATGTTTTCCTGAAAATTTGACTTAAGAGCAGCTCAAAGACACAAGTTGATTGGACGAGTTCTCGACATGGAAAGGAGGAATAAAAAATACTCCCCTCAAAGATGCCTTATAACATACCGTCTCCTCGGTACTTATCTCCTAGGATATCTACATATCCTACTAGGGTAGGGAGGCACCTTGTGTTGATTCAGATGCCATGGGAGGAATTATCCCGAAATGATGATTGCCAGGGTCTGAATTTAGCTACAGAACGCCATGGGTGGTACTATCCCGAAGTGTCGAAAGTGAGGGTTCTGGGGGTTCCCATGGGCGGTGCTATCTCAAAGCATTGAATGCCACGGATTCTACAAGGATTGATAGTGGGGACAAGGAATCCGATACAGATCATGTTTAGGACCAATCCTATGTTGGGTTTAGGGAAATTCAAAAAGAAATAGAGAAACTCTCGAAATAATATCTCTCTCTTTCTCTCTTATAAAAAATGCACTGGAAAACTGAACCTAGACTTACTGCACATAAGCACAGGTGCTTTAACCGCTGGGGTCAACGAACCTCTAGGAAATTTTTGCAGGCCTTAGAAACCTTCGCGACGGACCCAAGGATGAGGCTGGTCAAGTCCGTATCTTGGCTGGTACTTGAGCACCTTTGGGCCTATTGTTGGTATTTCAATCTAGTCTCTAGAGGTGTGTGATGAGAACCTCATCATGAGCCATAACTAGCTCATTTTGACCTAATACAAAGGATAAAAGCTCCTACATAACTCAAGGAAAGGCTTAACTCAGAGAGATTCTGAGTTCGCAAAGAAAACAGAAACTAAGGGGTAAAAATGCAATTTCACCAATCCAATCTAAAAATAGGGTAACTCAGGGTCCAAACATAGGTCAAAGCAACCTAATAAGAATAAAAGTGGGATGAGATGATTCAATAAGGGCTACAGCAATTCCAAGGAACTAAATAATAATCTATAACCTTAAAATAAACCCACTTCAATTTGCGAGGTTCGAGGCAAATTAAAAATAGAATAAACCCTCTAAAATTCATAGAAAAATAATCTCTAGGGTTTAGAACCTTAGATTTGGCCTTAGGGACCCATTTTGACCTACATTGAGAACCATGCCCAAATTAACAACTTAATTTGGGTTTTTGCGTAAATTGACTGGTCAAGCAAGGTTTAATCTGGAAATAAAATTCACCATCATAATCCTTAGGTCCCAATTATTCATGTATAAAAACTTGAGCCTAAGAGGAAACCTTCTTGACCAACTTTACACTTTGGTCCTCATTTATTTACTTTTTGACCCTCAACTTTTGAACCCTCACATTTCTACCCCTAACTCTCCTTCGTTCTTTGCATCCAGGTCCCTCCTGCCAAAACCTGACCAGCACCATGCTCCGGCGACCTTGCGCTTAGCATGGCGCCACGCAGGGTAAGGGGGAGGGTCTGGCGAGACAACCGGGGGTGCCCTGCATCGTCAGCCGTCGCAGGAACACCCCCCTGGTCGCTGCAACCCACCATACCGGCCGTGCGAACGCACGGACGGTATGGGTCTTGATGGTCGGCCTGGATAGGTTGTTAATATGATATTTTTATCGTTGAAATGTGTATAGTGGTTAACCTAATTCAGACCTAACCATCTCTTTACAAAATTTTTAACCTGGCCTAATTGATTTTATCTTGTCACTTTTAAGCCCAGGGTCGAACTCAGGGAAGTGGGGTTCAAGTCGAGTTTCTACGTTTTCCTTAAAACGCGTCTCTTCCGTTCGTTTATTTTGTTTTTGGTATTTTTCTTATTTAGGTTTTTTTCTGGTAATCCTTGTTCTTGAGGCACACCCTCAAAATTGTGTCCTTGGCTTTTAGCCAAAACAGAGTGTCAAAACACGTCTTGCTATTTGCAAGACGGGGTACCTGCAAATCAAAGATTATCTTTTCACTTTTATACCTTTTTTATCTTTTTACTAAGAAGGAAGCTATCAGATAGAAAGTAAATATAATAGCTATAGATATATATTTATATGTAGTATATATATAAAGGGGTGGGGGTGGAGGTGACGATGGAGTGTAGCACTATATCGAGTCAGCCGACGTCTAGAGAGACGCAACCAACACGACTAGGTGCCGCGTGGAGTGTGGATGGAGGATGGATGATGTATGGGACCACGCTTTTTTTGTACGCGTGTATCAGGGAATATCAGCAACTGGTGCAGATATCCCCGCGATACAGCGTATAATAAATAACGTGAAAATATATGTACATATGTATGTATATAAATGTATAAGTATATATGTATAGATATATATAGATATATATATATATATAGGTGTATATATATATATATATATGTATGTATATATGTATATAGCTATGTATATATGTATCTAGATATATATGTATATATATATGTGTATATGTATATATATATATATATATATATATATATATATATATATTATATATGTATATGTATATATATATTATATTATATGTATGTATACATAACTATATAGATATACTATGTATATATAAGTATATATATATAGATATATGTATATGTATATATATATATATATATATATATGTATGTATATAAGTTACTATTAGTGTGTGAGTGTGTGTGTCGGTGAATGGGTGTGTGTGTGTTGCTGTAAGTGAAAAAAAGAGAGAGAGAGAGAGAGAGAGAGATAGAGAATACGTGAGAGAGAGAGAGAGCGGCAGACAGAGAGGGAGCGGGCGGCAGAGAGGGCGGACGCGCGCGGGAGAGATCAGCAAAGAGAGAGCGGGCGAGAGAGCTGGTGATGGCGTGAGTTAAGACGTCTGTGGATGGCGGCAGACGTCTTGGAGCCGCGTCGTCTGCAGGCGGCGCCCGACGTCTGGAGGTCGAGTCGTCTGCAGATGGCTGCCGACGTCTGATGGTCGCGGATGCACGGGGGCGTACTCGCGCAGAGGAGATGAGGAGTCTGCGTCGACCTGCTGCGAGCGCGGAGGCTCGCGACAGTGCGCGCGGGGCTCTGTGGGTGCTGGCAGGGAGGCGGGAAGGGGCCTGGCCGGCCGCTGCAGTGCGCGCAGCGGCCTGTCGCGGGTGGAATTGCAGAGGCGACAGAGCAGAGGCGGAGACGGGGAAGTGCCCTGCAGGCGCGCGCGGAGAGCTGAGCGCCTGCGGGGAAGGTCGCGGAGGTGCGAGGGGAGGTTCTGCAGTGGTCGCGGAGGGTCGCGGGGGTCGGCGCGAGGCCGTAGCCGGCCGCTGCAGTGCGCGCAGCGGCCTGCTGCGGCTGCAACTGTGGCGTGGACAGAACGGAGACGGAGGCGGGGAACGGGCCTGCAGGCGCGCGCGGAGGGTTGTGCGCCTGCGGGGAAGGTCGCGGAGGAGGCGGGGGTGCTGCTGCTGCTGCTGTCGCCGCTGGGCTGCTGCTGCTGCTGCTGCTTCAAGCTTCGGACCTTGAAGCGGCAGCAATGGCGTGGAGATGCAAACGAAGAGAAAAGAACACACCACGCCCACCGGCTCGTTGAAGAGCTGGGCGGTGGTGCTCCCACTGTGGTGGTGTGCACCACAGTGGATTCTCCTGCTCGTCGGGTGCCTCCTCGACGGAGGACCGGCGTATGGGAGGGGAGAACGAGGGAGGAAGGTGGTGGACTGCAGCGTGGCGATTTTTCAGCAGCTGCCGCAGCTGCGTATTGCAGCAACGTTTTTTTCTTGCTGCCGCCAGTTGGGTTTGAAGAGAAGAAGACGTGGCTTTATAGAAGATGAAAGCATGGTCATGCAGCATGCGGGGAGTGGGATGGAATGGCAGCCGCGAGGAATGGCATGGCAGGGAGAGGGCTGGCAGGGAGAGGTTGCGGAGAAGTTGCAGCCGTAGGAAAAATAAAAATGAAGTGGAGATAAAAAATAGAAGAGATGGATTTTTGTAAAGAGGCACTTGAGGAAAATGTAAATTATGAAGCCCTTTTATTTCATTCTCCTCTCCTCTCAATTAAATGCATGAATGCATGTATTTTTACAAATGCAACTACAGGATTATAATATACATAGTTAATGCTAGAAAATAGCATAAGAAGGCGTTCTTATAGGCGTGTTTTGAGGTGCAAACAGGTCTCCATCTCCGGCTTCCTCCGGCGAGGGAGACATGTCGTCTCCCTCCGCCCTCCTCTCTGATTCCGCCCCTATAAATACCCCCGTCGCTCCACCGTTCTTCCCAGCTCGGATCTGACGGAGAAACCCCCCCAACTTTCCTCTCTCCTCACTCCGGCAGACGCCCACCAGCTCCGACGGTTCCTCCTCTTCCTCTTCGCTCTGCCGCAATACCAGCAGCAGAGACTTCTTCCCCTGCTCTTCCCGCGTCGCGCAATACCGGCGCGCGCTGCCTCTGCCCCGTCGTCACCGCCGTCCTCCCCCACTGGGCACCTTCTTCTCCGGCGTCAGCAGGTACAGCCGTCCGCCTCCTCTCCCCCTTCGTCACTTTAGTTAGGTTAGAACTACTTCCCTCTATTCTCTCTCTCGTTTCCCCCTGCTATTTTTATCTAATTACCCCTCGACCGCGCCTAATCATCCTCACCTTCTCCGCCTCCGGCCATCCTCCGGCGAGCCACTCCCATCACTCCAGCATCCCACACGACTCGCCGACCTGCACATAATCTCCGCCTCCTCACCCCGATCCATTTCCGCCCTTCCAATTCCCGCCACCCGACCTCTGTAAATCCACCGAACACACCCACTTTCCGACCCACAGTCCGACCTAGGGCAGCCCTTGCACGCCGCCCCACGCCTCGCCACCACCCGCACGAGCTTCGCCGCACTCTGGCGAAGCTCCCGGCACTTTCTGATTAGGCCGAGAGGCCGTTTTGCTGTGAACAGGTCACCCATCCTCCGCTGCCATTGCCGTGCAGAAGGAGCAGCTTCGACCTGCTGCTCCAGGTGCACCGTGCCCAGGTCACGCTCCCATGCTGTGCGGGGCATTTCGGCAAAGCGTCAGGCTGCAGTTGAGGCGAAGCCCTCGCGCGAAGGCCTCGCGTAAAGCCGCGATTACCAGCTGCTTCCTCCGCGTAGGCGCTAAATTGGGGTGGGACATTTAGTCCCACCTCGGAAGACTCCGAAGCAGCGCAGCGGTATAAAGTGAAAAAGTGCTGGAGGCTTATCGCCTCAGCACACGGGGTGAGGTCCCCTTCACCCGCCCGGTTACCCGGTCTCGTCCGCGCTCACGCCTCGCGGACCTGGCCCGACCCGACTAAACCCGACCTGCACTCCTCGCCCACCACGCACACCGGTGGGCCTGGACCCGGGCGCGACCCGTACCCGGCTACCCGGCAACTCTGGGAGAGCTTTCCTAAGAGCGGCTTCTGTGAGAGAGAGACGCGGGGGAGGGTAGAGTTAGGTTTTGCCCCTCTGATCAAGCTGTGTAAGTGTGCAGGCACAGGTGAAGAAGAACCGTGGAAGAAGACGAAGGCTGAAGGAAGGAGGAGCACCGAGCGGCACTGTAGCAGCGGTGGTTTAAGTCATCTGATTGGAAAATCAGACGACGTCCTGAAGGCAAAGAAGGAGAAGGAAGGCGAGGCAGAGGAGAACACAGAACACGAGAAGAAGATCTGACGAAAGGAAAAGAAGAAAGAAAGAAGAAGAAGAAGAACAGGACCGCTCTGCAGAAGAAAAAGGAAGAGACGAGCAGAAACAGCTGAAAGAAGAAGAACAAAGGAAGAGAGCAGAAGATCTGAGAAGGAAGAAGAGGAGAGGATAAGCAAAGAGAAAAGAAGAGAAGCCAACAAATTCTCTCTCTCTCTTTATTTTTGTAAAAGAAACTTGTACCCCTAGAATACAACTTGCTCCCTGAGTTCGACCTCGGGAACTCTTTTATTTTCCGAGTAAAAAAAATTATATATTTGAAATGATGGCAATAACTGGCTATACTACAACGCTATAACAAAACCTAGTTATCGCCGCATCAGTGTGGCACAATGAGGCATCCTGACGGTAAAATCAGCCTAGAGACCTAGTCTGTTTCATATGAATTTGCTCAAGACTAGCAAAACATAGGCATGAGGGTATTTGATAGGTCCACTTTAGTGGACTAAATTAGAGCCTAAGAATATTGTTATTGAAATAAGAGATTAATATAAAGCATGCATGATATTGACAAACTCATGTGAGCTTTAGATTTATCATTTCATACATTAATTGCATTAATCTTTATATGAAGGGATCAGTTATTCATTTTAGAGGCAAGGACATCACATTAAATCTCAAGTTGAGATATCATGGCATTGTTGGGATTTTGTTCTAGCAAGGGAATCACTTTTTGTCTCTTTGATCAGTTTCCTTCCCTTCCTTATTTATTTTCCCTCCAAATCTCTCTCTCCCATTAAATCTCCCTCAAAGAAATCACTGCTCACCTTCCTCTCTTTCCATCTCTCTCTTATGATTCTTCCCTTCTTTGGCTTTCATACAGGAACAAAAAGAGGCACCTCCCTCATGAGAGGAGGGGGACACTACACATCATCTTCCTCCACAGAGGAGGAGTGCCCCTCTCTCCAAGTACAGACCCCACCACAGCCACGACCACCACCGTGACTTGACCACAACAAAGCCATCACCGCAATCGGCGGTGACAACGTCAACATCATTACCACGATTGTGCTCTCCTTACCGTGAGTTCATCACCACCGAGCTTCATCCGATGTTCCTGCTACCAAGAGCCTCCATCCTCAACACCGCCTCCACAACAGTAAGTATCACTTTCATCCTTTCAGATCGTGAGCCTCTACCTTGACCGCACAGACCCTTTCAACCACGACCACAGTGCTCCGTCTGATGTTCCTACTACCGCAAGCCTACATCCTTGACACCGCCTCCACGACAGCAAGTATCGCCTTCATCCTCTCAAACCACGAGCCTCCACCTTGATCGTGCAAACCCTCTCAGGTGTGACCATCGTGCTCCATCACACCCTCGATAGCATAACACCACCATGAAACCCAACATCTTGTCCACCCAACAGAGGCCCCAAGCATGGCTTCCTCTTCCTTCTTCACCCTTTTCTCTATTTTTCCTTCAAACAAACCCAACACCCCTCGACGGCTACGCACTTTGATTGCAAAAATGTGTGATTTATAAAAATTGTGAATTAGGTTGTTGCAACATACAATTTGGATCACTTTTAAATTTGTAAAATCTAAGTACTTTGGAAAGTATTCGGGTTGTCCCAAGGGAGGTAGGAATGCTTTTAACAAAATTCTCACTTGATATTAGGAAATAAACTTTTTTTTAGGATTTGGAAATATATACTTTTTAGGGTTTTTGAATACGGGCAAAACAAATGCAGAGAGAAATGGGAATTTGAATTACAAGAAAACAAAGCAAAAGTGCCTTGTTTCTCCAACTCACTCCAAGCAAGGAATGCTTGGAATAATGGAGAACAAGTCACAAAAAAAGAGCAACACAAGCTATTTAGAAGAATAGTAGAGGAATGCTTATTAAATGAAATTATTTTACAACGAGGTTGCAGAACTCACAAGTGAAAGGAATTCCCACTTGTAATCTCCAACAAAAATCAAACACTAAACTGCCATGCAACAAAATACAAAGAAAATGTAGAAGAAAGCTTATGAAAAAGGTGATGATGATGTTGTAGAGTTTTTGCTCCAACTCTGGTTGCCCCTAAGTTGAAGGAAGGTTGCTCCTGGTGCCTAGCTTTCCCTCCTTTTGGCAAGCCCTAGATGGGCGTGCCTGGCTCCTCCTAGAGTGGAAGATTTCCACTCCAAAAACTCCTCCTTAGGGTGACGTGGACCACCCTCCTTGCTCCTCCTCTAGATGTCCTCCTTTATTGGCCTTCCTCCATGGTTAGGTGATGACACAAGGAAGAAGAAGTTGAAGCCACCAAGGAGATAAAGTGTCTCCTTGATCTTCTTCCTCCTCTCCTTCCTTCCTTAGATGTTGCTAATGGTGCATCTAGGTGGAGAAAAAATCTAACCAAGGATGATTTGAAATGGGTAGTTAATGGTCTTTTTATAGGATGGGTAGGGGTATAGGTATGGTTAAAGGATGGATGGCTAGGATGGCTTATAGGGGGTGGTTATGGGATCCTATGGCTAAGGTTAATGGTGCCAAAATGAAGGGGCTTCTAAGAGTTGGTGCCAACGCTTGGTGGAGACTAGGGTTAAGGGGTTGTGTGGTGTGTTGTAGGGTTAGGATGAAGGCTTAGGAGGGTGGTTGACTGATGGAGGGTTAGATTAGGTTGGCACCACATGTAGGCATGTGTTGAGTGGTGGTTATGTTTGGCTTGGATAGGGTTGGCACCATTTTTTGGTGAGGTTAAGGGTTAAGGGTTGGTGCCACTTTTGAAGGGTGAGGATGGGTTGGATGATGGTTGTAGGGTGGCATGTATGGTGGAGATATAAGGTGGAGTTGGCACCAAAATGGAAGGGTGTGGGTAGACTATTTTGATGCCAACTCAAAGGGGTGGTTAAGTGGTGGTTGCTCCCTTTTGGTGACTCTTAAGTTGGAGCCAAAAAGGGCTTCTAGAATGGGGTTAGGTGGATGGTGGAGATGGGTTCAAAAGGAGATGGATGATGGTGATATGAAGGGGTTTTGGAGGGAAAGTTGACACCACTTCTGTGGTGGCTCTTGGAGGTAGTGGTGTGAAGAGATGCAGGGGTGGTGGCGCCAACTATAGGTGGAGGTAGGTGGTTAGTTTAGGTGGTGGACTTGGAGTAGAGCTAGGGTGGAGTTAGGTTAGGGTTTAGGTAGGTGGTGGATGGCCATGTAGTGAAGTGTTTAGGTAAGCTAGTTTAGCTTATAAGTGAGTAGAGGAGGAGGTAGGAGAAATTAGGGTTTAGGGAAGAGGAGCTGAGGAAGAGCTATCTAGGGTTGCATTGGTGCTGAATTAGCTGAAAAGGTCTTCATAAGGACTCAGCTACTCAGCTTAGTTAGCTAGTTCTTCTGCTAGCAGCTAAGCTTTGGTAGTTGAGCTAAGTTGAGCTGGTTTCAACCTAACTGAAGCTAGGTTGAGCTGGAATTGCCTCTAATGAGAACTCTTGAACTAGCTTAGCTACTAAGTAGGCAAGTAGTAGCTAAACTGGAGGGAATTCAGCTGTTGTGAGCTAAGTGGAGCTAGGTAGAGTTGGACCTGAGTTGAAGTAGACACATGTCAACTAAGTTGAGCTAGCTAGAGCTCCTAGTGAACTGATTGGAGCTAGGATGAGCTAAACTCAATCAAGTTGAGCTGAATCTGAGCTGAGTTCAGGTGAGTTGAGCTAAGTTGAGCTATCTTGAGCTACCATCATGCTAAGATGAGCTGAATGAAGCTTGGGGGAGCTAAACCTAACTCATGTGGGCTAATAACTAGCTGAGATGAGCTGGATCTAGCTAGGGTTCAGCTGAAATGCTCTTCTTCTTCACTTTCTTCCTTCGTGAGTGCTTGGGTTTTAAGGGTTTGAGCATCTGCTTATCCTTAACACTCAAGTAAACATGTTAAAAATACAAAAAGAATGCAATGCATGCCTAACCTAGATTATTCCTAAATATAACCTGAAAACCCAAATTTGCGAAGTTAAAATCCTAAGAGCTAGATCTGTTTTAGGGCATAAGAATGATGATAAACTGGCATTTATCACACCCCATGCTTATCTTTTGCTAGTCTCTTAGTAAAACTTTAATTTAATAAAATGAATTTTTTGGGAAATACCTTTTTTTTAGTTTTGAGAAAAAGGAGATTGTGGGACTTTGGTTGCTTAAAAATATGAATGTAATTTGAATTTTTGTGACATTCATCAAACAATCACAATAAAGTGCTGTTGATGGATTTTGTCCCTGGCAACGACACCAAAAATATGGTCGTCGACGACCGGTTCTCACTAAAAGAGGTTTTAAAATGTCGTTATAGTATATGTCACAATTACAAACCAATGTCACGTTAATTTTATTTATGTACTTAATATTTATTGGTTTATTCCAGGTTGTTCACTGGGAGGCAATTATTGATATACATCACTCTCTAAGTCCAAAAACATTCTTTAATTCCAAAAATGTTGATTTTATTTACAAAAATGAATGAATCAATAAATGAATAAAAGAATTTGATTAATCATATAAAAAAGAATGAACTAAAGCACATTTCAATGCTTGAAAACAAATGTACACAAACAAGCATAAAAAGCTATGTACAATTACTCTATGTTAGTTATTAACAACTAATACCTAAGTATAGGTACAAAAATAGTTAATAATACTTACTATACTAACTCATTATAACATACTAATATCTATAGTAACATATATAATATATACAGTAACTTATCTAAGTGTCACTAAAACCTTAGTAAAATATTTACATAAGGTAAAATAACTATCTATACTAACATATATAGGTATGTACAGTGACAGATGAGTTTGTCACTAAAGCTCTAAGTGTAATACATATACATAAGAGCTCAAACAAGCTTACTTATGCTACTTATACTGCACACATATATATATTACAATATACGTATTTATTTACATCATATTATATTATTTATATACATATACATTATATACTATATACTTATATATCTATATACACATACTTACAGACACATATATACACAAACACTACTCACGCACATAACACACAGCACACACTAAGGCACAGGGGAGGATTCTTCACACTTAGCCAAATTTCAACTTTGCTCTCCTCTCTTCTCTTCACACTCAGTTCAAACCGGTTTGGTTCATGTTTTTAACCCAAAAATTGGTTTAGTTGGCGGGCGACCTTTTCGAGGGATATGTAGTACCCATTTCTGGGTGGGACTAGACCTCTACTAGAGCCACCCTAGTTGTTAATAGGTGTATTAATTCTGGTTTAATTCTCATTATTGGGCCCACACAGGCCCACTCACAGTGCACGACCCCTGCCCCAATGCACTGCACCAAAATATTCGCATATGCCATAATAGTACCAGAGTGAGATGAGTAAGCGTATAAGAGGGCACCCTATGCTTGACAACCGGTGAGGCTAGACGAGAAAATATTAATAAGGCTCTTCTCTCGCTCCAACGCTTCCGGTATGGGACTATAGAAAGCACCTAATTGAGTGCTGCAGCTACGCAATTGCTGTGCTGATTAAGCGATTTTGGCCCTCGATCTGAGGGCCATAATTTATTTTAAACTAAAAATAAATTATAAGCTTTTAAAGCCCTTACATAGGGCTACATAATTATGTAGTAACTTTACAAAAATAAGTTAGTTTATTATATAATTAAATTAGCAAAATTTATTATTTATACAAGTTAAATTAGAGTTTAATTCATTAATTACATTATAAATTAGTTAATTAATTATCAAATTGACTTAATACAGTACTAATATCTATAATAAATTATTTATTACATATTTTTATTATATTTTATAAGCTTTATTTTAATTTATATAGATTTAAATGTTGGTTTAAGATAGTTATACATATAAATAAACTATAAATACTATAATACAAAATAAATACAATCTAAATTAGTTGAAAATACTTATTATAATATAGTAAAAGTATACACTATAAGTTATCTTAGTATTAACTTAATTTACTAATTTATTTTATTTTAACTTAATAAATTACCTAGTTAACTTAATAACTTAATTATTTACTATATATATATAATTAGATTACATTACAGGTATAATATTATTCATAATACATCTATAAATACATATGTACACTATTGGGTACAGATATGTACATTTAAATATGTTTGTAGATCTACTTATTTATTATACAGTTAAGTTATATAAATTAATATCTAATATTACAATAAAGTTATATATACAATAAATTACTTTAAATACTTAATTTAATACATAGAATACATATATAAGTTATTTATTTACATTTTATACATATTATACAATATTTATTTATAGCTTAGATTTAATTAATATATATAAGTATATACATAGTATACATAGTATTTTTAGGTATTTTTGGGTATTTTCTGGTTTTTACTGGTTATATATATATATTAGAGATAGGGGGAGAGAGAGAAGGAAATAGTTGAGAGATAGAGAGTTGTTTTTGGTGTTTTTGAAGTTGAGTTCTTTTATTAAGTTTCAAGGTATACTGAACCGTTGGTTGATATGTTCTACCAAGCCGAGGGTTCAAAATGCCTTGAAACTTGGAATACACCTAAAAATGTACCAAATCTTGACCAAGATAGGTTTATTTTATTTTTTTGTAATTTTTTAATATTTTTATTTATTTACAAAGTTCACCAAAGTAAGGCCTTGAAGAATTTTCAAAAAGAACCTAAGGCCTTGAAAATAGTTCTAGTGGCTGGAAATGGTCTTAAACAACCCAAAACACTCAACACACTAGCTGAAACATATTTGAACAGTTAGGCAAATTTTTCCCTTTGGATTTCATTAAAATCAAGTTTTGGATAGATTTTCACATTAAAAGTAGTTGACAAAGATTTCAAAACTAAATGACAAGTAATTCTAATTGGATTTCAGTCACTTAAAAACACATGAATGCTTGTTACAAATAATTCCTACACTACAAAATAGGTCAGCCTCTCAAAATCTCCAATTCCAAACTAAAATTCACTCTGTTCAGACCAACCAACACAGCCAAACAGTGGCTGCTATAGCACACAACAGCAGCTGTAATTTAGCAACAATAGCTATTTATTCTACTACCAAACTCTGCAGTTGTTAAATCAACTACTGAAATTTCAATGTAGCTTCAATAGCAGTTGTTTCTACTCAATCATCAGTAGCAGTAGCTACTGTTGCTTGATGCAAATATTTTAATTGACAAGATCTATGATTACAAAATCTTATTCCATTATAAAGAAAATTCAAATCTAAATGTCAGGAATCTCATAAATAGTCTTAAATCACAAAACCACTTGTAATTAAGATGTTAAACTCATTTAAAGCTCTTAAATTCCAAATCTCATATCAAAACCCAATAAGAACCTAATCGACTCTTTTATCAAACCATATATAGTTTAATAAGAGAAAATTCACTTAAACTGAGTTCCCAACCTTCATTAGGATCGATTACATCACTCAGCAATTAAAACTCAATTATGCTCAGAGAGCAATGTCGCCTTATTAGGCTTTTGATCATGAATCACTAAGGCAATATGATCACCTATACCTCCTGTACACCATTAATTGGTGTTTAGGAAGGTTTAGTGATCCTTAAGAGCAATTGAATCATTGCTAGAGCCTCCAATCAGTGTAACTGATTGTCCTTGGCTCTAGGTATCATTAAAGAGAAAAATTGAGATATAAAGTGAGCATGAACACTATCTTCAGTAGCAAATCCCATAAAAATAGTCCATGCTCATTGCCATTAATCCAATCAAGTAAATACAAACTCGATAAGATCAATTAAATCTAATAGAATTCAAAGCTCTCAATAAATTCACACAACAACCCATGAGATTAAATTGATTCAAGTGATCAAATCAAGTTCAATTTAGCTCAAAGGAGGGTGATTATGATCCAATGTAGTGAATGAAATCACCCTTATGTGATATTTGGCACACCAACAGATCAATAAGCCCTTAAGCTTAAGATCTGTTGGTTGCCTGATGGATGGGTGACTGATGGATTTAATGCTGAGGGAAAAATAGTGAATGTGGATAATGAGATGGAGAGGAAGATTAATGTGTCAAAATGGAGGTGAAATAACACCTCTTTGATCTGAATTGATCAGAGAGGGCAAAGATCGAATTTAAGCTAATCTACTCCTAAACTAGACTAATCCATTAACAGTGAACTCTAACATTTAATCTACTCCTAAATTACTCTAGCTAAAACTACATTTACTCTAGAAAGTAGGAACTCTATATAACAAAGTGGGAAATCAATCTAAGGGAAGAAGTTGTCCATGGTCACCAGTCGGTGGTTAATGAAGACAAAAGGGGAGGAGACCCTTCAACTGAAGAAGATGTCCAAGAGCCAACGACCGATCGACAAGAGGCGATCGACGGAGGGAGGAAGATGGTCTCTATCACCGACCATCGAAGAAGGAGGTGGGGAAGCTAAGGGAGTGGATGAAGGGAACCACTCTGAGGGAGGGAGCTGGTTAAGTTTGTGCATGGCTTAAGGGAGAAGCTTAAGTAGGTAGGGCATTGGATCAAGCACCATAGTGGTACGATTAGGCACCTAGGGCTTGGGCGACAGAGATGGAATCGAGGAGAGCGCAAGCGTTCAAATCAAAAGTTGGTCGTTGAATGAGATCTGGGCAAAGTGGTGACTACATGTGCCAAAGTGCGCGAAGCTTTGAATTGGTGATGGCCATAGGATCATGGGATTAAGGAATGAAGGACTGCAATTGGCCATGTTCATGAGGCACTATAGTGGCTTGCAACATCAGGTGTGTTGGTGGATTTTCAAAGAAGCCCTCTGAGGGTGAAGGGGTGCAACGTTTACATGGAAGCTTGTGAGTAGTGAAGAACCAATTTAGAGCAGTCCCTAGAATTTGCAAATAGGCCCCTGCAACTTTCAAAATGGTCCCTGGAAGGTTTTTAAATGAATAAAATGTTTATGACTTATGGACCTAAGTGAGAAACCATAAATGCGAGGTCCTAATGATGTCTAAATGCAACCAAGTTTTTATTTAAGCTTAATTGAATATTTAAGAAGTTAATTTTACTTTTGATTTGAAGTTTTGAACTCAGATGTTTATTAAATTTACAAATGGATCATCAATTTATATTAATGAATAGAATATCTCATTTAATGACCTAATTTTGCATTTTTAACACAAAATTGATGTTTTAGGTCTCTTTCCCTATTTCTCACACTTAACCCATTTCATGTGTTAATTCATTAGTGTTAACCTAGTTTCTAGCTTAACTTAGATATTTTAGCTGTGATGACCCACACCTCATCAGAAAGGCACAAGATTTGTAAATGATAAACATTGGGATTTATGTTTGGATCTAAAATTTAGATGGATCAAGATCAATGTATCCTTTACAAATTCACAAGTTGAGTCCTTTTTAATTCAAATGACTCGAAATTATTTTGCAGTTAAGATTTCTTTGGCTCTTGAATTTGACTCTCAACTTGCATGATCTTTTAAAAACTTGTGTCAGTGCTTGTGAATGCCAACATTTATAAGGATGTGTTTTTGTTTGATTTTCTTTTCTCCCCCATTCTTATTCATAGCTTAATCCTACAATAGATGTGTCGGGATCATCATTCTCGTTACCAAGCCTCGAGGGGATTTTGGCACCACCACTTCTAGATAGTACTGTCTAAGACACCACCCAGGAGCTTGCAACCCCAAAACACAATGCGGTGTAAAGGGGCATTCCAAGCGAACTCAAGTTCTTGCTCCGATGTTGTGGGTAGAGCACCATCCAAGACACTTCAGTTACAAAATGCGCCTAATGCTTCATCTAAAGATATGAAATATAGATATAGAGCAGTGTCAAGGTGGTAACTTGTTAACATCGCGTCATCAAAGGAGACATTTTTCTCCTTCTCGATGGTAGGAACTCAAACCAATGATCTGCTTCGGATTTTACTAGGACTAAACAAGGGGTTTTTCTAATTTTTCTAATTTATTTTAAGTGTTGGCTGTGTGTAAAATTTGACACAAGAATTTCGCAAGGGATGCAAGTTTTTTGAGTTGAAGACTAAGCCAAATAGTTTCCAAGTCGCAAGAGAAGATCAAGTCACCTGAATCATTACGAGTTCAAGTGGAATTTAGAGAAGGATATTTGATCTAGTCTAAAAGTAGACCCAGAAATTCTAATAATAAGATCCACATCTTAATCCCTAGTTTATTAAAGATTAAATCCCATTGTGACTTAAATTGATTTCTCAACCTTAGTCCTGATTTCAAAGATTTCACAAAAAGTTTTCAACATTTTTATTTTTTTTTGGGTATGCATGCAAAAAATGAAGCAAAACTCTTGAATGTGTTTAGGTTTTAAAAATCCTGATTTGATCATCAAAATTTAAAAAACACCCCCCCATGCTTAAGATATGGCATGTCCTTATGCAATAGGAAGGGAAAAGCGATTGCCTTGGTGAGGGCGGTCAAAATCAGGATAGGCAAAACCTTTGTAGAAAATGAAAATAAAAAGCGAGAAAAATAATGGGTTACCTCCTATCCAGTGCTATCCTTTACACCATTCAACCGGGCGTGAAGTCACTAATTATCGGGTATGTCTTGGAGGTGATGAGAATCGGATTTCACGTTAAGGTTGTTATCAAGATAGGGCTTAAGTCATTGGCCGTTGACTTTGAAAGTATTGTTGTTTTTTGGATCAAAAATTTCATTGGCGTCGTAGGGATAAGTTTGAACTACAATGGTCAGTCCATTTAGATTTGAGCTTACCAGAAAATAAATGTAACCACACATCAAAAAGCCATACGCGTTGTTTAGGCTCAAAAGATTTTTGAATGACAAATTTATCATGAAATTTCTTGGTTCAATCTTTTCATAGGTCATGTTGCGAAGTTCTTCAAGTTCAATTAATTGTAATTTCCTGTGTTTATCGGTCTCATCCAAATTATAATTGAATTCTTTTATCGCCCAATAAGCCCTATGTTCAAGTTCAACAGGGAGGTGACATGCCTTGCCAAAAATGAGGCAAAAAGGTGACATGCCAATGGGGGTTTTGAAAGCCGTACGGTAAGCCTATAATGCATCGTCAAGTTTTAGCGACGAATCTTTTCTATCGGGCTTTACCATCTTTTGCAAAATATTTTTGATCTCCCAGTTGGAGACTTCAGGTTGGCCATTAGTTTGAGGGTGATATGGTGTGGAGATTTTATGATTCACCCCATATTTAGCGAGAAGTTGATGGAACTGGAATGTGTAAAACATGAGCCTCCGTCACTAATAATGGCCTTTGGAACACCGAAACGTGAAAAAATATTTTTCTTGATGAAATCCACAACGACCCAATGATCATTAGTGCATGTGGGTACCACTTCAATCCATTTTGAAACATGGTCAATAGCGACTAAAATGTATTGGTACCTAAAAGAAGTGATAAACAGTTCCATGAAATCGATGCTCCACACATCAAAATTTCAACTTCCAAAATCGGGCTGAGGGGCATCATATCCTTAGAGTTCATGTTGCTGATGCTCTGGCAACACACACAAGATCGAGAAAATTCATGAGCATCTTTGTGTATGCTAGGCCAATAAAATCTAGTATTTAACACCTTGGCCGCCGTTTCCTTCCCCGAAAAATGTCCGCCGCAAGCCATTTTGTGACAATGGTTCAAAATTTCATGTGTTTCTGAATTGGGAACAAATCATCGAATGACTTGGTAGACACAGATGCAGAATAGGTCGGGGTCCTCCCAAAAGTAATATTTGATCTCGGCAAAGAACTTATCCATCTTGTGTTTAGGCTAGTTAGGAGGGATTCATCCAATGGTGAGATAATTCGCATAATCAGCATACCAAGGGAGGGATTTTAATGTTAGGAGCATTTCTTCGGGAAAAACAGTTGTTATGGTCAATACATCACCAGTCTCAAGTCTAGAGAGGTGATCGGCCACAACATTTTGTGAACCCGCTTTATCTTTGATCTCCAAATCAAATTCTTGTAATAATAATATCCATCGAATTAAGTGGGGTTTCGCATCTTTTTTGTTAAGTAAATATTTCAAGGCCGAATGATTAATATAGATGGTGATGTGTGACCCTAACAAATATGAACGAAAATTTTCGAGGGAAAAAATGATCGCAAGAAGTTCCTTTTTAATGACAGTATAATTCCATTGTGTTTCATCAAGTGTTTTACTGGCATAATGTTGAAGGTGGAAAACTACACGTTCGGAGTTGGATTCGAAAACCCATCGTTGTAGTTCAAGTCGCAAAGAAATCCGTTCAACAGATAAAATTTATATCGAAAATTTGTAAAGAAGTTCCAGGTCAAATACAGGGATGCTACGTCAATCTCAAAATGTGTAATTATATTTTCTTTGTATTTTTATTTAAAAGGCAAAATAAGCACAATGGAATCGCTATTGACAATAAGAGAGAGAGAGAACAATCATTTTGTATTTGAGTAATGTTTTTACAACTAAGAAAGCGGGAAATGATTACACTAGAAAGCGGGAAATTGTTACACTAGAAAGCAGGAAATTCTATTATAGAAAGCGATAAAAGAAAGGAGAGAGATGTTATCTTCCTCGACGAATGCTTAGAGGATGAGCCAAATGGAGGTGACGCCTAGAAGACAGAGGACGAGGCAGGAAGGAGGACAAAGTCGAAAGAATTGGAATGAGGTAGCACATCATCGTCGTCGCGGGATCCACTTATGGAATGGGGGCAAAAACTTGGATTTAGCTCTTGAGGAGCATCCTAGGTGTGGGACAAGCTTCTCTTAAACTTTGGAGAGGGAGAGAGGAGAAGGAAGGGATGAAGAAGTGGAGGTCAGAGGGCTATATATAGGTGTAGATTGGAGGGGACAAATGGGTCATTTCATCTCAAATCATTAATTCAGGGCCTTTAGTGACGGATTTATCCGTCACTAAAGGTCTGAACATGGCCAACATGCGTGCACCGCACGCGCCTCCCACCTTCCATGCCCAAAAATGCACGCTCACGTCTTTCAAATCTTAGCCATCCTATCGTGAGATCGGACAACTTAGATTTCTCCTTGCACACCTTTGTCAGCACCTTCACCGTGTAAAGGTTTGAACATGGCCAACGTGCGTGCACCACACGCGCCTCCCACCTTCCATGCCCAAAAATGCACGCTCACGTCTTTCAAATCTTAGCCATCCTATCGCAAGATCGGACAACTTAGATTTCTCCTTGCACACCTTTGTCAGCACCTTCACCGTGTACCCGCGCACGATTGGGCATGCGCATTGTGCGTTAGATCCCGTGTGCATGCTATTGGCTAATCTACGTCGCCCGCTGTTGATCGCATGATCACAATTATTCGCCTACACGCTCGTGCAACGCGCTCGACCCCTATGCTGTGGCAGCGACTTTGTCGCGATTGTGATTTCAGGCGCATGTGCTTGAGACCGTTGGATCAAGATCCAATGGCCCAGATCGTGCATTGGAAGCCCTTTGGAGATGCAGCAGCGGTCTTGGGGGCCGATTGGGTGGCTGGGATGGATGTCCAAGATGGCGCCACATGGCACCATCTTGGACGTCCATCTTCTGAGTGTTGTAGACGGTGCCACGAGTGTCGAATTGGACTGATTTTTGCATCACTAGGCTACGATCATCAATCCGAACCCATCCGTGCAGTTTGATTTGTTGTCTGAAGTGTGGATTGGCACCATCTTGGCCCTTAATCTTTAGGGTTCCTCAGTCTCTATCGGGTACTACAGATGTCCAATCAGGGCGATCTTGTAGTCGTTGAACTCCAATCGACACCCTGATTAGATTCGTATGGTTGGATCTTCGATCCAAGGCCCCGATTAACACGTTGCCTTGTCCCTGGCCAAAAAAAGGAGACAATTACTATACAATTTATACAACTTGACCTAAATGCATGATTATGCATGTTATGCAATATTTAAAATGTATGATGCTAGTATGACACTAAGAACATGCATTAATAGACATTTTAGGCTAATTAGATGTATACACATCACACCCCCATACCTATCTTTTGCTAGTCCCTCGAAAAAACTACATTCTATTTATAAAAGAATTAGGTTGGATTACTTGGGCACAAATAATTTTCAACATTAAGAAATTTTTACTTAGGACCTAAACTTTCAAAGACATAACAGCGCCTGGGTATCTGGCAAAATGCAGACCACCTCAAGCCCTTACCTTATTCAAAGAAAGATCTCTTTTTCTCTTTTTCTTCTCTTCTAATTTTTTGGATTTTTGAGTTTAGGGTTATATAGTGGCTTTCTACGGCCACTCAACCCACCCAAGATTTGATGCGAACCCTAAGTTCTAAGCATCTTTTTGTGAATGTGATAGACTCGTTGATCGGCTATCAGAATAGACTTTGGGTTTCTACACCCCTAGGTGACCTTAGAAAGAAATCTGCCTAAAGGTGTATCTATACGACCGGTAGCTTTCTCCCTCCTTTTATTTTTTATATTGTCAACACAAGGGTGAATCCAGTGTATATCTCCCTGGCTTATTCTACTTCTCCGCTTCTTCCTAAGTGTTTTAGGATTTTTAGTGCATTTCTTAAGTTGAGTTCTAGACAACCGGTTGATGAGCTGTTACCATCGACAACTTGCCAGCCATACTTGTGTGGCGAAGTGTGGCTTATTTCTTTTGTTTCTTTTTCTTTCTTTTCTCCTTTTTCTTTTTTATTTTTCTTTTCTTTTTGAACTTTCTTTTTCTTTTTTTTTTCTAAGTAGGTGGCTTCCTTGATCTAAGATTTACCTAAAGGCAGCAAGAAGAGAATGATTCTGTGACTGGGCTTTGGACAACCTACCTATGTTCGAACAAGAAGAATCACTCAGAAGCCTCGACAGATGATCCACCACCACATTCTGTACCCCGAATTTATCCTTGATTTCAAGATCAAATTCTTGAAGCAGAAGAATCAATCAAATAAGCTGGGGTTTGGCATCCTTTTTGGCCAAGAGATGTCTCGAGGTCGAGTGGTCAGTATATATGATGACGTGAGACCCTAAGAGATAAGCCCTAAATTTCTCCAAAGCAAACACTACAGTTAGTAATTCCTTCTCAGTAACAGTGTAGTTGCTCTGGGCCTCGTCTAGAGTTTTACTAGCGTAGTAGATGACAGAGGGCTTCCTGTCAATCTTCTGACCCAAAATAGCCCTGACTGCGTAATCAGAAGTGTCGGTCATGATCTCAAATGGGGCTGTCCAAACCAATGGTTGCAACACTGAAGCACAAGTGATTGCCATTTTAAGAAAATCAAATTCCTTATGGTATGATTCGTTGAAATCAAATGGCATATCTTTGGCGAGAAGGTTGCTCAGAGGGCAAGCAACCTTAGAAAAGTCCTTGATGAACCTCCTATAGAATCCCACATGACCAAGAAATGATCGAATTTGTTTGACAGATGTGGGAGGAGGAAGTTTAGTGATAGCATCAACCTTAGCTTTGTCCACTTTGATTCCCTATTCAGAGATTACATGACCTAAGACGATGCCTTCTTGTGTCATGAAATGACTCTTCACCCAGCTAAGGACCAGTCTTGTTTTGATGCATCGTTTAAGGATCATTTCAAGATTAGCTAGACAAGAGTCAAACGATTCTCCAAAAATAGAGAAATCATCCATGAAGACTTCCATAAACTCTCCCACCATGTCAGAGAATATGGCCAGCATACACCTTTGAAAAGTTGTAGGTGCATTGCATAAGCTGAATGGCATCCTATGAAAAGCAAAGGTTCCGTAGGGACAGGTGAAAGTCATTTTTTCCTGATCCTCAGGATGGATAGGGACTTTGTTGTATCTCGAGTAGCCATCAAGGAAACAGAAGTACATCTGCTCGGCTAGTCTTTCAAGGATTTGATCGATAAAGGGCAAAGGGAAATGATCTTTTTTCGTGGCTGTGTTCAGCTTCCTGTAATCAATACAAACTCTCTAAGAGGAAGCTAAACGAGTTGTGACAAATTCTCCATTCTCGTTAGTCACAACGGTAATCCCAGCTTTCTTGGGAACAATTTGCACGGGACTTACCCAAGGACTATCAGAGATCGGATAAATGATTCTGGCATCGAGCCACTTGATAATCTCCTTCTTGAACATTTCTCGCATATTCGAGTTTAATCTCCTCTGCATCTGGCGAGAAGGGCGGGATCCATCTTCCAAAAATATTCTGTGATTGCAACAAGATGGCTCGATCCCCTTAAGGTCATGAATGGTCCAACCAATTGCCTCCTTGTGTTCCTTTAAAACCTTAATCAGTTTAATTTCTTTCTCCTTTGTTAATTTAGCACTGATAATCACAGGGAGCATCTTATGTGGTCTTAAAAATTGTTATTTCAAATTCTCAGGCAATGGTTTCAGTTCTAGCTGGGGCAGGTTGATGATTGAAGGTAAGGAAGATGCTAATGAAGACTCATCAAGAGGAAGAGGTTGAAAGTGAACAAAATCTATAACCTCTTCGGAAGGTGGCAAGTTTGCCATAGAGGGTTGCGGGTCCAAATCATCAGAGGAGGAGGAACTTTCAAATGTAGAAACCGCCATACAAGTTTCAATATTCACATTATCGTCCTCAAGTTCCTCAATAAATCCACAATCCTTGAATTTGTTAATCACCTTAAAAATATCCAATTTCATTCTTTGATTTCCAAAGGCAATTTCCATGCTATCGCTCTCACAATTAATATTGGCCTTGGCGGTAGCCAGGAACGGATGCCCTAGAATGATGGCCATGTTCTTCAGATTTTCAGGTACATCATGTTAAGGACAAGGAAATCTACAGAAAAATAGAAATCCTTAACCTTAATAATAACATCTTCAATAACGCCTTGCGGATTTGTGACTGAATGGTCTGCTAACTGCAGCGTTATTGAAGTCGGCTGAAGTTCACCTAATCCGAACTTCTCGTAAAGAGAAGTCGGAATTAGGTTAATAGATGCACCCAGATCCAGTAGTGCCCTATCAAAGGTGTAATCTCCGATGACACAAGAAATAAAAGGAGCACCTGGATCTCTCTTTTTCTGAGGGAGGTGGTGCAGGATAATAGAACTAGCCTACTTGGAGAGTACCACCTTCCTCGAAACAGATTCTCTTGACTTACACTTCTGTGTACATAAATCCTTTAAAAATTTCACGTAAGTTGGTATATGTTTGATGGCGTCGAGGAGCAGGATATTGATCTTGACATTCTTGAAAATATTCAGAAGCTCCTCATTACTATCAACAGACTTCTTCTTCCTTGATCTAATCAAGGCCTCAGGAAAAGGAACATGAGTCGGATCTTCAGAATCAGGTTCTTGAGCCTTGATTTCTTCTCCGGAGTTCTTCTTTCTCTCCTTAGGCTCTTCAGGATTCTTTAAATCAGAATAGTGTGGTTGTGAATCCTGAGTTTGTTTACCACTCCTCAAGGTAACAGAATTAGCAGATGCATATGGGTTTGGGTCTTAGGGTGGGTTAGGAAAGATTGGAGGGGCTTCATTATCCAAAAACATTGGATTTGAGGAAGAAGAGGAGGAGGAGGAAGGACCCTACTCAATCACCTGAGCATGTGCATGTGGGACCCTTTGATTCCCGTACCCATGGGCTTGATTACCCAAATTCTGGATATTACGTGGGTTGGGTACGAGTTGAGATGGTAGAGATCTAAGTTGATGAGAATTAGCAATGAACCCATTTTGCAAGTTGTCCAGCGAGGTTTTCATTTGCTGCATGAGCTGGAGCATAGATCCTTGCATCTCTACCATTTGTCGATTCAAATCAGCTTTCCCTACGGGTTGACAGGCATTCCACACTGGCTGATTGACCTGATTTAGGGGCAGCTGAGTGTAAACATGACCTTGACCCATTGGTCATTGCGGAGCATAGTTGCTGGGTTGGAATTGGGTTTGTTGGCTCAAGTTTTTCCAAGAGAAGTTAGGGTGGTTCCTCCAACCTGGATTATAAGCATTGGAGTAAGGGTTGGACCTAGCATTCTCCTGTAAAGCATAAACATCCTCATAGGGTGAGGATGGAGAGAAAGAAAGGGAGGGATCTGAGAAACTAGGATCAAAGGCCCCAGTTTGGAACCCGTGGGGTTCCGGATAATGTGACTCACAGGTTGAGCCGCATCAAGTTGATTCACGAACTCCCATCCAGAAGGAGCTCGCGATGAATGGAATCCCGGATTCTGGGATTGAGTGGATTGAGAGTTGTTCATTGAGTTTCCAACCATCCACTCCATTCTCTTAGTAGCCAAGTCCACCTTATCAAGTTTATTACAAATCAATTCCATATCGAATGAATGAGAGTTGTGGACTTCATTAACATTCGATCTGGGCTACTGGGACCGGTTAAAAGTATCCATGGAGGCATGATTGATTGAATTCTCACTCATCTCCTCAAACAAATCGTGCACACTATCTACATCTTTGTTGAGGAAATTGCCTCCGCAAGAAGCGTCCACGTGATTTCTGAGTTGCTCAGTCAACCCAAGGTAGAAGATCTACACGAGTTGCCATTTCGACACCTTGTGGTGTGGACACCTCCACAATAAGTCCTGGAATCACTTCCATGCAACATGAAACTGCTCCCCCAGCCACTGGGTGAAGGTAGTAATTGCCCATTTCAAAGCATAAGTATGTTCGACAGGGAAGAATTTCTTTAGGAAGGTCGATTTCAAATCATTCCAAGTTGCAATTGTCCTTCCTATAGTCCTATACCAATAAGCGGCTTTATCCCTAAGAGAGTAGAGGAAGAGCCTCATGATCATCTGCTCCTCATTCATGTTTTATGCCTTGGTGGTATGGACCAAAGTGGTCAAGTCCTCCAAGTGCTGAAATGGGTCTTTAGAGCCAAGTGAATGGAAATGTTTAATCAGGCTTAACACCTGGGACTTGATTTCTACGTCTCCAGCAAGAATCTAGATGCCTGGACATTCCTCATAATTTGAAGGATCGTAAAAATCCTTCAAGGGTTGAGCACCCTGCATTCTCTGGAACCATTCTTGCATTATCTGCATTTGTTCCAGCTGCTTTTGAAATACCTCCTGTGGATCCTGAGGCAAAGGAGGCTGTTGATCGACCATGGGATCAATTTGGCCAAAATCCAATCTACACCTCCTAGAGTACTCTAGTGGTCCTTCCAATCGGGGATTCAATGACCTCCTTCCTAGCATAAACTAGGAAAAGGTCGGAAGGACCAAGGATAAGAACCCTACAACACAACAAAACAAGCCTGTCCTTAAGTAGGGTAGCCTAAGGATCTACAGACTCTCAAAACCTATCTTAAGATTATAGATGATTTACTCTACTTGCGTCTGCTCAATCCAACCAGTTAGAAGGAGGGACTGGGGAGAAGGTTCTTCCTTCGGTTTGTGCCTCCGGTTCCTAGTGTACCCCCTTGCCATGGTCGTTTGACGCTACTCCCCTAGCTAGACATCATATTGATCAGTACAAGTAGGTTAATCATAAACAATCTTAGACTAGACCCCAAAGAGCGAATCAGTCCTTAAGGCCAACGCCTACTTGATTTTATTTAGGCCTGGGATTGTAGTGCTTATGCAATGTGGTGGGCCATTAAAATGGGTTGTGCCCTTAATGATCAATTGAGTAAGTGTAAGTGCATGCACAACCAGGCTTTTCAAGCAAGATTATTTATGATGAGTAGATTTTAAGGTTCAAATCTTGCTTAAGTAGCTTTTAGGATTTAGAATTAGGTTTAATTCAATCAAGTTTAAGGCAAACCAGGTTTTCAAGCACAAGTGAAGATCACTTTCCTTTTGAAATAAAAAATAAAGTGGTGTGCTTGGTATTGACCAAAATTGAAAACCCTAAGGGGAAGCTACTTGGTGAGTTGATTTTAGGTTGAGTGGTGCGGCCCAAACAACTCAAACATTTGGCCACAATTGCACCATTGAGTTAGGCACACAAAGCGATTGACCTAGATTGATTTCTACTCTTTTATATGTTGATATTTGCGTACCGATTCCACAAATCAGAATTCCATTGAGTAGAAGAAAATCAATTAGGTTAAGTGCCTTGAATGTGGGTGTATGTAGTGTATATGTTGAATTACCCCACAAGAAATATCTTTCTGATTTCTTTTATATGCGAGGGTGAAATGAATGTGGGTGGAAATCCAAGCAACTAAACTAATCCTAGGATTTATACAAACACCTAGGTTAATTGGAGTTTGAATTAATGTTGTGAAATGAAATCTGTGGAGGGGGTAAAAAGGGGAGCACTTACAGTCATCTTCAACTACACTTTACCTCGATATACCGCTTGATGATTCCCTGATTGAGGTATCTGTAAAACAATAGACAAGAGATAAAGCAAGTTAGAAAATAGTAAAGTGCGCAAAATGTGAAAAGAAGATCAAAAAATCGTTGCCTCCCCGGCAATGGCGCCAAAATGTTGAAGGCGAAAAACTACGTGTTCGAAGTTGGATTCGAAAACCCGTCGTTGTAGATTGAGTCACAAAGAAATCTGTTCAACAGATAAAATTTATATCAAAAATCCATAAAGAAGTTCCGAGTCAAACACAGGGAGGCTACATCGATCTCAAAATCCGTAATTATATTTTTTTTGTATTTTTGTTTAAAAGGCGACATAATCACAATGGAATCGCTATAGACAATAAGAGAGAGAAAGAGAGAACACTCATTTGGTATTTGAGTAATGTTTTTACAACTAAGAAAGCGGGAAATGATTACACTAGAAAGCGGGAAATTGTTACACTAGTAAGAAATTCTATTATAGAAAGAGATAAAAGAAAAAAGAGAGATGTTATCCTCCTCGACGAATGCTTGGAGGACAAGCTGGATGGAGGCGACACCTGGAAGACAGAGGATGAGGCGGGAAGAAGAAGGACGAAGTCGGAAGAACGGGAACGAGGCAGCACATCGTCGTCGTCGTGGGATCCACTTCCAAAACGGGGGCGAAAACTTGGATTTAGCTCTTGAGGAGCATCCCGGGTGTGGGACAAGATTCTCTTAAGCTTTAGAGAGGCAGAGAGGAGAAGGAAGGGATGAAGAAGAAGTGGAGGTTGGAGGTCTATATATAGGTGTAGATTGGAGGGGGCAAATGGGCCATTTCATCTCAAATCATTAATTCAGGGCCTTTAGTGATGGATTTATCCATCACTAAAGGTCTGAACGTGGCCGACGTGCGCACGCCGCATGCACCTCCTCACCTTCTGTGCCTAAAAATGCCTGCGCATGTCTTTCAAATCTTAATCGTTCGATCGCGAGATCGGACGGCTTAGATTTCTCCCCGCCTGCCTTCGTCTGCGCCTTCACTGTGTACCCACGTGCGATCGGGCGTGCGCGCTGTGCATCAGATCACGCGTGCACACTATTGGCTAATCTGCGCCGCCCACTGCCGATCGCGCAGTCATGATTATTCACCCACGCACTGCAGATGCAGATTCGAACGCGTGTCGCGTGCTCACGCAACGTGCTCAATCACTGTGCTACGACGATGACTTTGTTGCGATTGTGATTTCAGGCATTTGTGCTTACGGCCATTGGATCAAGATCCAATAGCCCAGATCACATGTTGGAAGCCCTTTGGAGATGTAGCGGCTGTTTTGAGGGCTGATTGGGTGGCTGGGATGGTGCCACGTGGTGCCATCTTGGTCGTCCATCTTCTAAGTGTTGTAGACGATGCCATGGGTGTTGGATTGGACCGATTTTCAAGCCGTTAGGCTGCGATCATCGATTTGAACCCATCCATGTGGTCAGATTTGTAGTCTGAAGTGCAGATTGGCACCATCTTGGCCCTTAATCTTTAGGGTTCCTCGATCTCTATCTGGTGCTACAGATGTCCGATCAGGGTGATCTTGGAGTCATTGAACTCCAATCGATGCCCTGATTAGATCCGTATGGTTGGATCTTCGGTTCAACACCCCGATTAACAAGTTGCCTTATCCCTGGCCAAAAAAAGGAGACAATTACTATACAATTTATACAACTTAACCTAAATGCATGATTATGCATGTTATGCAATATTTACAATGTAAGATGCCAATATAATGCTAAGAACATGCATTAATAGACATTTTAGGTTAATCAGAATGTTTTGTATGCAGAACACATAACAAATTACAATGTGTTTCTTGTTGATTTGTTGCCTTAGGACGGCTCTTACTGCAAAATTTAAGGCATCTATCATAAGCTCAAAAGGATGAGCCCAGTTGGGGGCTTGCAGAATGGGTGCCTTTGTAATCGCTTGTTTTACAATATTAAAACTCTCCAAGCAATCTTTATCAAAGTAAAAAGGTTGGTATTTAGTCAAAAGGTGGCTTAAAGGTCAGGAAATTCTGGAGAAATCTTTGATGAATCATCTATAGAATCCCAATGCCCCAAAAAGGATCTTATTTGTTTCACTAAAATGGGCTGGGGAACTTGGAGATTGTATCAACTTTAGCTTTATTTACTGACATTCTTTTTCCAGAAATAACATGGCCAGGATAATGCCTTCCTAAACCATGAAATGGCTCCTCCAAATTGAGAACTAGGATAACCTCAATACATTTTTGGAGAGTTATTTCTAAATTCCAAAGATAGTGATCAAAAGAACCTCCAAAAATGGAAAAGTCATCCATAAAGACCTCCAAGCAATCACCTACCAAATTAGAGAAGATTGCTAACATGCACCGTTGAAAAGTCGTGGGTGCATTACACAATCCAAAAGGCATTCTTTGGAAAGCAAAGGTTCCGAAAGAGTAGGTAAAAGTGGTCTTTTTCTGGTCCTCAAGGTGGACTGCGACTTGATTGTAGTCGAAATATTCATCAAGAAAATAACAATATTCTTGTCCGACTAACCACTTCAAAATTTGATCAATAAAGGGGAGCAGAAATTGATCTTTCTCTGTGGTGGCATTTAATTTTCTATAATCAATTCAAATATACCACGAAGAGGCCGTTCGAGTGGGAATTTCTTCACCCTTATCATTTGTAATAATAGTGAGGTCAGCTTTCTTGGGTACAACTTGTGTAGGGATGACCCACTGGCTGTGAGAGATAGGGTAAATAATTCCCGCATCAAGCCATTTAATTATTTCCCATTTTATGACCTCCTGCATATCAGGGTTTAGGTGACATTGAGGTTGCCAGGAGGGTTTAAAGTCGTCCTCAAGATAAGTGCGGTGAGTGCAATAGGATGCATCGATGCCTTTCAAATCATTTAAAATTTGATGGGAACACCATCATGAGCCTTAACTAGCTCTTTTTTATCCAATTAAGTCAGTAAATGCTCCTACATAACCAACTGAAGGTCATAATTCATTGCATAAGCATTCTGAGGGAAAAATAAGAAACTAGGGCTAAAACTGTAATTTTACCAGCTTATCATGAATGCAGTACAATTACAAGTTTTCTCAAGGGCTGAATAAAGGTCAAATGATCTTAATAGGATAACAAATGGGTTAGATCAGATAGAAAAGGGTTTGCGTATGTTTTGAGAATTAAATGACTTTTAAAATCCTAAAAATAGACCCACTTAATTAACCGAGGTTCTAGTCAGGATAAAATTCACCTAAATTCTTTAAAAATCATATAAAAATATTCTCTAGAGTTTAGTACATTCAATTTGGCCATTAGAATCCATCTTGACCTAAAATGGTGTCTTAGATAGATATTTGCCATAATTTGGGTTTTTGCATAAATTATCTAGCCAAACATGGTCAAAACCAAAATCCAACTTTACCATTGGATTCCTTAGGTCCAAATTAGGTTTATATCAAAATTTAGATCCAAGGAGAACATGTCTTGACCTAGTTTACAAAATGGCCCCATCTGATTACATTTATACCCCCAACTTTCAAAAACCATTGCATTCAGCCCCCTAACTTCTTCATCATCTTCACAATTGGGTCCCTATACCATTATCGCAGTGGAAACCTACTCCAGCAGTCTTTGACAGGAGATTTCTCCATGATTGCTTGGCGAATCTCTTCCAAAATTGGAGGGGAGATTCGTTGAGGAATCCTCTTCAATCTGAACCCGTCCATGTGCTCGGAATCCTTCCCAATCTCTCATGTGAATGCATGAGAGATTTGGGTATCTAAAAAGCTCCCAAATTCGACGACCTTCCAAGCTTGGGAAGCTTGCTTCCCAACAAGCTCTAACAACCCCCTAAAGCCCTTTATAAGGACCCTCAGAGCTCACCGATCTCCTCATGCTCGAAATCAGCCGTGAATCCCCACACTTTCTCTCCCTCTTTCACGGCCGAAGGTTCCTCGATGTCTGATGACCTTTTCTACCTCTTCTCATCGTCTGTCTGCCATACCTACGACGGATTCATCCTCCCTATTCCTCTCCACATCTCACCATACCAGTAGACACCTATTCCCATTCGTCCTCCCTGTCTCTCCCTCATTGGAATTGCTTTCGTGTCCAACATCGACAACACCACATCCAACGCCATCTCTGCCCCACTTCGTCTACCTACCTCCTGGCTAATTTCTTCTTCTCCTACACTTTATTTTCACACTCACCACACTTTGTTTCAACCGCAGACAACCCTTCGCAACTCCATCTCCGGCCATCCCCTCCAACAAGACCATTCCACCTCCACAGACCACCAAAACCCTCGCCGACCATCGCAAAAAACTCGCCACACCTCCCTGATCATTTACCCTTTCTTTATTCACCTCTCCACTCACTCACACGCACCCCTAAACACACCTACTCTCACGCACGCAGTTCGACCTCACCATGCACTCACAAACATCCACATGCCACACAAACACCCCCATCACATTTGTTGTGCTCCGGCGACCCTCCCTGAGCGTTTTGACGTGGCCGAGAGGTTGTTTCACTATTTTCACGTACTCGACCTTGCTGCCATTGACAAGCAAGCTTCGAGCTTGCTTGAAGCTCGCTCCAGGCGCTTCAATCCTAGGTTAAAGCCCTAGGTTGCGTAGAAGTGTCTCGCGCACAAGTCTAGGTCCTCAATTGAAGACTCAAGCCACGCGAGTTGAGGCAATTGAAGGGAGACCCCCTACTGCAAACACATGAAGGAGGGGAGCGCAGATAGTCCCATATCGTTGGCTATGAAGCATGCTGAGGTGCATAAATTGAATAAGTGAAAGGATCTGTTTGCCTCAGTTCACTAGGTGAGGTCCCTCTCACCCGATCACCCGGCCTCGTCCACGACACTTACCCGCAGACCTAGTCAACCCGATAACCCGACCTGCACTCCTCGCTCACCACTGCATGCCGATGAACCTAGACCCGAGTACGTGTTTGAGCCGATAACCCGAATACCTGTGGCTCTGGGAGAGTGGATCCTAAGAGAGAAAGGGAGGAGAGTTACGTGTGTATGGGAAGGGTTTTTCTATAGGGAACTTCGGCTGACACTTAGCCAAATTCAGAGGAGGAAAGCCAGAGAAGGAAGAAGAGAAGAAAAAGAGGGGGATCATAGAGCTGAAGGGCTACAGAAGAAGGAAGAAAGTCATATCAGAAAAAGAGAAGTTGCAGAAGAAAGGAAGAATCAGAGAAAGAAAGAAGAAAAGAAGAATACAATCAGAATTTAAGTTGTCTGATTTCCAATTAAGATGATACATTTGAGCCTTCATTTCATACATATACATTGAGTTCCTTAGCTAATATTGTAGGAGTATTTGGTTATCTAAATCACCATTTTACTTCCATCTTTTTACACATTGATACTGATATTACTGCAAATTCTTTTAGTTTGAATTATGATCTTGATTTCTAAATCCCATATTACTCCCTGTGTTCAACCTCGAAACTTATTCGAGTAATAAAAATTGTATATGTTTTCAAAGCGATTTTGACTATATTACAATGCTTCATTTTAAACTCGATTTTGCCACGTTAAACATTTTGGCGCCGTTGCCGGGGAGAAATGAGCAATTTAGAATTCTTGATTGCAATTCCTAATTCAGATTCTAACTTGCTATATCTCTTTTGCTGTGGTTGTTTCTGGGAGAAGATACAATTAAGGAAGATCAGCTGCATAACAAAACACACCAGGGGTAAGTAAATTCTAATTACTCTCTTTTAAGCCCCTGATTCTGAAAAGGTTAAAAAAGGAAAAAATCAATTAGGGCTACTTGCTTTCCATTCTTAGATAATTCATCAAGTTTCCTGATTTGATTTAAACAACAAAACTTGATTTGTGCACCCACTTAAGGTAACTAGCGCTACCACATTCTTGTTTGAGCCCTAGACACCATGTTTGACAAACTAAATTGGACCAAAATTAGAGCTAATTAAAGATTCCAGTTTAGGGTTTTAGAGACACACTTGCTTAATCAAGAATTGATCTTTTCCCAAACAATGTGTGCCTAACCTTTGTTGAATTGATCTATTCAAGAAAACTCTAAAATCAGGCTCTTAATCTCACTTGAATCCTAAAAGAGGGACCTAAACTTCTCAAAGGACAAATAGATGAAGTTGACCCACCTTGTTGGGTCAACAAATCTTTAAATTAGGTCACTCTTGCACTCAATACATCTTAAAGTTCAAGTGAAATCCTAAGCACCATTGTCCTTAATTAAAACTGGTAGACTTAAGAGGTCAAGTCCCCATTCTGGTCTACCTAGACCATTAGTGACAAGAGAGGTTAGGTGGGGGAAACCCTATAACCCGTGGGAGCACTCTACCATGTAGGAGTCTTCGCGGGACTCTCCCTCTTTGGTTGCCCAGGTAATCTCAGGTGGACGATTTTTTGACTAAGGGGTATCATCTACCCCGAACCTCTATAGTTATCCAAAATTTTTGGGTGTCTTAATTGGGTCCATCACATTCTATTCTCATCCAGTCCATCGGTGCATGTTGTAGAATTTGTAAATCACAAGCACACTAGAAGGGGGAATGAATAGTGTGGAATAAAAAAATTTGCAACACAAAGCAAACCACAAAATGCACAAGATATATAGTGGTTCCCCTCACTTGGATACTCCACTACCTAAGTCTCTCGACTTAGTATTTTTAACCTGATTCCCTCAACCCGGAGATAAATAATTTACTAAAACCTGAGGTAATTAAGGGGTTACCTCAACCCAATTAAAAGATATAGAAAAGAAATAAAGATACATGTGTAAGCAAAATACAAATAAGAGCTTACAACTAATCCCTAAGTCTCCAACAATTATATATATATAAGTTGATCTAATGAGAAAAGTGAGGCAAAAAACAAACAGATTTTTCAGAGAGCATGATTGCTTTGAAGACTTGTTGCAAGTGGAGAATGGCCTTGAGAGAATTGCAACAAGACAAGCTCTTTTTCAGCTAGTAATATGAGAAATGAAGGTGTAGGCAAAGATAGAATTTTTTTGCTTCTTGGTTGTGTGCAAAAGACTTGCTTATATAACCCACAAAGCACCTTCCCTACGTTTACTATTCGTTAAGGGTAATTTGAGAAGTTTAAGGATAGGTTTAATTGCAAAATATTCATTCAGGATAGTCACAATGGTTAGTTGGTACCAGTACTAAACTTTTGGTACTGATACTGATTACATATAGTCAGCCCAACTAAGTCACCAAGTACCGGTACTCATGTTGAGTACCGATACTTGTGACTCACAGATTTGGGTCCAGTGACCTACATGTACCAGTACTAGTGATTAGTACTGGTACTTGTAAGGTCTAGGCAAAAACCAAGTGCACAAACTATAACCAATTGGAACCGGTACTCATGATGAGTACCGGTACTTGTTGCTCACAGTTTGGGACTTAGGCCTAAACCTGTGCCTAGCATGTACTAGTACTTATGACCAATGCCGGTATTTGCTACAAGTACCACATTTTATAAGTTTTAAGTCTGTTTTTAGAGAAATCCAACTTACTCTAAACGACTTGATTTTGAAAAAATCGATTTTGAGCTTTGAAACGAGTGAATGAACGATTTTTTGAACCCTAATTATCTCTACTTTGTTTTTAACTTTTAGATTTTGTTTTACTTGTTAGGAGATGTACAAAGATTCTACAAAAATAATAAATACAATAAAAACTAGTCTTCTAATCTTCTTCTTCCATATGAAATCTTGTTGCTTGCCTCCATAGGTTCTTTTGACCTGTAATACTTCAAAAACACATTAGATTTTACCATGATTTTGTTAACACCAAAACACAGAAGAGAAATGGAACTAGGTTCCAACAATCTCCCCCTTTTTGGTGTTGACAAAACAAACAAGATAATACTCATATTTAAGAATAAACAGAGACTTAATAAGAGAAGAATAAAAAACTCCACAAGGAGTGAAAAACCTCCTCCTCAAACTAAGCTCTCCCTATTTTAAATATGAATTATCAATTATTTCTCCCCCTTTCGGTCAAGCAAGCAAAAAGATAAACAAATAACAAGAATGAAACATAACATGATACATGAATAAGCAACAATTTTTCATAAACATGAATCATAACATGAAAAAGTTCATAAAGATAAGTCTTGAAACAAACTTAACATAGAATTGTCTAAAATGTCATACAAATTTAACAAGCATCAAAATAAAAAAAATTAAGCTAATTTCTAGGACGTTTTCTAATTAACTTTTGCACATGTCCACCATCATCATCATCATCATCATTGTCGTCATCATCATTGTCTTCATCTTCATCGTTGTCGTCTTCATCTTCATCATCATCACTTTCTTCATAAGAAACTTCTTCCATGTCTTCTTCTTCATCATCATGAAAAATAGGTTCTTCCGCCATTGATACATGAGATGGATCTTGAAAATGCTTCTGCCTTCTTTCACTGTACACTTGAGGTGCTTTTGGTTGAGTCTGCTTCCTTTGTTTAGGTTGTTGAGTGGAAGAAGTGACATGGGAGGACTCAATAGAAAGAGAAAGATCATGGAATTTTCGTTCCATGTGACGGAAGGCAAAATTCAGATTAATTTGACCAATGTAGTTGAAGGTATTGATCAAATTAGGATCAATTCCAGACACATTAGATAGATTTACCCAAGGTGTTTCTGCTTCTAGATATGGGTAGGTTATAGGAATGAAAGTGGAGGATGATTTAGGAGGTCGACGAGACGAAGATTGAGCATTTGGATCAACTTCTACTTCGTCATCACTGGAGGATTCCTCTCTAGCAGGTTTCACTCCCATTTTTCAGAGAGTGGACCATTTAAAATGGACCTCTTTTCTGAGAGGAGTAAAATTAGAGAGGTCAATTTTATTTTTATGAAGGATGTGTGACACCAAAATATCCAATGGTAAAGCTGATGCACAGTAATGGGGTCTAAGAAAGTAAATAAAAATAGTGTTCCAATTGACCGGAAAGCTCGTAATGATAACATAAATCAAGGGTAAAATATCAATAGGTATTTTGTGAAACCCTAAATTTTTAGCCCTTAAATTCCATGCTAAGATACGAAAAAGGATGAGCAAAAAGGGTCATATTTAGGGCAACCAATGCTTTGCCATGACAGTTAGGGAGAAAAAGAGTTTCATGAATTTTATGAGTTGGAAATTGCTCCTTAAGTGTGTTAAATGCATGACCTTCATTAGGACATTTGGTGATGGTTGATAAGAATTTAGGTGTAATGGTATTTTTATGACCGAAAACATTTGTTGTTAAGACAAGGTAACCGCGATTTTCTTGTTCTTGGAGGTTAGCAAAGAATAAACAATTAACATCAGGGTATACTCCAGGAACATCAACAAAGAATGACTCATCAAAGAAATCCATGAGTTTTTGTTCTGAAAGGCAAGTGGTAAAACTAAAGAGTTGAGGAGAGAAATCTTTCCACTCAACTAGCCAACAATGATGGAGCTTTAACCCTTTATACCAATTGAATTATCACTTAGCATCCTCATTAATGCAAAACTTGTGGAAGGCATCTTGAGGTGCTTTTCCCTTACTTTTTGATTTAGGTGACATCTGTAAACTAGCAATAACAAGGAATAGGAAAACACTAGAAATATAGACAATTTCCTTTCATGTGTTTGTATAAAGAAAAACACATTTAAGCCTGCATGTACTGGTACTGGTGATAGGTACCGATACTGGTTGGTTTCTGTTCCAACTAGAAATTTGAGCTAGTACCGGTATTCATCTTGAGTACCAGTACCTGCTTGCTAAACCAGGCACTACTGCACCAAGCTAGTATCAGTACCAGTGATGGGTATCAGTACCACCTGGTACCCGACGAAAACAAATGCAGTAGTGAGAAAGGATTGAAGAGAAAGAAAAATATGATGCAAGATGACTTAAGGAAGCATGAAATGATAGGAAGATAAGAATGTATCTAGAGTTGAAACTTGGAGATGATTTATCTCTTCTTGGCTAGGGCTTGGAGAAGAGACTCTTGTGAAGAGGGATAGGGTTTGCAAGTAACAAAATGAGGCAAGTGCTTGCACTTGGCCTCTTTTATATGGGATGGGTCATGTGCTAGTCACATGACCACTTAAGTGGTTGAAGGAAATGAAATTGACAACTTAGGTGTTGAAAACATAATGTAGTCAACATCCTAAGTTAAGCAACCATATTGCAAACAACATCCTAATATTTCTAGACATATGGAAATATTACAGTTTACCCTTTTTTCCTAAATGTTGATAAATTGCAATGAGACCCTCAAAGATTTTCATAAATACAAATAAGTTTTATAACAATCAACTTATTAATTTTGAATCTCTTTTATTGTACAAAGTCCTAATTTTCTTTTTATAATGCAGAATCATTCTGCTGCAAGAGGTTTTGTAAAGATGTCTGCCAATTGCTTTTGTGTGTCAATGAATTCTAATTGAATTGATCCTTAAAGCATATTATCTCTAAGGAAATGATGTCTAATATCTATGTGCTTGGTATGTGAATGATGAACAGAATTTTTGGATAAATTTATTACGCTTGTATTATCACATAAAATTTTGGATTGCGCAAAAATCAATCCAAAGTCGGACAAAGTCTATCTCATCCAAATGACCCGAGAGCAAGCAAGTGAAGTAGCAATATATTCTACTTTAGTCATAGAAAGTGAAACAAAAGTCTGTTTCTTAGAGAACCATGAAACTAGAGATTCTCTATAAAATGACATGTGCCGCTAGTGCTCTTTTGGTCTGTCCAACTCCCTTCATAGTCAGCTTCACTATAGGATAATAGATTTAAGGATTGTGCTTTAGGATAGAAAAGAACAAGGTCTTTTGTGCCATTTAGGTATCTAAATATTCTTTTTATTGCATTAAAATGAGATTCCTTGGGTTCGGATTGGAATCTCGCACATAAACATGAAGCAAAATGAATATCAGGTCTAGAAGCTATAAGATATAGTAGTGAACCTATCATGCCCCGATATTTCTTTTCATCTACTCTTTTACCGGATAAATCTTCACCAAGAGAAGTAGATAGAGCAATTGGAGTCTCTTCGCCATTTACATTATCAAATTCAAATTTCTTGAGAATTTCAAGAACATATGTTGTTTGACTAATGTAAATTCCTGTGTCTAATTGTTGAATTTGGAGTCCTAAAAAGAATCTGAGTTCACCCATCATACTCATTTCAAACTCAGTCTTCATAGTCTCACAGAAATGTTGACATAGGGACTCCTTAGTTGATCCAAATATAATATCGTTAACATATATTTGAACCAGTAGGATGTCATCTCCTTCTTTTACAAAAAGAGTTAAATCAACAACTCCAATCCTATATCTGTGCTAAAGAAGAAAGGTCCTAAGCCTATCATACCAGGCCCTGGGAGCTTGTTTAAGTCCATATAAAGCCTTATTGAGCTTGTATACGTGCTCTGGGTGTGTTGGGTCCTTGAACCCAAGAGGCTGATGAACATAAACTTCTTCCTTAACATAACCATTAAGAAAGGCACTCTTGGCATCCATTTGATATAGCTTGAAGTCCTTTGCACTTGCAAAGGAAAGTAGCATCCCTATGGACTCCAAACGAGCAATAGGAGCATATGTCTCATCAAAGTCAATACCCTCCTGTTGGTTATAGCCTTGAGCTACAAGTATGGGTTTATTCTTGATTACTGAACCAGATTCATCCAATTTATTTCGGAATACCCACTTGGTTCCAGTGATGGAATTACCCTCAGAGGCGAGTACCAAGTTCCATACATTATTCCTAGTAGATTGGAGTAGCTCCTCCTACATAGCTACGACCCATGATTCATCCTTTAATGCCTCATCAACTTTCTTAGGTTCAAATTGTGAAACAAAGGCATTATTAAGGACAAAATCAGCTCTAAAGTGAGATCGAGTTTTTACACCTTGTTCAATATCACCTATGATTTGTTCTTGAGGATGATCTTTATGGTGTACCCATTCTTTTGGAAGATCATGTACATTTCGTGTATCTTCCATTTTTGATACATCGATGAAGGGGGTATCTTCATCATCAGAATCTAAATGATTTGGTTCAGGTTCTCCTAAGTTTGTTTCATCAAATGAAATATGCAGGGATTCTTCTATAACAAAAGTTCTTTTATTAAAGACTCAATAAGCTTTGCTTCTTGTTGAATAGCCAATAAAGATGCCTTCATCACCTTTAGCATAAAACTTATCAAGTCGATCACGTGTGTTTAATAAATAACATCGACTTCCAAACACCCTAAAATATGAAATCTTAGGAGACTTCTCATAATAAAGCTCATATGGAGTTTTCTTAATAATATGCCTTAAGAGAGTTCTATTTGGAACATAACATGTTGTATTAATGGCTTCTGCCCAGAAATGTTTTTGAAGCCTCGACTCCAAGAGCAAAGTTCGAGCGCATTCTTGTAGAGTGCGATTCTTGTGCTCTACAACACCATTTTGAGAAGGTGCCCAAGGAAATGAAAATTCATGGGTCATGCCAGAATTGTCACAAAACCTTGAAAAATTTTCATTTTTAAATTCACCCCCATGATCAGTCCTAAGTCTAAGAATAGAGGATGATTTTCCCTTTTGAAGTCTTTGAGCAAGACTTAGGAAGGAATCAAATGAGTCATCCTTATGTTTCAAGAAGATGGCCCAAGTGAACCTAGAGAAGTCATCAACAATGACTAGGCAAAATCTTGATCCATTTAGACTCTCAAATTGTGTTGGTCTAAATAAATCAAGATGTAACAATTCTAAAGGTCATGTTGTTGAAACTAAGTCTTTAGGTTTAAAAGAAGCTTTGTGCATTTTTCCGAGTTCATAAGATTTGCACAAAACATCCTTTTTATTAGTTTGGGTAGGTCCCTTACTAACTCATTTTTGGCTAACCTATTAAGATATTTATGATTAATGTGACCTAGCCTACGGTGCCAAAGATCTACTTCAACATGGGATGCAAGCAGACATTTTACAAATTTCTGTTGTGAAAAATAAATAGTATAGATATTTTCATATCTAAAGCCTTCAATTAAAATCATATTTGTTCCTTCTTTTAATATTTTAAATCCAATTTTAATAAACAAAACATCAAATCCATTATCACATATTTGACTAACACCAAGCAGGTTATGTTTTAAATTTTCTACTAAAAGAACATTATGTACCTGCATAGAAGAATTACCTATTATACCATCACCAATAATGCGACAACGTTTGTTGTGGCCCAACTTGACGTGTCCATCTTTGATTCTGGTCCACTTTATAAAGAGATCGGAGTGTCCCATCATGTGCTTGGAACACCTACTATCTAGGATCCATTTGTTCTTCTTGACCTGCAAAATAATTTATTAAATCTATTTTAGGTACCCATTTTCTTTTGGGTCCTTGATGGTTAGTACCCTTCAAATCCTTAGGTTTTTAGATCACTTTAGTGTTAGATCTATAATTCTTAGGATTCTTGACATTTTGATAAATCCGTGCATGTCTAAGTGCATGTGTTTTATTTTGTGTGTTCTTTTTATTATTGAACTTGGCTTTTAAATTATTACAACATTCTATGTTCAGCATAGTTGCTGTTTTTAGATTATTCAAAGTGTCCTCAAAATGTTCATAAATATCTTCTAATTTTACTATTTTAGCATGCAATTGATTATTAGTTTCTTTTGACATTCTAGCTCTATTTCTAAACAAGATTTCTCTATTTCTAAGGTTTTATAATTACCATGTAAGACCTTATTTTCCTTTTTGATTAACCTAGCTTTATGATACAAATCTTCATATTCTTGTAATAACTCATTAAAAGTAACTTCAGATTCTACCTCATTTTCTGAACTATCGTTGTTCGCCATTAAACAGAGATGTGCAACTTCTGTTTCTTCGGATTCCTCAGAAGATGATTTTGTGTCGGAATCACTATCATCCCAAGTCGCCTTGTATGTTTTTTTTGAAATCTTCTTCTTTCGATTGGGTTCTTTGTCTTTCTTCTTTTCTTCCTTCTTTTTGATCATTGGACAATCCTTTCATACATGTCCTTTCTTCTTGGACTCAAAACAAATAATGTCATTTGTAAATTTATTCACTTTCTTACCTTATTTTCGGATGAATCTTCTGAATCTTCTCGTTAGAAGAGCAAGCTCCTCTTCTTCGTCGAAGTTGGAATTATCAAGATCTGACTCCTCCTTTAAAGCTTTAAATGCAAGCTCCTTTTTCTTGCTAATGGAATTTTCTTCAATCTTCTTCATATTTTCTAATTAGACTTCATATGCCATGAGGCTTCCAATCAAGTCATCTAAGGAGAGAGTAGAAAGATCTTTCGCCTCTTGGATGGTTGTGGTCTTTGGAAACCAATCACTTATAAGGAATCTTAAGATCTTCCTTACAAGCTGCTCCTCCTTTAGCTTGACTCCAAGATTCTTCAATGGATTTATGATCTCTCCAAATCTTGTGTACATTCCTTTGATTGTTTCACCTTTCTGCATCCTGAAACACTCATAGTTTTCTATTAGAATAGAAATATGTGTTTCTTTTACCTTACTTGTACCTTCATAGGTGACTTGCAATGTGTTTCATATCTCCTATGTGGACTCGCATGCGGAGATACGGTTAAACTCTTCCCTTGATAACGCACAATAGAGTGCATTCATCGCTTTCACATTTCCCGCGATCCTTTTATTTTGTTCTGTAGTCCAAACAACACCTTCCTATGGCTCCGGATCCATGTACTTCTCTTGGCTAAGCATCCACGAGTGCTCATCCATGGCCTTGAGGAAGATTTGCATCCTCCTTTTCCAGTATCCATAGTCCGTCCCATCAAAGTAGGGAGGACGTGTGGATGACTGCCCTTCGGTGAGCTTGACTGGAGATGTCATTGTGAAAGAGAATTGTTACTTCCTTTCGCAACTCGCTCTGATACCACCTATAGGATCTGTAAATCACAAGCACACTAGAACGGGTAAAAATAGTGTGGAATAAAAAAATTTGCAACACAAAGCAAACCACAAAATGCACAAGATATATAATGGTTCCCTTCACTTGGGTACTCCACTACCTAAGTCCCCTGACTTAGGATTTTTAACCCGATTCCTCACCAGGTAGGAGGTCCTTAAGACCACCCTTGAGGCCTCCATTAGTTATTCACTCCCGTCGAGACCAGGCCTCAACTTCCATGTTTGTGCAGCAACCCATCACATAGACATCTCTTCTGATTCATCTGAGCCTAATTCTCCTTCATCCATCATCATGGCACAACCCACAGAAGAAGAGAACAACCTTGAGAATCAACTTCAGTGCCTTAATGATTTATTCCAAGCCTTTGTGAATCCACTGCAGCATCCTATGCTGCGAGATCATTACAAACCCACTACGATGGCAATCAAACCTCGAGTTCAAATCCTGATTGGAGGTCCTGATACCGAACTCAAGTCCAACATGATTCAAGCTATTCCAAAATTTCATGGGCTCAATTCCTAGGATCCTTTCCAGCACATTAAACAGCTCAAGCATCTGGCCCAAACCTTTGGGTCAGATGTCCAGAATCAAGATATTCTTCTCATGAAAATGTTCTCCTTCTCTCTCATGGACAAAGTAGCTCATTGGTATCAGACTTAAACGCGTCCAATCAACACATAGGTTGAACTACAATCCAAATTTTTGAAAAAGTTCTTCCCAGTTGGTCGGACGAATGCTTTATGACACCAGATCACGCACTTCACAGAACAGCCTGGAGAACCACTTCACGAAGCATGGGATCGTTTCCTGGATCACATGTGAAAATGCCCCCATCACAGAGTTCCTAAATGGGAACAAATCTAGCCTTTTTACCAGAGACTCCATGAAGACATCTGATTATTCATCAATGCAACTTGCGGAGGAAATATCATGGGTCAACACGAAGACACTGTGTGGTAAATTCTCGAGAATATGTGAGAGAATTCCATTAATAATGACTCCATGGGCATATTCGACCGGACGAAAGCCCACGCATTGACGAATCCAAAGGGAGCACATGAGACGTAGGGCCTGTCCTCTTCTGTCGGCTTGGAACTGATGGCCAGTGGTTTGGACAAGGTCTCTATTATTGAGAAGAAGGTGGATGAGCTAACTTGACATCTGCAGTGAGCCACTTCTGCGCAAAACCCGTTCGCACATCCACCCTCTAGGAGGGAAGCTATGCATAACATCTACTACCAATCTTCTCAGGGGATGGAGCCGTATCCACCACTATCTGACTCTAGGGCCGGAGGAAACTTCGGACATCACTATTCTAGTTGGGGGAACTCTGAACCCTCATATTCTGACTTTTTTCAGGTTCCTCAGACTTGCAAGGACCTTAACGCCTTCCATAATGATCCATTCTCTAATACCTATAACCCTGGATGGTGAAATCATCCTAATTTCATGTGGGCGGGAAACAATTAGAATCAGAGACCACCATATCAGCCCCGTTCACAAGCTTCTCATCCATATCAGCCACCTCAGCCTCGGCCCAACCCTGACAAATCAAATGACTCTTATCCTTCAGACTCTAGCTGACATTCAAAAGACGAATGTGGCTATGCAGAAACAGCACAGAGATGAGATCACAGAGGTTCGCAATCAACTCGCCCAAATGGCAAATTCCCGCCAACCTGGTACACTCCCTTCGCAACCTTTGCCTAATTCGAATAACTTGAACACGAATCCTTCGCTTTCGAACTACAACGACGGGTTTTCCAAAACCAAACACGTTAGCGTAGGTTCGTAAATTAAGTTCAACATTTTGGCGCCGTTGCCGGGGAGGCAACGCTCTTTGATTTCTCTTCGCATTTTGTAACTTACAAATAATTTACCTCACTTTTTTTTTCCTTTCTTATTGTAATTGCAGGTACTCTTTTGAGACAGGCAAAAGCGGTAGATCGGAGTAAAGTGCTGTGGAAGGTTTTGTAAGTTATCCCCCACCTCCCACCCATTAGATTTCATTTGATGTAAATACATTTACACTACTTAAAATGTCTATTTATGCATGTTCTTAAGCATAGGATTGCATTTCATGATATAAATATTGCATTACATGCATCATCTTGCATTTAGAGTAGTTTGAATAAAATGGAGGTTAATTATCTCCTTTTATGTGCTTGGACAGGGCAAATATTTTATCGGGGCCTCGGATCAAAGATCCAACTGTATGGATATGATCAGGGCGACGATTGGAGTTCAACGACTCCAAGATCGCCCTAATCAGGCATCCGTAGCATCAGATAGAGACCGGGGAACCCTAGAAGATCAAGGGCCAGGATGGTGTAAATCCGCACTTCAGATGGAAAATCCGACCACACGGATGAATTCGGATCGACGATCGCAGCCGAATGACACAAAAATCGAGTCAATCCGACATCTGTGGCACCATCTACAACTTCCAGAAGATGGACGGCCAAGATGGTGCCACGTGGCACCATCCCGGCCGCCCAAACGGCCGCCTACACTCTATGAAGACCGCGCACCCATCCCCTCTCCACCGTTGGATCTCAATCCAACGGCTGTGGACGCATCGTTTTAAAAGCATACGCGCGACCATTTGGGCGAGGCAGCGCAGCGGTCCAGCGCCTTATCGCGAGGCGCTGGCGCGCGTTCGAGCCTCGCCAAGCGATTCCTGAGGCAGGCGGGCGCGCTCCAATTGACCGCACGATCGCGATCCAACGGCCGCGCGCGCCCGATAGTGCCGACGCGCAATTGGACGCTCTGGTGAACGCGCGATCGTACGCGCAGGCGGGCGGGCGGCAGCGGTGAAGGCGCGATTTTAAGCCGTCCGATCTCGCGATCGGACGGCTGAAAATCAAGCGGCGTGCGTAGGCATTACGCGCGCGGCCAGCCGAGCAGGCACGCGTGGGCGCGGCGGCGGCGGCGACGGCGACGGGGGGGCTTTAGCGACGGTTTTATCCGTCACTAAAGACCCCTTATTTATTATTTTGAAGATGTAATGTCCATTTTGCCCCCACTCCTTGCAACTATAAAAGGAGACCCCCTCCATACGAAATTTTCATCCCTTCCTTCTCCTCTCTACCTCTCCAAAGCTCAAGAGAAGCTTGTCCCACACCCGGGATGCTTCTCGCGAGATAAAGTCCAAATTTTCGTCCCCCTTCGGAAGTGGATCCTGCGACGACGACGGCGTGCTGCTTCGTTCCCGTTCTTCTGCTTCGTCCTCCTTCGTCCCGCTTCGTTCTCCTTCGTCCAGGCGTCGTCCCGTCCGGCTTGTCCTCCAAGCGACCGTCGAGGAGGATTTCTCTCTCCCTATTCTTTTTACTGCTTTCTAGTATAGATTTACTGCTTTCTAGAGTAGTCTATTCGTCCTCCAAGCGATCGTCGAGGAGGACATTTCTCCCTCCATTCTTTTAATGCTTTCTAGAGTAATTATTTTATGTTTTCTAGTTGTAACAAAAGAACTCTTTTATGATAAATTCCTTGTCTATTCTACATCTCATTTTGATTTCCATGTACAGTATTCTTTCTCTCTCTCTTACTCCCTCTCTCTCTTTTATTTGTTGTAGATACTTAGATAGTTTAAATTGAATTTCTTCGTGACAAAATAAAAAGAAACGCGAAGTTTTTAAATCAAACGTTCGCCTCCCTGTGTTCGACCCGGAATTTTAATTTCGGTATAAATTTTATTTGTTGAACACGAATCCTTCACTTCCGAACTACAACGACAGGTTTTCCAAAACCGAACACGTTAGCGTAGCTTCGTAAATTAAGTTCAACAATAACGTGCCAAACCAGAGGAGCGTTATGAACCCAAATCTGGGCTAAGCCCACATGGTTTATCAGGCCCCTTCTGCTCCATCACTTAACGAGATGGAAGCTTCGACATTGTACTCGAGATTTCAGTAGCAGCCACCTATTTTACCTACACTAAACTAGAACTAGGTAGGACTGAATTCAGTTATGACCCGTAGTGGCAAAGCAACACAGGACCCACCTTACTCATGCCACTTTCAGCCTGGTAGTACTAACCCAAACCTTAGGATAGTCATCCAGGATACTCCTATCCCAGATCAAGAACCTGGACCTATTCTAGAGGAACCATCCAAGGTTCCATTTCCCGAGGCCTTGACCAAGGGAAAGAGGACAACCAAACCTGTGGCAGTTGAAGAGGGCCTGGTCAAGCTCTTTGAACAGGTCCATATAAACATCCCCTTGATGGATGCAATTCACCATGTACTGGATTACGCACAATTTCTAAAAGATGTGTGTACACCTAAGCGTAAGCTGCGAACCAAAAGTGGGAGCCCAATTGTATTGTCAGAGCAAAACAGCTCTATCATTTTGAGTAGACTCCCACCTAAGGTAAAAGACCCAGGTACTCCCCTGATTTCCTGTACAATTGGTGATATCCAATTTGATAGAGCTTTATTGGATCTAGGAGCCTCTATAAACCTAATACCTACATCCTTACTTGACCATATTGAGGAATTTGAGCTCAAACCAACAGAGGTGATGATTGCATAGCAATCATAGGTCTTAATTGACCTAAATTAGGCTAGAACTTAGCATAAGTTAAGGTAAGTCATGCATGCATAAGCATTATCTGCATCTTTACTGCTTTACTTAAGCTATACATAAAATAATGTTATAATGTGTTGATTAAGTGCATTATATCGATTGCAGGCAATAAGCTGACCAGGAGCTAGATCTAGAGCTGGATCTGGAGCAGGATCTGAAGCTGGATCAGGAATAACAGGTGTTGCAGCAGAGCTGGAGCAGAAGAATTAGATTAGATGTAAGAATAATGATGTAAGGGAGTTAAGGTTTGCTATTCTATTAAGTAGGAATAAAGCAGTAAAATGTGAAGAGCCTAGGTCCATCCTAACCCTAGGATAGCCTAGAGACTTCCCCAAGCCTTACGACCCTTAGATTAAGTCACAGCAACCTAGGAAGGCCCAAAACCCTAGTTCCAACCCTTATTTGGATGTCCATATGAATTATAGGACATCCAGAACCCTTAGCCAACTCCCGCACACCTTAAACCCACTTCTGCAGTGTTATTGGACGTCCAGACACTTGGTCAGACATCCAATTTCTGTAGAATACCGAAGACAGAACCTTGAATCCTTCCTGACTCTGATTGGATGTCCAGACAACAAGTCTGGACTTCTGATTTTTTAGTATAAGACGTCTGACACTATTATTAGGCGTCTGATACTGCTCTCCAGTTCCTGTTTTGAGATTCAAGCCTTGATCATGGATCTCTAGCTCCCTAAACCTAATTCCAACCCCATAGGAACCTAAATTAAGGTGCCCTAACCCTAGTACATCACCTCTAGACCTCCCTAACAACCTAATTAGGTCCTCACTAAACCTAATTGACTTGGATCTTAGTCAATTCCATTAGCCTATTCAATTGGACTCATTGAGTCCAATTGAGCCCTAATCTCAGCACACACTATCCAATTGGACTCAGTGAGAGTCCAATTGACCTATACCTAAATTAATTGAGTTTTTTTACTCTCAATTAAGTTTTCACACACCCAATTAAACTTGTATTAAGTTTAATTGCACTTTACCTTAGTGAATTAGGGTTTATAACCCTAATTTGAGACATACCTTGACCTAAACCCACTAGAACCTAACCTAATCAACCTAGCCACCTAAGTTTCGACCCACACACACCCACATGCACCATCCACATGAAAATACCTAGCCTAGAGTTCTCTAGAACTCTCTACCATGTGTGGTTGCCTTGGTTGCTAAAATTAGCAACCAAGAGCCATTCAATTTTTAGATCCACATTTGGTGGATCTAAAAACCATCATCCATCCTCTCTCTCTCACTCTCCCACGAGCTCCCACCATAGGCCTCTCTAGAGAATTCCATAATTCTCTAGAGAGCTTCCCTTAGGTCTATAAAAAGACCTAAGGGGTGGCCATTTGCACCCATCCACTTTTTAGCCATGCTTGCTTGGCTCCATCCACCTCCACTTAGGCTAGCCACCACCATCTCCACTCCATCTCCACGAGCTGAGCACCACCATGAAGGACATCATGCCAGGATGCTGGATCACTCATCCAACCTCTCTCCAAGGGTCGGCCTAAGCTCCATTGGTCACCCCTCATTCTCCTCTCCACCACTCCAAGGCCATCGGAGCCTACCTCTGAATGCCCTCACTTCTAATAGATTAGTAGCTAGCTCTTTACATTTACTGCTTTTATTTACTGCTTAGTAGTGTAGTCCTTATTCCCCCAATGATGTATGCAAAATCCCCCCGTAGATTCTTGTATGCGATCGTTTTCTGGTAGCTAGATTTACATTTTAAGCATTCATGTACAAGCTTTCCTCTACAAGTTAATGTTGCAAACACTCTCCAAATGAATGAATGAAAAATATATTTTCTATATATATATGGCTATGTGTTGAGAATCACCATGAGCTCATTACAAAATCTTTTGTGTGATTAATGTTTCCTGTTTTCAATTCCTGATATACTTGCAACTAAGCATGTCATACTTTAATACGTAATGATCATAAACTGGCGTGTGATTTTAAACATAGTAGAGCGGTAAAAGATTGAATTCAAAAGTAAAACAAAAGTCTCCCAAAGATGAACGATCGGGACTCAAGTCACGTTATCTTTTATTGAATATCTTTGTTTGATCGCATTGCGCACTATACTATGACATTTTCCTATCAAAAACGTGCTCTACGAATACCAAACAGGTGACATTACAGTTGGCAGATCGACCTATTAAGTCACCTAAAGGAGTTCTTGAGGATGTCATTGTTAGGGTTCGGGATTTCTATTTCCCAGTGGACTTCGTAGTATTGGATATGGATGGTCCAGAAAATCCGAGAAACACACCCATCATACTAGGGAGATCCTTTCTAACCACTTCTAGGGCCAACATTAATTGTGAGGAGGGCCATATTGAACTAAAATTTGGGAATCAGACATTAAAGATCGACATCTTTAAGGCCCAACAAGGGATTAATTGCGGAGTTATAGAACAAATATGTGATATTGAGGTTGTGGTTGATGATCAGTATATCGAGGAAAACCTGACTACTTCTGATCAACCACAAGAGGATCAAAACCCACAAGTAGAGGAGTCCAAACTCAACCTAGACACACCCATAACTCCTTCCCTTGCTCCTGACACCCATCTTGAACCACCCGCTACTGTTGATAACCCTATTTTAGAACTAAAGCCTCTTCTCGATCATCTAAAGTACGTCTTTTTGGGTTCCAATTAGATGTTTCCTGTGATTATCAACTCCAGACTCACACCTGCTCAGGAATCTCATCTGATTTCTATTCTCCAGCAACATCGAAGAGCCATTGGATGGACTCTCAATGATTTGGTTGGTAGTAGCCCCTCTTACTGCACACATTGCATCTATACTGAAGAGGGCACACGACCTTCCATGAAATACAGAGACATCTAAATCCTAATCTACAGGAGGTCATGAAAAAAGAGATCATTAAGTGGTTAGATGCTGGGATCATCTACCCGATCTCTGACAATCTGTGGGTGAGTCCAATCCGGGTTGTGCCTAAGAAGGCAGGACTCATCGTGATCACGATTGAGACCGGAGAAATCATACTGACCTGTGTAGCAAATTTGTGGAGAGTCTGCATTGATTACAGAAGACTCAATACTTCCACAAAGAAGGATCATTTCCCACTATGGTTTATTGATCAGATCCTCGAAAAACTAGCGGGAAATAGATTCTTTTGCTTTTTGGATGGGTACTCCAGCCATAACCAGGTAGAAATCCATCCTGAGGACCAAGAGAATACCACTTTCACCTGCCCCTTCAGGGCGTACGCATTATGAAGGATGCCTTTCGATCTCTGCAATGCACCCGCTACTTTTCAGTGGTGCATGCTTGCCATATTCTCAGATATGGTAGGTGATTATCTAGAAGTCTTCATGGATGACTTCTCAATTTTTAGTGAATCATTTGACGACTACTGCCTGCACTTGGTCCAGATCCTCAAGTGGTGCATTGACGTGAATCTAGTTCTTTCTTGGGAAAAGAGCCACTTCATGGTTCCTGAGGGAATTGTCCTGAGACATCTCAACTCTGAAAAATGCATCCAGGTTGATTGAGCCAAGGTAATTCTGATTTCCAAACTCCCTATGCCTAGCTCGGTCAAAGACATCCGATCCTTCCTGGGGCACGTTAGTTTTAACCATTAATTCATTCCAAACTTCTCAAAAATCGTGCAGCCCCTGACTAATCTGCTATCCGAGGATGTTCCTTTTGAAATCTCCAAGGAGTGCACTCAAGCATTTGGAATCTTGCGTGATCGAGTTACCCAAGCTCCAATCCTATAGTCCCTTGATTGATCTCAACCCTTTGAGATCATGTGTGATGCATCTGATTTCGCTGTAGGTGCGGTACTTGGGCAAAAAATTGACAGGAAACCCGTGGTCATCTACTACGCTAGCAAGACACTTGACGAGGCTCAGCATAACTACACAGTTACTGAGAAAGAGCTGCTAGCCGTAGTATTTGCCCTGGAAAAATTTAGATCATATCTTCTGGGTTCCCGTGTTATCATTTACTCTGATCACACTACCATGAGGCACCTCCTTACGAAGAAGGATGCGAAACCTCAACTAATCCACTGGATCTTGCTGTTGCAAGAATTTGACCTTGAGATTCACGACAAAGAGGGAAAACAAAATGTGGTAGCTAATCAGTTGTCCCTCCTTCCTTCTGACATTATCGACCCTTTCGGACCCATTACAAAACATTTTCCATATGAGCACCTCCTGACTATCAGTACGAGCCTTCCATGGTTTGCTGATCTAGTAAATTACCTGGCATCACATTAGATCTCATCTGATTGGTCGAAGGCCAAGAAAGACAAATTACTTTCTGATGCCAAGTACTACTTTTGGGAAGACCCGTATCTCTTCCGCATTGGTGCTGATCAAATCATCCAATGATGTGTCCCGGAAGTAGAAATTCAAGACATCTTTTCCTTTTGCCATGACCAGGCATGCAGTGGGCACTTCTCTGGTCATAAAATAGCAGTAAAAGTCCTCCAGTGCGGTTTCTATTGGCCCACGATTTTCAATGATGCATACAATCACTGTAAGGCATGCGCTCATTGCCAGACCTTAGGCAACATGAGCCACCATGATATGATGCCCTTACAATTGATTCTCATATGCGAAATCTTCGATGTCTGGGGGATTAATTTTATGGGACCTTTTCCTGTTTCGGATGACTTCGAGTACATTCTGCTAGTTGTTGACTACATTTCCAAATGGATCGAAGCCATTCCGACCTGAACCAAAGATCATAAGGTAGTAATCAATTTCATTCATTAGAACATCTTTTCTTGTTTCGAGATTCCACATGCCATAATCTCTAATGGAGGGACCCATTTTCTTAATGCTCAGTTCAGACCACTGATGACCAAATATGGGGTGTCACACCAAATCTCTACTCCTTATCACCCCCAAACTAATGGTCTAACTGAGCTATCGAATCGAGAGATCAAGAACATCCTCCAGGTCACTATTCGATCTGACAGGAAAGATCGATCATCTCGACTTCCATAAGCTTTGTGGTCTTATAGGACCACCCACAAAACCTAATTAGACATGTCTCCCTTCAAATTAGTGTATGAGAAGGCATGTCACCTCCCCGTCGAATTGGAGCACAAAGCCTATTAGGCAGTATGAAACTGCAATCTCGATTTTTCTAAGACAGGAACCCATAGAAAGCTTCAAATGAGTGAGGGCGATAAATTATGCCACGACGCGTATGAGAACTCATGAATTTACAAAGAGCGAGTTAAGGCCTTTCACAATAAGCACATATCCAAAAAGATCTTTTTCCTTGGTCAAAAAGTCCTACTCTTTGATGCCAAACTCAAACTATTCCCAGGAAAACTCAGATCAAAATGGATTGAGCCTTACCTTGTCCGACGAATCTTTGGAAATGGAGCTGTCGAAATCATTCAACTCAGCCATGATTTAGAACCTTTTGTAGTGAACGATTAATGACTCAAACCATTCATGGAACTTACCGATAAAAATTTAGCTAACGCATCTTTTACCCTCCATTCTCCCTGAGCTCATTGCACCCGACCAATGGTGTTAAACTCGACGCTTAATAGGAGTCAACCTGTCATTTTCAAAAAACCCAAAACCTTTCTTGACACATCCTATGCTGAACTCATATTGCACTTTAGGGTTCATCCATTAGAATAGCTGACTCCACCTATGGTACTTGTACCCGAGCTTGAAATCGTCCGCAACAGTCATCCCGACCCATTCACCCACCCAACACCTGTTCTAATGAATGATCTAAGCTGAACTCGAACCCACCTAATTTACAACGAGGACATTGCAAATCATAGTCATGGGGGGTATTAAAGTTCAAAACACTGTGAAAATCACTTCACAAGAAAGGGTTTCATCAAAAAAATCACATATTCCAAAAATGCCAAAAAAAATTTAAAAAATTCTTGAAAATGAACAAAAATATGAGAGGAGAGAAAATTTTGATGGCATATCAAATTTTGAGGAGAAAAGGGGGAGGAATTAAAAATGTCAAAAAGGAGCACAATTTGAAAAGAAAAGAAAAAGAGGTAGTTATTGGTAAAATATTAAGGAATTGACTTAGTTCTAGACCATATCAAAAGAAAGAAAGGCAAAAAGTGCTAATAAAACAGAGAAGAGATTAGTAGGAATGCTGATTTTAGGCCTTTTGGGCTATAATCCCAGGCTTAAAAATTTAAGTACTTGCTAAGATCTGGATAGTCCTCAAGAGGTTGGGGAAAATGCAAAGCTTAAGTATTAGGTCTAAGGCTTAAGGAGTATTTGGCCTTGTTAACTGACCTTTGGTTTGCGGGACTCGGTAACCTAAGCACCCCAATCCACACACAGTCTGGTTCAATGCGCCTAAGTATCAAAATCACATAAATGCGTTTAACTTGTTCTAAAAAAGTCACCTAGATTAGGAGCGGTTGATCAACACAAGTTGATTTGGACGAGTTCCCAGCAAGGAGAGGCAGAAAATTCCCCTTGAAGATGTGCAATAACATATCATCTCCTCAGTGCTTGTCTCCTAGGATATCTACATATCCTATCAAGGGCATGTAAACACCCTGTGCTGGTTTAGATGCCATGGGTGGCATTATCCCGAAATGTCGATTGCTAGGGTCTGGATTTAGCTACAGAACACCATGGGTGGGATTATCTCGAAATCTCGAATGCCAGGGTTCTAGGGGTTGCCATGGGTGGTGCTATCTTGAAGCATCGATTGCCAGGAACCCTACCAGGATTGATGATGGGGACTAGGAATCTGATACTAACCATGTTGTAAAGCCAATCTGAAGCTAGAAATAAAACGAAAAGAGAGAGAAAACTCTCCAAAGAAAAATTCCTTTGTCTCTCTCTGTCAAAAATGCACTGCAAACTGAACCTGGGCTAAAACATGTTACAAGCACGGGTGCTTTAACTGTGAAGTTCAATAAACCTTAGGTTAGTTCCTGTGGGCCTTAGAAACCTTCGTGGCAGATTGAGGTTAGAGCTGGTCAAGTCTAGATTTTGGATAGTACTTGAGTACCACTAGGTCAACTATCGGCATTCTAACCTAATCTACAAAAGAAAGCACACATCAAAGTTTTGAAGCATCAAAAGATTTTATGGTCTAGAATCAAAGTTAATACCTTGAAATTTTGCTAAGGGACTAACAAAAGCTAGGCATGGGGGTATGATGGGAACACCATCATGAGCCCCAACTAGATCTTTTTGATCCAATTAAGTCAGTAAATCCTCCTACATAACCAACTAAAGGTCATAATTCATTGCATAAGCATTCTGAGGGAAAAATAAGAAACTAGGGTTAAAACTGCAATTTTACTAGCTTATCATGAATGTAGTACAACTACAAGTTTTCTCAAGGGCTGAATAAAGGTCAAATGATCTTAATAGGATAACAAATGGGTTAGATCAGACATAAAAAGGTTTGCGTATGTTTTGAGAATTAAATGACTTTTAAAACCCTAAAAATAGACCCACTTAATTAACCGAGGTTCTAATCAGGATAAAATTCACCTAAATGCTTGAAAAATCATAGAAAAATATTCTCTAGGGTTTAGTGGCTTTAATTTGGCCATCAGAACCCATCTTGACCTAAAATGGAGTCTCAAACAGATATTTGCCCTAATTTGATTTTTGCATAAATTACCTAGTCAAACGTAATCAAAACAAAAATCCAACTTTACCATTGGATTTCTTTGGTCTAACTTAGGTTTGTACCAAAATTTGGACCCAAGGAGAACTTGTCTTGACCTAGTTTGCAAAATGGTCCTATCTGATTACATTTATACCCCCAACTTTCAAAAACTCTTGCATTCAGCCCCCTAACTTCTTCGTCATCTTCACAATTAGGTTCCTTCACCATTATCATGGAGGAAACCTACTCTGGAGATCTTTGACAGGAGATTTCTCCTTGATTGCTTGGCAAATCTCTTCCAAAATTGGAAGGGAGATTCGGTGAGGAATCCTCTTCAATCTGAACCCGTCCGTGTGCTCTGAATCCTTCCCAATCTCTCATGAGAACGCATGAGAGATTTGGGTATCTAAAAAAATCCCAAATCCGATGACCTTCCAAGCTTAGGAAGCTTGCTTCCCAAGCTCTAACCGCCCCCTAAAGCCCTTTATAAGGACCCTCAGAGCTCACCGATCTCCTCATGCTCAAAATCAGCTGTGAATCCCCACAATTCCTCTCTCTCCTTCATCGCCGAAGGTTCCTCGACATCCGATGACCTTTTTTGCCTCTTCTCGTCGTCCGTCTGCCATAGCTGCAGTGGATTCATCCTCCCTATTCCTCTCCGCATCTTGTCGTACCAGCAAACACGTGTTCCCATTCGTCCTCGTCGTCTCTCCCTCACCAGAATCGCTTTCGTCTCCGGTGTCAGCAACACCACATTCGATGCCATCTCTACCCCACTTCGTCCACCTACCTCCTAGCTAAGTTCTTCATCTCCTGCACTTTATTTTCGCACTCACCACAGTTTGTTTCAACTGTCGACAGCCCTTCACAACTCCATCTCCAGCCATCCCCTCCAGTGAGACCATTCCACCTCCACAGACCACCAAAACCCTCGCCAACCATAGCAAAACATTCGCCACACCTCCCTGATCATTTCCCCTCTCTTTATTAACCTCTCCACTCACTCACACGCACCCCTGAACACACCCACTCTCATGCATGCAGTTCAACCTCACTATGCACTCATAGACATCCACACGCCACACAAACACCCCCATCACCTTCGCTGTGCTCCGACGACCCTCCCTGAGCGTTCTGACATGGCTGAGAGGTCGTTTCACTAATTTTAGGTACTCGACCTTGCCGCCATTAATGAGCAAGTTTCGAGCTTGCTTGAAGCTCACTCCAGGTGCTTCGATCCTAGGTTAAAGCCCCAGGTCATGTGGAAGTGTCTCGCGCACAAGTCCAGGTCCTCAATTGAAGACACGAGCCTTGCGAGTTGAGGTAATTGAAGGGAGACCCCCTGCTGCAGACATGCAAAGGAGAGGGGTGCAGATAGTCCCACATCGTCGGCTGCTAAGCGTGCTGAGGCACATAAATTGAATAAGTGAAAGGATCTATTTGCCTCAGTTCACGGGGTGAGGTCCCTCTTCCCGCTCACCCAGCCTCGTCCGCGACACTTACTCGTAGACTTGGTCAACCCAATAACCCGACCTACACTCCTCGCTCACCACCTCATGCCAATGAGCCTAGACCCAAGTACGCGCCTAACCCGATAACCCGAATACCTGTGGCTCTGGGAGAGCGGATCCTAAGAGAGAAAGAGAGGAGAGTTACATGGGTAGGGGGAGGGTTTTGCTACAGGGAACTTTGGCTGACACTTAGCCGGATTCAGAGGAAGAAAGCTAGAGAAGGAAGAAGAGAAGAAGAAGAGGAGGATCGCGGAGCTGAAGGGCCAGAGAAGAAGAAGGAAGAAAGTTGTATCAGAGAAAGAGAAGAAGCTGCAGAAGAAAGGAAGAATTAGAGAAAGAAAGAAGAAAAGAAGAAGACAATCAGACTTTATGTCATCTGATTTCCAAATCAAACGACAGATTTGAGCTTTCATTTCATACATATACATTGAGTTCCTTAGCTGATATTGTAGGAGTATTTGGTGATCTAAATCACTATTTTACTCCCATCTTTTTGCACATTGATACTGATATTATTGCAAATTCTTTTAGTTTGAATTGTGATCTTAATGTCTAAATCCTATATTGTTCCCTGTGTTCGACCTCAGAACTTATTTGAGTAATAAAAATTGTATTTGTTTTCAAAGCGATTTCGACTATATTACAATGCTTCATTTTGAACTCGATTTTGCTACGTTAAACAAAATCCAATTGATTGTAATTGAATTCTTTTATCGCCCAATAAGCCTTATTTCCAGTTCAATCGAGAGGTGACATGCCTTGCCAAAAATGAGGTGAAAAGGTGACATGCCAATGGGGGTTTTGAAAGCCGTACGGTAAGCCGATAATGCATCGTCATGTTTTAGCAACGAATCTTTTCTATCGAGCTTTACCATCTTTTGCGAAATATTTTTGATCTCCCAGTTGGAGACTTCAGGTTGGCCATTAGTTTGAGGGTGATATGGTGTGGAGATTTTATGATTCACCCCATATTTAGCGAGAAGTTGATGGAACTGGAATGTGTAAAATGTGAGCCTCCATCACTAATAATGGCCTTAGGAACACCGAAGTGTGAAGAAATGTTTTTCTTGATGAAATCCACAACGACCTGATGATCATTAGCGCACGTGGGTACCGCTTCAATACATTTTGAAACATGGTCGACAGCGACTAAAATGTATTGGTACCTAAAAGAAATGATAAAAAGTTCCATGAAATTGATGCTCCACACATCAAAAATTTCAACTTCCAAAATCAGGTTGAGGGGCATCATATCCTTAGAGTTCATGTTGCTGATGCTCTGGCAACGCACACAAGATCGAGAAAATTCATGAGCATCTTTATGTATGCTAGGCCAATAAAATCTAGTATTTAACACCTTGGCCACCATTTTCTTCCCCGAAAAATGTCCGCCGCAAGCCATTGAGTGACAATGGTTCAAAATTTCATGTGTTTCTGAATCGGGAACACATCGTTGAATGACTTGGTTGACACAGATGCAGAATAGGTCGAGGTCCTCCCAAAAGTAATATTTGATCTTGGCAAAGAACTTATCCCTCTTTTGTTTAGGCCAGTCAGAAGGGATTCATCCAATGGTGAGATAATTTTCATAATCAGCATACCAAGGGAGGGATTTTAATGTTAGAAGCATTTCATCGGGAAAAACAGCTATTTGGGTCAATACATAACCAGTCTCAAGTCTAGAAAGGTGATCGGCCACAACATTTTGTTAACCTGCTTTATCTTTGATCTCCAAATCAAATTCTTGTAATAATAATATCCATCGAATTAGGCGGGCTTTCGCATCTTTCTTGTTAAGTAAATATTTCAAGGTTGAATGATTAGTGTAGATGGTGATGTGTGACCCTAACAAATATGAATGAAATTTTTTGAGGGAAAAAACAATCGCAAGAAGTTCTTTTTTTATGACAGTAAAATTCCATTGTGTTTCATGAACTGTTTTACTAGCATAACAAATTACAATGTGTTTCTTATTGATTCGTTGCCTTAGGACGACTCTTACTGCAAAATTTGAGGCATCTGTCATAAGCTCAATGCATTTTTGGAGAGTTCTTTCTAAATTCCAAAGACAATGATCAAAAGAATCTCCAAAAATGGAAAAGTCATCCATAAAGACCTCCAGGCAATCACATACCAAATTAAAGAAGATTGCTAACATGCATCGTTGAAAAGTCGCGGGTGCATTACACAATCCAAAAGGCATTCTTTGGAATGCAAAGGTTCCAAAGGAGCAGGTAAAAGTGGTCTTTTCCTAGTCCTTAGGGTGGACTATGACTTAATTGTAGCCGGAATATCCATCAAGAAAATAACAATATTCTTGTTCGACTAATCGCTCCAAAATCTGATCGATAAAGGGGAGCAGAAAATGATCTTTCTTTGCAGTGGTATTTAATTTTCTGTAATCAATACAGACACGCCACGAAGAGGCAGTTCGAGTGGGAATTTCTTCACCCTTATCATTTGTAACAACAGTGAGGTCAGCTTTCTTAGGTAAAACTTGTGTAGGGATGGCCCACTGGCTGTCAGAGATAGGGTAAATAATTCCTACATCGAGCCATTTAATTATTTCCCATTTTATGACCTCTTGCATATTAGGGTTTAGGTGCCACTGAGGTTGCCAGGAGGGTTTAGAGTTGTCCTCAAGATAAATGCAGTGAGTGCAATAGGGTGCATCGATGCCTTTCAAATCATTTAAAATCCAACCGATTGCATTTTGATATTTGTTCAGAACTTGGAGTATTTTTTCCTCTTCTAACCCCAAAAGTTGTGCATTAATAATAAGGGGTTTTGTATGGTTTGGGCCCAAAAACACATATTTTCAAGAATCTGGCAAAGGTTTCAGATCTAATTGCAGGCCAAGTTCCGGAATGGGGTTAGATGTTAGTGTGAAATTAGGTGTGGTGGGTGAGGGTGGGTTAGATGATTTATGCAACTCAAGTGAAGAATTTATTGTAAAACACGTATCCATAGAAAGCATTTCCTCAACAAGATTTGAGGTTTCAGAATCTGAGTCCTCAAAGAAATCTGGCTCGTGGAATCTTTTGGAAGCCTTAAAAATATCTAAGGTGAGTGTCTCACCACCACAAGTGATGTCCATTTTACCAGAATCACAATTTATATTGGCTTTAGCGGTGGTGAGGAAGGGTCTTCCAAGAATAATAGATGCATTCTTTAGAGTTTCGGATACATCAATGCCAAGAACTAAAAAGCCCACAGCAAAGAGACAATTCTGTACCTGGACAATGACATCTTCTATGATTCCTTTTGGGTGAATAACAGATCGGTCAGCAAGTTGAAGGGTGACCTTCACCGGTTTGAGTTCACCAAACTAAAATTCATCAAAAAGGATGGTAGGGATGAGGTTTATTGATGCACCTAGGTCTAAGAGGGCGCAATCAAAAGTCATGTCATTAATGACTATAGATATTAATGGAGTGCCTGGGTTCTTTAGGCTTGCTCTGAACAACAGAGCTAACTGTCTTAGAAAGGACAACCTCGCCTAGATTTTTAGGCTACCTTTTTTGTGTATAAATTTATTTTAAAATTTTTCATAGGAAAGAACGTATTTAATCGCATCTAGGAGGGGGATGCTGATTTCCATTTGGCCAAATAATTCGCGTAATTATTCTTCAGTTGGCTCAATTTTTCTGGGTTACTTTTTCTTAGAGTTTAATGCCTGTGGGAAAGGTGTCATGTTTGTGATATCTTCTTTAGCCTGAGAGTGAATAGAGGTGGGAAAAATTTGCTCTTAATCCGATTTGTTTTCCCGTGAGGGTTCCACATTATGTGTAGTTTTTCCACTTCTTAATGTTACTGCATTGGAAGTGTGGTTATTTCGCTGTGGAAAATGTTGATTTTGTTGTGGGTTTTGAAAATCGAGCGGAAATTAAGGTGCAAGATTTATTAGTTGTTGACCTTGTTGACCTTGGTTTTTTCTGCTTTGAAATTGAGTCTGCTGATTCAAAGGGTTTGGGATGGATTGGGAGGGAAGATTTCCCATTGGCCTTTGATCGGGCATTACCATGATTTGATTTTGTAAATTAGAAACAACACAGGTAACGTCATTCATTTACTACTGCATTCCTTGCAGGTTTTCATTAACTAGTTATTAATATCAGCCTACGAGGGTTGGTTTTGGCCAAAATTCCCTATTTGATTTTGAAAATGCGAAATTTGAATTGTATTTTTTCATAAAAAATTAGGGTTATTCCTCCAGGTGGGATTATAGAATTGGAGGAATTGTTTCTAAAATTATCCTGGAGAGTGGAAATGTTTTCATTTACTAGGACATATATGGAAGAATTGTCAGAAGTCCCAACAAATTCAGGTGCAAGATCAAGGTTTTGAAATCCACTATCATCAATTTGTTGCAAATTTTCCTGTCAAAGGAGAGTTGGGTTAGTATTGGTGTTAGAAAAATGAGAGTTAGGGTTGGTCGGTAGTGAGTTTCGTGGTCGCAAGTTAAATTTTCTTCCATTTTCTTTTGATTGATTTGCATTTGGTCGAGTCTTTGTGCAAAAAGTTGCAAATCATCTTGTGTAACTAGGAGAGATTATTGTTGTATGCCTATTTCATGGATGCTTACATGGGGATTGGCATTTCTGCAAAAGGTGTCCATCGATGAGTGATTGAAAGAATTTTCACTCATTTTGTCGAAAAGTTCGTAGGCACTTTAGGCATCTTTATTTAAAAAATTGCCCCCACATGAGGCGTCAACAAACCGCCTCAATTGGTCATCAAGACCATGGTAGAATATTTGCACTAGTTTCCAAAGTGGCACCTCATGGTGGGGGCAACTCCTTAATAAGTCCTGAAATCTTTCCCATGTTTCATGCATAGGCTCGTCAGATTTTTGTTGGAAGGTAGTTATAGCATGATGTAAAGCATTAGTCCGACCAATCGGGAAATATTTTTTTAGAAATGCACTCTTTAGTTGTGTCCAGGTAGTAATGGGTTTTCCCACAGTCCTAAACCAATAAGTGGCCTTATCTTTGAGGGATAGCGGGAAGAGTCGCATTAGCCATAAGTTTTCCGAAATATTTTAGGATTTGGTGGTTTGGGTGAGGACCGTGAGCTTCTCTAAAGGGATAAATGGGTCTTCTTGAGGAAGGCCATGAAAATGCTTAATGAGATGCAGGACTGCAGGTTTGATTTCAAATTCTCCATCAGGGATGACCACCCCTGGTCGTTCTTCATAATTTGAGGGATCATAGAATTCCCTCAACGGAATAGTAGGTTCAGCATTGGGTGGCCTATTGTTGGCTAGGTTTGTGATGGTCCTAGTCAATTGTTTTTGAATTACATGGAGTTGTTGGAGTTGGGTTACTACCATGAGTAATGGGTTGAAATTTCCAAAATTTCCTGTTGGATTTTTTTGGGACGGCATTTCAAACTGTGGCATTTCAAATTGTGGTTCGGGAACCTCAACTTCAGGTTGAAAATTAGGGTTCCCATTTTGATGGTTAAAAGGTGATGGGTTAGTATTTTTTGTATGATTTTGGGCATTTTCCTTTTTTTTGATTTTTTGTAGAGGAATAAAATGAAGCAAACAAGCAAGTATGGGCAGTGCGGCGAGCTGAAAAATCAGTTAGTCTCTCCAAGTGTGGATTTTGGGATCGTCGGCTGTGCATATAGTAAATGGATGACGGGAGGGGAGGAGAAGAGATAGATGAGAGAAAGTGTCCAAAACAAACAACCAAGCCTAGTCTATCTTAAGGTTGACTCCTTAATAAAACCTAAGACTTAGGAACCCAATAAAGAAGAAATCAATAAGTGAACCTACTTCCTTAAGATTACCTGGCTAGACTAGAAGAGGTGGATTGGGCCCAAGCATGTCCAGGGAAAATCGCCAGGGACTTGTGTAAACAAGCACCCATCATTTGACTTCCCTCTAAGTCTGTCGCCGTGTTTTCAGAAGAAATTAGGAATGCTTAGTAATTCTTAGATATCAGATATCAAGCCTAAATTGGATGAAGTCCTTAAGTGGTCAAGTGACTACGTATTTTAAATTAGGCCTAGGTATCTAAGTTTTTATGGGAATGTGGAGGGCATTAATTAGGGTAATGCCCTGTTATTTCAACTTTTAGTGTGTGCAAATTGGAAGGAGTGATTCCAATGCTAGTCCAAGTTGTCACATAATTTTTTGTTGTTTTTCTACTTTTAGGATTTGATTTAGATTAATGTCTTTTAGGGTTTTCTTTTTAACCTTTCAAACAAGTTTGAGATCCACAATTACAAAGAAATCAAGTTGTATTGGTGAAGGTAAATTTCCTTTATAATGTGGAACTAGATTAAATGAAGAGAAACCCAAATTGAATTGAATCTTAAGCAGAAATTTTAACTACCAATGAATTGTTTCAAGCATTTCTTGTTAAGTAGTGGTCTAAATAAAGCAAACAATACCTCTACTAGAAGGAAAATCAAACAAGGATTTTAGAAAATATTTTTTCGTGATTTTAGATATTTATTTTATATTTTTTTAAGATTTTTTGTTGTGCTAATGTCAAAGTCTAGAAATAATACTGGTGGGTATTTTGGACTTTTCTATACCACCATCGACCACCAAAAATTTTTGTGATTTTATATGTTGTGTAGAATTTCACAAGGATTCTATAAACATAAATTTCAAGGAAATTGGATAAGTACAAAAGTTCCTACAATTCACAGACAATAACAAAAGGATGAAATCAGAGGAGATGACCCCTTTGTGGTCCGCTAATTTTTAAAAATTCTCTATAACTCCAAATACTTTGAAATTTGAAACATATGTTCCTTACTTGATTTGAAATATTTGGGTGATATTTCATAATTTTAGGAGTTCTATGGTGTTGAGAATTGATTTTGGAAATCTATATAGAAGTCTGGACCTGAAAATCAGAACACCAACACTTAGGGCAAAGTGGTGTTAAATGATTCAAACAAGCAACCAATGCTTTATATGAATCACCACTTTACCAAATTTATTTTTTCTTGATCTTGAATTCCTAATTTAGTATTTTTTTTATAGTATTTTGGTTTAATATGACAAGTAGGAGTATACTAACCTTGAATTCGTTGGAAGAAAAAGAACTTCAAGCTTTCATTTCCAAATTCCCGCCTTCTTCCTGTAGTGCTTACACACACGAGAGGAAGAAAGAAAAGGGGATGAGATCTACGTATCAAGCAAGAGAATAGTGATAAAGCAAAGCTGTGCCTCCCCAACAACGGTGCCAAAAAGTGATCGCGAAAATGTATGATTTATAAAAATTGCGAATTATGTTATTGCAACACGCAATTTGGATCGCTTTTAAATTTGTAAAATCTGAGTACTTGGGAAAGTATTCGGGTAGTCCCAAGGAAGGTAGGAATACTTTTAACAAAATTCTCGCTTGATATTAGGAAATCAACTTTCTTCTTGGGATTTTGAAATATATACTTCTTAGGGTTTTGAATATGAGCAAAACAAATGCAGAGAGAAATGGGAATTTGAATTACGAGAAAACAAAGCAACATGTGCCTTGTTTCTCCAACTCACTCCAAGCAAGGAATGCTTGGAATAATGGAGAACAAGTCACAACAAAAAAGCAACACAAGCTATTTAGAAGAATATTAGAGGAATGCTTCCTAAATGAAATTGTTTTACAACGGGGTTGGAGAACTCATAAGTGAAAGGAATTCCCACTTGTAATCTCCAACAAAAATCAAACACTAAACTACCACGCAACAAAATACAAACAAAATGTAGAAGAAAGCTTATGAAGAAGGTGATGATGATGTTGTAGAGTTCCCACTCCAACTTTGGCTGCCCTTGGGTTGAAGGAAGCTTGCTCTTGGTTCCTGGCTTTCCCTCCTTTTGGCAAGACCTAGATGGGCGTGCCAGGCTCCTCCTAGGGTGGAAGATTTCCACTCCAAAAACTCCTCCTTAAGGTGGCATGGACCACCCTCCTTGCTCCTCCTCTAGATGTACTCCTTGCCTGGCCTTCCTCCTTGGTTAGGTGATGACACAAGGAAGAAGAAGTTGAAGCCACCAAGGAGACAAAGTGTCTCCTTGATCTTCTTCCTCCTCTCCTTCCTTCCTTGGACGTTGGAAATGGTGAATCTAGGTGGAGAAAAAATGTAACCAAGGATGATTTGAAATGGGTAGTTAATGGTCTTTTTATAGGATGGGTAGGGGTGTAGGTATGGTTAAAGGATGGATGGCTAGGATGGTTTATAGGGTGTGGTTATGGGATCCTAGGGCTAGGGTTAATGGTGCCAAAATGAAGAGGCTTCTAAGAGTTGCCGCCAACCCTAGGTTGAGACTAGGGTTAAGGGGTTGTGTGGTGTGTTGTAGGGTTAGGATGAAGGCTTAGGAGGGTGGTTAATGGATGGAGGGTTAGATTAGGTTGGCACCACATGTAGGGGTGTGTTGAGTGGTGGTTATGGTTGGCTTGGATAGGGTTGGCACCATTTTTTGGTGAGGTTAAGGGTTAAGGGTTGGCGCCACTTTTGAAGGGTGAGGATGGGTTGGATGATGGTTGTAGGGTGGCGTGTATGGTGGAGATATAAGGTGGAGTTGGCACCAACTCAAGGGGGTGTTTAAGTAGTGGTTAATCCCTTTTGGTGCCTCTTGAGTTGCCATTGATTGCACAACAATCATGCAACCTAAATCACCTGAATTAAGCTAGATTCTAGCATAACTTAGGAATAATGCATTCATAGGCATCATAATTTGCACAATGGCTTGTTTATTAGTCATATAGATAATATCGTCATTTTATGTCCTAAAATTGTCTCAATTTTTATCATAGATGATTTGAAGCCGCGGATGTCAGATTAGATAGGACAGATCTGATCAGAATGACTACGAGAGTCCAACGCTTCCGAAATCGTCTTGATTAGATAACTAGGGCACCTTGTGCAGTCCATAAAAGAATGGAGATCATAAAGCCAAAGGAATAAGATTTGAGCCTCAAATGAAGAATCTAACCACACGGATGAATCCGGATTGACGATCGCAGTCCAACAGGGAAAAAATCAACTCGATCTGAGGTCTACATCACCAGATACAAGGAAAAGAAGACGGACGGCCATGATGGTGCCATGTGGCACCATCACAACCTCTCCCTCACCACCGCCCCATCTAGGAAGGCCACCTCGCACGTTGTGGGCCGTTGGATCTTCATCCAATGGCCACGAGCACGCCACGTCGCCTGTCTAGCCGGATAAGTATAAATAGAAACAAACAAGGAAGTATAACAGAACATTCGTGCAGCATGTTGGCTCAGCGCTCGCGCGGAAGTACGTGACGCACGTTCGAGCGATGCTATGCGAAATTCACAGAACGCTCGCGCGGACGCAATTACGCCATTGGATGGCGATCAGAGGGAGGAGGTCCAAGCACGTGGCATGATCAGAGCATGCCGCAGCTGGACTCGTGATCTCATGTGTTTTGAGAAATCGGGAAGTTAAGTGTGCTCATGAGCCATTCGATCTTGAGATTGGACAGTTGACGATTAGGCATAGAAAAGAGGTGAGCGAGCGTGTGAGGAAAAGAGCGGAACTGTTGGGCACACGCAAGGTGTGAGCGGGGTCATTAGATCGTGATCCAAGGGATGTGGGCGAGCCACATGTTGGCCAAGGAAGCGATCCACGCAATTAAGGCAAAAATGAAGGTGTTTTGAGGCCAGATCTGATCCGTTGATCTCCCGATCGACAAATCTGATCAAACAAGAGTTGTTACAGGAGATAAAGGGGTTAAATACCCTTTTTTCCCTCCATAAAAGCTATATTGAAACATCTCCCTCCCATCAACTCTAGATACAACTCTTCCACTTTCTCTGCAATTCTCCATCCCTCTGCAACTCCACTCTGACCTTCATCCCGGTGCTCTGGACTGAGGTGCTACCGCACCTCGTATAAGCATCCTACAAGCAGCATTGTTTCTCTACCACTTTCTATCTCTTTCTCTCTATCTATTTGTCTCTAGTAGCATTCTTTATTGTGAAAACTCTGTTTAATTACAATAAGATTCTGATCTTTTGAATGCATATATCTGATTCTTATACATACATACATATATAAATATCTGTTTAGAGCAAGTTCTATTGAAAATCTTCTGCAAAAATCGAGGTTGCCTCCCTACAAACAACCCGATACTGACCACTTTTATAAATTTATTTGTCAACGTGTTTTCGCGCTATACTACAACTAATTAACTTTTAAAATACGAATTACGTGCCGAACAAGTTGGCACCATTACTGGGGAGGCAACGGATATTTTTGAAGCATTTCTTCATAGTGCTTATTTGAGATTTCTAACCTATTCTATTTTCGTGTGCAGGAAGCGCAGAAATCCTAGGGAAAGATGTAACAAACGGAGAAATTGCAGGTTCAAATCTCAGGTAAGTACTTGTAGGTTAGATAAAAAAAAATTAGGTGTTTACTTGAACCTTAAGATTAGTTAGAATTTGCTTAATTATTATAAAAAAAAAGTTTCTCTTGATTTTCAAGTTGAAATAAAGTTTTTTCTTAAAAATTCAATTCCTAGAGATCCGTATGTCAAAAAATTATCAACATTTTACTAGATGTAGATTTCAAAGTAAGGAACAATGTAACCAGATTTCGTGCAAATATGAATTATATAAAAATTTTGAAAATTCACACACTAATCTATTATCAATACAGTTATTATTCCTGATTTTTCAGAGTTCAAAATATTATAGAAATTTTTATACAGCTCTGATTGACTTGAAATTTGTGGCACTGAATTTATGAGATAATCAAGAATTTATTAAAAATTTGAAAAAATTATTTGTTGCATGTTTGGTTATACGGACTATCCAATCACCAACTAGGGTTCAAAATAGACTGCAAAACCCCCAGTACACTTTAAATAAAAATTCTTGAAAAATATTTTCTGAGTGCCTAGTTACTGGTGCAAGGTGTCCAATTAATCACATTGCTTGGGTCACACCACTCATCAGATTTTGAACTTAAAAGAATTATCTGTGCTTAGGGTTCTACATTAAAGATAGAGCACAACTGCATTTACATATTTAAAGGAAATCTATCAAACAAATTGGGATTTGCAAAACTCTTATGTGCCTCATCAAAACCTTGATTGAAAATATTAACTCAAGTGAACCCTAAAACTCATTAACACAAGCATTCGAATCTTAAAATTCACTTCATCATAAGAAATTACTTGTGAACCCTATTTGCCTGAGCACTTCACACATTTCAAAATCAAATTTTAAAGGCAAACACCCCCCTAATGGCCATCATATTCCAAAAGCACATGAAACCCACCCCTAAAACTGAGTAGACATGCACTAGGTAGGACTAATAGACTTGGGGACTTGAAACTAGATGAGGCTAAAGTCAAGGCCTTGTCTACTTGGACCCACTGGTGACAAGAAAGGTTGGTGTGGTAACCATGTTAACCTTTAGTGGTGTCTCGCCGTGCGGGGTGTCCTAAGAGGTCCCGCCCTTTTGGCCAGCCAAGTAATTCAAGGGTTGATCTAACCTAGTCGTGTTTTGGGGAGCCAGGATCAGGTCTAATTAAGGTTGACACTCTAAGGATCAATTTGATTACTTGCATTGAGCGGACGATATTTTCTCTCATCTGTCTTCTCCTTCTCATCTACAAACATTCTTCTGGTGTATGCAAGGTAGAAGATCTCAAAATCCTAATTTTCTACCACCATTAGAAAGAAATCCTAGGAGAAAACCTATTTATCCAGGATCTGAATCTAAACCCTTTGCAATGGCTAGTCATCACGAGGAAGAAGAGATCAATGAACAAAATCTGGATCCTATGACTCTCTTACAAAGGCAGATCACTAAGCAGGGCCAGCATCATGATTGACAAATGGAAGTCATAGTGCAGGCCATCACTCAACTCCAAAATGGAAGGGTAGACCAACCCCTCCGTGACTTTTATAACCCTCTTAATGCCCAACCTGAACCCTTTGTTAGGGTACCTCATGATGGGGAAGATTTTGAACTCAAACCTCAGATCATTAACTTGATTCCCCACTTCCATGGCTGTGAGTTAGATGACCCCTTCCACCACCTTGAAAAGCTCCTACACATAGGAAGAACTTTTGGCCCTTGGAACATGAATGAACATACCCTAATGATGAAAATGTTCCCATTCTCCTTGAAAGATAGAGCTACACATTGGTTGAGGACAATTGGTAGACCAATCCTAACTTGGGAGGACCTGAGAAACACATTCCTAAAGAAATTCTTCCCCATAGGAAAAACTAATGCCCTTAGATGTGCCATAACAACCTTTAAGCAGAACCTCAGGGAACAACTACATGAGTCTTGGGAGAGGTTCAATGATTTAGCTAGGAAATGCCCTCATCATGGGATTCCGAAGTGGCACTTGGCCCATATTTTCTATTATGGGTTGAGTGATAATCTAAAGAATTTTGTTGATGTGGCATGTGGGGGCAATTTCCTAAGTCGAGATACTGAGGGAGCCTTTCAATTGTTCGAGAATATGAGTGAAAATTCTCTCAACAATGCCACAATGTCCGCCTTTAACTGAGCTAATCAACCAAGGAGCGAAGTTTATGAAGTTAACAATAATTCAAACTTGGTCGATTTAGAGCTAATTGTACAATGATTAAATAAGGTGGAACTCATGGGAAAGAATGTGGAGAATTTGGATAAGAAACTGGATAACCTTCTCAAGGGCGGGAATTCATTAGGTACACAATCCAGATTAAATCCTATGCCTACCCAAGGAGTGACTATATTAACCCATAACCAATTCCACAACCCACTAGGTTAGTGATAGCGAAAATACGCGGTTTGTTAAAATACGTCGTTGTAACGCGTAAATCCGCTTTCGCTCTTAAATTTATATTCCTAGATAGGGGAGTATCTAGGGTCGTCCAAGGAGGCAATATGGTTGCAAAATTGATTCTCTTGCTTGGAATATATCTCAACTTTCTTTTTGGTAATTTTCAATATACCATTTTTCTTTATTTTTGAGCTAAGGCAACATGCGAAATTATGGCGGGAAAAGTGTTTACACTTCCAATTAAGTAAACTACTCTAAAGTGGCAAGTAGAGCCTCTCCCTAAGCTCACTCTAGGCAAGTGGAGACCTAGAATAATTAGGGAGAGGAAGTGAAGAATGCTGAAAATAAGCAAAAAGAAATGCAAACAAGATATGCGAAAAAGGCAACTAGATAAGTGATAAAGTGTTTAACAAAAATGCCTAGTAGAGGAATGCTTCTACTACTTGATAATTGAAGTAAAAAAAAACACAAATCCTCTAAATAGATGGTAAAGAAGAGGGCTTCTTGCTCCAAGGTTGGTGGCTCCCAAGCTTGAAAAGAATCCTTCAACTCCTTCCTTGCAGTACTCCGCCAAAGTGATGACCTCCAAGGCAAGCCCTAAGGGGGCGTGCCCTAAGTTTCCCTCCAAGGGTGGACGTCCACCCTAAGCTTTTCTCCTTTGCCTGGCCATCCTCCTTGAAGTGGGAGAGTCCTCCTCCTTGGCGTGGCTCAAGTTGAAGAGAGTGGGGAGAAGAAGGCACCAAAAGGGCTGGTGATGTGCCCCTTTAATCTCCTTCTCTACTCCTTCTTCTTGGCCGTAGGTATAGGTGGTTTAGGTAGAAAATATACTAAGGGAGGATGCTCCAAAATGGTGGTGGGTGGTGGCTTTTTATAGAATAGGATGGGGGGTTAAGGTGCCCCTTGAAGTGGAGGGCTAGGATGGAAGGATGAGGTGGTTGGTGATCCTATGGCTAGGGTGAGTTGGCGCCAACCCAAGGGGTGTTAAAGGGGGTGGTTATGGTGGTGTTGGTGTCTTTTGGTGGTGGAGAGACACCCCCATGTTGGCGCCAACATGGGGTCTTCTAGAAGGGGAGTTAGGTGGATGGGGGAGATGGATTCAAGGGGGATTGTGTGGTGGAGATGAGGGGGGATTTTGGAGGGAAAAGTGGCGCCACTAAGGGGTGGTTATGGGTAGTTTTTGGCGCCACTTTTAGGTGTCTTTTGGAGGTGGTGGGTAGGTTAGGTTGGTGCCAAGTAGGTTAGCTTATGTGGAGCTTAGGTGGAGCTAGTTGGGTGGAGTTGGTAGGTGGGTTTTTGGGGTGGTACAAGCCAAGGAAGTTGGAGCATAGTTAAGCTAAGCTAAGCTAAGCTAAGCTAGCTTAGCTAATGGAGGAGTAGAGGAGAAGGTGTTGGAGCTAGGGTTTGGAGGGAGGAGCTGAGGAGAAGTCTGGAGCTGAAATTTGGAGCTGGCTGCTGCTGAAGAGGCTGGCATGGAGCTATTCTAGCTGGCTTAGCTTGCTAGTTCTTTGCTAGCTACTAAGCCGAGCTAAGGTAAGCTAGCTTCTACCATACTGAGCTAAGGTGAGCTGGGTCTGGTGCTCCCGGGGAGAATCAAGCTGGTTGAGGCAGCTAAGGTAGCTTAGCTCAACTGAGATGAGCTAAGCTGAATCCCCGGGATCTGGACTTGAGCTTCCTGAGCTGAGATGAATTCTTCTTCAGCTGGCTGGAGTTGAGTGGAGCTGGATGTAGCTGGATCTGAGCTGGGGTGAACTCCTGTCAACTCAGCTGAGCTAGCTAGAGCTCCCTGTGAACTAGTGGGAGCTGAGGTGAGCTAGACTCAGCTAAGTTGAGCTGGATCTGAGCTGACTTGAGCTAGGGTGAGCTAAGGTGAACTCTCTTGAGCTGCCATCCAGCTGAGATTAGCTGAATGGAGCTGGGATGAGCTAACCCTAGTTCAAGTAAGCTAGGTTCCAGCCATGGTGAGCTGGATCAAGCTGGGTTCCAACTAGTCTGGGCTTCTCCTTTACCAATTGCCTTCTTGAGTGCTAGGGTTTTAGGGATCTGTGAATCTGTACATCCCTAACACTCACAAAAACACATTAAAACAACAATAAAAAATGCAATGCATGCCTATCTTAATTTATGCCTAAATGCAGCCCAAAAACCCGTTTGCGGAGTAAAATCCTAAGAGCTAGGTTAGTTTTAAAGCATAAAAATGATGATAAACTGGTGTTTATCACACCCCCATGCTTATCTTTTGCTAGTCTCTTAGCAAAACATTAATTTTTTTTTGGGAAACGGAATTTTTGGGAAATCTAATTTTTTTGACTTTTGAGGAGAAAAAGAGATTAAGGGACCTTGGTAGATTAAAACACAGGGGATACGGGATTTGTTGAAGATAAACATCAGGATTTGTTTTTGGATCCAACCATTGGATAGAACGGGATCAATATATCCTCAGAAAATTCACAAATTAACCCCTTGTTAATTCAGATGACTTGAAATGTTTGTTTTTAGGATTTTTCTGGCTCGTGAATCTGATTCGCAACTTGCAAATTCCTTTAAAACCTTGTGTCGGTGCTTGTGAAAAGCCAACCTTACTAAGGACGTGTTATTATTATTATTATTATTATTTTTTCTCCCCCATGCTTATTTTGGCTTAGTCTTACAACAGATGTGTCGGTATCATCATTCCCATTACCATTCCTCGAGGGGGCTCTGGCGCCAGTACTTCGGGATAGCACTGTCCATGACACCACCCAGGAGCTCACAACCCCAAAACACGATGCGGTGAAAAGAGGCGCTCCAAGTAAACTCAAGCTCTTGCTCCGACGCTATAGGTAGAGCACCGTCCAAGACACTTGAGCTGCTAAAATGCGCTTTAATACTCCGTCTAAAGATATGAAATATAGATATAGAGCAGCGCCGAGGTGGTAACATGTTGACATCGCGTCCTCAAAGAAGGTATTTTCCTTCTTCTCGGCGGTGGGAACTCAAACCAATGATCTGCTTCAGACTTTTACTAAATCCAAACAAGGAAGCTTTTCAATTTTTTTAGTTGTTTTTAAGTGTTGGCTTGTGTGTGAAAATTGACACAAGAAGTTTCTTGAGACCCGCAAGTTTTTGAATCAGAAACTAAGTCAAATACTTTCCATATTACAAAATAGGATCAAGTCACCTGAACTATCATGAGTTCAGGTGGAATTTTAGAGAAGGATATCTGATCTAGTCTAAAATAGACCCTGGAATTCTAATGATCAGATCCATATCCTCATCCTTAGTTTGTTAAAGATTAAATCCCATTGTACCAGAAGTGAATTTTACGACCTTAGTCCCGATTTCAAAATTTTTCCTCAAAAAGTTTTCAACATTTATATATTTTTTTTTTTGGGTATGCAAGCAGGAAATAAATTAAAGAAAATTGCATGTTTTTGGGTTTTAAACATCCTAAATCGATAGTAAAAATTTAAAAACACCCCCCCATGCTTAAGATATGTCATGTCCTCATGCATTAGGAGGGAAAAGGGATCACCTTAGTGAAGAACGGTCGGGTTTAGGATGAATAAAACCTGGAAAAAGAAGAAAAAAGGGAAAGCAAGAAAAAAAATGATGGGTTACCTCCCATCTAGTGCTATCTTTTACGCCATTCAGCCGGGCGTGAAGGTATGCACGGAAGACGGAAAATCATGTAAATAATTGGACACTTGAATGTCTTTAATAAAAGTGTCTTCCTCAAGATCCCTAAAAAGATGAGTGGTAAAGATAAAGGGATCAAAATAAAATAGAGAAATAGAAAAAGGACCCCGATCTGGCCATGGTTTGAATTGATGATGAAGGCCAAACTCAGGTGGATCAGGTGGTAGGTCTAATAGAAAAGGGAGGGGAAAGGAGTTAGTGATATGCAAGATGGGTGAAGTTAGTGTGGATATTTTTGGTGAAAAAATAGGAAGATGAAAAGGGGGAAAATCAAACCCTAGTTGATCTGGAAAGTCTTGGACCACATAAGAATCAATAAAATCTAGATCAATAGTGGTCAAAGATGAATGAGATTGGATCAACATATACTTTTCAAATACTGCTTCCATTTTATTATCAGTGTCCTCAAAAATTTTGTGATCAATGGACCTCTTGGAAGCTAGAAAGAAATCTAATGAGAAGGTCTGGTTACTGCAACTTATATTCATTTTCCCAGAATGAGAATGGATATTAGCTGTTGCGGTAATCAAAAGGGGTCTTCCAAGAATGGTATTAATAAGAGCCTTAAGTACCTCTATGTCAAGGACCAGAAAATTTACCGGAAATAGACAATTCTGGACCTTGATGATACTATCCTCAACAACTCCCCACGGTTGAATGGTAGATCGATCTTCCAATTGAAATTGAACCTTAGTAGGTTTTAAATCACTAAATCGAAATTCCTCAAATAAGACCGGGGGGATGAGATTACTAGAGGTACCTAAGTCGAGAGGGGCGCGAAAAAAAATGGTGTCAGTTATGACAACTGAGATGAGTGATGTGCCCTGGTCCTTTTTTGTGAAAGGCAGCGTGCTCTGAAAAACTGAGCTGGCTGTCTTTGAAAGGACCAACCTTTTTAGATTCTGATCATGCCCTTTTGAAGTAAACTTTTTAGAGGCATGGGGAGAATCTAGGAAGGGAATATTCCTCTCAACTTGCTCAAATACGTCCAAAGGGTTGTGGTCAGAGGGCTCTGGTTTTGGATTGATGGATTGCAGTTTTTGACAGTAGGAAATAGGGTTTGAATCAGGTGTTTTTGGGATTCCTTGTTCTTCTTCCTTATTGAGGTTAGGGGAGTCAATCTGCATTGGTTGAGAATCAGTTTCATCATTTGAATGTGAAGGCCTTAAATCCATGGTGGTTTCCTCACTCCTCAAGGTCTCTGCATACGCAGCTTGGTGATCACTAGGAGGAGGTGGGGGGGCCTGATTTTGATAGAAACTGGGTTGGTGCTGTGATATTGGGTTAATAGGAGGCCGAATCATGTGGTTCTGATGTTGGTAGACACCCGGGTGTTGGTTCCTGTGATTAATAAAGTTTGGTGTGGGTTGGGATGGTGAGTGTCCTGCAGGTCTTTGAGTCGGAATATCCCCAATTTGATCATTGAGATTGTTAATAAGATGGGTTGTTTCCTTTGTTTTTCTTTGTAACTCCTGCAAGGTTTTCATCATCTGGGCATTAATGTCTTCTTGAGATTGCCCAGATTGATAAGTCTGATTTGAACCATACCCTCCAAACGGGTTCTGTTGTTGGTGTGGAACCGGATTGGTCCAGGAGTGGGTCGGATAATCCCCCCCATTAGAGGAATTTTTCAATTTCTCCTGGATGGTAGGGACATTTTGGGTGGGGTGATGATTGGGATAAACATAATTCCCTGTTGAACCATAGAAAGCCTCAGAATAACAATTATACTCAGCATGGGATTTATGCAGATTTTCTCTCTTGCGGGTGTTAAAAGGGGTGAGATGTGGAATGTGTGGAGCTTGGGCAGGTGTGGCAGGATTCCCTTGGTTGGCCAGGTTTGTTAAATCCTTATGCAACTGTTGTTGCTTAACTTGTAGCTGAGCCATGATAGAGTAGAAATTAGGTGGAGGGGCCTGATTAAGAAGCTCCTGGGTGGAAGAATAGGGGAAAGAAAAATTAGCATGTGGGTTAGAGGACCAATTTTTATTTTCCATTTTAAAAGAAGAGGAAGAATGCAGAAAAGTCTTTTCTTGGGGAGGCAAAATCAAGTGGTCCCTCCAAGTGTGGAGTTTTGGACCGCCGCCCGTGCAAAATGGAAGAAACGGGAGGGGAGGAGAAGAGAAAGAGATGAGAGAAAGTGTGCAATTCAAACAAACAAAAACTAGACCTAACTTAATTGTGACTCCCTAATAATAACCTAAGACTTGGTCTATATAGGAAATAAGTAGTCAATAGTGAATACCCGTTCTATCAACAAATCTAGCCAAGTTGCTTAAGGGGAGGTTTGGGCCCAAACGTTTCCCAGGGAAAACCCCAGGTGCTTGTACAAACCCGCGCCTGGTCGTTTGACACGGCCCCTCAGCCTGAACACCAGATATAGATGACAGAATTGGTACTAACTAAAGAAAAGTTAAGACCTAAATAGCAAGCCTAAGTTGATAAAGCCTTAGGGGTCAAGTTGCTACAAATTTTAATTAGGTCTAGGATTCTATAGTGCACACGGAATGTGGAGGGCGTTTATTGGGTTGTTGCCCTGTTATTTGATTTTTTTGTGTGTGTGCAGGAATTGGAGAGTGGCTCCAATGAAAATCAAGTTGTCACACAATTTTTTATATTTTTGTCTTTTAGGATGTGATTTAATTAAATGAATTTTAGGGTTTTTCTCTTTAAGTTTTCAAACAAGTTTGAAAGTTCACAATCAAAGGAAAGACAAATTGTATGTGTGATTGTATATTTCCTTTTAATTGAGTCTCTAAAGAGAAAGAAGAAACCCTAAACCAATTATCCCTGAGACAGAAATTTAACTACCAATGAATTATTTTTAGCTTTCAGAATTAAGTAGTGGTCCAAACAAGTCAAACAACACCACTACTTTGAAGAAAATAAAAAAGGATTCCAGAAAATATTTTTTGTAAGATTTTAGGAATTTTTTTGATAATAGTTTTGAATTTTTAATTGTACTGGTGTCAAAGTCCAGAAATAATACCCGTGGGTATTATAGACTTTTCAGTATTACCACCGACCTCAAAAAATTTTTATGATTTTATATGATATGTAAACTTTCACAGGGATTCCAACAAGATAAATTTCACAAAAATTGGATGAGTATAAAAATTCTGAAAATTCGCGGATAGTAGCAAAACAGGAAGATTAGAGGGTGTGACCCCTCTGTAATCTATGAATTTTTAAAAATTAAATACAAATCCAATTGATCTGAAATTTGGAACATATGTTCCAAAATTAATTGGGAATCACTCTATGAAATTTTATGATTTTAGGAGGCCTGTGGTGTTAGGAATCGATTTTTCAAGTCTGGATAGAAATCTAGACCCCAAAAACATAACACCAATACTTGCAATGGAATGGTGCTAAAGAAGCATACAAGCAAACAATGGATTTTAAAATGCACCACTCCACTTAATTTAAGTGTTTAGGGTCCTGAAAGCAAGTTTAATATATTTTTGGTAGTTTTAATTATTTATGTGACCAGAAAGAGGAACCAACCTGAATTTTCGCGGGAAGAAAAGGATCTTTAAGCTCTCGCTTCCAGATTCCTGCTTTCCCGCTGTAGTTCCTGCACACACAAAAGAAAGAAAGAGAAGGGGATGAGATCCACTTCAAGCAAGAGAAAAAGAGTTAATGCAAAGCCGTGCCTCCCCAGCAACGGCGCCAAAAAGTGATAGCGAAAATACGTGGTTTGTTAAAATACGTCGTTGTAACGCGTAAATCCGCTTTCGCTCTTAAATTTATATTCCTAGATAGGGGAGTATCTAGGGTCGTCCAAGGAGGCAATATGGTTGCAAAATTGATTCTCTTGCTTGGAATATATCTCAACTTTCTTTTTGGTAATTTTCAATATACCATTTTTCTTTATTTTTGAACTAAGGCAACATGCGAAATTATGGCGGGAAAAGTGTTTACACTTCCAATTAAGTAAACTACTCTAAAGTGGCAAGTAGAGCCTCTCCCTAAGCTCACTCTAGGCAAGTGGAGACCTATAATAATTAGGGAGAGGAAGTGAAGAATGCTGAAAATAAGCAAAAAGAAATGCAAACAAGATATGCGAAAAAGGCAATTAGATAAGTGATAAAGTGTGTAACAAAAATGCCTAGTAGAGGAATGCTTCTACTACTTGATAATTGAAGTAAAAGAAAACACAAATCCTCTAAATAGATGGTGAAGAAGAGGGCTTCTTGCTCCAAGGTTGGTGGCTCCCAAGCTTGAAAAGAATCCTTCAACTCCTTCCTTGCAGTACTCCGCCAAAGTGATGACCTCCAAGGCAAGCCCTAAGGGGGCGTGCCCTAAGTTTCTCTCCAAGGGTGGATGTCCACCCTAAGCTTTTCTCCTTTGCCTGGCCGTCCTCCTTGAAGTGGGAGAGTCCTCCTCCTTGGCGTGGCTCAAGTTGAAGAGAGTGGGGAGAAGAAGGCACCAAAAGGGCTGGTGATGTGCCCCTTTAATCTCCTTCTCTACTCCTTCTTCTTGGCCATAGGTATAGGTGGTTTAGGTAGAAAATATACTAAGGGAGGATGCTCCAAAATGGTGGTGGGTGGTGGCTTTTTATAGAATAGGATGGGGGGTTAAGGTGCCCCTTGAAATGGAGGGCTAGGATGGAAGGATGAGGGTGGTTGGTGATCCTATGGCTAGGGTGAGTTGGCGCCAACCCAAGGGGTGTTAAAGGGGGTGGTTATGGTGGTGTTGGTGTCTTTTGGTGGTGGAGAGACACCCCCATGTTGGCGCCAACATGGGGTCTTCTAGAAGGGGAGTTAGGTGGATGGTGGAGATGGATTCAAGGGGGATTGTGTGGTGGAGATGAGGGGGGATTTTGGAGGGAAAAGTGGCGCCACTAAGGGGTGGTTATGGGTAGTTTTTGGCGCCACTTTTAGGTGTCTTTTGGAGGTGGTGGGTAGGTTAGGTTGGTGCCAAGTAGGTTAGCTTATGTGGAGCTTAGGTGGAGCTAGTTGGGTGGAGTTGGTAGGTGGGTTTTTGGGGTGGTACAAGCCAAGGAAGTTGGAGCATAGTTAAGCTAAGCTAAGATAAGCTAAGCTAGCTTAGCTAATGGAGGAGTAGAGGAGAAGGTGTTGGAGCTAGGGTTTGGAGGGAGGAGCTGAGGAGAAGTCTGGAGCTGAAATTTGGAGCTGGCTACTGCTGAAGAGGTTGGCGTGGAGCTATTCTAGCTGGCTTAGCTTGCTAGTTCTTTGCTAGCTACTAAGCCGAGCTAAGGTAAGCTAGCTTCTACGATACTGAGCTAAGGTGAGCTGGGTCTGGTGCTCCCAGGGAGAATCAAGCTGGTTGAGGCAGCTAAGGGAGCTTAGCTCAACTGAGATGAGCTAAGCTGAATCCCCGGGATCTGGACTTGAGCTTCCTGAGCTGAGATGAATTCTTCTTCAGCTGGCTGGAGTTGAGTGGAGCTGGATGTAGCTGGATCTGAGCTGGGGTGAACTCCTGTCAACTCAGCTGAGCTAGCTAGAGCTCCCTGTGAACTAGTGGGAGCTGAGGTGAGCTAGACTCAGCTAAGTTGAGATGGATCTGAGCTGACTTGAGCTAGGGTGAGCTAAGGTGAACTCTCTTGAGCTGCCATCCAGCTGAGATTAGCTGAATGGAGCTGGGATGAGCTAACCCTAGTTCAAGTAAGCTAGGTTCCAGCCATGGTGAGCTGGATCAAGCTGGGTTCCAACTAGTCTGGGCTTCTCCTTTACCAATTGCCTTCTTGAGTGCTAGGGTTTTAGGGATCTGTGAATCTGTACATCCCTAACACTCACAAAAACACATTAAAACAACAATAAAAAATGCAATGCATGCCTATCCTAATTTATGCCTAAATGCAGCCCAAAAACCTGTTTGCGGAGTAAAATCCTAAGAGCTAGGTTAGTTTTAAAGCATAAAAATGATGATAAACTGGTGTTTATCAGTTAGGAATCAGTGAACAACATTAATGACCTAACCATGGCTCCACCATGAGCCAACTATATTTCGACCCATCTCTTTCTAGGTACCAAGGAGGGACCTTGATGCCCTCGAATTCTGAACTAGGCAGCCTGATGCCTAGTTATCTTGAGGATGTGAATGCACTCTAGGGTTACACTAGAAATGAGCCTTACTCAAAAACTTACAACCTTGGATGGCACAACCATCCTAACTTTTCTTGGTCAAGTCAGAAACCCACTTAGGGTCCTAACTTGACTAAACTAAACACTTATGGGCAACCTAGTAGGTACACAAAACCATGCACGTACCAGCCACAACCTACTCAGGAAAACCAGTGCACTAATCTAAGCCTGGTCCTCAGAGAAATGAGAGAGATGGATCTAAGACATAAGGAAGAAATGAATTAATTGAGGATAGAATTGATGGGACGACTGGACCAGCTAGCAGATGCTAGACAACACGGGATGCTGCCATCCCAACCCATACCAAACCCAAGAAATTTCAATAGGTTTAACTAGCACAACACAAGAGACCAATAGGCACATTTAGTTCAACCTACTCCCCAGCACCCACCTAGTTTTGCTAACCCTAATTGGGCTCCACCTATTTTGCAGAACCCACCTCAACTTTCTAACCGTAACGCTTTTGCTGGTGTGGTAACCTTGAGAAGTGGGAGATAGATCCAAGATCATTACCCTTCTAAATCTAAATCTAAACAAGATCTTGAGGAGCTTGAATTTGACCTAGGAGATCAAGAAGACAAGGATCAGGACCCAAACACTCATGATTTCTCTCAAGCTCCCTTTTCTGAAGCCTTGAACAAACCTAGGAAAAGGAAAACCAATCCATCTGAGGAGTGGCTTGATATTTTTAAACAAGTCTAGGTGAACATACCATTCCTTGAAGCTATTGAGAATATCCTAGCTTGTGCGAAATTTTTAAAGGAAATGTGCACACCTAAATGCCATGCCAAATCAACTAAAGGGTAGTGTTATCTGAACAAGATGGTGCAGTTATCCTAAGAAACCTACCCTGAAAACAGAAAGATCTAAGGGCCCCTCTGATCTCATGTGTTATTGGAGATACTACTTTTGATAGGGCTCTATTGGATTTAGGTGCCTCCATAAATTTAATCCCCACTATGTTATACGAAAAATTTAACTTTGGAGAGTTAAAACCTATTGAGGTCACATTACAACTGGCTAATCAATTTGTGACCATACCATGAGGGATTGTTGAGGATATAATTGTCAAGGTTCGCGATTTTTATTTCCCTGTGGATTTCCTAGTCCTTGACATGGAGGTACCAGAGAACTTGAAGAACATCCCGATCATTCTAGGAAGACCATTTTTAGCTACCACCAACGAAAACTTTGATGGTGAATCTGGCAATATGGAAATCAAATTCGGGGATAAGAAAACTAAGATTAACATCTTTAAGGCCATCAAACAGTTTGAGGATTGGGGAATGATAGAAGATTCTGAGGACAATACTGTTGAATATTGTATGGAATTAGGAATAACCCAATATGATCCTACGGGCCTTAACACCCAAACCAATCAAGAGGTCAGCCCATTAATCACTGACTTGATTCCAAGGCCTCTTGAGGGTAACTGTGATCCACCATTGGACCCTTTATCCCAAGGACCCAAACATGAACTTAAACCTCGTCCAGATCATCTAAAATATGTTTTCTTGGGATCTGATCAGACTTACCCTTTAATCATTAGCTCTCATCTAACCCAAACTCAAGAAAAGCAATTAATTCAAGTGTTGGAAAGAAATTGTAGAGCAATTGGTTGGACATTAGATGATTTGAAGGGAATCAGTCCCACTTACTGCACCCACAGGATCTATACTGAGGACGAATTAAGACCCTCCTGAGAAATGCAATGATGGTTGAATCCTAACATGCGGGAGGTAGTGAAAAAGGAAATAATCAAGTGGTTAGACACGGGAATAATCTACCCAATCTCTAACAGCCCGTGGATCAGTCCCGTACAAGTGGTTCCTAAGAAAGTTGGGTTGACTGTGATTACTAATGATAATAGGGAATTGATTCCAACCTGCATAGCTTCCTCTTGGACAGTCTATATTGACTATAGGAAGCTGAATAGTGCAACCAAGGAAGACCACTTTCTATTTCCCTTCATTGTTCAAATCCTGGAAAGACTAGCTGGTCAACAATTCTTATGTTTCTTGGATGGCTATCCCAGCTACAATCAAGTAGCTATCCACCCCAAGGATCAAGATAAAACCACCTTTACATGTCCCTATGGAACATTTGCCTTCCGTAGAATGCCTTTTGGATTATGCAATGCACCAGCAATCTTTCAAAGGTGCATGCTTGCAATCTTTTCAGACATGGTGGGTGATTTCATGGAAATCTTCATGGACAATTTTTCTGTGTTCGGGGACTCTTTTGAATCATGTTTGATCAATCTAGAGAAGACTCTACAAAAATGCATTGAGGTGAATCTTGGTCTATCTTGGGAAAAGAGTCACTTCGTGGTCAAGGAGGGCATAGTCCTTGGCCATGTTGTGTTTGGAAAGGGAATTGAAGTGGATAAAGCCAAGGTGGACACTATAATCAAACTTTTTCCACCTTCAACGGTTAAACAAGTAAGATCATTTCTAAGGACTTTTACCGTAGATTTATTAAGGACTTTTCTAAGGTTGCGAGGCCCTTAAGCAACTTGCTGGTAAAAGATCAATCCTTTAATTTTGATTCAAATTGCTTAAAGGCTTTTAATCAACTGAAGGAGGCTATTACACAATCACCCATCTTACAACCTCCTAATTGGGATCATCCCTTCGAAATCATGACTGACGCCTCTGATTATGCCATCGGGGCAGTCTTGGGACAAAAGGTAGACAAGAAACCATCTGTGATTTACTACGCTAGTAAAACTCTGGATGAGGCTCAAAGAAACTACACCACTACAAAAAAAGTGTTGCTAGCCATAGTGTTTGCTCTAGAGAAGTTTAGACCTTACCTACTAAGATCTCATGTCACAATCTTCATAGATCACACTACATTAAGGCACCTGATGTCTAAAAAGGATGCAAAACCCAGATTAATCAGATGGATCCTTCTGCTACAAGAATTTGATTTAGAAATCAAAGACAAATCTGGTGCCCAAAATGTAGTAGCAAATCATCTCTCCAGAATCCTTGTAGACTCTACAACTCCTCAACTTTATGATTCTTTCCCTGATGAGACTCTCTTGACTATTTGCAAACTACCTTGGTTTGCAGATATTGTTAACTATTTGGCCATCGGAAAACTACCCATGGATTGGCCTAAGCATAAGCAGGATAAGTTGATTTTCGATGCCAAATTCTACTTTTGGGAAGATCTAGAGCTATTCAAAGTTTGCACAGATTAGGTTATACGCCGTTGCATTCTAGATGAGATCACAAGTGTACTAGAATTCTGCCACACTTTTGATTATGGAGGTCACTTCTCAGGAGAAAAGACGGCAGCCAAGATACTGCAGAGTGGATTGTATTGGCCATCTTTATTCCGTGACTCATACAGCTTCTGTAAGTCATGTATCAATTGCCAAACTTTAGGAAACATGACCAGGAAGGACATGATGCCCCTAAACCCAGTCCTTGAAGTTGAAATCTTTGATGTTTGGGGCATTGATTTTATGGGACCTTTTACCAATTCATTTAGGTACCTGTACATTCTGGTGGCAGTTGATTATGTATCCAAATGGATTGAGGCCATCCCAACCCGAACCAATGATCATAAAGTGGTCATGGATTTTGTAAAGAAGAATATCTTTAGTTGGTTCAGTGTGCCCAAAGCTCTGATTAGTGATGGTGGGTCCCATTTTACTCACAACCAATTCACGACCTTACCAGCCAAGTATGGAGTCACTCATAGAATCTCTACTCCATACCATCCGCAGACCAACGGACAAGCTAAAATCTCCAATTGAGAAATTAAAAAGATCCTTCAAAGGACGATCCGCCTGGATCGGAAGGATTGGTCTACCAAATTGGATGACGCTCTCTGGGCCTACCGGATTGTGTATAAAACTTTGATTGGAATGTCTCCATTCCGTTTGGTCTATGAAAAATCTTGCCATCTACCCGTTGAGCTTGAATGTAAAGCTTATTGGGCAATAAGAACATTTAACTTGGATCTCAATTGATCTGGATGACAAAGAAAACTCCAATTGACTGAATTGGATGAAATCCGAAATGATGTTTATGAGAGCACGAGAATCTATAAGAATAGGATAAAAGCTTTACATGATAAGTACATCTCCTGAAAAAGCTTTGTCCCTAATCAAAAGGTTTGGTTATTTGATGCACGCTTGAAGCTCTTTCCGGGAAAATTAAGATCAAAGTGGATAGGTCCCTTCATTATAAGAAAAGTCTACCCTCGTGGAGTAGTGCTTATCCTGGATCCCAAGACCGGCAATGAGATAAGGTGAATGGTCAGAGATTGAAGCCTTTTATCACGTAGAACTGTGATCCCATTCTCGATGGTCACATCAACCTTCTAGAAACTTCTTAAAAGCTGAATTGAGTCTGACAAATGATGTTAAACTTAGCGCTGGCTGGGAGGCAACCTAGTACTCTATACAGGTAACTCTGCATCCTCTGCATCCATACTGACCTGGATTAACAAGCATAGTTATGTGATATTGACAGTTGGCGATTCTTGCACGCGTTTTGAAAATAGAGATCTCGTCGTAGTATAGTGCACGAAAACGCTCGTCAAAAATAATTTCTAAAGATAACAAGACTTGGAGTCCCGGTCGTTTGTCTCTAGGAGGCATTTACGGAAATGCAAATTTGAAATCGATCTCGATCACTCTACTTCAAAATCGCATGTCGATTTATGTTAAGTTCGTATTTATGCACGACATGCTTAATTGCCAGAATATCAGAAATTAAAACATGCAACTTCAATCACACGAAAATATTGCAACAAGGCTCATAGTGATTTTCACAAATAGATATATATATGGAAAAAGATTTTCATTGAATCACGATGGTGTTTGCAACAAAAAGCTCATGGAAAGCTTGCAGAGGAATGCTTGAAAACATAAATCTAGCTAACAGAAAATGATTGCATACATGAATTTAAGGGAGAATTATGCATGCATCATTGGGGGAGAATTTAGAGCTACACAATTAAGCAGTAAATAAAGCAGCAAAATTATGAAGAACTATAATCTAATCTATCAGAATTAAGGGCATTCAGAGGTGGGCTCTGATGGCCTTTGACTTGGATGAGAGGAGAAGGAGAGGAGGCTAATGGTGCTTAGGCTGACCCTTGGAGAGAGGTTGAGGAGGTGATCCAACATCTTGGCGTGGAGATGATGGTGGCCATGGCAAAGCTACTTGTGAAGGTGGAGTGGAGGTGGAATGAAGCGAAGCTAAAATGGAGCCAAGAGTGAATGGGTGCAAATGGCCACCCCTTAGGTCTTTTTATAGACCTAAAGGAAGCTCTCTAGAGAATTATGGAATTCTCTAGAGAGGCCTATGGTGGGAGCTCGTGGTAGAGTGAGAGAGAGGATGGATGGTGGCTTTTAGATCCACCAAATGTGGATCTAAAAATTGAATGGCTCTTGGTTGCTAATTTTAGCAACCAAGGCAACAACACATGGTAGAGAGTTGTAGAGAACTCTAGGCTACTTATTTTCATGTGGATGATGTGTGTGGGTGTGTGTAGGTCGAAACTTAGGTGGCTAGGTTGATTAGGTTAGGTTTTAGTGGGTTTAGGTCAAAGTAGGTCTCAAATTAGGGTTGTAAACCCTAATTCACTAAGGTAAAGTGCAATTAAACTTAATACAAGTTTAATTGGGTGTGTGGAAACCTAATTGATATTAAAACAACTCAATTAAGTCAGGTCTAGGTCATTTGGACTCTCACTGAGTCCAATTGGACAGTGTGTACTGAGATCATGGTTCAATTCGACTCAATGAGTCCAATTGAATAGACTGAAGAGATTGACCATGATCCAAGTCAATTAGGTTTAGTGAGGACCTAATTAGGTCCTTAGGGAGGTCTAGAGGTGATGTATTAGGGTTAGGGCACCTTAATTTAGGTTCTTATGGGGTCAGAATTGGGTTTAGGGAGCTAGAGATCCAAGATCAAGGCTTGAATCTCAAAACAAGGTCTGGAGGGTAGTTCTGGATGTCTAGTAATAGTGTCAGACGTCTTTTAGTAAAAAATCAGAAGTTCAGACTTATTGTCTGGACGTCCAATCAGAGTTAGGAGGGATTTTGGGTATTTTGCAGAAATTGGACGTCTGACAAGTGTCCGGACGGCCAATAACACTGCAGAAGTGGGTTTAAGGTGTGCGGGAGTTGGCTAAGGGTTCTGGACGTCCTATAACTCATTTGGACATCCAGATAGAGGCTAGAATTAGGGTTTTAAGGTTTCATAGGGTGCAGTGACCTAATCTAAGGGTGGCTAAGGCTTGGGGAGGCTTCTAGGTTGTTCTAGGGCTAGGATGGACCTAAGTTCTTCACAATTTATTTCTTTATTCCTACTTAATAGAATAGCATACCTCAACTCCCTTACATTATTATCTACTACATCTAATCTAGGTCTTCTGCTCCAGCTCTGCTGCAACACCAGTTATTCTTTATTCTTCAGACCCAGCTTTAGATCCAGCTTCAGATCTAGCTTCTAATTAGCTTATTACCTGCAATTGACATAATGCACCTAATCAGTGCATTATAGCATTATTTTATGCATAGCTAAAAGAAAGTAGTAACGGTGCTAGTAATGCTTATGCATGCATGAATTACCCTAACTTATGCTAAGTCCTAGCCTAATTTAGGTCAATTAAGACCTATGATTGCTGTGCAATCATACCCCCATGCCTAAATCTTGCTAGTCCCTAGCAAATGCGAGACTAAATTTTTCATAGAAGGGTCCCTAAGAGATTGATTATTTTATCAAGTGTATGCGTAGAAATTTTTCTCCTTTTTATTTTCATCCTATGCTCTAGAAATCCAGGCAATCGTGAAAGTGTAGCTATGTAGCTTTTGCAATGGATTCAAGTGAAAGACCTGATTCACCTCTAAAGCCTATACTTGACCCCTAGTAAAATTCTAGTGGGATAGGCGGACTCCTCTCGGGGTATTCAAGATATTCTGTGAATTCCACTTCGGCTTTATGCTTAGGTAGAGATCTTAGAGGGAAAAGATTATATATTTGGTGGCTCACTCTTGACTGGTGCTACATAGAGAGTAGTACTATAGAATCTAGATTCCCAAATTATTACATAACTCAACTTAGAGGCGAGAAAACTATGCTCTCTTTTGGTTCCTTTGTATTCATTCTCTCTTTTTCTTTTTCATTTTCTTTTCTTTTCTTTCTTTTTCTTAGAGCTCACAATCTCACCAGATTCACACATATGACTTGCATTTGATGGTCTCACTTGGAATTAACACTTTAATTGAGTTCCCATAACTCTAACAGTAAGTCAGAATCCTCAGCCAGTATTCGGGTGGTCAAAAGCACAAGAAAGGTGGGTTAAGGCCATATTTGGTGGATCTCAAATTTATTTGGTGGTATTACCTCAATGCAACTGAAATAAACACTAAATATTCACTCTTTTTTTCTTTGCTTTTTCTTCCTTTACTAATTTTTTTCAAATTTTCTTTCTTTCATCAATTTTTTTCTTTTTTTTTCTCTCTTTCTTTTTTTTTTCAACATAACACAGCTGGCACACATTCATGAACTTTATTGAGGAGGCATTATTAGGTATTGGTGGTACTCAAGAGAGATGGATAGGATGGTGTATTTCTGACCTTGACATCAATACCCTCCTTCAGTAGAGGATTCCATAAAGAATAGTCGTAACCATCCACCTTAGCCCTAATTTTATGAAAACTCGCTCTCCTCGTATTTGCCTTATTTGGTGGCTCTCAAAATTTCACACAAAATGTATACGCAGGAACCGAGAGAGAAAACTATGCTTAATCTCTCTAATTATCTGTTGGAGAATCTATTGCCCTACTGGAGGGTAACTAATGTTATGCCTCATTCTAGGTCCAGCTGGGGACGTTAAATTCAGCGCTCATTGGGAGGCACCCCAACAACACTCACCATACACCATCACTTTTCACGCCACTATCACGATCACTTCACTTTTCACTTCACTGTCACACTCACTTCACTTTTCACTTCACCACCCACCATCCACCCACCCTACCACCCTGCTGTATACCCTGTACCTCACCTCTTGTAACCCGATCTTCCCTCCTTCCTCTACCCTACCATGCATGCATATGAGGACATAGCATCGTTTGGCATGAGGGGGTGGGTAGGCATCCATAGGATCTAGGTATTTTAGGGTATCATGCAGTTTCTATATATATATATATATATAATGGTGTTTAGCAATGATCTGAATGCTGAAACAAAAATACAATAAGTGTTTATGGATATTCAACCACTATTTTGAAGACTTTCCAGGCCACAGAAGCTTGATTCGCTCAGGCTCGGCTTAATTCACTTGAGCATTGACAAGATAGATCGGAATCTCTCCTAACTAAGGACGTATTCTTCTACCTGAGACACCAGTACAGGATCCATTGGTTTGCTTCTACTCGAGAGCCTAAGTAATCTTGGTTCACACTACACATATCAAGAAAGACCAAGTGAACATAAGATCCAACCTTAGTGTTCATTAGGGAAGGTGGAGTCCTTACCTGTGCGTGCAGGTAGACTTTTTATCCCAGGCTTTAGTCTTGTGTTTAGGGAAGACTCTTTCCAACAAGAAGGAACTCTCCCACCAAAAAGAAAAGTGTGCTCCTCCAAATAATGTTGTAAGAGATATACTGACACGTGTTTCAAAAAAAAAAAAGATGCAAATAAGTCAGTATATCTCACAAATGTCTGTAAAATCTTCCTACAAAAAAGTTCTTCAGGGCAAATACCCTGTTTTCTTTGAGCCACAAATGTCAGAAAATGGGAGTTGAGTTTTCCGTCATCTTTCTAAGGGTCAATCCGAAGACATGAGCTGAAACTGGGACCAACCTTTACTTAAAAATTCGTGAAACCCTGGGCTTGAGTGTTAATGTTCATCTGGTCAGTCTTGATCCTTCACTAAGCACAAGCCATAATCTCTTGAGCTCTCGAGTATGGCAAAAACCTCTTGGGTCCTGGAAATCGTACTTAAGGTTTAAATATCAAGAATCCAGGTTAGTTGAGAGATGATCTATGTCATGTGAGACTTAAAGTACTGGTAGTCTTCTCTACAATTGGTTCTCACAATATCCAACAATAAACACACCTATGTCGCCTCAGAAGAAAATCTTCAGCCTAAAATCATTTCTAAATACAATACAACAAAATGTTTTGCTAGGAACTAGCAAAAGATAGGCATGGGGGTATGATTGCACCGCAAAAATACACCTGCAACTATGACGTCTTATGCTATTTCCCAGCATTACTAGTGTATATTAGGTATCCATAGTTGCATTTATAAAAATACACGCATGCATGCATTTAATTGAGAGGGGAGGAGAGTGAATAAATGGCCTTGAAATTTACATTTTTCCTCAAGTGCTACTTTGCAAAATTCACCATCTTTATTTTTGTATCTTTATTTGACTTTGAATTCTTCCTGTGGCTGCAAGACATGGCCTCTTCTTCCTCACGCCATGCTCTGCACAGCAGCTTGCCCTGCAGCAAGCATTGAGTGCCGGCCATGCACAGCCAGGGCATGGCTGTGCATGCCTTCTTCCTCTTTAAATAGGCTCGGCTTGCTTCTTTGCAAAGGGAGCCTGGTCAACCATCCAACACATCAGCTTCCCTCCTTCCAGTCCATCTCCTCCCCCTCTCCCTCCATACGCAGCCTCTCCTCTCTGAGGAGCCACGCTGCGAGCAAGAGCAACTCACAATGGTGCACAACCACCACTGTTAGTCCACCACCGCATAGCTAATCAAAGAGCCGGTGGGGGTGGTGGTTCTTTCTCTGTTGTGACGTTTAGCCACAATTCCGCCATTTCCACAAAGCTTCAAGCTTTGAAGCTCAACCGGCCATCGTGCGCCCCTGCAGTGGCCGGCCAAGCTCCACCACGCACGCCAGCAGGACACCCGCGCCCCTCTCCGCATGCCCTGTAGCGCTCCTTCGCTCACGGCCTAGCCCTCTCCGCAAGCCAGCAGCCGGCGCAGCTTCTCCGCGCACGCGCCAGCCGCTCACGCCTCCCGCACTCACAGCACCGGGCACAGGCGGTCACGTAGCTCGACCCGGCACTGTAGCGACTGTTCACGTGTTTCAGCGGAACACTATGGCTACAGTGTGGCGACTGGTAAGTTTCTCACTTATCCAGTCACCTGGCGCGCCGCAACCACCGCTAGCCCGCGCTCGCGTCCCGCCCTAAACCCGCTCCAGCGCTTGCCCACACGTCTGCGTGCGCCCGCCTCTGCTAGCGCCCGCACTCGTTCGCGTGTTCACCTGTTCCCAGCACCTGTGTCTGCACGAACTCGCCTCATTGCGCAGCGCTGTGCACTGCGGTTCCTTCCTCTGCGCCACTCCCTCCTGCCAGCGCGTGCCTACGCGCCTATGCGTGCGCGTGCGCCATCAGATGACGCCCTGCTGTGCACGTTCGACTTAACTCTAGCCTTCTTCACTCCAGCAGAACCGAGCGCCCTCTCTCTCTCTCTCTCACACACAGCACTTTCTCCCTCTCTCTCTGCAGATACACATACACACACTCACACTCTCGCATACACACACTCTCACTTATACATTATTATATACTTATATATATACATATACATATATATATTTATATACAGATATATATATATATACATATATCTATACATATATTAGTACTTATATAACTATGTATTAGTCTATATACATACATATATATATATATATTATTACCTATATAACTAAGTATTAGTATAGATACATATATGTATATAGATACATATATACACATATATTTATCCATATATATATAAACAAATATACATACATATATACATATATATATACATAACTACCTACATATATTTATATACATATATTACTATATATATATATATACATCTATATAGTTATATATGCATACATATACATATATATATATACATATATCTAACTATACATATATTTACATACCTATATATATATATATATATAGATATATATATATATAAGTACACATATACCTATATAATTATAACCATATTTACATATATACATCTAGATATATATTTACATATATACATATATATATATTTTTTTTTCATATCACTTACCATACATTGTATCGCGGGAATATCTACACTAGTTGCTGATATTCCCCGATACACGCGTACAGAAAGCATGTTCGCACACATCTTCCACCAATCCACCTTATACTCCATGCGACACTTCATCCTGTTGGTTGTGTCTTCCTTGACGACAACCGACTCGATACCGTGCTACACGCCATCTCCACCTCCACCCCCACCCCTTTATACATATATAATATATACCTATATATATATATATACTATATTTACTTTATTTCTGATTCTCTTTCCTGCCAGTAAAAAGATAAAAAAAATATATAAAAGAGAAAAGATAATCCTTGACTTGAAGGTAGTCAGTCTTGCGAAGACTAGTTTTGAAACATTAATTTGGCTCAAAGCCAAGAACCTGATTTTGAGGGTGTGCCTCAATGACAAGAATTATCAGAAACAAAATCTAAATAGAAAACACCAAAAACATAATAAACGAATGGAAGAGATTCATTGTAGGAAAGGCGTAGAAACTCATTCACTTCTAATCCCACTTCCCTGAGTTCGACCCTAGGCCTAAAAGTGACTAAGATAAAATCAAGTAGGCCAGGTTAAAAATTTTTGTAAAGAGATGGTTAGGCTCGATTTAAGTTAACCACTATACTCATTATAACGATAAAATCACCCTATTAACACAACCTATCCGGGTCTACACCACATCCTTTCACCATGTCAGCTCGAATAGACTCGGTGTGAGCCTCATGGACACCAACCCACTGCTGACCATGCTGCTGGAACTGGTTCATGGATGCGGCAATCATCAAGTTCTTTGCCAAAGATTTGAACAACTCAAATGCGTTGTTCTCATCTTTCACGAGGAAATTCCCACCACTAGATGCATCGGCCAGATACTGATGTGTGTCATCCAGCCCATGGTAAAAGATTTGAGCTAGGTGCCATCTGGGTACACTATGGTGCGGGCATTTCTGAAGAAGGTCATGAAATCAGTCCCATGCATCATGCAACTTCTCCCTAGCTCCTTGGGAGAAAGTCGTGATCACACGCCTCATCGCTTTTGTTCGACTGATCGGGAAGAAATTGTTGGTGCTAGAGCACCACGATCATTTGTTTTGATGATAACAAAACACGTGTTATTTAACATTTGCAATTTGAGTCCTAGATTTCAGGTCAATTGCAAATGTGGACGTGTTTAGACGGAATTCGAGCTCGCATCCAGGACGGATTGGAGGAGCTTGACGGAAAACAGAGGAGGTTCACGTGGAGCGACAGATTGAAGATAGAAGACAAGAAGAATAGGATAGATTCTTTTTAATCCTTTCATGTACTTTTATCTTTATCTTTCTTGCTCTTTATTTTCCTTAGAAAATTATGTTAAAGAGCCTCAAAGAACCCTAACAGTAGTCCTAGGAACACCGGCACAACCCTAGGATACTTAGGTTTTCTGTAGAATACTTAGAAAACCAATATAGGGTTCAAACAGCACTTACAGACGTCTAATTCCAAAATCAGACGTCTGATAAAGTATTTTAAGACGTCTGACTGTTGTTTCAGACGTCTGATATCTGTTAGGCTGGACATACCTAGTTCTGTCTGATGAAATCAGACGTCCAGACCTAATACCAGACGTCTTAGGAGACGTCTGATGACTTTGCCAGACGTCCAATTAGTGGACCGTTGCCTGGCTTAGCAAACACTCACGAATATGACCGTTAGAGCCTTATCAGACGTCCTTAGGCCTTTCCAGACGTCTGATAATTGACCGTTTTGCCTCGGCTGACCCAAAATCTCTTCTCAGAGATTTTCTAGCCGTTGCAACGTTTGGAAATCAATTCCCACAGTAAAAGTAGGTTTCCAGACGTCCATACATAGTGCTAGACGTCCTGTATGTCGTCTGATGGACTTGTACAAAAACCCTGTTTAGATCTGATTCAAGTCAGGAGGAAACCCGCATAGAATCAGACGTCTGACCTTGAGATCAGACGTCTTAAAGTGGCCTTCCAGACGTCTGATGCCAGAATTAGACGTCTGATGACCCTGTCAAATGTAATCATTATCCTGATTTCGGCCTGATTCTCTTGGGCTTTACACCCAACGGCTATGGAAGCTTTTCTAAGCCTTCCAAAGCCTTCCTAAGGCCTCTATAAATAGAGGGGAGCCTTTACACACCCAGATACACAAGACATACACCTAGAGAGACCAAGATACACTAAGATCAAGTATTTCCACTCTCTTGTGTCCAAGAAGCTCTTGCTCTCTAAGCTCCAGTTCTACATCTTGAGAGCATCAAACCATTGCGCACCCGCTCTCCCGCCGTTGTCTACGAGAGCAAAGTTGCGCCGTCGCGTGGCTCACGCACCCGCGTCATCCTCGACGCACTCCTTGCAAAGGGGAGTTTCCTATTTCCTATAGAAGCTAGGTTTAAATTACTTTGTTGGCTCTATAGGTTTGTTGTTTATTTTATCTTTGTATTTTGGTTGGGTATTCGCTTTGCGAATTCCCATCTCCTTCGTGGGACAAAATCCTTCTCGTGGAGAGAAGGGGTTGAGGAACGCTACCCTCGTACTTGTAGCGTGGTTGTACTGAGGTTGAATCACCCTCGTTTTAAAGTGATTCGGTTAGTGGATTTGATCAACTAGGTTGATCGGAAAATCCTAACTCGAGAGGGTTAGGTGGTGGTTTTCACCCGTTTTGGGTTTCCACCTAAAAACATTTGTGTACTTGTGCGATTGATTGTCTTTTTGAGATTGCTTTATATTTACACATTTTTTTGTCACGCTGATCTCACCCCTCCAAGTAGGGAAATTACAGGAATTCACGTCGTAATTCTGACCAGGTTCCAATTGGCTTTCCAATGGTCTTGAACCAGTATGAAGCTTTGTCCCTTAGAGAAAATGGGAAAAGCTTCATCAGAACAATCCCAAGATCAACATTCTTGGGTTGAATTATTTCTATGAGTCAACTTAGGTCCTCTAAGTGCTGGAACGGATCTTCGCTTTAGTTTCCATAGAAATGATTATTGATCAAACCAATCACATTAGGCTTGAGCTCAAACGCTTCTCCGCCTACGGCAATCCAGACTAAGGGTGCGACGATCGGTGTAGTTAGATCAAAGAAATCCAGAAGTTGTTCTCCTTGCGGTGGATGCTGCATTCTGTCAACCATTGTCAAGATACGGTCCATGCTCTGCTGATGCCGCTCCTCTAATTCAACCACCTGGGCCTCCAGACGAGCCATCAGGTCCAGATTACCTGCATCCTGACCCGATCTAGGTCCTAGTCCAAGATTAGCCATTGCGGCCAAGGGAGAAGATGTGGGGGGAGAAGATGGTCCTAGCGAGGTGACTCACCTCCTTGGGAGCAACTCCTAAGGTCCAACCAGTCGAGGTCTGAGTGACCTCCTTCCTTGCATACACCACCCAACCCCTAGGTTGGTGTAGCCAAGCCAGACAAGGCTATGACCCTATCAATCAAATGGTCCTTATGATCGGATGACTAGATTTTTCATTTTAAGTTCGAATTCCTAAAGAAAAATTCGTCGTGCAACCGATTGAAAGTGATTCTGGCCTCTCAAGCTAACCCAACCAATTTGGTTACGAGGAGACTAAGAGGAAGGTTCTTCCTTCGGTTCACGCCTCCGGTTCCGTTATTCCCGAGCCGCGGTTGTTTGATACTACTCCACAGACTTAGTCACCAAGTTTGGCAAGAGAGGTTGAAAACACCTAGTAGTATGACAACAAATTCAGGTTGATTTCATATTTTAAAATTAATTTGAGCCTGTTTTTCTTTAGTTGGGGTTTGTGGTGAGTGGTCCACAAGGTGACCAAGCTCACCGGCTAAACACTAGACCTGACTAAGTCTAGGCTAGCCCATGTGTGGTCTCTAGAATGTAACCCTAAAAGTATAACCTAGGGTTCATGCAATTCTAGGGTTTTCTTCTTTACGATTTTAGCAGACCAATGAAACACAAATAATTCTCTGGATAAAATTTGAATCCAAATAAACTAAAATCTTGCAAGTAGATTACTTTTTCAACTATCTTTTTAGGGAATATTTTTTTGTGATTTTTACTATTTCAATCGAATTTCTAGGGATTTTTGAATGTCAGGGGATCAAGACTGGAATTGTGACCCTTGGTCGATTTTCAAATTGAAATAGTATCAAATGATTTTTAAAAATTTGATAAAAATATGAAAATTAAAGCCAATGAGATCAGCTTTCAAACCCACCATTTTTAGTCAAAATCGATTTGCATATAACTCAAAATTATTTTTTGGATTTTGAAAAATCTCAAATATGGGTCAGTTTGAACCCCTCACTTCGTGAATTTTTAAAAATTTTGTACTTTGAATTTTTTCAAATGAATGATGCTGTTCAAAAGGTAGTTTAAAAATGAAGGTCTACCCCAAATTTTAGAATTTTTTGCTCATTAAATTTTCAGCAATTGAATTTTTAAATCAGAATTTGATGTTTGGCCGAAAATCAGAGGGTGGTAGGGACGCTTTTGAAAAGGTGTTTGAATTTGAAATTCAAACTTGCCACCAAAATGATTTTTGTTCTTTTTTTTTTAAGAAAGAATTATTTTTTTCAAATATTTTCATTTTTTTTTTTGCTTTTTTTTCCAAAACTAACTCATCCTAAGATTCGAAAAGGGAATCCTATTCTAACTACCTAATTTTTTTGATTTTTTTCATGAAAATAAATAGGCTTTTTTTTTCAAAAGAAATTACTTGCAAGGAAAGGAAATCTAACCTAAGGTTCAAATTAGACCTAAACTAAGAAAGTTATGATGTGCACCTGGTATTTTTTTCCTCGCTCATTGTGTGCGCAGATCCCATTTTTCCCTATTTTCTTGCACATCAAAACATAAGCAGAGGAAGATTTATCAGTATTAATTCTAGAGATCGAAATCAAAAATGACGTTGCCTCCTTGGCAACGGTGCCATTTGATAAGGAGCATTTCTCGTGCGTGTTTTAAAAACAAAGATCTCATCATAGTATAGTGCGCGAAAATGCTCGTCAAAAATAATTTCTAAAGATAACGAGACTTTGAGTCTCAGTCGTTCATCTCTAGGAGGCATTTATGGGAATGCAGATTGGAAATCGATCTCGATCACTCTACTTGTTCAAAATCACATGTCAATTTATGCTAAGTTCGTATTTATGCATGACATGCTTAGTTGCCAGAATATCAGAAATTAAAACATGCAACTTCAATCACACGAAAATATTGCAATAAGGCTCATGATGATTTTCACAAATAGATATATATATATATGGAAAAAGGTTTTCATTGATTCACGATGGTGTTTGCAACATAAAGCTCATGGAAAGCTTGTAGAGGAATGCTTGAAAACATAAATCTAGCTAACAGAAAATGATTCCATACATGAATCTAAGGGGGGATTATGTATGCATCATTGGGGGAGAATTTAGAGCTACACTATTAAGCAGTAAATAAAGCAGTAAAACTATGAAGAACTATAATCTAATCTATCAAAATTAAGGGCATTCAGAGGTGGGCTCTGATGGCCTTTGACTTGGATGAGAGGAGAAGGAGAGGAGGCTAATGGTGCTTAGGCTGACCCTTGGAGAGAGGTTGAGGAGGTGATCCAACATCTTGGCGTGGAGATGGTGGTGGCCATGGCAAAGCTACTTGTGAAGGTGGAGTGGAGGTGGAATGAAGCTAAGCTAAAATGGAGCCAAGAGTGAATGGGTGCAAATGGCCACCCCTTAGGTCTTTTTATAGACCTAAAGGAAGCTCTCTAGAGAATTATGGAATTCTCTAGAGAGGCCTATGGTGGGAGCTCGTGGTAGAGTGAGAGAGAGGATGGATGGTGGTTTTTAGATCGACCAAATGTGGATCTAAAAATTGAATGGCTCTTGGTTGCTAATTTTAGCAACCAAGGCAACAACACATGGTAGAGAGTTGTAGAGAACTCTAGGCTACTTATTTTCATGTGGATGATGTGTGTGGGTGTGTGTAGGTCGAAACTTAGGTGGCTAGGTTGATTAGGTTAGGTTCTAGTGGGTTTAGGTCAAAGTAGGTCTCAAATTAGGGTTGTAAACCCTAATTCACTAAGGTAAAGTGCAATTAAACTTAATACAAGTTTAATTGGGTGTGTGGAAACCTAATTGATATTAAAACAACTCAATTAAGTCAGGTCTAGGTCATTTGGACTCTCACTGAGTCCAATTGGACAGTGTGTACTGAGATCATGGTTCAATTCGACTCAATGAGTCCAATTGAATAGACTGAAGAGATTGACCATGATCCAAGTCAATTAGGTTTAGTGAGGACCTAATTAGGTCCTTAGGGAGGTCTAGAGGTGATGTATTAGGGTTAGGGCACCTTAATTTAGGTTCTTATGGGGTCAGAATTGGGTTTAGGGAGCTAGAGATCCAAGATCAAGGCTTGAATCTCAAAACAAGGTCTGGAGGGCAGTTCTGGATGTCTAGTAATAGTGTCAGACGTCTTTTAGTAAAAAATCAGAAGTTCAGACTTATTGTCTGGACGTCCAATCAGAGTTAGGAGGGATTTTGGGTATTTTGCAGAAATTGGACGTCTGACCAAGTGTCTGGACGGCCAATAACACTGCAGAAGTGGGTTTAAGGTGTGCGGGAGTTGGTTAAGGGTTCTGGATGTCCTATAACTCATTTGGACATCCAGATAGAGGCTAGAATTATGGTTTTAAGGTTTCCTAGGGTGCAGTGACCTAATCTAAGGGTGGCTAAGGCTTGGGGAGGCTTCTAGGTTGTCCTAGGGCTAGGATGGACTTAAGTTCTTCATAATTTATTTCTTTATTCCTACTTAATAGAATGGCATACCTAAACTCCCTTACATTATTATCTACTACATCTAATCTAGGTCTTCCACTCTAGCTCTACTGCAACACCAGTTATTCTTTATTCTTCATATCCGGCTTTAGATCTAGCTTCAGATCTAGCTTTTGATCAGTTTGTTAACTGCAATTGACATAATGCACTTAATCAGTACATTATAGCATTATTTTATGCATAGCTGAAAGAAAGCAGTAAAGGTGCTGGTATTGCTTATGCATGCATGAATTACCTTAACTTATGCTAAGTCCTAGCTTAATTTAGGTCAATTGAGACCTATGATTGCTGCGTAATCAGATATCCCCTCCTCTTGCTTATTATATTTTGTTTTTCATGAATACATTTCAATGAGGACATTGTAATGAATAGGCATGAGGGGGTGGACATTGCATGTCTAATTTTTATATCAAAAAAAAAATGCATTTAGGCATAGAGAATTTTTATTAAGGTTTTATTAGGGATTTATTCTTAAGTTGATTCTTGAGGTTAGAATCCAGTACAATTTCACACTTACACATAGAATTTGCAATGGATCCTCTGTAAAGACCGATAAACATCTTTAGTTTGTCTAAAAGAAGCAATGCTTCTTGTCCTAAACCCTTGGACAGTAATTAGGGAGTCAAGCAAACTATCTTTTAACAGATCCACCAAACAAGTGTGGGGTGAGAGTAGAAAGTCTATTGGTGCTCTAAGACTAGTATGAGGAATCTTAAACTCTGGATAATGAGATAATGATATTAGGAGTTAGTCATAGTTTGCACTCTCGGTTTCTATGTACAAGTTCTTAGTGTGAATCTCTTGAGAGCTACCAAATAAGGCCAATACGTAGAGAGCAGGTTCTGATAAACCTAGGACTGAGGTGGATGGTCACGACCGTCTTTTACGTAATCCTCGGCTGAAGGAGGGTATTAATGTCAAGGTTAGAAATACATTATCATATCCATTCCCTTCCCAGTGCCAAGAATTGGCATTTCCACCAAATAAGCCACCCGATATCCTCTTGAACACCCATAATCCCGAATAATGGCTCGAAAATAAAAGTTCGTATGCTGTGTTGCGTTAATAGATATTTGAAAAAAAAAAGAAAAAAGAAAGAAAGAAAAAATATATATATATAGACATAGAAAAAAAATTTTAAAGAAAGAAAAAATAGAAAAGAAAAAAAAAGAGTTTATAAGTGTCTTTATAATTTATTTCAAATGTAATAAGGTAACAACACCTACCACCCTCATGATCCACCAAATATAGCTTTAACCTACCTTTTTGTATTTCTACCTGCCTGAATATGGGTTGATGAATTCTGACTTAGTCTTAGAGTTATCGAACCTAATCAAAGTGTTAGTGCCAGGAGAGACCACCAAATATACTGATAAATCTGGTGAGATTTTGAGCTTAAGAAGAAAGAAAAGATAAGAAAAAGAAAGAGAAAGAGAAAGAGAAAGAAAGAGAGAGAATGAGTACAAAGGAACTAAAGAGAGCACAGTTTCTTGCCTCTCTCTGAGTTGAATTATTTCATAATCTAGAAATATAGGTTTTAAAGTGCTAGTCTATATGTAGCATCGGATGAGTGAGAGCCACCAAATACAAATCTACTTGACTCAGAAATCTTCTACCTAAGCCAAAAGCCAGGGCTGAATATAGAGGTTACTTTATAACCATGAGGGAAGTAATTTGCTTATCCCAATAGATTTTTACTAAGGGTCAAGTACGAGCTTTAGATGAGGATTGTCTTTCACTTGGATCCGTTGCATAGGCTACAATAAAACATAATCACGATTATCTGGATTACTAAAGCTTCGGATGAAAACAAAAGACGTAAACCTCTAGTAAAACTCTTCATAAAAATTACTCATGTAGGACCACTTTGCATTTAGTCATGCATTTGTTAGGCACTAGCAAGATTTAGGCAAGGGGGTGTGATTGCAAAGCAATCATGCAGCCTAAATCACCTGAATTAAGCTAGATTCTAGCATAACTTAGGAGTAATGCATTCATAGGCATCGTAATTTGCACAATAGCTAGTTTATTAGTCATATAGATAATATCGTCATTTTATGACCTAAAATCGTCTTGATTTTAGTCGTAGATGATTCAAAGCTGTGGATGTCAGATCAAACTAGACAGATCTAATCAGAATGATGACGGGAGTCCAATGCTTCCGAAATTGTCTTGATCAAACAACCAGGGCACCTTGTGCAGTCCATAAAGGAACGGAGATCATAAAGCCAAAGGAGAAAGATTCAAGCCTCAGATGAATATAATCGCACAGATGAATCTAAATCAATGATCGCAGTACAACATAGCAAAAATCAACTCGATCTGAGGTCTACAACACCAGATACAAGGAAAAGAAGACGAACGGCCATGATGGTGCCATCACAACCGCTCCCTCACCACCACCCCATCTAGGAAGGCCACCTCGCACGCTGTGGGCCGTTGGATGAAGACCCAATGGCCACAAGTGTGCTACATCACCTATCCAATCGGATAAGTATAAATGGAAACAAACAAGGAAGTATAACAGAACGTTCACATAGTGCATTGGCTCACGCACTCGCAGAAGCGCGTGACGCACGTTCGAGCGGCGCTGTGGGAAATTGACGGAACGCTCGCACGAGCGCAATTGCACCATTAGATGGCGATCGGAGGGCGGAGGTTCGACCACGTGGCGCGAACAGAACGCACCACGGCTGGACACGTGATCTCACCCATTTTGCAAAATTGGAAGTTGCACGTGCACGTGAGTGGTCCGATCGTGAGATCGAACGGCTAACAATTAGGTGCAGAAAAGAGGTGAGTGGGTGCATGAGGAAAAGAGAGTAACTGTTGGGCACGTGCGAGGTGCGAGTGGGGCCATCAGATCATGATCCAAGGGATGTGGGCCCACCACATGTCAGCCAGAGAAGTTATCCCCATGATTAAGGCAAAAATGAAGGTGTTTTTTAGGCCAGATCCTATCTGTTGATCTCTCAATCAATAGATCTAATCAAACAGGAGTTGTTGCACAAGATAAAGGGGTTAAATACCCTTTTTTCCCTCCATAAAAGCTATAAAAGAAGGTCCAGGGACCACCAGTTGAAGCATCTCTCTCCCATAAACTCTAGATACAACTCTTCCACCTTCTCTACAACTCTTTGTCCCTCTACAGCTTCACTCCGACCTTCATCCTGGTGCTCTGGATCTAAGGTGCTGTTGCACCTCACACAAGCATCCTATAAGCGACGTCATTTCTCTGCCAGTTTCTATCTCTCTCTCTCTGTCTCTCTATCTATCTATCTATCTATTTATTTCTAGTAGCATTCTTTATTGTGAAAACTCTATTTAATTGCAATAAGATTCTGATCTTCTGAATGAATATATCTGATTATTATACATATGTACATATATAAATATCTGTTTAGAGCAAGTTCTATTGAAAATCTTCTGCAAAAATCGAGATTGCCTCCCTGCAAATGACTCGATACTCACCGATTCTAGAAATTTATTTGTCGATGTGTTTTTGCTCTATATTACAACTAGTTAACTTTTAAAACATGAATTATGCGCCGAACAGGCACCAAAAATGGCTTCTAGAAGGGGGTTAGGTGGATGGTGGTGATATGAAGGGGTTTTGGAGGGAAAGTTGGCACCGCTTTTGTGGTGGTTCTCGGATGTAGTGGTGTGAAGAGATGTAGGGGTGGTGCCACCAACTATAGGTGGAGATAGGTGGTTAGTTTACGTGGTGGACTTGGAGTAGAGTTAGGGTGGAGTTAGGTTAGGGTTTAGGTAGGTGGTGGATGGCCATGTAGCGAATTGCTTAGCTAAGCTAGCAAAGCTAGTTTAGCTAGTAGGTGAGTAGAGGGGGAGGTAGGAGAAATTAGGGTTTAGGGAAGAGTGATGAGACCACATGTGTAGGCTACTTAATTACATAAATGCCTAAATATTATGATAATGTCTACATATATAAAGCATACTTTGATATGCAAATAGATTAGTGCTTACATATTTTACTTGCATTTATATAAGATAGTATATATATTCTAGGGGCATGCATGCATTAAATGTTTCATTTTATTATTTTCTTGTAAATAACCCTTTTCTTTTTACCATGTGCAAGACCCACCAGATACAACAATGGGACCGCCTCCTCCTCGCCAGCCTAATCGCCCGCCCAAATCAGCCATCTCACACAGCAGCCTCAACCGCCTCGGGATCTTCAGCCATCCGTTGGAGAGTCGACGACGATTTCTTTAAAAAGGAGTCCCGTGTGCAGGAAAAAGAACCTCATCTTCTTCCTTGCTCCTACTGTGGACCTCTCGCCTACATCGTGAAGCCCAAGTGTGCACCTTGGCCCCAGCTTGCTTCAGCATCGCTACTCGTCTCCGATGAACTGGTGCATAGTGATAGCACACACCACACCCTTTCTCACTTTTCTCTGAAAAAAACACCACCAAAAAAAAACATCACGCCCATCCACTTCATCTTCTTCCTCTTCTCCACCTACAGAGCAACCCACCTTCACCAACTTCTCCCTTCCCACGACAACACCAGCAGTCTTGACCACAGGCCTACCTCCTCATTCCTCCCTCTCACCGCAACACACGCCCACCAGTGCCACCAGCACCATAGCCACCACCCACCCTCCCCTCTTCTCTGCTTTCCTCTTCTTCTTCTTCCTCTTCTCCACCCCATCCTTTGTCCCAAAAGAATCCAACCGACCAAAACTCGTAGCACCTCATCCGAGCCTCCTCCAACTGCCAAACTCGACCCCAAGCTAACTTCGGAGATCTCAAGCACTGACGAGCCTCCTTGCCGATCGCAAGCACCCACTGACGCCTCCACGATTCTCCTGCAGCCACCCACCACTGCCGACATCTAGCCCGCTGCCCAGCCACATTCGCCCTCCACGCATCGAGCCAACACCACTAACGCGAAGCCCACGCTCTGAAGGTCCTTCACATGCGACCTCAATGTCGGACGTGGCCTCCTCCTCTCGTGGCCAGGCTTGAGAGGGCATGCTTTGTTCTACTACAATAGAAAGGCCTATTTCTATTTACATTACAATGCCATTGATGATGGGTTTTATGTGATTTAAATATTAAAGAATATAGTGGATGAAATTGCAGCCTACACCCTTTAGTTTTGGTTATTTCTTTGGCCATCTAATTACATCTCTTTCTTTATTTCGTTAAGCCTCGCATAAGTTACATGTTATATTATAATTGTGGGCAAATATTTGACCAGCATGTTTGAATAATAAAATAATAAATTTACGAGTTAATTTGGCTTGTTCCTCCCTGTGGAAACGACCTAATCGTCGTGGTTAGAAATATTTTATGTGTTAATTGAGAGATTTTCCACCACGCGAACTACGACAGCGTATTATTGTTGTTGCTATCTTTTTAATCAAGAGAGAATCTCTATCAAATGGCGTTGTTACCAGGGAGGCAACAAGCCTATTAAACTTGCACATATTTCTTGTTTGTAGTGATTTCTAATCAGGGCTATATATTCACTGATCTATTTTTTTTCTGTGCGAGGTACGTCATTAAGAAGGAGGTGCACGTAGCGAACGCTCATCTTGGTAGACCTTGCCGCCACCTCAAAGATAATTGCAAGAGCCTGTGGGCCTTGATCCCACACATGTGAAGACATACGGAGGACCTTCCTCTTAGAATTCTAATTTAGAATTTTATAATAGACTCTTTATGATTTAGTCTAGTTATTTGTTTTCTCACCCTTGTACTCTGGGGCCAACTTTTAGGGGAGTGTCCCTGATTCTTTAGATTCTAGGATTATTTTGTGTATGGTACTTAGATCTTTTGATTGCACATTTATTTATATATATATATATAAAAGAAAAAAAATCTAAACTACCTACTATAAGCTGTATATCTTTAGGGTGACCATCTAGGATTGCTTGAGCAGCATCTAGATTTTCTAACTGCGTTGCGTGCATTTTTGCATTGAAGAGTGCTGGAGCAAGGTATGTATCCCCTATCTTTCTGCATCAGTTATCTACACACGCATTGCATCTGAACATAATTTAAGAAAACCACTTAAACTGATTTGAAAAGATTAGTCAAGTGATCACATTGCTTCTCAAAAAGAAAACAAAGGATGCAGGAAGTGTTTGAATAACTTGACTATGACTTTCAAAAGAAAAATCCCTTTTCGCGGTGTGATGCACACTTCCTGCACTAAGCACGCACTATAGGCACTGCACTAGGACTTGGACCCTTAAGGCTATAGGAATCGATCTCTTTATTGGTGCAAACCCTCCTATCTCACTTTGTGACGGTCTTATTAACTTTTGCCTGAATAATTTGATACTCTAAGGAGGGGGACACCCCTTAAAGGAATTCATGGGTAGTTAAGAGGCATCACTAACGCATCGCCTCAAAGGAAGGGTTCTCCCTACTTGCATTCCTTGGTTCCATCCTTGGAGTACCTTTTTACTTGAGCATTTAAGAATATCATTGCAGCAAAGTGTACGTCTTTAGGGAACTTGAAGGTCTACTTAGGGTGCGCAATTGATTGACAACTTGATTGGTCATCCAAAAAAACTAAAAGTAACCTCAACCTCTTTACTAGCCTTTGACCAGGAATCTCAAGTGCCTCACTTCTCTTATTCCATTTCGTGGGAACGAAGAAATACTACCTTGACTCCATTTGGCCAAACTAGAAAGGTTGGAAGAGGGCATAAAGTGCTTTAACTCAACAAAAGACCTCTTGCCTTGTGTTTGCTTGGTGTATGATTGGTAGGCACTCTCTTAAAAATAATCTTCTTTTCAACCCTGAGCCTGAGAGAATTATTAGGAAAACCAACCAAGAAAGAAGAAAAATGGCTAAAGAAAGACCTGAAGAAGAGATTAGGGTTGGTGAAAATCAGAGAACCTTGAGAGACTATTTCCTCCCTACAACCTACCAATCCCTATCTATCCGAAGACCTGGAGTGGATAATCCATATGAAATCAAGAGCAGCACCATATCTTTGCTCCCCTCTTGCTATGGTATTGCTAGGGAGGATCCCTACAGGCATCTTGAGGAATTCACCAAGGTCTATTCCACGGTGAAGCTCCAGGGCTTTACTGATGAAGCCCTGATGAGAAATCTATTCCCTTTCTCCCTTAAGGATAAGGCCAGGTACCGATATCATACCCTCGATGCAAGGGTAAATGATTGAGCCACCCTTAAGGGAGAATTCTTAAAAAAAAGTTTTCCTATGAGTAAGACCAACCATTACAGAAGAGAGACTATGGGTTTCACTCAACAAAAAGGGGAGAAATTTCACGAGACTTGGGAGCGCTTTAATAAGCTTCTTAGGTTATGCCCCCACCATCAGGTGCCAAGAGGGTAATTGGTCGAAAGGTTCTATAATGGATTATTTGAAAGGCACAGGCAAACCATTGATGCAGCCTGTGCAAGAACCTTCATGACCAAAATTGAGGATGAAGCCTGGGAATTATTTGAAATATTAAGTGACAATTCCTTACATATGTGCTCTGCCTATCAAGAAAGAAAACCATCAATCTTGTAGAGGAAGATAGAGGCCCATGAAGCCGGGGCTACTTAGGATTTGGCTTATCAGATTCAATTGTTGAACAAAAACTTTGATAGGCTTTTAGCAAACCCCATCATGAACCAGCAAGCAACCTCTATCTTTCAGGCTTTGTTGGAGGTAGAAAACTACGCGTTCGCAGTTGGATTCGAAAACCCGTTGTTGTAGCTCGAGTTGAGAAGAAATCCGTTCAATAGATAAAAGCTATACCGAAAAATCCATAAAGAAGTTTCGGGTCGAACACAGGGAGGCAAATGTTTGATTAAAAATACGTGTTTGTTTTGTTTGTCATGAAACATAATAGCTGATCAAAAACTAGCTATCTATTTAACAAATAACAAATAGAACAAAGAGAGAGTATTACAAATAAAAGTAAAAGGGATGTAGAATAAACATGGATTTCATTATAAGAAGTTGTTCATTACACTATTCATTACAACTAGAAAGTGATAAATCTACTACAGAAAGCAATAAAAGGAATGGAGAGAGAAGTATCCTCCTTGACAATTGCTTGGAGGACGAGCCGGATGGGACAACGCCTGAAAGACGAGAAACAGAGCAGGAAGGAGGATGAAGCGGGAGGAATGGCAATGGAGCAGCACATCATCGTCATCGCAGGATTCGCTTCACGAATGCAGAGAGAGGACAACTGCGGGATGCTCAATGAAGGGGGATGAAGGTGGAAAAATTATGATTTCTACTATAAAGGAGCATCCCGGGTTTAGGACAAGCTCTTAGAGCTTTGGAAGGGGTGAGAGAAGAGAAGAAGGGATGAGAAATTTGTAGGGTAGGGGTATCCTTTTATAGTTGCAAGGAGTGGGGGCATTTTGGACATTTTAATTTCAAAAACATTAATTCAAGGCCTTTAGTGACAGATTTATCCGTTACTACAGGCCTGAATGTGGCCGATGTGCGCATGCCGCGCGTGCCTCCCACCTTTCGTGCCCTAATTCCTTTCCACGTTCGTGCACGATCAGCCATCCGATCTCAAGATCGGACAACTTAAAACGCTCCTTGCCAGTGCCTTCGAAACTCCTCTGCCATGCACCTACGTGCGATAAGGCGTGCAAACGCATGTCATTGCATGCGTACGCAATTGACGGATCCTCCACGTGCCACGCCTCCTCCCCTTGGCCACCCGATCTTCATCTGATGGCCCAATTGCACCCACGCCCCGCCTGTCTGATTTGAACCGCTTAGCGCGACTCGAACGTGTGCCCTTAGCTCGCGAAGGGGCACTCGACCGCTGTGCTGAGCCTTCATTTGTGTTGCGCGGATGATTTAAGGTGTGTGTGCTTGCGGCGGTTGGATCAAGATCCAACGGCCCAAATCGCATGTTGGAAACCCTTTTGAGATGCGGTGGCGGTATTAAGGGCAGATTGGGTGGCTGGGATGGCACCACGTGACGTCATCTTGGCCATCCATCTTCTGAGTGTTGTAGACGGTGACACGGGTGTCAGATTGGATCAATTTTCACACCTTTAGGCTGCAATCATCGATCCGAACCCATCCGTGCGGTTGGATTTATCGTCTGAAGTGCGGATTGGCACTATCTTGGCCCTTGATCTTTAGGATTCCTCGATCTCTATCTTGTGCTACGGATGTCCGATCAGGGCGATCTTGGAGTCGTTGAACTCCAATCGTCGCCTTGATCAGATCCATATGGTTGGATCTTCAATCCGAGGGACTGATTAACAAGTTTCTCTGTCCCTGGCCATAAAGGAGATAATTAACTTAAATTTTATACAGACTACCCTAAATGCAAGATGATGCATGTTATGAAATATTTATAGCATGTAATGCAATTATATGCCTAAGAACATGCATAAATAGATAGTTTATGTAATATAAACATGTTTACATCAGGCTTCAAGTAATGCCTCATTTACCAAAGCACAATACATGCCACTACAAAGTAACACCAGGAAAATCAATTCCCAGAATTGATTCAGGCTGACCTGAACATGGCCTAATTGCGCAGCAATCATAAACCCTAATTCTCCTAAATTAAGGTAGAACCTTGCTTAACATGGGCATTCTGCATGCATACACATCGTACTTTGCATCTTAGATGATTTATATGTTTTATACATAAATATGTGCTATTTAAGAGGTATTATTAATTGCAGGTAATCTAGGACTACAGATGATCGATCCAACCTTATGGATCTATTTGGAATAATGACGGGAGTCCAATGCTTCCAAAAGCGCATCAATCAGACTCTCGTAGCACCTTAGGGAGTCTATAGAAGAAGCATGAGTCAAGGGGAAATTAAAGAATATCCAGACTTCAGATGACAAATCCAACCACACGAATGGATTTGGATCGGCGTTCACAGTCCAACGGTGCAGAAATCAACTTAATCGGAGGCCTACGTCATTAGATACAAGAAGAAGAAGAAGATGGACAGCCACGTTGGTGCCACGTGGTGCCATCGGAGCCGCCCCCTCACTGCACCCCAATTGGGAAGGAGAACTGTGGGTCGTTGGATCGTCATCCAACAGCCGTGATCACAGCCACATGCCCGCCCTCAACCACATCGTTAGACGGGATGAGATCTCGACCGTTGGATTCCCATCCAACGGTCGAGAGCACGTGCCAACAAAACTTCAACGCAACCAACTCGTGGGAGTAGCGCGTAGGTTAGCACTCTCTCCAAGAGACAAGTGGCGCGGGATCGAAGCATGCCCGATGTGGATTTAGGAGAAGAGATAGCACTCTCTCCAAGAGACAAGCGGCACGGGATTGAAGCATGCCCGGTGTGGATTTAGGAGAAGAGACGAGTGCAGAAGGAATTCACTCGTCGAATCTCCATCGAGCGGCTTGGCAGCGAACGCGTGGAGAAGAGAAGGAGCATTGGATGCAGAACACGCATGATGACATGTGTGGAGACACGTGTGCGAGCGCTTTAGGATTCAAAGGTGCGATGGAGCGTGCGTTTAAGCAGTCCGATCTTATGATCAGACGGCTGACGATTGGGCACTCAGAAGAGGCGAGCGGTGAAGGAGAAGAAACGAAGGCACGGGCGTGGACGATCTACGGCTGTGCGATGGAGGATCGACGCTTCACAGGCTGCCACGTGGTAGCACTGGATTCAATCGGGGATAAAAAAAGGATTTGGAAGGCTTAATCAGGGTCGTTGATCTCTCGTTCAATGGATATGATTAATCCAAGACATTTACACGGATTTAAGGGGCCAAATGCCTTCTTTGGCCCCCACCAAAGCTATAAAAAGTGGCCAAAGGGCCCCCTTTTGAAAGGCACTTCTCATAATTCTCTTCTTCTTCCTCCTTCAACCTTTCTTTCTTCTTCTTCTTCTTCCCATCTTCTCTGCACCTCCGTCTGAAGCATCCGTTGAGCCACCCTGACGAATTGTTGCTGTTCTTTTCAACCTCTCCGGAAGGCCACCATGAACTACCCGTGGTGCCCTTGTAATGTTAGATTAGTAGTAGTTTACTTTCATGTTTCATTCTATTACGTATATATCAGATTTAATCTCTTTCTAATGTGAATGTTATTGATTGTTTCTATTCTTTAGTAATCATCTTGAGAACAAGTGTATGAAATCAAAAGTGCTTTTTGCCACCCTGTGATCGATCGAGACACCAAGTTCCATTAATTTATTTGCTCGAGACGTATTTCGCATTATACTACAACGTGTTAATTTTCTACGCAATCTACACCGTGACCAAATTGGCACCGTTGCTGGGGAGGCAAGGCAACTTTTGATTTTATCTCTAATACAGTATTTTTGTGTGCAGGAACAACACAAAACGGTGAATGAGGAAAAGCTAGTGCTGCGAAAATCAAGTGCACACATTCCTATTAGAAATTTGGCTAGAAAGTGTCATCTTTAAAATTCAATAGCAATGTTTCTAATGCTCCGAAAATTCTGAAATTTAGATTGGAACTAGATCTTCAAATTATCTTTCCAATGCTTTCTTTCCCAAAAAGAAATTCCTTCTGTGGAATTTTTAAAAATTTGCAGAGTATATACTGGTTATATTAATTGAGAGCATAACTTTTACGAACTTTAGAACTCAATTCTGACTAACATACAAATCAGATTGACTCAAAACTTGTGGGGTGTGAAAGACAATCAAATTAGCTTTCAATATCATATTTTTACAAATTTTTTGAAGCATATTTGATATAGTTTCCAATAGAAAAACCAACACAAGGTCTAAATCCCAGATTTGACCCCTAGCTAAAAATTCATAAATAAATGTTGGAAATAGAAAAAATTTTAAAAAAATACTCTTTGACAAGCTTATTGTAAAAGGAATCTTCTTGCCAAGTTTCAAATTGTTTGGATTCCATCTTACCTTAGAGTACACTTTTGAATTGTGGTCTACAATTTAAGAAAGAACTTAGAAGTGCATGAGCTACTAGGACCACATTGACTAACTTGGACTCCAGCGAGCCCAAAAGTTAGTTGGTGAGGTGAGTCACCTTGTGGACCACCCACAATCTACTACATTGAAGATATAGGTTAAGAATTCAAGAAAATACATCATATAACCTACATTTGGCTTGAAACTACTAGGTAGTTCCAACTTCTCTTGCAAAACTTGGTGACTAAGCCTGCGGGGTAGTGTTAAACGACTGCAGCTAAGGGGTAATAGAATCGGAGGTGAAAGCTGAAGGAAGAACCTTCCTCATAGTCCCCTCATATCTAGACTAGCTGGGTTAGCTTGAGAGGGGGGAATTCATTTCAGTCGGTCTCTCACCAAATTTTCTTCAATAACTTGAACTTAAATGAGAAATCTAGTCATCTGATTCTAAGGACCAATTCGGTTACAAGGCCCTTGCCTTGTTTTGCCACCAATCCCTTGTAACTGGTGTAAGGTCACTAGGACCCTTCTGGTGTCCTTTTGATTATCTTAATCATGGACCCATACTCTTTCTCATCTTACCATCAGCAGGGTTCTCCTCCCAACCCAACTATGATCCCAACTTTGTATAGGTGGGAGATTGCTCCTCATTGTTCCTATATGTGCACACCTCAGGCCTGGGACATACCCACCTCAACCTCTTGGACATCCACATAGATCTCACAACCTCTTGATCAGTCCCACCAAAGGCAAGCTTCCACATCTCACAAGAACCCTCGGATCGCCAAACTGATCCAAATAGTCCAGGATGCAAAAGAGGTCAGAAAAAGGGAATATGAAGACTTAAGAAAAGCAATTCAGGATGAAAGACGAAGAACCCAAGACATCACCTCTAGGGGCCCTGAATTCAGAGAGAATGTACCACAGGTGGATGGTGAGCCACTCAAGGTTAAGAAATCAACAGCAACCTATAACTGCACTGAACCCACCCACCACCCTTCTAATTCCCTAGACCGAAACTATTATAACCCTCCACCTTCCCTGAGACCCTCATCTGAGGCCACATCCACACAGATCACCACTGGGGAGCCACCAATAGACTCACAACTACTTCTCAGACTGCAACAAACAGCAGCAAAGTACAAGGACACAGTTGTGAGATATCTACATCAAATCCAGATCACTACTGATCCAGGGCAGAGGCAGGCTTTGATTGCAACCGAAGAACCTCTGATGGAAGCCCTTAAAGAACTAGAATCTGTGGCTAAGATGAATCAATAAACTCACACACTACAATATATACTCCTTTTGCAGTACCAAATTCAGACTAGCTTAGAGGATTTTATGGAACTTGAGACAACTTTTAGGGATTCTTCGACTCACATGCCCGAAGTAGATGATGTAGGTGATTTTCAAGTGAAAGATGAGATATCGGATGGAATTAAGGGAAATGTTCTTGGCATATCTAAAATGAAATCAGTTGAGAACCCTAGCCTAGAAAATAGTGATGAAAGTCCCATGATCAATTTTCAATCTAAAATCCTGAATCTTGGGAGATAGAGATGGAGGATCATGACACCCAATACTTGGTACATTCTAAGACTTGGGTATATACACTTAATGAGGCTCATGATTTGGACTCTGAAAGATCTGGAGTGGAATTATATAAAAACCTCATGATAAGCTTAGATGATAAATATATCCAGAACATAGATTTACATGAGATACCATATATCCATGGGGCTAAATTTGAATTGTCAAAGAATCCAAGCGAAGTTGAGGAAGAATATGATAAAAACTCCATTTCCGATTATAAAGGAAATCTGAAAAATCTAGAGGCATTTTTGTATTTGGAGTCAGAAGAATCTATTACATCCTCTTCGCTCTTGGACATCAAAGATTTCACAGAAGCCACAGGGCAGAAAATGAAGGAATTTGAGGCTTTATTATACTTAGATTTTGATTCTGCATCCCCTGGGAAAAGTGAAGCGTCACCCATTACATTTAAGGATCCGCACCACATCCAGTATTTGGGCAATCTGTGTGAGATTTTTGATCAACCCAGAGAGAAGAATGATTTGGGTGAGTATAGAGATGTTGAGCACAAAATCATATTCGACACACCTACTCTGTAACCACCAACACCTAGATCCAATCACAAAATAGTTCTTTACACTATTTCTGATTACACCACATGGGTCCCTCCATTCCTATTTCACCACTTTCGGGACCCGTATGACTGGTTTCCCACTCCTGAACCTTCACGGCTGCCACTTGCTCCCTATCACTCTAGAACCCGGATTTATTTCTCTTGTAACACCTGGCTACAACCTGTTCCAGGCCTTGCGATTCTATTCTGTCGACCTTGTGGCCTTGGTATTCATGGGCAACTACTCTACATTCTCGGCTTGTTAATGACAGTGAAACACATCTTCTTGTCTACCTTTAGTTTGTCACCTACAGTCATTGATCCAACTGATGAGTTGCCTAGCTGGAGGCGTTAAACTTAGCACATATACATAAATACATAACATATATACATAGCATATTTCATTTTCACATATTGTTTCGCATATTGTTTTGCAAATTGTGTATGGCATTGCAATAATGGCATGAGTTAAATGACAACTCAAAAGTAGTTTTAGGTGATTTCTATCCACATACACCCTGCCTTATTTCTTTTATTCATGCATGAGGACATGCAAGTGCTTAGGCATGGGGGGAGATAGTCCATAAAAACTAAAAATTTTCTGCCAACAATTGGGGGATTAGATCGCTTTATCAAGAGATTTTATTAGAGAATTATTCTTTAGTAGATTCCTAGACTTAGAATCCAATATAATTTCATACTTGCATGTAGAATTTGCAATGGATCCACTATGAAAATCGATAGACAGCTCTAGTTTGTCAAGAAGAAGCATTGCTTCTTCTCCTGAACCCTTGGACAACAATCAGGGAGTCAAGTGATCCATCTTCTAGTAGATCCACTAAAACATATGTGAGATGAGAGTAGAGAGTCTACTGGTGCTCTAAGGCTAGTGTAAGGAATCTTTAATCTTTAATAATTGAATAATGATACTCGGAGATGGGCATAGTTTTCGCTCTCAGTTCTTGCGTACTAAATCTGTGAGAAATTCCATACGAGAGCTACTAAATAAGGCAAAAACACAGAGAATGGGTTCTGATAAAACTAGGACTGAGGTTGATGGTCACGATCGTCCTCTGCGGAATCCTCGGCTGAAGGAGGGCATTGATGTCAAGGTTAGAAATACATTATCCTATCCATTCCCTACCCAGTGCCGAGAGTAGTCACTTCCACCAAATAAGCCACCTGAGATCCTCATGATCTTCCCCAAAAATCCCAAAAGATGCCTCATGAATAAAAGTATGTATGTCGTGCTGAATTGTTGCATTATGTTATGTTGGTAACGACATTGTGCTAGTAGATATATATATTGAAAAAAAAAAGGTATTATATTAATAAGTTTGAGTTATGTAAGTTCAAATGTTTTGAGGCAAAAACACCTACCATCCCCAACAAACCACCAAATATAGCCTTAATCTATTTTCTGTATTTCTGACTGCCTGAATACGGGTTGAGGAGTCTGACTTAGTCGTAAGGTTATCAGAACCTAATTAAAGTGTAATGCCAAGTAAGATCACCAAATACAGCTGCAAATTTGGTAAGATGTGAGCTCAGGAAGAAAAAGAAGAAGAAAGAGAGAGAGAGAGAAGGAGAGAAAAGAAAAAGTACAAAAGATTAAAGAGAGCACAGTTTTCCAACCCTTCTCTAAGTTAAGTTATTCAATAATCTAATAATCTAGATTCTGAAATACTAGTCCCCATGTAGCACCAGAAGAGAGTGAGCCACCAAATACAAATCCAGTTAACTTAGACATCTGCTACCTAAGCCAAAAGCCAGGGCTAAAATCAGAGAATAGTTTATATCCTCGAGAGAAGAGGTTTTCCTATCCTAATAGAATTTTGCTAGGGGTCAAGTACAAACTTTAAATGTGTATCGACTCTTTTCTTGGATCTGTTGCAGAAGCTACAACATTATATATACATGGTTATCTGGATTCTGAATGTTTGGATAAAACAAAAAGAAATAAACCTTTAGTAACTCTTGATACAATGCATTTAGTCTTGCATTTGCTAGGGACTAGCAAGATTTAGGCATGGGGGTATGATTGCGCTGCAATCATAAACCCTAATTCGCCTGAATTAAGGTAGAACCTAGCTTAACATGGGCATTCTGCATGCATACACATCGTACTTTGCATCTTAGATGATTTATATGTTTTATACATAATAATGTGCTATTTGAGAGGTATTATTAATTGCAGGTAATCCAGGGCTGCAGATGATTGATCCAACCTTGTGAATCTGTTCAGAATAATGATGGGAGTCCAATGCTTCCAAGAGCACATCAATCAGACTCCGGTAGCACCCTAGGGAGTCTGCAGAAGAAGCAAGAGCCAAGGGGAAATTAAAGAATATACAAACCTCATATCACAAATCCAACCTTGCGGATGGATCTGGATCGACGCTTGTAGTCGAACGGTCTAGAAATCAACTTAATTGAAGGCCTACGTCATTAGATACAAGAAGAAGAAGATGGACGACCACGATGGCGCCGCGTGGTGCCATCGCATCCAGCCCCTCACCGCACCCCAATTACGAAGGATAACCGTGGGCCATTGGATCATCATCCAACAGCCACAATCGTAGTCACGCGCCCACCCTCAACCGCATCATCAGACGAGATGAGATCTCGACCGTTGGATTCCCATCCAATGACTCAGAGCGCACACCAACAAAACCTGAACACAACCAACTCATGGGAGTAGCGCATTGGTTAGCGCTCTCTCCACGAGATGGGTGGTGTGGGATCAAAGCATGCTCAGTGTGGATTTAGGAGAAGCGACGAGCGCAGAAGGAATTCACTAGTCGGATCTCCATCGAGCGGCTCGGCAGCAAACGCCTGGTGAAGAGCGAGAGCGTTGGATGCAGAATGCACGCGATGACGCGTGCGGAGACACGTGTGCAAGCGCTTTAGGATTCAAAGGAGCGATGGAGCGTGTGTTTAAGCCATTTGATCTTACGATCGGACGAATGACGATTTGGCACTTAGAAGAGGCGAGCAACAACGGAGAAGAAACTAAGGCCCGCACGCAGGCAATCTGCAGCCGTGCGATGGAGGATCAATGCTTCACAAGTAGCCACGTGGCAGTACCAAATTCAATCAGGGATAAAAGAAGGAATTGGAAGGCTTAATCAGGGTCGTTGATCTCCCGATCAACGAATCTGATTAATCCAAGGTATTTGCATAGATTTAAGGGGCCAAATGCCTTCTTTGGCCCCCACCAAAGCTATAAAAAGAGGCCATAGGGCCCTGATAGATGACTTTTCGCTTAGCGTTATAATATTTAAGTGGTGGAAAAATCGACTAATCAATAACAATGAAAATAACCACTCGGAAAAGAGCGGGTCGTGTCCACAAGGAGGCAATGATGCAATCAATACTTAATTATTTAATGTTATTTTGGATAGTGCGAAATCCCTGTTCAAATCTGACTTAAAATGTGAAGGAAAGTAGATTTGCAATAACTTAAAAAGATAAGGGTATAAGTGCAGCTTTCCCTCATAGAAATCCTCAATAAATTTAGGATGAATTCATGCAATTTTCACATGATGTGTACTAAAGACAATTAGTACTTAAGTTAAGCCCAAAATCAATCTTTAAACTAGTTAATATCAATACCATGCAATTATAAAGAACTATGAGTGTTAGAACGCAATTCTGCCATAATATAATAATAATAAAAAAATCAAATTAGGAGTCAATGGCATTGAATGTAAATTTTAATTGGTGGGAAAACAAGGCTTTTTTCCTCTGTCCTTCTTGCGAGAGAGAGAGAGAGCACCGCAGGGCTGTTGCAATGCTCAGGAGGACGGCGAGGTCGATGGCTCTCCGATGGTGGCAGCGGTGACGACGGAGGTGGCCGGTGGAGGTGGCCGGAGCTCCAGCCTGTTGAACAAGAAGGCGGAGGTGCTACGGCAGTGCCTGTGGCTGGTGGCGTGCGGGCGTGCACGTGCTGGTGTGCGAGCGTGCACGTGCTGGTGCGCCTGCAGATGATGGAGGTAGCACCTGCAGATGAGCGGTGGAGCGCGCTACCTGCGGTGGGGCTTGCGGGCGCGCCTGCAGGGTGGAGAAGTGCGGGCTATTGGTGAAACGGTGCGCTAGGCAGGGGCAGGTGCTGGATGAGCGGTGCATGCGCTGCGGTGCGCTGGAGGCGAGGGGAGCACCAGGCGCTGGCTTGAGGCGGCTCTGAAGAACTTGACTGCTGGGACGATGGAGGCGCTGAAGGGAGGCGAACCTGCGGGGCCTAGAAGGTGCGGAGCAGCTCCTGCGGTGTAGAGTGCCTGCGCTGGAGTGCCTACGGTGCGGCTAAGCTGTGGTGTGGGCAAAGGTGGAGTGAGCGCCTGCAGCAGGGGGCGCTGGAGGATGGATGGGTGCGTGTGTGGCTGAAGGGTAGGATGGGTTGCGGTGCTGGCAGGGGCGAATGCAGCGCCTGTAGAGGGTTGAAGTGCTGCGCTTGGTGCTGAAGGGAGGAAGCGCTGAAAGGAGGATGCGGCTGGAGATAACTGCACGAAGAAAGAGTAGGGCGTGCTCCTGCGCGAGAAAGATGCAGATCTGGGTGTGTGGGGAAGGCTGTGGTAGTGGCGTTGGAGAGGTTGGAGCTCACTTGATGGCAATGGAGAAGATAGAGGAAGTTGTGCACAGTGCACGCTTGATGCAGTTCCCCGCCAGGGGGAAGATGCCCATCCACAGTGCACGCTGGAATTGTTCCCCGCAAGGGGGAAGATGCCCTCGTTCTTCTCTCAACCTCCTCTCTTTAACTCCTCTCTCTCCCCACATGCGCCAATCAAGGAATTTTCAAATCCCTTTTCTAATTTTGGCAGGAGGCTATTGGGGCGACGCCGGCGGTTGTTGAGGGTGGCCGATAGAGAGGGAAAAGAGTAGCCGCCGATTATTTGAAAGGGTAATTTACCCTTTCCTCCTCATTCTTTTGCCACTTATTTTTCCTGCATGTAAAAAGAACATAATCATTACACATTAAATTATAGAATGTTATAAAATTAAATCATAATGCATACAACTATTCTATAACTTAGTGTAGTTATTAACAAACCTAAAATGTACAATTAAAGTTACTTAGGCGTAATATTAGTCCATTAAAATGGACTCATCAAATACCCCCATGCCTAAGATTTGCTAGTCCCTAGCAAGAATGAATAATAGAAGTAATCAGAAGACTTCTTCTTTTCTTATTTCAAAACTTTAGAAATCCAGACAAATGTGAAGTGCTGATAGCCTAGGTAACAGATCCAAGTGAAAGAGCCAATTCGCATTGGGGGTTCGTACATCACCCTTGGCAAATATTTCTGTCGGGATAGGCAACTACTTCCCTCGGGGATAAAGCAGATGATAATCTGTAATTTGACCCCAGCATTTGGCCTAGGTAGGAGAAATCAAGTTGAATGGATTTGTATTTGGTGGCACACACTCATCTGGTGCTACATATAGTCTAGTACTGCAGACTCTAGCTCTCTAGACTATTAGACAAGTCAACTCTGAGAGAGGCTACACAATTGTGCTCTCTTGAAGTTCCAGGGCACTCTCTCTTTTCTTTCTTTCTGAGATCACGAATCTCGCCAGATTTAGAAATTGTACTCACTATTTGGTGGCCTCACATGGCATCTATACTTCAATTAAAGTCCTAATAACTCTACAACTAAGTTAGAGTTCTCAACCAGTATTCAGGCAATCAGAAATACTAGAAGGTAGGTATGGGTCATATTTGGTGGAACACGATAGGTGTTCTATTGCCTCAGAAACAAAGTTACATCATACACTTGGACCCTTTATTTTTGTAATATAACTTTTTCTTCTTTTTCTTCTTTTTCTTCTTTCTATTTCTTCTTTTTCTACTTCTTTTCTCTTTTCTTCCTTTTTTTATATATTTATATATTTTTTTCTTCTTGTTTTTGTTTCTTTTTCAATCAACACAACACAATACGGACTTTTATTTATGAGGCATTATTAGGGATGATGATGGTCAAGAGGAAGTTGTGTGGCTTATTTGGTGGAAGTGACTATTCTCGACACCGGGAAGGAATGGATAGGACAGGCATATTTCTGACCTTTGACACTATTACCCTCCTTCAGCTGAGGACTCTATGAAGGATGGTCGTAACCATCCACCATAGTTATAGCTTTATTAAGACTCAATCTCTATGTATCTGCCTTATTTGATGACTCTCAGGAATTCACTAAAAGTACGTACATAGGAACAGAGAGTGAAAACTACGCCTAACTCTGAAGTATCATCATCTAATTATCCAAAACATAAGAGTCCTTGCACTAGACTTAGTGTACCAGTAATCTCTCTACTTTCTTCTCACAATTATGAGGTGGATCTACTAGAAGATAGTATGCCTGACTCCCTATGAACTGTCTAAGGATTCAGTAGACTTACAAATGCTCATTGGTTTTCCTCAAGGATCCATTACCAAGTCTACGTCCACATGAAATAAATGTACTGGATTCTAAACTTAAGAAATAATTCAAGAAGAAAAACCTCCAATGACAAAGGTATTCTGCTAGGGACTAACCCATTCAGCTCAAGAAAAGAGATTTTTTTTTTATATGCTAACCTAAATGCATGAATACTTCCTAAAATGCAAATGCACTCCCCCATGCCTAAATCCTACAATGTCCCCATTGTAAAATTAAAATAGGAGGAGAAAGGAAAAATATCACCTGTCACGGTCTACTGGGTTGCCTCCCAACAAGCACTGCATTTTCTGTCAGCAGCCAGACCAAGAAGGAACCTATAAGTCTGGTTCCAAATAGAAATGGTTAGGCACTAAGAATATGCGTAACAGTGCAGGCCTAGAAAACAAGTAACCACGGATGTTGGCGAGCTGATGATGTAGTGTAATTCCAAATGCTCGCCAGAAGAAATGAAAATAGAAAATCTCATTGGCTACCTGGGGAGGTCTAGGAATAAGAAATGGAATATGAAAAGAGGCCTCCCGAAATGAATAAGTGGAGGATAACAAGGATCCTCCAAAGCAGGATGGGTTTTAAAAGATATAATCATTATTAGTTCAAACCCCTGAATGGCGAGAGTAAAAGTACAAGCATCAATCCATACTCGCCATTCTATCCTAGGATGTACTGGCCTGATATATTCTTTAGAAAGAATGTACATGAGCAGAGATCTGAGCCACAGATCGATTAGGGAGTATAAGGGTTGTTTGTAGTGTTGGAAGGTAATGGTTAAGTCCAATGAGGGCTTAGTTGGTGTTAGATCCAATTCCAACAATGATTCAGATTGTGTACACACCCTAACAGTTGTAGACAACTTCAAGTTATCCTACCTAGCATTAATGATCGGAGTCATATTTGAATCAAGGGTAGACTCCAAATTACAAGTTTTTGATGGCAGGGTCAAAATGTAATAATTATCATTCCGCACATTCCCAAATTCGTTTGGTTCACTCAAATATTTGTCGGGGTGTATATGTGATTCATTAGGAGTTGGATCAATATCTTCAATTATTTCTAATGGAGGATCAGTCTTAATACTTTGGAGGAAGCCTATATCATTGAATTCGTTATTGTTCTCGGGGTATAAATCCTCAAATGATGTGTTTTGTCCCCGAGAGTCTCCCATAGACTTCTCATTATTTTGTTTGTCCTCCTCTAATATCAACTCCTGTTTTGATGGAGGATGACTCTCAAAAGAAAGGAGGAATCTGGATTTAATCATATTATTTCTATCCTCTGGAGCTAAATCCTCAAATGATAAATAATTCTCCTGTGATTCACTCCTGATTTTCAGTCCAGGTTCCTCTGTTGGGGCATCCTCATCCTTTGAATTAGACTCTTCATATCCCTGAGACCAGAATTGATCATCCTCTATTCCCTTAGGGTCACCTTCATTAGGTGCATTTGAATCCTCAAGATATTGAATGATAGGTGTTGATTCCCTAAGTAGAGGGTCAGGAATAGGCTCACTAAGGGTAGAATGGGGTTCCACCAAATAATTAATAGGGGAAGTGATAGGAATAATACAACCTTGACCCGGGTTGGTAGGGTTAAGGAGAATACTGTCGTCAAGGTCCTCAAGAGGTAACATCTTCCCTTGCTTTTGACTCCAATATAATTCAGGTGGATAATCACTATGATCGTTGTCCTCTAGTGGCCGTGTCTTATTGGGAGAGTCTAAGTGATAGCTACCTAAAATTTGATCCCTATTGTCATTAGGTTCCCCAGAATTATTTTCATGATCATGGTTTATTGGGTAGGGATCAGGATTATTGGGAAGCGTGTAGTTAAGCTGTCTTATTTCTTCATTTAACTATTGACTATTCCTCAACATCTCTCCCATTGATTCCATTATTTCCTTTTGCTACTTTTGCATTTCTATCATAAAAGAGGAGAGGCTACTATTATTATGTTGGAGAGGATAGTCAATTTCAGGCTCTGGTTGCCTAGGGGTATTGGTCCAACCTCGATACGGAAAATCATGAAGGGTGGGAGGGTTGGGTGTTTGCATGGAAGTAGGGATTTCAGGATTGGAAAATCCTGCTCCTAGGCTTTGCTCAAAAGTGGGAGTTATCAAGCCAGTACTCCCAGGGTAAGAATGAGAATAATCCCATGAATTGTCAATGTACCCATCAAAGGATGGATACGCTCGGAGCATGGGATCCTTATTAAAAGATGAGAAGTATTGACTCTGATAATCTGAATGATAGGAGTAGGAGTCATCCATTTCTTTAAGCAAAATAATTTTAACTCTCTTAGGATTTAGCAAAATTCAGAATATAAGCAGAAAACTTCCTAGAGAGTTCTATTATCAAAGCAAATGCAAATTCAATGGGATCTGTTTTTAGTAGATTGTAGGTCTTAGAGTTATATGTTTAGTTGGTGGCCAAACAAGTTTTGCAAAAATTATGCTTCCTAGGCCAACCTTTGCTGGTGCCTATAACCTACTCGCAAGGGATGAAGTCTCGAATCGAGCCCACACACGAGGAACCGAAGTAACTTGGTGGATAGGCTTGTTGATTTCCAACTAACTTCCCTTGTGGTGCAAAAAAGGAGAGGTAGAAATTTATCTAGTGACCTTATGTGAGGTGCACAGTGTCTCAAGTGTGCAAGCATACGATCGTGTTTTGAAATTCCGCAAACAGGATCCTTTTGCATAGAATTTTCAGTCACAGATTTTAAAGTCCAACCTCTTAACAGTCCCAATTTTTTTTTTTTTAAAGTGGCCACTGAATTAATTTGATACAAGCACTTTAATGGTCTTAGATTTAGGTTCAATGCATATGCATGACTAGTAATTAATGCTCAAGAGAAGACGTACCTTACTCCAGCTTTCTTCGTGCAGTGTATGAATGCAATGCAATAAAAAATAAACTAGATGCTGCTCATTCAATCCTAGATGATCGTCCTATAGATATGCAGCTTCTAGCAGGAAGTTCGAATTTTTTTTTTTATATGCTAACCTAAATGCATGAATACTTCCTAAAATGCAAATGCCTTTTTTTTTTAATAATAATAGCAAACAGACCTAATCTAACTAGCTAACTAAAATGCAGTTCAAAACAGTTCAAATAATCCTATAATCTAAATAAATGGGAACACGCTCCCAAAAATATGCTTCGGCATACAAGAGCGATAAGAAATGAAGTGGCACTAGGAACACGTTCCCAAAAATACCCAACAAGGGCCCAAAAGACAGTAATTTAAATTCTAATGTCTATCTAACTAAATCTAACTAAGACCTACTTCCTAAATCAGAAATAGGCTTCTCTGTAAGCCTATATGCGTGGGGATCAAGGCCCACGTGTTCCTGTTGTCGTCCTCCAGGTGGCGTCAAGGTCCACCAAAAAGATCGTCTCTGCCGTGCATGTTGTTCACGTTCAAAGTCGTCGCTTTGCTGCGCCTCATCACCGTTCAGATTCCTCGCACAATAATAAAAATGATTAGATAATTTCGCAACTCAAAATATTTAAAAACAATAAAGTGAATCTATTGCGTCTGTTGCCTCCCCGACAACGGCACCAGTTTTGATAGATGACTTTTCGCTTAGCGTTATAGTATTTAAGTGGTAGAAAAATTGACTAATCAATAATAATGAAAATAACCACTCGCAGAAGAGCGGGTCGTGTCCACAGGGAGGCAATGATGCAATCAATACTTAATTATTTAATGTTATTTCGGATAGTGAGAAATCCCTGTTCCAATCTAACTTAAAATGTGAAGGAAAGTAGATTTGCAATAACTTAAAAAGATAAGGGTATAAGTGCAGTTTTCCCTCACAGAAATCCTCAATAAATATATGATGAATTCATGCAATTTTCATGTGATATGTACTAAAGACAATTAGTACTTAAGTTAAGCCCAAAATCAATCTTTAAACTAGTTAATATCAATACCATGCAATTATAAAGAACTATGAGTGTTCGAACGCAATTCTGCCACAATATAATAATAATAATAAAATCAAATTAAGTGGCAATGGCATTGAATGTAAATTTTAATTGGTGGGAAAATAGGGCTTTTTTCCTCTCTCCTCCTTGCGAGAGAGAGAGAGCACCGCGGAGCTGTTGAGATGCTCAGGAGGACGGCGAGGTCGAGGGCTCTCCGGTGGTGGTAGCGGCGGCGACGGAGGTGGCCGGCGGAGGTGGCCGGAGCTCCGGCCTGTTGAACAAGAAGGCGGAGGTGCTGCGGTAGTGCTTGCGGCTAGTGGCGTGCCGGCGTGCGCGCGCTGGTGCGCCTGCAGATGATGGAGGTAGCGCCTACAGATGAGCGGTGGAGCGTGCTACTTGCGGTGGGGCTTGCGGGCGCGCCTGCAGGGTGGAGAAGCGTGGGCTATTGGTGAAGGGATGCGTCGGGCAGGGGCAGGCGCTGGATGAGCGGTGCGCGTGCTGCGGTGTGCTGGAGGTTAGAGGAGCGCCAGGCGCTGGCCTGAGGCGGCTCTGAAGAACTTGGCGTGCGGTGCCTGCTGGGACAATGGAGGTGCTGAAGGGAGGCGGACCTGCAGGGCCTGGAAGGTGCGGAGCAGCGCCTTTGGTGTAGAGTGCCTACGCTGGAGTGCCTACAGTGTGGCTGGGCTGCGGTGCGGGCAGAGGTGGAGTGAGCACCTGCAGCAGGGGGCGCTAGAGGATGGATGGGCGCATGTGCGGCTGAAGGGCAGGATGGGTTGCGGTGCTGGCAGGGGCGGACGCAGCGCCTGCAGAGGGTTGAAGTTCTGCGCTTGGTGCTGAAGGGAGGAAGTGCTGAAAGGAGGATGCGGCTGGAGATAAGTGCACGGAGAAAGAGTAGGGCGCGCTCCTACGCGGGAAAGATGCAGATCCAGGTGTGTGGGGAAGGCTGTGGCAGTGGCGTTGGAGAGGTTGGAGCTCACTTGATGGCAGTGGAGAAGATAGAGGAAGTTGTGCACAGTGCACGCTTGATGCAGTTCCTCGCTAGGGGGAAGATGCCCATCCACAGTGCATGCTGGAATTGTTCCCCGCAAGGGGGAAGATGCCCTCGTTCTTCTCTCAACCTCCTCTCTTTAACTCCTCTCTCTCCCCACATGCGCCAATCAAGGAATTTTCAAATCCCTTTTCTAATTTTGGCAGGAGGCTGTTGGGGCGACACCGGTGGCTGTTGAGGGTGGCCGATAGAGAGGGAAAAGAGCAACCGCCGGTTATTTGAAAGGGTAATTTACCCTTTCCTCCTCATTCTTTTGCCACTTGTTTTTCCTGCACATAAAAAGAACATAATCATTACACATTAAATTATAGAATGTTATAAAATTAAATCATAATGCATACAACTATTCTATAACTTAGTGTAGTTATTAACAAACCTAAAATGTACAATTAAAGTTACTTAGGCGTAATATTAGTCTATTAAAATGGACTCATCAGGCCCCCTTTTGAAAGGCACTTCTCATAATTCTCTTCTTCCTCCTTCTTCAACCTTTCTTTCTTCTTCTTCCCGTCTTCTCTGCATCCGTCTATGCACCTCTGTCTGAAGCATTCATTGGGCCACCCTGACGGATTGTTGCTGCTCTTCTCAACCTCTCCGGAAGGCCACCACGAACTACCCGTGGTGCCCTAGTTCTATTAGATTAGTAGTAGTTTACTTTCATGTTTCATTCTATTACATATATATCAGATTCAATCTCTTTGTAATGTGAATGTTATTGATTGTTTCTATTCTTTAGTAATCATCTTGAGAACAAGTGTACAAAATCAAAAGTGCTTTCTGCATTCCTGTGATCGACCAAGACTCACCAAGTTCCATTAATTTATTTTCTCGAGACATATTTCACACTATACTACAACATGTTAATTTTCTATGCGATCTACGCCGCGACCACAGCCCAAGGTTTCCACCCACCTCCTCGCAATAACCCTTATTCCAATGCCTATAATCTGGGGTGGTGGAACCATCCAAACTTCTCATGGAAGCAAGGTGATGCTTCTAACTCAGGGAATGCAAGACCCCTACCTCCCTAACCCATATACCAGCCATCCTATGCAAACCCTCCTCAACATAAGTCTTCTAAGGTGGATGAACTTAAAGCCATGATGAAAGCGATGTAAGAACATGATAATATGGTCATCCAATCTCAGGGTAAGATGATCACTGACATGCAGTCCGAAATTGCTCATCTTACTAAGGCAGTTAGGCAGCAAGATATGGGGAAGTTGCCTAGCTCTTCTGAGGAGAACCCGAAGGGCAAGGGGGTCATATTCAGGGAGCACGCCCAAGCTGTGTCCATGCTGAGGAGTGGAAAGAAAATCGACAAGCCTGATAGCACTCCTACAGTCACCTCTCAAGATTCCCCTCCTACACCAGACCTGACTTCCATCTCCACCGAGGAAGAGCCACACTACTCTCCCTCGCTTGAAATCACCCACCCTGAGGATGTCGTCATTCCACCACCCCATTCCCGCCATGATTACCCCTCTACCTAGAAGCTGAGGGTGCCCTATCTAGATCACTTATCTGCTCCTGGGGAATCTTCTTTTGGCTCATCTGGAGCCAAGGATAGGACAAAGGAGAGTATGGACACTTTTAGGCAAGTCCAAATCAACTTGCCTCTGTTGGAAGCTATCAAATAGATCCCGTCTTATGCAAGTTTCTAAAGGACCTGTGCACCCAGAAGTGCTGATCTAGGAGACAGGTCCAAGCAAAGGTCATCCTGCCTGACCATGTTAGCTCGATTCTCCAACATGGAACACCCCCCAAAATGAAAGACATAGGGGCCCCGTATATTTCAGTGGTTATAGGTAACCAACACATTGACGAGTCTCTGCTTGATCTGGGTGCAGGGGTGAACATTTTACCAAGATTTGTCTATGACCTTTTTCGAGGAGGTGATTTAAAGCCTAGTCCAGTCATCCTCCAAGTTGCAGACATATCGCTTAAGACACCACGGAGATTACTAGAAGATGTCCTGGTGAGAGTGGAGGACTTCTTCTTCCCTATTGACTTTCTTGTGCTAGATACTGACCCATCTGATAGCCCACCAAGCCATCCATTATCTTGGGATGCCCCTTCTTGGCCACAGCCAACGCCTCTATCAATTGTAGATCAAGGGCACTTAAAATGGGCTTTGGGAACAAGAAGATCTGGTTGAATGTTTTTGATACCTACAGGCAATCCGAATTTGGAAACTGTTCCCAGATTGAGGTAGTTGATGAAATCATTAAGGAGACTGCTCTAGCACTCTTATGTAGTGATCCCCTTCAAAAGGTCATATCTAAAGACCATCCTCTGACTATTAAAGAAACTAAAGGGGATATGCCCAAATTAGAAGAGCTGCTGGGAGTACACATAGAATCTTTGTCCGCACCCTGGACTGTGAAGGTAGATCCACTACCTGAGGTGGGGACATCTCAACTTAAACCCTTAATCCAAAAGGCTCCTAAGTTGGAGCTGAAACCCCTCCCGAGCACATTGAAGCATGCTTTCCTTGGCCCTAATGACATGCTCCCCATTATTATCTCATCTGCATTATCTAAATCGCAGAAGAGCGCTCTGCTTGAGTGTTTACAAAGGCACAAGGAAGCAATTGCTTGGTCAATAGCTGATATTCAGGGTGTTGATCCCTCCCTTTGCATGCATCATATATACATGGACGAGTCCGTGAAACCCTTACCAGACATGTAGAGAAGGCTCAACCCCAATATGCAGGAAGTTGTTAAAAAGGAGATTCTGAAATGGCTAGATGCAGGAATTATCTATCACATTTCAGACAGTAAATGGGTCAGTCCTATGCATGTGGTGCCCAAAAAGGTAGGAATCACTATGGAAGAAAAAGGAGAGTTGGTGACCACTAGACCCTCAACTGGCTAGAGGGTTTGCATTGATTATCGTTGTTTGAACATGGCTACCCAAAAAGACCATTTCCCCTTACCATTTATTGATCAGATTTTGGAACGATTGGCAAGAAACAAGTACTTATGCTTCCTTAATAGGTAATCTGGGTATAATCAGATAGCTATCTTTCCTGACGATCAGGAGTGTACCACCTTCACGAGTTCGTATGACACATTTGTGTTCCGTCGAATGCCATCCGGGTCATGTAATGCTCCTGCCACTTTCCAAAGTTATATGATGGCTATCTTTTCTAACATGATCGATGAGTTTGTAGAGATTTTCATGGATGATTTCTCTATTTACTGCTCATCGTTTGACCTATGCCTTTCACACCTTGATAAAGTCTTAACTCGTTGTGAAGAGGCAAAGCTGGTGCTTAGCTGGGAGAAAAGCCACTTTATGGTTCAGAAGGGCATGTAGTTTCCGAGAGAGGATTAGAGGTGGATACTGCAAAAATTGATTCCATCTCTAAGCATCCATTGCCCACCAATGTTCGTCAGGTTAGATCTTTTCTTAACCATGCTGGATTCTATAGGTGCTTCATTAGAGATTTCAGTAAAATCTCTAAGCCACTCTGTGACTTGTTAGCAAAGGATGTTTCCTTTGATTTTGATGACAGATGTGGTGAGGCTTTCCAAGTCTTGAAGAAAGCCCTTATTACCACACTAATTCTCCAAGCACCAAATTGGACCCTCCCGTTTGAGCGAATGTGCGATGCTTCTGATTTCGCAGTGGGAACGGTCTTAGGTCAAAGGGTTGATGGCAAACCTCATGTGTTGCATTATGCCTGCAAGACCCTTACGGATCCTCAGCAAAACTACACGGTCACTGAAAAGGAACTTCTTGTTGTAGTATTTTCTTTGGAAAAGTTTTGATCTTATCTTTTGGGATCCAAGGTTGTGGTATTCACTAATCATTCTACTTTAAAGCATCTTCTTGCTAAAAAGTACATCAAACCTCGTTTGATTCATTGGATTCTGCTACTCCAAGAGTTTGACTTGGAAATTAAAGATAAGAAAGGAGTTGAGAATGTGGTAGTAGATCATCTATCCAGGATCCCTATTGAGGCATCAACCCCTGCTGGCGGTATCCAAGAGACTTTTCCTGATGAGTCTTTGATGGCCGTGGAGGCCAAAACTCCTTGGTTTGTTGACATAGTGAACTATCTAGTCACGGGCATTACCCCTAGTACTTGGGACAAGAAGCGAGACAGGTTTCTTGCTGATGCTAAATTTTATCACTGGGAAGAACCTAAGCTTTTTAGAATAGTCCTTGACCAATTATTCCACCATTGCATCCCTGACGAAGAGCAAAGGAGTGTTCTGAGTTTCTACCATGACCTCCACTGTAGAAGGCATTTTAGTGGAAAAAAGACTACCCAGAAGGTTCTTCCCTCTAGCTTTTGGTGGCCCACATAATTCAGAGATGCACATACATATGTGGGCACATGTCCACATTACCAACAGATGGGAATCATTGGAAAAAGGGATGAGATAACCCAGCAACCTATTCTCCTCGTTGAGATCTGTGATATTTGGGCCATCGACTTCATGGGTCCCTTTCCTGTGTCATTCGGATATAAGTACATCCTTGTGGCTGTGAACTATGTATCGAAATGGATAGAAGCCATACCCACATGGACCAATGACCATTCTGTGGTCTTAGATTTTGTTAGGGCTAATATCATTTCTAAATACGGGTGCCCAAGGATGATCATAAGTGATGAAGGACCTCACTTCAAGAACATGCACTTCACTAGGCTACTCCACAATTTAGGAGTCAACCACATGATAGCCACACATTACCATCCCCAAATGAGTGGACAAGTTGAAGATCTAATAGGGAAATTAAATGAATTTTAGAAAAAACTATTAGGCCTGATCATAAGAATTGGTCTAAAAAATTAAATGATGATGCTCTTTGGGCCTATAAAACAGCGTATAAAAATCCCTTGGGCATATCTGCTTTCCGTCTTGTCTACGGAAAGGCATGCCACCTTCTTGTTGAAATCCAACACAAAGCCTATTGGGCAATTAAACAAGTTAACTTAAATCTGAATAAAGCGGGAAAGGCACGTATGTTGGAGTTAAGTGAGCTTGAGGAGCTTCATAATGAAGCCTATGAAACTTCTCAAGCTTACAAGCAACATACAAGGGTCTTCCATGATAAGCACATCATTAGAAAGACCTTTGAGCCCAACCAGTGGGTCTGGCTTTTCAATTCCAGACTTAAATTATTTCCAGGAAAGCTCAAGTCCCGTTGGGATGGGCCATACATTGTTATCAATACCTTCCCTCATGGAGCTGTAGAAATTCGGAACCCTACTTCTAGTGTGAGCTTTAAGATAAATGGCCAATGACTTAAACCTTATGTTACTCTTTCAGTTGGCCAAGTTTTGGACGCACTCCGGCTTGAGGAGCCTTAGCCCCTCCCACTCTCCTCCTCACGTGATATTCTTCTATGTCTTTATTTTTCCAATGAGGACATTGTCAGTCTTAGGCATGGGGGGTATAACCTGAGGATGTTTATAGCATTATAAATATTTGCATGCATTTAGGATAGGTGCATTAGCTAAAAAAAATCTCTTTTATTTCCTTGACCTGAATTGGTTAGTCCCTAGCAGAAAATTTTTATCAAGGAGGTGTCATTGAAGATTTTCTTCTTAAATTGTTTCAGAGTTTAGAATCCAATACATTTACTTCACTTGCACATAGATTGGGTAATGGATCTTTGAAGAAAACCAATAAGCATTTTGAGTCTGCTGAACCCTTGGACAGTTAATAGGGAGACAAGTAAACTACTATTAGATCCACCTAATATTTGTGAGAAGTAGAGAGACTACTGGTGTGCTAAGTCTAGTGCAAGGACTCTTAAGTTCTAGGTAATTAGATGATGATACCTCAGAGTTAGGCATAGTTTTCACTCTCTGTTCCTGTGTGCAGTCTTGAGAGTCACCAAATAAGGTAGATACACAAAGAGTGAATCCTAATAAAATTATGACTATGGTGGATGGTTATGACCATCCTTCATAGAGTCCTCGGCTAAAGGAGGTTAATAGTGTCAAAGGTCAGAAATACTATTGTTCTATCCATTCTTTCCCGGTGCCGAGAGTAGGCACTTCCACCAAATAAGCCACACAAATTCTCTTGACCATCATCATCCCTAATAATGCCTCTGAATAAAAGTCTACGTCGTGTTGTGTTGAGCTAAAAAGAAAGAAAGAGAAATATATAGATATATATAGAAAAAAAAGAAAAAAAAGGGAAATATATATATAGATATGTAAAAAAAATGTTCGAGTTATAGCTGTTTTAGGTGTCAATATTATCAGGTGTCCATATTATTGATGCAAAAAAAACATCCATTGTGATCCACCAAATATGACCCATACCTACTTTTCAATATTTCTGATTGCCCGAATACTGGCTGAGGAATTCTGACTTAGTTATAGGGTTATTAGGATTTTACTTGAAGTGTGAATGCCACGTAAAGCCACCAAATGGTGAGTACACTTACAAAATCGAGTAAGATATTTGATCTCAAAAAAACAAAAAAAAAGGAAGAAGGAAAAGAAAAAGAAAAGAGAGAGTGAGTATCACAAAGGAACGCAAAGAGAGCATAATTTTTAGCCTCTCCCTGGGTTGACTTGTTTAATAGCCTAGAGATTTAGAGTTTGCAGTACTAGACTACATGTAGCACTAGATGAGTGTGAGCCACCAAATATAAATCAATTCAACTCAGTATCTCCTACCTAAACCAGAAAGCCGAGGTCCAATTACAGATTATTTTCTGCTTTATCCTCGAGGGAAGAAGTTGCCTATCCCGATAGAATTTTTATCAAGGGTAAAGTCCGAGTTTTAGATGTAGGTTGGCTTTTTTACTTTGATCCATTACCCAGGCTACTATCATTTCACATTCGTTTGGTTTTCTAAATTTTTGGAATAAGAGAAGAAGAAATCTTTTGATCACTTCCATAATTTTTCACTTTTGCTAGGGACTAGCAAAAATTAGGCATGGGGGCATTTGATGAGACTACATGTGTGGACTAATTAATTACATAAGTGCCTAAATATTACGATAATGTCTACATATATAAAGCATACTTTGATACGCAAATAGATTAGTGCTTGCATATTTTACTTGCATTTATATAAGATAGTATATATATTCTAGGGGCATGCATACATTATATTTATCATTTTATTATTTTCTTTTAAATAACCCTTTTTTTTTACCACATGCAAGACCCACCGATCGCAACAATGGACCACCTCCTCCTCACCGGCCTGATCGCCCACCCAAATTAATTGAGTCTCGTGCAGCAGCCTCAACCGCCTCGGGATCTTTGGCCATCCTTTGGAGAATCGGCGATGATTTCTTTAAAAATGAGGAGTCCCATGTGCAGGAAAAAAAAACCTCATCTTCTTCCTCGCTCCTACCATGGACCTCTCACCTGCACCGTGAACCCCAAGTGCACATCATGGCCCCAGCTTGCTCCAGCATCACCACTCGTCTCCGACGAAGTTGTGCGTAGTGATAGCACGCACCACACCCTTTCCCGCTCTTCTCTGACAAAAATGCCACCTAGAAAAAACATCACGCCCATTTGCCTCTTGTTCATCTTCTTCCTCTTCTCCACTTGCAGAGCAACCCACCTTTACCTTTCCATTCCTCCCTTCCCACGTCAACACCACCACTCTCGACCGCAGGACCCACCTCCTCATTCCTCCCTCTCGCCGCAGCACATGCCCACCATCGCCACCAACACCATAGCCACCACCCACCTTCTCCTCTTCTCTGTTTTCCTCTTCTTCTTCCTCTTCTCCATCCCATCCTTTGTCCCAAAAGAACCCAATACACCCAAACTCTTAGCACCTCCTCTAAGCCTCCTCCAACCGCCAAACTCGGCCCCAAGCTAACTCTGACGATCTCAAGCACCAACGAGCCTCCTCGTTGATCACAAGCACCTGTTGATGCCTACACGATTCACTCGCAGCCACCCATCACCGCTGGCATCGAATCCGCTGCCTGGCCACATCCGCCCTCCACGTGCCGAGCCAACATCACCAATGCGAAGCCTACTCTCTGGAGGTCCTCTGCGTGCGACCTCAACGTCGGCCATGGCCTCCTCCTCGCATGGTTGGGCTTGAGAGCGCAGGCTCTATTCTGCTACACTAGAAGGGCCTATTTCTATTTACATTACAATGCCATTGCAGATGGGTTTTATGTGATTTTAATTATTAAAGAATATAGTCGATGAAATTGCAGCCTACACCCTTTAGTTCTAGTTATTTCTCTGGCCATCTAATTACATCTCTTTCTTTATTTTGTTGAGCCTCGTATAAGTTACATGTTATATTATAATTGTGGGCAAATATTTGACCAGCATGTTTGAATAATAAAATAATAAATTTGCGAGTTAATTTGTCTTGTTCCTCCCTGTGGAAACGACCTAATCCTCGTGGTTAGAAATATTTTATGTGTTGATTGAGAGATTTTCCACCACGCAAACTACGACAGCGTATTATTGTTGTTGCTATCTTTTTAATCATGTGAGAATCTCTCTATCAAAGATGTGCTAAGAGCTGTCTGGGGTTGCACTAGTGTTGAATTTGTTGAAGAGGTCTTCATGAGGCTTAGCTACCCAGCTTAGCTGGCTAGTTCTTTTGCTAGCAGCTAAGGTTGGGTAATTAAGCTGGTTTCAACCTAACTGAAGCTAGGTTGAGCTGGAACTACCTTTGATGAGAACTCCCGAGCTAGCTTGGCTACTAACTAGGCAAGTAGTAGCTAAGCTGGAGGGAATTCAGTTGTTGTGAGCTAAGTGGAGCTGGGTAGAGTTGGACCTGAGCTGAAGTAGACACATGTCAACTAGTTGAGCTAGCTAGAGCTCCCAGTGAACTGATTGGAGCTAGGATGAGCTAGACCCAACCAAGTTGAGTTGAATTTGAGCTTAGTTGATGTGAATTGAGCTAAGTTGATCTACCTTGAGCTACCATCCATCTAAGATGAACTGAATGGAGCTTGGGGGAGCTAAACTTAAGTCATGTGGGCTGATAACCAGCGAAGATGAGCTGGATCCAACTAGGGTTCAGCTGAAATGCTCTTCTTCTTCACTTTCTTCCTTCTTGAGTGCTAAGGTTTTAAGGGTTTGAACATCTGCTTATCCTTAACACTCAAGTGAACTTATTAAAAATACAAAAAGAATGCAATGCATGCCTAATCTAGCTTATGCCTAAATGCAACCTGAAAACCCATTTGCGGAGTTAAAAACCTAAGAGCTAGATCTATTTTAGGGCATAAGAATGATGATACACAAGCATTTATCACACGCATAGCCACCACCACTGGCCAATTCCCACACCTACGCCTCAAGTGTTCACCACCAACACCACCGATTAGTAGCCTCGTCAATGACAACCCTCGTGTTCACCCTCGCATGCACCAACAGTATGATCGCACCACCTAGTGTGCGACCTCGAGCGTAGCATCCCCGCCGGCGTCTCGCCCTCGTGCGCAGTACCCTCGTGCACAGTGCGCAACCTCGTGCGCATGTGCGTGCTTAATCCCCTCACGCGGCCATGCATAGCCACGCACGGCTACGCACTATTCTTCTTCAACCTCTGTCATGGCCAAAGGAACCTATCACCGATGATTTCCTCCATGCAGCCACAATCATCGACCATTCCGCACCGCACCATGAACTCCATCAGACCCACCTTGCCTCCACAAGCTCTGATCGTGAATTTACGCTGTTTGTAATATACATCATTGTAACGCGTAAAATCGATCAACTCTTAAATTTATAAAACTTAGATAGGGAAGTATCTAGGGTCATCCAAGGAGGTAACTTTTTGCAAAATCAAATCTCTTGCTTCAAAATAGAAATCACCTTTCTTTTTGGTATTTTCAAATATGTAATTTTTATGGTTTTGAACCAACGGGCACTCGCAAAATTGTTGGCGAAAAAAGCGATCTACACCTAATTCACTAAACTATTACTAAGGTGACAAGAAAATCCTCTCCCTAAGGTCACTCTAGGCACGTGGAGGCCTAGAGTAATTAGGGAGAGGGAGTGAAAAAGTGCTAGATCAAGATAAAAATAAATAAATGTGACAAGAATTGAAATGAAGGCAACTTGAATTGATAAAAACCTGTTCTACACAAAACACATAGAGGAATTCTTCCACTCTACTTGAAAATGCAAGAAAATAAAAACACAAATCCTCTAGATAAAAATGGTGAAGAAGAGGGGCTTCTTGCTCCAAGCCTACTAGCTCCTTGACTTGAAAAGAAACTCCTTCTCCTTCCTTGAAAGGCTCCTCCAAGATGATGTCCTCCAAGGCAAGCCCACAAAGGGGGCATGCACTTGCTCTCCAAGGGTGGGCGTTCACCACCCTTCCTCCTCCAATGCTTGGCTGTTCTCCAAGTGGTGGAAGTCCTCCTCCTTGGCGTGGCTCAAGGGAGAAGAGAGAAGGGGAAGAAATCACCAAGGGGGTGGGTAGGATGCCCTTTTAATCTTCTTCCTTTCTTCTCCTTCCTTGGCCGTAGGTTTAGGTGGGTATAAGGTAGAATTTACACTAATGGAGGATAGGGAAAATGGTGGTGGTTAAGGGTCTTTTTATAGAGTAGGATGGGGAGTATAGGTGGCTCTTGGAGTGGAAGGATAAGATGGAGTTTGGAGTGGTGGTTATGGGATCTATGTTCATCGATTTTCGGTGCCATTTGTTTATCGCGCTTGATCGGGTTTTAAAGAATAACACTTTGTAATATAGCTGAAAAAGCGTTCAAAACAAATAAAGAATTTTTTACTCAAAAATTGGAGTATCCGAGGTCAAACACAGGGAGCAATCTCAGTACTTTTGAAAACTAGAGAATATAAGTTTTAAATGAAAGAAAATTGATTCACAGAGAGTTAAAAAAAATAATTGATAAGAAAAAATAGGATTAGACGTCTGATTTCTGTATCATACGTCTTAAATGTAAGGCTTCTTGCTGTTCTTCTTCTTCTTCTTCTTCTTGCGTGTGCCTCTGATCTTCTTTTTCTTCTCCTGCCTTGCTTCTTTGGATTCTCTTCTTCCTTCTCTTTTCTTCTGCGGAGGCTTTTTCTTCCTTGGTCTTCTGCCTTGCCCTTTTTTTCTTCTTTCTTCTTTCTGCCTTGCTCGGCCTCTTCTTCAGAGTGTCTTCTTCTTCTGCTCCTTCTCTTCTTCTTCTCTTCTCCTTCCTGTGGCTAAGCTTCTTCTCTTCAGTGCTCGGCCTGCCTGCACACAAGACAGCAAAACCTACCCCCCTTCCCTCTACCCACACGTATCTCTATCTCTCCAAACCACTCACAGGAAGCTCTCCCAGAGCTGTGGGTTAACAGGTCGGGTTGCGTAACCGGGACCAGGCGTACCGGCGTGTATGGTACGCGAGGTGTGCACAGGTGGTGTTGAGTCGGGTCCGCTGGGTCCGCGAGGTGAAACCGCGGACGGGGCGGGTGAAGGGCGAGGGACCTCACCCCAAGTGATTTCGGAGGAGAAGAGAAGATATGAAAAAATCAATTTAAACCGCACCTACACCTTGTAGGTTACCGATGTGGGACTATTAGTCCCGGCCTTCCCTCGCACGTGCCCGCAGAACTCTATTCTTCAATGGCCAAAGCTGCGGACTTCGTTGTATTTCTCGCTGGACCAGATATCTTCGCACTGCCTCCCCGAGTGAGCTGCACCTGGAGCCTGGCAGTCCTGAAGCCTGGAGCGAGCTTGGAGCTTCTTCGAGTCACCGTCAATGGCGGCAGGAGCTTGAGAACTGTCAAACACAAATACGGCCTATCGGCCTAATCAGATCACCGGGGGACCTTCGCCTTGTCACGGTGAAGGTGATGCAAGGTGCAGCAGGTCATGGGGCGGCCTAGGCGTGCGTACCTAGGTCGTCCTGTGACTGGAGGTGTGGGTGTGTTCGGGGGAGCGTTGAGTGGGTGAAGAGTGGCAGTGGGTGGGTGGAGGGTGTTCAACGTGATGAGGCAGAGCCTCTGAGTCAGTCGGCAAGTCGTGCGGAAGTGTGAAGCGACGGGGGCAACTCGTCGGAGGTTGCCTAGAGGGATGGAAGATGGCGGTGGTCAGACGTGGTCAAGGGGTAATTAAATGAAATGCAGTAGGGAAAAGAGAGAGGGGAAGATGGGGAACGTATTTGGACTGTTGTGGGAGAGAAGGAGGCAGCGGAGTGGACGGCTCGTAGCTGCCGTCGTCGGAGAAGAAGCACCCTGAGGGAGAGAGCGGCGACGAGGAAGAGGTCGGGGAAACGCGCGCTTGGTACAGCACGACGCGGGAGGATGAGGTGAAGTAGACTTTACTGCTGGTATGGCAGCAGAGCGACGAGAAGGAGGGGAGGAGGTCGCCGGAGCTTGCGGGTTCCTTGGCTGGAGAGAGAAGAGAAGAAATTTGGGAGAATCTCTGCCAAGACAAGTCTGAAATTGAGCGGCCGGGTTTGGGGATTCTTTTATAGGTGCTGGCCGAACTTTCTAGTGCGTAGAGGGCGACTTTTGGCTACTGCTGTCTCGCCGGAGAAGGAAGGTGGTCGAGAGTTTGGAAAGAAATCAACGATCACGATCGGGCTTAGATGGAAGGGAATTCCTCAGAGAATCTCCCTTCCAATTCTGGGAGGAGATCTCTGAGGAATGTGAGTGTATCCCCCCTGTCAACCTCGCCGGAGAAGAATATTCCCCAATAATGGTGGAATGACTTGATTGCAAAGTTGGCGAGGAAGTTAAGGGGCTCTCTGCGATGATTTTCAAAAGATAGGGACCAAATTATGATTTGGGTGTACTAAATTGCAAAGTAAGTCAAGATGACCTCCCCTTAGGTCCAAATTTTGGTATAAACCTAATTTGGACCTAAGGAATCAAATGGTCAAGTTGGGTTTTAGGTTTTACTACGTTTGACTGGACATTTTGCATAAAAACCTAAATTAGGTCAATTAATGAGCTAGGACCCTAATCTAGGTCAAACTAGGTTCCAAAGGTCAAATTAAGTGTTCTAAACCCTAGGGGATATTTTTCCATGATTTTTAGAGGGTTTACTTAATTTTTATCCTGACCATAACCTTGTTAATTGAAGCAGATCTATTTTAGGGTTACCAAATGTCATTTAATACCTAGATTGCACATAAACCCATTTCTTATTGACTCAACCCACTTTTTATCTTATTTAGACCATTTGACCTATGTTTTACCTCTGAGAAATCTCATTTATGTACTACAATGGTAAAATTACAGTTTTAACCTTTATTTCATGTTTTCTTCCCAGAATACTTATTCCTTCATTTAGGCCTTCTTCTAGGTTATGTAGGAGCTTTTATTCTCTTTATTGGGTCAAAATGAGCTAGTTATGGCTCATGATGAGGCTCTCATCACCATTCAAAGAGATGTGGAGGGGGGTAATTATGGACATGGAGGCACCCCATGGTGGACGTCCATGGTGGAGGGGGTGCCTCCATTTTGGTGCCAAAATGATGTTCTAGAAGGGGGAAATTTTGAAGGGAAAATGGAAGGTGGAGATGGGCTTTAGGCTTAGGTGTAGTGTGGAGATTGATGGATTGTGGAGGGAAAAAGGTGGCGCCAATATGGAGGTGGTTATGTTGGTTTTGGCACCACCTTGTTGGTGTCTTTTGGTGGTGGTCATTAGGTGAAGAGGTGTGATTGAGGTGGCACCAACATGGATAGCTTAGGTGGACTATAGGTAGGCTTAGTTGATGGATCTAGTTAGGTAGGGTTTTAGGGTGGTGGATGGCCAAGTGAGCTGGAGCTTAGCTAGTAGTAGAGTAGAGGAGGAGGCAATTAAAGCTAGGGTTTAAGGGGAGGAGCTGAAGAGAAGTCTAAAGCTGAGCTGGAGCTGGAAGCTACTAAAGAGCGTGGCATGGAGCTACTTAGCTGGCTTAGCTTGCTAGTTCTTTGCTAGCTTCTAAGCTAAGCTAAATTAAGTTGGCTTCTACCAAAAGGAGCTGAGGTGAGCTAGGTCTGGTGCTCCCGGGGAGGATCAAACTAGTTGAGGTAGCTAAGGTAGCTTAGCACAATTGAGTTGAGCTAAGTTGAGTCCTCGGGAGCTGGAGTTAAGCTTCCTGAGCTAAGATGAAGTCATCTTCAGCTGGCTGGAGTTGAGTGGAGCTGGATGTAGCTAGTGCTAAGCTGAGGTGAACTCTAGTCAACTCATCTGAGCTAGCTAGAGCTCCCAATGAACTAGTGGGAGCTGAGATGAGCTAAACTCAACTAAATTGAGATGGATCTAACCTGACTTGAGCTAAGGTGAGCTAAGATGAGCTCTCTTGAGCTACCATTTAGATGAGATGAGCTGAATGGAGCTGGGATGAGCTAACTCTAGTTCAGGTGAGCTAGATTCCAGCTATGGTGAGCTAGATCAAGTTGAGTTCTAGCTAGTTTGAGCTTCTCCTTCACCAATTGCCTTCCTGAGTGCTAGGGTTCTGGGGATCTAACTCTCTGTCTATCCCTAACACTCACAAAAACATATCAAAAAGACAATAAAAAGTAAAATGCATGCCTATCCTAATTTATGCCTAAATGCAGCCTAAAAACCCATTTGCGAAGCAAAATCCTAAGAGCTAGGTTTATTTTAATGCATAAAAATGATGATAAAATGGCATTTATCAAGCTCACCCACTCTCACAGCAGCACCTCCCGTAGGCCAAACACGCACGTGGGAAGCCACCACCATCGGCAGGTTCCTCCTCTTCGGCAACCGCCACCAGCAACCATCGTCCAAGCCACCACTGCCATCGCGACCATCATCCCACTGACAACCTCCACGTGCAGCAGCACCTCCAGCCGATCACTCCTCTCCCTGCATGCACCAAGGGGAAATCTCCCTTGTTTTCCAACAGTAGAGACTCAATTGATTATTTCATTTGATGCCATTGACATATTTTGATTTTTGAATTAACTATTCTATATATTGCAGGCATTTGCTATGAAATCCTCACATTTTCTCTATTTTCACACAACCTCTGATTGATTTCGCTCTCTCTCTCTTACATTAAATAATGAAAGCATCAAATCTTATACGAATTTCTCTATAAATTTGCGATTGTGGACGCGAGATATTTGCAAGTTTATTGGTTAGTTCCTCCTTGTGGATACGACATCCCAACTTCGTGGTTAGTTTTTATTGAAAAATACTTTTGATTTGGGATTTTTCCACCACGCGATTCGTACTGCGACGACATATTTTTCTGATATCATCTTTGAAGTGAAACCTCCCGTTCACTTAATATATCCACAATCCTCGAATTTTTTTATCACCTTAAAAATATCAAGTTTCATCTTTCTATCACCAAAGGCAATCTCCATGTTAGCATTCTCACAATTAATGTTAACCTTTGCGGTAGTAAGGAATGGATGACCCAGAATAATGGGCGTGTTCCTCAATTCCTTAGGTACATCCATATCAAGGACCAGAAAATCAACAGGAAAATAGAAGTCCTTGGCCTTAACGATCACATCCTTAATAAAGCCCTTCGGAGTGGTGACCGAGCAGTCTGCTAACTAAAGCGTTACTGAGGTTGGCCTAGGTTTACCTAACCTGAAATTTTCATACAGGGTAGTTAGGATTGGTTAATGGATGTGCCAAGATCCAATAGTGTCCGATTGAAAGTATAATCCCTGAAAACACATGAAATCAAGGGGGCACCTGGATTTGTCTTCCTCTAAGGAAGGTGATGCAAGATAATAGAACTAGCCTGCTCAAAGAGTATCACCTTCCTCATGGTGGTTTCCTTTCTCTTATGTTGCTACATGCATAAGTCCTTTAAGAACCTAGCATAAGCCGGGATATGCTTAATAGCATCAAGGAGAAGAATGTTAATATCTACACTTGTAAATATATTCAAAAGCTCCTCATTACTGTCTATAGGTTTCTTCTTCCTGGACTTCAGTAAGCCTTCAGGGAATGGGATATGGGTAGGGTCATCTTTTTCAGGTTCCTGAGCCTTAGTCTCTTTATTTTTCTCCATTTCTTCCTTAGGCTCACCTAGGGTTTGCTTGCTAGAAGAGGGTAGTGTAGGGTCTTGGGTTTGCTTTCCACTACTCAAGGTCACAAAATTTGTAGAAGCATATGGGTTTGGGTCTTGGGGAGGGTTAGGAAAGATATGAGGGGCTTGGTTAGCCAGATATCTAAGATTAGAAGAGGAAGAAAAAGGATCCTGATCAACCATCTGAGCATATGGGTCCTTCTGATTCCCATACCCTTGGGCTCTATTGCTCTGATTTTGGACATTTCTCAAGTTGGGTATAGGTTGAGCTGGTAGATATCTGGGTTGTCGATTATTAGAAATAAGCCCAATTTACAAGTTGTCTAGTGAGGTTTTCATTTGCTGCATAAGCTAGAGCATAGATCCTTGCAAATCTACCATCTTGCGGTTCAAATTAGCCTACCCCACGAGTTGTTGGGCATTCCAAGAAGGTTGATTGACTTGATTCTAGGGAAGCTGAGTATATACATGACCATGACCCTAACTCAGGTCTTTGTGGTGCACAATTGCTAAGTTAAGCTTGGGTTTGCTGCTCTGGATTCTTCTAGGAGAAGTTAGGGTGGTTCCTCCAATCTGGGTTATAAGTGTTGGAATATGGGTTGGACCTAGTGTTCTCCTATATAGGTTGCACATCATCACAAGGTGAAGATGGAGAGAAAGAAGGATTAGAAAAACTGGGATCAAAGGCCCTAGTTTGGAACCTGTAAGGTTCTGAGAAGTGTTGACTTGCAGGTTGAGCCAACTCGAGTTGGTTCACAAAATCCCATTGTATGGGAGTTTGTGAAGAATGGAATCCCAAACTCTGGGATTGAGTGGATCTAGAGTTTCCAGCCATCCACTCTTCCATTCATTTTGCAACCAGATCCACCTTATTTACTTTATTGCAGATCAATTCCATATCAAATGTAAGAGATCTTGAACCTCATTAGCATTTGATATGGGTTATTGGGATTGGTTGAAGGTGTCAATGGAGGCATGGGTTATAGAGTTCTTCCTCATTTCCTCAAACAAATTGTATGTGCTATCTGCATCTTTGTTGAGGAAACTGCCTCCGCAGGAAGCATCCATGTGATTATGGAGTTGATTTGTCAACCCATGATAGAAAATTTGCATGAGTTTCCATTTAGGCATCTCATGGTGTGGACAATCCACAATAAGTCCTGGAATCACACCTAGACACCATGAAGTGCTTCCCTCGGCCACTGGGAGAAAGTGGTTTTGCTTGTTGCAGAGCATTGGTCTACTCAACTGGAAAGAATTTCTTCAAGAAGGCCGATTTAAGATCTGTCCATGTAGCTATCGATATTCCTATTGTGTGGTACCAATGTGCGGCCTTATCCCTGAGTGAGTGGGAAAAAAGTCTCATGATCATCTGCTAATCATCTACATTCCTAGCCTTGGTGGTCTAAACTAAAGTGGTCAGATCCTCTAAGTGTTGGAATGGGTCCTCAGAGCCAAGCCCATGAAAATGTTTGATCAGGCTTACAATGTGAGCCTTGATCTCTACATCACCAATGGGGATCATAACGTTGGGGCAATAACCATAATTAGAAGGATCATAGAAATCCTTCAAGGGTCAAGTGCCCTAACCATTCATGTGCTAGAACCATTCTTGCATATGCTACAACTGGTCCAACTACTCCTAAAGTAGCTCCTGCTGGTTTGGAGGTGGAGGAGGTGGTGGTGGGTTATCAGCCATGGGATCTGCTTGGCTGTAACTCAACCTCCGCCTCCAAGAATGGCCTAAAGGTTCTTCCAAGCGAGGATTCAATGACCTCCTTTCAAGCATACATTGGAAGGAAGTTGGAAGGACGAGAAAATGGAGCCCTACAACACAAAAAGTATAGGCCTATCCTTAAATTGGGTAGCCTAAGGACTCATGGTTCAAAAATATATCCTAACCACAAATCAAATTTTGTATTGTCCTTAATCCAGAAGCCGATTAAGTTGGGCCAATGTAGCAAGGGGAGCGTGTCCTAAAGGTCGCTAATTATGCCAAACCCTTGCTCGCTTAAGTCGTTTGACAATCAAGCCCCCCAACTTAGCATCTTATAGAAAAAGCAAATGTCACTAATTCAAAATACTATCTGGAGAATACCCTAAAATGGACTCAATGAATCCTAAGGCCAACGCCTACTCAATTTTAATTAAGGCTTGGGATAATGGTGCTTATGGAATGTGATGGGTCTTTAAATGGGTTGTGTCCTTAATGATCAGTTAAGAAGTGTGTATGTGCACAACTAGGGGTTTTCAAGCAAGATTATTATGGATGAGGTGGATTTGAGGGTTCAAATCTTGCTTAATAACTTCTAGGATTCAAATTTAGGTATATACAGTCAAGTCCTATGAGGAAAACCAACTTTTGAAATCACCAATATAAGGAGATTCCTTTACAAATCAAAAATAAAATGGAGTGCCTGGTTTAGCCCTAAAAATTCAATCCTACAAGGCAAGCTACTGGATGAATCTATTTAAATATTAGTGGTGTAGCCCAAACACATCAAATAAATGGCTAGTAGTACCACTTAATTAAGGCATAGAATGATTAGCCTATTCAGATTTCCACTTACTTATGCGTGTATTGAGTTAAGGTGTATTGGGTCCACAGGTTCGATTCTGGCTAAGTGGTAGAATCAAAGTGATAGTGCACATTAAGTTTGTGGATTTAAATGTGTGTAAATTTTAGATTAGATCCTACAATCAGAGAAAATTATTTTTTTTTGTGTTTTTTTTATATGCAGGTGGGTGAGGCGGGTGGTGACAATCAACAATAGAATCTAACCTAGGGTTTGTGTGAACACTTAAGTCAATTCAGATCTGAGTTATTTGAGTGGTGAAATGAATCTGATGGGTAGGGAAATGGGGGTAGACTTATAGAACCTCTACCAGCACTTTACTTTGATCTTACTGCTTTGGCTCATCTTAGAAGAGTACCTGCAATCATAGAAAGAAAGAAGAGAAGTAAAATAAAAGTTAAGTGCAGGCAAACATAGAAAATCAAAGCACATTGCCTCCCTAGCAACGATGCCAAAATGATTGTCAGAAAAATTGCGAGAAGAATTAGGGTTTTGAAACTCGTCGTTGTGGTCATGAAAATATGAGATCAAATAAAAATAATCGAGACTCGGTGTGTTCCGGGTCGAACACAGGAAGGTGAACGTTTGATTAAAACTACGTTAGTTTATTTATTTTTTATGTTTTGGCCTTTTGTAATTTTTTTGGTATTTTAGTAGAAGATAATGGCAAAATTTATCTATGCTAACTAATCTAGTCAACAAGTAATTAAAGTTAAAGAGGGAGATAGAGAGAGAAAATAATTCTACTTAAGGAGAATCAAATGTTTATTACAAATAATATCTACAAAATTAAATCTACACTAGAAATCGAATAAAAAGAGATAGAGAGAGAATCCCCCTCGATGGTTGCTTGAGGGACAACTTGCTTTGACGATGCCTGGATGAATAAGGATGAAGGTGTAGGAAGAAGAACCGAGCTGAAAGATGAGGAGATGAAGTAGGGAGACATCATGGCGTGATCCGCTTCCTCGAATAGGGGTAAGGGGACAGTCGGCGAGAGCTCCATGAATGAGGATAAGGGGAAGGACAAAAAGTATTTTTGATTCTCTAGTGCAGCATCCCGGGGCTTAGGACACACTCAAGAGGGGCTCTTGAGTTCTAGAGGGGATGAGGGAAGCAAAGGAAGGGATTGATTGCAAAAGGGGGGAGTGGTAGGGCTTTTATAGGTGGATAAGAGGGCATTTTTTGGCCAAGCACGTGCACAAGGCACTCAATGTGCCATGCATAGCATGCAGCCACGCACAATTGTATGTTGCATTGGCACAATGAAGGCACAATGAGGAGGAGCCTCCATCGTCAGATCATGATCCAAGGGCCCATGGTCACTCACGCTCGCACTTCAGATGTCACCATGAGTGTGTATGATCGTGCGTTTGATTACACATTCGGTGCCTCACGCATCCTTACCTCCACCTGTCGCTACTACCGCTGCTTGATAGAGATTGAATGACGCTAATCACACTCTAGTCACATGTTGAGTCAATGAGGCCCACGCACGCACCGACGTGGTCTCCTCTCAGCCGCTTGATCGCGATCGAGCGATCTAATTTCTCTCTAATCACGCGTTAAGGGAGGAGCATGGAGGGTTTTGAACACATGTCTATTCTATGAATGTGGCACAGGCATCGCTACATTGAGGCAAGTAAAGCACGATATTAGCCTTAGGATGGCGATCGTGCGGTAGAGATCTTGCGTGGGGTATGTTGCTGGTGGGGAGATGTGGCTTTATTTCAACTGTCGGGGAAATCCAACGGTTGAAATCGCATGACTGTGCATGCTTTGCAGTCTGTGAAGGTGGGTGAAGGCTTAATCTCAACCATTGGATCTTGATGCAATTCCTGGGATTGATGGAAGGGCGAGTGGGCAGTTTGGATGGTTGTAATGGTGCCACGTTGTGCTATCATGGCCTTCCATCTATTTTTGTTTGTAGGAGACACTACGGATGTCTGATTGAGGTGATTTTCGTGTTGTTAGACTACAATTGTCACCCTGAATGCATCTGTACAGTCAGATTCCTTGTTTAAAGCTCAAATTTGTGTTGCCTTTTCCCCTGGACATTAAAAATAAGCGAATTATTATACAATTGACAGAATCCACTCTAAGTGTATGATGATAATTGTTATGTGATATTTACAATTCTAAATGCAATTATTTCACTTAGGAACCTATATAATAGGCATTTTCACATTAAATAATGTATACTTCTTAGTCATCTCCCTTCCTTCTTGGTTGGCTCTCCTAAGGATTTGTTCTGGTTCAGGATCAAACATAAGGCTTCTCCTAAGGGAGCACCTACCAAGCATACAAAAGATACAAACACAAAGCAAATGGTCTGTCCTTCTCTTAGAACAATTCAGGTCTTTAGGCCAACCTCCAAGCTACTCAGAGTTGTTAATGGGGTCAAGTTTATGCTTGTTCATTCCCATAATAGTGGTATAAGAGGGTCAAATGACTTGAGATCCCTGACAAGTTCTTTAGGAAGAGAATGGAAGTTAGTTTTAAGTATCACTTAGTGGCTGATAGACCCACTTTAGTGGATCTTTGAGCCTAAGGTTTGTTGGTTCCTGCATCTTTGGTATGTTAATATTTGTGTTTGGTCATAAAATAATTGCATGCATCAATACCTAGGTTTACATAATTCTCTTGCATTTTCATTTTTTTTTTTGTACATAAATAATCTTGTGTATTTCTTTGCAAGTGCTGAATACATTCCTACATCCAATAGCCTCTACACCTAGGATGATTTCCCAATAACCTTTATTTCCATTTAATACCCAACTATCTCCATCTCATTTAACCCCCACTACAAATAAGTCCCTAATAACCATACCCATTTCCCATACTTGACTCGCACTGCCCCAATTTCCACCTTACTTCTCACCTCTGTTACTCACCACATATTCCAATGCACATCGTTTACCTAACCAGACATTGCACACCCACATGCCATTTTCCCATGGCCTACATCACTCGTATTTACCCACCATAGGCCCATGCAAAGCCTCACACAAACCCGATTCCCTCATCTAACCAACTATCCCAGGCCTACCCGATCCCTCACAACCCCCAGGCCCTATCTATCGCACACCTTCATTCTCAACGAGGACCCTCTCCACTCGATAGCTATTTCACCCTTCCCCATCACATGATAATCCTAATGAGAGACTCATGATGGCTCTTAATTATCATTAATTATCTATTTTCCCTAGCTAATTATCTAAGAATATATTAAATATAGAGTTAATTATATTATAGGGTTAAAATACCAAGGACTTGCAAAATAAGTTAAAAATATAAAATTAAAGATCAATTAATCTTAATAATAATTTAATTAATAATTTAGACTCAATGAATAATCATTTAGCAAGATGTTTAGTATTTAAACTAACTTAATTAATTTAATGACCTAAGTATGTAATTAACTTAATTAAACTAATCATTTAAAATAAATATAGCTAGAAAGAGAAAAAATGTAATTTCAAGGAATAAATATAATATTTACCTAATTTATAATAATATATAAAAGGTTGAAAAAGAAATAAATTAAAATAAGCCTTAAAACACACTACTTATGTTTAGGTCCCTAACTTCTATTTCATTTGAGTCCTTTCTATAATGAGCAGGTCCTTTATTTACAACTATGCCCCTGTGTACATCATCTTCTTCAAACCTTCTTCTGCTTCGAACGGCTGAGAGTCTCCGGTGTTCATACTGCGCGATCATCGTTCATCTGATGTCAGAACTTCACCATAGCTACCGTTTAACTTGCGCTCACCTTCTCCACATCCAACCACCTGGATGTCCTCGAAATCCTATTTAGACTAGGTGGATGACCTCATTGGTGTCGGAGATGATGCCAATGGTTACCTTGAACCTAGCCACTTTCCCATCTAGATTCAACCCCCTGACCCTCGCCGCCACCTATAAATACCCCTTAGGACCTCCGATTCCCAATTAGTGACCCCCTACCCTCTTCCCCCAACCGCGGTTGTTCCTAGGCTATTTATCCCCACCTCTGATGACTTTGACCTCCCTTCTCTGTTCTTCTCTGAAGACTTGGACCTCCCATACTTCTCTGACGTTCTCCACCACATCTTTGGAGCAGGCCACGACCCCAGCAGTCCTTCCTACACCTCACATTTCGTCTCTGCCAAAGCTCTGTTCTCCCCCTCTATTTCCTCCTCCATTATGAACATCGACAGAGTCTTCTGAGTAGTTTAGCATAGATTAGAGTAGTTATTAGCTTAGATTAAGTAGTTATAATGTCTATTCTTACTTTGTCTTCTCCAGCTCCGGCAAGCCACGTTTGGCTTGCCTGGAGTCTCTTTTGTCTTTTAAACACATGGATCACTCCCTTTACTCCTTCATGATCATCTTTATGCCATAAAATTGCATGATTGATCACCTATACACTTAATCCTCCTCACATTCACTTGAACATCGCCGTTGTCTATGGCGGAGATCTCAGAGGTAGTTCACATCCATATAGGGTCCTCCATCGCCTATTCATCTCATTAAGACCTTGTTAGATCTATTACCATCTATACAAGTAACACCCAAATCCATACCTTTTGAGCTCGCTGTAAATGGTGACTCAGAAGGAGTGACTCCACCTAATTTCACACACGAAGAGTATCGCCACACCTTCCTTAACCATTCCCCTCACTCAATTGAGTGAGATCATTTCCTCTAAGTTCACATGAACTCAAATTTTGGTTCTCAAAGTATTCATTGACTAATCCATGAATCTCTTCTTCAACTGATTCAATTGAACTATTCTTGAGGTTTGTGCAACCTCAGAAAGCTTTTAAGACCTTCCACAATCTGTTTCATGGAGATTTTGTCTCCAACAATCATAATTGGTGTTCACCGGAGCTCCGACGAGCTCTGGCGAATCAAATCAAGACCCTCAGGCTTCAAGTCGACGTATGAAGCTCTAGATCCTTATTTTTACTTGTTAGGATCATATTTAGACAGTTAGAATGATATTCTGATCGTGATTTCTCTAGGTCAATGATCGTCTTCTCCAACTCCAGCGGAGTTAGAGGGTCATGTATGTTGACGTTAAGAGCTTAAAATTAGGTTCTAAAGCTTGAATAGACTCTAAGATCCTACCTAAGCTCTCACTCAAGTCTGAGAGTCACTGAGTTTTTTTGACGAACAACCCACTGTTCAAGCTCAGGCGACAATGCTAGAGAGCACTCAAAGAGTACTCAAAACTTGAATTTGAAGTGTGAAATTGATTCCTAAAGTTGAAAATAGTCTATTTGGGTAGATAATTTGAACTGAGAAACTATGAATTTGAAAGTCAACTTTTAGGCTTCATTGGTCAATTCTAATTCGATTTTAGTGCTTCAGGAGTTGAATCTCTGAATCAAAGGATGATTTGAGTTCCTATTGTGATTGTGAATCAAAGGATGACTTGAGTAAGTTTCATTACGATTTATTATTGATTTCAACAACAGGCCAATTTATGTTCCAACTAGAACCCAAAGTTGTTCTTGGTCTTTTTGTTGAGTTTTAAAGCCAATCTCTACCCAGATGAATTCTTTTCAATCTTGTGAATTGATCTAAATTAATTTTTGAGGATTTAATCAATCTTCTGGTCTAATTCAAGTCTAAATTAGTGTTCTGTGTAGCTTGTCTCAGATCTCTAAAGCTTTTGGAGCTTCTGAAGCTTCCTTTGACTCTAATCCCTCTCCCAATCCATATGGAATGCATCTCTAAAGCATTCCGAGACCCTCAATTGTAGGCATTTCATCATCTGCAGGTCATTTGACCTGAGAACACATCTTTGAGGAACATACAAGAGCACGTGAACAGTGCTTCATTTTTTATTTAATTTTGTGGATCAAATCTGATCCAAACACCAACTTAAGTCTAAAATTGGAAAGCTGAGACTTAAAGCTTTCCATCAAACTCTTATTCGCTCGAATTGTTCCAGTGTGCCAGTCAGAATCTTTGTTCAAAGCATTGGCCGGAAAATGCAATAGCAAAGGAGAAGCTTCTTGAGATGATACCACATCGGAAGCTGATGAACCACCGCATACATATTTAAGGGATTTGTGCACCCAACACTTCATTCATCAGTGCTGGGCGCACATATCTCCTCTGTCCATTCCTTGAGTGCGTGCGTGCACATGCATATGCATGTGTGTGTGCTTATGTGCACATCGCCTGGGTGGGTGTGAGTGTTTCGTGGGCTTGATTGGGCCTGATACTGTGCAAACTTAAAAGGATAAAATCCACAAATTAATAAACGAGAATCCGATTCGAGTAGGCTTTGGTCCCACCCTATAGGTGCTGTGTATCCTCGAAAGAACTGATCTGCCCACTAGCCAAATTTTTGGTTAAGTGTTAAAGAAAGGCATGGGTTAAGGACTTAAAATGGCTAAGTGTCGAGAGGCATGCAAAGTGAATTAAAGATGAAAAGTTGAGTGAAAGAGATGCACCAGTTGTGAGCTTAAAGGTTAACTTGGATTAATGAGAAAGAAGAGAATTTGAGAGGAGTAATTAAAGAAGATAAGAGATGTCTGAAATTAGAGAAGGCTGAGAGAGAGATGAAGTGTTTGAGCTTAAATTGTATAAGAGGCATTGTTTGTATTGTTAATTTCTTTTATGCCTTATATTTGTAAACACTTATAATAAATGTTTCTTTTCATGCTATTCAATGTCAATATTTCATGTACATGTCCTTCATTAATTGAATAATTGCCATGCTTTAGAGTTTTAATTTCTTGTGCAACTATTCATATACTTAACATATTACTTAATTATATATTTAATTAATTTATCTATTAGTTAATTATGCATTAGAATAAAAATGGTGAATTTAACTACATTTATGCTTCCCAGTGAACGACCTGGACTCAACCAGTTAAATGAATTAAAATCCAAAATGTTAGGTTAGCTTGACCCTATACTACAATCAATGACAACCATTTAATGACTCAAGTTAATCTAAGTCCACTCTTTACCTGATTAATTAAGTCTAATAACCTTAATTAACTATGTTGAGAATTGAACGACCAACTCCCCTGCCCACTCACCCATTCCTTTCCATGCTCACGACTCCACTCTCAATTGCGTAAGCATAGAGAGCAAGAGCCCTCTGTGGAAGAGCACTCCACTCCAATGAGAGCCGGCAGGCCCTAATGGCTACAGTTCTCTTCTCCATCTTCCTCTACCCAGTCTTCCCATTCCGTTATTTTCCCTCCTACCATCGTGACTTTGAGGATCGTCACTTTCCACCTCGCTATCGACAACACCTCCTTAACAGCGACATGAAGGGGCATAGGCCTTGGGATGCTTCCCCTTATGCTCACCCACCACCATCACAGCCACAATGTGCGTCCTTCCTGCATTCCCTCACGACGATAGAGCAAGGAGCATGAGCGCATGCATGCCGCCATTGACTGCCCCTGTTAATGTCGAGCTTGAGAAGCACCCCAAGCCAATAGTTCTTAAGCGTGCTCCCCAGCCTAATGCAAGACGTTCATCAAGCCATCGATGACACGTGGGTGCACTTGTGCAACTCCATGCTCATGTAGTTACGACACCATTCCCACTGTTTGCATTCTCCTCTTCACTATCTTACTTCTCTTATTTTTGGTGTTACTTTACCCTTATGTAATTTTTAACTTGTGATTGTGGACACTATTTCAGATCGAATTCAATGGAATTGAAGTGTTGTTTTATGTCTCTCTATGAATTGACACCCATCTTCTCACTATATGTGGTTTGATCGATTTCCATGTTCTCTTTATTCTATGATTCATCTCGTTGTGAACCACATACAACAAGGACTTAAATTACTTAGTCGTGGTGAGAGCACATCAGATGGCGTCGTTGCCAACGTTGAATCCCCTACGTGTGTTCTATTTTAAATTTGAATTTGGCAAGTCTACTAATAGCATTTTTCCACATTTTTTCTAGAGCTCTTTTTACCTGCAAAAATTCTGAAAATATTCATAGCAACAGATCTCGAAATGGGAATTCCAACAAGCTATTATACGTTTACTAATTCCAATCATGCACTGAGTTATCAACTTTTGAATGCAGTACTGGCACGAATTTCTGTATTTTCCACGAAGCTCCATTTTCAACAAAATTTTTTCATAGTTTCTTTGATTAATGTAGTTTCTGAAGAAAAATTTTGAGATCATTCTCTAATGGTGCCACTGAATTGATTGCCAGTATATCAGTCTGAATTTTCAAACTTCGATTTGTGAGCTTGTGAGATTTTTTGAGAGTCGCACCTTATATTTTCTTGAAATATGCATCGAATTTCTTGTGGTTGAGTGTAGCTTCATTACAAAAATTTTCAAAAATTTTAGTTGAGCTTTACTTGACTGTTAGATTTCTTATTTGATTTTGTTAGTGTTTGCATGGAATGTGATAGTTTTCATTGAGGGAAGCTTGGAGGAAGATATAGCTTGAAGGCACAGAGCATTGCCTACACCACCAAAAGGAATGAGCCAAGCGACGTTTAGAAATTAGATTAGGTTCATTACTGTAGAGACTATTTTATTTTAATTCCAATCTTACTAAACCCGTGTGTAGGGCATTTTGGGGCATGTCCCTCTTCCTTCCTTGATTATATGCTCTTGTGTGCAGGAGCATTTTTTGGGAGCTTGTTGTTATTTGGTTAGTTTAGGTGTTGATAAAAGTCTAGTAGGTGTAGACTTTGTTAGTTTAGTAGTTAGTTTACTTGATTGTTTTAATGTTAAAAAGAAGAAGAAAACCCCCTCTTTGGGTTTCATCTTTAAATTTGGTGTCCATCTTATGGTATGACTTTAATTGTATAATTTTTATATATTGCACAAATCAACCCCCCTCTTGTGCCATTTTCATTTTTTTGGTGTTAAGTGTTGCTCTCAACACTTGGCTAAATCTAAGAAAGCTGTGGCTATTGAGGCTCAAATAGCTAAGTGCTTATTGAAATAAAGTCTAAGTTTGAAATTAAATAAATGAATTGTGGGATTTAATGTGTTGCTATAAAACAACATTTTATACATTCTTTTTATATAATTCATTGCTTATCATTTTATTTCTTTTGGAGTAATTGTCATGACAAGTGTTTATTCTTATGCAACATTTTATGCATTCTTTTTATATAATTCATTACTTATCATTTTATTTCTTTTGGTGTATTTGTCATGCCAAGTGTTTATTCTTATGCAATTATTCATGTGGATAACATATTATGTTTAATGAAGCAATTAATTAGGTAAGCTATTCATTTAAGTATTAGACTAAATTATACTCTAACTAAGTATATAGAGGTTATTTAAGTATCCATAAGTTATCTTATACCTAATTTAGTTAACATAGTATTTATATTAGTTATATGTATAGTTAGTTATTAGGTTAGTATTTATAGTAATTAAGTAATGACTAGGTAAGTTAGTTAATTAAATAACTTAAGTACATAGTAAATGATAAGTAAACTATAGTAAGTATATACGCATAGTAATAAGTATTTATAGTAGTATTTAAGTTATATAAGTATTATAGATACTTATATAACTATATAAACCTTGTGGAGCCTGGATCCAGCCTCAGCGTGGGGTTAGACAAGGATGTCCTCTAGCTGCATTGGTCTTCAACCTTGTGGTGGATGGGCTGGCAATGTATGCTTGCAAGTTGGCAAAGGTGGGTATAATTAAAGGGTACTCATTATCTAACAGGAGAAATCTGGCCCCCATTTTGCAATATGCAGATGACACGGTGTTCTTTGTGGAAGGGTCCAAGTCTGAGGCACATGCTCTGGGGTTATTGGTAAAGATATTTAGCGATATTTCAGGCTTATGTTTGAACAAGGATAAGTCGATTTTGATTTGTTTTGGCATGAATGAGCAGGAGCAGATGGATTTGGAGGGTACATTGGGGTCACCTCGTACTAAACTGACACTAAGGTACCTAGGATTACCACTGAGGGCTACAAAATTGAAAAAATCAGGTTGGAATGTCTTGTTTGAGAAGGTTTCTAGAAAGCTAAAAGGTTGGAGTAGTAAATTCTTATCTAAGGGTGGAAGACTAATCCTGCTCAATTCGATCATTACAGCCATGCCGATCTTCTACTTTAGCATATTTAGAGCCCCTAAATGTATTTAGAAGAGATTGGATGTTATGAGGAAGTGATTCTTCTAGAAAGGAGCAGGTCATGAGGGTGGTTTCATGCATCCCATCAGATGGAGAAATATCTTCAAGCCTAAGTAGATTGGTGGGATGGGAATTAAAGCACTCAAAGAATTCAATGAGGCCTTATTGATGAAATGGGCCATCAGGATTTTGGACTGCAAGGAGGGGTTGATGGAGGATCTGATCAGGGATAGCTATGGGGGATCGAACAGCAGTCTGCTAAGGCTTCAACCGAAGAAACCTTCCCCTTTTTGGCGATCAGTGATCTCTGCAATTAGCAGCTATTGGCACTTGCTGCAGCCTAAGCTCAGAGATGGCAGAAGTTTCAGCTTATGGAACGAGCAGTGGTCTGACTTGGGCCTACTGAAAGAGACCTACTCGAGAGTGTATGATGCTGCTGTAGACAAGGATGCCACAGTTAGCAGTCTGTGGTCTGATGCAGAGGGCTGCTGGCAGCTGGAAGGGCTACAGCAGTGCAGATCAGGCACTCGTTTGTGGGGGGAGAGGCAGAACATGATGGCTAATCTGCAGCAGATTCATCTTGTGAGAAATGCGATGGATACATATGGCTAGCAGGGTATCTTCTCAGTGCAGTAGGAGTATGAGAAAGTTATTAGATCTAATAGTGGGGTGGAATGGGATCCTGTTGATAGAAAGATTTGGCTCTTGAGAGTTCCTTTGAAGGTTTAGATATTCCTGTGGCTTTGCAGACGGGAAGGTTTGATCACTAGTGATCTGAGGCACAGAAGGATGCGGACTATTCTGAATGCCTGCCCTCTTTGTGGTTTACAATCTGATAGTGCAACACACATCTTTTCCTCTTGCTTGGTCACCGACAAGATTTGGAGGATGGTATGCTTAGAACCCCTCCCTTCATGGGATTCTCTATGGCAAAGGTTCATTAGTCCTGGTCGGCCCTTGGGGGCTATGGCAGCCGTTCTGTGGTGTGTGTGGAGGGCACGTAATGATAAGCTTTTTCAGAAGAGACCGGTGAGATGTGAGAACATTGTAAAGGAGTGCTGGTCTCTCATACATAGTTGGGCATCTCTTTTGTAATACTTTTTTGAAAAGGAATATACTACCCTCCGGATTGCTATCGGCTCATGATAGCAATCCTCACTGTTTCAAAAAAAAAAAAGTATTATAGATATAAATTAAGTTTAAGTTAATTAGTTAATTATTGTAATTAAGAATAATGATTAAATTAAGAATACTTGGTGAATTTTATGCTATTTAGCCCCCCAACGAACGACCTAGACTCAACCCCAGTAAAAATATTTCTAAATATTAGGTTATCTTACACCTTATACTATGACATTATAAAGACATTACAAGGTAATCTAAACATCACCTTTTTTTTTTGAAAGGATGAGGAATGCTATCAGGGACGATAGCAAACCGGAAAACTCTTATTTATCACAAAAAGGAGACCATTACAGACACTCATCCCACTCTTTCACATGTACCTAACAATCCCTCACAATAGCTTCCACATTACAAGACCCACCTCTAAAGAGGCACTCATTACGAGCACGCCAAACACACCACATGACGGCCGCCATCTTCGTCTGTAGACTCCCTGTCAACAACAATTTCCTCCACAGATCATCCCAAGTAGGTAATGGTTCCCCACATACCTCCCTCCAAATATGATCTGTCACCAGGCATGAGGTGAAAAGGTGTATCCTGCCATCAGTGTCAAACTCACAGCAAGGGCAACTTTGTAATGAAGCACCCAGCCTCCTATTTCTTAAGTCTCTGGTTACAAGTCCATCTCGCCTGCACAGCCACAGAAAGATTTTGATCCTAAGCGGAGTCCTCATCTTCCAAATTTTGCTGCGGTCAAAATCTGTAGGTGTGGGATCAGCAGACGCACTCTCCATCAGCCTCTTGTACTCTTTGGTCGATGTGAACTGACCGTGTATCCACTGGTAGCCATCCTCGCCTTCTGCCAGCTGGAATGCTGCCAGGTCAGCAAGCAGCTGCACCTGTTCTGTTTGAGTTCTCCTGCCATCTCGCCCAGCAGCTGCATTCAGTGTCCATCTACCAGCCACCTCATCCCAACACTCCCTAACCAAGACCCTGTTATCTGTTGCAGCAGCGAAGCTCCTCGGATATTTCTCACTAATCTATCACAGATCAGACCAGACATCTTCCCAGAAAGCAAAGTTTTTGCCATCCCCGAGTGACGGCGCAAAATCTACCAGTGATCATGAATTGCCCTCCTCACTGATTGCCAAAAAGATGAAGGTCTGCAAGGGGTTCTGCTCCACATCTGCACCTGCGTAGGACCGTAGGATTCTTTGATCACCTGGGACCACAGCTTGCCATCTTCCTCAGATAATTTGATTGCCCACTTGAGAAGCAAAGCGTCATTGAATTCTTTCAGCAATCTGATGCCCAATCCTCCCTTCGATCCAGGCCTACAAACTTGCTGCCACCTCACTGGATGCATGAATCTGCCTTCCATTTTCACCCCTTTCCAGAAAAATCATTTTCGCAACATATCCAGGCTCTTCCAGATAGATTTCAGAGATCTGAAAATCGAGAAGAAGAACACTGGAATTGCAGTGATGACAGAGTTCAGCAGAATCAGCCGCCCACCCTTCGACAGGAATCTGCTGCTCCAAGACTCCAACCTGGCATTTGCTTTCTCAAAGAGGGACGCCCAATCACTCTTCTTCAGCTTCCTGTCGGACAGAGGCAAACCCAAATACCTCATCGGCAAGGCAGCTAAGGGGGTATGCAAGATGGCTGAGATCTCATTAGTCTCACCAGCAGACATGCCAAAGGAGATCAGAGTAGATTTTTCCCCATTCAATCGTAGACCCGAGATCTCTCCAAAGATATTGATCATGGCAAAAAGAAATTTTGCCTCACAACGTCTACCCTCTACAAAAAACACGGTGTCATCCGCGTATTGTAGAATGGGTGCCAAAGCTCGAGAATTCGCAAGCAAATAGCCCCTGACTGCACCCACATCTGCCAGCCTGAAACTAAATATCGCAATTGTGTCCATTGCCAGATTGAAAATAAGTGGGGCTAGCGAGCATCCTTGTCGTACCCCACATTGTGGCTAAATCCAAACTCCACACGACTTCCCGTTGACTAAAGGAGAGAAAGAAGATGTGACAATGCACCTTTACATCCATTGAATCCACAAAGGGGGAAAGCCCCTCCTCTTAAAAATCTCCCATAGATAGTGCCATTCTATTGAGTCATAGGGTCTACTAAAGTCAACCTTCCACATGAAAGCTCTGGTCTTTCTCCTCTTCCATCCAAATATCATCTCTTGTTCCACAATGAAGGATTCCTGTAGGGATCTATTAAGGAGAAAGGCCGCTTGCACTGGACTGATAAGGTTAGACAGCACCCCTCTCAGCCTGTTTGCCAACACCTTGCTAATAATCAGGTAGATTGCGTTCGACAATGCAATAGGTCGAAACTCGGAGAGCATTTCTGCACCACTGCGTTTAGGTAGCAGGAACAGGTAGGATTTATTGAGCCTCTCCACACCTGAATTGCCCGTCTGAAATTCTCCAATAACCTCCATCACATCCCTTCTTAACACTGGCCAAAATTCCCTGTAAAACAGGATCTGAAACCCGTTAGGGCCCGGAGAGCCTTTGCATTCAGACTAGCCATTGCGTCCACCACCTCCTGTTCAGAAAAATCTTCAGTCAGCTTAGCCGCCTCAGAACTCCACAGCCGAGGAAATTCAGATGCTGCCAATTTCCAGCCCCCTCTCCCTTTTGTTCTTGAAGCTTCCTTGAAATATCTAGCAGTCTCTCTTCTAATATCATCACGTGAAGTAAATACCAAGTCTCTACGTTTCAAAGAGGAGATAAAGTTCACTCTTCTTCTGGCACTAGCTACCATATGACAGAACTTCGTGTTTGCATCGCCCTCTTTCAGCTAGAGCTGCCTAGATTTTTCCCTCCAATCCATTTCCCTAGATCTGTCCTCCTCAAGGATGACTCCCTGCCAGTGCCTCCTCTGTGATTCCTCATCCAAAGTAAATCTTTCTCTGTTTTCCTTCTCATCCAACAGTCGCACCACAGATAAAGCTTCAAACCTCCTCTGATCTCTCAAAACCTCTATTGTTCGTCTATACTCCTTTAGCATCTATTTCAGGTCCTTCAACTTCACCGCCAGTCGATAAGTGGTTGATCCTTCATCCTTTTTCTGCTCCCACCAGCAACCAACCATCTCTCTAAAACCTCCCTCCTTCAACCAAGACTTCCTGAACTTAAAATAGGTGCCCACCGGGGAATCCTCCTCACTATCCCATAGAAGAGGGGTGTGATCAAAGAAGGGGTGAACCAACCCCACAACTAAGGACAGCTGATAGCATTCTAACAGCTCCACATTTCCAAAGAACCTATCCAGTTTAGAGACCAACCCATTACCCCCTCGCCACGTAAATTCAGCCCCCGCCGAGGGATATTCGATCAGACCTACCTCTGACACCACCGATGCGTGCTTTTCACTCAACTCAGTAATTAAGTTAATTTCACTTAATTAAGATTAGAAGAAGTCACTTAGGTTAACTCAAAATTGTGTTGGTTGTTTAGTATATGGTCGAATTAACCTAACATTTTAGAAATTTTTACTGGGTGAGTTCAGATCGTTCACTTGGAGGTATAATAATTTCTACATTCACTAATTCTCTTTTATTTCTCTACAAGTTTAGGAGGTACAACTAGGTTGATTTTAAAACATAAATTTTTCCAAAATATTTAAACTATACAGAATATACAAACTTCCATATGAAAAACATATTTACTCAAATGATGTACTTTATTAACAAGTAAACATGTTAGTTTTCCAATTTTATTTCAAAAGAAATTAAGGCAATAAAAGTTGTTCTATTAAAACATGCCTTTTTACAATTAAAACAAAAAGTAATTAAAATGATGCAAGAGAAATAATATTCTTCATTTATTTTCTTCATCCTCTTATCTTCTTCTCCCTTTCTTTCTCTTCTTTTCCTTTATTTTTATTTTCTCTCGAGCTCTTTTCTTCCCTGTCTTTTGTTTTTGCCTTCTCTTCCTATCTCTTATTCTCTTTCCCTTAGTCTTCTCCTGCCTTCTTCTCTTCCCTTAGTGCCTGTTCTCTTAGTTCCTTAAGTGCCTGTTCTTCTTTCTTTCCTTTGCTTCAGCAATTCACTTAACCTTAGCTTTCAATACTTAGCCATCAGCTCAACACTTAGCATTTAACAACCATCGGCTTCTCTTTCAATTCACTTAGACTTTCAGCTGAACCGGGTTATTTTACTTTTTAACCAAAAATTATTTTATTTGCGGCGAGGACCTTTCGAGGATACACAACACCCTGAGATTAGGGTGGGACCAGACCCTACTCGGTCCTCGTCTAATCTCAGTTAGGTTCGATTTCGATTTATTCCATTTCGGTTGATAGTCTCGAGACAATTGGCTCAACCCGGCCTCCCAGGCCTCTCGCCCTCCCAGGGCACATTTGCTCACGCCCACAAGGGTGCACACCTGTAGGCACACAAGCCCGCACACACACACGCACATGCTCAGATCAGATCGATAACCAATGCGCCGAGTGCTGACGACTGGTAAGCCCATGTAACAAAATCATTTTATCCCCATGCGCGCGCTCAGAATCTGACAATGTGGGACTATCCTAACCCCTTCCAGACCCAACTTCAAATGATCATAACTTCCTACCCAGAGCTCCAAATCGAGTGATTTAAAGTTTGTTAGAAAGCTCTAAGATAGATCTACACAATTGTAGGGTCAATTTAAGGTTTAGAGGATGTTTTCCTCTTCAATTTGAAAGATAAAATCAGGGTTCCTATGGGTTATTTATTGCCTGGAAATGAAATTAACATCTACAAAGTCCTCAGATGGACTTTTATTTCTTATTTAAAGGTCTGTACAAGTTCTACAAGTTATTCCGCAACTGCTAGTGTAGTCTCTAAACTCTCAAGACCTTCAGACAGTGTACAGAAGGTTGAAGCTTCAGAGATCGAATTTTCAGACTGAATTGGATGAACAGACACAGAGAAACATCTCTGATTGACTTAAACTAGTTCTAAGGGTTGTAATTGACTTCTCTAGGCAGGATTCAAGTTCATATTTCAACAAAATGGCACTGTTGTTGGTTTGGGTTCGAAATTAACCCAAAATGACAGAGTTCAAATTCTCACACAATAAATCATCTGAGCTCACTTTATTCTCTATCAGACCATTCAAAAAGATCTCAGAATCCATTTAATCTCATCAATTCCTCAGATTGAGCTCAGAACTCCATAATCGAACTCAGTTTGACTGTGGAGGCACAAAAATTGACTTTCTATTTAGAACCTTCTCCCAAGAAATTAAAGCCTCAATTAGAATCTTCTTAACCTCAGAAACTCATTCAGATCCTCAGATTGGTGTTCTAACTCTTATTCCTAGGGTTTCAGGCTCGTCGCCTGAGGTTCAAAATTACTTTGTTCGTCAGAGGAAATCAGAGGTTGTTATAGTGGAATGAAGTCATGCACAGCTTCAGTGCATAGCACTGAATCTTCTAGGATCCTTAAATTCTTCTTATACCTAACTAATAGACTTCTCCAACTCTGTCGGAGTTGGAGAAGATGAAGTCATATCTACAGCTCCAGCGGTTAAATTCTCAAATAAACATCCTTAAAACAATCAGTAATCCACATTTTATCATTCTGGAGCTTCTCAACGAATTCTAGAGGCTGAAATACAAATTTGGCTCGCCGGAGCTCCGGTGAGTCCAGAAAAAGGCAAAATTGTGTACAGATTGTTAAAACTTGCCATTTTTGATTTAGAAAGGATTCTGAGGTTGCAAGGAACTTCAGTATCACATTTAATTCTTCATTTGTCCATTAGAATTAAGATTTGACAGTGAATTCATTTCTTTAAAAATTTGATTTGAAATAAGCTCAGGACTTGTTTGACCACTCAATTGAACGGTTAAAACAAGTCAACAAGTGTTTGTATTTATAAATATATATTTAATTTAGGATTTGAACTGCTCCTGAGCCTCCATTGATAGTGAGCTCAGGAGCTTAATTAAGATTGGGCGTTTAATTTATATGTGGTATTTATTGGTATTATAGTGTCGATTAGGGTCCATAAGTGATGGATAGATGATGAAAGACCCTATGATGGTGGAATTAGGTCGATTACTATCACCATGGACAGTGACCGTAGTCGGTGGAGGTGAAATGTGAATCAGGCGATTAGGTGATCAATTAAATGATTAAATGTGATAGAAGTGATTGTGAGGGTTAAAGGAAGGTGTACAGTGAGTTAAAAAGACAAGATTAAAGCTCGGGCGAGCTCAAGGAGCTCGTCGGAGTCAGAGAAGATGAACACTGAAATTCTAAAATTACTCTAATCTAACTACCTAAACTAACTAACTAAGCTAACCTACTCCTACTCCTACTCCTAATCTACTGTTACCTGGACGAAGGGGTCAACAGGGTTCTGCCGAAGTCTCATGGCGGATGACGAAATCAGAGGGTGGAAGAAAGATCTCCGACGGGCGGATTTAAGGTGGAGTGGAGGATTCCTTTGGTCGGCGCCTATGTCAGAGACGTGGAAGACCATGGCGGATCTCCTCAGCTGATTAAGATGGACGAAGGAAGTCAAAAAGTGAGATGGAAAGTCGCCGGAGTTTTGGACGAATAGCCTATCGAAGTCAGCTACATTGTTAGAAGAGGGAAGGGAGCCAACTTGAGTAAAATCTGAGGGGTGAGGGGGTATTTATAGTAGTTGGCGGCGAAGAGAATGGCGGGGTCTGGCCGAAGGAGCTTGAGGAGCTTAACCTCCGTCATCGTCTCCAATGACGGTGAGGTTATCTCCCACTGAAAAATAGGATTTCCGATTAATCCAGACTGGTGGATGAAGTAGAGGTGGTGAGCACAAGCTGCAAGAGCTTGGACAAAGAAGATTGATGTCGGCAGGGAGGTGATCGCGCAGTGGCGTGACTCTCTGTCGCCAGCCGTTCATTCGGCTGAAGAAGAAGAAGAAGAGGAAAAGGGACTTAAATGTAATGAATCTTAAGGACCTATGTGAGAAATAGGGACTCGATTGTAATGAATTTTGAGGACCAAAATGTAAACCCAGGTTTTGAAGGTTTATTTTAATTTAGATCTTTTTCAACCTTTTATATATGTTAGTAAATAAGGTAAATATTATGTTTTCACCTTGAATTTACATTTTTGACCTTTTTAAGTTAATTTATTAGATTAAGTAAAATCACTTAAGTTATTACATACTTAGGTATACATTATATTTAAGTTACTTATCTTATTAATTAGGGGAATGATTAACATAATTTCAAGTATAATTATTATCTAAATTATTAATAATGTTAATTGAATGATAAAATATCATTTTTAACTTATTTTAAGGTCTTTTGCTAAATATCCCTTATTCTATAATTAACCCTTATATGTTCATAACCTTAGCTAATTAACTAGGTAGACTAGTTAATTAGGGGTAATTAGAGATCATGATGAGTGTCTCATCATACCCCCAAGCCAAAGTTTTGCTAGTCCCCAGCAAAATTAACTAAGACTATGATGATTTAAAGCACTTGGGTTTAAATTATTATAAATAGTAACTATGTAGAGGAATGCTTAGGTCAGTGATTTTTAAGTTTAATATAAATGATTAATGTATAGAGCATATGTGAAAATTTTCTTATTTAGACTTATACTTATAACATTTTCAAAACACACTTAAATAATTTGTAAACAAGAATTTTATTCAGAATTAGAATTCTTCAAAAATCTCTTAATCTTTGTAACTATTCTTAACTCAAATTAGAATACAAAATGTTTTAAGAAAAAAAAACTTAAGGATTGAGAATTAAATTTTAACTCAAAAACTCAAATAGATTTAAGTCAATCATTGGTTTATGATATTTGATTTTTATCAATATAAGTTTAAGCAAATTAACCAGATACTCATTATTATTCACACTTAGAGTAGTAAAACACTAATTTACTATCCTACAATACTAAAGAATAACTTCTAGACCTAGGATTATGTCAATTCTTCTCCTTTAGGTCTCAACTTAAAATCTTCAAAACCCAATTTCTTAGGCTTCATTGCCCAATACCAAGGTTCAGTAGCTATGATTTTAAAGCATCTGTACTTAGTGAAGAGAATTGTCCTAAAGACATCCAAAGTTGCAAAAATCCAGATCTTAAGACATCATTTTCCAATCCCAATTATTCCAATTCAAACCTCTGGCTTGGCCTTACTCAGGTTTGGTTGCTTTCTCCTCACCACTTTTCTATCCCGAGGTCAACACTTTTTGTGTATATCTCCCCGGTGGGCCACTGGGTCTCTTATTCCTATTTTTTTTTTCTCCATATTTTTTTCTCTTTTTCTATAGGTTAGAACACCCATTTGTAGCAAACTGTTCTTTTTATTTGATGGAAGGAAGGGTAGCATCCATTTGTAACGAGATGCTTTTATTTATTTGTGGAAAAATGCATAAGCACCCATTTTTAACAAGGCACTTAACTGCAGGGTGTTTTATTTATTTTTTTTTCCTTTTTTTCTTTTCCCCCCTTCTCATTTTTCTTACTAACTTTATTCTCCAAATCCTTTTTCTAGGTGAGTGGCACATCCTTCACCCTTTCAAGAACTGCCCCACGGAAATCCTTGGACTAAAGAGGATTCAAAACTGATCTCTTAACCTCTGTGTTTTCACGGTCTCAGATGTCAACAAGACAATTCTATGTGAGTGAATTTAGATATTTAGGTTACTTAGCTCTCAAACCAGAGCTTGGACAACAAAGCCCTTCACTCTCAGATTCTTCAAATTCTTAGTTTCCTCCTATAGGATTCGTCAAGATAAAATTTACCAAGTCTAGTTATTTATCTCTAGCCTGTAAGTTTTGTAAGCTAAAGTTCTATCAACTCTCTATTTAATTAACTCTGAATATCTGGCCTTTTACTTAACTTTTTGATAAAAGCAAATTTTCAAAATGCAAAAGGATTACTTAATCTAATTGATTAAAAAGCTATAATTCAATTTCGAAACTTAAGTTTAAATCTTAACACACTTAGTTTCTTAATTCAAGGTAAGAATAGAAAAATAAATCTTTAAAAGATTTAAAAATTCCTAATTCAAATAAAATCTTGTTTTAAAAATTTAAACACAAAAGTGTGTTTTTACCAAATGTTTAAGTAAAATCTAACTAGGAATTGAATGCTCTTAAATACTCTATATATATTCTATATACATTTTAAACTTCTGACCTAAAAGAAAATTAAGCTCTTAATTATAATATATATATACACTTCTTTTCTTCTTTATTAAAAATGAATATACCCCTCTTATTATTTTTATGAATTTTCTTTCTCAAAATTTTTTTTATGTATATAAGATTTTCCAATTTTTAAGATTTTTTAAAAAAAATTCAATTTTTTTTTTGATTTTTTAAAATTTTTATCATTTTTAGATTTTTATTTTTTGAAATTTCGTGGATATTTAATTTTTATGTGTTTTTTTTCTTTAACCCACACTTAAAGTGAAAATTTCACTTCAATACCCCCCCAAGCCAAAATTTTATAATGTCCTCATTGTAAGAAGGGTGAAAAATATATTACACTTCATTTAGTATAGGGTGATGGAAGGAGTCGAATAGAGGAGATTAAAAATCTCAGTGCAGACGATTTCAATTCTGACCAAAGTTCAGAGTGGTCACTCGGACTAAATGAAGGTAATCAATATGATATGAAGTGAAATTTTTAAAGTGTAGAAGAAAATCAAAAAGATGAAAACATGAAACAGCTATATACAAGTGCTAAGTTTCATGCCTTCAGCTAAGCGTAAACCCTAGTAAAGAACTCCTAAAAAGAATAGGTATATGGTAAAAACAGAGTTGTGAAAGAATTAGATCGAAAATAGAAAAATACATTAAACCACCCAATCAAAACTCATCCTAAAATTGCCTAGAATAGATCTCACAGAACCCAAAATCAGATTCTCATGAAAATCTCAGAAAGATTAGAGTGAATCTTGTAAAGATTAGATCTGATTTAGGTTGAGATGTAGAATGTTAAAGATTGAAGCAATTTAAAAGATGATTCCACCAAGTTCAGAAGATCAGCAAAATCAATTTTGGTTCTCAATAATAGGTAGGTCATTTTGACACAAAATAGGTTGCTGATGAGGATTTGGTGGGTTATTTTTAGAAAGTACAAAGGATGGGTTATGATTAGAATCAAAGGCCTAATTAAGAAAATGGATTTGGCCTTGGTTTTGCCTAGGATTTGGCAAATTCCTAGGATTCAGAATTGGCTGAGATGGAAGAGTACCTGGCTGACGAGACTCGGCCAAAAGCGTGATCTGATTTCGTAAATCAGCAACTCTACCTTACATTGCCTATGGATCTCAGCGAGAGCTTCAGCATTTTGTCGCTGACTCTTTGACACAGCTCTTTAAATCTGATCTAGCTGTTTATCTCTAATAAGCCTAGAGTAATTCTGCATACTCATCAGGTTAGGCCTTAAATCTGATTGCTGAGGAGGCAATGGAGGTGGATTAAAATGGGTCTGATTTAAATAATTTGGTCTTTGATTTTGATTTTTATCAGCCCAAGAAAATTTTGGGTGGCTTCTTCATCCAGGATTATAGAAATTTGAATAAGGGTTTGGTCTTGGAATATTTTCCTGGATGGCATGTAAACTTAAAAGATACGGCGTGTTTTCTGCAGTAAAAAAGGGTGGGGAAAAGGGTGGGTAAGATTGCGGGACAAAGGTCCCTCCTTCAGTTAGTGAAGGAGTTGATAGAAAAACCAAGGAAGCTGGATCTCTAAAATCCAGATTATTCACAAATTCCCTCCCCGCAGGAATTTGCGAAACAGGTGAATACGCAGAATTCATAGCAAGTATAGGCGTAAGAGTCTTCATTTTGTTTCTAACCTTGTCGAGATGCTTTGCTACGATATCTACTTTGTCCAGTTTTTCTGCAATAATCTCTAAATCCATTGAACTGGACGGATTACCGATCTCGTGAATGCCCTTATGCGGATTTTGGTGATTCGTATTCGCGACCCGCGTAAATTGCGACATTGATGCATTGTTAATCGAGTTTTCCACCATCCCTTCAAATAATTCTGAAGTGGATTCTGCATTGCGATTTAGAAAATTCCCTCCACAAGAGGCATCAACTAGATTGCGAATGCCCTCTTGAAAACCATAATAAAAGATATGCATGAGTTGCCAACGAGGGATGTCATGATGTGGGCATTTCCTTTGCAATTCATGAAAACATTCCCACGCTTCATGAATTGGTTCTCCTTGATTTTGATTGAAAGTAGTAATAGCTCGCCTTAAAGCATTGGTTCGACCAATAGGAAAGAATTTCTTAAAAAATGCAGAGTCAAGTTCAGCCCAAGTTGAGATTCGCCTTGCTATAGTTCTATACCAATAAGCTGCTTTATCTTTAAGGTTAAAAGAGAACATTTTCATTAGTAGGATTTCCCTATTTTGATTTCGAGGACCAAGAGTTTGGGATAAATTTTTAAGATCTTCTATGTGTTGAAATGGATCCTCGGATGCAAATCCGTGAAAGTAGGGGATTAAACCTATAATGTTTGGCTTTAATTTAGTATCATTCTCCCCAATAGGAATCCTAACATTAGGCTCTACTTGTGCATTAGATGGTTATAATAATCTCTAAGTAGAGGCCTTGGATGATTGATCGGTAAATCAAGGTTTTCAAAACCTACCTCAGGTCGAGGTGAAGAACAGGTTTGAAGAGTCTGTAAATTATTTAAGGCTGCTGTTAATAAATTGATTTGTCTTGTTTGCTCTAGCATGCTAAGGTTCTGGTTCAGGAGCACCTCATGAACATCAAAAGGTGGCATCTCCCCCTGACTAGAAGAAGGGATCTCGGGATTAAGATTCTGCATTGGATCCATGGAAGTAGATGGATCAGACAGGAAAACCATTGGTTACTTATCTACAACCGGCCTAGGATCACCAATCAACGGTGGTGCAAGAGGCGGATGCAAGGATTGCCTCCCATCCATAAACGAAAAATAATGTGCAAAGGCACACGCACACCACCTATAAGAAAACAGCGGCATAAAAAACCTGCAAAATAGCGCAAAAGACGCGGGTTTTGTTCTTCTTTCAAAGGAAAGAAGAAATTCCTAAGATACGCAAAGTAATTTGACGCAAACAAATAGAGTAACAGTATCAAAATACGTGTCCTAATCCGTGACTACGTAGGTGCGTACCTTAAAGCTCAAAGGTCTAAGGTCTAGGATCGAGACCACTCACTGCTGGCTCGCCGGGGCTCTAGTAGTGAGACAGACTTGTTGATCTTCGGCCAAAGCCCTAAGAGGTGCAAAGAGGAGAGATAGAAAAATAGACTCGTGTGACTCTATGATCGCGCTGTGTGTGCGATAGCATGCAACAGACGATAGCAATTGAAAAACCCGCATGCATTCTGCAAATAGATTTAAGTCACAAATTTTACTTCCTCTTTTTAGTTAATCTTTTTTTTCAAAAATATATCAATATAAACTACAATGGCCGCTTTTTCTAATTCTTTTCAAACAAAAATAAGTGATCTTTTTAAATCTCAGAGGAAAGGGATCTACGTGGGTTTTCTCGTGTTTTCCTACTGATGTGAGAAAAACAATTTAAAATTCCCAAGTCAGATCGTATTAATACTAGCAGAATAATGCACTCCTAGGAGTGTATGCCTATAATATGCTGCTGCTAGTCAGAAAAAGATGTATTTTTGTATTTTTTATTTTTTAAATGCAACAAAACAAAAGTATAAGAAATACTCACAAAACAAAAATAGCAAAACAGTTTCCTGCCTTCTCCTGAGATCACCCATGAAGGTAAACCTAAAAAGAAGATAGAAAACAAAAATAAAAATAAAGCAAAAACAAAACAAAATACAACTAATTAGAACAAAAGTTAGTAAAAACAAAAATATATTTACAAAATACCTCCTAATTAGACAATTAATTCAACTAAATTCTAGTGAAGCAAAATATTACCTCCCCGGCAACGGTGCCGTTAAAATGATGTTTAGACGAAGAAATGCCAGGGAATATTTTGATAAAATGATGCATGCTTTTCACTCAACTCAGTAATTAAGTTAATTTCACTTAATTAAGAGTAGAAGAAGTCACTTAGGTTAACTCGAAATTGTGTCGGTTGTGTAGTATAGGGTCGAATTAACCTAATATTTTAGAAATTTTTACTGGTTGAGTCCAAGTCGTTCGCTGGGAGGTATAATAATTTCTACATTCACCAATTCTCTTTTATTTCTCTATAAGTTTAGGAGGTACAACTAGGTTGATTTTAAAACATAAATTTTTCCAAAATATTTAAACTATACAGAATATACAAACTTCCATATGAAAAATATATTTACTCAAATGATGTACTTTATTAACAAGTAAACATGTCAGTTTTCCAATTTTATTTCAAAAGAAATTAAGGCAATAAAAGTTGTTCTATTAAAACATGCCTTTTTACAATTAAAACAAAAAGTAATTAAAATGATGCAAGAGAAATAATATTCTTCATTTATTTTCTTCATCCTCTTATCTTCTTCTCCCTTTCTTTCTCTTCTTTTCCTTTATTTTTATTTTCTCTCGAGCTCTTTTCTTACCTGTCTTCTTTTGTTTTTGCCTTCTCTTCCTATCTCTTATTCTCTTTCCCTTAGTCTTCTCCTGCCTTCTTCTCTTCCCTTAGTGCCTATTCTCTTAGTTCCTTAAGTGCCTGTTCTTCTTTCTTTCCTTTGCTTCAGCAATTCACTTAACCTTAGCTTTCAATACTTAGCCATCAGCTCAACACTTAGCATTTAACAACCATCGGCTTCTCTTTCAATTCACTTAGACTTTCAGCTGAACCGGGTTATTTTACTTTTTAACCAAAAATTATTTTATTTGCGGCGAGGACCTTTCGAGGATACACAACACCCTGAGATTAGGGTGGGACCAGACCCTACTCGGTCCTCGTCTAATCTCAGTTAGGTTCGATTTCGATTTATTCCATTTCGGTTGATAGTCTCGAGACAATTGGCTCAACCCGACCTCCCAGGCCTCTCGCCCTCCCAGGGCACATTTGCTCACGCCCACAAGGGTGCACACCTGCAGGCACACAAGCCCGCACACACACACGCACATGCGCCCATGTAACAAAATCATTTTATCCCCATGCGCGCGCTCAGAATCTGACAATGTGGGACTATCCTAACCCCTTCCAGACCCAACTTCAAATGATCATAACTTCCTACCCAGAGCTCCAAATCGAGTGATTTAAAGTTTGTTAGAAAGCTCTAAGATAGATCTACACAATTGTAGGGTCAATTTAAGGTTTAGAGGATGTTTTCCTCTTCAATTTGAAAGATAAAATCAGGGTTCCTATGGGTTATTTATTGCCTGGAAATGAAATTAACATCTACAAAGTCCTCAGATGGACTTTTATTTCTTATTTAAAGGTCTGTACAAGTTCTACAAGTTATTCCGCAACTGCTAGTGTAGTCTCTAAACTCTCAAGACCTTCAGACAGTGTACAGAAGGTTGAAGCTTCAGAGATCGAATTTTCAGACTGAATTGGATGAACAGACACAGAGAAACATCTCTGATTGACTTAAACTAGTTCTAAGGGTTGTAATTGACTTCTCTAGGCAGGATTCAAGTTCATATTTCAACAAAATGGCACTGTTGTTGGTTTGGGTTCGAAATTAACCCAAAATGACAGAGTTCAAATTCTCACACAATAAATCATCTGAGCTCACTTTATTCTCTATTAGATCATTCAAAAAGATCTCAGAATCCATTTAATCTCATCAATTCCTCAGATTGAGCTCAGAACTCCATAATCGAACTCAGTTTGACTGTGGAGGCACAAAAATTGACTTTCTATTTAGAACCTTCTCCCAAGAAATTAAAGCCTCAATTAGAATCTTCTTAACCTCAGAAACTCATTCAGATCCTCAGATTGGTGTTCTAACTCTTATTCCTAGGGTTTCAGGCTCGTCGCCTGAGGTTCAAAATTACTTTGTTCGTCAGAGGAAATCAGAGGTTGTTACAGTGGAATGAAGTCATGCACAGCTTCAGTGCATAGCACTGAATCTTCTAGGATCCTTAAATTCTTCTTATACCTAACTAATAGACTTCTCCAACTCTGTCGGAGTTGGAGAAGATGAAGTCATATCTACAGCTCCAGCGGTTAAATTCTCAAATAAACATCCTTAAAACAATCAGTAATCCACATTTTATCATTCTGGAGCTTCTCAACGAATTCTAGAGGCTGAAATACAAATTTGGCTCGCCGGAGCTCCGGTGAGTCCAGAAAAAGGCAAAATTGTGTACAGATTGTTAAAACTTGCCATTTTTGATTTAGAAAGGATTCTGAGGTTGCAAGGAACTTCAGTATCACATTTAATTCTTCATTTGTCCATTAGAATTAAGATTTGACAGTGAATTCATTTCTTTAAAAATTTGATTTGAAATAAGCTCAGGACTTGTTTGACCACTCAATTGAACGGTTAAAACAAGTCAACAAGTGTTTGTATTTATAAATATATATTTAATTTAGGATTTGAACTGCTCCTGAGCCTCCATTGACAGTGAGCTCAGGAGCTTAATTAAGATTGGGCGTTTAATTTATATGTGGTATTTATTGGTATTATAGTGTCGATTAGGGTCCATAAGTGATGGATAGATGATGAAAGACCCTATGATGGTGGAATTAGGTCGATTACTATCACCATGGACAGTGACCGTAGTCGGTGGAGGTGAAATGTGAATCAGGCGATTAGGTGATCAATTAAATGATTAAATGTGATAGAAGTGATTGTGAGGGTTAAAGGAAGGTGTACAGTGAGTTAAAAAGACAAGATTAAAGCTCGGGCGAGCTCAAGGAGCTCGTCGGAGTCAGAGAAGATGAACACTGAAATTCTAAAATTACTCTAATCTAACTACCTAAACTAACTAACTAAGCTGACCTACTCCTACTCCTACTCCTAATCTACTGTTACCTGGACGAAGGGGTCAATAGGGTTCTGCCAAAGTCTCATGGTGGACGACAAAATCAGAGGGTGGAAGAAAGATCTCCGGCGGGCGGATTTGAGGTGGAGCGGAGGATTCCTTTGGTTGGTGCCTGTGTTAGAGACGCGGAAGACCATGGCAGATCTCCTTAGCTGATTAAGATGGACGGAGGAAGTCAGAAAGTGAGATGGAAAGTCTCCAGAGTTTTGGATGAATAGCCTATCGAAGTCAGCTATAGTGTTAGAAGAGGGAAGGGAGCCAACTTGAGTAAAATCTGAGGGGTGAGGGGTATTTATAGTAGTTGGCGGCGAAGAGAATGGTGGGGTCTGGCCAAAGAAGGAGCTTGAGGAGCTTAACCTGCGTCGTCATCTCCGATGATGGTGAGGTTATCTCCCACTGCAAAATAGGATTTCCGGTTAATCCAGACCGGTGGATGAAGTAGAGGTGGTGAGCGCAAGCTGCAAGAGCTTGGACAAAGAAGAATGATGTCGACAGGGAGGTGATCGCACGGTGGCGTGACTCTCTGTTGCCAGCCGTTCATTCGGTTGAAGAAGAAGAAGAAGAACAAGAAGAAGAGGAAAAGGGACTTAAATGTAATGAATCTTAAGGACCTATGTGAGAAATAGGGACTCGATTGTAATGAAATTTTGAGGACCAAAATGTAAACCCAGATTTTGAAGGTTTATTTTAATTTAGATCTTTTTCAACTTTTTATATATGTTAGTAAATAAGGTAAATATTATGTTTTCACCTTGAATTTACATTTTTGACCTTTTTAGGTTAATTTATTAGATTAAGTAAAATCACTTAAGTTATTACATACTTAGGTATACATTATATTTAAGTTACTTATCTTATTAATTAAGGGAATGATTAACAAAATTTTGAGTCCAATTATTATCTAAATTATTAATAGTGTTAATTGAATGATAAAATGTCATTTTTAACTTATTTTATGATCCTTTACTAAATATCCCTTATTTTATAATTAACCCTTATATGTTCATAACCTTAGCTAATTAACTAGGTAGACTAGTTAATTAAGGGTAATTAAAGATCATGATGAGTGTCTCATCAACCACCAACTGAAACCCAAGCGAAGAGCCATCCACTCTTCCATTCCTTCAATCATGTGTTGATAGAGCACTGTTAAAATCCCCTCTACCATCCATGGTAGCCCATTAATTTTGATCTCCATCATTCGCAGCTCTTGCCAGAGTATGTTCCTCATATTACTCGCACAAGGACCATACACGCAAGAAAAAATCATCTCCCATGCATCCCCAATGACTTGAAATCTGCACGAGAGTACAAAATTACCCCTCTATACCTCTTTCAAATCCAAAGCAGATTTCTTCCACCACACAGCCAACCCTCTTGCTCTTCCAATCGCACTCACAGCCCTGAAATCAGCTTTCCCTCCTCGCAACAGTGACTACCACATAGAATCCCCTCCCTCTTCTAAGTGTGTTTCCTATATCAAAGAGCAGTCCACCTCCCATTCGCAAAGATATCGGGCCAACGATGCCCTACGCACACAATCGCGCAGCCCACGCACATTCCAAGTAAGCACCTTCATCCCCCAAGCTTCGGGGTCGCTTGTTGCCCCCCACCTGTTCGCTCAACCTTCAAAATGTCTGCAATCTTCCCTTCACAACAGGACTGGCTCTCATCAGTGCACCTAGCCCTCAAATTATATGGCGATCTCCTAGATTTCTCCTTTGATGAGGAGCCGACCCCAACAAACACTTCCCTTGGTACCCGAGGGGATCTGCTATCTGTCTACAGTGGGTAAACCACACAATCCTTTTGTTGGCTTTGATCATCGTGATGTATACCAGTCAGCTCTTTTCCCCTAGCATTCTCCTGTTCCAAAATAGTCAGCGAAAGTGGATGGTCCAAAGCCGTCACCTCCTGCATTTCAGCAGTCGATTTCCCTGTCCATTGGAGTTCTTCCATCCCTTCAGCTATGTGCCTATCAACATTTCCGGTACCTTCCCCCCGTGCATTAGTTTGAATATCCAAGTCCTCAATCAGTCCCGTTGAAACCCCTTCTTGCACACTACCCTCGCAGATTAGGGTCATTTTCAGCCTAAGAAGCCAGGAACTACCCCCGCACCTTAAAACAACTTTGTCCGGCACATTGGCCCCCCTAATCATCTTCACCTCAACCTTAAACAATCTCCCATCTCCCTCACATAGTCCAACCGTGGCACCTTTTGCCATAATTGCAAAATTTGCAATTGCACCTGCCACCACCCCTGTCGTCCTAAGATGTAAAGGCAGGCCCCAGATCTCCAGGACCCCCTTATACTTTCAGCCCTCTGTGGCGGACGATCTCAGAGAGCATCGTTAAAAGGAGATACCAGCCTTCATACCACTGTCAGCTCATCAAAGCCAGTGGTGCGAAATCTTAACCCCTCCACATCCAACAAGTCCAAATCAAAAAGTACAAATCTCCTCCCCCCCAAATGAGCCAACTTCCACTCCTGAGAGGAGAGTGAGAGAGATCTTACCAGGCTCTGGACTTTCTCAAGAGAATACAAGCCAATCGTAATCTCACCGATGAGTGCCCCCCTAGTCGCCAACTCTGCTGCCTTGGTCTCCTCAGAAACAGGTACTTCCACATCATACATCAGACCCAACCCCTCCGATGGTGGTGATGGATGCGGTATCGACGATTTAGCACCTCCTTGATCCATAGCCTGTCCCTCAGCATGTCGGCCACCTTGTTCCCTCACTCGATAGTCAATCTTCTTGTGTCCCCATCCCCCACAGGCCAAGCATAAAGTCGGGGACCTACAGACTGCCGCCATATGACCTCTTCTTCTACAATGATAGCACAACACCTCCGCATTCCCTCCCCTCCTTCGCCTCCACATCTCCCCAACCCTCTGGGTTGTCCAAGAAGCAACCCGCACCCCTTCCATCCTCTCCCTATGACGCTGCCTCCTAGATCTCCACAGCCTCCAGCCATCGTCCTCCTCCCAAACCCTAGCTACGTTCTTCTTCTCCATCCCTCAATCAATCTAAACATCACTTTTAGCACCATTGTATGTTAATAATCCTAATTAACAGTGTTGGAAAGATGTACATCACCTACCCTTAGGGGAGAATTCCTAAAAAAATATTTCTTGATGAGCAAGACGAATCACTTTTGGAGAGAAATTATGGGATTTAATCACAATGATGGGGAGAAATTCCACGAGACATGGGAGCGTTTAAGGAACCTTAACCAAAATTGAGGATAAAGCTTGGTCCCTTATGGTAACACCATCATCCATCATAACTAACTTGAATTAGTCAGAATCAAGTGTTAAATGCTCCTAAATGATTGTTTGAGGATCGTAATTCCATGCTGGGCTGATTAGAGAAGACAAGAAAAAGGATTAATTCACCTGTTTTAACATCTGATCATTAATGTAGATTAACCAAGGGATTTATCAGGGGTTAATTCAAGGTCAAATGTACTTAAATATCCAAGAAGTGGGCTCATACTGATTGAGTCAGGGTTTCATGCATTTTAAGTATTAAAATATTACTAAAAACCCTAATTATCAACCTTAGTCAAATTGAAAGGGTTATAGTAGAGATAAATTCAATCTAAACCTCCTAAAAATCATTGAAAGATATTCTAAGAGGTTTGGTACCTTCACTTTAACCATCTAAACACATTTTTATCAAAAGCAAAGATTCAGAGAGGAATTTACCCTAATTTGGGTTTCTATGTAATTTACCAGACAAACATGGTCAAAAACCCAAATCCAAGTTCACAATTAGATTTTTTTGGTCAAAATTAGGTTAACACCAATATTTAGACCCAATAGAGTTCATTTAGACCTAGTTTGCAATTTAGTCCCCAGATCTCTATTCTCTATACCCAAGCCCTCATCTTTTACTTTTTTCTTACATATCAGTCCCCAGCTTCTCGTCACTTTCATGAAAAGGTCCCTATCGACATTCATCTTCTTTCCTAATCATGGCTAATAGAGAGTTTAAAACCCAAACAACATCGACTTCTATTTGAGGATTTCTCAATCAGTTCTTCACCAAATCCCTCCAAAATTGGAGGGATTGGTGTTCAGACACTAGGAACAAATTGGACCACATTTGAGATCCTACTCTGATGAGAGCTCAGGTGAGCTCAGAATTTCCTAAATTGAAAGTTTTCAAAATCCAAATTCCAATGTGTGAATTCTTCATATTTTGAGCTCAAAACCTTGTCTATATAAGCTCTACTATGTTCCATAATTGAAAGCAGTTGATTCTTGGCAAGAATTCCCTCTCCTTCTTCTCTAGCCAACTCCACTATCGGCTCCGGCAAGCTTCTTCACATTCCCTCTTCCAACCACCCAATGACCAAATTGGGTGGCCCAACCTCTTCCCCTCTTCCTTGCGCCCCTCGCCAACCAAAGCTATAGCATTCTCCGCCTCTTCTTCCTTGCCGATTCCATCACCGGACTTCATCGCCTTCGTCGCATCTGGTCGGTCAATGCCAGACTCTCCCCTCCTCCATTCGTCCCAATATGCATCTCACTCTCTCCCTCTCTCCTTCTCTAAAGTCTTTCTACACCCTTAGGTTCTCATTTAATCCACTATACACACCGTTCCACCACCATCTTCTTCCTCTTTGTCCTCAGCTCCGGTGAGGTTGCCACAACACCACAGTGCACCAAACACTCTGCTGCAACCACCACAACCTTCGCCACGCCCCACAGACCAAAAGCCCTAACAAAATTAGGAGCTTTGATCACTCCATCACTTCGCCGACCCAACCCACCTTTCACCTGCAATCTCGATGTCGTTCAACCACCACCATGCTCCATACACCTCATTGCCACCACCAACACACTCCTCATAGCACAAGGAATCTTTTAAACATTTTAATTTGGGCTCTTAGCCCATAATGCTTGTTTTAGGTATTATCCGTCGTCAACTTCATCGTCGCCATTCCCCGCTGTCTACCTAATAGGAACACCATCATAGGCCATAACTAGCCACTTTTAGTCAGGTTTGATTGATAAAAGCTCCTACATGATCATCTGAGGGTCGTAATTCGATAATATTCTGATTAAGAGAACAATAAGAAATCAGGATTAATTCTGTAATTTTAACAGCACATCATGAACGCAGATTAACCACGGGATCACTCAAGAGTTAAATGAAGGTCAAATGAGCTCTAAAGTCTAAGAAGTAGGTCAACAATGACAAAAATAGGGTTTCACGTGTTTTGAGAACCGCATCTACACAAAAACCCTAATTCTAAACCTGCCTAAATTAAAGAGGTTTTGGTCAAGATAAAATTCATCTAAACCTCCTAAAATTCATATAAAAATATTCTAAGAGGTTTGGTACCCTTAGTTTAACCATCTGAACCTATTTTGACCTACAACAGGGTTGTAGATGAAATTTTTCCCTAATTTGGGTTTCTATGCAAATTACCTAGACAAACATAGCCAAAACTCAAATCCAAATTCACCATTAGATTCCTTAGATCCAAATTAGGTTAAGGCTAAAATTTGGATCCAATCAGAGTCCATCTTGACCTAGTTTGCAATTTAGCCCTTTAAAACTCTATTTTTGATATTTAACCCCTCAGGTTTTGAATTATTTGCAAATAACCCCCTAAATTCTTGCATTTTATTCAGTTAGGTCCCTACCTCCATTAGTGGTGGGCACACACCTTAGTCAAGATTCACGGAGAGATTTCTCTCTCGAATCAGGACTAAATCCCTCCAAATTTGGAGGGATTGATCTTGAGGAGATCCCCGATCCATTGAGCCATCTCAAGAAACCTAAATCAAATCCTAGAGCTCATGAGAGCTTGAGGATATTGGGGAACTTTTTCCCCAAAGACCATAAATCAATCAAGCTCCTTTCCTTATTCAGAGCTAGTCCTGAAGCTCTATATAAGCTTCCCTATGCTTGGTCATTCTCCTCAGCTCAGAAAAGGTTAAGAACTACTTCTCCTCTCCGACCGACCACATCTCGAGCTCCGATGACTCTCTATGATCTCTTCTTCTGGCCATCCAACAATCAAATTGGACGACCCTCTTCCTTCCTCTCACACTTCTGCCTTTCGCTGGTCAAAGCAGAGGTTCTCCATGCCTTCGTCATCATTGCTCTACCTCGCTACTTTCCTCATCTTCTTCCATGCCAGCCAGCCAATGCTAGCACCTCCTCTTCCTTCCCTCTATTCTCTTCTTCTAACCCTCTCTTCACTTTTATCCACTTAAATCTCACTTTCACGCACTGCATCACCTTCACCACTGTCGTCTTCCCCATGACCAGTGAAACTCCGGTGAGTTCACCTGACCACCACACTTCACCAATCCACACGCTACAACTCCTAGAAGCTCCGCCGTGACTCCACCATTAAAAGTCCTCACCCAATTTCACTCTACAACCACCCAAGCACTCCACCGAGCATGCCCTCCTTCAGTCACCTTCCCTGACATCAACTGCCCACGTCCGAGCACGTCACACCCTAAAACCTCCACCATTGCACTTGCCTCTTCACGGTGACACTACTGAGCATTTCTGATGAGGCTGCAAGGCCGTATTCTCTTTTTTAGGTGTTCGTCAAAGCTTTGCTGCTGCAAGTGTCTTCTCTAATGTTGATCGCCGTCATCTAACCTTCAATCACTCAGCTACAGTGTGCAACTGGAACAACTCCAGGTGCTGAGGCTTCCCAGGAATTCCAACAAGGAAACCATCAGCAGTGACAGCCTCAATTTGACAAACCATTTATTGTGGCTGCTCACAAGGAAGAAGCCCCAAGTTTAGTCCCACATCGGGCATTCACACAGCTGCTACAGTACATATTACGAAAAGGTGTTGATAGTTGCTCGCCTTCGAATGCACAGGGGTGAGGTCCCCACGCACGCCCAAACGCACGTGCACTTACACGCCCTCGCTCATGCACCCTCGCCCGCGAACACGCCTACGGGTCTGGGCTGGATCTGATTAACCCAGATACCTGGGTCCAACTTGGTTCTGAGGAGGGAATTTGAGAGGGAGGAGGGGGTGCTTTTGCTACCTCAAGATTCACGCCCTCCTTTCTCAGGACTTAGCCTATGAGACCCTTGTGTCTCTTCTATGGTGCTTTACCTTGGTTCTTTGAGGTGTTGAGTTAAGGCGTCCAAAGCCTAAACCTGATGTATGATTTGGTTCTGCTTATGTTGGTTCTGATAATGAATATTCATTTGATTGAAGTACTGTTGATTTATTTGGCTAAATTAGAACTTGATTATTAGGTTAAATTGGTGGTTCAAGCCACCATTTTAACCTAATCCTTTTGCACTCTCATTCATGATTTTTATTGAAATATTATTTTGATTACATTGAGCATTATTCTTGCATATCATTTTTGATATTGTGATTAGTTGATTGAAATTACCAATTTGCTCTCTGCGAATGACCTCGGACTCAAATTTCCTGATTTCAAGTTTTATAAATTTAAGTGTTGTCGCGATTTTTTTCCTATACTATGATGCATATTTCTTAAAACAATGATTCTCGCGATAAACACTACCACCGTCCACTAACCTTTATACCACCTCCAAGAGCTGTGGTTTGACATTGCGAAGACAACCAGGACTTCAATTGGCCACGACAATAGCTGCAGTAGCATCAATTCAGCTAAAGCTCCATTTGTTGCATACGCGAAGAAGATTTGAGTCGCTTAGTCCTACATCAGAGAGGATTTTGAAAATAAAATCAATATTTATTGTTTTGGGTGTGTAAGCATGCTAACATAGTCATGGAGGTCAGGTCTCTCTTACACGAGCCTACGGACCGGTCTATGCTTGTCTACGCCATGCGAGCTAGACTTCCTCCCTTGCATTGAACTAGTTTGGTTTTGATTTGAGAGGAGAGAAAAGGAAGAGGGCTGGTTCTATGGGAAGGACGGGAGTGGTTTTGAGCTGTAGCGATTTTAATTAACACTTATGGCATTTGTGGTTCATTGAAGACTTCTAATCTGAGAAGTATTGGGTTGAGAATTTGGTTAACTATTTGAGAAGTTAAGAAGAGGAGAGTTGGTCTGATATTGAGCTTGAATTGAGTTGAGAAGAGCCTAAGTATCTAAGTATTAAATTGATGGTGCCAACCACCATTCTTTTTGTTATTTCTCTACATTATTGTTCTCTGATATACATTTAGCATATTTTCCACATATATTGAGTTTTATTTGAATATTGGATTAGTGATTGAATTTTAATTGTCTAAATGGTCGGGCGTGTTTCGCACGTTAGAAATCGAGGTTACAGGCAACCTGTCGTCGTAGTTGCAGAACACGTCGATCAAATAAAATTTATACTAAAACACCAAGGGAGTCCTGGGTCGAACACAGGGAGGTGACGCTTACTTTACTTGAAAACCGCACTTCGTTTTGTTTATTTTTGGCATTTTGGGGTTTTGTTATTTTTTTGTATTTTTGAAATAAAAGAAAACAAGCAAATGTATCACAAGATAGAGATGTGGAACAAATATGATATATATTATTTCCAATGTCAATTACAAGAAACTATGAAAGCATATAAAGAGAGGGAGGTGAGAGGAAATCTCCCGAATCGGCTGTTTGGCGAGATAACGGCGCCTGGCGGAAGCTCGGACGAAGGAAGTGAGGAGCGGGACGACAGAGGTGAGATGCTGGAGGACGTCGGGTTGAGGAAAGCTTCAGCGTAGCTCTGGAATGGAGGTGAGAAGACAGAGTTGATCTGCTACCGGAATGGAGGTGGGAGGATAGCTCCAAGGTGACCTATGGAGGGAGATGGGAAGTTGGAGTATTTGGTGGGGTAGAGGTTCGCTACACTAATAGGCACCTTGGGAGCTTGAGAACAAGCTCTAATGGAGAGTTGGTAGGCTTGCTAGAGCTTAGGAGTAGGTGGGAGTAGAGTAGGTAGAGATGGCTTGGAAGGGAGGGTGTGAAGTTCCTTTTATAGTGGTAGAGAAGAGGTAAAAATCTGTATGGGACCATTATTTACATCCAAGCCGTCGCTAGAAACGTCACTGTAGGCAGCTCATGCCCGCTGGCGCCCACAGCTGGCTTTGCTGGCATGCGATGAATTACCGACGGCTGTAAGCATCGCTGTAAATCCAGCTCATGCGTCGTTGTAGTCCACCTTACGCTATGCTGGCGTCGCTCCTACCTTGCCCTGCGCACCCTCGCCCACACGCTGGCGCTGCGTTGGTGCTGCCGCCCGCACGCGTACCCACGCTGCTACATGCGTGCGGAGCTTTGTGCGTGCGCCGGCGGCCTGGGCTACGCCACGTGGCACAGTCTGGGCCATCCATCTTCTTCTTATTGTAGGGGCTGCTACAGAGGTCGGATTGAGTTGATTTTCACGTTGTTAGACTACGATCGTCGACCTGAATCCATCCGCGTGGTCGGATTTATCATTTGAAGCTCCAAATTATGTCCGTTAATCCCTTGGCCGTTGATCTTCCTCAGACTACATATGGTGCTACGGAACTCCGATTGAGGCGATTTCAGAGGCGTTGGACTCCAATTGTCGTCTTGATCAGATCCGTATGGTCGGATCGTCAATCCGAGGCTCCGAAATAAATTTCCTTCTCTCCTAACCACAAAAAGGACACAATTAACCTAAATTATATACAACTACTCTAAATGCAGAATGATGCATGCTATGTAATATTTACAACATGAAATGCAAATCTAAGCCTAGGAATATGCATGAATAGGCATTTTACCCTCAATAAATGTGTTTACATCATACCCTCATGACTATCTTTTGCTAGTCCCTAACAAAATTAAACTATATGCTATGTATAAAAGTAGAATTAGGATTAGATCACTTAAGCCTACGTCATTTATTAACAATAGAAAATTTCAACTAAGGTCCTAAACTATGAAAACTCAATAGTACCAAGGTGTCTACTAGAATGCAGACCGCCCAAGTTCTCGCCTTATTTGAGATGGAAAGAAATATATATTTTTTTATTTTTCTTCTTTTCTAATTTTTTTGTACTTTTGGAGTTTGAGAGTTCCGAGATAACTTTTTACGGCTACCCGACCCACCCAAGACTCGAAAAGGACTCTAAGTACTAAGCATCTTTGTGAAAAAGTGATAGACTCACAAAACGGCCATTAAGACAGACTTCGGGTTTCTACTACCCTAGGTGACTTTGCCTAAAGGTTTATCTTTACGATCGGTAGCTTTCTCCCTACTTCTTTTATTTATAGGGTGAACACAAGGGCAAACCCAGTGTATATCTCCTTGATTTATTCTACTTCCCCGCTTCTTCCCTAAGTGTTTTGGGAATTATTGTGCATTTATTTTTTTGTGAGCTGGGTTCTGGACAACCAGCTGATGAGCTGTTATCACCGACAACTTGCCAGCTATACTCGTGTGGTGAAGTATGGTTTTATTTATTTTTTTATTTTCTCCTTTTTCTTTTTTTTTTGAGTGTTTCTTTTTTTTTTTAAGTAGGTGGCTTCCCTAATCTAAGATTTACCTAAAGGCAATACGGCGATAATGGTCTTGTGGCTGGGCTCTGGACAACCGGCCGATGAGCTGCTACCACCAACATCTTGTCAGCCATACCACCCATGTTGGTCCATTAGCTACCCAATTTTCGTAAAAATCGATGGAAAGTGAGTCAGTGCAAAAAAATGTGTGCAGATACTTAGGCTTAAAGTCCCCCTAAATCAGAGGGCGGGTTGATAAGTCGCATACTTATCATCCCAAATTATTTACCAAATTAAAATAAATTTTAATTGGCGAGGACTCGAGACTAAATCCACATTTGAGTGGACACCGGGCTAATTAAGCCCAAAGATCTGAAGAGTCTAAGTATTCAGGTCTCAAAGAATCAATTCCTAAAGTTTACAACTCCTAATGCCTAAGTTCTCATCTCCTAATTCTAATTTTTTTTAATAAGAATCAAATAACAGGAAATTACTGTAACAGCTGACAAAAAGGTTATAAAATATGTCCACCCCCCCATGCTTAGCTTTTGCAATGTCCTCATTGTGAAAAAAAAAATGAAAGCATGAAAGAGAGTAGAAGTGGAAGAAAAGCACCTGGTTTCCATGAGACACTGGTCAGCTTGGAACAATCTTTACATGTGCTAAGTTTAGTTCCTTTAGCTAGGCGAGGTTCTCAATCAACAATAACTAAACATTGAGGCCACAACAACACAGTTTTCGGGCCCCAGGTATGGGTCCTGGAGAGTGAAAATGGGCTTACCAAAGAGATGAACAGTGAAAGTGGTAAGCTGGTGGTGCAGGGAGAGCCCAAATGATCTCCAATAGGAGTTTTGTTGATTTATTACAGAGGAAGTGTAGTTGGGTATAGAATTTATGCAGTGGTTGGGTGAAAAAGGACGATGAGGGTTTTGTGATGTGCTAGGGATTTGTGGGTACTCTAGAATACCTAATGTTTAAAGAGTTCTTCCCCAATGTTCAATTTCATCCTCACACTCTAGGTTCTTAAACCAACCATCCTGATCCTTAGAATTCCCACCCACAAGTTGGACCTCAAACTCTAAGCATTCAAGATAAGGATATTATTGGATTTTATCTTGATCACATGAATCATCCAACAATTTTTTGATTTCATGTATATCTTCTTCATCCCGTGTTGCTACAATTGGTCGCATTTTTGCTTTGTCCTCAATTATTTCAGCAACTGTGTGATCTTCTTCCCGAGTTTGGGTTGAGTTGGCCATTAAAAGGTTGTCTAAGGTATGTATAGCCATTACTTCCTCTATTCTACCAAGCTCCTCCATCGAACCACACTTAGTTTTATTCTTCTTTGAGACCTCAAAAATATTGAATCGATTTGTCCTATCCCCTGAGGCCATTTCTATATTTCCTGATTCATAATCAATCCTCGCCTTGGCAGTAGCCAGGAAAGGTCTTCCCAAAATAATCGGGGTGTGGTTGAGCTGTTTTAGGGCTTCCATGTCCAGGACCATGAAATCAGCAAGGTAATGTAAATCATTAACCTTGACTAAAACATCCTCGAAAATATCCCTTGGTTTTGTAATGGATCTGTCGGCTAACTACAAGGTTATGTCAGTGTGTTTTAGGTAGCCTAGACCCAATTCCATGTGCAGTGAGGTGGGGATCACATTAATGGAAGCACCTAAGTCGAGGAGGGCTCGGTCAGAAGTAACGTTTCCTATTGTGCAGGAAATCAGCGAGGCTCCTGGGTCCTGCTTCTTAGGAGGTAGCTTGTTTATGATCAATGTGCTTGTGTTATCAGACAAAACTACTCTCCTATTGATTTCAGATTTTGCTCTACGCCTTTCTTTATATGCATTCAGTAGACCTATGGCCTAGGCAGGGATTGATCCGATAGCCGCGAGGAGTAAAATGATTGTTAATTTGAAAGCCTGAAGTAAGGACATCCTTTCCTCCAATTTCTCCTCTGACTTTTTCTGTTTGCCCATACAACAACATCCTCCCGAATTAGACCCCGATGTTTTGTTGATCACATTCTTAGTTGGGAGTTTGGAATTCTTGCTACGGGGCCTAATGGGGTTGACATGGGGTTGGGTAGGTCCCTTGTGTTTACTACCACTCCTCAAGGTGATGGTGTTTACCATGGCAAAATGCTGTTGGTTAGTGCCTTGGGGAGGGTTGGGCAAAATAGGAGGCTCCCGGTTGATTATGGTAGGAACTTGGTTAGCTCCGGGAGGGGCTGGGGTAGCCTGATAGATAGCATGAGCTTGAGCATGCGACTCCCCATCATTACTAAACCCTTGAGGCCCAGTGCCTCGGTTCTGAACATTCCTTGGGTTTGGTATAGAATGTGATGGTAGAGATCCGGGCTGCCGATTGTTTGTACTAAGTCCAGATTGCAAGGTGTCCAGTGAAGTTTTTATCTGTTGCATGAGCTGGAGCATTGACTCTTGCATTTCTACCATTTTCAGGTTCAAGTCAGCCTGCTCTGTGGGTTGTTGAGCATTCCACATGGGCTGATTAACCTGATTCAGGGGCAACTGAGTATATACATGACCTTGACCCATTGGTTTTTGCGGTACATAGTTGTTGGGTCAATATTGGGTCTGCTGCCCTTGATCTTTTCAAGAGAAGTTAGGATGATTTTTCCAACTAGAATTGTAGGAATTCGAATAAGGGTTGGACCTAACATTCTCTTACACAGCATGAACATCCTCATAAGATGAGGATGAAGAAGGATCAGAAAGACTGGGATCAAAGGCCCCAATTTGGAACCCATAAGGTCCCGAGAAAAGTTGGCTCGAAGGTCGAGCTGTCTCTAGTTGGTTCACAAACTCCCATCCCATAGGAGTTTGCGAAGAATGGAATCCTAATCCCTGGGATTGAGCGGATCTAGAAAAATTAGAGTTTCCGGACATCCACTCTTCCATTCGTTTAGTAACCAAATCCATCTTATTTAATCTACTGCAGATCAATTCCATATCAAATGTATGAGAATCTTGGACCTCATTGGCATTAGATCTAATTTGTTGGGATCGGTTGAAGGTTTCCATGGAGGCGTGGTTTAAAGAATTTTCGCTCATTTCCTCAAATAAATCATACATGCTATCTGCGTCCTTGTTGAGGAAATTGCCTCCGCAAGAAGCGTCCACATGATTAGAGAGTTGATCATTCAACCCGTGATAAAAAATCTACACAAGCTGCCATTTAGGCACCTCATGGTGTGGACACTTCCGCAATAGATCCTGGAATCTCTCCCAGGCCTCATGAAATGGTTCCCCCTGCCACTAGGCAAAAGTGGTAATTGCCCGTCGCAATGCATTGGTTCACCCAATTGGGAAGAATTTCTTCAGGAAGGCTGATTTCAAAGCTGTCCAAGTAGTAATCGGTCTTCTAATGGTATGATACCAATGTGCAGCCTTATCCCTGAGTGAATGGGGGAAAAGCCTCATGAGCATCTATTCTTCATCCACATTCTGCGATTTGGTAGTTTGAACCAGAGTGGTCAGGTCTTCCAAATGTTGGAATGGGTCATCTGAGCCAAGCCCGTGAAAGTGTTTAATTAGACTCAAAACCTAGGGCTTGATCTCAACATCTCTGGCGGGGATCACAACACCGGGACGATCCTCATAATTTGAAGGATCATAAAAATCCTTCAAGGGCCGAGTGCCCTCACCATTCATTCGTTGGAACCATTGTTGCATTTGCTGCAATTCTTCCAACTGCCTCTGAATTAGCTCCTGCTGGTTCGGAGGCAGGGGAGGTGGTTGTTGATTAGCCATGGGATCTACTTGGCTAAAGCTTAACCTCCGCCTCCAAGAATGGTCTAGAGGTCCTTCCAAATGAGGGTTCAATGACCTCCTTCCAAGCATACACTGGAAGGAAGTTGGAAGGATGAGGAAGAGAAGGGACCCCGCAGCACAAAAAATACAAGCCTATCCTTAGGTTAGGTAGCCTAAAAGTCTACAGACTCTCAAAATCCATCCTAAGATTGTGGACGATTTACCCTACTTATGTCCAGGAAATCCAACCAGTTAGAAGGAGGGACTGGGGAGAAGGTTCTTCCTTTGGCTTGCACCTCCGGTTCCTAGTGTACCCCCCAATCGCGGTCGTTTGATGCTACTCCCCTAGCTAGACATCAGATTGACTAGTTTAAGTAGGTTAATCATGAATAATCTCAATCTGGATCCTGTAGAGCAAACCGATCCTTATGGCCAACGTCTACTCAATTTTAGTTAGGCTTGGGATATTGGTGCTCTGGAATGTGCTAGGCCCTTAATGGGTTGTGCCCTTAATGATTTGTTTGAGAACGTGTGAATGTGCACAACCAAGAGTTTTTCAAGCAAGATTATTAATGATGAGGTGAGTTTTAGGATTTGAATCTTACTTAATAACTTTTAGGATTCAAATATTAGGTGTTTTCAACCGAGTTTTGTGAGGCAAACCAAGTTTGTTGTTGAAAGCACGTGTTCAAATATTTTCCTTTAGAAATTAAGAAAAATATGGAGTGCCTGGCTTGACCTAATTATTGAATCTTATGGGGCAGTTGGAAAATGAACCTCTTTTAGATTAGGTGGTGCAGCCCAAACAATTCACTCAATTGGCTTAAATGCACCACCAATTAAGGCACACAAAAAGGTGGTTAACCTAATATGATTTCTACTCTTTTATGTATTGAATTCGTGTACCAGGTCCATAGGTCGGAAGCCCGGTTGAGGAGATGAAAATCAAGTCCGATTATGTGCCTCAAATGTGGGTGTATAGTGTGTATATTGATTCGTCCCATAGCAAGTATCTCTTTTTTATTTTTTATTTTTTAAATGTGGGGGTGAGGTGGATAAAGGTGGCAAATAAGACAAACAATTCTATCCTAGGGTTTATGCAAACACCTAAGTAGATTAGGTCTTGGTTATGAGTGTGGCAAAATGAACTAGTGGGGGGGATGTGGGGGGCACTTACAGAGTACTCTACCCGCACTTTACTCTGATCTACAGCACTTGGATCTCCATTATAGGGTACCTACAAGATAGTAGATCAAAGACAAGTAGAGTTAGTGCTATGTAAATGCAAAGAAGTGCAATAAACAATAAAGTAAATTCCGTTGCCTCCCCGGCAATGGCGCCAAAATGGTTGGGCGTGTTTCGCATGTTAGAAATCAAGGTTATAAGTAACCTATCGTCATAGTTGCAGAAAACATCGATCAAATAAAATTTATACTAAAACTCCAAGGGAGTCCCACGTCGAACACAGGGAGGTGACATTTACTTTACTTGAAAATCGCGCTTCATTTTGTTTCTTTTTGGTATTTTAGGGTTTTATTATTTTTTTGTATTTTTGAAATAAAAGAAAATAAGCAAATGTATCACAAGATAAAGATGCAGAACAAATATGATATATATTATTTCCAATGTCAATTACAAGAAACTATGAAAGCATATAAAGAGAGGGAGGTGAGAGGAAATCTCCCGAATCGGCTGTTCGACGAGACGACAACGCCTGGTGGAAGCTCAGACGAAGGAGGTGAGGAGCGGGACGACGGAGGTGAGATGCTGGAGGACGTCGGGTTGAGGAAAGCTTCGGTGTAGCTCTGGAATGGAGGTGAGAAGACAGAGTTGATTTGCTACCGGAATGGAGGTGGGAGGATGGCTCCAAGGCAACCTATGGAGGGAGATGGGAAGTTGGAGGAGTATTTGGTGGGGCAGAGGTTCGCTACACTAATAGGCACCTTAGGAGCTTGAGAACAAGCTTTAATGGAGCATTGGTAAGCTTTTTAGAGCTTGGGAGTAAGTGGGAGTAGAGTAGGTAGAGATGGCTTGGAAGGGAGGGGATGAAGGTCCTTTTATAGTGGTGAAGAGGCAAAAATCCGTATGGGACCATTAGTGACATCCAAGCTGTCGCTGGAAATGTCGCTGTAGGCAGCTCATGCCTATTGGTGCCCACAACTGGCTTTATTGGCATGCGATGAATTACCGACGGCTGTAAGCATTGCTGTAAGTCCATCTCATGCGTCGCTGTAATCCACCTCACGCTGCGCTGGCACCACTCCTGCCTTGCCGCACGCACTCGCGCTACTGCATGCGTGCGGTGCTGCGTGCGTGCACTGGCGGCCTGGGCTACGCCACGTGGCGTAGTTTGGGCCGTCCATCTTCTTCTTGTTGTAGGGGCTGCTACAGAGGCCTGATTAAGTCGATTTTCACGTCGTTAGACTGCGATCGTCGACCCGAATCCATCCGCGTGGTCGGATTTATCATTTGAAGCTCCAAATTATGTCTCCTAGTCCCTTGATTGTTGATCTTCCTCGGACTACATATGGTGCTACGGAACTCCGATTAAGGCAATTTCAGAGGCGTTGGACTCTGATCGTCATCTTCATCAAATCTGTATGGTCGAATCGTCAATCCGAGGCTTCGAAATAAATATCCTTCTCTCCTAATCACAAAAAGGACGCAATTAACCTAAATTATATACCACTACTCTAAATGCAGAATGATGCATGCTATGCAATATTTATTACATGAAATGCAAATCTAAGCCTAGGAATATGCATGAATAGGCATTTTACCCTCAATAAATGTGTTTACATCATACTCCCTGCAAACAACCTCGGAAACTCATGCTTTTTTGAGCTTTACGAATTTTAGGTGTTAACTCATTTTCCATTGCTATACTACAATGCATTTCTAAAACCTAACAGAAATATGCACCAACTTTCGGCTTCTAGAACGCTGTCTCTAATATGGAATTGGTTGATCTTCCTTCCCTAGGGGCTTACTTCACTTGGAGGGGCAGTGGTGGCCAAATGTCCAAAATTGACCGGTTCTTATGCAATGTGGAGTTGATGGGATCTTTTCACATGGCATCGGTAGTGGCTTTAGGGCATCCATTCTTAGATCACACAGCTCTTGTCTGGGAGAGTGGGGAGGGTGTAAAGGAGGGATCTTATTTTAAATTTCAGAAATCTTGGCTCAATGAGGTGGGGTTTAAAGACATGGTTTCCTCTTGGTGGGCGGCCCAAGAGGTTGGCAGGATAGCTACACAAAGGTTGGCATCCAAGTTGAGGGGTTGCGTCTTATGTTCTTTGAGTACAAGAGAACCCTGGCTAGATTGAAAGCCTAGAGGAGGAAAGATGCCACGGATGGTGTGAAGAGATTGGATGAGAAGGAGTCATTGGGGCCGAATGAGGAAGAGAGGGTACACTGTAAGGAGTTGTTGAACATTATTGCAAAGGAGGACTTGCAGAGGGAGATTGACTAGTGCCAGCATTCTAGGTAGTTGTGGTTGAAGGAAGGGGACTCCAACACTAAGTTCTTCCATACAATGGGAAGTGCAAGAAATCTCATATCTTCTCTTCAATATGATGACCACGTGGCCACTTCCCCACTTGACATTTGTAACATGACTAATAAATATTTTATGGACACGACGTGGGTAGGGTAGAGGGGAGTGTAGAGACTCTCTAATTCTGATATGTCAAGGTTGGGCGTGGAGGAGGGGCAGCACTTATGCAGACCTATAGGAGAGGATGAGGTGGTGACAACCTTGTAGGGCTTGAAGGCTGAAAGATCCCCTGGTCTAGATGGCTTTCCTACTTTATTTTACAGTGAGTTTTGGTCGATGGTAAAGTCAGATGTTTTAGAGGTGCTTGAAGAGTTCCAAATGGGCCCCTTTGGCTTAGAAAGAATCAACAGGTTACCCCTTTTTCTTCTACCAAAGAAGCTAAGGGTAGAAGCACTTTCTGATTTTTGGCCTCTAGCATTTTCCAACTCAATCTACCTAATTATTAGTAAACTTAGCCAACAGAATGAGAGAAGTTATGAAGGATATGATTAGCCCAGTCCAATTTACATTTCTGAAAGGTAGACCCCTAAAGGAATCCATTCTAGCACAAGAGATGGTGTTAGGGTGGGTTAGAAGGAAGAAGAATGCATTCATGTGGAAGGTAGATTTCTCCAAAGCACGACTCAGTTTCTTGGGCGTATCTTTGGGAAATTTCAAGCGATGACGGTTTCCTGAGGTGTGGGTGCAGTGGATCAAAAGGTGTGTTCCCACCTCGTTTTCTCCACTTATTAATGGGCATCCTATGGGGTAGTGGATTCAGCCATAGAAGGGGCTCAAGCAAGAATGTCCAGTGGCGCCCCTCATTTTTATTCTGGCAGTTGATACATTAGTGAGATTTGCCTTCAAGGAGTGCTCAAGTGGTTTTTTGCATGGCTACACCCTTTCCTCCCAGAAGGCCTTGACCCCTATTTTATAGTTTGCTGATGATACAGTTTCCTTTATAGAAGGGGGAAGTTATGAGGCAAAGGCTCTTAAATATGTAGCGTACATCTTTAGTGAGATCTCAAGTTTGAAGATCAATGGCTTCAAGTCCTCTCTCATTTCCTTTGGTGATGCGTGCAAGAGGGAGGATTTGTCTCTTATTTTGCAGACACTAGTGGTTACTCTCCCCATTTGCTATCTTGGTTTACCACTAAAAGCCAAGAAGATGAAGAAAAAAGATTGGGCCCAACTTTTTGATAAGATCTCCTTGAAAATGGAGGGTTGGTGTGGTAGGTTTTTATTTAAAGGTGGTAGACTGATTTTGTTGAACTCGGTGCTCTTGACTATCCCTATTTTTTTCTTATCAATGTTTAGGCAGCCTAGATTAGTCTTGAAGAGAATTGATGCTATGCGTAAAATATTTTTCTAGAAGGGTTCCTTGCATAGTGGATGATTCATGCAGCCTGTTAAATGACAAACCATTTGTACCCAAAAGAAGAGGGAAGGTTTGGGAGTGAGATCCCTTAGAGAGTTTGGGGACTCCCTTTTGCTCAAGTGGGGAGTCATTATCTTGCGAGCAGATGAAGGCATGTGGAAAATGGTAGTAAGAGACTCCTATAATGGTATGGGCGACATGATGACAGACTTGGTGCATCAGGAGTTTGCCACTCCTTTCTGGGATTCTATCTCCAAGGCATTGTTGAAGCATTGGAATCTCTTTAAGCTGGTGCTTGGATGTAGGGAAAAGCTGCATTTCTAGGGCGATGATTGGAGTGATTTGGGTCACCTCATGGACTCCTTTCCACGTGTGTATGAGTCTTATGAAATGAAGCATGCTTTTGTGGATGATCTGTGGCACTTGAATGATGAGGAGTGCAAGATTCCTTCTTCTAATGATAGTCATATCACTAGAATAGGCGAGGAGGCAGGTTCTACATGATCAGCCTTGGTAGCTTTTAGGCTAAGAGAGGGTTTGGACATGTTTGATTGGAAGAAAGGGGTATATGCTCCATGTAGTGCATATGAAGTCCTTTTTGATGTGCAGGATAATGATGGTCATTAACGTGTGTTTTCTCACCTCTGGAGATTGAAGATTCCATTGAAGCCTCAAATATTTCTATGGTTCGCTAGGTGTGGAGGATTGATCACCGGGTCGTACAGGAGGAGGACACTTGGGTTGACATTACGCTTTGCCTCCTTTGTGGCTTAGAGGAGGATGACACCCAACATCTTTTTAGTACATGCTTGGTTACTAATGAGGTGTGGTGTAGATTCTGTTCTTCTTCTCTCCTCACGTGGGATGTGTTGTGGTCTTATTTTATGTCCAGTAGTAAGACGTGTGATCATGGCTGCGATTTTATGGGCAGTTTGGAGAGCTCGAAATGATGTAACCTTCAATGGGGGTAATGTGTGAGTGGAGAACATTTGTGGTGATGTAGCGTTGAGTGTCATGTTGTGGTGCAATAACTTGTAGTTGATTCATAGTAATAAATTTGGATGACTACTGTAAACAGTAGTAGTCCTTTCTCTTTGTTAAAAAAAGTATAGATTGTGGTGGAAAAATCCCAAATCAAAATAATAATCAATAAAATCTAACCATAGAGGCTAGGTCGCCTCTATAGGGAGGGCTAAGCCAAATAAACTCACAAACATACCAATAATGTTCCCAAGATAAATGAGAAAATTATTACCCACTAAAATATTCATGGCCTCATGTTTAAAGGTGAGAGATAAAAATAGAGAGAGAGGGAAAGCAACCAAGAGAGAAAGGATTAAAAATAATACATGAACCACTATAGAGAAACAAGGGAAGGAGTTTGCACACGTGCTTGTGTGTGGAGAGGGGATAGTCGGTAGTGTGCTTTGGTGGAGGAGGTCCGCTAGAGGAGAGGTTTACAATGGTAGTAACGACGCAACCTAAGATGGCTGGAGGCAATCAACCAGCCGAGTGAAGCTGCCACCAGTATGGAGTTGCTGTTGATGTGTAAGGCAGACGTGCAGTCACAGTTGGCAGTGAAGGAGCCGACGAGCAGGTGGTGAGAGCACCGATGGTTTTCGTTGCAAGAGGTGTGGCCGAAGGTGCCTCAATGGCGAGGTGGAGAAGAGGTAATGGGTTCTCTTATGGGTACGAAATAGAGGATGAGGTTGAAGAAGAAAATGAAGAAGAAGGTGAAGAGGAAGAAGGAAGGGAAGAGGAATGGTGATGGGGTGCTCACAGCGAGGTAGAGTGGAGTAGGCTGCATTGGTCATTCTTAGTGATGGTGCAAACGTTGTCACCATTGCACCAAAGGCGGTAGGAGATAGGGGGTAGTGGAGAGCACCGTGGCCATTGTGTATGCATGGGTCATAGTGCTTACCTTGGTGCATGGTGGAGAAGGTTGAAGATGGAAAGGAAGAGCTAGCCATGTTATATTGTCATACATGAAGATCCCCTCATCTTTTCATATTTGCGACTTTAGGAGCTAGTGGTTATCTTTGGCAAGTGTTTGAACGCTTCCCAAGAATAGCCATCGGCCCAAAATGGAGACTCTTCATATGGTAGGTGCAGATGTATGCAAGGTAAGGCCCAGTCATGTGTGCGATCAATGCATGGGGCAATTGTAGTCATGCCCTATATGACTTGGAATTTCTTCCAAGCTCTCGCAAAATCCTGTAACAGAGATGCACATTAATAAAATATTATTAATTATTGTGCATAACTGAAATATCTGAGCAAAATAATTTATCTATATGTAATGTATGCTATAGGATAATCACAAAGCAATATTGAATAAACTTAGGCACAAATTTGGTCAACTAAAGTGGTCCTATCAACATGCTCCTAATGGGAGCTTTGGTATGGCCTGTTACCACACCATCGATGATCTGGAATGATCGATGAATGGATCTCGATGGATTGGAGTCAAGATTGCTCCTTACAATTTCGAGGCATTGGCCTGCGTAGTTCTCAAGAGATTTGACTCTTTTGATCGACGTTAGTAACATTCTCATATGTTGAGGACGAGTACGCCTCACTTGAGCATCACCAATGTTCCTAGCCTCTTAATATGCTAAAATTAATGCAATTTAAAAGTTTGTAGTCGTAGTGCAAAAATGTAGCGATCAATCAAAATATTAATATGCTAAACCTTTCGTTATTATTTGTTTTTGTCTTTTTCGCATATGATTTTTTTTTCTTTCAAAATAGAGTTGGATGCATTATGGAGAAACAATAAAATACCAAACAATAAATAAGATTACAACTATGGAAATTTCAAGAAATACGTCTATTGATAATCAAATGTTTTATATAACAGAATAAAAATCATAAACAAAAAGATAGAGATTAAGATAAGCAGAATCACGGCATTGCTTGAGGAATGCTTGTATGAAGCTTCTAGAGGAGCTTTAGATTCGGGGCACCAGGAAGAAGATGTAAGACTAAAAGAGTAGTAGCAGGGCCACCAAGGTGGCATGGAGGAAGAGGAAGGACACTAGGAGAGGATTTCTATGTGAAGGTAGAGGGAAGGTAGAAGCATGGAGGTGGAGGTACTCTAATGGTGGAAGTGGATGGCCATGGAGAGGGCTATGTAAGGTGGTAGGCATGGGCTATATTAGTAGAGCTATGGTGGACTAAGTACTACTAAACTAAACTAAGGAGAGAAATTAACTAAGGAAGAATTGAATTGGAGGTGGAGGAAGGGTAGTATTTTTATAGGAATGAAATGGAATGTGGACACTTAGATTTAATCAAAGGTTGTAGTGATTCTACCACCTCAAAATCAACTAAAGGCCTTAGATGGGCATCCAGTGGAGGTGAAATGGCAAGGGGGCCTGACCATATGGAGGGTGAAATAGGAGCTTAGAATTGGTGATGTAGGGTTTAGATGGAGTGGAATGATGTGGCTTAAATGGTTGGTAGTCAAGGTTTGAAGTAGGCCATAGGATGGGGATCTAAAGGTGGAGATGATGGGTGGCAATGAGTCTTGGAGAAGCCATTTAAGTGATAGGTTTTGACTAAAAGTAGTAAGTAGTGTTGGCCATTGGATGTGGTGTGTGTAGCTTAGATTAATTGGCTTTGAGTTGCTAAAAATAGGAGGGCTTTAGGTAGCCTTAGGATGGGGATCTAGGGGTTAAGATGGGGCTTCTATCTTGGGTTTAGGACAAGGTAAAATGGTAGAATAGGTTGTCTTTAGGTTTGAATGGTGGTGGGTTTAGGAAGGGCCATGTGTTTGCTGTCTCTCTCCTCTTCCTTGTCTTTTTATTTCTTGAAGCTCTTGTCCTTGGTCTTCTTTATTCTTCATTATTAGGCTTCTATATAAGTGCTTCTTCTCTAAAAAAATATTCCTATAGCCTCTCAACTTATTCACACACTCCTAATACTTGTAATATTCACAAAAAAAATAATTAGACTCTAAAATATGCATAAATCAAAATAATGCATGTATGCATGTGTAACTTTATATATAACATAAATGTAAGTTTTAACTTAAGAACTAACCCAAAATTAAGCATATTAGGGTTTTAAAATCGACTGTTATCATCTTATAAAAAAAAAGATTGTTATCACCTCTCCCTTGATCAAGGGGAGATTATTAGGCTGGGATTCAAAGAGGATGATACATCCTCATCACCTCTGCTAGGGTTGATTGCCAAAAATCTTATTACTGATGAGAGTGAGAGAATGAATAATAATGATAATAAATCATGGGATAATTGCTAAGAAAGGCCAATATGGTCAATTAGCTTCTAGTGTAAGGACTCATATACTAACCATTTTCTCTTGCCGATACATGTAGTTTAGTTGTCCCTACTGAGCTAACTGCCTTATCCCTGGTTTGTAACCTACTTTCAAGACCTGATGCCATGGTACAATGATTTATGGATCTCCCATGAGCAGTGTCAACACCTTGCATGGGTGGATCAATTTTTATACCAAACCTTGTGGTGCTTGGAGTGGGTGATGGTCGAGGAGCAACTTTTGGGGATGTGAGCAGACTCACCTACTGAGTCCCTTCAGTTTTACATCACCAACTTCATCAATGCCACCGATTTCATGGAACGAGCTATCTGCATTGCAGACTTTAGGCTTAAGGATCAGATGACCTCGAGTAGTTTGGTAGTATTTTATTTTCTGCTTTTTGTAGGCCCTTTTTGTGTCAAGGTGGAAATATTTTGCTGTTAGGCCTTGCTTTTGATGTAAGTTTATTTTATATACATACATGGCTCATGTAGATTTTGTAAATATGTTAATGACTGTGGTTGATAAAGAGTGTTTGCTAGCTTTTACTACTATATTTTTAGTTTCACCTCACACTTTGTTATTTTCTTTATTTTCTGCTAAGTTTTGTGCAATTTGTTAACACTCTAGTTAAGATTTATTAGACATTGTGATTTTAATAATCTAGAGATTAGGCTACTTGCAACCCTAACCTTTCATAGTGTTTAAGACCTCAGTGTCCTCACACCTGTTAACCTAGTTTCGTAAATGTTGTAAGGCTAGCAAGGCATGACACTTGAAAGCCCAAATCAAGAAAGATTTTGTGTTAGAACTCCAATTTTAAAATGACTCTTACATTAAATGACCTACTATAGGATCAGATGTCCTATAAGATTACCGACACTTAGACCAGATGTACTAGCTCACTCCATACCTAAGTCTAAGAAAGTTTGGCTACAGTAATCAATTGTCCAACCATCTAACCAATTGACCATCACTCTCAAATAAGTCGTTGAACACTTGATTAGATGTCACTTGGGGATGACGCTTTTAATCCACTTTTGGAGCCTTTTTATCAAATGTCCACCTCTTTCATTAGATGTCTAACTAGACCACATTAGACGACTAATGACTCAATCTGGCATTTGATACTGTGTTCATAGTTGCAGATCTTTTTGTAATCTATCCTAATTTCAAGAGATTTTATTCCTAATCACTTTAAATGCCTACAAAGACTCTCTCAACCTATCTGAAGACTTCTTAACACCTCTATAAATATTCTAGTGGCTCTTCATTACAAGATATAACATATAGAATCAACTCTTCCCACCATTTCCACAAAGAAATAAGATTAAAGAGAGAAACCTACTCACCTACTCTCTAAGCTTCCCACACATCATTTGAGAGCTCCATTCATTGTGCCAAAACTCCGATATACTTACATCAAAAGGAAATTTTCCTAACCTATAGAAGCTAGTGTTTATATTTACCTTGTGACTCTATCGGGTATTTATCTTTCCTTTTATTTTGTTGTAAGAGGTTAGGTTGTGGATTCCTGACTCACGGAGATAAAATTGCATTAGTTTGATCTAGTGCATGTTGTACTTGTTGTTACACCACCGTCAAGATAAAGTAGTGTGATTTAGTATTTTTGGTTACCAGACGATCAAGGAAAATCCAAAGTCAGCAAAACTTAGGCAGTGATTTTTATCCGTCGAAGGTTTTTCACCTAAAGATATTATGTACTTTCTTGTGATGTGAATTTCATTTGTACATATTAATTTAATTTTGATATACTTATTTGATTGCGTTATTTACCCTCCTTTAGTTTACTCTCAAATTAAAGGATAATTTTTGTGACTTTTTATATTTTTTTGTTTATTACCGTACTCAAATGAATCTAAATCCTTTGAATTATTTACTCATGGAATGAAATTTCACACTAGAAATGATTTAGGGAGAAGTGAGAATATGTGGAGTTTGGTTATTGATTGATCTTGATTTGATGTGGCTTACATGTTATTGGTTTTCAAAAAAGTTCAATTTTTTATTAGCTAAACCACTTTAGACCTTGCTTTTGGACTCTTATTTTGTATGCACACAATTAACAAAGTTTTTCTTGACCTATGTTGCGACATCCCTAATTTGACAAGTACGAGGAACATGCCTATCTTACTCAGAAGTTGGGAATTTGGCTTTGATTATGGGTTTGCTGATTTACTTCAAATGTAAGAATTATATACGGATTTTGATTTAAATGCACATCATGCTTTGTAATGCAATTCCGACATGAGCTGTCACTTCTACTAGTGAGCTTATAGCTTTTCATTTGTAATAGGTAGCGATACAAAATGTACTCAGAAGAGACAAGGATTTACGTGTGAGAAAGGATATTTGCCTTGTAGAGGTTCGTGACTTTTCCTTTCTTGAGACTGTAAAGTTTGGATTCTATTATTTTATGGTTAGTGTGCTTTTTCCTTCTCGTTCTTCCCTCAATTGCTTCATGTTTAATTCAATTCACTATAATATATTCTTTGATTATATATAAGATCTTTATAGATTGACTCGTAGAAAGGGTCTTAAGTTTCCATCAAATTTAGTTGGTTGATAGGGCTCGGGTTGGTAGTAAAACAAAATATAGAAGTACAAGTGAAAATTTTTATTTGTTTTAATCCTAAGAATTCTAGCCACTAATTTCATTAATTAGTGGAGGTAAATTGAGTGGTATTTTTAATTCTGGGGTAACCTTCCCGTGTCATTTATTTGAAGATGTGAACAAATGGTACCCACGTAATTTTGCAATTTCATAGTGCCATTATCCTTAAAAGAAATCCAATTCAATTAAGTAAAACATAAGGATCAAAAATGTAGTTGCAGCCATAATACCTAATCCTAGAGCCATATAAGATATTAACATTAAGAAGGATGGATATGCAGGGATCAGAATGACAATAGCAAGTTAGTCAAAAATAAAGAAATTGTGTTTACAATGTGTTTCACGGTTTGCATCATTCACTTAACAAAATATATCGATGTATTTTGATTTTTAATTAATATATTTTAATTTTTCATCGAAATACATTTGTTAAAAATTAAAATATATCAATTGAAAATAAAAATATACTAATATATTTTCATTTTCGATAGATAAAAAATAAAATTTCACTTAAAAAGTAAAATATAATTTTCACTTATTACTTTTGAATTTAGAATTTAGATATATAGAAAATAATTTTACCTATAGAAAGTAAATTTTCACTTAAAAGGTTATTTTTTTACTTCTAAATCTAAAGTTAAAATTTTACTTTCTAAGTAAAAATTATTTTTTATAAATGAAAAATTATTTTAAATAGATAAAAATCGATTAAAAAATTAAAATACATCGATATATATATTTTTAAATGATACATTTTAATTTCTCACTGTATATTTTAATCTTTAATCATTGACAAATAAAAATCTCTTCGTATTTCGTCCTCACATTTTTATATATATATATGTGCAATTGATTTCAACTAATCTTATCTTATCTAGAGAGGAGCAACGCCGCAGGCTGTCAACGAACCTCGCACTAACCATGAAAACTTAATCAAATCTACTCTTTTCATTGCGTGAATGGGTACCGCTGACCAAGCAGCGTTCCTGACAAATTAGGCATTTTTTCAACAGATGAAGAAGAAGAGGTTGAGGGAAACAGTTGGAGTGCTCATTGGTTGCACATGGCGTGGGTTGTCATGCACACCAGAACTCTTGCGTGTTCCTACGCAAGCCAAACCAAAGCTTGTGGGTGGCGGGGGGGGGGGGGGGGGGGGGGATTGTGGTGGTGGGGGATGGAAGTGGGCATTATTCTAAGACAACGCAAATAGCGTGCTCAACTCATTGGAAATGAAGTCAATGATTAAGTTTATAAAGGTAATGACTCGGACTTACGTCACCCTACGATCAACACCGGTGTTCGTTAAAATATATTATTTTAATTTAATCTATTATATATTATTTATAGTAATATATATATTAAAAAAATTTTTTAATTATCCATTAACATATATTTATTATATTATATTAATCTTTCCACACTTATATTATAATATTAAAAAATTACTTAATAACATTATATTATTATATCAATAATTTCTATTTCATTAATTATCCCATCCTCTCAAATAAATAACTAAGACAACGTATCTCTTACTTATTCTATCTCAAAATAAACTTACCTTCCAATCAAACCTAACTTCATATCATTTAAGTATTTTGAGTTAACTTGGTGGATGTACGTAATACCCATCACCTGGTCAACCAATCCTAAAATCCCAAACCTACAGTATGGTCGACCCATGATTTGGACACACACCACCACACTAATTCGGAGAGTACAATAAACCCCAAACTTCAGATGCATGCACCCTCCGTCTCACTTCATTTTTCTCCAATCCTATGATCGACAAACTTTTAACCACGCTCATTCCCAAAAATTTACCATTTTTTTAATCAGATAACCTGCCGTATCAGTTCAATGTAAAATAGCTTTTACTTAAGATAACCTGTAATAATATTTGGCAAAATATGTCCTTTTGTTAACGTACGCGAGTTAATGTAGCTTAGGTTTTTCCTTGACGAGGCGTGAGATTATCTCATTTTATAAAGGATGTGACACATTTTATAATGTGCATTACAATATATTTTATATGATCAAAATTAATCCATTGAAAATTAAAAATAATTAATTAAAAATTAAATAAATTAAAATATATCAGTTGAAAAGAATTTTCAATTAGTTAAAAATAAAAATATATTGATTGAAAATAAAAATACTGTGGTGTATTTTATCTTTCTATTAGTGGTAAATAGTTTTTCACTTGAAACGTAGTTTTTCACCTATGGGAAATGATTTTTCATCTATGGAAAGTGATTTTCACAGGTGAAAAACTAAAATACATCGATTGAAACTACTGCTCTCACTCTGTGTGTAGCAAAACACGTTGCAATGTGCGTTGTTTACTCTTTCACTTTTGACAAATGGTAACTGTTGCTAATTTGATCTAAGTAAATTGCTGGACACTAAGGCCCAATTTGGTTGGGGGTATTGGGCCTTACTTCCTCATTTGGAAGGCCCAATTCTGTAATCCTAGAACCGTGAGCTTTCACTCTCCCTGGAATTGAGGAGTTCTGCGAGTTTATTCTGCAAGATACCTTTCGATTCTGCTTCCTCTCTGACACCTTGGTCCTCTTGTGCAAAACCCTATTGACCGATGTCGAGGGGTGACGCGTGGAGGTTGACTGAGAAGGGGCAAAAACCTAATTCGAGTACTCTCGATGGTGAGGGGCGACATCTCACTTATTCTCTCACGCAAAACCCTAGCTATGGATGGTGACGAGCGACATGGCATCGATGGTTGAGATGGGGCGAAACAATAATCCAAGCACTCGTCCTCTTGATGGCGATTGTCAACACCTCACTCATTCTCTCGCACAAAACCCTACCTATGGATGGCGACGGGCGATGTGTCGACGATGGTCAAGGTGGGGAGAAACCTTAATTCAAGTAGGACAATGGTTGCCTCCACCTACTGCCGAGAGGCGATAATCCGAGTAGGCCTCGGCGATTGTTGATGTGTCATCTACGCAACCTCGCAATGGTGAGAGGTTGCTCTAGTCGAGAGCAATCGACGATGACTATGAGTACACATCTCTGTTGATGAGAAGCAGTGCATAAAGTCGACGGTGATAGGCAATCGCCGTGCATACGAATGGCTAATAGTAGACGTCCCTCGTTTGAAACCCTAACACTGATCGACGCCTCCACACAACAGCAATAGGCATTCAACATGGCTCTGCCTCACGGATGGACCTAAACCTCTACTGCTTCGACTATCTCTGATAAAGATGAGTTATTCTTTCAATCTTTTTCTCTAATTAGGTTATTGTTGAAATTGCAATTCGTTGTTGATAATAGCCTTAATTAATGATGATTCTCTTTGTCCATTAATGTCGATGAGCATTTTAATTTGGATTCGACGATGTGGTCTTCGATGTGTACTGCTATGATTTGCTATTTTTTGGGTATGATGAACTTGTACGTTTATAGTGGCTTTGGAATAGGGTTTGCAGTTTTTCTTTATTAGGTTCTGTAACGAATGTGTGCCCCAGACGTATTTTAAGACGTCTGGGAGGTGGCTCAGACGTCGGACAAGACGTCTGGGATCACAACCAGACGTCTGATAAGACGTCTGGGATCGTTTCCAGACGTCTGGAAATCCGTTATTTTCGACACACGCGAGTCGCCTGCGCGCCTGAGCGCGCAGACCGCATATTCCCCCTTTTTCTCTCTGCGGCTGCAGGCGGCCTGCCACCTCCTCTCTCCTCTCCGCACGGCGTTAAAAGGGGCGCGCCTCCCCTCCCGTCTCCACCGTCTCCTTCTTCTTCTCCTTCCTGTGCGCGAGAGCGAGCGGACCCGAGGGCGGCAGCGGCGGCCGCAGTGAGCGCGGAGGTGCGGCGTGCGAGGGCGGAGCTCTGCCGTGAGGGCGAGCTCGCCGGAGCGGCTTGGCCGACCGACGGAGGGCGCAGGGGGCGCGGAGCGACGCGAAGAGGGACCTGCTGCGGGCTGAGCAGCAGACGCGCGAGGTTCGACGCGACGGCGTCGCGAGCGGAGGCCGAGCAGGGCCCTGATTCTGGAAAAATTTCCAGAATCAGACGTCTGGGTTGATAGCCAGACGGCAAGGTCGACGTCTGTAAGATCATACAGACGTCTGAAAGGTGAGTTTTCCGCCTTCTTCTTCCTTCTTGGCGACTGACCGTACTGAGGAGGGGGGGTTGGCTGTGCGCAGGTTCGCTGATTCGCCATCTTTTGCGAATCAGACGTCTGGAAGTTGTACCAGACGGCGGGAGTGACCTCCAGACGTCCGGAGTGACCATCGGACGTCTGGGATCTAGGAAAGACGTCCCCGCAGACTTCTGGACGTCTGGGAAACCACGCTGAACAGGTAATTCTCTGATCCACCGTTTAAGACGTCTGGAGGGAGTTCCAGACGTCTGATTTTGCACAGTATCATCTTTTTCGACCCGTTTACGGCCCGTTCGGGCTCCGTTTTCCGCGATTCGAGTTGCATTCTTTTCAGAATTAATTCCTCTACACGTCTACAGTAGCTATACACTATTTTGAGACACTCCCTGTGTTTGATCCTTGTGATAGGACCTCGTTCAGTTGCAGTCTTGAGAGTCGCGGAGGCACGCGGGATTCCCGATCACGCCCCCATTACTCCCGTTGTACCTGGTAGAGTGGCTTTAAGTATTAATAAAATCTGTTAAAGTATGAAACCATAACTAGAACCTAGGACATTGCATGAATCCTAGGAATCAGAAATATATGGAATGATAGTTCTTAGGTGTTGCATGAATCCTAGGGCCGGAAAATTAGATTGTATGGTAGACCCTAGGATATGGCATGAATCCTAGGATGGAAAAACTAGTGGAATGTATAATACTGCAGTCTTGGAAAAAAAAAATGGAAAGGAATATATGAAGCTGCCTGTAAATTGAATTCACAGCTGCCTGTTATGAATAAAGAAACATGATTGGGATCATGGTTTGTAAGAACGTGAAACTGGAAAGTAAGACATGAGATGTTCTGGAACCCTACGGGGAAGTAGGAGTAGAACTCCTGGAAAGCGAATGGAATAGAATTGGGGAAGTGAGCTGGCCCTTGAGTACGGAGTACCAAGGAGAGCGACTGTCCCCCTGTTTAGTGCAGAGCTGAGCTAGCCACCCCAGGGACCCGGGGGTTAGGACTGGCCACTCTGTACCGACTTGTTGGCCCTCGTGTACGTAGTACCGAGGAGAGCTAGTAGTGTTAGGAGAGTACTAGCTACCCCACGGGCCCCGGGGTTCTGCTAGCCTCCTTCACCGACTTGTTAGGCCCACTAGGGCAAACCAGGGTAGTCAGGCGAGGGTGCGCAGACTGTGGAGGGGCAAGGCCCCGGTTTGGTTACTGTGGAGGGGTTGGACCCCTGTTACTGAGAGGGCTCTGCCCTGGTTCCGTGCTGTGCTTTGGGCGCACCCATTAACGGAAATGACTGACCGCGTGCCAGTGCGGGCTAGCTACCTGTGCGTTTATCACGCGTGCCGTAGTCACCGTTACGTCTGTCAGTGACCTTGGGGTGGTTGACTGAGGGTAGGATCACCACGGGGGACTCTCTCGGCCAGGAGAGCACCACGTGCTACTTCTACTTTTGGAAAAGACTGCAATCAAGATCGTTCCCACGAGGACATTCGAGATCAAGTAAAGGATCTGAGAAATAAATGAAATAGTGAGAAAAATTGAAAGATGTGAATAAAGGAAGTAATAGAACATAACAGCTACTGTACACTCTACTGTTGCCTTTAGTTAGTTTGCCACTCTACTCAGCGTTTTGCTGACGTGTTACACTTGTTACCTTTTTCAGGACCAGGTGTTGAGCAGCCAGGGTCGGCGGCTGCAGAGGACGCTGGGCCGAGTAGGGTCCAGTAGAGTTACCACAGCCTTTTGTACCCCTTTTGTTTCTGTTCTAGTGAGTAGTTTTTGTTTCCGCTGTACCTTCTTTACCTGCAGTTCTTGTTATATGATAAATGCTGTTTTACTGTTGTGGTGGTACCTACTGTAGTAGTTTCTTTCCTTACTGCTGTACTTTCTTACTGTTAGTTATATTTATGCTGAATGTGGTTTATTTTACTGTCTTTTGGTTACTTCCTCGTTGGACGACTAGGTCTTGGGATTAGTCGAGTCGGTCCGGTTCTCGTGTCTCGTAGGTACTCGGGAATCGGGTCGTTACAGGTTCTTGCTACTGCTACACTCATGAAGTGAAACTAGTGGAGCTTTTTGTGTTGTCTGTTTCCCCACCTTCCTTTGTTAACTTCTTTACTCCATTAATGGTGGGGCCCTCTATCCATCTTTATTTCGTTGTTTTGTGATGTGGTCTTCTTCACTATCTTCCTTTTTAGATGTGCTCGGTTGGATGCACACCTTTACCTTGTGGGCATTGATGAAATCTGCCCATTGTAGGAGGTCGACTTGGTTGATAAAAGGGCCTTTCTCTCTTCTATCCCATCTTCTTATCTCATTGGGAACTTCACAATGAGACCTCTTAGCCTTGCGCTATCCTCCTGTGGTCGCATCAGTCCTCATTCATGGCGTACAGTGAGGAGGAGAGTGAGGGGTAGAGTTCATTATAAATGGGTTGTGTGGTTCTTAAAAGTGGTGGCATGGGTTGTGCTCCTTTTGCTCATTGAAGAGCAGGAGGAAGTTGAAGAGGAGGGTATCTAGTGTCATTCCCGAGTGCTTTCTTTTACTTGTGAGATGATTTCCCCTTGCAAATGTCAAAAAACTTGATTGTGTGTCTTCTTTGAAGGTCGAATTCATGGCTGGAGATTAGAATCTATGTTGCTGTTGCAACAGATTAGGATTCTCCACAACAATCTTAGGAAACTAGTAGACAAGTATGTGATGTGGTAGGCATATAAAGCAACCATCTTTAGATTTTCATAACATTTACTTAACTGACCTTGGCCACCAGTTTCTTTATGTATAATCAGTGTTTTGTAGATGTGAGTATTCTAGAAAATCATCATCTATGTTATGATGGATTTACTTGCCAATATAAGGATTTCCAATATATTTTGGGAAGCAATGGGTAGTAGAGTTTATTTCATTTTTTTCTTTCTTCTCTTTCTAAACAAATTGATCCTTTTAATGTTTTTTTTGCCTTGTGATTATTGAATATAAGTGTCTGAGAGAATGGTTATTTACATAAACAAGGGACATATTGACATGATTGCACGTCAAATAATTTTTGTAGGCCAAGACTTTGGGATCTCTATTTTAGAAATGACTATTTTGTGCTTCTGATATGATTATAAATTTGACATCATTTCTAGATAAGTAGATAGATAATTAATGAGACAGCTTTTCATGTTTGTAATCTGATATGAAACAAATGTACCATAAGCATGTTAGAAGCTTCCATTATCCGTTGATTGGAGTTGAAGTGTACGTTGCACATGTTTGATTTTCTTCTTATTACATTAAAAGTGTGATGTATTGTTGCCCTACCATTTGAAGTTACATGTTTGTTTTGCAGGCACACCTTAGATTTTTAATTATACATGCTGATTGAAATACGAGTTATTTATTATCTCAATTTGCTGAACGTGTATGTTTGAAAGTAGGTGAACTCAGACTTTAGTCCATTCCACCATATGATCTCTTCGATGTGTCGGAAGAGTTTCCTTGGTAGAGGGTGAAAATATTAAAATAAAGAAAAATATAATGGTTTTTCTGATCACATATTTAACAAAAACCTACATGAATTAAGTAAATTAAATAAAGAAAATCCAAGGTCTTTAGTTTAATTTTTATTAGAACGTAATTAAATCCAAGTCATTTGCATGCAACCTCCCCTTCTTAAAGAACTTGTCTCGTAATGACTTGTTGGATTCGGAGGGATGTCAGTGCTTGAATAGGTAGAGGCAATAATGGGAAGTGAAGTAGGCATGGTGGCTTTCATGGGGTAGTATGGTTGGTGTGCGTCTGCTGCTGCTTGCATGTGTGATATGTTTTGTGTTTGGGCACAAAATGGTTGATGTTGGAGTGACATTTGTAAAAGCCCTACTGATAATCCAAGTTCAGTACTTAAATTCTTCTTTGGACGTAACAAAAAATCTTGGAAAATAATTTCTAATCGAAAATAGACTTTCTTCTTTTTATATATTCTTGATTTAACCAATCAAATGAAAATCATTATTCAAAGCAAATTGGAGTCCAACCCTTTGGCATGCACCTTCCTTGCTTGGAGAACTTGTCTCTCTCCTTTGGCTTAGGAAGGATGTCATTGTTTGTAGAGGTGGAGGGAAGAATGGGAAGTGAAGTGGAAGATTAACAAGATTTTGTATGCGAAAAAGATTGAGTTCGACAACTCGTCATTGCAGTTGCATAAAATTCTGTTATTAGATAAAATTTATAATCGAAACTCTGGTGAGTTCTGAGTTGAACACAAGGAGATGAACATTTGATTAAAATTATTGTCACAAACCAAAGTAGCTGGTTGAAATTAATTTATGCTTGCTATTCTACTTAAAAAATAAATAATAGAAAAGAGAGAGAATAATACAGGGAAAAGAGAAAGAGAGAGAGTGAATAAATATGGCATAACCATATGTTCCTTACAACTACTTGCAAAATGGAAATTACACTAGAGAGCAGTAAAAAGATAGGGATGAGAAAATCCTCATCGACGGCTACTTGGAAGACAAGCCACGTTAACGAAGCACCTAAAAAAGGGTGGTGAGACGCTAGACGAGGGAGAATGGGGTTGGAGGATGGAGGATGAAACAGGGCAGCATCGCAGCGGGATCCACTTCCCGAATGGTGGTGAGATGACAATCATGGGATGATCCACAAAGGGGGTAAGAAAATGGACAAAATTTTGATTTTCTACTCTAAAGGAGCATCTCAGGTTTGGGACTAGCTCCTTAGAGCTTTGGAGAGGGTGAGAGAAGAAGAGAAGGGATCGTGAAATATGTGGTAGAGGTAGGTTATTTATAGGTGTAGTCATAGGGGTAACTTGGTCATTTAAAAGATTAGAATTTAATATTAGGGTCTTTAGTGATGTTTATGACTGCCATTGTAGGTGCATGTCGCTAAAGGCACACCTACACATAAGCCGTCCATCATGCATCCGACACTCCACACACGGCCACGGCAACACCGCCTCGCCTTCAGTCGTTTGCATGCCTCATCACGCCCGATCAACCTTAGCTGTCCGATTGCATGATCAGATGGCTTAGAATAGAGCATGCTTCGCCTTCACAATGCAAGCTACGCTTGCGTAGGATCATGCATGCGATCGCGCATGATCGTGCGCATGTACGGAGCACTTTCATCCAGCACACGTAGCGCCGCCACGTAGTCGCCGTCGCTACCGTTTGATCATCGTGAAACTGAATTTCAATTGCACGTGTCTTTAGCAAATTCAACCCCCTCGCTGCGGCTCGATCGTGCATCGTGCACTGCGCTTATGGTGCTTCACTGTTGCGTTGCGCCCTCGACTTTGTCACATTTATCCTTTAACGCTCAAGCACTCACAACCATTGGATGGCGATCCAATGGTCGAGATCACTCGAGCATTTGTCTCCAGGAGTTGTGAAGCGCAGCTAAGAATCTCAGTTGTTGGATCTTTGATCAACGGCTAGGGTTGATCGAGCGGGTGAAGAGGAAGTCCTGCAGGTGGCCTTGGGAAGCTAGGATGGCGCCACATGGTTCCATCTGAGTTGTCCATCTTCTATTGCTCATAGGTGGTGTCATGGTTATTGGATTCAATCGATTTTTGCACCGTTGGGCTACGATCGTCGATTCGAACCCATCCGTGTAGTTGGATTTGTCATATGAGGTATGGATTTTTCACCACCTTGCCCCTTGGCCTCTGATCTTCCTCAGACTACATCTGATGCTACGGAAGTCTGACCGGAGTGATCTCGGAGGTGTTGAACTCCGATCGTCGCCCTGATTAGATCCGTACAGTTGGATCTTCAATCTGAGGCCCTGGTAAATATCATCCTGTTCCCTGACCACAAAAAGGGAAAATTAACCTATAATTTGTACAAACTAATCTAAATGTATGATGATGCATGTTATACAATATTTATAATGCATAATGCTTCTATGACACTAGGAATATGCATAAATAGACATTTTAAGTCAATTAGATCTGTGCACGTCAATGGAGAGAGTGGAATTGATGATGGCAGTATGGTTGGTGTGGTGCTACTTCTAGTTATATGTGCGATATGTTAGGTGTTTGGGCACCAAAGGGTTGATGTTGGAGTGGCATTCGTACACGCTATAGTGATAGTGGAAGTTCGTCAAGGTAACTGATGGTCTAAGAAAATGAAGTCTACCATCAATAATGGTGATTTTGTGTTGTAATTTCCAAACTTCGATGCCACAGTTTGAAGCTGCAGTTGCAATGCAGAAGATACCAAGTGGCCAAACAAGTGGTAGCAATGCCTATGGCATGTAATTGAAATGTCAAGACCATAGGTGGCAGTGATGTGGTGGTGGAAACTGATGGTGCTGAAAGTGGCAATGGAGAATTTTGGGCGGGTTGAATAGGAACCTATGGCAAAGAATAAACTCAAGGAACTTTAATAGGAAAGTTGCCTAAATTAAAGTTCATATCCACATGAATATTCCACGATGAGAAATGGAAGCTGATAACAGCCACAACCCACAATCATTACACCAAGAGACACATTATGGCAAAGTAGTAATGTTTATAGAAGGTAATGACCATGTAAACATTGTACTTGCCTACATTAGAGAAGAAAATAGAAGGCCATTTTCACCAAACTTATCAATGACCTTTACATGTAGTTACCATTTCCACAACACTTTTCACCTACATCGATGGTCAATAACCGTTGGTATAGGTCAAAATGACCGTCACTGTAGGTCCACAGGGCTATTCTGATGGTCATTGAAGGTGTTCTCTTAAGAGACGTTGCTGTAGACAACATCGACGATTTTTTACCGTCGGTGTTATATCTAGGCCTATAGTGATGGTTACATCCTAGAAGCTGGCCAATTTTTGTGATAGCAGCAACAACAACACTTTTATCCATTGCTATAGGGAAGAAAATGTTGCTAAAATCATCACTATAAGTATAACTCTAATTGTCTTTTTAACATAATACCAACACGACCATCTGTTATAAGATTTGTCACTATAGATATGAAAGCAATATCTTAATAGAATTAATATTTAACCTTATCATCAACAACAATGTTTACCTTCATTCAGGCAAGATTAAAAGAAAACGTACAAGATATAACACTTTTGAAATTATAAATTGAATTATTCATAAAAGCATACATGTACATCCAATAGAACATTTTTTCCATATGATTCTAAAAGAAATTTGTCTATTAGCAAGTACTATAAGTGGCATGAGCCACAATTATCCATCAATCTCTTTCTATACACAAGCATCTAATTATTCTAAAAGTTCATTAGTTGTAAAGTACTTCAACCATGAGATCTTGAGTAGCTCGCAAAGATTCTTGATCAACTTGAGGTAATGCATAAAAACAAAGAGTAAATAGCTTAAAAAGATGACAAATGCACTTGTAGCTCCAAATGTTGGCCAAAGGGGAATTAGATGAGCCTGATGGGGGTTGCAAGATATACCAAATTGAGAATAATCGTAGTTGGATGCACTGGTATGCTCAATTACCTGAAATTAGTGAGACAGGTCAAATAATAACTTCGATGATCAAATGTTCAGAAAATTGGCAATCACAACTCCTAAGATTCAATATAAGATCATCAACTACTTGGAACCTGAAAATTCATATGAAAAGAGATGTGCAAGGGTTGGAAGACATTAAGGAGAAAGTCCTTAACCCCTGACAATATAGGATAAATAAAAGGGGAGCAACTTTTGAGAGACCTTGTAGGACAAGCTTGGAGTATCTGAGAGAACATAGCCATTTTCAGAGTTCGAACCCAATATCTTACTTAATAGGGAAATCACGAAGAGATAAAATAGTAAGAAACCGAGTGCTTCCAGTAAAACCAATGCTCCTGTCAGAAGAATCCTTTTAGAAAATTTTAGAGACATGTGAAATAAAATTTTCATGAACATATATTGCACTTTGTGGACTCCGATGGTGGTGGTAGTCTGTAACATATTCGATTTATTTTCCATGTATGCAATTTAATAAATAAAATATAAAATAATAAAGCAAGAGCTATATTGGAGATAGGTATAGGTTGTAGTAGATATTGTTGGTGCTAGAGCACCACGATCATTTATTTTGATGATAACAAAACACATGTCTTTTAACATTTGCTTTTGAGTCCTAATTTTCAGGTCAAATTGCAAATGGAGATAGGTGTTTAGACAAAGTTCTAGCTCGCATTCATGGTGGATTGGAGGAGCTGGATAGAGGCAGAGGAGCTTCGCGATGAGCGAAAGCTTGAAGATGGAAGGACAAGAAGAATATGATAGATTTCTGTTTATCTTTTTTTATGTACTTTTATCTTTATATCCTTGCTCTTTTTGTTTCTTAGAATATCTATTAAAGAGCCTCAAGAGATCCTTAAAGTAGTCCTAGGAACACCTGCACTACCCTAGGATACTTAGGTTTTCTATAGAGAACTTAGAAAATCAAAATAAGGATCAGACAACCTTTTCTAACGTTTAATCTGGATTTTAGACATCTGATAAAAATTTTTATGACGTCTGACTGTTGACTTAGATGTCCGATTATTTAGGCTGGACTTAGTTCTGTCTGATGAAATCAGACGTCCAAACCTTAGTCAAGACATCTTAGGAGACGTCTGATGCCTTTGCCAGACATCCAATTAGTGGATCATTGGCTTCCTTAGCAAACGTTGAGGAAATGACCGTTAGCCTCATATCAGATGTTCGTAGAGGACCCCAGACATTTGATACATGACCATTTTACCTTGACTAACCCAAAATCTTCCTTCAGAGATTTTATAGCCGTTAGACTGGTTGGGAATCCATTTCCAGAGAATAAATAGGTTTCCATACGTCCAGACCTTGTGCCAGACGTCTCGTGTGTCCTCTGATGAATATACATTAGAACCCTGTTTTGGTCTGATTCAAGTCAAGAAGGAAACCCACCTAAAATCAGACGTCTGACTTAGTTCCCAGATGTCTTAAACGGGTTTTCCAGACATTTGATACCAGGACCAGATGTCTGATGACCCTGTCAGAATCATGATTAATTCTGACTACGGCCTGATTCATTTTGGCTTTTCACCCAATGGCTATGGAAGCCTTCCAAGGCCTTCCAAAGCCTTCCTAGGGCCTCTATAAATAGAGGAGGATCCCTTGGCTTGTAAGACACACCAAGACACACTAAGAAAATCACTTTCCACATCTTTTGTATCCAAGAGAAGTAGTTGAAGCTCTTGCTCTCCAAGCATCTGTTTCATATCTAGAGAGCTTCATCCCTTTGCACACCCGCTCTCCCTCTGCGATTACGAGAGCAACAAAGCGCCGCCGCGTGGTTCACGCACCCATGTCGTCACATCGACACACTTCCACCAAAGGGAAGTTCCCTAACTCCTATAGAAGCTAGGATTAAATATTTGATGCTCTATAGGATTGTTGTAATTTATATTGTCTTTGGTTGGGTATTCGCTTTGTGAATTCCCGTCTCCTTCACAAGACAAATTCCTTCTTGTGAAGAGAAGGGGTGTTGAGGAACACTACCCTCGGTCTAAGTAGTGTGGTTGTAATTGAGATTCAGTCACCCTCGTTTAAGTGATTGGGTTTAGTGGATTTGGTCGACTAGGTCGATTGGGAAATCCTAACTCGAGAGGGTTAGGTGGTGGTTTTCACCCAGTTTAGGTTTCCACCTAAAAATAATTGTGTACATTGTGTGATTGCTTATTTTGTGAGATTGCTATCTTTTTTAATTTCGCATTTTGTACGTCACGCACATCTCACCCCCTCGAACAAGGGAATTACAGATATCTTTGTCAATGACACATTAAGATTATAATTTCTACAAGATTACATGAGCACATTTGTAATTCAAGTGTAAATAGGAAAGAAAATAGAGTGGTAAGAAGCAAGGGATCCTTGAAGAGACATCCATCTAAATAAAATCAACTAAAGATGTTAAGTTGTGATCATAGACAGCTACAAGAGTTCCGACAAAAAAAACAAAGAGTAAATAGCATAAAAAGATGGCAAATGCACTTGTAGCTATATAAACAAAAGGAATGCTAAAATTACAGGCGAATACCAAAGTGGTTTCTCAACTAGGACTTTATTTCCCATATAAAGCAAATATGCTTCCCAACATAAAGCAAATCAACACTGAAATTGTTGGATAATTGACTCCTCCTGCTTCCTAACATATAAGAGGCCAACATTTTGAAATTCAAGAAGCATAAAGATTAAGAAATAGAAGCTGCAACTTGAAACCAAGAAAGGATGCACCAGTGAGAATTGAATCCAGATCTGTACTGTGAAAGGGTACCATTCTACCACTAGACCACTGGTGCTATTAATGTTTCATAAACCCAAAATAACACAGACTAAGAGTGGTTAGAAGATAAATAATCCTGAAGTCAGAATAGCTTTCATGTAAATAATAAAACAAGTTATAGTTTTGTATGAATTCTAATAAGAGATTTGAGAACCTATCTATAGTGGTGCTGACACCAATATTTACTAGTAGACTAATATAGATCCTTCTATTCAAACATGTGCATTGCAGCTTGTGGTGTTGATGTGAAAACAATACCATGATTTTGATGAAAAAATTAAAGTGATTAACCATTAGTGATTTTTTTTGATTATATATATATGTCTCTAAAAGCATTTGATATTACATGTATGCTCCTATATTTATCATGTTGACATAGATACCCTCAAAATGCTGCTTGATTTTACAATTATGCCTCTCCATTAGCATGAACCTTGAAATTACGTATGGGATAATTTTTACTAAGATTAAGGTTGGTTAAGATCATCTTATCATGCATTTAAAGGTTGATAAACAAAAAAAACGGACTAATAAAAAAATGAAGAATCTCTTCAATCAATATAAGATTTTGCAAGAGCTAAAAAAATTTGTTTTTAGCATGTTTGCAAATATGATATTTGTTTGAAAATTAAGATATGAAATATGGGGAAATATTTATCTTTAGCATGTTTGCATCAAAAATAGCTTACACAGAACAAAGAAAAGATGGAAGAAGATGCAAAAGAAGAAATGCTTCCAGGACAAAGAGGGTGGGTTGAATGGGGGGATTAGCTACCTTCTTTTGGGACTTTTCGAGTTACAAAAGTAGTTGAAGTGTTGCTGCAAAAAACCCTTGCTCCAATTAGTTTTCTTGGGTCAAGACAACCTACATTCCCCAACAGCCTATTGGAGCAGAGATAGCCATTTATTATGTTTGCCTTCTATTTTTTTCCACTGCTTGAAGTGATTATGACTACAACTAAGAAAAGACGAGTTCACCTACAGATATCTGAAAGTAAAAGATCTAATAACAAACCACCATTCAACCAGTGAGAATACTACCAAATCAAAGACCTAACTCTCCCATTTCGTAAATAACAAATTTGAAAGATTTACCACAATCCACACTCATCATCCTCCCAAATCACAAAGCCCTCGAAGAGCTATCGATCATCTCCCATAGAGGTTTACACAGCAAGATGTTAACATGAGACACTTAGGCCTTGAAAGAACATGATCGGAACTTAAAAAAAAAAAAAGTATACCTTGTCAACAATTGTGTTATGCCTGTGGACAATATTTACAGCTCCAATATCTCGTCTTGTAGAGAACTTGACACCTTCTTTTATGACAGAAATCACCTCTGCAAATCCCAGAAGAGAGGAACATGAGTGAGCCTGAAAGAACCACCCATCTTATGTTAAGACATTGAAGAATTGGGTCAAGATCAGAAACTTGTGTCACCAATGCTGGCAAGATCCTTGCAGATCCTTGTAAACTCAAAAGAAGGCCTTCAAACAATGGCATGGTACTCAGCATCAGGGATACCTAGATGCTTATTGTCTATGTCCATCAGCTTCATCTAAAAATAAGAGATTTTAAAGCAATCAACATTCCAAAGAAAATAGTTGTGGTCCTTCAGTTAATTATGCTTTTGTACTTAAAATACTTATAAGACTCAAGCAATCATATACAGGATACCAAATAACTGATACATTATCACCCACTAAGGGTAAACTAAAATAGCAACAAAAGAAGATGTCTTCTCTCAAAAAAACAAAAGGAGATGCATTTAGAAATTCCGAAAAGATTATTTTTCCTTTCTAAAGTATGACACGACAGTGCTTAAATCATTGTATCATTGATGTTGGAATTTGGGTTATGACGATCTTCAATTGCACCAACCCTTATACAAAAAGAAAGAAAGAAAGACTCAGCAGAAAAGTTTAGAACGAAGAAAAGGATGGCTAGTAGAAACTTGAGAGGTGATGGATCCAAAGAATGTTAATGAAGAGAATCAATTAGAAAAAGGATGAGAGAGATATGGAGAGAATTGGTAAAATAATGACATTCAAGTAGATAATGTTCACTAATTTAGCAGAAAATATGTTCAATGAAAGGTTTCTTAGGATGCATGATTGATTTTGGATAGGGGTATGGGAAGCAGAGAAGCAGTGGTAAAGAGAGAGGAGAGATTTAGAGATTGGGAATAGATGGGATGGACATAAAGGGATCAAGGCAACTGTAGGCGTAAGAAAATGAGAAAGAATAAAATGGGAGAAAAAGAAATTAGATTGTCTAATATTCAAATCATGTGATTAGAGAGGACTCTAGCGTTATGCTTGATAGTTAGATCAACAAAATATTTAATATCAAATGCTACACAAGAGCACCATTCCTACATAGAAGCAATTTCTCTGCAAAAAGAGACACAGCTATTTCTCCTCCAATAGCAGAGCCAGTGGCCAAGGAGACACCAAAAGTCAAAGCAGAGGCCCTACCACCAGCTGCAGAGAAGGTGGAAGCCCCAGCAGCTGTAGCTCTAGTGGTGGAAGCGACACCTTCGGTAGAAGAGCCAGTTGCTCCCGTGGAAGACTTGTCCTTTAGAAAATTCTTTGTAACTAATCTAATCTTACGTACTTTTGATTACGAAACATTAGTCAGTTTAATTTGAAGTGAATGTTGCACGATAATATATATTCTTTACTAAGTCAAAGGTGCTTATACACAATTGAAATAGAGAGAATTCAAAACTTTGGCAGCTAAGAAAATTTGGGTTAAACCTTCATTCTTGGATTCAGCCATGAGATTAAACTACATGGTCTATAAGTTCATTACAACTTGTCGGCTTCGATAAATTCTACACTCTCAGATGTAGTAACGATCAATGAGGATGGATAATATAGTGTCCAAGCATTCACTGCTATCAGATATCAAAAAAGATTGAGCTCAGCCAAACTCATATTGTCGCAAATCGCTCCCTACTCGCTACAGGACCTGAGAATGGCTCACCTCAACGAACCCCAAGACCCAATCATCCAACGAGAAAGAACCAAATGCCATAATCATTCCACAACCACACGAGAAATACAACTAAACAGAAAAATATATGACTGAAAATAAAGGAAAGAAAACAACAAACCACTAGTATCTCACATTATACAGCGGAAAGTACAAGTATAGAATATAGCCATCACAATTGAAACTAGTAGAAAATACAATAGAATACAACCATGAGCTATAGGTACTCACTACTAACAAAACTTTGTAAAAGAAATGGCAGGAAACTACAGCTGAGCTCGACTGGGCCCAGTGCCCTCAACAACTGGTGGCTCTGCCTG